>OX031022.1:11310057-12717035 GCA_943736025.1 Tenthredo mesomela
TCTGATAAATGTCCAGTTATCGCATGTGGCTATTCTTGCACACAATAAATATTGGTTGTCGTACATTTGTTTGCCCAAATCTTTTTTTACAGAAAATCTGACAGGGAGAAAAAAAAAATCAACTATTCATGCTTTTCTATTGCATTATTTAGGCATTTTCAGTCCTAAACCATACTAGGCACACTACCATTTCACTCTCGAAATTACCTTTCTAAGAATAAAGTGATGTGTTTCTTTGTTAATTGTGGCATGATAGTATCTGCATTAATATCACGATAGTTGCCAGCATCTGGTGAGATGAATATCGGTTCCAAAGACTCATTATCATTTGGGTTACCAATATTCTGTACAACAAAATTATTGTTATTGTCGTACCAATGTAATCTGAAATAATAATTTACAAAAATTGTATTATGTTTTGGAAAGGAATTAAATACTTATAACCAAATTTGATGACTATATAATACTAAATATTATGTCAAATCAAAACTCGAGCATAGAATATTACGTCAATTTCGTTTACCTTTCCAGCAAATCTTTTTTCTTTCCTTTGAGAGAAGCACCACGGCGACTTAATTCCTGTTTTAATTCGCTAACTGTCCAAGCAAAATACTTTTCCATTTTTCCATACTTTTCGAAACATTAAAATTTCGCGTCAAAGTGGACCAACGATTGTGGCGCCACCTGCACTTGGCTTGACAACTGTGATTCCCCATTGGGATCCTTGGAATGGGCGTGGCTTTGAAATTTTAGCCTTGATAGAGTAGTTCTATTTTCGTCACTAGTTGGCGTATCGAGGTTCTAAGCCCTCTCATTGGATACTGTAGCCTTGATAGAACAGTTCTATTTTCTGCCACTAGTTGGCGTATCGAGGTTCTAAGGTTCCCAATTTCATGAGTCATAAATTTCATATACTTTTGTTTCGCTGAATTAGTAGGATTTTTATATAAATAATATATATAAATAATATGATATAAATTTATTATTATTTATTCATTTTCATTCACGTTATTTTCACATAATAAATATTATTTTTATACTGATAATCAAATTGCTGTTTGAAATTATTGCAGTACAGAATCCCAATATACCCAAAATATTTTCCACATTTTTTTTTTACAACATTGTTCAGGATTTCATTCCAAGGCGTGTACAGTGTTATACGCTTTATACGCTTAGGTGTGTTATACGTTTATGAATTATTCGAAAAATATCTAGATCCTTTGGAAAAATAACTTGTGAGCAGAAATACCGTTGTTATGTATTTGGAAGGAGTTGGATTCCGTCGGTTCGCTCCTCGTCTTTACACTCTAAGTAACCGGGGTTGAGATTGGGGTAATCACCGTGAATTTGTGTATATCAACAGAATAGTTGTTTTATTGTTATAGGTTACAGAGGTAGTTGAACTATCTATTAATGTTTTACAAGTTATTCGACGTTTTCGATGAATGGTTTTAGATTGATAATTTTATTAATGTTTGGAGCTAAATGAGAGCTAGTGCTCCCTTTGACGATTTTGTAGTGAGTGAGTGGGCTCATTATAATAATTGTTACTAACGAGCTATTAATGAAGTCATCGTTTTCTTTGTTCTCCCGGGCATGGGCGCGTTTATGCAGGTGGATAGGTAGGGATGGAGTTCTCCGAATGTAAGGTGTATAGGTAAGAGATAGGGTTCTCTGAATGTAAGGTGTACACAGGATGTTGTGTCGTAGATTGAGAGTAAGAGAGGTATTGAGGAGTATGGAACAGGGTGGAATACGTAACACCGTCATATAACTAAGGTACATAGTACCGTATTTTTGGTAAAAAAATACCGTCGTACAACTGGATACATACGGTATTTTTGGAGTAAAAATACCGTCATGGAACTCGATACATACCGTATGTTTCGAGAAAAAACACCGTTTATATATGATTTACATACGTGACTCATACTCTGTTCGTGCGTACCTCATCTGCCATCACGACTATGAACATTCCGCTTCAATACCGTATTATTAGTGATTACCTACGGTGTATAGACGGTATGCATCCGAGCTCAAAAATACGGTATTTATTCCTACAACACACAGTTTTACTACGGTGCGGTTACTCTGTTTATACCAATACCACGTGTTCACGGTTGATATACCGACGTTATACGTTGGTCAAAAGCCGTCAGGGCGTACTGCAGCGACACACTGTATTTCACTGCACTGTTTGATTTTATTTTCAGCAAGGCCTAGAAAATGCATAAAACGTTGTTGTCATTAGACAAGCCACAGCAGATAAATCGCAATTCAAAACAAGTCATGAGATCTCAACATCAATATTACGTATCTCTCGAATGTTTGACCGAGGTGTCTTAATCACCATTAAAATTAAGAACTTACCGCAGTGGGTTCCTTACTTTCACTTATAATCAGAATATTATGATCCTGTGTCTGGTTGTGTTGAATATCGGCAGCCTAAAAATGAATTTATTTAAAATTATTAATGAGTATTGAGTATACGTGTGATTAATCATTATATCAGCTACGAAGCTGCATTTTTGCTCCATTTTCGAAGTTATTATTTTTTTTTAAGAAAAGCTTTCGTTCAAGATTGCATGGGAAAATAACATTTTCATCATTCTAGCCTCAAAATCGCGACTTCGTCGCGATTTCTCGACAATCCTGATAAAAAATAATGATCGTTACTTGTACGTAAAGGCTTTTTGACGAACCTCGTTACAGCACTCGCCTTCGGCTCGTGCCGTAAACCTCTCGTTTCGTCAAAAAAGCCTTTCCTTACTCGTAATGAAATGTACTATTACAGATACTATTTAGTGTCTCTTCCGCACTCATGGCCCCACCGTCAGTATGCCACACCATTTTAATAATCCGAATAACATAAAACTTACAAGAATATTCACGGTATTGTAACTTTCTACGCATATGTTCCTCCAGCTGAAGGCCAGAGGAATTATGCTAGTCCGCGTGAATCCTTTGTCACGGGTGTGATACTTGAAGCTCATCTTGGGTGAAAGTTGAAAAAACCCTTAAATGCCCTAATGTAGACTCGGATAGATTTTACTCTACCAGAGCTGACTCCTACAGATTTGGGACTTGTCCAACCTGCTAGACTAGGATAACACTTTTTGTCTTATCCTAGCTGTTCGGTCAGACGCGCCGAAGCTGTGTTTTACAGACTTAGGATGTGGAAGTTTTCCAGACTAGGATAGTGATTGAACACTATCGTAGCTACGAAAACTTCACCACCGAAGCTGATTTCTGGCTAAAACGATTTTATCTGAAAAGAAAGGTTTATATGATGCAAAACGAGGAAGATGGAAAATAAAGAACATATTCCTAGTTTTCTACTAAATAGTTGACCATCTGGCCATATGCAGAATATTTAATAATCATCAAAAAATTTAATCAGTTATAATGGTTCAATAATTTCTTATTACTTACTTATACTACCTTATTCTAACCTTAATTCTATGAGCGTTTTGAATAGTGCTTTTGCTTGAGTTCGTTGGGTTCGTTTGAGTGATTTGATTTGATTGTTTGATTTCTTTGTTTGCTTTCTTTACGTTATAAAATTTCTTTAATATTTATACGATTTCGAAATTGATTTAAATAAATGATTCTAATGCTGCTTTAGCTAATAGATCGATAAATAGAAATGAATCTAATGCTCAGCCGCCGCTCCGGCTGACTGGCGAAATAATAATGTCTTGATGAGACGTGCCGACCGCTATGGCTCAACTAACGCTAATCGTCGAGTGTCGCGCACCGTCTTATATACCAAATATTTCCGTCACGTGACGCTTGCTGATCGGCAAGGTGAAGTATGTCTCCTTGTCCGTGTGATCTGGCTATGTGTGGGCGCTGGATACGTTACAGTATATAAACCACAAGTTTATATAACCTTCGCAAGATGAGTTGCCGAATCATTTCAAATTATACCTAACGGTGTATGATTATTAACTGTGAATAAACTTACTTGGTTACTTGTTCCAACACTCTCAACTTTTTTCTTCGTTCTGTATTTTGCAGTGTCATTGATATCTTTGTCACCTTCTAGATAGATTTTGCGTCTCATGATAGCTCTCATTATATGTAAATAATTTTTTAAATACTTGTCTAGATAAACTTTTCGACACTTTTTCACTATGTGTAATGCGAACTCCACATAAAAAACACAGTCGCTGAGAAGACGCCGACGCCACGATGGTAGTGGAAGAAAGACGGTTGGACTGTGTGCCGGTAGGCCTGAAACCCACTTGTCGGCAGCGAACGGCGCGGCGAACCGCCAAAAACAGCGGTTTACATCCAATACATCGAGCAAATCTGGCGTTAAGTCCAGGCAATGAAGACATAAAATATGGCTTTCGCTGCAAAAGGTCACGGAAGGTTCTGATTTGGTAGGTTTGTACAGTTTGGTGTCCTGGGACGGGATTTTGGATCTTTTAGCGGCCGTGCTAACATGCAGATAGCGACTTTGTCATAGCGACTACGACTGTTAACGAGCGTCGTCGTAATGTTTTGGACGAGCGGTTGTCTGCTGACAAACGAATAACGAATATGAGAGCTGTATTTTTCTCAAAACATAACGTCAATCATTATCGCCGGTCGCTACGTAGCACTAAAAAATCCAGAATCCCGGCCCTGGTTGATATTCTAAGTTTTCGACCTTGAGCGACTGCCGCTCGCGCCGCCATCTTCAAGAATGGTCACGAAAATCAGTTTTTCGGTAATATCTTCTCTCCAGCGCCACCTAGGCTGTAAATGGTCATTATCGATCTTATAGCCCACAATTCTCTACAAAATTTCTTCATTGACCGCTTGTGTACGATCGATAGCTTCTGAGATAGAGCGTTCCGAAGAAGGGGCAAGAGTCGAAAAGCCGTCGTCCGCCTACCCGGGTGCCGAATTTCGTTTGTATCGTCATACAGTCGAACTGTTACCTCTGATCTTAAAATGTCCCCATAACTTTTTATAGATATTGAATCGCCCTCTGAAATGCATTTTTAAAACTTTCGATAGTTTTAAAATGCTTCAAGTTATAGGTATTTAAAGTTGCGAGTACTCTCAAAAGTGTACGAGAATTTACTCTCATTTATGCGCTGATGATTCTCGAACCTTGTGCGGAACTCGCAAAATCTGGCTGGTGCAAGTTTTAGGGAATTTCATTATCGTAAAATTATATCTCCTGCATTATCCGTCTAGCGCCAACAGTATTCGAATGCGAAGCGAATAAACCAAAACCGGCGCCGCCGGCTCGAAACCCTCAAAGCTGCGTCGGGTCCGCGCTGGGGCCAGCCTATGGGACTGAGTGACGCGTGACCGCATGGCCGGCTCGTCGTATCGTCCTTCCCCGCCACATACGTGTATTATTATTCTATTGAATACGTATACTCAGTCCCGTAGGCTGGCCCCAGCGCGGACCCGACGCAGCTTTGGGGGTCTCGAGCCGGCGGCGCCGGTTTTGGTTTATTCGCTTCGCATTCGAATACTGTTGGCGCTAGACGGGTAATGCAGGAAATATAATTTTACGATCATGAAATTCCCTAAAACTTGCACCAGCCAGATTTTGCGAGTTCCGCACAAGGTTCGAGAAACATCAGCGCATAAATGAGAGTAAATTCTCGTACACTTTTGAGAGTACTCGCAACTTTAAATGCCTATAACTTGAAGCATTTTAAAACTATCGAAAGTTTTAAAGATGCATTTCAGAGGGCGATTCAATATCTATAAAAAGTTATCGGGACCTTTTGAGATCAGAGGTACCAGTTCGACTGTATGACGATACAAACGAAATTCGGCACCCGGGTAGGCGGACGACGCGCTTTTCGACTCTTGCCCCTTCTTCGGAACGCTCTATCTCGGAAGCTATCGATCGTACACAAGCGGTCAACGAAGAATTTTGTAGAGAATTTTGTGGGCTATAAGATCGATACTGACTATTTGGAGCCTAGGTGGCGCTGGAGAGAAGATATTATCGAAAAACTGATTTTCGTGACCATTTCTCAAGATGGCGGCACAAGCGGCGGTCGCTCAAGGTCGAAAACTTAGAATATCAATCAGGACACCAAACTGTACAAACCTACCAAATTAGAACTTTCCGTGACCTTTTGCAGGTCAAAACTACCCATTGCCTGGACTATAAATGTGGTCGGTGCTTTGGATGTGAATCACTGTTTTTGGCCGTTCGCCACCGTTCGCTGCCGATTGGTGAGTCGCGGCCTTAACAGTCTGATGAAAATTACAAGATCAAACGAACTCACCTAAAGTGAAGTTCGATCGTAATTATATGAAGACTCGTTCGAGATGATTGAATATGTAGTACTACTTCGTTCCGATAGGTGTCACCACAACGTTTAACCAAATGAAAGGTTAACCGTAGGCTCGCTCTCACGCTGCCGAGCGGTAGCGCCTCATTTCGTTTAAATCCTTTTTTTTTTTTTTTTTATATTATTTCCTATTGAGGGCAAAGTTTGGGGCTGGGTCGAAATTTCGAATTGTTAAAGCTCCGAATGGTCAAAATTCCGAATTTATTTGCGTAGAACCAAAATCCTTCGAAGATGTGAGATCACGAAATTTTTCGAAAAGAAATGTCAAAGTCTCCAACGCAGTAAAACTCAAAAGATGAAAAGTCAGAAAGAGCAATGGACCGACTGAAAAAGTAGAGAGTATAGCTTGTAACAGCGATGCCTACGAGTTCGGGTATTACCCGCAGGAACTACGATCTATTATCAAAACCAGACACCAACGCTGAACCTCCTCCGACTAGCAACGAAGATGTTGGGCGCCAGACTTCGGAGAGAAGTCCTCTCTCTCTCTCTCTCTCTCTCTCTCTCTCTCTCTCGGTTCGGAGAGAAGTCCTCTCTCTCTCACTCTCTCTATCTCTCGGTGAGTACTCTCGCATGCTCTCTACTTCACTCTTCATACCTTGAGCGTTTACTGCTGTCTCTTGCCTTCGGGCGTTTTTTTTGCAGACCCTTTGCATGCGCCTTTATGCAAGCCTGCCTTACTGCTTTTGGTTTATCCGTGGATACCTGGGCTCTCTCTCCTGCTCTGTGAGTATTGCTTGTCACGTTGTACCTCGCTCTGCCTATTTTCTGTCATATTTCTGCCGCAAAGGCCTCCGAGCAATTTATTTTTGCAGATCCAAGCATGTCAAATAGTGCTCTCTGTGCCTTACAGTCCATTTTTAATCAGTTATCTACTTTTCTGACGTGATTTGGTGTTTTACTTTCTTCTGAATTCCAACCTCAGTAAATTGCCGTTACTCTGCTGTCACTTGAGCTCCAGCGCATGCGCAAACCATCCCGACTCTGTTGTGGTTAAGCTGTTCTATGTGTCCCCACTCTACGCCTCTCTTGATCGCTGGCTGATGTTTACTGATGGCTGCTATCTACGTGGGACTTCGCATGTCACGTAAATGCTTTAAGTGTAAGCGGAGCATTGCAGGCGCACTGCGCTCCTGCCCTAAGTGTAAGCACGATTTTCATCCTGGCTGTCTCTTGGCCTATACTCATTACAAAAGTGTTGAGCCTTGTTGCTTAGAATACTTCAATAATCCTAGTGCTGAGGATCCTGAATTACCGTTGGCATCCGCTATGGATAAGGCGCTTGTAGACAGGCTGATTGATTCGTTGAATCAAACAAATAAGACCAACCTAGTGTTAGCAGCTGTAATCACTAAGCAGACTAGGATAAATGACGAGATAGCTAACAAACTAAACTGCCTGCCTGAATTAATTGCTAAGGTCGACAGACATAACGATATTATTACTGGGTTTGAGGCTAGTATTGCTCGACTTGAAGCTAGCAATACGCGGTTACTAGGTGAACTCGAGCGCATTAGAGCTCTTACGCCTGCTTCACAGCCTGCCACCGTTGAGGTCATCCTGGCAGATATACCGATCTCTGTCGACGACGCACCTCGAACGGTTGTTCAGAAGGTCTTCGCTTCCTTCGGTATTCCGGAAATGCTAAGCGATGTCACCAGTATCCGCACTCTAGTTAAGGAACCGTCAAATGCAGTAGGTAGTGACCCAGGCCCTTCGTCACGTACCGCTGATGTCTCTAAGTCACTCATATTGACTCTCAAATCTGAAATGGCTCAAGACCACATAATTTCTGCTAAGCGCGACAAGAAGGATTTGCCAGTCCGTGAGGTTTTCGCCGTGAACCGTCCTGGGATGGTCTTTGTTAATGAGTTTGTCCCCACTGACGTATACAATCGGCTGCGCCGTGTCAAGAGCAAATCAGTCGAGCTGGGTTATAAGTATGTATGGATCAGATCTGATGTTATTCATGTGCGGCGATCTGACGGTAGCCCAGTCATTTTCATAAAATCCGATGATGACATTACCAAACTGACATGATCCCCATCTGTCATCAAAGTCGCCCAGTTCAACGCTACCTCCTTACTCCGTCACTTTGACTTTGTTAACGTGCATTTGGCCTCTAATTTTTACCACGTCATTTCTATCTCTGAGACTTGGCTTCATAGTCGCGTCTCAGATGATCTGGTTCACCTCGATGATTATTTTCTAATCCGTAATGACAGGAAGGGTTGCAAGGGCGGAGGTGTAGCCTGCTACATTCATGAGTCTCTTAGTGTTAGAGTGCTGGCTTCCTCACCTGGTCCGTTCAGCAACGCACCTGAGTTCATCATTCTAGACATTAGTTGCGCTAACACTCAACCCATTTTATTTACTTGTATGTATAGGCGCCCCAAGGGCTTACTTTTTGGCGATTTTATCACGTTATTTATGAGTTTCACTGCTACTTATACCAATGTCATCGTATGCGGCGATTTGAATTGCAACCTACTTAGTAGTAATGTCGAAGCCACGTTTCTTCGCGATTTTGTGATATCCCAAGCTCTGCACATTGTTGAGTCTGAAGCCACCTTCCATACTTCGCACTCTGACTCCTGGCTTGATGTCTTTATAACTGACAGTCCGGACAAAGTATTATCTTTCGCTAAATCTGATACTCCTTTTATTGACGGTCACGACTTGATAGAGCTCGAATACAAGTTTGACATCGAGCGCCCTCCACGGCGCACCATTACTTGTCGGAATTTTAAAAACTTTAATGTAAATGCTTTCGTGGTCACTCTTTGCAATGAACTAAATCTTCGCTGCCCAGTTTTACCATCTCGCGATTTTTCTTGCGAGGACCTTGACTGTTTTATCGATGCAATGTGCAGCTCTCTTATGGTGTCGACTGATCAACATGCACCTTTCTCTACCTTTACGGTGAATAAACCTCGTGCTCCCTGGCTTACTAACACCTTAATTGCCAGCATTAAGAAGCGTAATTCTTTATATAAGCAGGCTAGACGCTCCGGTAGTGTACTGGCCATGGCGATATACAGGCAGCATCGTGATCGGCTCACTCATGACCTCCGTCAAGCAGCTGATGACTTCAACTGGCGAACTCTGTCAGTCATTACTGACAGCTCTAGGTTGTGGCGCGAACTTACTAACCTGGGACTTGTCAAACAACGTCCGACCTCACCGCTCACTTTCTTTTCTACGGACGAACTCAATGCAGCGTTTGTTAATATCTGTAATGCGGCTGCAGGCCCAGGTTTGGCTAACTTTAACGTTGACGATCTTAGTGTTTTTGACAATTTTATCGCTTCGTATAGTGGCACGCATCCAGTTAGGGCGGACTTTGAGTTTCTGCCAATCTCACCTGGTAATGTCACTAGGACTGTCAGATCCCTCACGTCACCTTCGCGCTCTGCTGGCCCGGATGGCATCTCGCTCTGGATAGTTCACCAAGCAGTCCCGTGTCTTGCCGTTGCTCTCGCGAATCTCTTTAACCAATGCTTACAGCTAGGCTACTTCCCATCCTGTTGGAAGCATGCGTTTATTCGACCACTACTCAAGCTAAATCCTCCTCGGTCTGTGTCAGATACACGTCCCATATCCAACCTATGTGAGCATTCGAAAATTTTTGAAAGGATCGTTCATTCTCAGATGCTTGCGTATATAAATTCTCATAACCTCTTTGATCCCTTTCAGTCGGGCTACAGGGTTGGCTATAGTACTCAGTCCGTTTTGCTAAGGCTGTCGCATGACATCAGACGCGCAGTTGACGACAGGTGCCTTACGATCCTAGTCCTTTTCGACTTCAGTAAAGCGTTTGATACTGTTAATCACTTACTTTTACTCACTAAGCTGAAGCGGCTCGGTTTTTCAGTCAACGTATTGCGGTGGGTACACTCGTACCTCTCAGGTAGGTCTCAGGCTGTAATTGATGGTCGCGGTGCTAGCTCGGCTTGGCTGCCCACACTTTCAGGTGTTCCGCAGGGATCTGTGCTGGGCCCTCTGCTTTTTTCTTTATTCATCAACGACATAGGGGCGGATTTGTTGCACACCCGACATTTGATATTCGCTGATGATACGCAGATTTACCTCACCTGCTCTCCTGCTAATCTGGCAGATGCGCTGGCCAAGCTTACGCTTGACGTTCAAGTTATCGCCAACTACGCGGCTGCTAACGGTCTTAAACTTAATCTCACGAAATCGAAGGTCCTTATTTCGGGCAGCGGTACGTTCATCAATCGCCTGGACTTGGAGCATCTTCCACCCATTGTCGTAGATGGGACAATATTACCCTATGTGAGAGAATTTTCTTTGTTGTGTAGGTCAATCATAGACGCGATTAATATAATATATATAAACCACTGACGTTTCGGCCCATGGTGCGGACCTTCCTCAGAGTATAATTTATTGATATCTGTCAAAACATAGAGACAAGAGAAAAGAAAAAAAAAATATATATATACAAAACATTACCATGAGACCTAACCTCCAACAAAAATTTACAAATTTTTAGACTAACCTTAATTTAACATTAATTTAACATAAAATAAAAAGATTGGGCGTTCTAACAACACAAACACCAGCATTTTCAAACCCGCTAGAAAACGGTGAAAACAAGAAAATGGAAACAAATAATGTGTTGGAAAGTAAGTAGCATTTTGACGAAAGCCACCCATAAGCTAGTGTGTGACATACCACAACAACACTGTCGTTCAAACCGAGTACCGTACACAGCATCGATCGGATCTAACCGAAGGACATAGTACACAAACATGAAAGAGGCACAACTCGATACCTAACCATTTAATTGTTAGACAGAACCGACGTTTAGGTATCGCTCAGGTGCTCGACGTCTTGCCTAAGGTTGACCGTGTTTGAATGGCTGACGATGTTGCACATTTCTAATAACAACCTTTTGTAATACCTAGGTTCCTCATGCAATATGGACGTACTATCATAATCGATCCGGTGCTCCTGATCCAGCATGTGCATAGTCAACGCTGTATGCCTATCTACCACTTCCTTGTGGTTGTTCTTATGCTCTAGTAAGCGAGTATGCAAATGTCTCCCGGTCTGTCCTATATATACGCGATTGCAATCACCACAAGGGATTTTATAAACCACATTCGAACGTTTTTCCGTTGGGAGAGCGTCTTTACCCGTGTCAAATAAATGCCCTAGATCGTGGGTGTTTTTCCCTACAAACTGTACATTGTATTTCCTGAACAACCTGTTGAGAGATTCAAAAAGTCCATGGACATAAGGAATCGAAATGTAGCTGCGGTCCACCGCGTTGTCAACCCGACGTGGCACGTTCCTGGAGTTATTGCTATCCATGATAGAGTTGTGCCTTGCGCTAATGTGTTTTTTTAAAAACCAAGAAGGAAAGTCATTAGATAAAAGGACATCATGGATCAAAGACAGGTTCTTAGAATGAAACTCCGTGTCAGCCAGTTTTATACCTCTATCAACTAGATTGATTATCGTCCCGACTTTGTAAGATAACGGGTGGTGCGAGTTGAAATTCAAGTATCGTTGGGACCAAGTATCTTTCTGATACCAATCCGTTTCAATCGACAACCCCGAGTTGATGACACTGACATCCAGAAAACTGATCCGACCTTCCTTCTCCGTTTCACACGTGAATTGCAATCGCGGATGGTAGCTATTAAACACATGCAGCAAATGGATGATCTGATCCCTCGGAGCCGCAGTTAGAATGTCATCCACATATCGAAAATAAAAAGGGAGACCAAACCCAAGTTGGCTGATGCAATGTTGCTCAAGATCCTCCATCACCAAGTCAGATAAAATAGGAGACAACGGCGAACCCATAGGCAAACCAAAAACTTGTGAACAGGTCGTGTCATTGAACTTAAAAATGGACGCGTCAAAACATAAATTTAGAGCGGTTATTAGCTCCCCCAGAGGAATCGGGAATCCGTGGTGTGGTTGTTCCAACCTTTTCTTAATGGCCACAACAGCCAAGTCTTTAGGCACATTGGTAAAGAGAGACACTACATCCAACGAAATCAGGATATAATCATCCGGCAAAACCTTGTCTTTAATCGACTGTACAAAAGCAAAACTATCTTTGACCCTAGATCTCGGCACCGCAACATTGGACTTAATCCAATGATTCAATATTCTAGCCAAACCATAAGTGGGTGTGTTTGTGAAGGACACTGTCAAGCGTGTTGGAGCACCTGTGCTGATGCTGTGTACGGTACTCGGTTTGAACGACAGTGTTGTTGTGGTATGTCACACACTAGCTTATGGGTGGCTTTCGTCAAAATGCTACTTACTTTGCAACACATTATTTGTTTCCATTTTCTTGTTTTCGCCGTTTTCTAGCGGGTTTGAAAATGCTGGTGTTTGTATTGTTAGAACGCCCAATCTTTTTATTTTATTCATCATGAAGGTATCCCTCGAACCAGGTAATTAATTGAGAAGGGTCTCTATCAATCAAGTCGAGTCAAAGTATTTAATGTGATGGCCTTACGTTTCGGCAGTGATATGCTGCCCTCATCAGAGGCTGTTTATTGAAAAAATTACAAAAAATTACAAATTGGTCAAGCGTGTGACCCTCGTATAACTAATAGTCGATTACAGAAGTCAATATACATGAAAATTAACAATCGGTGGTCAATAATTGACACAGATACAGACGATAATATTTACAAGTCAAGGAAATTAAATAACTGCAGTCAAAACAAATACAATGGAAGTCAAAATTGAAATGCTAACGTAAACACAAAGATTCGTTCATCATATAATAGTATTATAAACAAATCTTTGGTTCTCCCATGGGGTCCCCAATTTCACCGATCTTAGCTGACCTGGTTATGGTTGATCTGGAACGTGACTGTCTGTCTAAGTTGAACTTTAGACCATTATTTTATTATCGTTATGTGGATGATATCATTATGTGCATCCCTAGCGCTAATGTTGATTATGTGACTAACACTTTTAATGGTTACCACGACCGTCTTCAGTTCACACATGAACTTGAGGTTGAGCGCAAGTTAGGTTTTTTGGATGTAAACGTGATACGAGACAGTTCCAACGGGTTAATCACTAATTGGTACAGAAAACCTACGTTTTCTGGAAGATTTTTGAACTTTAACTCTATGCACCCTATATCTCAAAAACGAGGCATGGTGTTAAACTTAGTTGACAGAGCCATATCGTTATCCCATGCTAAATTCCACACTGAGAATTTAAATCTAGTAAGAACTTTGCTACGGGATAATAATTACCCCGACGATTTCTCTGAAAGGCTAATCAGCAAAAGAGTAAAACACTCAAAGTTCAAGAACACGCATACCAATAACACGAATATTGTCATCACTGTGACCGACCCAGAGGACAACACCTCGGTTATCATGGTAGTTAACGTTCCATCCACCTCTAAGCGTAAGACAGTTTCTATTCCTTATATTAATGGGTTCTCAGAGAGACTAGGCTGCTCATTGAGGAAATTTGATTTGACACCTGTTTTTAGTTTTAATAGTAACCTAAGATCTGTGGTTACCAAAGGTAAAGACCGTATTGACGAACACGATAAATGTAACGTAGTGTATAAGATCCAATGCAATGACTGTTCAGCGTCTTATGTAGGTGAGACAAAACGTGAATTTAAGACTAGATTGAAAGAGCATAAAGATAACTTAAAGAAAAATCCTGAAGCGCATTCTGTCGTTTCGTTACACCAATTGGAATTTAATCACACGTTCGATTGGGATAATGCGGTTGTGATTGACAGAGAATCAGTTTGGTCAAAACGTATCACCTCAGAGATGTTACGAATTAATTTACAACCCAACAGTCTTAATGAGAAAGAGGATACAAAAAAACTGCACTTGCCTTATTCGAATATGTTACATAGGTTAAGATCTAAAAGCTGCTCTTAGATGTATTTGATTGTTTACGTGAAAAAGCGTGGTCTCAGACACTACCCCAACATAAACAACCACTGACGTCAATCGTATGCATTGACGTCAGTCATTGACGTCACTGTCGAATGTCAACATTAGACGAAGCTTAGCCAAAAAGGTATATAAAGTGAGTTGTCACACCCCTTTGCTTTATTGAAGGTCTTCACTAGTACGAGATGGCACAGCGCGCATCTTGCAGTGGGGCAATGGTGTTCATGACACCATTCTTTTTCACGTATCATCTATTATAATAAGGTAATTAAAGTTTCTTCCGACTATTATATGATGAACGAATCTTTGTGTTTACGTTAGCATTTCAATTTTGACTTCCATTGTATTTGTTTTGACTGCAGTTATTTAATTTCCTTGATTTGTAAATATTATCGTCTGTATCTGTGTCAATTATTGACCACCGATTGTTAATTTTCATGTATATTGACTTCTGTAATCGACTATTAATTATACGAGGGTCACACGCTTGACCAATTTGTAATTTTTTGTAATTTTTTCAATAAACAGCCTCTGATGAGGGCAGCATATCACTGCCGAAACGTAAGGCCATCACATTAAATACTTTGACTCGACTTGATTGATAGAGACCCTTCTCAACTTTTTATTTTATGTTAAATTAAGGGGAGGTTACCGTTTATGACGATGAAAAGTTCGATTTTTTTTTTTTTTTTACCTAATTTGCATCTTCAAAGTTTTTATAACATGTGGGTGAAAGGATATTTTCATATCCAAAGTATTTTAGAATTTTATTAAAGATTTTTTAAAACGTTCAAGTTCAAATGCGTTTTTCTGGGAACAGCATTTTTCAGCGCGCGGGGCGCTCTACAGCTTCAACGGATTAACCGATTCACATAAATCTTTGCGCAATTGAAAGGAAATTCAATTTGCGGGGCCGTCACGAAGCGATTTTTGTAAAAAAATTGATTGAGAAATATTTTTTTGTCTGTTGAAACGAAAAAAACAGGGCAAAAAAAAAAAATTTTTGTTCAAACGACTGCCATTTTGTTATCCAGGGGTTTTTCAGAAAACGAAAACCGATAAGGCCCCCCAAATTTAATCTAGTTTGATAATTTCCAACCCATTTTTATTTCAGATAAGCTGGCAAGGCTGTAGAGCGCCCCGCGCAGATAAATACACGCCGCGCACGGCTCTATTTGACGTGAGCTGGAGCCGCCATTTTACATTTTTTCGATAAAAATAAAAATTAAGATTACTCTACATAAAATAAGAGAAATAAAATAATCAAACCCATTTTCCAAAAGTATTTATGTGTCATAGGCCGTAAAACCTCGATTTTAACCTCGCTTCGCTCGGTTTAAACGCGGTTTTTGGCCTAGACACATAAAATTCTATATGCCATACGGCCCAAAAAGTATTTTCTGACGAATTTTATCATAATCCTCGCCTTCGGCTCGGATTATAAACTCAAATTCGTCGGAAAATACTTAATCGGCCTAGTGACATAATGTACTATTATTTTATATCAAAAAAAAAAAAATTCTCAAAGTCCATGCATTTTTCATCCCTCTTGACGGTAACCTCCCCGTTAATGTTAAATTAAGGTTAGTCTAAAAATTTGTGTTGGAGGTTAGGTCTCATGGTAATGTTTTGTATATATATATTTTTTTTTCTCTTGTCTCTATGTATTGACAGATATCAATAAATTATACTCTGAGGAAGGTCCGCACCATGGGCCGAAACGTCAGTGGTTTATATCAACCACAAAAAGCACCTTTGGTGCAAAAACCTTTTGCCAAGTCCATTAATGTGTAAATCACCAAAAAATAATCACAAGTTGTGCTCGTTCGCTCGCTGCGCTCGCTCACTCGATGGGTTGATGATTATCAACATACAAAAGTATTGAAATCAGATACAACTGCCATTTACCTGTAGAATAATAAAAGTTTGGAACTGAAAAATTTGTTCAAACTAAATAACGTTGTACTCGTTCGCTTGCTGCGCTCGCTCACTCGATTGGCTTATGATTATCGGTTGAAAAAACAATTCGGATGAAGAAACTGAAGATGTCATCAACATTCATCTAAAAATATTCATAGCGAAAAAAAATGTAAAGAAAATTGTAAAAAAAAATTTGGAGTCCGTGGTACGTTGGCGGGCCAATGTTTGATCTATCAGATGACATTGACATGGTTCGCGATCAATATTCCATATTTCTTTTTCTATAAAAGGCCCGCCAAGTACCACTACCTCTACTTGGCGTAAGGTTTTCGCACCTGAGGGGCTTTTGGTGGGTATTCACTAGTTTTTGTACCTTCTTGGAGGATAAAATTTCGTATTAATCATTGCTTGTACTTTCTTTCATTTCCTTTATTCGGATTCGAAAACATGAAATGACAACACGCGTCTGCTAGTGTAGCAGACATGAGGCTGCCGTCCCATGTACGGCTGAACGGAACGACGGAACGAAATCTAGTGACTTTTTCCGTGTATTCCGTGTATGTATACACCAACACATACAACGTTCCGTTCCGTCATTCCGGATTCCGGCGATCCGGGCCTGCCACTCTATACACAACTTTTGTGTGGTTTTCTCTTCTATGTCATGATTTTATGGGAATGGTTTTAACGGGATGAATCTTGGTCAGAATTTTTGTGTGGATTTTCCCTTCTATGTCATGTTCCCAGATGCGTAAAGACGTATGTTCTGTGTATAAGCATGCAACATACGTCCTGCGTTTAGCGACGAAATGTGATTTTATGGGAATGGCTTTAGTGTGAAGGAATCTTGGTCTGAAGAAGACGGAGGAAATATTGTACGACGAAACGGGATATCAGAATCTGTAGTTAATCATATCTCAGCACTCCGAACACCGATTTAATTGATCTAGTGCTTAAATGAAAGCTTTTCATGCCCACATCCTAGATTGAATTAGTTCCAATTCGTGTATGTTGTGAGGTGAAAGAAAACGGAGAGACTAGTTCGCGGTATAGGTTAGGGTAGTTGCCTCTCGGGTATATAGACTCGTTGAGTCTCGCGCTTGAAAAAAATTTTTTTTTAATGTACTTGGCGCGAGACTCTACCGAGTCTCTTGATATATTATATTAATCGCGTCTATGATTGACCTACACAACAAAGAAAATTCTCTCACATAAACTGTCGAGGTCAAGATTTATCATTTCATCAATACTGGTTACTGAAGAGGAAACATGGGCTTTTTCCACAACATATCTCTTTCCTATGGGAGGGAGACTGCTAACATCCTACGACAGTGGACGGCGTTGAAGAGGAAACTGGGTAGGCTGAAGAACCACCGGATTTTTCTTCTTCGGTGCAAGAACCTGGAATTATGCCCGCTCCATTTAAGGTTCCCCAAGATACCCTCTATGTTTAAGTTTCGTTTGTCAAAATCTAGGGCTAAAGTTAAGTCGGTAATGTCGAAATTCCAACGGTTCCTTTTGAACTTGGAGATAAGTGATGCACATGGCGAGATTACGAAGGTAAACAAGATTATAGTCGCACTAGAGTCTTCTATTTGGTCTGCTGTACCTCGGGACGTAGCGACGAAGTTTTTCTCGTGGCAGTCGGTAAAACTAGAGGCTGAATTTGTTAAAATCAAGGCGTCGAACATCAACAAGATTAACAATTTGAGTTCGCGTAGAACTCACACCCGACCGTCGAGAGCAGCTACGAGTACAGTTAGTACACATGATAAGTGGTTGGTCAATCTGACTGACTTGGTCATCCCTGATGTGGTGGCTGAGATAGTACAACTCGGGCCGACGTTCGGCTTACCGTTTAATAACAAACAGATTCCTGTGAAGAACTTAGTTTCCGATTTTGAGGCCAAAATCTCCTCTATTCCGTCAGAGCAGAGGAACTCAGCGCGATCTGATTTCTCGAACAGAGTGAAGAATTTCAGAAGTAACCCATACACGAGGAATCTACCGAAAGCCTTGATATCGAAAGTAGCGTTAGCGGATCATTATCGGCGGGCGAATCCGAACCTCATGTTCGTAAAAGCTGATAAGGGCAATGTGAGTGTCGCGATTACGAAACAAGACTATAACACTAAGGTATTACAGCAGCTCTCGGACACTAATACTTTTGCGAATGTTAGGTTTGATTTGACTTATACCTTACAACAAAGAGTCAACAAGTTGATCTCTACATGGCATGGAAAAAAATAAATAAGTGACGCGGAAAAAAGATCTATTGGGATGCACAACAATGTACCAGCGAGGGCTTATGGGTTACCGAAAATCCATAAAGAAGGTGCTCCAACACGCTTGATAGTGTCCTTCACAAACACACCCACTTATGGTTTGGCTAGAATATTGAATCATTGGATCAAGTCCAATGTTGCGGTGCCGAGATCTAGGGTCAAAGATAGTTTTAAGAAAAGGTTTTGCCGGATGATTATATCCTGATTTCGTTGGATGTAGTGTCTCTCTTTACCAATGTGCCTAAAGACTTGGCTGTTGTGGCCATTAAGAAAAGGTTGGAACAACCACACCACGGATTCCCGATTCCTCTGGGGGAGCTAATAACCGCTCTAAATTTATGTTTTGACGCGTCCATTTTTAAGTTCAATGACACGACCTGTTCACAAGTTTTTGGTTTGCCTATGGGTTCGCCGTTGTCTCCTATTTTATCTGACTTGGTGATGGAGGATCTTGAGCAACATTGCATCAGCCAACTTGGGTTTGGTCTCCCTTTTTATTTTCGATATGTGGATGACATTCTAACTGCGGCTCCGAGGGATCAGATCATCCATTTGCTGCATGTGTTTAATAGCTACCATCCGCGATTGCAATTCACGTGTGAAACGGAGAAGGAAGGTCGGATCAGTTTTCTGGATGTCAGTGTCATCAACTCGGGGTTGTCGATTGAAACGGATTGGTATCAGAAAGATACTTGGTCCCAACGATACTTGAATTTCAACTCGCACCACCCGTTATCTTACAAAGTCGGGACGATAATCAATCTAGTTGATAGAGGTATAAAACTGGCTGACACGGAGTTTCATTCTAAGAACCTGTCTTTGATCCATGATGTCCTTTTATCTAATGACTTTCCTTCTTGGTTTTTAAAAAAACACATTAGCGCAAGGCACAACTCTATCATGGATAGCAATAACTCCAGGAACGTGCCACGTCGGGTTGACAACGCGGTGGACCGCAGCTACATTTCGATTCCTTATGTCCATGGACTTTTTGAATCTCTCAACAGGTTGTTCAGGAAATACAATGTACAGTTTGTAGGGAAAAACACCCACGATCTAGGGCATTTATTTGACACGGGTAAAGACGCTCTCCCAACGGAAAAACGTTCGAATGTGGTTTATAAAATCCCTTGTGGTGATTGCAATCGCGTATATATAGGACAGACCGGGAGACATTTGCATACTCGCTTACTAGAGCATAAGAACAACCACAAGGAAGTGGTAGATAGGCATACAGCGTTGACTATGCACATGCTGGATCAGGAGCACCGGATCGATTATGATAGTACGTCCATATTGCATGAGGAACCTAGGTATTACAAAAGGTTGTTATTAGAAATGTGCAACATCGTCAGCCATTCAAACACGGTCAACCTTAGGCAAGACGTCGAGCACCTGAGCGATACCTAAACGTCGGTTCTGTCTAACAATTAAATGGTTAGGTATCGAGTTGTGCCTCTTTCATGTTTGTGTACTATGTCCTTCGGTTAGATCCGATCGATGCTGTGTACGGTACTCGGTTTGAACGACAGTGTTGTTGTGGTATGTCACACACTAGCTTATGGGTGGCTTTCGTCAAAATGCTACTTACTTTCCAACACATTATTTGTTTCCATTTTCTTGTTTTCACCGTTTTCTAGCGGGTTTGAAAATGCTGGTGTTTGTGTTGTTAGAACGCCCAATCTTTTTATTTTATGTTAAATTAATGTTAAATTAAGGTTAGTCTAAAAATTTGTAAATTTTTGTTGGAGGTTAGGTCTCATGGTAATGTTTTGTATATATATATTTTTTTTTTCTTTTCTCTTGTCTCTATGTTTTGACAGATATCAATAAATTATACTCTGAGGAAGGTCCGCACCATGGGCCGAAACGTCAGTGGTTTATATATATTATATTAATCGCGTCTATGATTGACCTACACAACAAAGAAAATTCTCTCACATAAACTGTCGAGGTCAAGATTTATCATTTCAATATTACCCTATGTAGATGAGGTTCGTAATCTCGGAGTCATTATGAGGTCAAACTTCTCCTGGAGAGGGCATATCCTGTCTGTTTCTAATAAAGTCAACTTTTCAATCTATAAACTGAAGTACCACCGTAACGCCTTGTCTTGCGAGCTAAGGGCTAAGCTTATCTCCACTCTTATTTTTCCGCTGTTAGATTACTGTTGCCTTGTCTACAATGACCTTTCTGGTGAGCTCAACTTAACCTTACAGCGACTGTTAAATACCGCGATTAGGTTCGTCTTCAACTTGCGTCGCGATGAGCATGTTACGCCTTACCGCAGACAACTTCGCTGGCTTTCTGTACGTTCTAGGCGCCTTCATTTTCTCGCTATCCTAGTATTTAACCTCCTTCAGGGGAATTTGCCAGAGTATCTGTCCGAACTGTTCGCCAGTCGTATGTCGTCGTTGGCCCGTCTGACTCGTCAGTCCAACTCGGTAGTTTTCCAGATACCCCATCATCGTACTGTCACCTTTCGCGACTCATTTAGTCTTACAGCTATGTATTTCTGGCATTCTCTGCCTGATGATGTAACTGGTGTTGAAACCTTACCTGCGTTCAAAATCAAGCTCTTTGCGTACCTATTTGAACTAGACACTGAGTCTGCTCAGTTTTCGCGAGCTTTTTGTTTTGTAATGAGCTCTCATTATGTTTATGTTTAATTTATACCCTATCTTATTTTAGTTCGTTGTTATATATTATACTCGCTGTTATGCTTTTCTTTACCTTACCTATTACATAGTTTTCTCTACTTATATTTACTTTTATTTTACTATGCTCACTTTATATGTTTTAGTTATTATGTTAAGTTACCACCTACGCACGACGATACTTTCTTATTTTAGCCATTCTGACTGCTTTACACTACTGTCTTATTCTACCCTTTTATCTCTACTACACTCACCTTATTTTACTATTCTACGTTATTGTTTTAATCTACTACTTTATTACTATTCTACTATTCTATGTATGTCTTAACTTTCTATTATATACTTTCTGTTATGCTCATTAGATGCTTAGTTCAACGCTTTATTACTTAATTTCTACTAGCATGTGATTTTTTCTCTGTATAATTTTTTGCCCCATAGGTTCCTAGGGCATAATAAACCTAATCAATCAATCAATCAATCTATCTCTCGGTGAGTACTCTCGCATGCTCTCTACTTCACTCTTCATACCTTGAGCGTTTACTGCTGTCTCCTGCCTTCGGGCGTTTCTTTTGCAGACCCTTTGCATGCGCCTTTATGCAAGCCTGCCTTACTGCTTTTGGTTTATCCGTGGATACCTGGGTTTTTATTTACGGGAGTTTCTCATTTGCTGCCGTTGGAACATAACCTCTTGCGTCTGATGGCATGACAGCTCAGCGCGGTTGACCGCTGCGTTCGATTATCGATTATCGATTTGACGCCTGACGATCTTGTGGTACTGCAACCCGCACTACTTCTGTGTCTGCTGCCTGCCTGCTACCTGACGAGCATGACGCCAACTCGCGTGTGTCCTGGCTGTGCCTGTATTGTGGCCAAGGATGCCGTCTTCTGTAAGCCCTGCAACACCTTTCATCATCCTGGCTACGTTAAAAAGAAGACGAAAGCAGTGGGAGACGGGGAACCAGCGGTCTGCTGCCCAGGGATCCCCTTAGAATACGTCCTTCAGGGTTCGGCTCCATTTTCGGAGGCATCATCACCGTCCTCATCAAGGTCCTCGTCTCTTGACAACAGCTTGCTAGATGCTCTCTTACACGTATCTCCGGCTCGAGCCACCGATCCAGTTGTTGCTCCTGCATCCGAGGCGCAGTTACGGGCAATGTTCGAGGGCTTTCTGCTGCAAGTTAATGCCCGTTTCGATGGCTTTGCCACGCAGATTGCCTGTCTCCCGATCCTGCAGGCGGAATTTGCATCCCTCACTGATCGGATCACAGAACTGACCAATCAAAATCGTGCTCTTTCTGCTAGTTTCGAGGAATTTCAACGGGGGCAACGGACGGGGCTAATTGGTTCGAATCTGCCTTCAGCCGAAATCATAATTTCTGGCACGCCGTGCTCGAGCGACGCTGCCATCCCTGGTATTGTGAAGGATGTAGGTGCTGCAATTGGCTGTGAAATTCGGGAGGCAGATATCATTGAGTCGCGTTTCCTCATCTCTCAAGCAGCAGCGCGGAAGGACACTCCTCGGCCCATCTTCGTCAGGCTTGGATCTGTTAATCTTGTGGATCGCCTTCTAGCTGTGAAAAGAACCAAGGGGCGCCTGCTTACGACTGCGCTCAGCTCGCCGCCTGCTGGCCCGATCTATACGATCAACGTTAATGAAGCCCTGCCACCCGATGTATACAAGCTTCTCGCATCGCGACTAAGGCTACTGCTAAAGCTAAGGGCTACAAGTTTTCCTGGCAGCGGTCTGGTGCCATTTACGTGAGAAGATCACATGGCCCGTCACGCGTATTGCGTCCGCTGAAGATCTCGCTCGCCTGAAACCTACCGCCGCCGAATGATGCCATTCAGACGTCATTAGCAGCCCCTAACTCCCATCGGTTTCTGGTCTGTCATCTGAACGCCAATTCTCTCCGGTCTCATATGGACCTGCTGCGCCTCCAGTTTCATACGCGCTCTGCTCATATTATAGCTGTTAGTGAGACTTGGCTGTATTCCCTGGTGACTGATGCTACTGTACTGCTACCAGGCTATTCAATTCTCCGCAATGATAGGGAGGGCAAAATTGGAGGCGGTGTTGCGCTGTATCTCCACGACTCACTCACCGCTAAGTGGCTGGCCTCCTCGCCATCGTGGTATAACCGGGCGCCTGAATATCTCCTGGCTGCTGTTAAACAACCTGGTGCTGAGCCTATGTTGGTAGCGGTTGTCTACCGACCGCCGAAGGCATCTAACCTGGCCGACTTTGATAGATTCTCAGTTGACTACAGTAGGACGATCATCTTGGGCGATTTTAATGCGAATCAGCTGGCTCACTCCTACGATAACGACAATGTGCGTGATTTCTGTTCAGCTCGTGCCCTGCACTTGATACCCTTTGCGCTGACCTGTCACCCTCACTCTGCGGATACTCTTCTGGACCTCTGTATAGTAAGCGAGATGAATTTTGTTCACACCTTCTATCAATCAGATGCACCCTTTATTGCTGGACACGATCTGATCTCTGTGGAAATCCGGCTTGGTTCCACGTTGCCTGCTCCTCAATCGTTCACGGCTCGCTCCTATCAGCACTTCGACCTGGTTCTTGACCAGTTCCTGGATGATCTTCAGGAAAATGATTGGTCTCTCACTGCGTCAGAGCCTACGGTGGACGACATGCTAGAATGTCTGCAAGGAAACCTTGTCCGTGCTCTTGATAAGCACGCTCCTTACGTCACCCGCTATCATAAGCGTCGCAGGCCACCCTGGATAACCGACGAGCTCGCGAATCTTTCTCGATCCAGGGATTCTCTGTATCGGGCATATAAGACAGCTCTAAGACAGACGGTGCTCTCCTTCGTCACAGAGAGGCTAGGGACATCTTACACGGGCGCATTACCGAGGCACGTTCTGATTTCTTTGCTGCTCGCTTGCTCCCAGACCCTCCTCTGTTGCGGAAGTTGCGGAGTTCTTCGCCACTTTGCCGGCTGCGGGATACTCTGATCAACTGTTTCACTTCGGGGACATCTCGCCTAGCGACCTTCTTTCGGCGATTGGGCACTTCAGATCGCAGGCACGTGCCGTGAATGCCGGTAATATTTCCATACCTGCTTGTGTTGCTCAACCGCTCGCTCAGTTCCGCTGTATTTCCATCTATGTGGAGGCAAGCCCGAGTCCTGCCGTTGGGTAAAGTCAAGATGCCGTCCTCGCTGGATCTGGTTCGTCCAATCTCGAACCTCTGTCTTCTATCAAAAGTCCTGGAGCGTGTGGTGCTGGTGCAAATCAACAACTTTTTCGAGAGAGGTAATCTCCTGAACTCTCGTCAATCTGGCTTCCGCCGTGGCTTCAGTACGCAGTCTGCTCTCCTGAGGCTCACAGAGGATATTCGCAGGGGAGTTGATAAGCGAATGCTGACTATCTTAGTCCTTTTTGACTTCACCAAGGCCTTCGACTCACTACCTCACGCGATCCTGCTTACCAAGCTTGCTAAATTAGGATTCTTAACACACGTCCTGACTTGGGTAGCCTCCTACCTCCAAGGTCGTGTTCAGGCTGTGGCTAATGGTGGACGTCTGTCATCCTGGGCTTCTTTAGAATCGAGGGTACCGCAGGGCTCGGTCTTGGGTTCTTTGCTATTCTCGCTGTTTATCAACGACATTGCGGAAATCTTTAGGCATGTGGAACACCTGGTGTATGCCGATGATCTTCAGATCTACCTCCATTGCAGCTATCAAGATCTCTCCGACTCCATCGCGCGAGTTAATGCGGATGTGGAAGCGGTTCTGGAGTGGTCCAGCAAGTCTTCGCTAAGGCTCAATCCGGCCAAAACCCAAGTGATCGTCCTTGGAAGTGGATCGTACATCTCGAGGCTGAAACTGGCAGACTTATCCCCGGTAGTACTTGCTGGTGCCCGCCTATCATTCTCGAACAAGGTACGGGATCTTGGAGTTATTCTCGATTCTCGGTTGGACTGGACAGCGCATGTAAGCCTTATCTCGGCCCGCGTTCATGGGAGCCTTCAGTAACTTGCGGCCTCGCGGCGTTTACTATCGAAATCTCTCCGTAAGCAGATGGTAGTCACCTTGATTTTTCCGATATTTGATTATTGCTGCGTAATTTATGATGATCTTTCCGGAACGCTCAATTTAAAGCTCCAGCGCCTGCACAATTGTTGTGTGCGGTTTGTTTGTGGGGTTGCCCGTGATGAGCATATCACGCCTTTCCGTCGGGAGCTGGGTTGGCTAAGTGTGGCTCGTAGGAGACTCTATTTCCTTCTCTCGCTCTTTTACATCACGATCCACACTGGTCGACCTGCTTATCTCCGGGAGCTATTTGTCGCGCGCCCTGCTGCAGCAGAAGAACAAGCTGGTCCGTCTCGACGGGTGCGAGGAGAATTCGTCACCGCAACCCCACGCACGGAACGTTTCCGAAATTCGTTGGCTCTGTCCGCGGTTCGCCATTGGGATTCTCTCCCTGCTAACATCAAGGCCGCTCAGACTCTTGCCGGTTTCAAAACGGCCCTGCATGAGTATTTATTTGACTTAGAGGGTTAGGCTAGCTTCTTGGGTTCAATCTAATCTTTTCTACACTCGTCTCGCGCTTTTCAATCTATCTGCTATCGTTATTCGCTTCTGCTTTCGCTTCGTTTAATTTTAATTTTAATTTAATCTTAATCTTATTCAACTCAACTTGAGTTAGCTTAATTATTCTATGTTGGTCTTACTGTATAATATGTATTTAGTATGTTTTCTATTTTATATGTATACTTTGTGCCATTCTGTACTATCTTCACCTTTCCCGACATAACGGGAATAACAATAAATTCTATTCTATTCTATTCTCTTGTCACAGCTAGCCTGTCGGTAGAGGGATATTCGTGGGGGCGAGAAATAAAAATACCAAACACACTAGGAATATATTTGAAAGATTATTTATTAATTAAAAAGAAAAAAAGAAAAGATTACATTAATTTGTACAGCCTGTCACCTGGCTTCGGCTCTATCACCGCTAGTTTGTGTTTAAATACTAAATCAAAGAAAAGAATTGACTATAAGAAAGAAATAAATTAAATAAAGGACTCTACTATATCGAAAGGACTCTACTCTAAATATCTCAAAGAAAAATAGCTATAATGTTGAGTTCAAATGACTAACAATTAATTCCTAATAATAAGAAAGCTAGAAAAAGGTACGGTTGACAATTATCACATGTAGTTCCGTAGTTCGCCTTCCTCGCTACCACCAGCTGGAGATCCGGCTGTCAAGTCGATTTCGAGTACCTCACGCTCTACGCGAGGTCTCTAGTCTCCGACTGACAGCTGGTCGCTCTACGGCTAGGAGGGGAAGGGGTTCGGAACCCAATAATTCCGTACTCGGCCACTAGAGCTCTCTGACACGCAGCAGACGATTGCGACGCGTGACGTCAGAGAACTCGGGCAATATGGCGCCGACTCTGGATTCACGAAATCCTGCGCAGCACAGTTGAAAACCGGCACGCGGATGTGCAGAGTCGACAGGCTCGGAGAACAACCAGAAGTTCGAAACTTGCCGGCTCTCAACGACCATGCGGTACTCAATGAAGCGGGACTCGAAAGGTACTAGGGAAACGAAGAGCAATTCCTATCGATAACTCGAGACTATAACTTATATGGGTTCTAGGAGAAGAATTGAAGCAGACTTGGCTGTATTTCAGATAGATCCTACCTGATCTCTCACGGTTCCTCGGCCTCGTGTCCAACTCGTAGTCCGGGGGCAAGCAAGGGTCGTGTATTAACAAAATCGATAGTAATCAAGTCCAAATCCAAGTCCAAAAGTCCAAAAGAAAAGCACAGGTCACAATATCTCCAAGATCGCACTAACAAAACACTCTCTGAACACCTCAAAACTCTCTAAATAAACTCTCTCTCGATTCACGATCGTAATGGCACGTTATCAATAGCACGGCTAGACAATGAATGCTTCTTCGTTTCCGCTTCGCTAATTGCTTATCCTCGCCGTTCGTCCTGTTAGCGCTAGCCGTCATCGATAGACCAATCCGCTGATCTACGATCGATATGGCTGCGCAGGGCGAAGGGCGGCAGATATTCAAATTAGCTATACCGACTCGGTACTTTAGGAAAGGTGTACGCTCGTTTAAGCTGGTATGGAGGAGGTCCGAACGTTTGCCACGTTACAAACTATACCTACATAACAAAAAAACGTATTTCAACAATCAGAAAGAGTAGAGCTCTGATAAATAATGGTATTAAAAGAATAAGTTCACGGATGGTCAAGGTTATGAAGTGAAAATGATCAGAAAAAAAAAACATCGACGGCCCCGAAGATATAAAAGATATGTTCAGAACAGTCAAATGACGAATGGTCAAAAAAACCGACAGCGTATGGATCTGAAAGGTCAGAACTTCGAAAGTTTAAAACTCCGAAAATCCGAAATTCCCAATTTCTTGAGCTAAGACATTATTCTATGTTTCGTACACAAGAGTCGCGTAACAAAGTAATTGTTCCAACAAGTAGGTACGTTTAACTCTGTTACAAAAATCCTTTCTTTTTCACTGTATGGTCAAAATATTTGAATTTGGAATTCATTTTTTGAAGTTATTTTTCATATTTTTCAAACGTTTCTTTGAATTATATACTTATTTATTGTTTTATTCACGAGCGCGACTAGAAAATATACTCGTGAGCTAAACTAGGATCAATGAGTTAAGTTCGAACAAGGACCAAGAATAATGCAGAATCTCAATAATTCAAATGAAATACGTGGTAGAATCATCCTAAAAAAAATACGCCATTCGTTGAAACCATAAGGTGAAGAATGTATGGATGACGGTCAATTCGAGGAAACATTATTTTTTTTAGGATGACTTTTTGATCTAAAATCATAGGGTAGAGTGGTCCCAAACCGACCGGTGGTCCCATCCCGACCTCTCCATGTTTCTCAGTACTTGTGCTGCCACGGAAAATATCGGTGGTGGCTTTTGAAAGCTCTCACAACACCGACAATTTGGAGGTAGTGAGCCATCTTTTTATCACATTTTATTCTATGGTTTCGCGCGTGTTTTGTTTTCGAATGCAGTGAAATTAGTTTTGGAGCTGCACGGAACTTCAGTTTGAAGTGCTTTATTGTGTGGTGAAAAATCTAAAGGTAGGTTATTTTGATTGCTTATGGCCTAGACTTGAACACGCACTATCATATTTAAATCACTACCATAATTGTAAGTAAACGGCGAGTAATTATTTGAAAAAAGTCGTGGTGGTCCTAGTCAAACTGTGATTCAATTACTTCCGACGGTAATTACACATGTTTTTTTCTTTAGAAATGGGGCGATCGTTCAAACGTAAAAAGTCAAAGCGAGATCCGGCAATTCTGCGGCGAGCAGTTGCCGCGATGTCATTGGGATCTTCGCTTCGTGCAGTTGCACGTGAATTTGTGATTCCTCGTTCGACATTACTGCTCTATCGGAGAAATAATGAGACAACTCCGAATGGAGATGAAACTACTCGACCGACCGAAGTAAATGTCGGCGATTTAAAGATTGCGGAGAAAGGCTTTAGGGTGGTGTGTATTTTTGTGAATTCCCGCCACCGGAAAGATGAGTTTCATTATTCAACCTTGCTTATATTTAGGTACCTATTGGTAAACACGTTTTGATTTGTGTTTTTGTAGGTATTCACCAAAGAACAAGAGGACTCTCTTGAAACCCATCTTCTTCGTCTATCCGATATTTATTTCGGACTAAACCCAATTGACACGAGAGCATTGGCATACAAATATGGAATAACGTTGAACGTTTCCTATTCGTCTTCTTGGACTCGGGAAGAAATGGCCGGCTTGGAATGGTTTCGTGGTTTCATGTCCCGACACCCACGATTATCTCTCCGAAAACCCGAGGCGACAAGCTTGGCCAGAGCCACCGCATTCAATGCTACGAATGTTGCTGCATTTTTCGCTAATTACTTCAAGGTAATGGACGACATCAAAGTTGGGCCCAGCGATATTTGGAACGTTGACGAAACAGGCGTAACAACGGTGCATAAAGCAGTCCGCGTAATTTCACGTCGTGGTCAGAAACGAGTTGGACATATCACCTCAGGTGAGCGCGGAAATTTAGTGACACTCGTCCAGGCTGTATCGGCCACTGGAATGCGCGCCCCGCCATTTTTTTTATTTCCCCGCGCCCGGTTCCACGCGCACTTTTTGAATAGTGGGCCCGTAGGCGCAAAAGGAGGAGCAAATCCCAGCGGATGGATAACTGCGGAATTGTTCGTCGAGTTTTTGAAAACTTTTCAGGCCTTTACTCGCTGCGACCGTGATCATCCTGTTCTTCTTCTCTTAGACAATCACGAATCCCATTGTTCTTTGGCAGCATTGCAGTTTTGTCACGATAGCGGAATTCATGTTGTTTCGTTTCCGCCCCATTGCTCCCATCGCCTTCAGCCACTAGACGTGGGCGTTTTTAAAGCCTTTAAAACTGCAATAGACAAGCAATTCGATTCATTCATGCGAATGCATCCAGGGCGCGTCATTCAAGTATTTGACATTCCGGCGATGGTCTCGCGTGCATTGGAGATTGGTGTCACTGAAGTGAACATCAAATCCGGCTTCCGAGCCACAGGAATATGGCCAATGGACGCGGACATCTTCCAAGAAATAGATTTCATGCCCAGCGCTACAACGGATCGAGCAAATCCGAATAATGCTCCCAATGATGCTCCGAATGAAATAGGTGTTGATGAGGAAAGAGGAAGAGATGACGAAGAAAATCAGCTTCAAGAAGAAATCATTCCATCGAATACATCAACTCCGCACTCATCACCGTCGTCTTTGGATTCAACTGTAGAGTCGCTTATGCCTCTCCCGAAAGCTCCACCGCGCACCCAGAGAAAGAGAGGTCGACCGCCGGGCCGAACATCAATTCTGATATCCGATGCTGAGGTACAAAGAATTGCCGAAAAAAAATGGCAAAAGAAGAAAAAAAAAGAGTTGCAGAGGAAAAAGCCAAACAAAAAGAAGAAAATCGCAAACGGAAAATAAAGGAAAAAGAAGAGAAGAAAAAGCAGCAAGAAAAGAAACAGCGACAAAAAAAAAGAAGAAAAACGTGGAATTTGATCGTCGCAAAACGACTCGTCCGTCGGCTGTTCGCACTTATTGTGAGCCAGAAAACAGCTCAGACAGCGATTGAAATTGTAATCAATGCATTAATTTAATTGTTATTCATAAAAAAGGCCTTCAAATGTTTTAAAATAAATATAAAAATTATTCCAAAATGATATTGTTTTGCTAACATGTTGCAAAATAACTACAAAATATTGCCTCTTCCCTTGATTCGCTGCAAAGAATAGGGGGTCGGGTTCGGACCATGGGGAGGTCGGTTTCGGACCACGATTTTTGAGACCGACCAATATGCAGACTTTCACTGTAGCCTCGGTATCTTGAACAATCGTTACCCAAATACCTCGTAAAGGTGCTCAAAACTGAGAATAAAGTTCCCTCTAAAGAATCAACACGTGGTTGGAACAAAAAAATTAATTTCATGCACTTTTATTGCCTTTGCTGCTTAGGCGGTTTGGGACCACTCTACCCTATAATTTTATTGTTACAAGTTTTCCTGTCAACTGATCGCCCACGGGTTCGGTGCATGCCACAGCACCTTTTCGATTCATTTTGATTTCGCAAGAACTGGAGCATCTCCAAGACAGACATGATCGTGCCTGCACATTTTTACACTGTAAAATAGAAAATTGTTAGCGTATGTTATACTGTCTTGACAATATCAATTATGAAGTGCATTATAACTTCATTGTTCACGAGCTAAAAATATCAAGAACAGTTTTTATCTTTACATTTGTGGACTTTTCAAACGATTTAACTTGCTCTAGTTTCTTGTTTCCTAACTATTAAATATTTGTATTACCTACACCTGTGTACAGGCAACCGTGATTGCTTCTATAGGATTTATATTACTTCACTTCAACACGAAATTTTCTGGTTCTAATAATGAGCAAATAAACATTTACGTCTCTAATATTCAATAAACTGAAACAATATTGACAAAAAAGAGTGCATATTCAACTCCAATTGTCCACCGGGCACGTTCGACACTGTTAACACATCCACGCCTTGAAAGGCGCAGGCAAAAGCCCACAATCCACCGCGCTGAAAGCATGGTGGAGACGTGCTCTCGGCTGCATTTCTGCATGCGTACAACAGAAACCGGTAGACTAATGAAAAGCCTCACTGATACATGCACTCGCTGATTGTATGTCTTATCGCAATAAAAATATAAGTTTTCCATAAAATTGACAAGAAAGAGTGCATATTTAAGGGGTGAGATGCACTCAGCGGCGTGAAAAAAGGAGTATTTTCAATAATTTATTTTGCAACGATGGTCAATTATTTCTTGTCAGACTTATTACAGAGTTGTTATGTAAGGTTTCATCTTCACGTACACCAAATTTCAAAAAAAAATATTAATTATTTATAAAGATATGGCCCCTTTCGTCGGGCCCCTCTCGCAAACAGGCCTCCGCGGTGACCATCACACCATCGGACTGGATTATATGAAATCAATAAGACAAGAAAAAATGATTAGTTTAATAATAAATCTAGTCTTTAATCGAAGCTTTTGGTTTTTTGTTGAAAATTAACAAAATGGCGGCTCCTAGTAGTGTATATATGACAGTTCTGGACCAAGACTTCTTTACCGGCCGAGTTGTGATGGAAAGTTACCGACCGTGCAGATAAGTTACCGACCGTCGGATGGTAACGATTTGGGTACCGATCGTCGATCTTTGTTACCGACAATCGGATGGCTGCAATTTTCCGTCGTGCGATGGCGCCACTGCCGCTTGTTACCGGCAATCTGATGGTTGCAATTTGCCGTCATGCGTTGGCGCCACTATGGATTATCGATCCTTAGTTACCGATAATCCGATGGTAACGATCCGATCATTAGTTACCGATAGTCTGATGGCTGCAATTCTCCTGCAATTTTCAGTCTTGCGATGGCGCCACTAACGATTCGCTTTCGAATCATGGTAACGATTACCGATCTTTTTTTTCTTACCGACAATCTATCCAAGATGGCTGAAATATCTAATTCTAAGCTTATATATGCGAATTATACTAGCTGAAATGCTTAAAGTGTGACAGGGTGTTATATATATGCAATCAATGACGCGAATTGTCTGATAATATATATGCGTTTATTTTCTTATGTCTTAAGTCTAACCTATATTCTAAAATGACAATTTCATTGAAAACTAGCTTAAACTATGTATTGTAACATTCCGGCTGTTCTGGCTCCTGCCGGAGCAGCCGGACAAGTGTCCATCGCGCATCCCGCGGTGCGCATCTCGCGAAGCGAACCGCAGAATTCCGTGCATCCCGCGATTCCGCGCATCCCGCGATTCCGCGCATCCCGCGATTCCGCGGACCCCGCGGAATATCGGTATAAAAGGGGGTACGTGGAGGCCTCAGGTACCGATTGTGTGGCAAAGCGCCCGTCGAGTCACTTCGTATTAACTGCTAATTAGGCACGTAGCCAAAGTAGTGCGTGACCTTTATTTGCTCTTAAATCGCATTTCGACACTTGCTAAAATTGAAGTGATTAAAATCGCGATTTTCGATATTGAAAAATATAAGTCTAATTAAAATTAAAATTCACATCTAATTCTTTAAAGTTTTTTGTTACTAATTTTTTATAATTAAATAAATTAGACTGCAAACATAAAAGACGTCATAGGACAGATCTATTGGCGCAATTTAATTCAATCGTGAATTGGAAATCCACAATAATTAAAATATCGGCTTTAACAAAACTGAATTTAAAACATCAAAATCGGAAGCATTGATTGAAATTTATGAACTCTATTTAATTCTAATCTTGTTCTACTTTATTATTTCGTTAACATAAAATTTTATATTCTGTACTATTCTTGTTTATTCTTTATGATTTATTAATATTCTAATTCTATTCTAATTTCTATGCTTAATATGCTACTTTCTGTTTATTCTTTTGTATCGTTTTCTATGACCAAATGACTATTTAATTTCATTAAATACTATCTATTGTTAAAACTACATCTATTTCTTTCAATTTCCTATTTCCTTTAAATTAACAATCTCTAAACATTTCAGGTTTCCTTCTTTATACGCAGTTAGCAAACGACAGCTACGGTGCGGGTTCTCAACCCAATCCCGAGTCTAGTCAACAAGCTTGGTACGCCTAGCGACACCCAGCTCTGTATTATCGCAGCTACGGTTGAGTTTTTGCTGGGTTAGAACACTGGGGAACACCCGTGTCTGTGATTCTCACACACAGCTAACACAATCCGCGTCTGTGCACAGGCTCGGTTAGCGAAGCAGATCCTCGCTCAGTAGATAAATAGCTCAAATCGGTTGATATCTGATTTGAGTCTGTAATAGGGTATTTTGTGGTTTTTCACTTTTTCCACCAGAGGAGCTCCAAATCACACCCGTGACAAAGACACTCACGCGGACTAGCACCATATCTCCAGCCATCAGCTGAGATATTGGTGCAATAAGTTACATTTGGCGCCCAACGTGGGGCTCCTCTTAAATAAAATTAAATTCATTAGAATCAAAATTCAATTTGAATTCATTTATTAAACTTAAATTCATTCTACAGACAACTTAAATTCATTCAAAATAGCTTCAAACTTTTTTCTTTTTCGAACCTTACGAAAATCGAAAGGGAAAATGGAAGGGAAAGATGCCGTTACCGGTAAAAATCAGGGTAAAGCCGCAGGCGGGTCAAGTAGGGATACCGGGTATCACGCGCCAGATGATTCCGTGTCGCATGACGAAAGCGTTTTAAGTCAGGAAGAGGGTCCTGGTGATGAGAACCCCGATCCCCTTGCACAAATAGCCGCACGTCTAAAAGCATTAACAGACAGCAATGATATGGTTGAAAAGAAATGGGATGAAAGAATTAAAGCTCTAGAACGGCGGGTTGAAGGGATGCACCGTATACAGGTCGAAGACCGAGTCAGCTACGAAGCAAAAATAAATAAAGAGGTTAGAGATCACGCGGATGCAAATAAAAGTCGAGTCAACCGCCTTGAGACCACTGTCCAAGCCGTTATAGAGAGATGGGATACCGATGTAGCCGGTTGTATCAATAAGATCACGGATACGGAAAAATCATTGCGAGATGAGGCTATCGGGAATTACGAAGCCCTTAAAAGCAAAATTAAGGAAGGGGATCGGGTTAATCGAGAAAGGATCCAGGAACTCAAACATAGACACGAGAATTTAAAAATCGGGCTCGACGCTAAAATCAAGAAGCTTAAGAGGCGGCCGGGAGCCCCGAATGAAAATAACGAACAAATTCGCTTAATAACAAAACAGTTAAAACTGCCGACTTTTTCAGGAAAAAGTTGGGAAAAACCGGTTAACTGTCTCCGGGAGTTAGAGGAGTATCTTACCTTCTTGGGTTCAGAGGACGAGCTTAGCCTGCGGCTTGTCGGTCAAAGCTTAGGAAACGATGCAAAAGACTGGTGGATCGCTCGCCGAGACGTCATTAACACCTGGGAAGGGTTTAAAGAAAAGTTCCTCACTAGATTCTGGGCTGAGGGAGTCCAGAGAGATATCCGCAAAGATATCGAATGGGGTTTCTATTCACCGGATTCAAAACTAACGTGGTCCGAGTATGCGAATAGGAAGTTTGCGGCTGCAGTCGGTCTCCTTCCTAAAATTGCAGAAGAAGATATCGTCAGAAGCCTAATTGAACACTTTGAAGAACGGGTAGTAGTAGCTGCTACTTGCCGAAACATCCGAGAAATTGACACCTTACTTAACTTCTTGGACGAAATGCAGTCGGGAGGGAGTTCGAATGCACCCAAGAACTTCCGCGCACCGGCAAATATAAGCCGACCGCAACAATTCACCAATAAATTCACGGAAAGTAAAGATAAACAGGTGTCATGGCGTCTCGGCGGCGATGAGGCAAACACGTCGCAACCTTCCGTAGCGCAAGACACATACTTTAAGTCGGATTCGCAAGAAAACAAGCGCGACGCTGGACAACCAGCCTACGCAAATCATAAACACAGTAACTGGACAAGTCCAAAAGTCAGCGCGATTTCCGAAGTAGAGCCAATCATTACTGAAGTTGAGGATAAGGCAGAAACCCAGCAAGCGGAAAACTTGTAACGATACGATACTCCTCACTATCACCTCTCATATTTATTTTGACATGTCAGCCATATTGAGAATAATTAGATCAGTATCGCCTCGCTACAAGTTGGCGCAGCACCTTACGGTCGCCACTAGCGCCGCAACCAATTACGGAACTACGCTAATCACTGATCTAGCCACCAGGCGGCTACGCGCTCCCACGATAGGATCATCACGAACGCCGAATATAAGCATACGCTTGACCAGGCTAAGGCAGATCTCGCTCAGCCAACAACCGAGCAGATCTCCGTCTGCAAAGACGTACGGACCGCGGGATAAGACCCCGGACCGCTAGGCGCGTTCGCGTTTCCGAGTACCAGGCATCACCTATGCTCAAATCCGTACCGCACTAGGTTTCATGTAAATTCATAACTTCACGTTTTACAATTTAGAGACAACCGTAATTAGTTTAGGACTTAGCATGACTTTATATTTCTTAGCCGGCCTCCAGAGCCGAAGCGAATCACTTTATAGATTCTAGTAACCCGAAAGGGGATTAATGTTTTAGAAGACATACTTAGCTAACAGACAGCATTTGCCGTAAAACCCTACCAGGCATACTTTGCGCTTGGTAGGAGTAGTAGTTACCACGTAGCCGCGGACGGCACAGTCCGCAACCCAACCCCCCACAGTCTTCCACGGGGGGTTGGATTTGACTATATCAGAGGGGTCTTCTACCCCCTAGCACTGCCCGTCCGGCCTCAAGTAAAGAGGGCTCTCTAGTAAAACATATATAGATATATGCATACCTACATATGCGTATGTCTATATATATATATATATATATATATATCTATATATATGATATAGATTTCTAAGTAGTTAATACCACTAAGGTAATTCATTAGGTGATCACCCTAGTTAATTTGATAAGACTAGCTATATTAAGGTATACGGTAATTACTTGTGTTATATTTGTTTCCTACATTATCTGTTTCCAGCTTACAATCAGTACCTTCCGTACCAACCACGTAGGCTACATACCTGGACTTACTTTAAGCAAATAAATATATTTTGTTATATCTCTAACAGAAAGTGTTTGGCGAATTATTTCTTACACCTCCACCCACCGGTGGAACCTAAGCATCCGGCGGAGGGGGACGATACCCCCAGACCCGTTTGCGGTTACACCGGGTTCCTAGCCCCACTCTCCACCCGGTCTAGCCCGAACGTTACAAACTAGAGCGCGCTGTGGTATGTGAGCCGCAAAACCCGGTGACACAGCGCGAGATCGTTATCAACGCGGCAAAAATAAAATCCCTAGAACCAAAAAACGATATGTTCGAAGACCCATCCGAATACTTAATTAAAGAAAGCAATAATTGCGAGTCACAGAGCAAACAGTGCCCGGAAGCCTATTTTAACATCGAAGGCATAGAAGTTAAAGGGCTTATCGACACCGGAAGTCAAGTCACTTGCGTTTCAAAAGATTGGTTCGATCGACATAAGGAAAAATTAGAGAAATGTGAAAGGTTGCCAGTTGTTAATTACCAAATAGTTGGAGTAACAGGGGGCAAGCCCGTAAGAATAAAAGAACAATTTTATGCAGAGATAACTATCGGGAAATCTACCGATCACATTTGCTTTTTGATAATTCCAGGGCTCGGTCACGAAATAATAATCGGAATTGATACATTGCACAGGTGGAAAGCGGATATAGACCTTCGAACTAACAGACTATTTTTCCAAACAGCTTCCACCGACGTAAATGTCGAGCTTTTCAAAGCAAACCATATCGAAGATTATCAAAGAGAGTCTTCACAAATCAGTAAAATCAATCTAGAAAAAATGACCGTCGATAAGATCAAAAACGAGATTAATGAGTATGCACTGACCCGTGATGAAATAGATGAGAAATTGTCTGAGTGTCAGGTACTAAATCAATTCGAACTAGATTCATTTTCAAAACTACTGATAGAGTATCAAGACATCTTTTACAAACTACCTGGTAGAGTCTCAGTTTATGAACACAAAATCAAAATTTATGAAGATAGACCTTTTGTTAAAAGATCATATCCTATACCAATGGTACACCGAGATAAAGTTAAAATCGAAATTCAGAAAATGCTCGATATTAGAGTAATTGAAAGATCATATAGCGAATACATCAATCCTATAGTAGTTGTTGCGAAGAAAACCGGTGATATCAGATTAGTCTTAGATGCAAGATACATCAACCAACTGATAGTGCCTGACCATGACTGCGCTCAATCGACTGAGGTCTTATTCCAGAAGTGTGGAAACGCAGCTTTTATGTCGAGTTTAGATCTTACGGCGAGTTTTTGGCAGTTCCTTTGCATCCTGACTCAAGAAAATAGACTGCATTTATGCACGAAGGAAAAACTTATCATTTTACAGTTACCCCTTATGGGCTTAATACAAGTCTGGCTAGTTTGATCAGAGCCTTGGACTTAGTTTTGAAGGAGATGGAGCAGTTTACAATAAATTTTGTAGACGATATACTGTGTATTTCTGACTCCGTTCCGTCCCATTTGGCTCACCTAAAATTATTATTTGAAGTTTTCCGAAAATATAATATGACGCTTAATTTCAAAAAGTCAAAATTCTTTAGAGAAGAAATCGATTTTTTCGGGCATCGGGTAACAAAAGATGGGATACACCCACAGCCGGAAAAGATCGAGCCGATAAAGAAATTCCCGATACCGAGAAACGCGAAGCAACTCAAAGGATTTTTGGGATTGACTAACTATTATAGTAAATTCACCAGCGCATATGCGGAAGCAACAGCTCCGTTGCTCTCTTTAATAAAGAAAGGTGCCAAGTGAGACTGGACGGAGGAAATGAAAACACATTTCACAACAGTAAAAAATTTATTTTGTGATACGATGGTTATAAACCATCCAGATCCGAAAAGGAGGTATTATTTGCAATGTGACGCCAGTAATAATGCAGTTGGGGCAGTGCTTTATCAATTATCCGATAACAACGAGGAACGGATGGTGGGGTTCGCGAGTAGAACGATGAAGGGGGCTGAGCTGAATTATTTTACATCCAAAAAAGAGTTGTTAGCAATAGTATTCGCTCTAGAGAAATTCAGAACTTTCATCGTCGGTGCGAAGCTCACGATCCGGACCGATCATAAAGCCTTAACGTATATTTTTTCGTGTAAACTCGTTAGCTCTCGTTTAGCACGCTGGGTTTTGTTCATACAGACATACAACTTTTACATTGAATACATCAAAGGCACGGAGAATATAGTCGCGGATGTGTTAAGCCGTTACCCACCAGAACGTAAAAAGAGTATAGTAAATTCAGTAGCGGAGTTGGGGGTCCTTGCGCCTCTGGCAAAAGCAATTGACGATTAACTAAGTAGGGATTTAGGAAACTATCCAATCTTACAAAAAACAGATAAAAGAATCAGTGAATTACTCGATTCAGCAAAATTAAAACTAGATAACAACTTAGAAGTCGTAGATGAAATATTATACCACCGACAGCGAGGGGGCAGATTACGAGCCTACGTCCCTGAAGCACTAGTAAAACAGTTCATCATCGAGTGTCACGAAATGTACGGACACATAGGCGCCAACAAATGTTATCTCATACTTAAAGAAGGATTCTATTATCCTAAATTTGCTAAAAGGATTAGACAAACATTAGCTAGCTGCGAAAGATGCCAGAGGTGCAAGGTACCCAACAGATATAGCTATGCAAATATGCAAAACATTGTGCCTGACGGAGTTGGAGAATTATCATCAATCGACTACCTAGGTCCATTGCCAGCGAGCAAGGGAAACTATAAGTGGCTATTAGTCACCATAGATGCCTTCAGCAAACTCGTAAAATTATATCCGTTAAAAGCAGCGAACGCTCCGCAAACAATAAAATGCATATTTGAGCAATATGAGCAATTCCACGTCAGACCGGACAGCTTTCTGACCTCGACGTCATCGATTTCGCTATCATTTTTTTTACGGGTTCTATGGAACAAATAAATTCATCAAACAATTTTTAATTTTTTTTTTTTGGCCCCTATTTTCCAAGTTACACGGGGGTGAAATTCAGGAAAAAGAGCCAAAAATCGAAAACATACTCCTCTTCAAACGGTCATATCTTTGATTGTATTAATCCTAGAGACTTCATCCAAGAACCATTTCAAAGCTATTGAATGACACTATTATAATATATTTATTTCATTTTGCGGTAGCGAACAATTCTATTTGTTATAAACAAATATATTATTCAAACGTGATTTTCAAAGCAAGGGCTACGCGATAACATTCTCAAAAAATATGAGCGTATTCCTTGATCAATTCTCTACAAAATCGTTAAGTCAATTTCATGGAGAAACGATGAAAACCATGTGAAAACGATTTATTTATAAGCGACGGTGCGCGCTGCCGCTGAAAGACCCGGCTCGGGTACGGTTTTTCGGTGGCAGCGCGCGCCGTCGCTTATAAATAAATCGTTTTAACATGGTTCCCATCGGTTCTCCATAAAATTGACTCAACGATTTCGTAGAGAATTGATCAAGGAATACGCTCATATTTTTTTGATGATTTTATCGCTTGGTATTTGCGTTGAAAATTACGTTTGAATAATATATTTGTTTATAACAAATAGAATTGTTTGTTACCGCGAAATCAAATAAATATATTATAATAGTGTCATTCAATAGCTTTGAAATAGTTTTTGGATGAAGTCTCTAGGATTAATACAATCAAAGATATGACCGTTTGAAGAGGAGAATGTTTTCGATTTTTGGCTCTTTTTCCTGAATTTCACCCCCGTGTAACTTGGAAAATAGGGGCCAAAAAAAAAAACAAAAAATTGTTTGATGAATTTATTTGTTCCATAGAACCCGTAAAAAAAATGATAGCGAAATCGATAACATCGAGGTCATTTTTTGATTTATTTTGTCCGGTCTGACGTGGAATGGCTCATATATCCCAGAGTATGGCAAGCCTAAGCGAATCCAGTACGATCATGGCACACAGTTCACTTCTACAGCATGGCAGAATAAATTAGACGAAGAGAACATCAAATTAATTTATTCCTCAATTAGACATCCACAAGGAAATATCGTTGAGCGCGTAAACCGCGAGTTAGGGCGATTTTTCAGAACCTTTCTAACCGACAAGCACACGTCGTGGATAAATTGGTTAAAAATAATTGAGAGCTGTATGAACGAAGTGTGCCATGACACCACTGGATTCGCACCTTGCGAGATCCACCTTGGGCAACGCCCTTCAAGATTCTGGGAATCTTGGCTAGTTACAAATAAAACTGACCTACCGCGTGACGCGAAATTAATTCTCGTTAAAAAGAACATCATAAGACACGGCAAACGCCGAGCAGACCGGTTTAACTCGACACATAAAATGGCTAAATTCAAAGTGGAAGACCTAGTGTTGATTAGGGCGCTCAATGTTTCCGATTCCAAAGAAAAGAAGATGGCAAAATTCTTCGATTTGTACGAAGGACCCTATAGAATCAGCCGGCAAGTTGGTGAGGCCACCTATGTCTTGGAGAACACCCATACAGGGATGGAACGGGGCAAGTGCCATGTGAATATGTTCAAGCAATACATCCAAAGTGCTGAGGGGGAAGCGACGTAAAACAGTAACACCTGTAAAGAATCGGTACGACGATCCTATAGTCAAAAAACACATACAATAGGAGGATTAAAGGATTAACCCCACAAAATCGTATGACAACTCCTTATATGGTATTAAATCCATAAAGAAGGGATAAAAATCGATTATATAAGGGGCAGCTTATTACCATACGGCCTATTGTATTGTGGATTTTTGAGCAAATAAAGTCAGTAAAACAAGCAAGTAACGAAGATGAGTAAGCCACGATATCTGGTGAACTGCAAAATCGTGCAGAACGCGTTCACGCAGACGAATGACAACGGGGAGGAAGAACAAGGCTATCACTTGATCCAGGCGAGTGATGAGAGATACGAGAGAGGGCACGGGGGATATCGAAGGGGAAGGTCGACCCAGACCAAACTAAGGTACCGCCCGAACATCCGGCCAGGGGTACAAATAAGACCTGCAAGCAGCACATCGGAGCCGACGGCGTCTACGAGTACCGAAGGGCCATCCACAACCACCAAGAGACCAGCCGAGGACGAGGCACAAGGCAGAGCAAAACGGCCGTCAAGACCAGGGCATCCCTCCACCTACATGCCCTGGCAGCCAACTACGGTCGAGGTACCAGGAATGCCGGCCGAGGAAATAAAGGAGTTAGAAAGACAGAGGATGGCCATCCAAGCAGTTTTCGGAAAGCTGGATTCCCTGTGCGACGACGAGGCCGCCGGCCATCAGAAGATCCAGACACCAGAGAGGTACCGGCCCTTGTCAACCCCAGAATATGTCCAATATTTCGAACCACTGGAATGGTCAGAACGCGATCTGCCGGAGCTAAATATAACGGAGCTCGACCTGCCGGAGCTCGACCCCGTGGAGTACGAAGTACCTGAACTGGAGTTTTGAAGGGAGAAAAGGCAAGAATAAACACCAACCTGAAAACGAGGCCAAGGTATCAACATCTACCGACTCCTGAGCCGGCAAGACCGAACATCCGTCGGCAGAAGGGGGCAGATGTAACATTCCGGCTGTTCTGGCTCCTGCCGGAGCAGCCGGACAAGTGTCCATCACGCATCCCGCGGTGCGCATCTCGCGAAGCGAACCGCAGAATTCCGTGCATCCCGCGATTCCGCGCATCCCGCGATTCCGCGGACCCCGCGGAATATCGGTATAAAAGGGGGTACGTGGAGGCCTCAGGTACCGATTGTGTGGCAAAGCGCCCGTCGAGTCACTTCGTATTAACTGCTAATTAGGCACGTAGCCAAAGTAGTGCGTGACCTTTATTATCCTTCAGCCGCAATCGAAGAATACTTCATGAATTAACGCTCACGGCTTAAACGCTCTGGAGGTACAATTTGTGAATAATACGCGAAAACTATAGAATTATTGAACAAAAAGACTCCAGGCGCGTTACTCCAATAATTGAAATTCATCGTCGAATTATTTGCACAGAAACGAGGCCGAACACCCTTCCACAAATTTCAGAGATTCTTTAGTATTCAAAAGACTACCTTCAGTAAAAATATTCATCACCAAAACTATTACCTTCGTTTCGAAAACTAAAAGACAAAAGTTTTTTGAAAAAATCGTAGTCAAGATATGTTTGAACAAAATTTCTGAGCTCACAGCGTGAAAGGTGAAAGTCTTACGATTCGAATCACTAGTGGAAAACATCTGCATGATCGCTCAAACCGGACTTACGCACGCCTAAAGATCGTCCCGTGCGCTAAAAAACAGATTTTTTTTCATATCTTGAACATCGAATAACTTCCGAACCACTTGATACCAAGGCGAATGGCTCTAGATTTCTTGTTGGGGATCGATTAGGAGTCAAAATCTCGCGTGGCACCAAAATCGGTGACCTATGCGCAGAAAAGTGTCCCGCTTGAGGGAGACCACCCCATATGTTTTGGCATATATTCTAGCATGTATATTCCGGCATATATACTTTAGCAAATATTTTAGCATATATTCCTCCCAGATAACAAAGTGTCCACACAGTGCTTGCATAATGGGCCGCACGCGTGCGGATTGATCCGCACCGCGTGACTTCAGAGCACTATGCAGATGCGTCCTCCATGGAGGGACATATGCGTCGCACGCGTGCGGACCGCATGCGTGCGCGCACGCATGCGAGCACGTATTACATGCGTAATGAGGGTCCTCAAAATCATTTCTTTATAATATAATAACTATCGTCAAATAAAAACACAAAGTTATGCTTTCTAGAAAATTTTTAATACATATATAACTCTATTAATATAATATTAAATATAATTTTCTTTCCCCTTATTATTCTATTAGACTCAATATGTATTTCAATACTTCGCTAATATATAATATCACAGGAAATTTACTTTATGTAAATGAAAGCATGATAAACCGAATGTTTACCCAACTGGATTTTCAGTAAATCGCAAACAAACGCAGATTAAATAATCACACACGATCAACCCGGGAGAATGTCTCCTATATGCATTTTGATTGCACTTCTTGACGTATATGAAGGAGTCTCTGTCAACTCAGCCACCCATTTAATTTGAGGTCTCCGTAAATTCCGTAATAATTTGTAACATGTTATTGCGGATGAAGAACAAATTTGGGAATTTTTTCAAATTTTTTGGTCATTGCATTCCAGAAATGGTTTTAATCAATCATTTTCACGTTACTCAACTTAAACCTCTAGTTGAATGGGTCGCCGAGTTGACAGAGACTCCTTCGTATATAGATTTTTGTATTAACATGCAAATACTTATATTTAATTATAGATACTTAAAATATTCTATTACATAGATAAAAAAAAGTTGTTTCCGAAAGAGTACGATAGCAACTACAATTTTGCACTCAACAGGCCTGAAATGAAGTGACTTTGCACATTTTTAAAACAGATGTTGCACGTATTTTGAAAAAGTTTAAAAATATATCTGAAGTTATCGATAATTGTGGAAAATTTTGAGTTTTTGATTTTGGTCATTAGAAACTAGAAACCAATTTTATCTTCACCTTTTTTAATGCAAAGTTCTTGTGCAACATTAGGATCAGTAAAAGAAATTACGCATCTGATGCAGAATAGGTGGTTTTTACTAGTTTTAACGGTTGTGTACTCTAACACTGAATCTCTCTTACGGCAGTCTTTATTATATTGCTCTTCGACACATATCGCTTACCTACAAAATGCAAGTCAACTTGAAATATAACTCGGATGAAAAATAAAAAGTAAAATAATTAATACAATGGTGAAAATACTGATAATTATAGTTTCTTTCTGAGAGTATCACATATGATTAAAAATTTAGCGTAACACTAAATTCAACGGCATAGATTTTTTTAAAAACATAAACAAGCTTAAACTAAAGGAATCGTGACTCAAAATGATCGTATTTGGTCGCTATGCACTGAAATTAATCATATTCAGATTCATCATCTGCAAGTCCCTGCGCATCATCTTCGTCATCTTCGTTTCCACTCAGTTCTTCGACGTCAACTTCTGAGTACTCCGCTCTTTCTCGCTCCTCTAGTTCCTCAATTCTTTTGAGTAACTCTTCGTAGTTGGCATTTTCATCTCTTGGCTTCATTCCTTCCTCGGTCTTTTTAAGTGCGTTGCGATGCCTTTGCTTCGTTACACGCAAAACATCCAACATCTCTGTTTTAAATTCGGCCGCGGAGTCGGGCCCTTTAAATAATGGGCATTTCTGCGCTGATACTGAAAGTATCGAATAGTTTTAATCACTCATCACAGCGCTTATAGTACTGTAAATTGCGTCGAAGTTGCATTATAATTTCCTACAACGGTGGATGTGCCAAATAACAAAAATATTATGACAAGAACAGCTTACAGTACAAAACTTTTGCCACTTTCGTGTCTCCAAACTTTTCGGTGTGAGTGTCCCCCAGCCATGTGAATCGGCAGACCAGCTCATCGGTCATAATTTGTTTTAAGGCACAATTAAGGAATTCCTTCGGTTTCGTTCCACCTAAGTTGACGAGATGTTGATGCTAAGAAATGGAAATTATACTTTTTCAGTCTGTCACATTGATTTATCATTTTTTTTTTTTGTTTACACACATTGATTAAATAAACATTGCAAATTCTAGCTGAGTGTTATAAAAACATGCATTGTAAATATAAAAGGTTACCAGTTTCTGTCTCATAATTTTCTTCCCAGCGTCATTGAGTTCATTAAACTCCTGAACTGTGCTTAAGGGAAAGCCTTCGAGAGGTTCGTAAAGCGAACTGACGTATTGTATATCGTCGGTACTATTTCGTTTTTGCAATTCTTGCACTACCTGCTTGCTCAGACTCAGTTTTTCATTGTTTTGATTCACAATGACTCTGGAATTATATTTTATAGAATTGATGAATATCCTGCGAGGAGAATTGATCAGGGCTACGCTAAGACTTAATAAAAAATGTTGAGATATTTGGAAAGAATTGATTGTTCTTGATTTTCATTCGAGTTTCAAGAAACTGTAAATATCAAAATTCAATAGCCAATTTTATGTCAATAAGAACTATCGGAATGGAAATATTCTTGATAATAAACTCACTGTAAGATTCGCAAGACCTCTTTTTTAAACGAATCATCATTATTATTGGCAGAAGGTACAATATTCGAATTTTGATGACTTTGAGCAGAGCCATGTTCACTCAAGTTAAAATTAAATGTTTCATCTGGCCTGAGGAACAAAAAAAAAAAAACAGTAAAATAATCTAGAATGAATATGCTCGCGGTAGTGGCTTGATAATTATGTACTAAAGTAAGATTTTCGATAATATATTCATGCTCCAAATTCGAATCGATTAAAAATGTGATTAAAATCTTTCGAAAGCAATCTAATTTATTTTCTTCCAGATGCGAAAAGGTCATGGAAACACACCTGGGCACGAGTATGGTGTTGTTTGACGATGTAGCTCTCGATGTAGATTCACTCAAGTTAAAATTACATGTTTCATCTGACCTAAAAAAAAAAAAAAAAAAATACAGTAAACGGATCTATTAGTGTAGAATGAATATACTTGCAGTAGCGACATGATAATTGAGTACTGAAATTTTTAATGATTTATTCATGCTCAAAATTCGAGTCAATTATAAATGTGATGAACACTTTTTTGAAGCAATCTAATTTATTCATTCCAGAGACGAACGTGCAATGCAGACTAATATTATATTTCTTCTAAGTTTTTGGAATATTTGTCCAAGTTTACCTACCGTTTACTATGAATGTCCTCCTTGGAGGTTGATTCAGGTATTGGCGCCGAAGTACCTAATGTTAGCAAGTTACCGTTATTGCCATTTGCGTCATATGCTGGTGTTGCTTTTGATCTAAGAAAAATGAAACAAATAATTAGAGTAGAATGAGTGAACTTTATAACGACTTCATGAACTATTGCGATATAAATAGACAAAGTATAATTCATTTAATCAAAGGATGTATTTTTATAGTAAAAATTCAAGTATGAAAGAAATATACATTATAATTTTGATGAAGCGATCTAAGCCCATGGTGTAATCAAGAGATAAAAAATGCATTGAGCATAAAATATTTATTCCAATTCAAGTAAAGTTTTTCAACATTGACCTACCGTGTGTTCTTAGTGTCAATGACGTTCTTTAACGTTGATTCTGCAGTTATAAATACTGGACTAGCTGTAGACAAGCTGACTCTATCACTTCTCGGTACAGTATTCTGTTCCGACTCTCTGGGAACTTTTTTCGTTACTATAGCTCGTAACCGTTCTAGTTCAGCTTTCACATCTAAGGTTGCCCTTCACTTTTTAGATGCAGGAGGCTCATCTTCAGAAGTTAAAAGATGTGATGGGAGTTTAACTTTTCTGCCGCTGCTTGTTATTCTAAGCTTTCTCTTAGCATCTGTTTTTTCTTTTCCTTTCAAATTCACTAGGTGAGCCATGACGCTATAATTAATCAAAAGAATCGAATGGTGATTTTTAAAATACTTTCCAAGCTAATATTCTCAGTGATGGTATTAGCGGTAAAAGACAGTGAGTAAAAAGTGGAATCAGTATAATGATGGTATAATTATGCTATTCATTTAAATGCCCGAGACTAAAAAATGATATCAAATGAACTATCACATACAATTGTAGTACGTGTTTAAATATACAAGATAAACTTTTCATTCTTGTTTCAAAAATATGATCTGTTTGCAGTTTATTCTTCTTCATATAATAGCAGATTCTTTCGCTCGACAGTATCTCCGATTTTAAGGCAAAGCAATGGATGTAAGCAAAGAGACACAAATCCACTCATTTGGTATTACATGCTCTTCCTCTCCTTCTATATTACTCCATTGTGGAATTCTATAGCTCTTGCTTTTGACGGAGTGCAGATGAACTGCTTGTACTCTATCAGATAGATTGGAACAGTGATACACTCCGACTGAATCGGATGTCATTCCAATGTCGTAAACTGGAGCTGTCCTTCTGAATTCTTTGACAATTAACAAAATACCTTCTTCATTAACTTGCACTATATTTTCTATCAGGCAGATTCTTGAATCTCTAAGAATGCAACAACTATCACGCAAATTTGTTGCTAGCGTGAATTTTCCAACCTCTAGTTTTTTATATTGTCGACAACGATGCGCAGGCAAACCTTGCGGAAGTGGTCCTGCAGCATGGCTTTGAGATGGACGAATATATATATTGTCATCAAAAGGTTCTAAACCTATATCATTGAGTTCACCTATTCTTTTATACACTTGCTGAAGAGTGAGGTGTGGTTTTCTAATAAACTTTCGAATCGTTGGCATGTTATTTTCATATGCAAATGCACTAAATGTCTCCAAATCACCAAGTTCTATTACATCAGGTACTATGTGCAACAAACAATGCACATTATATGATATGAACTGTTGCCCATACAGTCGTTCGCATAGAAGTACATAACTTTCGAGAGCCTCTTGGCAGAAAGCGTATGATTCTTCGGGTGTCTCTTTTGAAACAAGGAGGCGCATGACGCAACTGAGGATCATTAAGTGTTCGTAATAATCTTCCGACAGAACATTTTTCAAGACAGCTGCAGCAGTATAGAGTAAGAATTGCCTGAACTCGGTAGCTTTGAAGTGCTTGAACATTGAGATTTCACTAGGCCGGCGATTGAATTCTGAGGGACAATAATCTTTCAACAATAGCATTCTCGAATCAAGAATATTAAGTTGTCTGCCACTGAAACGCTGATGTCCAAACTTTCCTTCAACATGAGCGGATAGTACTTTCTTCATATTTCCTAAATAGACCAAATGCATAGCTTCAAATGGAACTTCTGTCACTAATCCAAGTATCGCAGCCAAAGGGGTTCTACCTTTATGGTGATCTTCATCTAGAAGGTTCGCATAGTCTTCATTTGTTCTTGGAGGATGCCTAGTACCTAGAAATACCATAGTTCCCTCGAAGCCCGGCACAGTGCAACGGAGACCTTCGACTCTACACTTGGAACAGGCGTTTGATGCCATATGACCATAATGATTTAAAGCGAATGCTCTTGCAGGCGCATCAGCAATAAAGCACCTTACATTCAAAGGGATTTGTCGGTTTCTTATAAAGATCCCACCTGCTTCTTGTATTTCGACAATTTCTTGGATAAATTGGTCAAAAAAGTCAAATGGATTCGCTGGCTTATGCTTTCCTTTGAATATTCCGGCAATAATAGGTCTCTTATCAGGTAGGTTGAAAATCCGGTACTGATGAGGCCAATATTGATCCTGGCCTTTGTTTACTTTAGCACCGTCTGTGCTGAAATCGATGATTATACGGTCAGGCAGCTGAAAGTTTTCCGGAAGGGCTTCCAATTTTTTCATCATTGTAGTCTTCAATCCAATGTGAATATATTCTCCACCAGCGATTTCTTGGATATATCTACTTGCGACAGCTGTAGGAGTGTTCAGTAGCGTTCGACTATCCTTAGGCAGGTAGATTAGGCCGAACGGAAATGCTCTCAATGTTTTGAGTAATATGTTTCCTTGCTGATGCTTTAAACCAGCTGCAAGGAAAGCATTCTTCAGAATTCTTTTATTTAAATCTGCAGGATTCTGACCAGCTTGAATATTTTCATCATCTGAACTGCCGGATCCATTTGCATTGTCTGCTTCAACATTTTCATTAGGTATGTTATCATCCTCTGGTTCAGCTTCATCAATATCACTGTCCCTTTCGTCTTCATCAGAACTTGCAGTATTATCACTGGAAGCTTCTTCCAAAAGAGGAGCTTGTGAATCGCTTCCAGAGTCAGACGACGAAGGTTCATTTGCTGGTCTTTCATCGGAACTGCTATCAGAAACATCAGCAATGTTTCTTTGACCACGAACTAGAGATATTCGTCTTCGCTTGTGTCTCGAACTGAGCTCCGCAAAGTTTTTGAATTTTTGGGACATTCTCGTACTAGCGCTGATTTTTATTTTTTTTTTCAAATCGTGATCTGTTGTAGAAAATTTTTATTCCGATAAGGAGAGTATCAGGGTTCGGGATCATCGATCCATCTGAACCTTGCAGGAGTGCGTTTTGGCTCAAAAAATGAAACCCATGACCTCCCATTCCATCTAACAGGCCCTTGTTCTTTCGAAGAGCCCCATTTAATAGTAATATTGAGAACTAGATGAATATTCGACTGAGGTGTTGATATTCTTGATTGGATTAGGTCTTCTATGTTGGGTATGACACGACATGAATGTGGGTAAGCATGCTGAACAACATATATCTTACACAGGTACAGCAATCTGGAAATACACTATTTGTGGTTACACGCTAGTAGCATTGCTGAAATTGTATGAATATGATGAAGAAAGTGAATCGGAACAGTCCACATCGAGCCTGAATCGAATCTCACTGTCAAATCATGATCATTATACTAGCAGGCTTCACACCCCCTTTTCTCCTCAAAATAGAGTGGAAGGGAAAAAATTTTGTTAAAAAAGGGGAAAAATAGGGGGTTCAAACAATAGAAAATAGAAGGTGTTATATCTAAGAAATTATATTTTAATCTTGTATCATAGCGACATATAATATTCTGAATATTTTGATAATAACATTGCGTGAAATGAAATTATTCAAAACATAAACATTGATATGAATTGTGTAGTACAAAGGAACTTTCAATATTTTTTTGGCATTTGAATCCCTGATCAAATATAGGGCGCTATCAACTAAGTATAATACTTATTATTTTGCTTGGACGCAACCCAGCAAACACAGCGATGTATCATATATGTACCTGCGACGTAACAATGAGTGTGTGTACGTTAGTTGGGTATGTACCAAACATGTAGCATTTACAGACTTGATACATGCAAATGTCCGCCGCACGTACCCCTAAATAAGATGTATCTAGTACATCGACAAGGTTACATGTCAGTTACGTAACTCAATTACATGCCTGAGATGTCACAATATCTATATCAACAGTGCCTGATTTTTTCTCGTACCCGGGATGTCACTAAAGAGACATAAACAGTACGTATTAGGAGACTATACCCGAGATGTAGTATGATGACATCATCAGTATATGCTTTGCGTTAGGTACCCGGCAGGTTGCATTACCTACGTCAGTGGTACGTATTTTGTGCTGTATACGTAGTATGTCGTTTTGAAGACGACAGCACTCCGTATCTGTCAAATGTACCCTGGATATAGCATCATGACATTATGAGTACATGCTCTGCGCTCTGTACCTGACAGGCTGCATCACCGACATTGGTGGTACATACTTTGTACTATATGCTCGGTATGTCGCTTTAAAGACTTGAGCTTTACGTACCTGTATAACATACCCGAGAAATTACATCATGACGTCGTTGGTACATGCTCTGTGCTCTGTACCTGGCAGGTTGCGTCACCGCCATCAGTGGGACATACCTTGGCGCTTATCTTACACGGAGAGAATGTTATGAGAATGGCTGTCATACTGTTATAGCGCGGAAGACTTATCGCGGATTCTGAGATCCCGTACTATAAGTATGGTAACCGTTCTCACAAATGAGGCAATGGTTACCATAATTATAGTACGGGATCTCAGAATCCGCGATAAGTCTTCCGCGCTATACCCAGTATGACAGCAATTCTGTAATAAATAAAGACTATTCTTATAACGTTCTCTCCGTGTAGAACCAGCGGATACTTCCTGAGAAATAAAGACAATAATGTGGAATTAAAATCAAAGAATCCACCATTTTTAAGTTGGAGCTGATCGACATAGTCTATTTGATGAATGGCTCTCATTCGAAAAAAGGTGATTTCGTGTTTTCTTATTTCACATTTTCGCCTCAGTTTTTCACGAAGATTTCGCTAGTACCGAAATTGCATTTATTATCGAACCTATATACTTCAGATTGAGAAAAAAAATTATGTGAAATGTGGGGAAAATATACATACAGAGAGATTCTATGGAAATTACGCGCCTAAAGGGTAGGCAAACGAAAAGCGCCTGATTTGAGCAGATCAAATATCGACGATTGGGTTTTATCTATTACGTGGGAAATAAAAGCCAATCGTCGATGTTTAATCCGCTGAATTCAGGCGTCTTCCGTTCTCCTACCTTTTTTCACAGAATCGCTCTGTATGTATCTGCTAGCGAATGTCGTTTCAGAACATTTTGTTACTTTCGGTCCTACCTCGAAAAGTAATTCCAAAAGGTGGGACTGAAACCAAAATTTTGTTACATTTAAGTATCTATGGAATTATCAATAGTGAAATTCAATCACTAATCATGAATGCCGCACATATAAGTTGTGTTTTTGACAACTCACAAGTGAGATCATTAGATCGTAATTATAGCCATAGTGTAGGTATACATAGGTATAGGTAAAACCAGCCATTGTTTTTTGTGGGAGGGGAATTAGCCTATTTGCAATGAATCAAATCGCAATCTGTTTTAATACAATTATTATTGTATTATAAGTTATAACGAATGACAACATAAATTACAGCTATTTAATGAAATCTACAGAAAAGAATCTGTATACAGAGCAGTATTTACTATTTTATCTGTTTCAGTTATGCCACTGCCTTGCTTTGTGTACTATCACCAACAATAACATAAAATTTTATTTTTTTATGATAAAATTATAATAATTGTACGGATATCCTTCGCTGCTTATAAAAACGAGTTATCTTGCTCAGCAAGAGTTGTGCGATATATAGTTCATATATCATCAAACATACTATACTAAATATTAAGTCACTATCTTATTGGGATCCTTGGAATGGGCGTGGCTTTGAAATTTTAGCCTTGATAGAGTAGTTCTATTTTCGTCACTAGTTGGCGTATCGAGGTTCTAAGCCCTCTCATTGGTTACTGTAGCCTTGATAGAACAGTTCTATTTTCTGCCACTAGTTGGCGTATCGAGGTTCTAAGGTTCCCAATATTGTATCAGTTAAATATTTGAACGATCTCTCTTTTTTTTCTTATCTAAAGGTTATAGATTAGGATGGTCCTTAAAATAAGGGTATTTCGGAATTTTTACTTTCCCGCCCGCAGAAATAATTCCAAATACATTGAAAAAAATGTGTGCCGAAGGATTTCTCTATATAAGCTCGGCTTGTTTCCCGTTTAAATAACATGACTTTTTAAAGTATCTGCAGATACCATTTTTTTCCGGGCATGCTAATTGTTCTAAAAATATTACATGCATACAAATCTGTTGTGTTAAAACAATGTATGAATACAGTTATGAGGCCCTTAAGATTTGCTGTACAATGCCAATGTACAATGTTCAATGTTCAATGTAGCTTAGGGGCCTCATAACTTTTTTGACTCATTGTTGTATGATTATAGATTTGTATGCAATGCATATTTTTCGAACGATTAGCATGCCCGGAAAAAATGACAAGTCCAGGTCTTAGGTCTTTTCAACGATTTTGAGGGGTGAAAAGATAAAAATTCCGAAACACCCTAAATGAGGACCACCCTATCATAGATATTGGGGTGTTTGAAGAAAATTAATATTTTTACCGTGTTGTGAGCGTTGATGCATGATGGAAGAAAAATCCTCGTGAAAGGAAGAGCCTGTTGCTGAAAATTAAAAGGTCTCTCAAGCCAGTTTTGTATTTTTTTGCAATTAGGTAAATGAGAAAGAGCAGGCTTCTCATAGAAAATCAAGTACAAAACTCAGATATATATTTTCCACTCGGTACAAGATTACAGCGACAAAAATACTCTCTGTATGACAAATAAAATACTTGGTTTGCATATCTAGACATACACAATTGTACATCCATATATACTGAGATATCAAAATAAAATGTTGTCTAATGAATATGCATATTCAAATAAGTTGTTATTTTCTATGAAACCTTGTTTTTCTCATTTAATTCCGAAAAAACACGAAAATGGCTTGAACGACCTTATAATTTTGAGCTACAGGTCCTTCTTTTCGCAAGGTTTTTTCTTTCATCAAGCATCAACGCTCAGGGGCCGGTGAATGGAAGAAAAAAAATATCAATTTTTTTTAAATACCCTAATAGATATATGTGTTCATATATTATTATTGGGAACCTTAGAACCTCGATACGCCAACTAGTGGCAGAAAATAGAACTGTTCTATCAAGGCTACAGTAACCAATGAGAGGGCTTAGAACCTCGATACGCCAACTAGTGACGAAAATAGAACTACTCTATCAAGGCTAAAATTTCAAAGCCACGCCCATTCCAAGGATCCCAATACATACTCTGCTCTAAATATTACGTCATTCTTATATCGTATCAGTCAGAAAATCTTAAATATTAAACCTCAAGGGCCATCCATGCAAAAATGGACTATTTGCACAACATAATGCAGCTCCTATTGATAATATCACCATATAAGTTTAACTGTGTTACGACAATTATGGCTGCGCAATGAAAAAATTCTTACAAATGAACATATAAACTATAAATAAAAGAATAACAATATGACTATGATACTCCTCATACAACAGCGAGGAAAGACAATTGCACCCTTTTTCTATGCAACCTAAAAATGACTCTACAAACTAATCAGAACAGCACGGTAGACGTCGAAAAAAAAAAGAAAAGTAGTCAAAAAATGAAAATAAGAAAATTTGTTAACCAGATGCGTCACTCAACAAATTAGGGGTGATTCTCCAGAGAATCTGAGCAATATGTCAGTTATGGTCGTTAATGATTATCGCATATAATTTCATATTAATTGGTCCATTCAATCAACGATGTGCAATACTAATCTTCGATTTGGAGCCACAAATAATCTATGAAATTACAGCATTGGTTTGCTGACTGTGGCAAACAGCTTTCATTGATACTTTTTCTTCTCAAACATTTAGCCTTCAGAGGAAAATCTACCAAAACTTTGGACTAAATTGATTTGTCGGTTTTTAAATGACAAAACAGGTCGAATCAAAAAACGCTTCCTACAGTTTTCAGATTATCGAAGTATGTGTGTTGAGAAAATATTTCAGCCTTTTGCGATGACTGCGTATTGGACCATCTTGAGAACAGTTTATAAACAAAAAATAGGAAACAATTTTGGCCCCAGACCGAGGTTTTTAAAATGAAATTAACACGTGCCGGTAAGGTCTCAAAGTTTTCCATATAAAGCACTGTGCGGCTAATTTTAATCAAAAAAATCCTAACCTATGTGAAAGTATATACTACTACATGGACAAGACTTGGGGGAGAAAATACAAAAACCACCTATGGGGAACTTTGAGACCTTACCGGCGGGGGTTAATTTTATTTTAAAAACTTCGCTCTGGTGCCAAATTTTTTTCTATTTTTTGTCTATAAACTGTGGGGCTTCTCAAGATGGTATTTAACGTCCTCCCTAATGCGTATACCCAGTTCATTGAGCGTACACTTTCATGACAGGGCTGTAATTTTTTTATCAATTCACATACTGCAATTATCCAAGTATTATAGGAACTGTTGTTTAATTCAACCTGTTTTTGTCACTCAAAAGCCGGAAAGTCGATTCTGTGAAAAGTTTCTAAAATTTGTCACTTCAAAGTGTACATGTATTAGGGTGTTTCATTTCTAGGCAATATTTTTTTTTCCATGTTATACTAGAAAATCTTATACTTTATAGAAAATAAAAAATATCGCCGCCTGGTAAAAGGTTTAAAGTCCAATAGCGGCTTAGCTCATTCAAAAATTCGATTTGCCATCTAAATAACACAGGAATTTTTTTTTTTTTTGGATCAATTGAATTTTTCGTTGTTAAAAAATTTTTTTTCGCAGAAACCTTTTTATAGCTTTTGAAGGAAATTAAATTCTCTACAAAAATGTTTCTGTGGTCGAAGACCGTACAACCAGTAGTTTCGGAGTTATAGCGAAAATTGTTCATGTTTGACGCGCTATAACTCCGAAACTACTGGCTGTACGGTCTTCGACCACAGAGACATTTTGGTAGAGAATTTGATTTCCTTCAAAAGCTGTGAGAAGGTTTTGTCGAAAAAAAAATTTCTAACAACGAAAAATTAAATTAAACCCAAAAAAAAAAATTTTCCTGTGTTATTTAGGTGGAAAATCGAATTTTTGAATGAGCTAAGCCGCTATTAGACTTTAAACCTTTTACCAGGCGGCAATATTTTTTATTTTCTATAAAGTATAAGATTTTCTAGTTTAACATAGAAAAAAAAAAAAATATTGCCTAAAAATGGAACACCCTAATGTGTATATATATACACTTTAAACTGAGAAATTTACGATAACATATCTGAATTACTTCTGTCTCTTGAGCCGCTGATTGGCATGTCGGAACCATTCCGAAGAAATCACTTCGAATACTTTACGACTGCATTGATTATTGCTGGTGGTGTATTGCAGCAGAAGGATTTCTGAAAATATAAATTGTCACATTTTACTCAACATTATGGAATGAATCGTATGGATCACTATGGCATACGTTATTCCGACGGGGATTTGTACACTTGAAATTTGTTCTAAATCAATTACTTTCTAACGGAGAACTACTGGAAATTTGACTGACACCATTTTTTCATTTCTTTATATGACTGAAAAAGACCAATCAAAAAATATTTACACTACAGTTTTTAGATTATGATAGATAATGTGTATTGAAAACAAAATTTCAACCTTCTGCGATGAAAACATAGCTATGCAGAAGATTTTATGGCAAGAGTTTCTTCGCATCTATGTTTTCATCACAGAAGGTTGGAATTTTTTTTTCGATACACATTCTACCATAAACTAAAAATTGTAGTATGCATATTTTTATCAACTTTTTTTAGTCATTTGAAAAAATGGCTTTTGTTGACATTTCAGTAGGGTCCTTCCTTAATGAATCATACGAGTTATAAAGGCTATATATAGTACAATTAGAGCAGTTGTAAAAACCCTTTGGGAATGTTCGAGGCCTGTTTTCGAGAAAATTGTTGAAAAATTCGATTATATCATATAGGTGTATCAATTTTCTTTAAACTACAATTTTACTTATAATACGCAATCCTCTCAGCAATGATTTTATTATTAGGACACAAATATTGAGTAGCTCAGTACATTATAGCTCTAAGATTAACAATTTTTTGTTTGTTTGAATTTCAAAGCAAGTTAAAAATACTTTATACTTTGATCGTTGATACGAAACATCTACTACTACATATACAATACTACATATGTAACAAACTTTTATTCTGAGAGCATTGAGAACTTTTTTTTCAACATAGTACAATTAGCTCACCTTGAATAATCTGAATGATGATGGACTCAGAAATTCTATGGTTATTCCGCAAGCCCAACCAAGAACATTGCCTTGCAAGTTCGTTTGTAAAAATACTTTTATACGCCCGGTTTATTGCATCTTTTAGGCCGTTTCCTCCAATAAATTTAATATAATTTTTCTGTAAGAAATCACAATGATATATAGAATTTACCAATATATTAATGAGTATACAATTATACATGAAATGAAATACAGCAAATCTTACAAACAGTTTCTGTCTATCTTCATTGGCAATATCTTCTTCGAATGATTTCAATTTCTCCATGTTCCCAATAGGTAGATGCTCTTCGATTGATTGGAATACATTAACAGCATTCGGTGTGTTAGCATTTACCGATACTGCCAAGTTATTCAACTGGAGCTTTATTTCCGTGATTGCTTTGAAAATTTCCTCTAGGACAGTTGGAACTGCAACATATTGTAGTGTGTATCAACATCTTTGCTGATCTTATTACCATAATAGTATTCCAAGTGAAGTGGAATATAAAGGAGAGATCAGTTATAAGTAAATTATTAACTATGTTTGAAAACCATGGAGAATCTAATCTAAAAAAGTTATCGAGCCCCATATAAAAATATTGTGTTTAGTCTCGATAATCATCTCTGCTGAACAATACTTTTGAATGATATAGTCCTTCGACGCTCTCGATTCAGTCTTTCCCTCGCTTACTCAGAGCAAAATTACCAGAACAGAAAGAGAACGAAATTTCAAGTAGTGGACCAGATTTTTTTGTACTCACATTTTTGCATAATACAATAGCTCTATATTTTGATACTGTTTCAAGAAATTATACTCAGAAGTTGCCAGTACTTTTTTAACTCTATTCCTTTCATTCATACAATCAAACAATCTTAAGGGTGTACCCTACTGAAATTGTGATAAAAACCATTTTCTCACTCACTCAATAACTAAAAAGTGATAAGAATGTGTAAGCAGAAAACATGTCAATCTTCTACGATGAAAACATAAGACGCAAGTAACCTTTCGCAGAAAATTTCCTGCATATAGCTCTGCGAAAGGTTGCGTCTGTGTTTCCATCGTAGAGGGTTGAAATTTTTACTGGGTACACATATTTTACCATAATCTAAAACCAAAGTATTGGGAACCTTAGAACCTCGATACGCTAACTAGTGACAGAAAATAGAACTGTTCTAACAAGGCTAAAATTTCAAAGCCACGCCCATTCCAAGGATCCTAATCCTTTTTTTAATTCGGCTTTTTTCAATCATCTAATATTGAAAAATGGTTTTTGGCAAAATTTCAGTAGGGTCTTCCAACTGATAGGATCACCAACTAATAAAATGATCTAGCCTAAGCACTGAATTTTTATTCTCAGGTCCCGTTTTTGAAATTATACTCCGATGATATTTACATACATATCACTCCAGAAGAATGAATGAATTATTGTTAACCAAAGATTTTAAATATATCGAAAACCGATGAAGAAGACACAGTACTGGGAAGCCTATAGAAGTTTACTATCTTGCAAACCAGAGTTGAATAAAAATGGTGACCAGTCAGTAATTCTCAACAGAGCCCAGCCAGTAGCATGCTTCGAACAACTTACTCTGAATCATTCTAATCTTTTTGGGTTAGATGGTGACATACATACCAAACTATACAATGTACAATTCTATAGTGACAGTAATTAATGAAATATGAATAACGATGGGTAGAGATCGAGAGCCATTATAACTAGTTTCAACTACTAATATTTACTACAGTCAAATAAGAGCTATTACTGTCTTTAGTCTTCGAGTTCTTTGCCGATGCTTCGATGTTGGCATTTCCGAGGTCCTGCGAATTATCGCTATTATTAGTTTTCTGGACAATAGTTGTGGTCACCAGGCTGTAAGTATTGTTATCTTTCTGTTGCACCGCATCTGAAACGATATAGAAGTACAGATCGAGAGCCAATATAACGAGCTTCAACTAGTAATATTTACTACAGTCAAGTAAGAGCTATTACTGTCTTTAGTCTTCGAGTTCTTCGCCAATGTTTCGATGTTGGCATTTCCAAGGTCCTGCGAATTATCGCTATTATTAGTTTTCTGGACAATAGTTGTGGTCACCAGGCTAGAAGTATTGTTATCTATCTGTTGCACCGCATCTGAAATGGTATAAAAGTACAGAATTAACTTTCCAAAATACTACAGGCTTGTATGCATATACCTGAATCGCATATACTTTCTGTCTCATCATCTAATGGTGTGATAAATAATAGTTATCATGAATATATTTTTTGTTATCGAATCGTTTAAATTTTAATGAAATGTTGGCCAAGGTTGTAGGAATTTCTCAGTACTCTTTATTTATTTCACATTCAGCAAATTCCAGAATTCGTTGATTCCGAAATTGCAGTTTGTATTAGACACAAGGAATAAACTATAGAGCCGGCAGAGATGCTGGAAACTGTATCGTCAAATAGTCCTTCAAAGTCAATCATTTTAGCTCAAAAAAAGAACATTTGCTGTTGTTTCAAAGATCGACCGAAGCTCTGTAAACTTGCAAAAGTGCTTTAAGATGAAGGGAATGAAGTAGCATTAGAACCAAATACAAAAAGTAGTAACGGACTTTGGAGAATGTTATATTCTATGCAATTTATGATACACTTAATTCAAATATAAGAACTCAACTACCTGTATCCACAAGCGTGTAATCATATTCAGTGGAGCAAGGAAATTGTAATTAAAATTATAGACTGTCAACTTTCAAATACGTTCATCATCCAACAAGGAATTTCTTTTTGAATTTCTCTGCTCCCTTTGTAACACCATATTAAATGTAAGTTGTATAATTTCGAAGTCCTTTACTCAACTCTTGTGAGGCAGCTGTAAGCCTTTCAAAATCAAAATCATTGCCTTCAAAGAACAATTTCATACCGGGCTATTCAGCATCTGCAGAATTAACTGGATGTGGTACAATAGTCAGATCTGAATACTGAATTCATTTTGAGAGCACTCCGAGATGTAAATCTCTTATTTTCATACAAATCTACCAATTCTACGACTGTCATTCCTTGATAGTATCTTCTCTCAACAGTCAAGATACAACGAATCAGGAGCATAATTGTTATTATCAGCATTTTCGAGTATCATTTATTGATCAATTAAAAACTTACTACTTGTTGGAATTGGCGATGAGGGGCCATCAGTAATTACACGTAAGAGGTTGTTATTCAAACGAGGTGGGGCCTGAAGAGTACCTTCAATATTAAACGAATAAAACTTCAACAACTACGATTTTAGGGGTATTTCATAAAGAATGTCCGTCCTAAGGGGGGGGGGGGGGGGGGGTCCAAACATGTGACTATTTGTGGTGAAGGGGGTAAGGGAGATCTAAACGATTGTGGGGGTCACACGCAAAGAAACAACTGAATTTTGATATTTTTAATTAGTACTATTTTTTTTTAATATTTATGGTGAGAACTATTCAAGGTAGGTATTCAGATTTTTTAAAACTAGTGCAATTTTATATTTTATCATATAATAGTGGTGTGTTATCATCCACATGAAATGGCGAAGACCCACAGGGTCTATCGGTATGTGTGTAAAAGCATATACATACGTGTTTCCAGTTCACTATCCGATGAATCAATATTATTTCTTTTAGACGATGATTTATTTTGTATTTGTCGTTGTCCTCTCCCTCTACGTTCAGGTTCTTCGGAATCAGTGAAGTTGATGTCTTCAGCCTTTTTTCTCGCAGCTTCCCGGGAATCTGGAGCGGCGAAATAAATTTATTTGATCAGTGTTGAAGCTATCACTCGGCATGATAAATACAATAAGGAAGTTATCGATTCGTCGAGTCAAATGAAGAATCTTTTTTCAGGCCTAACGTTTCTGTTGAAATTTCTGTTATTTCTTTCCATATGGTTTGTAACACAGGTGTTTATAAATATAGAAAATATAGTTTTTGATGTGAGCAAGAACTCTTTCGCCGAAACGTTAGGCCTGAAAAAAAATTCTCTATTTGACTCGAGGGACCAATAACTTCCTTATTGTTTAAATTTACTTGCATAGGCAGTTTGAAAAAAAGGCATGAGCATTAAAGCACGCATAGAAAATCTTGGGCTTCACAAAACTTTTTGTAGTATTTTGGTGCGTTCTCTCTGTATTAATTTATTCATACTTACCACAATAACATTCAATCTTGACAACTTCATGCTTCTTCCAGTCTTTGCCTGGGCTGCTCTCTCTGAGGATATGTGTAGAAGCATTCTTTGTGGAAGGCCACCAACACATTGAGTTATCATCGCACAGCCATATTATAGGGATTTCAGACACAGTTCCATCTCCAAATCGCACAATTGCGAATCTCGGGGCTTCATCACTCATGACTTGGATAAAATTATACCAAATGCTATGACTATTTTCACAAATTTACTGAACTATGAGTCCAGTCAATCTGGACTATAACACTGAAATTAGTCTTGTGGCGTTGAAAAAGGTATCCATCGATTCCAAAAATTCCTCTGAACAATATATCAAACGATGTCCACACCAAGTTGACCGCTAATTATTTAAATAATGAAAAACTATGAATAATTTGGGTCTCAACACCAAAATCCCGCACAGTTTTAATTCTACTTACCTATGAAAAAAAAAAAAAAAAAAAAAAAAAAACCTCTTGTAGCGGCGGAAATTCTCCACAAAATCAAAGTGAATCAAAGAGAACTCATTTTCTAGGATTCCAAGTTTTTGGAAAATCAATTGTTAAAGCTTTTTACACGCCAAGTGCGCTAAATGATCAGCTGTGTACCTAAGTTCCACACACTGATGCGCGCGCCGCTCAGTCCTTGACAGCTGATCGTTGGGCGTACTTGACGTGTAGAAGACTTTAACAATTGATTTTGTGAAAACTAGGAATCCTAGAGCATGAGTTCTAACTTTGATTTTGTAGAGAATTTCCGCCGCTACAAGAGGGTATTTTTTTTTTTTTTTTTAATTTAAATTAGTAGGATTAAAACTGTGCGTGATTTTGGCATTGAAACCCGAATTATTGATAGTTTTTTCATTAATTAAATGATTAGAGGGCAACTTGTTGTCGACACCCTTCATATATTGTTCTGAAGAATTTTTGGAATCAATTGATACCTGTTTCAATGCCATAGGACTAATTTCGACCTCAACATAATAAATACTTCCAGCTTGACTGAACTATATAAGGCATATCTTACATCTACTCAGAGATCTAATCTAGATATGATTTTTCTGGAAAACTATAAAAAATTATTTTCACTGGTTCATATAATACAAGTTCAAAAGAGCAGAGTCAACCGCATGCTACACATCAACAACTGTCTCACTCTGAGGTGGTTATGCTAGTTTTATAAAAATTACTTATGGTATAATAGTACTAACATACAGGGTGAGGCATTTAAAGTGTTACAGAGCAATAGCACTCAAACTATTCATCATATCCAAAAATGTTTCAGACAGAAGCTTTATTGTTCGAGAAGGCCGTCATACTGGATCACCCTATTTTTTTATCGGTGGAGGCGCTGAAGCTACGGCAAGGTCAACTCCACTTTTTTAAATGAAACTACGCATTTTTTATTACGTTATTTTATTCTACTTAAAAAACCAAACGACTTTCGTATGAAACATTTTTTGGTGAGACATCAATTTTTCGTGATATTCAGCTGAACAACTACAGATTTTTGAACGTTCAAAAACTTTTTACCTCTGAACTATCAAGTTTGGAGAAAAGTTGCTGGTGACAAAAAGTGCTCAATTTTATGCAAGGAATTTCGGAAAATAATTGCAGAATTTTTCCCCGTAACTTTTCATCGCTGTTTCTTCAATTGCGTAAAAAAATTAAAAATTGTTGAAAAAATTCGGAAAAAGTATTCTTCAAGGTTCTTTGCATGGAATTATGGAATCTTCGTACGTTGCAATTCTTCTCAAAGCTTGATAGTTTAGAGGTAGTAGATTCTTGAACGTTTAAAAATCTGTAGTTGTTCAGCTAAATATCATGAAAAATTGGTGTCTCGCAAAAAAATGTTTCATACGAAAGTCATTCGATTTTTCAAGTAGAATGAAATAACGTAATAAAAAATACGTAGTTTCATTTAAAAAAGTGGAGTCGACCTTGCCGTAGCTTCAGCGCCTCCACCGATAAAAAAATAGGGTGATCCAGTATGACGGCCTTCTCGAACAATAAAACTTCTGTCTGAAACATTTTTGGATATGATCAATAGTTTGAGTGCTATTGCTCTGTAACACTTTAAATGCCTCACCCTGTATAGTATAATAGTAACACTAGTAGTAACAAATTGAAAATAGAACACTTGACGTTACAGGAAGAAATTTCATACCTATAAACATCAAATCTTGGTATGAGTATGCAATAGCGGTACAATTACATATTTTGTGGAGTCAACTGTAAGTTTCAGACATTTTCTCTTAATTTCAGTCAACTTTACCTCAACAATATTCTCACTGAAACATCCATCTGTTACAACAATTCCTAAATGTTTCGAATCCGAAGGATAATTAAAGAAATTTTCAGTACGTAGGTATTTTCTACTATTTAACGATATACTACCATTATTTTTCACAATGTCTGTAACTTCATACACAAACTCATTTATGTGTTCGAAACACTCTCTGAGGGATAATGAAAATTGTGAGAAAATTATTTCTTTAATTATCGTTGTACCACGTACTGCTTTCAGAATTGGGTAATCAGGTTTTCCATCAACTTGTGTCAAATTATTCTGTTCTGCGATTCTATTACAAAATTGTTGCAACGGATTAGAAGATGTTTTTACTTTTTTTTTTATGTCTTGCATAAAATTTTCAAACTGAAAAGCACTGAAGTGATCCAACGGTCCAAATTTTTTCGCATCTTCAGATAAATGAACCAAGCTGTGTACATTGTGGCCAATGTACTGGTCGCCATATAAAGTTGAATATTGCTTCACAAACCACTGCAGGAGAGAGTTAGTATGATCATTTAAGACCATGTAAAGTTGTTTATCAGACAAAATACGAGCAGCTATACTCAAAACTAGAAAGTGATCATAATTATCCTGGGGCAAAATACCTTTCAAAACTACCGACCCTGTGTACAGTAAAAATTGCCTCAGTTCAGTTGCCTTCCACCGATCAATGTCTTGTAAGCGCCTAGGTTTTCTGGCAAATTCTTTAGGAATACATTTACCGAGTAACAGTAAATGAGAAGATATCTGGTCTATTTGATCCTTTCGCAGTCGAACACTTTTGTTCCCACTTACCCAAAACTGAATTAAACGCTTCATGATACCGAGATACAAAAGATGCATCGGATCATTTGGAACACTGGTTACCATGCCTATACCAAGATTTTCTAAGTAGGACGTTCCTTTGTGGTGTTCAGGCTGTAATCGATTAATAAAAGCCTCGTCGGTGCGCAAGTTTGAATTTAGCTCTGGATATGTCATACGATTGTCAATAAATTCTCCTTCCTGGATACACTTCGGGCACCCAAAGTAGGCATTATGGCCTTTAACGCTAGTGACAAACGATCTGGCAGGAGCATCACAGATCAAAGCGTTAAATACCACTGCTAAATGTTGGCCATTACATGTGATCCCATTTTCAAGAATAACTTTCAATTCATCCACAAAAGGTTTAAGAAACTCAGTACTACACGGCGGCTTATGAAAACCGTGATATAAACTAATTACAAAAGGTTTTGCATTTTCATCCACTACTGATCCCAATATTGGCCAGAATTGACTGCCCGAACTTTTGGTCAAAGGAAGCCCATCAATGTTGATGTTGACTCCAATAATATCGGGGATTTGTTTATAATATTTCAGCATATGACGCTGGATATTTTCCACCAAGTTGAAATGAACAAAGGTGCCGCTATCTAAATTTATAATATTATTTACTGCTCTCGGTGTGCACATCAAAGTTCGAGCATCAAGTGGTAAATCATTCAATGTCTTTACCTCTCTGAGAATCGCTAATAAACTGCTCAAAGCTGCCTGCGGAATATTATAAGTAGCTGTCCACAATGCCAATTTATTTTGCAAAGTGTCTAATTGAAATTTGATTGAATCCTGGTCAACGGAGGCTGCTAATGAAGCTGAGAAATAATTTTCGTAATAATGTAGATGATTGGGTATCGATGCATTATTTTCACCAAGTTCTAGAGATGGTATCGGTAATATTTGATCTGATGTTGGCAAGACTTCATTTGATGCCAGTAATATCTCATTTGCCTCGGTTACTGTTGCATCAGGCAAAGATGGCAAAAGAACAGGTTCAACCGATGGATCCAGAACTTCATCGACCAATTGACTAGGTTGATCAGAATTTTCGTGCAAATTTTTGACCACAAAATTATCGAGTGATACCTCCTGTATATACTGAGCTACCCTGCGTCTTCTTTGACGAGGAGATAGAAAACATAGATTTTTCAATTTTCCCTTAGGCATATTCAGTAGACTCTAGGTCGACTCTAGGTCAAACTTTTATTTTAAATTCATCGTTGTATGGTACGTACACTATAACCCTACCGCCTAGACTTAATATATATCCGTGTAAAATGTGGAGATTTACGTATTTAATGCTATCTGAATTACTCGTTTGCTGGCCGATGGGTACAAATTTTAACCGATAAAAAAACATCACGAGGCACTGAATATCGTACCTGAATTTCGTGTCTGTGGGCCGATGGGTGCAGATCTTGATGAATAAAGGTTGCAGACGCTCCGAGCCACTAAATCTAGGATCAGATTAGTGCAATAGATGCAAATTTTAATGACCAGTTGAGTCTTAGAGATGCTATAGCTACAAGCGACAATGGAGACGTTAAAGATGGTAGGATCCTAGGATCTGAGGTATGTACCGGATACAAGCACTGGGCGGAAGTGAGCTTAAATAGGGAAGGCGACACGTAAAGCTAAGCGCAGAGGGCAGCACCGAGTTTTCGGTCATAACTCACGTCATTAGGTCTTTTTTAACAACTCACCGCCGCGCACATGGTAGGAAATGTTTTAACTTAATTATTAGAATGATTGAATTAACAAAATACTTTTACTTGCACCAAACAAACGAAACAGTTTGGCAGATGTGACGGGCAGTCGCTAGCGCTCGTGGTGGCAGAGTTTGGCAGTCGCCTTTCGTCTGGTCAAACACGCTAATATATCACTAAAAACGGACATTCATGACAGTTAAAAGACCTGTATACAAAATATCTCGGCAAAAAAATCTCATCAATTTTACACAATTACATTCATAATAATACTCTGTTCATACCTAATATTATCATGCTAGATTACATCTCGATTATTAGTCAAATCAGTGAGTAAAAAATTCCAACGAATCACAGCGTCCCATTGCTAAAACAAAACAACGCAGCAACGATGCGACTGTGTGTGATATCGATACCGGGTGACTAGTTTAAAGAAACTGTCATGATAGAACTAATTCACAGCTACCCTTGACAGAAGTAAACTGATCCGAGAATTTTTGCAAGCTCTACAACAGCACTCTTAAAACTATATAGTATGTATTATCTAGTGGCGGTATTTTTTTTTTTTTTTTAAACGTCTTTTTTTTTTTCAATTTTCTTTTTTTAAATTTTTTTAAAATTTTCTTTGTTTTTTAATTTTTTTTCAATTTTAATTTTAATTTTCTTATTTTTTTTTATAAGGGTCATTCTTTTACAAACCGAACACTTTTAAAACTTGACATTTTAAAATCGTCTGAAATTTTTTTTACAACTTACATACATCAAATTACTTCACACGTATTTCAGGATTTTGCTGGAAATATTTCTTTTTTGAAAATATCCGCACATGAATTTTTGATAATTTGCTGGATTTTCTCCCATCTTCTCCTACTTGAAATTCATTATCTCCAGTTGTACTGATCGGATCAAGGTCGGCCTGGTTTCATTTTACACTCTGTTACGTGAGCTTTCAAAGTGTATCTAAAAAAAAAATTTTATTGTAAACAAATTATAATTATTAACAATTTGATTATTTAAATAGTCTAAACATGCCCTTCCCCCACCTTGAATCCATTTTGAAAAATATGATTTTGTTCATTATTCTCTCATCTACAAGATCCATCTTTGCAAAAAGTGGGGTCCCCGTTAGATCGGAAGATATTAAATATTTCCGAGCGCAAGTCACGCAGCGCGCTCTGCGTGCAATCAAAATCTCACATTCTTGCACCTATTTTCACTTTTTATTTAATATCTTCCGATCTAACGGTGACCCCACTTTTTGAAAAGATGGATCTTGTAGATGAGAGAATAATGAACAAAATCATATTTTTCAAAATGGATTCAAGGTGGGGGAAGGGCATGTTTAGACTATTTAAATAATCAAATTGTTAATAATTATGATTTGTTTACAATAAAATTTTTTTTTTAAATACACTTTGAAAGCTCACGTAACAGAGTGTAAAATGAAACCAGGCCGACCTTGATCCGATCAGTACAACTGGAGATAATGAATTTCAAGTAGGAGAAGATGGGAGAAAATCCAGCAAATTATCAAAAATTCATGTGCGGATATTTTCAAAAAAGAAATATTTCCAGCAAAATCCTGAAATACGTGTGAAGTAATTTGATGTATGTAAGTTGTGAAAAAAATTTCGGACGATTTTAAAATGTCAAGTTTTAAAAGTGTTCGGTTTGTAAAAGAATGACCCATAAGACCGACGGAAAGTCTGTTTTTCGTCAAACTGATTGCTTTAAGAAAAAACTTAAGAAAAAACCCTAGTAGAATTTTGCTCTCAGACGAATCGTTCCGGAGTTACGTGGTGCCAAAATTTTAATCGATGGAAAATCGGAGTTTGTGCGGGTCTCTAAAAAAAAAAAAATACCGCCACTAAATAATCGAAAGACGAAAAGAAAATCCTAATAGAATTTTGCTCTCAGACGAATCGTTCCGGAGTTATGTAGTGCCAAAGTACTAATCGATGAAAAATCGGGGTTTGCGTTGATCTTAAAAAAAAAACTAAAAAATACCGCCATTGGATAATCGAACAAGGAAGAAAAAATCCTAGTAGAACTTTGCTCTCGGATGGATCGTTTGGAAGCTACAGCTTGCCAAAGTTCATTTTTCCAAATGCAGAAATCTTGAAGGTCATGTTTAAAGTGAAGGAAGCTCGGAATTTTTTTCTTTTGTCGATCTAATATCGCGTGACTAAAAGCAAAAGGAGGCGAAGGCGCAAAAAAGTCGAGTACCATAACGAAAGGGCGTGTACGCCAACAGAATCACATATTAAGTCGCGGAAAAGTGAAAGGGCATGTATAAAAACGTTGGGCTCGATAACAAAAGGGCGCATACCAATATATAATCACATAGAAGGACGTGTGAGAGTAGAAGGGCGTATTGGCTCCGTGCACGAAAATACTAATACTATTCAACTACCAGTGTGTAACATATTCATGCATACTGTCAGCGCCATCTAAAATCATGCTCAGCATTTTTCCATGCTTAATGTATACACAATACACACTTATTTTTAAAGTAGTATATGTGCGTGCACCCAGCCAATATGCAAGATCTACAATACGTCCTTTTGGTCTTGTGATTCAAAAAAAAAAAAAAACGTGTCTTTTAATAACCATAAAGACGTATTTACATCACATACGCCCCTTTGATTTTACCGTTTATTTTTCCTTATACACGGAGTGGTATACACATACGCCCTCCCGTTAGCAATTTGTCAAAAGGGCGTAAAATTGATCTTACACCCTTTGATCTGAGATTCATGCGATTCATCTCTCATATCATGTTAATCACGAAAATCAATCCATCTCTGAATTTAACTTGAAAAAAATATCGGACATAGCATACAGATTTTTTGGTTAGGATCACCTAAAGACACTATACGATCACTCACACATGGCTTCGGCCAAAATTTCGAAGCGGAGATATTCGTATTTATATGTTTGAAAATGTATGTTTAGTGTAGTACCATATAATTCGTAGCTCAACTTCAATTCACAAAATTCTGTTGATGCGACCAATAAAATTACAATCTATTATCTTCTAACAGATTTCAATTTAGATTTTTTGTCACAAAACTATCAACCTTACTGCAATCGGCTGATGGAATCACGGTCCGAGATTGATCCCCGATTATTACATCTAGCTACCATAATTTTCAAAAGATTTGGATTTTCAGAACAGTAGTGTTGCACTTATCATATTTGAAGGATCGCATGAGTATTATTTCAAATTTTTATTGGAAATATCAACGGAACTGTCATGAGTCAAAGTTGAGCTACGGATGAAAGTACACTAAACATACATTTAACGTAGTATAAATGGAGATATCTCTATTTCAGAATTTTTCATAGCAATATATGAATATGATAGCTGAACGTGAAAGATTCCACAGTTTCAGGAAATGTTTTACATGATGCTTCGTGATTTTTTCACGCAGAGCTATATTTGAGCAGTGTTGCCAACCTGAAATGAGCCGTGATCGTACGGAGGGGCGGAAATTATCGTACATTGGCAGAAAATTATCGTACCAACTATCGGTACTTCAATTGATACAGCAAGATACATTTTTGATAGAGTGCGCGTACTGATAAGGTTTTCAAAGTTAAATTAGTTGGTACTTGGCAATAAAATGGAGAAACAATCAACAAAGAACATATTTTCCACTCATTAGTAATATTTTTATTCATCGCAGTATCATTTCGTACTTTTTATACTGGTTCAGTACAAACAGCGAGAATCGAGATTTGAGATTCTCCGACAGATCGACCTTCGAATATGATTCGATCTTTCCCGTACCGCCAATGCGAAAAGAATAATAATACAATAATAATTTAAAAAAAATACATTATCGTACCTTTTCTATTTTATCGTACAATTATCGTATATCGTACGCACGTTATCGTAAATCGTACCCAGCTTTAAATTATCGTACGTGTACGATAATTATCGTACGGTTGGCAACACTGTATTTGAGTTTCAAACGAAAGTGTCTTCACAGCCTGCAGATGTGGGAACGGAAGACCTATATGTATTGGACTTTAATTCATGTGACTGAAACCAACCAAAATGTTACAAGCGTACTATACCTTACCTTGGGGGCAAATGAGGATTGCTTGGAGGCATACGAAATCACGACATAATCGGTGACAGCTTGAAGTAAACCATTGAGTATACCTCGAGTATACCTATATCTTTACTCATTACTCAATGAGTATTCTATTGAGTTGAATCGAACATACATAATGCATAGTACGCCCAATCCAAAACAAGAATAAAATGCTGATGGTATTTCGAGGCGTAGCGCGAAACACATTTCTCGGTTGTACTACGGGGTAGGTATCGTGGTCATCACTTTGAATATTTCTTCAGTACGCGCTGAAAACTACATCCTTGCGATGTAGCGCGAGATACATCTCTGGGTTATACACGGGATACGTATCATGTATACATCGTATTAAGCACGTTCTCGGTATGTTTTGAAAAATACATCCACGCGACGTAATGTGAAACGCGCTACTGGGTTACACACGAGGTACGTACCGTGGATATCCCGTGGGATACGTACGTGCTATGTGTTGAAAACTGCAGTCACGCGACGTAGCGCAAAACGCGTGTCTCGGTTACACACGAGATACGTACCGTGGATATCCCGTTGGATACGTACGTGGTATGTGTTGAAAACTGCAGCCACGCGACGTAGCGCAAAACGCTTGTCTCTGTTACACACGAGATACGTAGCGTGGATAATCCCGTTGGATACGTACGTGGTATGTGTTGAAAACGACAGCCATGCGACGTAGCGCAAAACGCTTGTCTCGGTTACACACGAGCTACGTATCGTGGATATCACTTTAGGGATCTCTTTGGTATGTGCTGAAAACTACATACTTGCGACATAGCACAAAAATCACCCTTCAGTTATACACGGGGTACGTATCGTGGACATCGCACTGGGTACGTCGTTGGTACGTAATCAAAATCACAGCCACGCGAGGTATCACAAACGTTTGTTACTCAGTTACATAAAAATGATGTAACATATATGTAACTCAAGTTATTATTTTCTGTTTCTCTCATGGTATGTACCAGTTACGTGCATATAACTTTGTGTTTGCTGGGAAGACACTCTTTGGTTTTTCTTCAACTTTTTGGCAAATAGAGACTTATGACTCAATTTATATGCATGATAGTTTTGGAGATTCAAGAAAAATTGGAGGAATTATTAACAAATTTCGCCCGATTCTGCAATTATATTGGGAAAAACTGGAAAATGTTGGTTTTTAGTGTAAAAATAGGGAAAATGTTAGTTTTAGAGTAAAAATAGGGGGAACTTTGAAAAAAGGGGAAAAAAGAGGAAAAGGGAAGAAAGTGTGAAGCCTGTAACTAGTTTGAGGTTGTTCAACAAGCTTTTAAGCCTTCGACGAGCCTGCAAATGTTCCTCCGCCTCAGTGGAATAGCCTTCGTTGCTCATGTCGTTGCCTCTAAATGAATCCCCACGTTGACCACATATCTTCAAACTGGGAAAGTTTATTCAGAATTAGGTGACTAAGTTTATAAGAAAGTGAAATTTGAAGAATGGCTTTCAACTTCAGTAAATGTTTTTTTTTTTTGTTGCATGATTAGACTAAATTTTTTGATTCTCAATATTTGAAGAATAGATATTCATAAAGCAATCGGAGAATAAATCATAATTTTACTTTCTTCATACTTTTGTCACCCAATCTTGAACAAGTTCTGTGAGTTTGAAGGTCTCTGGTCCGTGTAGGGATTCTTTCAAAGCCAATGACATGAGCACCGAAGGCTATTTCACTCTGACGAAGGTTCACTTGCAGGCTCTTCGGAGGCCTCAAAGTTGGTGCAACTACATCAAACTAGTATAATGATCATGATTTAACAGTAAGATTCAATCCAGGTTCCATTCGGACTGCTCTAATTTACTTTCTTTGTCATTTTCATACAATTTCATTAATTGCAATAGCGCGTACTGAAAAATAGTGTAATTTGAGCTTGCTGTACGTGTGTAGGATTCTATACGCTATACGCTAACCCACATTTATTAAGAACAAAGTATATGAACACCTCTGCTAAATATTCACCTACTGCTGGATATCATTATATGTCAAATGGGGCTCGCCAAGAGAACGAAAGCTTGTTAGACAGAATGAAACATCGTGGGTTCAATTTTTTGGGCCGAGGAAACACCCCTCTTCAAGTTACAGCAGGATTCATGATCGGAATCCTGATACTCTCTTTGTGAGTGCTAACGGATTTGTATTTCTATCAAACTGGTTTTCAATACAGATTATAAAAAAAAATACACTAGAAAATGACAGGATGATAATATATTTATTTCCTATATAAAGTGTGATTCAGCCTAATTTCGTCATCTAGTATCAAAATAAACTGCCACGCTTTTTAAATATATTTTTTTGTTCCTCAGAGTCGAAAGAGTACCCACGTGTTCATCCCAATGGCCAAGAAAAAAATACAAAAAAGTGAGGTTATGGTACCATTTGATTATGTATCACAAACAACACTCAATTGAAAAACATTATAATCCAATCTGGTTACCGTATAGATGACCATTGATCACAATGCAGATGCGTCACTACTGTACTATTCTTTTTCTTCTTCTTCTTCTTCTTCTTTTCGTTTTTATTATGGCTATATCGGCACTACTGTACGTTATAACGATGATCGACACGTGTTGTAGAATTATGTATAGAGACCGTGCGTGAAACCGACGTCAGCGCCAAATGAGTCGTGGAAGTACTAGTGCGCACGCTTTTGAAAATACAATTATTAAAATCTTATTACGTTTACGAGGTACCATAATATTATGATTTTATTTAAACTTTTTGGATATAAAAATGCAGATGTTTTTTTAACAATGGTTTTCATCAATGCAAGCAGTGTATTACCCTCATAGTGCCTGCACGTCGTGCCTTCAAGCGTGATGACATAATGCGACGCATTATGCTCGCACTGAGATGCCTATCACAACGTTGGGGCGAGTGCGGGCAAATATGCTGCATTTTCGCTCGCATAGCATGCGTCGCACGTCTTGCGGGCAGCGTGCGACGCACGATTGTTATCTGGGCTAGTATACAGGGTGATTCATTTTAATCGCCCCAGGCCGATATTTCCGAAACTAACCAAGATACGCAAAAAAGTTTGGTACAAAATGTTCAGGGTTTGAATGGAATGACATATTTTTTTCTCCAGAATCTGAAAGAGTGTCAGATTCTTGCCCAAAAAGTACACACATATGGCCTAAGGTCAATGAGTAACGAGGTAGAGTCGGTCAAAACACCACACATGCGGCCGCGCCTTGCGCCTCGCGGTCGCGGTGCAGCGCCCGCCAGCCGCCCAATCCACAGATATCTTGCCGGTATTGTGAGGAGACTTGAGTATCCATGTTTTGAGGGATATGAATCGGTCAGATTATTTTTCACGTGGAGTTGCTAAGGGTAAATAATTAATAAAGTGTAACTAGTCGATTTTGATTTTGTTTCGTTTATTACTCAAACAACAAATTTTCGTTCGGAATTATTAAAAAAAAGAAATAAACATTACAAATTTGACGTGAAAATGAAAAAAAAAAAAAAAAAAAAAATGCAATTAAATAATTCCGAACAAAAACTTGTTGTTTGATTAATGAACGAAACAATAGCTGTGTTCGCGTTAGTTACACTTTCTACACTTTTACTAGATTTTACCATGGAGTAGAAGGAGGCATATCTTCAATCTAAAATGTGGTCTACGCTATAGATGGCGGTGTTCTTAGTAAGCGGAGGCCTACTTCCGCCTGCGTCTGCGTATAACATGTTCTGATTACGTCACAGTATCATGGCGTTGACAAAATTCAAGTCATTCCATGTTTAAAATTTCCCGCTCACCGGAAGTCCGTGTCCGCTTAATGGTAACAGCGCCATCTATTACGGGAAAAATTCGTCCCACTTTTTCAATACAGCGTGTATAGGGAGATATGCCTCCTTCTACTCCATGGATTTTACACTTTTCACTAGAAATTCACACCTCCTATTGGGCGAGCGTGAAAAGTGTAGAAAGTGTAGCTAACACGAACACAGCTAGTATCAAAAGCAACTAGTTACACTTTATTTACCCTTAGCAACTTCACGTGAAAAATAATCTGACCCCTTCATATCCCTCAAAACATGGATACTCAAGTCTCCTTACAATACCGGCAAGATATCTGTAGATTAGTGGGCTGGCGGGTTGCACCGCGACCGCGAGGCGCGGCCGCATGTGTACTGTTTTGACCGGCTCTACCTCGTTACTCATTGACCTGAGGCCATACGTGTGCGAGTACTTTTTGGTGCAGAATCTGACACTCTTTCAGATTCTGGAGAAAAAATTATCTTATTCCATTAAAAAAAACCAAGTTGACTTTCACCCAACCGCGGCGGCTCCACTTACGGAAATACTGATACCACCAAGTTTTGTCCCCCTCTGAACCCTGAATATTTTATACCAAACTTTTTTTTGTATCTTGCTTAGTTTCGGAAATATCGGCATGGGGCGATTAAAATAAATCACCCAGTATGCTAAATCTTGCCACCTATATCTCCAGTCTTCAATGTCAAAGGAAGAATTCGAAAAGTTTGTATACGAAGGACACTTCACCATGAGAAGGACAGATTCATTTTGGGCTGGAGTCTGGTCCGATATGACAATCGAACAGACACTGATGCGAAGCATGAAAAGCTCAGGTGGTCTCACTCGTGGACGAGGAATTACAGTGTTCTAACTAAATGGATCCTTGGAACAACGGCTACCCTCGATGTATGCACATCGTTAGAAGAATTCGCTGGTATGTTTTTTGCCACTGCTGACCAACACGTCGATTTTCAAGAATCAAGGATACAAAGAAACGCGAAGGATACCAAAAAGATTTCTGATTGGTTTTCAAATCACCCTCCATTCCCCGTTCTCGAAGATATTATGTCATTAACGACCGGATTAATTGGCGGTACAGCAATAAATTGTTACAGAGCTATTGAAGTTGGTAATATAGTATAACGTTCCGGCTGTTCTGGCTACTGCCGGAGCAGCCGGACAAGTGTCCATCGCGCATCTCGCGACGCGCACCGCAGAGTTCCGTGCATTGCACGATTTCGTGCAACCTGCGATTCCGCACCACCCGCGATTCCGCGCAACCCGCGATTCCGTGCAAACCGGCGTTTCCGTGCATCCCACGATTTCGCGGTGCCCGCGAAATATCGGTATAAAAGGGGGTACGTGGAGGCATCAGGTACCGATTGTGTGGCAAAGCGCCCGTCGAGTCACATCATATTAATTATTAAAATTAGGCACGTAGCCAAAATAGTGCGTGACCTGTACTTGCTCTTAAATCGCATTTCGACACTTGCTAAAATTGAAGTGATTAAAATCGCGATTTTCGATATTGAAAAATATAAGTCAAATTAAAATTAAAAATTCACATTACACACTCTTCAAAGTTTTTACTAATTTTTTATAAATAAATAAATTAGACTGCAAGTATCAAAGTCGTCATAATAGATAATTATCGGCGCAAATTAAACCAATCGAGGATTGGAAATCCTCGGTTAAAATAAACGAATCTTCGGCTTTAAATAAAACATCGAAATCGGAAACATTGATTCAAAACAATTATGAACTCTGAATAAATCTAATCCTATCCTACTGTATTATTCCTCTAATAAAATATTTTATATTCTATTCTATTCTTGTCTATTCTTTATGATTTATTAATATTCTAATTCTATTCTTTATGATTTATTAAGATGCTCAATATGCTATTTTCTGTTTATTCTTTTGTATCGTTTCCTATTGTCGACGATATTACTTATTAAACATAATCTATTGTTAAAACTACATCTATTTCTTTCAATTTCCTATTTCCTTTAAATTAACAATCTCTAAGCATTTCAGGTTTCTTTCTTTATTCTCAATTAACAAACGACAGCTACGGTGCGGGTGTAAAACCCAATCCCGAGTCTAGTTGTACAGCTTGGTACGCCTAGCGACACCCAGCTCTGTATTATCGCAGCTACGGTTGAGTTTTTGCTGGGTTACAACACTGGGGAATACCCGTGTCTGTGATTCTCACACAGCTAACACAACCCGCGTCTGTGCACAGGCTCGGTTAGCGAAGCAGATCCTCGCTCAGTAGATAAATAGCTCAAATCGGTTGATATCTGATTTGAGTCTGTAATAGGGTATTTTGTGGTTTTTCACTTTTTCCACCAGAGGAGCTCCAAATCACACCCGTGACAAAGATACTCACGCGGACTAGCACCGTATCTCCAGCCATCAGCTGAGATATTGGTGCAGTAAGTTACAATAGCAATGGAAAAGATGATTGGAAACAATTTTTTTGGAGTGAAGTTGGCCCGGAAAGACAAAGTTCTGTCTCTAGCTACTCTAAATTCTGCAGCGAAAATTCATAGAGAGGTTGTACCACTTGACCCTGACGACTTTTGCGCAAGGTTGTGAGAAGGTTCATATACCGATATTAAACGGTATGTTTCCGGATTTACCACGGCTAATCACTTCAGGAATACAGTATTTTTGCGCCTTTCTGCATACCGTATTTTACCGGCACTTCTACCGTATTCACGGGTACTAAACACAGTTTTCATACGGTATGAACACCGCTACCGTACCCTGTGTGAACCGACAAATTTCCTGGTCCCTTCAAAAAATTAGGTTTGACCGCAGTATGTGTACCGTAGTTCGACAGTTTCGATACCGTATTCCTACCACATTCATACCGTATTCTCACCACATCCATACCGTATTTTCACCACATCCATACCGTATTCTTACCACATTCATACCGTATTTTCGCCACATTCATACCGTATTCTTACCACATTCATACCGTATTCTCCACCACATTCACACCACATGAATACCCTATTCGAACCGCATCCATACCTGAAAAAAAAATTCAATAAAAAAAATTGGGAAGTGTGAGACAGCGACGCCTTGGCGGCAGAAGACATGTAGCGAATTTCATTTAGAAATAGAGCTCTGCAGCAGATCTCAACCAACGCCAGGATAGCATGATTTCTAAAGCAAATTCTTTTCTGAGCAAATGCTTTTCTGAGCAAGACATATCGGACTATTCTGTACATGGTATTTATTGATGACAGGAAATTACAATAATTCACTTTCTTTGCTAATGTGTAATTAAATGAGTAATTTAATTGAAAATGTAATTGGTGACTTGCAACACTAGTTGGGGACAACTGCATTTTCCCGTCCGTAGTATCACGGTCTTCCATGCCTCGCATGACGAAGTAATATCGTCGGAGGCGGCCTCGATAATTCAGCAGCCGCATACTTGTTGTGTTTCGAGTACATTTGCCCTCTCGCATCATCCATGGTACCTGCTTAATTTCAATAAACGATTTCACCCAATTTTCGATAATATTAAGATTTAATAATCCATCAGAACACGTTATCAGACCTTCCGTGGTGACTGGAACGAGCTCGGTACTTTGACGCTTTCTTCCGGGACCACCACATGTCCCGTTGTATCGCTCGTCTTCAGCACACACTCCTTCGATGTAGTCACGAACCTTCTGAAAATTATTAACACGCTGCGGAATGTACCTACTATTTTCTAGGTTATGTCTTTAACTTTTCATCGTATTCCAACGCGGGTATATCGAGGCATTGTACAACGGCTTGACGTAATGTCATCGTATCCAACGTTGAACGTATTCCAACGCGGGTATATCGAGGCATTGTACAACGGCTTGACGTAACGTCAGAGATGAACGCTACATACACACGAGAGTCAAGGAAGTTTCACCAATTCTTTTGACGACTGATTTCAACACAAAGCTGAGTAACTATGCCAATACGTGCGAACGAGTATACCGCTTTGACAGGTCAACGCATGGTGGAGCGAACGCCGCGACGCTTATCGTCCTGCTGGAGAACTACCATAACGGTTTTAACGTGTTTCATGAGTCATAAATTTCATATACTTTTATTTCGCTGAATTAGTAGGATTTTTATATAAATAATATATAAATAATATGATATAAATTCATTTTCATTTTCATTTACGTTATTTTCACATAATAAATATTATTTTTATACTGATAATCAAATTGCTATTTGAAATTATTGCAGTACCGAATCCCAATACACCCAAAATATTTTCCACATTTTTTTTACAACATTGTTCAGGATTTCATTCCAAGGCGTGTACAGTGTTATACGCTTTATACGCTTAGGTGTGTTATACGCTTATGAATTATCCGAAAAATATCTAGATCCTTTGGAAAATTAACTTGTGAGCCGAAATACCGTCATATAACTAAGGTACATAGTACCGTATTTTTGGTAAAAAAAATACCGTCGTACAACTGGATACATACTGTATTTTTGGAGTAAAAATACCGTCATACAACTCGATACATACCGTATGTTTCGAGAAAAAACATCGTTCACATATGATTTACATACAGTAAACTCTGTATAGTTGTACCTTGTATACTTGCACGCTTCCCCTCACACCGACTGTCACTAGCACAGTGAGCGCTCTCCCACCACAGCGCCTACTGACACAATTCCCCCACTACAATACAGTTGAAGCCGTCGCGCGTGTACATACATGTCCAATCTAGTCGCACAGGCATTTAAACTATGTATGTATGCATGTATTTTTTTATATAAGTTGCATGAGACCCTGATAAAAGTCGGTGTAACGTGCCAAAGTTCTCACTCCCCGGGGTCGGGTGGTAAATCGTCAAAACACCCCCTGGAAATCGTTTTTCGCCGAAAGCTTGTAAACAAAGTGAGATTAAGAAAATAGTTTCAAATAAATGTTGTAGGGCATAAAATGTTACATAAATAATGTTGAATATTTTTTACCCTCAATTCTAATAGTTCAGGTTTTACAGCGATGCAAAGCTCGATATCTTAAAAAATTCATTCAAAATCGAAAACTTGTTATTTTTCAACTTTCTTCAATGTAAATCCGTCGGAAAAATCTCACCTTTTTTTGAAACAAGAAAAAAAAAAATACCATTTGTTGGTTTACAAATTATAACAATTTTGATCATTTACAACAGATGCGAGAATTTTTTTACGTAATTAACGATGGGAGAATGTTTAAAAAAAATGTCAGAATCAAATCTGAAATAGTACTTATAGATTCGTTTAACATTTTAACGATACACATACAAATACTTTTTTATCGTTAGTTTTCTCTCATATGGATCTCTGTATTTGTTTAATGTCTGAAATAAATCTTCCGTTCACTCCACCTTCGAATACATATACGTACAAACATTACCAAGTTCGAAAAGAAAGATATTCATTTCGTTCGCGCGAAAGTTATGTGCTTGAATGCCGGCGCGCCCGAACGGCGTGCACGCGATTGGTCGGGAGGCGGGGCTGGGGACACATGGGAAGGGGCGCTGTATAGTTGCGTTTTTCACTCTCCTACAGCCCCGAGGACGTGCAACTATACAGAGTTTACTGTACGTGACTCATACTCTGTTCATGCGTACTTCATCTGCCATTACAACTGCGAACATTCCGCTTCAATACCGTATTATTAGAGATTACCTACGGTGTATAGACGGTATGCATCCGAGCTCAAAAATACGGTATTTATTCCTACAACACACAGTTTTACTACGGTGCGGTTACTCTGTTTATACCATGTGACGTGGATTTTTCCTGGTCCTCAGACTAGACCGGAAAGCTAATCTGAGAACCGTCCACTCGACAATTGGCCAAAAGAAAATTAATAATAAAACAAAGATGCTGGGCGCCAGGCGTATAATCGCCACGTTCTGAAAATCTAAATAAAAAAAAAAATACGAACTACAGATACTTGAGCGCCGGCTAGCGTCAGTACCGCGGAGAGGGATCGGGATCAATTGAAGGATTAGCAGGGCGTATTACCGACTCGGTGAATTTGAATATAATAAAGAAAATAAAATTTATTCAAGAAAAATAGTATCAAAAAAAAAAATAGAAACAGTAATGCTAGTACCCGGGGGTACTCCCCAGCGGGTGTAAATTGACTACAGGTCGTGTAAAAGTGACCTGGCCACGTTTGGCGAGTTTTACAATAAAAATCAAACTACTAGCTTCCACGTAGGAGAGCAATAACAAATAAAAAGAATTCATGCAACAAAAAAAATATATAACTCGTCAAATCAAGTCCTCGCGGACAATAATAACTAAATCACTAATTTACTAAATATTTGCTACGAGTAGAATTAATAACTTATTACTAACGATCTTATAATAATGACTAATTCGGAGTTATTCAGTCTTATCTCGTGCTCCGACGACTAGCTCGTCTCCGAGAGACGAAGTCTCTCGTTATCGTATCGCTCCGAAAAGCGTATTCTTTACAAACTATTTACAGATTTTTCCTACAAATTACTTAAACTAACTCTGCGGATAATACACGGAATTTTATTAATTTTTCAAACGCTAAACTACGAACCCTAAACTCTAACGCGAAAAACAACAAAGACTATCGGCTAAGCCTCGAGCTACTTCTCTCCCCGCAGGAGGAAGAGAGAACGACAGTGACCGACTCGTACTGTCTCTGTCGTACTCGTGTACTACAGGTACTGACTCTACTAAATTATTAATTACGCGAATAATTACTCCAAAATAAAGACTCGAACTACAAAATCTAAGGCAAAGGGACACTGGTGACGGCCTACCCTTCGGAGATCGGCTTAATTCGATCCCAAGAATATTAATTAGCCTCGTGGCTTGATCTATGGCAAGATGGCGGATAGCCGTTGCCGGATACGAATTATCCTGAGTAAGAATGGCTAACGCTTACCGTCTTCCAGCCACGCCACGAATCGTCCTCTCTCTAGAGAACGATCCATCCCTCGATTTTCTATTTCCTCGGGAAATGTATTGGCGGCTCCTTAGTCTCACTCCTCACATACAACTTGTTAATCACTTATTCAACCCTCGGGGTCTTATCGGCAAAGCTACCTCAATATTTTCAACTACGAACGCAAAAACAAAAGGAAGACCATAATTCACACTCGTGTGCTTGTGACGCTAGTCTAACGCAGAGTGGTCAGACCGCATGGCGCCGGTACTTAGCGCCCGCATTAGGTAGTCGCCGATTGATTTTCCATCGACCGAAAGATCCCTAGATCCGCTACGCGCGAATATTCAAAATCCACCACGGTGGTTGGAGCTCATTAAATCAGAGGAACACGGGTTGCAGGCTCTTCTAGGCGGCGGGAATCTCTTCCGCCACCGACATCCCTCGTTGCAGAATGCCCTCGGCATTCCCCCCCTCTATCTTGTCCTCTATATTGTCATTGGAGGTAGCTCTGCAGTAGCTAGCCTTCGGAGCTCTTAGGTGGCGTACGTTATCAATGATCCTTCCGGTCGTTATTAGTAGTCGTAGGTGCGTCGGTTCGTGGTTTTCGGAGTGCGTGGTCGCCTTCGTCTAGGCCTCGTCTCCCACATGCCAGAGAAAATGCGTAAAGAAAACAAAAGAATAAATAAGGAGTTCTACAGATTTTAGTCGGTCACGGTTGTCTCTCGGAATTATTGCCAGGCCTCAGGGCCATCCTAATCATTCATGCAAAAATCAGACACTCTGCTAAGGTCGTCCAAGGGGTAAGGAGCCTGTGGTAACATGCAATGTTACAACCAATACCACGTGTTCACGGTTGATATACCGACGTTATACGTTGGTCAAAAGCCGTCAGGGGATCCCTTAATAATTTTTCAAAGAATAGCTATCTTTAAAAAAAACCAACGAAGAGCTAGAAAAACATTTAGAATACGAGTTGGCTCCGTATCCAATTGTCATTATTTAACGAAGCTGGCATGCGAAGGACCAAGAAGTCCTCGATGTATGATATTTTTCAGCCAGCAAACGAAGATATTATCCAAGAAAACTGTGTTAACATTGTGGACGGTGGATTCCTCTTACATCGAGTTCTTTGGAAACAAAATGCAGCCTATTCAACCATTTGTGAAGGCTACATCAACTATATTCAGAGACATTACGGCCAAATTGCACAGTGGCATTCGATGGTTATTTAAATATCAACAATAGCACAAAGAGAACAGAGCAAAATCGCCGATCTTCTGTTAAAAAGTCTGTGGACATCAATTTTGAAGAAAATATGAGTGTTACTGTTTGGCAGGATCAGTTCTCTTATCAAACGATAAAAACAAATTCCGATTAATTGACATGCTATCAAGCAAGTTGAGAGATCGGGGAATAGAAGTTCGACAAAGCACTGATGATGCAGATTGTTTAATCGTTAACACTGCAATCCAAGTAGCTTCATCAAATAGTAACGTGGCTATTATTGGTGAAGATGTGGATCTCTTAGTTTTACTACTTGCACTGGCTCCATCGGAAAAGAATATCTTTTTCGTTAAACCGGGGAAGGGAAAAATTGCAAGAAGAATGTAGTATTAGACTGTGTCAAAAAAAAACGACATCTTCTTTTTGTTCGGGCCCTTTCGAAAATCGTTAGTGCAAGGGAGCGAAAGTCGTACTTTCCGTGCAGGTGTGGTGAAATATACTATTAATCAATTTGTCGAAAAGTAAGTAGTAATCAAATATACATATGACTTTTAAACCACTGTAACTCGTTAACGGTTCAATCGAGCAGCTTGGGCCAAATACCCAGATAACAATCGTGCGTCGCACGGTATCCGCACGCCGTGCGACGCACGCGGTGCGAGCAAAAATGCAGCAATTTTGCCCGCACTCGCCCTAACGACGTGAGGGATATCTCAGTGCAAGGGTAATGCGTCTCACTACGCGATCATGCCTGCAAGCACGCAGTGTTGAGCATATGCGACGCACGATGGCAGGCATGTGGCAGTATCCAACATAAAGTCTTCAAAAGCCTAATTTAATTAAATTAATTAATTAATTAATTAATAATTAAATAATTAATTAATAATTAATTTATTAATTAATAATTAATTTTTTTTTATCAAAGTTTTTTTTTTCATGAACCTGCAGTTTTTTTGGAAATGTTTTATGAAATATGTAGATTTGACAAAAAAAAAAAAAACCCGGTGAAAAAAAGATTCAATTTTGAAAAAAAATTAGAAAAAAAAAATGTCAAATAAAAGAAATTTTTTTCAAATTTTTTTTTCAAAATCGATTACATTTTTTTCAAATATTTTTTCTAGTCAAATTTTTTTTTCCTATGAGTCTCGTCAGATCTGCGTATTTCGTAAGACATTTCCAAAAAACTGCAGGGTCATGAAAAAAAAAAATTTCATAAAAAAAAATTGCTCATGTTTTTACACGAAAAGCAAACTTTTCAGGGGGCGCCTGAAAAAATTGAACTTTTAACGACCACCCGAATATACAGTATATATAATAATCTTATGGGTGACGTCAGAGCGCGAGCGTAGCGTAGCCACAACGCGCGGACGCGCTTGTAGCCCATTGTAGACTCAGCATTATACCAGCGCGTGGCGTCGTTCACATTGGTTCACACGTGTGTATCCAGTAATTTCAACGCATAACGGTTGCCCTGGTGCATTTCTGCTAATTCAAGCTATCAAATTAAATATTTGACCGTGTTTTATTGTGTTTGTGTAGAATTTATAATTATTTCTCACGTATATGGTAAGTATAATAACTAATAATAATGCATATCTCAAGACCGGCAACATAACCTCACTCTTTCTCATTGTAGTCATCGTAACGGCTTATGGTTGGTTATTTTGATTATTTTCGACTGTGTTTTCGGTCCTCGTTCAATACTGTAGTATATATATATAATTATATATATATATATCGCTCAAGAACCGAAACGTAACAATATATATATATATATATACATATATACCTCAGGTAACGCGAACCGAGTGTAATTGTGAGTTCTTTGCTCGATTTTATATGTTCTAGACCTTTATATCAATAATTTAATGTTTCCTATTACGGACTTGAGTCGCCGTGCAACTAAAGCCGCCTCCCCACAGACCTGAACACGTAAACGCGCTAAGGCTGCACTTTACCCACCTAACCTTTTGATTTTAGTTATGATAAAGTTAGTTTATCCCCAAATTCTCTAAACAATACAACCTGCTGTGCCAGACCTGAGTGTGTCAGAGACTCACTAAGGCTGTATCTAGCATTGGTTGGTTATACAGATGAAGAAGAACCTGGAAATGGCGGATAAGGGATCTGCATAGATTAACTTACTTTTAGATAATCAAGAAATTCGATTTATTTATATCTTAACTTAGACTTACGGTTGCAACCACTAACTATCCTATATTTACAATGTTGCCTTAATTTACTAATGTTCGAATGACGTACTATATCGATATTATATTTGATAATTTGACTTTGTTTGATTTTATATTATTTCTAGTAATTTGATTAAATAGAATATCGTTTTCTATGTGAATTTCTTTTATTATATTTTAGAGTTTATTGATTTTCTGTTGAAATTTGCGAATTGACGAATTTAGAATTTTATTAAAGTGAAGCTACTAGTCCGCAAGGCGCTGTGCCTATTGTGACTGATGAGTAAGAGTGTTGCGAGTCAACCCGGTGCTATACCGTAGAATTGCTGCTGCTGAGAGCTGTGTCTCGACTTATATACTCGCTGTGACGTCATGCGACTTGTCGCTCTCGTCGAATCTTCTAGATAGTTCGACGTTCGCAACGGCTGATGTTTGAATTGCTAACGGTCAGGCCTATGTTGTCTGATCCGTTACAATATATATATATATATATATGTATACCGGGACTATTCGTGGATGCGCACCATGCCCAGAACCGAAGATACCCGAACGTGTACGCCGTATTATAGGCAACTTAAGATACACGTATATATACACGCATATACACGTAAATACTGCCTGTGTGTTTGTTTCGCTCTCGCCGCAGAATTGAAAATGACGGCAAGCTGTCATCTGTTGTAGAGCTTCTATGTGTATTGGTTTATAGGTCTATGTTTATAGGTTATTCTTCAATTACAAAACTTGTTGGTTAAGGCGGATCAGTGATGAATCGATTTCGAATAATTACGTATGATTAATCAAAAGATATGGTTAAACAATTTGATCTGCCAGCCTGTCGATGCGATGATGTCTTATAGGTTAGAATGTATTCTCCTGCACCGCAGATGTGTTCCAGGTGAACGAAAATAATGTTTCGTCGTATTAGCGATCTACGTGTCAGCAAATCAGGTAAATTCCATTATAATAACTCATTGCAGCATTAAATTTCGATAACCAACGTGATTGATTTACAATAGTAATTATACTCTGTTTGTGAGCACCCTCAGGTAGTCAATTTTTGCGGTCCACAGGTACAGCACCTGCATGATCGCTGGCATCGACCTCCTACTTCCTATCCGACATCTTTCCTGCTCGCTGTACCAGAAATCACCATGAACATCACCAGAATTCCCAGAATCGCATCGTTATCCCGTAGGATTCATTCCCATGGTACTGAGACCCTATGCTACAAGACCATGTCGCAAGGAGCATTAAATTTTGATAACCAACCTGATTAATTTACAATGGTAACTATACTCTGTTTGTGAGCACCCTCAGGTAGTTAATTTTTGCGGTCCACAGGTACAGCACCTGCATGATCGCCGGCTTCGACCTCCTACTTCCTGTCCGACATCTTTCCTGCTCGCTATACCAGAAATCACCATGAATATGACAGGAATTCCAAGACTCCCATCGTAATCCCGTAGAATTCATTGCCATGGTACTGAGACCCTATGCTACAAGACTATGTTGTAAGCAGCATTAAATTTTCGATAACCAACGTGTTTAATTTACAATACTTATTATACTCTGTTCGTGAGCACCCTCAAGTAGTCAATTTTTGCAGTCCACAGGTACAGCACCTGCATAATCGCTGGCACCGACCTCCTACTTCCTATCCGACATCTTTCCTGCTCGCTATACCAGAAATCACCATGAATGTCACAGGAATTGCCAGAATCGCATCGTTATCCCATAGGATTCATTCCCATGGTACTGAGACCCTATGCTACAAAACCATGTTGTAAGCAGCATTAAATTTCGATAACCAACCTGATTAATTTATCACACTAATTATACTCTGTTTGTGAGCACCTTCAAGTAGTCAATTTTTGCAGTCCACAGCTACAGCACCTGCATAATCACTGGCACCGACCTCCTACTTCCTATCCGACATCTTTCTTGCTCGCTATACCAGAAATCACCATGAATATCACAGGAATTGCCAGAATCGCATCGTTATCCTGTAGGATTCATTCCCACAGTACTGAGACCCTATGCCACAAGACCATGTTGCAAAGACTCTGCAGCCTAGACAAGCAGGATCATACTATGAAAATTTGATTAAGTAAAAATTGTTGAGGGGAGACTTTGATAAAAACGATTTTTTCATGTTTTAAATTAGTAAAAAAGATCCAATCAAAAATTTCTTGCATCAAAATTTAGATTATGGTAGTATGGGTATTGAACAAGAATGTTAATCCTCTCAGTTGAAAGTGTATGCGCAAGGAGTTTTTGGCAGCGCTGCACAAAAAATTTTCTGCTAAAGGTTCCTTGGGCATACACTTTCAACTCAGAGGATTAACATTTTTTTTAAATACACATAATACCATAATCTAAATTTTGATGCAGTGAATTTTAATTTGGATTTTTCTAGTCATTTAGAGAATGACAAAATCATTTTTATCAAAATTTCACCAAAGTCTCCCCTTAACAAAGACAGATAACATATTTCGACACTCATGTAATGTAATTTCATAAGAGAGACTAGTTTCATATCCAACTACGAAACGACACAGGATAATCTCATAAGTTCTTCTATGCCAGTGTACAAATTGAATCAGTTTCACAACACAGGGTGCCGAATATTTTATATGCAAGTTCTTTAGAGTTTAGAGTTTAGAGTTTAGAGTTTATTCACCAGAGATACAGATATGACATAAAATATAACGACAATATCTGTCCTATAGAGGTGTTACCACCTGTCCATAGGCCTGGAAAGAAGAAAACTTAACTAAAATAATATAAATAAAAACTTTCTTCAGTAATAATTTTTTTATGACAGTACACATTAATCAAACTGGTCAAAAAATGAACAAATAGACCGACTAAGAGATTGAGATCAATTGAGCCAAGAGTTAGCCAATAAATATTTCAAAGACGACCTTGGATAATTACAGATACAATATTCCAATTTAAAGGCTGCGTTCAACAATACTACTAAAACTTTTAAAAACGGTGAAACTTTTTCTGACGAGTGTTGCAATCACACGAGATCAGAAGAAGTCTTTCAGTCGGGTATTGTATACAGAGCTATACTTTATAAGGTGTGAAAATGAGGGTGTTACCCACTCGGAAAATTTAAAAAAATATTTTCTCGTCGTCTGTGATAGTATTCTAAGTCTTAGTCCAAGAATTGTCAAAGTTTTTAATGTAATTTTGTGAAATACGAGTAGTTTATGGTTTTATTTTCCTAGAAACGATCAGTCTGAGCATGTATTCTAATTCTGTATCCAATAAATTTTTGAAGTTTCATAAATGTATGAATGAAATCGAATCATCCATATCTCGTCATTGTTATCTATTAGTAGCGTGTTGTCACGTGCTTTCAAATTTTATGAACTTTTCTCCTTCTCAATTAGATATTGATATATTAAATATTTATAATACTTATACCGATGATTACTTTGGAAAGTGAATAAATAATCTCCTGGAACATACGATTTTCATGCACGCATTTGTATTTATTTAGCTTGAAGTCTTGAATTTTACATTATAAGAAGCCAGCAGTCGTCCCTGATAATATTTTAGGTCTCAGTCTAAGAATTGTCAAAGTTTAAAATGTAATTCTTTGAGAGATGAGTAGTCGCCGGAGAAGGCATTCTAAGTCCCAACTACGATTCCACCTGAACGAGCTTATTACAGTGAATAAGTATTGAAGTACCGTATTTACACGCAAATAAGCCGCACCTTTTTTCGCTTTTTCAACCTCCCAAAACCCGGGTGCGGCTTATACGCGGATGCAGATTTTTTGAAAAAATTTTCAATAATTTCTTAGCCCACTGGGTCATTTTATCACCTACCGGTATTCTGGCTCATACAAGTATAAAATCGTTTTTCCGCAAATGACCCTTCCAAAATCGTGGTGCGGCTTATACGGGGGTGCGGCTTATTTGCGTGTAAATACGGTATTTTATCGACTTATAGATACAGCGTGTTGTAATAGGATAGCTACTTTTCATGAATTTGCATCGTTAAACTAATGTATGCCCCAACTGGGGTTGAAAAAGTAATTGCATGTGCATTTGAACAGTTAATTTGATGGGGTTGAGGTTGCCATGAACTGTGCTTCACTATACCGAAAGTGTCACTGCACTAAAGTTAAAAATTGGGTAGAGCGTCAACTGCAAGGACTCTTACTACTGAGCTGAGATGTGAAACTTGAGATTTAAGATTGTACCGGATTCATAATTAATTAAAAAAAATTAAAATTCACTGCATCAAAATTTAGATTATGGTATTATGTGTATTTAAAAAAAATGTTAATCCTCTGAGTTGAAAGTGTATGCCCAAGGAACCTTTAGCAGAAAATTTTTTGTGCAGCGCTGCCAAAAACTCCTTGCGCATACACTTTCAACTGAGAGGATTGACATTCTTGTTCAATACCCATACTACCATAATCTAAATTTTGATGCAAGAAATTTTTGATTGGATCTTTTTTACTAATTTAAAACATGAAAAAATCGTTTTTATCAAAGTTTCCCCTTAACAATTTTTACTTAATCAAATTTTCATAGTATGATCCTGCTTGTCTAGGCTGCAGAGTCTTTGCAACATGGTCTTGTGGCATAGGGTCTCAGTACTGTGGGAATGAATCCTACAGGATAACGAGGCGATTCTGGCAATTCCTGTGATATTCATGGTGATTTCTGGTATAGCGAGCAAGAAAGATGTCGGATAGGAAGTAGGAGGTCGGTGCCAGTGATTATGCAGGTGCTGTACCTGTGGACTGCAAAAATTGACTACTTGAAGGTGCTCACAAACAGAGTATAATTAGTGTGATAAATTAATCAGGTTGGTTATCGAAATTTAATTCTGCTTACAACATGGTTTTGTAGCATAGGGTCTCAGTACCATGGGAATGAATCCTACGGGATAACGATGCGATTCTGGCAATTCCTGTGACATTCATGGTGATTTCTGGTATAGCGAGCAGGAAAGATGTCGGATAGGAAGTAGGAGGTCGGTGCCAGCGATTATGCAGGTGCTGTACCTGTGGACTGCAAAAATTGACTACTTGAGGGTGCTCACAAACAGAGTATAATAAGTATTGTAAATTAAACACGTTGGTTATCGAAAATTTAATGCTGCTTACGACATGGTCTTGTAGCATAGGGTCTCAGTACCATGGCAATGAATTCTACGGGATTACGATGCGAGTCTTGGAATTCCTGTCATATTCATGGTGATTTCTGGTATAGCGAGCAGGAAAGATGTCGGATAGGAAGTAGGAGGTCGAAGCCGGCGATCATGCAGGTGCTGTACCTGTGGACCGCAAAAATTAACTACCTGAGGGTGCTCACAAACAGAGTATAATTACCATTGTAAATTAATCAGGTTGGTTATCAAAATTTAATGCTGCTTGCGACATGGTCTTGTAGCATAGGGTCTCAGTACTGTGGGAATGAATCCTACAGGATAACGAGGCGATTCTGGCAATTCCTGTGATATTCATGGTGATTTCTGGTATAGCGAGCAAGAAAGATGTCGGATAGGAAGTAGGAGGTCGGTGCCAGTGATTATGCAGGTGCTGTACTTGTGGACTGCAAAAATTGACTACTTGAAGGTGCTCACAAACAGAGTATAATTAGTGTGATAAATTAATCAGGTTGGTTATCGAAATTTAATTCTGCTTACAACATGGTTTTGTAGCATAGGGTCTCAGTACCATGGGAATGAATCCTACGGGATAACGATGCGATTCTGGCAATTCCTGTGACATTCATGGTGATTTCTGGTATAGCGAGCAGGAAAGATGTCGGATAGGAAGTAGGAGGTCGGTGCCAGCGATTATGCAGGTGCTGTACCTGTGGACTGCAAAAATTGACTACTTGAGGGTGCTCACAAACAGAGTATAATAAGTATTGTAAATTAAACACGTTGGTTATCGAAAATTTAATGCTGCTTACGACATGGTCTTGTAGCATAGGGTCTCAGTACCATGGCAATGAATTCTACGGGATTACGATGCGAGTCTTGGAATTCCTGTCATATTCATGGTGATTTCTGGTATAGCGAGCAGGAAAGATGTCGGATAGGAAGTAGGAGGTCGAAGCCGGCGATCATGCAGGTGCTGTACCTGTGGACCGCAAAAATTAACTACCTGAGGGTGCTCACAAACAGAGTATAATTACCATTGTAAATTAATCAGGTTGGTTATCAAAATTTAATGCTGCTTGCGACATGGTCTTGTAGCATAGGGTCTCAGTACCATGGGAATGAATCCTACGGGATAACGATGCGATTCTGGGAATTCTGGTGATGTTCATGGTGATTTCTGGTATAGCGAGCAGGAAAGATGTCGGATAGGAAGTAGGAGGTCGATGCCAGCGATCATGCAGGTGCTGTACCTGTGGACCGCAAAAATTGACTACCTGAGGGTGCTCACAAACAGAGTATCATTACTATTGTAAATCAATCACGTTGGTTATCGAAATTTAATGCTGCAATGAGTTATTATAATGGAATTTACCTGATTTGCTGACACGTAGATCGCTAATACGACGAAACATTATTTTCGTTCACCTGGAACACATCTGCGGTGCAGGAGAATACATTCTAACCTATAAGACATCATCGCATCGACAGGCTGGCAGATCAAATTGTTTAACCATATCTTTTGATTAATCATACGTAATTATTCGAAATCGATTCATCACTGATCCGCCTTAACCAACAAGTTTTGTAATTGAAGAATAACCTATAAACATAGACCTATAAACCAATGCACATAGAAGCTCTACAACAGATGACAGCTTGCCGTCATTTTGAACTCTGCGGCGAGAGCGAAACAAACACACAGGCAGTACTTACGTGTATATGGGTGTATATATACGTGTATCTTAAGTTGCCTATAATACGGCGTACACGTTCGGGTATCTTCGGTTCTGGGCATGGTGCGCATCCACGAATACTCCCGGTATATATATATATATCTCTCTATATTATAAAGATATATCGCCGCCGCCGCCGTGTCAGACTTTCCATGGCCTCCTCAACCCCGCTCGCTACCTCCCGCCCCCCCCTTTCCATGGCCTCTTCGACCCCGCTCGGCTCTTTTCGCCCCTCCCCTCCCCCTCCCCCTTACCCTTAGGATGGGTTAGGTCGTTTCAGGTTAGGTTAGGTTGCCTTGGTCAGGATAGAGTAGGTTAGGTTGGTAACCTAACCTAACCTGACCTGACCTTTGAGGTGTTAGGTAACCTAACCTAACTCAGCTAGGTTATGTCAGGTCAGGTTGGGTTAGGTTGCCATGGTCAGGATAGAGTCGGTTAGGTTGGTAACCTAACCTAACCTGACCTGACCTTTGAGGTGTTAGGTAACCTAACCTAACTCAGCTAGGTTAGGTCAGATCAGGTTGGGTTAGGTTGCCATGGTCAGGATAGAGTAGGTTAGGTTGGTAACCTAACCTAACCTGACCTGACCTTTGAGGTGTTAGGTAACCTAACCTAACTCAGCTAGGTTAGGTCAGGTCAGGTTGGGTTAGGTTGCCATGGTCAGGATAGAGTAGGTTAGGTTGGTAACCTAACCTAACCTTTTTTTTTTTTTTTTTAGACCGAAACTGTCGCCGAGTTGGAGTTCCTCGACCCAGGTGCGAGGTATCTACCGTGAGGCATTGCGTCTTACACCTGGCGTTGGACAGCCGGCGGGGGATAAGGTTAGGTACGGTTAGGCCCGTCTACTTTTCTCAACTGGGCTTCGGACCAGCTACGGCAGTCGCCCCTGGTTGGGAGCCCTTCCCTATGGGAGCGTGGGGTAGCACCCGTCCAAGGGATGTTAGTGCGGCTAGGTTGTCCTAATTTCTTGCTACTTATCTACCCTTCTTGCGTTCATTCCTCATTCATGCCTCATTCATGCTCATCGTTCGTTCCGTTGCTTTGTGCATGTGCGTGTGTCGTCGTCGTCGTCTTCGTTATTGTCTGTGTGTGTTTTGTCGCTAGTGTGTGTGTGTGCTTGGCGTTGCGTCTGTGCGTGGTTTGTGTGTCAATCTCTTGGTCGCGCCCCGTCGGCCCCCCCCCCTTTTTTTCTTTCTTCTTCTTTTTTTTTTTTTTTTTTTGGGGCCGGTTCTTGTCGGTTGGCGTTTGGTTTGTCGTTCTGCCATGTTTTGTTCTCTGTTGATTGTCTACCGGTGTTGTGCTTGTTCTGTTGCCAGGTGCCATGACGCCGGCATCGATAACTCCGTAACCCTTCGTCCTACAGAAAATTACGTCTGGGACATCTTAACAAGATCTTTTTCTTGCGGTTCGCCTCAGCCTATTGTTGGCTGTGCCCGTGTGCTGCGCTCGCTGTTAGTAGCCTCTTTCTCTGTCCAGTGTTTCCTTTTCGGTGATTATAGCTATTACCCGCTCGGCGATGTTCTTCCAGTTGCCGTCCGTCTCTATCATGGCCGCGACTAAGTTATCGGCGGTTATGCGCGGCCCCTCCATGCCCCAGTTGTTTCTGCGGTGGTTGGCCCATCGCATGCAGTCAAAGATTGTGTGTTCGGGTGTGTCTGTTGCCCCGTCACCGCAGTACTCGCATGTCGGTGTGCGCCGTCGCCCGTATTTTGCAAGGTACGCTCCAAAGGTCCCATGGCCAGTTAGCGCCTGTGTTAGTGCATTGCACGTTGTGCCATGTTTCCTTGTCAGCCAGGGTTGGATGTCGGGGATCAGTCTCCTTGTCCACTGTCCTTTTTCCGAGCTTGTCCAGTACTCTTGCCATCTCTGGACCGTGCGTGCGCGTGCTATTTTTTTCTCGCGTTTCCTTCTTTGCCTTCGCTCCCTCTCGCCCTCTTGGGGTTTTTCTTCCGCAGCTCTCCGTTCTTCGTCGTGCAGTTCTGCTCTCTCGCGCGCCAGAAGGTAGAGCGGGGGGGTTCCGGCCAAGACTTCAGCCGCCTCTGTTGATACGGTTCTGTATGCGCTGATTATTCGTAGGGCACCCGCCCGCGACACTGTCTGCAGTTTGTTCCTGTACTTAGCACATGTGGTCGCCTGCACCCAGATTTGTGATCCGTATAGAACGCAGGACTGTCCCACCAGTGCGTATAGTTTTCTTCGCTGTGGTTTGGGGCCTCCTATGTTAGGCATTAGGCGTCCGAGTGCCTCCATGGTGGTGTGTGCCTTGCACGTTGCTATCTCCAGGTGCTGTGTGTGTGTGAGTTTCGCGTCGAGTAAAACGCCCAGGTATTTTATCCTGCTGCTGTAGTTTACAGTATGTCCGAGAACCTTAACCCTCCTTGCTCCTGCTATTGATCGTCTGGTGGTGAAGATCGTTGCCTCGGTCTTTTCCGGCGCAACTTCTAAGTCCTGTTCGGTTATCCATCCCACCACTCTTCTGGTAGCTGCCGCCACCCGTTCCGCTGCAGCTGCAGGTGTTGGCCCGCTTGCCAGTACTACGGTGTCGTCTGCGTAGCATATCGTCCTTGTTTCCGGCGGTAGTTTCAGCGTTAGTGCGCCATTGAACATAACATTCCATAGCAGCGGGCCGAGTACCGATCCTTGCGGCACCCCTCTGGTTATTCCTCGCACTATCCGGTAGTGGGGGGTCTGTAACACGATCTGTCTGTCTCCCAGGTACTGACTGGCCAGGGCCATCAGATATGCCGGTGTGCCCACCTTGCACAGCGCGTCAAGAATCTGCGTCCATCCAGCCGTGTTGAAGGCATTTCGTATGTCAAGGCAAACTGCGGCAGCTGATCTTTTTCCCAGCAGTTGAGCCGAGATGAAGTTTGTAACGGCCTTGAGTGCGTCTATCGTCGATTTGCCTTTGACAAAGCCATATTGCGACTCGCTTATGCCGCCCACCTTGTCAAGGTGGGTTATGAGTCTGTTCGCAATTATCTTCTCATACACTTTCCCCATGGTGTCGAGGAGGCAGAGAGGTCGGTATTTTTCTCCTGTGTCTGTGGGCTTTCGAGGCTTCGGTATGAGGACCAGTCTCGCCATCTTCCACTCCCTCGGAAACATTAGGTGCGCTATCAGTTTGGTGTACATTTCCGTCAATATGCGCGGGCAGGTGTTTTGTGTCAGCTTCAGTATCTCTGTGGGGATGCCGTCAAGCCCCGGTGCTTCTTTGGTCTTGCTCGCCTTCAGTGCTATCGTGACCTCCAGTTGTGTTACTATCAGGCATTCTGTTCGCGTTTCGTTTGCGATTTTGCTGACCTCGTCGTCCTGCAGCCTGGGGGGGGCTTCCCCCGGTGGAAACAGTTCGTTGATTGTGTGCTGCGCGTCCTCTTCGTATGCCGGGGCGGTGGGCCCGCCTTTGCCCAGTCGGCCCATTATTAGCTTGTACGCCTTGCCCCACGGGTCGGTTTCAGCTTCCTCCAGAAGTCGCTTCCAGGCGGCCTCCTTACTTTTCTTGATTTCGAGCTTGAGGGCCTTGCGGGCCACTCGTAGTTCTTCCGAGAGCTCCTGTAGCTCCGGTATGGAACGCCTCCTTCGTCTCGCTCGTTTTAGCGTTCGCCTTGCCGCTATACACGTTTTGCGGGCGCGCTGAATGTCCTCGTTCCACCAGTACTTTTGCTGTTTGCCTCGGCGTTGCTTCCGCCGTGGCGCTGCGGCGTCCATGGCTCGCCTTATTCCGTCCCGTGTTCTTTGTACGGTCTCCGCGGGCGTGAGGTCTGCCCTCGCCATCTCCGCCTCGAGGTCTTTGAGCGCGATTTTAAATTTGGCTTTGTCGAGTTTTTTGATGTTCCAGGAGTCGCTGGGCGGTCTGCTCGCGCCAGAAGTGAGTTTATGGGGCCTTTCAGCCGTGGTACTAATCACGAAGCTTATCCTGCTGTGGTCACTCAGCGTTTCGTGGTCCAGCACTCTCCATTCCCTGATCCTTCTAGCCGCCGGTTCTGCTGCTAGGGTAACGTCAATAATAGAGGTCGCTCTTCCTCTGCGAAAGGTTGGCGTCTGGCCACTGTTTACGCAGACCCAGCCCAGTTGGCCAAGGGTTCCGCTCACCATCCTGCCCCTGCGGTTCTCTTGCTGGCTGCCCCAGGTGTGTGACCAGGCGTTAAGGTCTCCTGCTATTATCATGCTGACATTTTCCCGCGCCCCGAATGCAGTCACTTCGCTAATGAGGTCATCCCAGTATGCCTCGAATTCCCCTGCTGTTTTGTTTGGGGAGAAGTACACCGCAGCAATCCCCAGGTCGGCGCCAAGTCTGGCGATGACATATCCGTCGCCAACCTTGGGTGCCTTGAATTGGAGGTCCCGGTTGGTGACCATGATTGCGACTTTCGTATTGTGGCTCACCACTTTCCGTACCCCTGCCCGTGTTCCGGGTGGTATTTCGGACAGTATCGCGAGGTCCACGTCGTTGTCCATTGCGTCCTTCTCCAGCAGATCCCTGGCCTGGTGGCAGTTGTTCAGATTAGCCTGCCAAATTATAATATTGTTTTTATTCGCCATCGCTTAGGTGTCGATTGCGGCTCGATGGTGTAGCCGATTGCTCATCGGTTGCGTCTGCATGCCTTACGGGGGTGTCCCTCCCTGGTGGAGGGGGGCTGTTTTCGGTGTCTTCGCGTCTCGTACTGCAGCCGGCCGGTGGCGTGGCTCCTATTTCCGATTCATGTCGCTTGCTTGGGGCTGCGTGTGTTCCTGCGTTATTCGCCATGTCCCTGCGTGTCTCTGGTGCCGCTCGTGTTTCCCTCGGTCTGTGGCACTCCTTGGCCCTGTGGCCCATTCTGCCACACCTATCGCAGATCGTGCTGTTTTCTCGCGCGATCGGAGTTATTCTGACCCTGGTCCACCCAACCTGTATGGTAGTCTGGTCTTGCAGTTGCTGTGCAAGGCCGCGTGGTATTCTTATTATGGCAGCTTTTTCCTGCCAGGGGTACGTGAAGATCCTGATGATCTGAATCTGCTCTTGTTCTTCTCTCGTGGGTGCCGTTTGCGCAATGATCGCAGCCGTTACGTCCGACTCTTCCACAAGTGCGTCCATGCCACGTATCTTGATGTCCACTCGGTCCCCGAGCATTCTCACCACCGCATTGTCTCCCATGATCATCCTGAGGTGTGCAATCATCTCGCTGGTATCATGGTGCTTCCTTTGCCGTATCAGCACTTTTCCCGCCCTTGTCATGCGCACGTCTGTAACTGAGCGTGCTATATGCTCTTCCAGCTTTGCCTTCATGGTCCTAATCGTTTCGGCATAGCACTTGCCGAGGACATGTACCAGTATGGCGGCTCCCCGGGTCGCCTCGGTTTTTTCTCCCTCTGCTCGCGTGCTGGCTGTGGGGTTGCCTGTGGTTTTGCTCTGTCCCGTTGCATGTCGCTCCAGGCCTTCCTTCCTGGCCGCGTGGGCATATGTTCCATGGCGTTGTGGGTCAGCGGCGCTGCCTCTCACCCCTGCGTGATTAGCCGTCTGATTTCCATTCGTGCTGGGCTCTTCGGTCTGTGTCGCAATCGACCTATAGTGTTTTGTGCCTCTGGCTATCTTCTGTTGTTCGCTTATACGGTTCATTTCTCTTTGCTCTCTGCTTGGCGTGCCGCGTCCACCTTGTTGTTGCGCTCTGTTGTTTGCTGGTTTTCCCCCCTGCGCGGGGTTTCCAGTTGCAGCTGCGGTACCAGCTTCTTCCTCTTCGGCGTCGGCTTCGGTATCATCTGGGCTTGCATGGTCGCAGTTGGTCGCGATGTGCCCGGGTAGTTTGCACCTGTAGCAGACGTTTGTTGCTCTTGGGCAGTCTTTTGCGATATGTCTTTCGTCTCCACACCTGTAGCATACATCGCTGTTCTTCCAGGCTCTGACTCGGGCCAGGGTCCATCCGACTCTGAGCCGTCCATCTGCGGTCATCTCTTTAGCGGGCTGTTCGGGTAGTTCGACGCACGCCGTTTGCGAGCTAGCGTGAGGGTTGACTCTTATGAATATGATTCGAACAGTTTCCTCGCTTGTGTACCTGCAAACTGCCGCCTTCACTTCCTCATCCGTGGCAGTAGTATCTATCCCCGTGATTGCAATTTTTTGCCTCTTCGGGCCCAGCACCATAGTTGTAAATCCCTCGCGTTCCGCCCGGGTTTTGAGTGTTTCGGCGTCGCTTTGCTTTTCGACCCCAACCAGGGCATTTTCCGAGGTCGCGGCTTTGCGGACATAGCGGACGCCTATGTCGTCCGTCCGTATCTTTTTTTTGAGTGCCTGTAGAAGGCTAGCGAAGTTCTGCTTTTCTGCTCTAATGACTATGGTAGGCTTCGGGTTTCTCGGGGCCCCTCCCGTTGGCCCGATATTGGTTGCCGCTGTGTCTATTCGGGGGGGTGGACGATCTGTCCGCTGCGTCTGGTGAGGTTCTTGGCCTCCTCCTTCGCTGTTGTCCGCTGCGCCTGCGTGTTGCGTGGAGCTATTCCCGGGTATCATCCTGGACATTTCGCACGGCTCCCTTGGATGGAGCTGCCGCTCTTCCGGTATGATGTTCAGGGGCCCGCTAGCGGGCGGGGCCGTCTCTTGACCGCTCGATTCCCTCTCGGCTGTACTACTTTGCGGCGCCCGTGGTGTGATGTTGCGCCTTATTTGGGTTTTGATTTTTTTTGGGGAAGGGGTTTTCGCGTTCCCCGATTCCTCGCTGCTCCCTTGAGAGTCCCTTTTCTCTCTTGTTCGTCTTCTTCCGGTAGTTCCCTGCATCCATGTAGACCGGGCTTTGTCAGCCTCTTCGTTGCTGAGGTTGAGAGGCTCATCCTCGCACCACCTATTGACGATGGCCTGGCCCTCGCTTCTCAGGTTGTGCATTTCAGCGATTCTCAGGTTGCTGAAGCGCCTCTCCTTGCTCACCTGCAGCATGACCTGAGCCATTGCGGTGGGCCACGCCACGATTAGGTCGCTTACTATCTTGATGTCATCACTTGACTCGTGTATTTCGAGCATTATCTTGCGCGCCTGTTGGTCCGCTCATTATTTCGTGAGTTATAGCGGACAACTTTTGGATGACCCCGTTCATCCGCCTCCTTTCTGCTTGCACGCATTCTGCTTCCGTGCTCGTGTCCTCGTCGATGTCTATTGCTTCTAGCACGTTTTCCGTGCCCAGGGTTTGTCCCAGGCCTATCGCTTCGTATGTCGCTTCCGATTGTAGCGTGTCATCTTCAGTCTCCTCCGTACCATGACCCTGTGTGTCATCTGTTATTTTGTTTGTTTCGCCTTCATCGTTTTCCTTTGCATTTGTTTCCATTTTGTTCCCACGAGGAGCTAGGGATAGTCACTGGTCCGTCTGCGCAGAGCCCCGCTTGCGCAGGTAAGGCTATGTTACACCGATGAATTCACCTGGTTCACCGGGAGTCGTTCGCGACACCGCTAATCCGGTGCCATTCAGCCCTCGGCACGGCCTCCCACCTTAGCTTGATTCCTCTTACTTGGATTGCTCCTTGGTCCGGCGCCTACCCTCGGACCTGTCCGGCTTGGGTGGCCCTGCCAGGGGGACAGAACCCCCCGCCGGCATAGCTCCTCGGGTCATCGGCGCACTCGAGCTCCCCCACCACGACAAGGTCTCGCAATCCCTAGGGGGAGAACCTAACCTAACCTGACCTGACCTTTGAGGTGTTAGGTAACCTAACCTAACTCAGCTAGGTTAGGTCAGGTCAGGTTGGGTTAGGTTGCCATGGTCAGGATAGAGTAGGTTAGGTTGGTAACCTAACCTAACCTTACCTGACCTGACTTTTGAGGTGTTAGGTAACCTAACCTAACTAGGTTAGGTCAGGTCAGGTTGGGTTAGGTTGCCATGGTCAGGATAGAGTAGGCTAGGTTAGGTTAGGATGGGTTAGGTTAGGTTGCCTTGGTTAGGATAGAGTAGGTTAGCTTGGTAACCTAACCTAACCTTACCTAACCTTACCTGACCTGACCTTTGAGGTGAGGTTAGTTCAGGTCAGGTTGGGTTGGGCTGCCTTAGTCAGGATAGAGTAGGTTAGGCTGGTAACCTAACCTAACCTAACCGTACCTGACCTCTAACCTTACCTGACCTGACCTTTGAGGTGAGGTTAGGTCAGGTCAGGTTGGGTTAGGTTGCCATGGTCAAGATAGAGTGCGTTGGGTTGGGTTGGGTTAGGTTAGCTTAGGTTAGGTAATCTAACCTAACCTTTGTCAGTATCCCAGCGATCTCGGCTCCGCTCGGCTTTTGTTTATCCCTCCCTCCCCTACCTCTTGCCCTGGGCCTCCTCGACCCCGCTCAGATGTTTTCGCCCCATCCCCCCAGCCCATTCGGCTTCCCTATCGAAAACTATCCTGGATAGCCGAAGATAGCCGAGGACAGCCGAAGAGAGCCAAGGGGAGCTGAACCCGGTCCTCCCCTCGGTCCGAGCGCCCAGGAAAGGGAAAGGGGGAAGCAGAGCCGAGGAGAGTCGAAGAGAACCGAAGAGAGCCGAGGATGGCCGAAGACAGCCGAAGATAGCCGAGGATAGCCGAAAATAGCCGAAGATAGTCGAGGATAGCCGAGGAGAGCCAAGGGGAGCCGAACCCGGTCCTCCCCTCGGTCCAAGGGCCCAGGAAAGGGAAAGGGGGAAGCAGAGCCAAGGCAGCCGAGGAGAGCCGAAGAGAACCGTAGAGAGCCGAGGATAGCCGAAGATAGCCGGGGATAGCCAAGGATGGCCGAGGATAGCCGAAAATAGCCGAGGATAGCCGAAGATAGCCGAAGATAGTCGAGGATAGCCGAGGAGAGCCAAGGGGAGCCGAACCCGGTCCTCCCCTCGGTCTAAGGGCCCAGGAAAGGGAAAGGGGGAAGCAGAGCCAAGGCAGCCGAGGAGAGCCGAAGAGAACCGGAGAGAGCCGAGGATAGCCGAAGATAGCCGGGGATAGCCAAGGATGGCCGAGGATAGTCGAAGATAGCCGAGGATAGCCGAAGATAGCCGAGGATAGCCGAAGATAGCCGAGGATAGCCGAAGATAGCCGAAGATAGCCGAAGATAGCCGAGGATAGCCGAAGATAGCCGAGGATAGCCGAAGATAGCCGAGGATGGCCGAGGATAGCCGAGGAGAGCACGAAATGTCTGACACGGCGGCGGCGATATATCCTAATAATCTCTACACACGACTTCAAGAGATACGAATCCGAGGACCTGGACTACGAGAACTACGAAGCCGAAGACCTGGACACTGGAAATACTTAGCGAAAGACTTGGACAACGAGGAATACGAAACGAAGGACCTGGGCAACGAGAACTACGAGGCCGAGGACCTGGACTACAAGAAATACTTAGCGAGTGACCCGGACTAAGAGATCTACGAAGCCCAGGACCTGGACTACGAGATATACTCACTGAACGACCTGGACAACGAGGAATACGAAGAACATAAAATCCACGGATTATTTGAATTTTAGAAACAACTGATACAAATTAGAATATGGTGGGTTGGCGCGCGTAGCGCGCAGGGGGGCGAAGCCCCCCTAGTATATATATCTATATATATATATATATATATGTAGTATATATACAGGGTGTTCCAGACCTCGCGACGAATATTTCACAGGGTAAATCTTGATCAAAAATGGGATCGAAATTTCCTCAGCCGATTTTTTTTCAAATGCATATCTTTTCCGTTATAATTAATTCAATTTCAGTCAATGACGCGCGGCTTACGAACGGCCGCGCGTCGGTGTGCTTACCGCTCGGTTGTGTGCACTTTTTTTCGTGGCGACAATAGGGCGAGAGACGCGCACACAACCGAGCGGTGATTACACCGACAAACGGCCGTTTATAAGTCGCATGTCATTGGCTGAAATTAAAATAATTATAACGGAAAATCCATGCATCTCCGAAAAAATCGGCTGAGGAAATTTCGATCCCATTTTTGATCAAGATTTACCCTGTGAAATATTCGTCGCGAGGTCTGGAACACCCTGTATATACACTGAGTTTTCGTATATCTGCGGGTCACTTGATGAATGAATTTGCGCTCATTTCATTGGGAAATTTATTAATATGAATATATATATATATGACACAGTTATACAGCCTCATATCTTACAGCGTTTGTTTTTTTTTTTTTTTTTTTTTTTTTTTTTTTTTTGTTTGTTCTCATTATTATTATCATGGCAACCTAACCTAGCTGAGTTAGGTTAGGTTACCTAACACCTGAAAGGTCAGGTCAGGTTAGGTTAGGTTACCAACCTAACCTACTCTATCCTGACCATGGCAACCTAACCCAACCTGATCTGACCTAACCTAGCTGAGTTAGGTTAGGTTACCTAACACCTCAAAGGTCAGGTCAGGTTAGGTTAGGTTACCAACCTAACCTACTCTATCCTGACCAAGGCAACCTAACCTAACCTGAAACGACCTAACCCATCCTAAGGGTAAGGGGGAGGGGAGGGGCGAAAAGAGCCGAGCGGGGTCGAAGAGGCCATGGAAAGGGGGGGGCGGGAGGTAGCGAGCGGGGTTGAGGAGGCCATGGAAAGTCTGACACGGCGGCGGCGGCGGCGGCGGCGGCGGCGATATATCTTTATAATATAGAGAGATATATATATATGTAGTATATATACAGGGTGTTCCAGACCTCGCGACGAATATTTCACAGGGTAAATCTTGATCAAAAATGGGATCGAAATTCCCTCAGCCGATTTTTTCGGAGATGCATGGATTTTCCGTTATAATTATTTTAATCGCAGCTAATGACATGCGACTTATAAACGGCCGTTTGTCGGTGTAATCACCGCTCGGTTGTGTGCGCGTCTCTCGCCCTATTGTCGCCACGAAAAAAAGTGCACACAACCGAGCGGTAAGCACACCGACGTGCGGCCGTTCGTAAGCCGCGCGTCATTGACTGAAATTGAATTAATTATAACGGAAAAGATATGCATTTTGAAAAAAATCGGCTGAGGAAATTTCGATTCCATTTTTGATCAAGATTTACCCTGTGAAATATTCGTCGCGAGGTCTGGAACACCCTGTATATATACACTGAGTTTTCGTATATCTGCGGGTCACTTGATGAATGAATTTGCGCTCATTTCATTGGGAAATTTATTAATATGAATATATATATATATGACACAGTTATACAGCCACATATCTTACAGCGTTTGTTTTTTTTTTTTTTTTTTTTTTGTTTTTTTTTTTTTTTTGTTTGTTTGTTCTCATTATTAGACATATTTTCAATAGTCTTTCAAATATATCCTGCGTGCATGGAAGTCGCATTTCACCATCACGTGTGCGACCGTCACGACGTGCGAGCAATATGCTTCGCATATGCGGACACATCTGTCTGGTGATCTGCGTGCACGCCGTGCGGATTAATCGGCACGCGTGCCTGCACCCTGCCTGCCATCTTGCAGGCATTTTGTTATCTGGGTAACTATTTTTGTAGATCATAAAATTCTCTACAAAACCGTATACCTACTTTATTCCTATCAGTTAAATAAAGAGAGTTATAAAAATAAAACTAGGATAAACAAATTTTGCCATTCGAAATACATGGGAAATCTCATTTTCAAATGCGCTAATTCTGTGTTCAAGCTACATAGCTGAGCTTTGGGGACAATTTTATTTATATTAAGCACTAACTATTTTCGAAAGAGCCCGAACAAAAAGAAGATGTCGTTTTTTTTTTTTTTTTACACAGTCTGGTGTAGTATTCATCACAGCAGTTGCAATTATCAGGACTCAACAAAAGCATTCTCTTTTTGCATGCCTTTGGTGGTTGCGAGACCACTTCAGCAACTTTCAATAAAGGAAAATTGAAGTCCCTTAAGCTGTACCAGAAAAGTAAAGATTTACATGATATCGCTGAAAGTTTCAACAACCCTGATTCTTCGCACGAAACAATCGCTGAAGCTGGACAACGTTTTTTCCTTGCCATCTATGGTGCACGTGCTGCTGACAATTCTTTGAATAAACATCGATTTCATTGTTTCACTAAATCTGTGACAAAAATTAAACCAGACATTGCCTCACTACCACCAACAGAAGGAGCATCCAGGCAGCATTCTTTTCGCGTGTATAATCAAGTGCAAAAATGGCTGGGGGATGAATTACCGCCTAAGTCATGGGGTTGGAAACGAGTCCAAGGGTGCTTCAGTCCAATTCCAACACTGGACTCCATTGCGCCCGAGGCTTTATTGAATTTTATTTTTTGCAAATGCACAACTGGCTGTGCAGAATTATGCGGGTGCAGAAAAGCGGGGATCGAATGCACAACCGTTTGCAACAATTACCACGGAGACTGTTTCAATGGACCAATCATAGTCGACGATGAGAATGAGGATGTGTCGCAGTCGGCTGACGATAATTCCAACCAATAGTAGCTTTAGTATATTCAAACACGGTGCAAACAGAACACATGCGATGCTATATAAAACCGCGGCGTCAAGGATGCGTGTCGCCCGTGTCGCCGTAGTTTCTGATCCCTATTCTCAGTGGCCAATACACTCATTGCCAGTCCTACAGTCTGCTACACGGATAACACTGCATAACATGGTTTTTGCCTTACTCATCGCCGGATTGTAGTTGAGACAGTATTTTTCTTCCAAAATTAGGATATATCCTGAATGTCTGTAGAGTAATGTGCGTGAATGTGAGGTGTTTCGAGATTAGACGATTATGAAATTGGGCAGGGAAATCCGCTGAATATGACTACCTTTCAACTTCCTGCATGGCGACAGTGATTCTCCAATTTCGGTGCATTAAACATTGTTTAGTTGCGAAAAACTCGTGGAAATAGGTATAAACAAGCATTCCAAGAACAATGACTTCTGCCAAAAAACGTAGAACGTATTTTTAGATGGTGACGAAAACATCAATTACATCGCAGGATACAGACTTGAATACAACACAGACTTGAACGTGAAGAGAAAAATCCTGAACAAGTAAGTTATATCATGATTAAAATTAAAAAATGTATTTAACAAATCCTCATTTCATTAGGTCATAAATCGATTCCGATTCGTGTTAGACATAGGGTAAGTCCGGTATAGTTGCCCCACGCTTGCAACAAGTCCAAAAGCAATTTTGAGTATTAAGTATATGAGCGGATCCACGTCACTTCACTCAAAAAAAAACCGTCAAGTCACGGATCTTTGCGGCATTCGACATATCTTTAGTACTATGGGAAAAAAAAATACGACTTCAGGGATTTTGAAAAATTTTCAAAAATGGCGGAGTTAGAGCTATTTGAATGTTGGTAAGTCGCTGTTGCACCGCTATGTTTGAAAATTCATATCTCCGAAAGTATTCACCGGAGCGGACTGATCCTGGAATCATTTTGTTTGTAAAAGAATGCGCTTTCATAAAAAAATGTTGTTTTTAGAAAAAAAAAATTCTTTCCATTTTTTTTCGTCGTTTTTATTTTTAATTTCGCTGCCATTTCCGCGGGACCTACAGGAATCCATGGAGATAATTTTTTTCGGATAGCCGAATCTTTCCCCTTCAACCCTAAAAAAAAAAATTCATGGAGAACCTATTTGGGCCGGAGAAAAAAAATAAAACGTCTTGTCGCGCGTCGCCCCGCGCCGATCTTTTGCAATATTTTGGTGGCTCTGAAAAGGGCCGATGTTTCTAGCGATGATTTGCTCGATGGCACTTAGTGTAGGACACCTCTGTTTGAAATTAATTCATAATTTTCATGGATTCAAAATTTTCTGATGCGGAAAATAATTTTGTTTTGACGAGTTTATGAGATATTGGAATGACCGCATGTAATTTCAGAGTGCCACGAACTGTCAAGGCTTTATCAAATTGATTTTGTAGAATAGATTCTTCCGCTTGATGTTCTGCAGCCGTACAGTACGCAAAAGATATGCTTCGAAAATAAGAACATGCCCAATTATATAGATCCAGCGGTGTTTGAATAGGATCAGAGTTGCCAATCAGTTGTAAACTCGCACGTGAAGCTAATCTCTTAACAGTTCCACCTACTCCATCACACGGCCCTTTTCCACGTGATGTAGCAAAGAAATGCCATTCGGCGTGGCATTGAAAGTCTTCAAAGTGATGTGTTAAATTTATAAAATTCTTTTTGTTCTTATATTGGGAAGCTGCTCCATCAGAGAAATAAATTATTTTTTCTATGGGAATTGAATCTTGGAACTTCTCTTTCATGAAGTTGACTAATTTTTGTTGAAATAAATGAACCGCAACTGTATTATGTTTTAGATGCTCTGAAATTATCACAAAACTAAAATGTCTCAACTGGTCGTCACCGTAACTTTTATAGTAAACCACGGTTGGATGAATAGTCGCCTGATTATTGCTCCAGTGAAACCCTTAATGTGTGGAATCTTGTACAACAAATGCATAATTCTCAGCGAAATCGCATACCACTAAAAATTCGCCAACTTTCATGCTCTCTTTCATCTTCTGCCAATAACTACTTTGCTGCTTCGCAATGAAATCATGTGCAACCAATTTTGACAATTGATCACAGAAGTTATCCACAAAATCCTCGGACTTTTTGGTAAGTGTCTCCAAAGCCGTTCGATTCACTGATATCCACTGTTTATAAGTAACATCGCTGATGAAATTATCAAAACAACCCCGTAGATTGAGGGATTATATTCCGATACAATTGAAGGGATTAGTTACTTTTAGATATTTAACACAAAACGTTCAGAGTTTGTGCAGTTGGTGACTTCAAATTTCCAGAACAGGTATAGGTATATGTAACTCCGAGAAAACATGACCAGTAGACGGATAAGCGAAGACTAAGGTGGTTAAACAACTATTTTCGGAGAATGAATAGCCCGGGTAAGTAGAGAAGCATCAAATGTAATTTAACTCCACTACGCAACACAAGGAGCTCGCCGCGCGGACGTAGATTGACGCGCGCGGCGACGCGCGACAAGACGTTTTATTTTTTTTCTCCGGCCCAAATAGGTTCTCCATGAATTTTTTTTTTTAGGGTTGAAGGGGAAAGATTCGGCTATCCGAAAAAAATTATCTCCATGGATTCCTGTAGGTCCCGCGGAAATGGCAGCGAAATTAAAAATAAAAACGACGAAAAAAAATGGAAAGAATTTTTTTTTTCTAAAAACAACATTTTTTTATGAAAGCGCATTCTTTTACAAACAAAATGATTCCAGGATCAGTCCGCTCCGGTGAATACTTTCGGAGATATGAATTTTCAAACATAGCGGTGCAACAGCGACTTACCAACATTCAAATAGCTCTAACTCCGCCATTTTTGAAAATTTTTCAAAATCCCTGAAGTCGTATTTTTTTTTCCCATAGTACTAAAGATATGTCGAATGGCGCAAAGATCCGTGACTTGACGGTTTTTTTTTGAGTGAAGTGACGTGGATCCGCTCATATCGATGTGTTCATTTTTTTTTTTTTTTGCATGAAAATGGACATTGAAAGTTTAGAAAAGTATTATTCCCATGCAAGCGTCATTAATTTGCCATTACATAACAATAAAACATGAAGTTATAAACTATCGCGCTGGGGCAACTATACCGGACTTACCCTATGTAGGGATAGAATGTTTGCAATGTAAAATCCCAGTCAAAAACTCGTTGTGATCTGCTCGAGTGACCTTTTTCTCACACATTGAATCTAATAAAAATAGCCTCATAACCCATGCAACTTACAATACGTCCATAAATTGAAAAATAAAATATCTCATACTTCGATTTCTTCAACATCACTTTATGTATGCTTTTTATGACCCTCAAGATTTCTGCATCTGCAAAAATGAACTTTAGCAAGCCGTAACTTGTAAAGATTGACTCTGAGCGAAAAATTCTATCGGACTTTTTTTTTGCTTTAATTATCTGATGGCAATATACCCCAGTTTTTTTTCTTTTTCAAACCGTGCATTACGTGAATTACTTAAGAATGATCATGGAAACACTGTAAAGTCAGACCTTGCCATTGGAGTAATTCACGTGAAAACAGGGCTTGCGCGGTTTGAAACAAAAAAAAAAAACTGGAAAAAAAAAGTAAAAAATATTGCAATCAGATAATCGAAAGAGAAAGAAGAAAGTATGATAGAATTTTTCGCTCAGAGTGAATCTTTACAAGTTACGGCTTGCTAAGGGGGGGGGGGGGGGGGGGGGGGGGTAAGGTATTCAAACTTTTTTTTCTGCATTTTCTTTATATTTTTTATATGAATGTATAACATCTCAAGAATATTGTGTCAAAATTTTAAATCGATCGGAGCAAAATTAACGGAGTTATGAGCGGGAATACCTAAAGCGCTTTTTTGCTCTATTATGATCCTTACATTTATTTCTTCGTGGAAGGGTCTTCATAGGTATGTAAAAGGACCTTGTATATGTCGAGACATAGTATACAGCTCTGTACTTCATGGACCTGGCATCGACGACTCTGTGTGAGTATAAAACAAATTATCGAGTTCCATTTTGGATTTTTCAGTGTGCAAAACTGAGCGTTTTTGTAAACCTTGACATATTTGAAGTCCGTGTTCACCATAAGTCAAAATCTACTGGACCAATCGTTTTGAAATTTTGCACAGTACTTCTTCACATAATTCACCAGGTATTGTCGAGAGCTTTTTTTTTTTTTTTATAATTATTAATTTTACAACAACAAATTAGGCGATTTTTTCAGCGACAATCGGTTTTTTGGCTTCCAAGTGCTACGAAAAATTGAAAAATCGAAAAAAAAAAAAATCCTCTTGTGATTACCTCGAGAAATATCTCCTTCAAAAAATGCATTTTAATTTTTTTGTTCCGGATGATTCTGTTGCGAGTTATGCTGAACACCGTAAAACCATTTTTTTTCGAGGTGCCTCCGGAGATTCACTGTCACTCGCTCAATTTTCAATATTTTGCAATGAAAATTTAGGGAAATATTGTTCAAATGTTGCATGATTATATGGAAATTGACCGAATTAACTGACACTATCTGTATCGCAAAAAAAATCTTCAAAACATGCCTTTTTTTTCACCGAATTAACCTTACCCCCCCCGCCAATTTTTTCAGATGTAGAAGTCTTGAGGGTCATATGAGCGGATCCACGTCACTTCACTAAAAAAAAAAAAAAACCGGCAAGTCACGGATCTTTGCGCCATTCAACATATCTTTATAGTACTATGGAAAAAAAATACAACTTCAAGAATTTTGAAAATTTTCAAAAAATGGCGGAGCTAGAGCTTTGTAAATTTTTGTGAATCGCTGTTGCACCGCTATGCATTTGAAAATTCATATCTCCGAAAGTATTCATCGGAGCGGACTGATCCTGGAATCATTTTGTTCGTAATGGAATGCGTTTTCATACAAAAAATTTCATTTTCAAAAAAAAAAAAAAATTCTTTTAATTTTTTTTCGTCAATTTTTTTTTTAATTTCGCTGCCATTTCCGCGGGACTAACAGAAATTCATGGAGACAATTTTTTTTGGATACCTGGGGTGCGATTCTGTAACTTTAACGCACAATTAGCGAAAAGTTAACGATTGCGTTAACTATTTCCCCTATTTTTCGCGATGCAACTGTCCGAGAGTCAACAATTGAATACCTAAGGAAATTCGGCTCTGTGACGAGGTTCTCGCGATCGAGCGCTATCTTAATTCCCCAGGACTCTTTCTCCGTAGCACCCAACTACTTCAGAGCTCCATAAATATGAGTCCGACACCCAAAGGTCCATATCATCTTTTAATAAGTTAAAGCTTAACAACATCAAAAAGCTTGGTATATTAGAACAATCAAACTGCACTTCTCGAGACATTTCAGAAAATTGGCTTATAAACCTTAGTAACAAATCTTTTCGTTCACCGATAGGGAAACTTTTGGCAATGGGTCCCAAACATTCAGTTCCTTCTTTTAAGAACTCTCACATAGAGGAATTAGTTTGCTCAACAGAGACTGCTATCGCAAACAAAGACAACACCACTAAAGATATAGTTAGATCCAAAGTGTCCAACACTATCTCAAATCATGTTTGTCGCGACTTACCTAATAATAAGACTCTGCCTATCATCTCTGATCTTAAGGTAACACGCGAATTTTTGAAGAACAACAACGATCTGGTAGTAACTAGGGCCGATAAAGGCAATGTTACAGTGGTAATGGATAGGAATGATTTTAACTCTAAGGCACAAAGCTTATTAAATGACAACACCACATATGAAATTCTGAAGAAAGACCCCACGAAGATTACGGAGACGGCTGTTAACAAACTTGTCTCCAAATGGGAAAAGAAAGGTTCCATCTCTAGCTCTTTGAGCAGACAATTAAAATCACATAACTCTCTTCCTTCTAAATTGTACTTTTTACCTAAAATCCATAAAAAAGACATTCCATTGAGACCGATCGTTTCTAACATCAACTCTCCTACGTATAATCTTTCTAAATTTCTATCGTCTATTCTCACCAATGTTGTAGGAAAGTCCCAGTACCATGTAAAAGACTCTAGATCTTTCGTGCAACATATCAAGGAGGTTGTGTTACCACCAGAGCATGTTCTTATTTCTCTAGATGTTGTCTCTCTATACACGAATATTCCTGTTAACTTAGTACTAGCTGCTGTCGGCAAGAGTTGGAATATGATCAAAGAACACACCTCTTTGGAAAAAACCGACGTTATCGAAGGTGTCAAACTGTGCTTAAAATCCACCTACTTCACATAATATGACAACCTACATTACAAACAAATCTTTGGTGTCGCAATGGGCTCAACAATAAGCCCAGTAGCTGCTAATTTAGTCATGGAACTTTTAGAGAACAAGGTTATTAGACATCTCCCTTTTAAATTACCTTTCTATAAAAGATATGTTGATGACATCTTAACTGCTGTACATAAGGATAGCGTTGATTTACTTGTGACAAGCTTTAACAACTTTCATCCTCAAATTAATTTTACTTCAGAACTTGAAAACAACAACAAAATCAGCTTTCTCGATACCTATGTGATCAAAGATTCTGATCAAACTCATCACTAATTGGTTCAGGAAAGCCACTTGGTCTGGAAGATACTTGAGTTTTGATTCTGATCACCCTTACCAATACAAACGAAGTGTCGCTGTTGGACTTTTTGACCGTTGTTTGAAATTAGCTCACCCTAAGTTCAGAAAAGAAAACATCAAAATAGTTTCTAGAGCTCTTAAAGACAATGGCTTTCCTGAACGACTTATTGATGAGGTGAAAAAAGAACGAATCCATAAAATATATAACTCTAGTCAATTCAATAAACTTCCACCTCCTGATGAAGTAAAAACTTTAGGTTCTATCCCTTATATCAAAGGCTTGTCTGAAAAAATCAAGGCTATCCTTAAAAAAGAAGGAATTCACACGTCATTTCGAATTGTTAACAATATCAGTGGACTATTTTCAAACCTAAAATCTAAGACTCCTATAGAGGATACAACATACACTGTATATAAGATTCCGTGCTCAGACTGTAGTGCTTGTTACATTGGCCAATAATCTCAACATCTAATGAATAGAATCAGAGGACATAAGTCAAATCTAAAAACAAGGGACCCTGATAAATCAGCGCTTATCTCTCATTCTCTACATAACCATCATAAATTCGATTTTGACAACACTGCAGTTCTGAACACTGAAAGTAATTTGAAAAAACGACTAATTAAGGAAATGATTCAAATTACAAAGTTTAGCGACTCGGCTTGTAATAAAAGAACGGATATCCAAAATTCAAGTCATCTATACTTAGACATACTCAAGTCTAGTTAGACGATACACACTTGTCCAACTACTTTGGACTTGCCAGTTTCGTTTCTTAGTTATACCTTCTTAGTTCCTGTAATTTTTGAATCATTTCCCGTCGTAACGTCGCACGTATAACATCTCATGCGTTGAGGAATGTCCGTTTTAGGTAATCTAATTTCTATTTATCTCTAATCAGTGCAATTTCACGTTTAATATGTTTTCTAATTTATCAAACATTTTTAGTAGGTTTTCTGTTTATTTTCTACATAAGGGTTTACCTTTATAAGAAATCTTATCTAAATCTTACCTTCTGCCACGTGCAAACTTAACCTATTGAAACCACATGTCTAATTTTCTTTTAAACCGTATTGAATACTAGAATTGTTGATTATTTCTCTGTTATTTTATAAACTTAGTTTATCACATATCTTATAAACTAGTCTTAATTAATATCTAGAATATATGTATGTTACCACATGTACCTGAGACCACATGTTCTCTTCAGTCTGAGGATGGCCGGCCGTTCGCTAGCCGAAACGTCACTATGAAATAAATAAAATTTCTACTGAAAATGACCGGCTCCGACTAATTTCTTATTATAATCTACGGTCACGAAATACTCCAAAATGACATACCATATTTTCTTAACATCTTCCACCAAATAATAAACTTTCACCAAGAAATCTCTCTGATATTGAAGAAAAAAAAAAAAATCATTGGCATCATTTGGGATTCTTTAAAATTGAAAGATGATGAAAGAAAAACATTGTTAAAAAAAATTAATGAAAAAAAATCGTCTGTTCGAAAAAAAACAAATTTTAAAGGAAAAAAATCATTTTTCGGAAAACTTATTTTGCATTTCATCACTAGTACTCCTTGTAAGCCCTCTATTATGATTTATGGGATTATTGCGCACAATTGCAATATATATTATGTCTGATTACGTACTAACGTAGGATATATTGATTATATCAAGGTTAAGGGGGTATTTACACCTCTGAATTTTCAAAAAATCGTTTTCGTTTTTATAATTTATCTGGAATGCTAGTGATACCTACTCTACCTGCAAATAAATCGACGCACAGTGGACGAAACCAGCCAAAACTGGCCAAAAGTGGAAAACATTCTCCAAATCCAGTGAAATTGACTACTCGGGGGTTTTTGGGGTCGCTGATCACGAATCTGAAGTCGAAATTTGGAAAAACAATATGGCGGATCCAATATGGCGGAAAATTTATGCCAAAATTAATCGTATCCGGATGAAATTGACTATTCGGGGGTTTTTGGGGTCGCGGATCATGAATCCGAAGTCGAAATTTAAAAAAACAATATGGCGGATCCAATATGGCAGAAGATTTATCCTAAAATTGATCGAATTCGGATGAAATTGACTACTCGGGGGTTTTTGGGGTTGCTAATCATGAATCCGAAGTCGCAAATTCAAAAAACAATATGGCGGATCCAATATGGCAGAAGATTCATCCCAAAATTGATCGGATCTGGATGAAATTGACTATTCGGGGGTTTTTGGGCCTGCTGATCACGAATCTGAAGTCGAAATTTCAAAAAACAATATGTCGGGCGAAATATGCTGGTACGATTATCGAAATACCGTTGCGTATAGCTGAAAAATACCGAGGTCGAGTTTTTGGGTCTACTGTAAAAAATATGAGACATTTTGGTGAAGAGTGATTATATTAATAACTTTTATTCATCATGAATGTATCACTCGAAGTAGAAGTAATCGGAGAAGGGTCTCAATCAATCAAGTCGAGTCAATTTTTGAAATGTGATGGCCTGACGTTTCGGCAGTGTTATGCTGCCCTCATCAGAGGCTATTTATTGGAAAAAATTACAAGTTTGAGTTTACAAAGGTCAAAATAATAAAATAATATAATATAATAAAACAGTTCAGTTAACTAGCGTCGAAAAACTAATACATGAAAGACTACGATCCTAGGTCAGTAAATTGACCCATATGCAAAACTGATAATATTTAGTCAAGGACGTTATATAAGCATTGTAGACGAAACAAATATTGGTAGTCAAAAAAAGTCACATAAATACAAGGATTAACTTATACTATGGTAGTCAGAAGGAACTTTAATTACCTTATTATCTTATTCTAGTTGGTGATACGTGAAAAAACTAGGTGTCAAAGATCACCATCATCCCACTATGAAACGAGCTATGTGTCGTCCTATGTTAGTGGAAACGTTAAATGAGCAAGGTGGTGTGACGACGCACTTTATATACGTTGTTAACTAAGGCTCGTCTAATGTTGACACTCTACGAATGACGTCAATGACTGACGTCGGTACCTAAGACTGACGTCAATGAATGTTTATGTTGAGGTAGTCTCTGAGGCCAACGTTTTTTCACGTAAACACCTGTGATAGAAATTGAATTTGCATGCATTTAAGAACAGCTTTTTGATCTTAGCCTATGTAGCATGTGAGTATATAAAGTGCGTCGTCACACCACCTTGCTCATTTAACGTTTCCACTAACATAGGACGACACATAGCTCGTTTCATAGTGGGATTATGGTGATCTTTGACACCTAGTTTTTTCACGTATCACCAACTAGAATAAGATAATAAGGTAATTAAAGTTCCTTCTGACTACCATAGTATAAGTTAATCCTTGTATTTATGTGACTTTTTTTGACTACCAATATTTGTTTCGTCTACAATGCTTATATAACGTCCTTGACTAAATATTATCAGTTTTGTATATGGGTCAATTTACTGACCTAGGATCGTAGTCTTTCATGTATTAGTTTTTCGACGCTAGTTAACTGAACTGTTTTATTATATTATATTATTTTATTATTTTGACCTTTGTAAACTCAAACTTGTAATTTTTTCCAATAAATAGCCTCTGATGAGGGCAGCATAACACTGCCGAAACGTCAGGCCATCACATTTCAAAAATTGACTCGACTTGATTGATTGAGACCCTTCTCCGATTAATAACTTTTATTTCATAAAATATTCACACATCTTAATCGAAGTCAGATTCTTCGCCCTCGCCTGAATTTGTCTCTTCTTGGGTACGAGATAATAGCCGCAGAGCATCAAAGGATAGTTTTTTCGTCTTCTTTGCTGGAAGATCTCGGAGATTTGATATATAAGCATCCGATGACACCAGGAGCCAGTTCATCACATCCTGCATCGTCCTTTCTCGCGAGCTTTTTCGAGAGAATCCCTCTCGATATTTTTTAATGTCTTTATTTCGTGCTTCCTGAGCCTCCTCAGATAGTTGCCCGATTGGTAAAGATGAGGCAGCTAGTATTTCAGAACCGTGGATTAACAGTTTATGCACTGCTGTCGGCATATTATACCACGGGTATTCGGCTACAAACATCTTTGCTGTTGCTAATGCGTATTCCTTGAATTTTTCCGCATCGACCTCTTGTCCACTGGATATCACCTGTAGAATTGCGTGGAATCTCTCCATCAGCCGTTCATTCAAACCAGTTATCAGCGAAACTTTAGGTGAATTTTCAAAGAATCGCTTGGCTGTGTTACCATCATTCGTGCTACCAAAACCCGGTTTTGGTTTATCCACGATGAGCCCCAATGACGATCGCAACGCTTTTTGGATTTCTGATTTGCGTTGATTAACTAATTTCTTCTCATTCTCCGTACGGGCCTGCCACTTTTTGAGGTGTAGTTTGTAAGAAATATGTAGTGAACACTCGAACATACGGATCCACGCATGCAGTGTTGACATACCATAACACAAATTGGACTCGTTTAATGGCTTTTCCAGAATCTTGTCGATGTTATTGAAATATTTGGATGTGGAACCGCATAGGTAGCACCTTAATGCTGAAGATGTCGATGTAACCGCGTTGCACACCTTGCCATCTATCATCGTGAACAGTAATTTGTAGTTGATCGTTATTACTGAGCCATCTGCAACTGTTATGAATGGTTCCAGCGAAGCTATTTGATCATCGATGTATTTTTTTTCGCTCACATTCGATTCAGTGTTTTCACGAAGGAACTGCATTCTGATTGGTCGACAGGATCGGAGTGATGAAGGCCTTGGATTCTCCCAAATAACTGTGTTGTTGAGTTCGTCAGATTCACTATCAGAAAAGGCAAGTCGAAGAGGAACGACCGAGGTAAAAAATATATGTGCGTCCGAATCAGAATCATCGCTGAATGTTTGTTTGTATTCGCTGTGACCGGAACTTCCGTCGCATCCCCATTTACATATCAAGTCCGCTGTGATACTCTGGGTATTGAGTGATTTTAAGTAATCTCTCCGAAAGAGCAAGAGACGTTCGCAGGTGTGATTCAGTAGACCTTGTAATTTGATGTCTGCACTAGTTTCTGTAACAGTGATACTGGATGGAGGCGGATAACAGAGTTTCTTGGCTACTTGCACAGAGTCGTAGCTTGGGTATAATTTGCAATTATTTCTTTTCATGGATCTTCTAATGACGTTGAACTGTTTTTCCGTTAGTCTTCCTTCGACCACATCGGATAATGCTTCATCCGCAGACATCGTTGTCTCTTGTGCAGTAGATGTTGTCGCAAACGCTGCTCTGTAACGTGTGGCTTTCGTTGGCGAAGTCGTAACATCTTTTAAAACTTTTGCAGAATCCAATTTTCCCGAAGATCGAAAATTCATTTTTGCTGCATATAATAATTCTTCATTTGAAACATTTTTGCGAAGCTCCTCCGTTTTTCGTCGTTTTGAGCGATCGCTTGATGAACCGAAGTCCAACGATGGCCGACCGTGTCTGGCTCGAGATTCTGCATTTAAGTCTTTGGTTCGGCCTATCGAGTGAACAGGAAATGAGACATTCACATTCAGCCAATCCTCATTTTTGTGAATAAAAAATTTTTCATTGGCTTTCGCCTCCTTCCACTTGGTACGCATTTTAAAAACCAATTTCGACAACTGCGATCTGGCATTGGATCGTATTTGTACAGGACAATCAGCTTCTTCGGACAGCTCATGCTCCAAACTTTGTATTTGGTGGTTGAAGTCGGAAGTCATGCAGTTTCGCAGTGTGTAAAATACCTTTCTTCGTGACCAGAAAATAAGCTGATCCTTAGATCCTGTAAAAATACGAGTACATATAATAACATGGTTATTTACGGTAGTAAAATTATATCGATTATAGGGCTTTGTTTGCAGCGTACATCATAGATTCTATAGTTTTCAATCAATACTTGATTACAGCAGCAGTAGAGCAAATAAGTTTATAAATATATTTTCACATTGCATTCTGCTTTTAAATTTCCACATGCGTTTGCGAGGAAATTTCGCATATAGAGAAAGGAATTAGTGCTAGCAAGATACATCTCAACACGGAGAAAAAATCTAGCATTTAGTCCTATAAATATAATAAAACGTAAACCAGTTTCGCGGTTATGATATTTATTACTGCCCAGCATAGTAAAAATCGTCAAAAATGTATTAACAAGTACTAAAATGTAGTAAAAGTTTTCAAAAAATGTAATATTTTTTACGAAACTGGTCTAGACGTTTTCGTTTTACTATATTTTATAAGACTTATTGCTAGATTTTTCCATTCCGTTTTCTACGTGAATCTATTAGAAATAACATGAATTGGTTCACCCCGTTCATAATTGAGGAAAGCCTTCCGTGTATGAATAAAAGGGTGAGAAATGGTTTGGTATCCGAACGTAGAAAACAACTGTCTTTCGTTATTCCAATACCAACAATACCTCATTCGCACTCATGTATGTCCCTTGCCCCTATAGAAACCCGTTCCAAGAAGGACTCGCCCAGCTGCTAGCTCAGTGCAAGCGGCCCGGCCTGGGGCCCGGCCGGCCGTACCTGCTCGAGCCGGCAGAGGCCTTCTCAGAACGCACACGGTGATATAATAAAATGCACGACATCAAAGCCTCATAATATTAGAACCTGATTTTTGCAGGATCAGTTTTTAATAGTTTATACTTTAGGTTCATCGCAGTATGAACGTGGGATTCTGCGGGGTTTGGAACTTTTGGTCTACATATCATCAGTTTTCTTTCCAACAAATAGTCACTTTTTCGATATTTCGTTATATGTAATACACAAAGAGAGCAAAGGTTTTTTGGAAAAAGTAAGATATCGAGAATATTCTACATACTTCCAGGAACTGCTTCCATACTTTCAATTTTCTTTTTTGATGCAAACTTTCCACGTATATGAGTTCAAACTTTGTAATATATTTCATCGACACGTACGTGTTGTGTGGGGACGGGTTTATAACAAATTAATTCGTTTTGAAGACAAATTTGAATGACCTTTATTATTGATACAAGCTGTTTGGCGTTTAGAATAAGAGTGAAGATCCGAATGTCGCAACTTGCGTTGCTACCCATCAGTCAGCGAGATGCTGACGCAAGGTATTTCAGCATAGGCGTATAGGACGCCGTTAAAGTGTCTCAAAGGCATGAGCGCAAAAGGCAAGGTGTCTAATCTTGAACTACTCTCCACTGTAGTTCGCAGAAACTGAAGATTAATAAGAATAATGAAATGGAGAATTATTGGTATCGCGATGTTTTGTCTTCGGTAGAAGGCGAGACATCCCGATCTTGTCTAAAATTTTAGTATTTGAATTTATCGTTAAATAGCAATGATTTGATTATAACACCTTCCCCCTTAAGAATGAATGTGAAGCGAAGCAAAATATTCATCGGTAAAAATCAATATTCTAGGTGAGGATTACAAACCTTTCCTCAGCTATTATATAGCCATATAACTATTCTTAATAAGAACGCTTACAATATTATTTTGTGCGGATGAGAATTTATAAAAGCTTTTCTCAGCCGTTTATTTGATTACATATAGTTATTCTAAATATTAATTGTTCTTAATAAGAACGCTTACAATATTATTCTGTGCGGATGAGAATTTATAAAAGCTTTTCTCAGCCGTTTAGTTGATTACACATAGTTATTCTTAATATTAAAAATCAATATTTCAGGTGAGGATTACAAAGCTTTCCTCAGCTGTTATATAGCCACATAATTGTTCCTAATAAGAACGAATAGAGTGCACTGAAAGAAATTCCCATGGTTGAACAGCAATATTTTGTTGAGTTCCATGTAAATTTCTTCGAGTGTGTAACGTATGTTTATTCTCTATGATCCCTATCCATATTCTATTTGAATCGGTTCTATTGGATCAGTTGACTTGTGGTATGGTTTCAATCTGTTTGCATGCACTATTTTGTTCTTCCCTTTGATTTTTACCTCATAGTTCACTTCATTAATTTGATCAGTAATGGGGTATGGCCCCAGAAATTTTGGGTCTAATGGTCCGGCAGTTTCGTTACTCATCAGTACTAAGTCCCCAATTTCGAAATTTTGTGGTCGAGTAATTTGGTCATAATAGGCCTTGGATTTTTCTTTGGATTTATCTATGTTCTGTTTCGCGAGGGCTTGGCTGTTCGTCAATTTTTCGGAGAGTCTCTGAGCATATTCTTTATACGTTTCGTCTTTAGGATCGTGAGGCACACTACAAGGTACTCTAGCTACTTGTCCGAATATAAGTTCGTAAGGTGATATTTTAGTGGTAGTATGAGGTGTTGTGTTGTACGCGAGGATGTAAATTGGGAGTGTTTCGTTCCAGTCGTCTGTAGTAGACATACACCTAAGGTAATCTTTTAACGTGCCGTGACTGCGTTCGAGTGCCCCGTTGGTTTGCGGGTGGTATGCAGTACTATTTAACTTTTTTATTTTTAGTATTTTTGTGACTTGGGTGAACAGGTCACGCATAAAATTTGTGCCTTGGTCTGTAAGGATTGATAGTGGTACTCCGTAGTTGGATATGAAATTTCGTATGAAAGCTTCTGCGGTATGTTCAGCGGTGGCAGCTCGGAGTGGATAGGCTTGGGAATATTTTGTTAGGTCGTCTTGTAGCGTCAGTATGTAACTATGACCCGACTTTGTAGTCGGTAAGGGCCCAACTATGTCTAAGAAAACCTTTTCAAATGGTTTGCTACTGCTCGTCGTAATCTTCATTGGCATTTTGGTCTTTTGTCGATCGGTTTTATTCTTTTGGCAAGTCGTGCATTTACGAATATATGTTTTTACATCGTTTTTCATTGAATCCCAGTGGTATCTTTCTTTAAGTCGCGTCATAGTACGGCTCACGCCTTGATGTCCACCTGAAGGGCTGTCGTGAAATTCTTTGATAACGTCTTGAATGTGGTTTTGATTGAGATCGGTTTTTATGTTCGTACAGACAGTTATTTTAATTCCCGATCCTTTAAATATGAATCGTAACATCGTCCGAACTTTATGCCATTTTAAATTATCGATCCCGCAACCGATCCTGGGTATGGAAACTGTTTTGATCGAGTCTACTTCTAATTTTTCCTTGAATTTTATCAAACTTATGTATAAATCCTCATATGTAGGCTTATCCCGGAAGTTTTGCTTTGTCATTATGTAATAAACGTTACGGTTTCGTAAAGTGAGTTTACCAGTCGTGTATAGTTCAGCTGATTCCTTCAAGTTCTCAACATTGCCGTATCTAGTTTTGAATTCTAATGCTATTCCTTGACCCATTTCTAGATCGGTGGAAACAGTGTGTGCGTAGTTATCGATTCGATTGAAAAGGTCATCGTGGATTTCTACGATGTTTGAGTTTTGCACTATCGTTGTTTTTATGAGTTTGAGGTATTCAGGGTACGATGGGAGAGAGCTCGTCACTCTGATAGGACATATTTTGAACACATGGTTAGTTGGTGGATCAAAAGGATTTCTACTAAGCGCATCTGCGTTCTGATTTTTTATTCCGGGTTTGAAACAAATCTCGTAGTCGAATTCCGAGATTTTTAATTGCCATCTGACTAATTTACTATTTGGATCTTTGATGTTAAACAGCCAAGTCAGGGGCCTATGATCGGTAAATATCTTGAATTTCCTTCCGAACAGGTATGGTCTGAAATGTTGGGTCGCCCATACTATTGCCAGCAGCTCGCGTTCGATTGTGGAGTAGTTACTTTCTGCCTTGTTTAGAGTTCGCGAGGCGTATGCAACAGGCCTGTCGTCGCCTGCGGCACCTTGAGATAAGACGGCCCCTAGAGCAGTGTTACTGGCATCTGTCGTTAGGTTAAATGTCTGTGTATAGTCAGGGTATATTAGGACTGAGTCGGATATTAGGGCATTCTTTAGTTCCTCGAAAGAATTTTGCTGTAATGATGTCCATTCGAATGGTACGTTTTTCCGCAAAAGTTCTGTCAATGGCTTAGCTATCATCGAGAAATTATTTATGAAACGTCTATAGTAACCTACAAGCCCGAGAAATGATTTTATTTTCGTAGGTGTGTTGGGTGTAGGGAATTCCTTGACTGCTCTGGATTTGTCTGGGTCAGGTTTAACTCCGTCCCTTGATATTATGTGTCCTAAGTAAGCAACCTCTTTTCTCAAGAACTCACATTTATTCGGTTGTAATCGTAAGTTGTATTCTTTCAATTTCAGTAGTAACCCCCAAAGTTTTTCTGTATGGGTTTGAAGTGAGTCGGCGTAAATTATTAGGTCGTCTAGGTACACTAAACATTTCAATCCTTGTAACCCCGATAGAACGGTATTTGCTAATCTCTGGAATGTAGCTGGGGCGTTTTTAAGCCCAAATGGCATGAATGCGAATTCGAAATGTCCCTTATGGGTGGAAAACGCGGTTTTATGCATATCGTCGGGATTCATTGGAATTTGGTGAAACCCGCTGGCCATGTCGAGTACGGTGAAGTATTTAGAGCTTCCTAACTGGTCTAGGATATCTACTATATTCGGTAGCGGGTAAGCATCCCCTATTGTTTTATCATTCAATTTTCGGTAGTCTACGACTATTCTCCACTTCTTAATCCCCGATGAGTCTAGTTTCTTTGGTACCACCCAGATGGGTGAGTTCCATGGTGAGTTTGAATTTCGAATTGTTCCTTTATTTAGGAGATTCTTCCATTTGTCTATCTATTTCTGTTTTGTGGATTTCAGGGTACCGGTATTGTCTAACATGAACCGGTGTGTCATCGGTAGTTTTAATTTTGTGGGTACAGGCTTGCGTACCTGGTAATGTGTCCCCATCTAGATAGAAGAGTTCGTTAAACTTGATACAAGCTTCTACTATACTTTGCTTTTCTTCTAAATTTAAGTGGTCTAATCTTAATGCGTCTTTTAATTTTTTGATTCTGTCAGCTGAAGTATTTTCGTTTATACAATTAACTGAATGTATCTCGTCAGTTTCGGAGTCTAGAATTCTGTAAACTCTTTGTGGTTCGATATGGATAGTATGATCCGTGTCTGTTAGATTGATGATGCTTGTGATAGCTGTGTTGTCGGGTCTAATTGTCACGTAGCTTTCGCTTATTACGACTCCCGGTTGTAACTCGACCCTATATATTGAGCCTTCTTTTAAGGAATCTTCGGCGATGATTGGGATGTCTGCTAAAATTTCTGTCCTGGCGGGAATCGTGAATTGTTTTTGATTTTGCAATTTGTATTTGAGGCTACCTAATAGCAACTCGGGCTTATCCATGCCTCTGCATCTATAACTGATCAGCACATTATTGAATTGGGTTAAGAGGTGGTTGCCTATTAAACCATCTTGCGTTATGTCTAAGGAATCGTCTACTACGTGAAATTTGATCGGCCTAACTTCGTCTCCTCCATCGAGTGTAAGTTCAATGGTTCCTAATGTATATGCTTGTGACTCACTAGCTAGACCCTTTAATTTAATCCGCTCTTGTGGGTTTATCTGTGATGAATTTATAATAAATTTCTTCTTGATCAAACATGGGTAGGCTCCAGTGTCTAACATCAACAAGGTTTTAGGTTGATTCAACTCGGGTATTGACAAAATTACGTTATTTGGTGACCCGATTAAATTTATCTTATGTTCTGGTATTTCTATTTTTCCGCCGTTTGTGTTGAGCGGTTTTCTATTACGGACTTCGTTCCGCTCGCCGACGCAGTCCGTTCCCCAAAATTCGAGGTTCCTACATGGTTTTGATTAGTTTTCGCGGCTAACATAGCTTTCTTATTGAAACACTTGTTTTCTATATGGCCGGGCTTTTTACAAAAGAAGCACTTAATTCTGGAACTATCGATAGGATAGATTCGTTGGCATTCGTCGCATGTAATCTCTTCTGTTATAGAGTCATAGCCATTTATGATTTCGGAACAGTTTTGTGAGCAGCTGTTTTCTGATTGGTGGTCTAAGTCTGCGTACTGATCGGATTCTGAACTATAACCTGCTTCAATGGTATTTATTGGTTCGGATCTCTGTTTCTTAAAACAGGTTTTTGCTGTATGCCCGATCTTATTGCAATTTTGGCAAACGAGATCAGTTCTACTAGTAGCAGCGGTTTTTGCAAAATAAGTTATTTGATTTTTGGTTGCCCTCAATTTTTCTTCTTCTGTGGCCCAATTGTAAGCTTGAAGTAAGTCTTTAGGGTTTTTCAATCTTAGAATGTCACGTAGTTTTTCGTTAAGTCCGTAAATGAAACAGTCTCGTGCTTTTGTCGTAATGTTTTTCTCGTAAAATACAGTCTCTTCCTTAGTTCTTACCGGACCAGATTCTACTACTCTTATGCACAGATTTTCTATTCTTTGATAGAAGGAATCGACAGATTCCCCGGGGCGTTGCCTACAGATACTTAGTTCCAATTCCCATTGTCTATTTGTTCCCTTGGCTCCATAAAACAGTAGTAACTCCTTTTTCAGAGTATCGTAGTCTTTAATTTCCCTATTTTGAATCCTTTCATAATATGCCTTACCAGTGATTTTGATACGTATATATTCGTAAAGTTCTTCTGATTCTGTAGTAATGCATTGTTTGATCGCGCGATCGCATTTGTCAATAAATTCTCTGACGCTAATATCTTTTCCGGTAAATACGGGAAGGAGTTTGGCTAATTTTTCAGCTGATACTGGCATTTTCTAGGATTTCAATTACAAATTTCGAATATTACTATTGCTAGTTCGTAAGACTTACAGTAACAGTAGGGTGAGCCAATGCATAACGTTATCAGTGTTGAAAGCTCGAGTTCGCTGTACCGTCGGATCCGTAGTTGGTTGCTTTGGTGTTGGTTTACTGGAATCCTCTTGCGTTTATGTCTTGACGGATCTTGAGGTTTCTTGAGCGCCTCTTCATATAGGGCACGTAATGTAACTTCGGTATACTTTGGTTTGTTGGTCACTTCACAGGGTTTTGTTAACGTTGATTTCGTGTAACGGTAAATTATATGTCAATCCACGGACAGTGATTTTGTTAACGTTGATGTATAACAACGAATAGGGTTTTGGTAACGTTGATTTCGTACAACGGTGAATTATGTGTTAATCCACGCACAGTGATTTTTGTTAACGTTGATGTATAACAACGAATAGGGTTTTGTTAACGTTGATTTCGTACAACGGTGTATTATGTGTTAATCCACGCACAGTGATTTTTGTTAGCGTTGATGTATAACAACGATTAACGAATAGGGTTTTGTTAACGTTGATTTCGTACAACGGTGAATTATGTGTTAATCCACGCACAGTAATTTTTGTTAACGTTGATTTATTACAACGGCCTCTGTTTTCTAATTATTGTCTTCAATCCAATATCTCGCTTCTGACACCACTGTTGTGTGGGGACGGGTTTATAACAAATTAATTGGTTTTGAAGACAAATTTGAATGACCTTTACTATTGATACAAGCTGTTTGGCGTGTAGAATAACAGTGAAGATCCGAATGTCGCAACTTGCGTTGCTACCCATCAGTCAGCGAGATGCTGACGCAAGGTATTTTAGCATAGGCGTATAGGACGCCGTTAAAGTGTCTCAAAGGCATGAGCGCAAAAGGCAAGGTGTCTAATCTTGAACTACTCTCCACTGTAGTTCGCAGAAACTGAAGATTAATAAGAATAATGAAATGGAGAATTATTGGTATCGCGATGTTTTGTCTTCGGTAGAAGGCGAGACATCCCGATCTTGTCTAAAATTTTAGTATTTGAATTTATCGTTAAATAGCAATGATTTGATTATAACATACGCAAAGAATCTGCCGTCGAAGAAGGCCAACTCTAGACTGAAATAACTCGACAACTACAAGCAGTAGGGGGTTGGGCCTAACGGTTTTGTATAGAGGGCATAATCCCTAAACGATCCCTACTGGTCATAGACTTTAAAACAAAAATTCATTTTTGGACTTTTGGCCACGTTTTGGCTGGTTTCGTCCACTGTGCGACGTCAGGAAATCTAAAGAATTCAAAAAGTTACTGCCATGACAGTGCCGAATTGCGAAAAAGCGCCACCGCGCCGCGCGCGGACACTCATGTTGGTCCCGTAAATATTGTACAGCACCGCCAACACCACTGTGTTGCTTTTTTTGAAGTTTTTATATATTTTGCTTTTGAATTTTATTTTGTGATTTTTCAATTCTTTGTAATTATCATTTTTACACATATTTAATTCTCAATATTCTTTTGAATTGTGATCATTGACAGAACACATGGCTGCGATCTACATTTTTTCGAGGTTAGGTGTCAACTTGTTTGTAAAATGTGCTTTCATTACGAATTCAAACAAATAGTAATTTTTGTTATTGAACAAACACAGTGTATATATATGTGTGAGATGAGACTTCGGAATCGAAAGAAGATGATCCATCAAAAAGTGCGTTTGAAATCGATGCCAGGAGACTACACATTCAGATTTCTAAAAAGATGAGTACTTCTATAATAATATTAATTGCAAAAGTTTGATAAATATGATAAGAAAAAAGGTATGATTGATGAAAGATGAAAGAATTTTCGGAATATTGACAAAAATTGTGCTGGCATTTTCTGAGCCTCAAAAATATCAAAGATCAAGAATTCTGAACAATTTGTATGTTTTTAAAAATGATGATTAGATTTTTCCTAAAGCAATTCATTCTTTTTCTGACAGCCTTACCCGACACCTACCGGACACTGTTGGTGGACCGAACAGGTCAAAACTCACTACAAACCATCCGCCGGGCACATGTGTGTAGACTCGACTCATGACACATCGATCCAAGAGCAGCTGCGGATCCCGCATATTATTCATAAGCTAAATCTCGAACCTTGATTTCCTGTAACTAGATTTTCTTCTCTCGGAAAAGTAGGAAATAAAAAAATAAAAACAAATAAAAAAATTTAATAGTTGATTTCTGGAGAATGAATATTTCGACCGGTTCTCGTAAAGAATCAGGAGCATCGTTGGACCGATTCAGTAGTTTTTGGTCTTCAAATTTCCAGAATCGAGGCCTCTATCAGATAAACATACAACTTTTTGATATTACCATTTTTGATTGAGATAATAGAAAAAGCAGAGAAAAAAAAATTAGAAAAATCTCAGTAAAAACTAACAAGTCAGGCAATTTTGGCGATATCAAAAAGTTGTATATTTATCTGATAAAGGCATCTCTTCTGAACAATTGAAGACCAAACATTCCAGAATCGATCCAACGGTGCTACTAATTCTTTACGACAACCGAGTAATCTTGTACTTTTCTATATTCCGCGTAACTACTATCGGACTCAAAGTAATATTCAATGTTAAATATGGATAATGAGAGTCAAACCCTCCTCAAACTTCATGATTTTTTTGGATTTGATCAGACTATCCAATTCGCTGTAAAATATCAATCTCTTCCTCGAAATTTCGACCCATTCAAAGGTGTGGGTACCCCCTTAAGCTCATGTGAATATAATTATTTATAATATTGATTTTGTGCTGTGCAATAAATATAACTATTTTGGAAGATATTTCTAGAAGACTTTTATTGAAACTAACAATGTGTAAGCTTAGTGGTAAGCTTAAGAAACTGCGTAAGCTCACAGAATTGAAGTTGAATACCTCCGCTTGAGATAAATGTTTGAATTATCGCTCAAATTTTGACATAATAGTATCGTCTCAAGCAACAGTTCCGATTTCTTTTCCAACATTAGTTTTTCACTTTAATCCTGAAGCTGTATATTGGTGAGTGGGATTGAAATGAAGAAGAACCTCAAGCAATCTACTGGCACTCTGCAGAATAACTGTTCACGCTATAGCCGTTTACAATCTGGTTGTATGACCTGACGCGAACTCCTACAATACTAACTAAAGGATTGCAGGTATTTAAATGAGATAGTTGACACGATTTGAATTTCAACAATAATAACTGATTATATTTAAAGAATGTTCATAGGTATGATTAATTGATATGGTTGATAAAAGTATAAGATATGATTTGTTAAACGTATTGACGAGAGTAGCTATGTTGAGAAAAAGGGGCTCCCGGAGCGTGCACTTCCGAATTGAAGGCGTGTGCAGGACTGAGGAAAAGATGAGGAGAAAGACTTGACATGAGGGAAATTAGAAGGAAAGACAGCTAAGTAGGAAAAGGACGAAGGATCGAGGTCTCATGCAAAGGATCGTAAATTGAGTGAAGTGGTTAGAAAACTGTGAGAATGTGAATATAGCAGTCGGAGGTAGGAGAGAGGCGAATCTGGACACTGTCTTTAGAGATACTTGAAAATGAGTAGAAGTTGGTGTGGAAACGTTAGAGAAATAGGGAGGAGAGCCATGCGACGGAACATACTCCCCCCGTTGAGAGGGTGTAACCCGATCGAAATAGACTTATGAATTATAGTATCTTATAATAACTAGAAATACAATATATTCGACTACGTATTAGCACTTCGGAATATCTGTGCTGCTTGACAGAGCATGTAAGATATGCTTGGATGATATATATAGCTATGCATTACAACTTATGAATCTACATGTTCATCGATAGATAGAACCCGTAATAATTGTAACTATCATGAGCTTATGAGCTAGCAAGAGATAGATAAACATATTATAAATTTGATTATAATTAACCTTATTAGGCTAGTGATAGAACTAAAACACAAAAATGTAATTGTAGTATGATTCGACTGTTAATAGTTCGCTAAAAGTGTCTCTTAAGAATTAATTGGCACTGACACAGAGATTACACTATGGAAGGACCATGGTCCGAGTCGCTCAGTCTGCGATCTCGATTGGCAGTGGTGCAACCTTGTGCACACTGCGGTCGAAGGTGCTGCGTGCGGTCTTCACCGTAACAACACGTGTGATCCCATCACGTCCAGGGTGGAGTTTTGTCACTCTACCCATTACCCACTGTAGCGGGGGTACATTGTCCTCTTTGATTAGGACGACAGTCCCTTCCTTGATAGTTGGCTGGCCCTTCGTCCATTTGTGACGAACGGTTAGCTCATTGATGTATTCCCGATGCTATCGAGACCAGAAATGTTGGCGAATCTGCTGGAGGTGCTGCCAGCTCGAAAGACGGTTAGTGTTAACGTCTCTAAGTTCTCGTTCAGGCAAGCTCGTTAACGAATCGCCAATGAGAAAATGACCTGGTGTCAGGACTAGGAGGTCATTTGGGTCTGAGGAGATGGGAGTCAAGGGACGAGAGTTAAAAATAGCTTCAATTTCCACTACAATCGTATTAAAATCTTCATATGTGAAAAGAGTGGTTCCTAATACTCTTCGAAGATGGTGCTTAAAAGACTTGACAGCTGCTTCCCACAGTACACCGAAATTTGGAGTGCGAGCAGGTATAAAATGCCACTTGATTCCTTTGTGGGTGGCGAAATTGTTGACCATATGTTGATGTTGAGGATTAGTTAACAATGATCGTAGTTCCTTGAGCTCATTATTAGCTCCAACGAAATTCGTACCATTGTCAGAGTAGATGTCTGTACAGATTCCCCGGCGGGCTATGAATCTGCGTAAGGTTGCTAAGAAGACTTCGGTTGAGAGGTCACTGACTATCTCCAGATGTACTGCTTTTACTGCCAGACAGACGAAGACAGCGACGTAAATCTTGACCTTATTACGATTTCTGTGTCGCTTTTCTTTTATGAAGAATGGTCCACAATAATCTATGCCGACCTTGCTGAATGGTCGAGCTTGTGTTACTCGTGCCGTAGGTAAATCACCCATGATGTAGTCGATTGAAGGTGGTTGAAGCTTACGGCAGGTGACGCATGTGCGAAGAACCTTGCGTACTTGGTTCCGGCCGTCCAGAAGCCAATATCTACGGCGTAATGCGTATAGAGTAGCTTGGACCCCGGCATGAAGATGTGCGCGATGTTCAGATTCGATTAATAAGTGAGTAACATGATGCGATTTCGGAATGATGATTGGATGACGTTGAGAAAATGATAACGGTGAATTTCTTAGTCTTCCACCGACACGTAGTAGATCGTCCTTATCTATTATTGGATTGAGCGAAAGAAGACGACTGCGACGATTGAGAGGCGTTTTAGACCTAAGACAATAAAGTTCTTCCGAGAAGGCTGATTGCTGGATCAATTTGATGATGGTGCGCGAGGCTGCCCTGATCTCGGTGACCGTGATTGAACCCTTGTGATGGTTGTTCGACTTAAATCTCATACAATATGCGATGATTGTTTCCAACTTATGGATGGATGAATATTTTTCCAAAAGACTAGTATCGGTTGCCACTGTATGGAGGCATTGAACCTTTCGTTTCTCCAACACGTCTTCCTGGACTGGTGTGAGTGCTAGTTTAGGCCATGTGTCTTCGGCCTGACGAAGCCATGAAGGACCCGATTTCCACAAGGACGGTTGGATGAAGTCCTCAGGTAGCTGACCTCTCGAAACTAGGTCCGCTGGATTGTCATGTGTTCGAACATGACGCCAGTCATTACTGCTGGTTTTTGATTGAATCTCTGCTACTCTGTTTGCAGCAAAGGTTTTCAATGACGATGGAGGTGTTTGTAGCCAATGTAAGACGATAGTTGAATCAGTCCAATAAATAATACGATCAATATTAATTTGAAGAGCTTCTTTGACGTTCGACATGAGATGTGTGAGTAGGAGAGCTCCGCACAGTTCCAGTCTCGGAATGCTCACCGTTTTTAACGGCGCGACTCGAGATTTGGCACATAGTAATACTGCGTGTGCTTGTCCTTGAGGGTTGACAGACCTTGAATAGATGCAAGCGCCGTAGGCTCGTTCACTTGCGTCGCAGAATCCGTGTAACTCGATGCAGGCTGGATTGTTGATTAAGATTCGACGATCGAAACTGAGATCATTCAAAAGATGAAGTTGGCGATGATAGTCCGTCCACTCCGTGTAGAGATTATTGGGCAGAGATTCATCCCAATTGAGTTTTAACGTCCAGAGTTTCTGCATCAGGATCTTGGCCGTGATGATTACTGGCGCCAAGAGTCCTAGCGGGTCAAAGATTTTGGCTGTTTCGGAAAGAATAGTCCGTTTTGTGACTGTGTTGGGTGTTGTGAGTGGTTTGACTGAATAGACTATTGCATCTGTGTGCGAGTTCCACTTGACACCGAGAGTTTTTAGTGTGGGTGATTCCCCCAGCACTAAATGCTTGTTTATGCTTTCCTTGGGTAAGCCTGCGAGTAGTGCTGATGAATTAGATGCCCATTGACGAATCTTGAGGCCGCCCCGTTCGAGGAGCGTGATGAGTTAATCACGTAATGTGATTGCTTGTTCTGCCGTTTCCGCACCTGTGAGAAGGTCGTCCACATACAGATCCCTTTGTAAAATGCTAGCGGCTTGCGGAAAGTCGCGGATCTCATCTTGGGCTAATTGATGTAAGCATCTAATTGCTAAGAAGGTTGCTGAGGCTATACCAAACGTGATTGTGTTTAATTCATAGACTTGTTCTTCACCGCAAGTGTTCTTCCATAAGATGCGCTGATATTTGCGGTCTTCAGGTCGAACGAGGAATTGTCGGTACATCTTTTCTATGTCACCGGTAAGAACTAACGGATATTTTCTAAAACAAAGTATTAATGAGAAAAGGTCGCTTTGTATTGTAGGACCTACGAGGAGGGTGTCGTTGAGCGAGATACCCGTCGTGGTTTTAGCAGACTCATCGAAAACTACCTGTACAGAAGTAGTGAGGCTGCTTTCCTTCAGGACCGCATGGTGTGGTAAATAAAACCCTGACTCTGTTGTTCGGTCTTCGAGTACTGCTGCCATGTGACCGAGGTCGAGGTATTCTTGTAATACGGCCTGATATTGCGAGCTTAGACTAGGATCGCGAGAGAGTTTGCGTTCAATGCCCTGTAGACGTTTGCGAGCTAACAATTTTGATTCTCCCAATTTAGATAATTTGGCATCAAACGGTAAGGCGACAGTGTAACGTCCTTCGGGTGTTCGGGTTACGTGCCGTCGGAAATGATCTTCACAGGTGATTTCTTCACTGGTGAGATGTTTTCTTGTATGGTCTTCTTCTATTTCCCAGAATTTTGTCAAATCGAACTGTAGTTCAGAAGTGAGGTTACATGTTCTTTTGAGTGATGGTTGGGTTGAGGGAGCGCTCTCCCCGATGACCCAACCGAGCTGAGTTTTTTGAAGAAATAGATCTGGACCGTCTGGTGGTGATAAATCGAGTTGACCGATACTTAAGAGAGAGAGAGAGCTGTACCTGCACCCAGAAGCATGTCGACTGGGGCAGGACGATGAAAATCAGGATCAGCGAGTTTTATGTTGCTGGGAATTCGAATTGCGTTCCGATGAATAGGTTGATCCGGTATGAGACTAGCTATCGTTGGCACCGTGAGAAATGTTAATTTACGTTGATATCCGTTGGTGCGGGAGCGAATCGTGGCTGTAACTATGCTTTTAGAAATAGTAGAAAGAGTATTGAGCGCGCCGATTTGTATTGAACATTGTTTCTTTGTGAGGCCCAAAGTATTCGCCATGCTTTCCGTTATGAAATTTGATGTTGAACATGTGTCGACTAGACTTCGGCAACGCACAAGATTATTTTGCTGATTTACGACGTCTAGGACTGCGGTGACCATGAGGTCGCTTGTTGTAGAGTTTACTACGAGTGCGATGGCTTTAGAACCTTGGGTCGGCGACCCCTGCTGTGCTAGTCAAGATTGTTGACCTGCTTCAGGTACTCTTATTTCGCTATTCGGTTGGGATTCGTTAGATGTTGGGGTTGATGCTAGCGGCTTGTGCAATAAACTGTGGTGACGCTTATTACACTTGCGACAGTTTTTCTCGGACTTGCACTCGTGCATGCTGTGTCCTCGACCTAGGCAATTGAAACACAATGAGAGGTTCGCTATCGCCTTTTGACGTTGATCTACGGTTTGCGATTGAAATGATTCGCATTGATAGATCGAGTGCGGTTCGGAGCAGAAAAGACACGAAGTTTTAGAGTTCTTCGCAGCATTCGGAGCTGAGGTTGATGTCGCGAACGCTTGAGTCGGGGTTGGTCCACCTCTACGTGGACGAGTTGTCTCCGGCCGTGGAGCAGTGGTCTTGCTCGAATTAGGATTTTCATTTGATGTTGAAAAGTCTACGCAGTTGGCTCTCTTCTCGAGAAATGATAAGAGATCAGTGTATTTAGGCATGTTGTCGTCCTTTAATGTAAGTTCCCAATGCCATGACGTTGTTGAATGTATTTTGGTGAGAATGAGATCGATGAGAGGGACATCCCAGCCTTCTACTGGTGCTCCCATGTTTTTTAGAGCTCGCACGTGTTGGTGTATGGTGTCGACCAGCTGACTCAGGTTGGCGGGTGAGTCCTTTTGTAGACGTGGATACTCGCGAAGGATGGCCCAATGGCGACGTAGAATGCGACGAGTGCATTCATATTTCTTTTTCAAGATCGACAACGCGATTTCATAATTTTGATCGGTCGTCTCGAGTGACTGAATAGATCGCGCTGCATTGTCAGAAAGTGACAATCGTAAATATTGTAATTTGCGAACCGGCGATAAATCGACATTTTTATCAATCAATGAGGAGAATATATCATAAAATGATGCCCATCCCTCGGGTGACCCATCGAATTTAGGTAAAGTAATAGTCGGTAATTTGACCGCAATTGACGGTGGTTTTATTGGAGATGATGATCTGAGGGATCTAAATGATGCGTCTAGAGGTTGACTCTCTCGTATATATCTTCTGGCACGTGCGAGAGCCTGATCGTAGTAAGTTTGCATTGGTTCGCGTTTGCTGCATTCCGTTTCATCTAATTCTTCAATCTCGTCTTGAATATCAGAAAATTTATTGAATGCCTTTTGCATGGTTTCTAATGCGACTTGTAGATAGTCAAGATCCCTATTTTCTTCGTCATCTCTCCAACTGTCCAAGACTTTTACAAATGTAGTGATAGTGCCTTGAATGTTACCTCGCCTTCTGTGTAGAGACTTCATTGCTTCAGCCATTGTTTTGGGAGTAGGAGGAGACAATTATGTAAGGAAAGGAAAATTGACGATTCTGAGATTTCACGAGCTTACCTTGTGATGTCCGACTACCGGCTGATAGTTTCTCGATGACGATGTTGGTAGAACTCGTTCGAATAGGTCTATGAGACCACGATGCTAATTGCGAGACTGCAATTTGATTTGATTCACTGTATCCTTCTGTTCGATCCGGGGTAACGCTGGGCGTTGAAGACACAGATAATGGACGACAGTTAGATAGTTTCAGTGAACGACACTTTGCACTGCACTGGCACGATTAATGTACTTTAGCACAGCACTAATGATGACAATTTTGGAATAAATCCGGCTCGAAGGACCAAAAATATGTTCACGCTATAGCCGTTTACAATCTGGTTGTATGACCTGACGCGAACTCCTACAATACTAACTAAAGGATTGCAGGTATTTAAATGAGATAGTTTACACGATGTGAATTTCAACAATAATAACTGATTATATTTAAAGAATGTTCATAGGTATGATTAATTGATATGGTTGATAAAAGTATAAGATATGATTTGTTAAACGTATTGACGAGAGTAGCTATGTTGAGAAAAAGGGGCTCCCGGAGCGTGCACTTCCGAATTGAAGGCGTGTGCAGGACTGAGGAAAAGATGAGGAGAAAGACTTGACATGAGGGAAATTAGAAGGAAAGACAGCTAAGTAGGAAAAGGACGAAGGATCGAGGTCTCATGCAAAGGATCGTAAATTGAGTGAAGTGGTTAGCAAACTGTGAGAATGTGAATATAGCAGTCGGAGGTAGGAGAGAGGCGAATCTGGACACTGTCTTTAGAGATACTTGAAAATGAGTAGAAGTTGGTGTGGAAACGTTAGAGAAATAGGGAGGAGAGCCATGCGACGGAACAATAACTGGCACTCTGCAGAATAACCCTGGTAGAATTTCTGATAAATAAATCCCGTCCTATTCCGCTTGTATATATATACAGGGTGTTCCAGACCTCGCGACGAATATTTCACAGGGTAAATCTTGATCAAAAATGGGATCGAAATTTCCTCAGCCGATTTTTTTTCAAATGCATATCTTTTCCGTTATAATTAATTCAATTTCAGTCAATGACGCGCGGCTTACGAACGGCCGCACGTCGGTGTGCTTACCGCTCGGTTGTGTGTACTTTTTTTCGTGGCGACAATAGGGCGAGAGACGCGCACACAACCGAGCGGTGATTACACCGACAAACGGCCGTTTATAAGTCGCACGTCATTAGCTGCAATTAAAATAATTATAACGGAAAATCCATGCATCTCCGAAAAAATCGGCTGAGGGAATTTCGATCCCATTTTTGATCAAGATTTACCCTGTGAAATATTCGTCGCGAGGTCTGGAACACCCTGTATATGGTTTTTTGGAACGTATTGTATCTCGGATATCCGTTCGGATACGTCCGGATAAAATACGTAGACATAAACCATATACAATCAAAAGATCGTATTTATATTTAACTGACAATTTTATCTAATAAGATTCTGCACTGAAGAATCTCATAAGATCTGCACTGAAGTATCTGATGTCAGCCCCACACTCAAATGTGGAAGTAGTCCACTAGTGGTCTTCAGTAAGATCTGCAGAAGACCTGCAGTAAGACTGCGAGCAGACTTGAATCATTTTGCTACTACACTGAAAGAAAAAAAGAGTCCCGCCAACTCTCTTGCGGAGCACGGCCAACGCCACTAGAGGAGTACGAGGGGGGGAGTTAGCGGAGCTCTGCTTGAGGAGTAAGCCCAACTCCCCAACCTCGTACTCCTCTAGTCGTCGACTAGAGGAGCAGGAGGGGGGGAGTTAGCGGAGCTCTGCGTTGAGGAGTAAGCCCAACTCCTCCCCTCGTACTCCTCTAGTGGCGTTGGCCGTGCTCCGCAAGAGAGTTGGCGGGACTCTTTTTTTCTTTCAGTGTAGGGTAGTTCTTATTCTTCGTTTCATGTTTTCCCGTGTTGTTGGAAATCGGATAGGAGGCAATGTATTGGAACATTTCACAAACTCCGGAATGCTATCCAATAAACTCCTAATATCTGTTCCGATGACTGCAGGCATTTGAGAATTTGAGGATTTCACGTAGCCGTAAGTCACGGAGAGTGAACGTCATGAACTTTTCCCACATATGGTTGAATTTGTCTTGACGTGAGGTACGTTTTGTATCTTGAAAAAAATGTACTTGCCATTTAAAAAAGTCAAATTTGTGTTCGTATCTCCGGAGCAGTGATAGTTACAACTGATCTGATATCACTGGCTTGTTTCCCCCTTCGAACCGAACAATTTTCATCCCAAACATTTTTCAACAGCAGCTCTAGGTTCAGAGATATTCTAATGCGAAATTTCAAATGGGACACCCTGTATATCTACAATACTATATACCTATATCTATATCTATACAGGGTGCGCCAGAATTAAGTGGCCAAAATGATAGGGGTAATAGAGGAGGTCGAGCTGAGTAAATCGACCTATATAACATGTGGTCTCCGAAGTCGCGTTCGCGACATACGGCAGGTTAAAAAATCTCGCTACACGCCGCAATTTAGGCAACCGAGTACAGAGCAGGCAGCGGTTAGCAGTCTTTTTGATAAGCGCGATCTTTCTGATGCGAGTCATAACACTTTTGAATTCGAAAATTCCAAACAAAAATACTTTTGATATCAAATTTTATTATGGAAAGAAGTAATGTTGGTGTGTTTGGCGAAAACTCAATGTCGAAAGTGTTTTTGTTTGAAATTTTCGAATTCAAAAGTGTTATGATTCGGATCAGAGAACTCGCGCTTATCAAAAAGACTGCTAACCGCTGCCTGTTGTGTCCGCGGTTGCCTACATGCCAGCGCTCAACGCGATTTTTTAACCGGTCGTATCTCGAGAACGCGACTTCGGAGATCACATGTTATATAGGTCGATTTACTCAGCTCGACCCCCTCTATTACCCCTATCATTTTGGCCACTTAATTCTGGCGCACCCTGTATATATGTATATATATACCATATATAGTATATATATTAGGGTGTGCAAAAAAAAAAAAAAATTCAAACGCACATTAACATTCCGGTGGAGCATCTCAAATAGAACATCTCAGCCAAATATGAGCTCTTAATATTGATATTTAGAACTGCCTATTTTAATAACGGAAATTAGTAACTCAAATTAGTAACGAAATTAGGCAGTTCTGAATATCAATATTAATAGCTCATATTTGGCTGAGATATTCTATTTGAGATGCTCCATCGGAATGTTGATGTGCGTTTGAATTTTTTTTTTTTTTTGGCACACCCTAATATGAGCCATTCCACGTCAGACCGGACAAAATAAATCAAAAAATGACCTCGATGTTACCGATTTCGTTATAATTTTTTTTACGGGTTCTATGAAACAAATAAATTCATCAAACAATTTTTGTTTTTTTTTTTTTGGCCCCTATTTTCCAAGTTACACGGGGGTGAAATTCAGGAAAAAAAAGCCAAAAAACGAAAACATACTCCTCTTTAAACAGTCATATCTTCGATTGTATTCATCCTAGAGACTTCATCCAAGAACCATTTCAAAGCTATTGAATGACACTATTATAATATATTTTTCATCACACGCGCACCGAAAGTGGGGTTTTTTTGTCCTCATTTGAGAGCGGAAAATAAGTCTTTTTGAGTCAGGATCCAATTCGTTAGTTTTTCAGGTCCTAGGACAAAAATGCTGGTCAAAAATGAAAATATTTGTCCTCCAGTTCCGAACGTTGCCACCATGCGGTGACGTCGATTTTGGTCGATCGGCTATCCAGTTAGAATATATATTAGTGGGTTACCTGAATCCTGACTCAAAGACTGATTTTCCGCTCTAAATGAGGACAAACCCCACTTTCTGTGCGCTTGTTATGAAAAGTATGGTATGCAGCATGGACAGATTGACAGTCGTTCGGTCCTTGCAGCATAATATACTATATTTAATTTTGCGATGACAAACAATTCTATTTGTTATAAACAAATATATTATTCAAAGTGATTTTCAAAGCAAGGGCCACGCGATAACATTCTCAAAAAAATATGAGCGTATTCCTTGATCAATTCTCTACAAAATCGTTAAGTCAATTTCATGAAAAAACGATGGACACTATATGAAAACGATTTATTTATAAACGACGGCGCGCGCTGCCACCCAAAAACCGTGCCCGAGCCGGGTCTTTCAGCGGCAGCGTGCGCCGTCGCTTATAAATAAATCGTTTTTATATGGTTTCCATCGTTTCTCCATGAAATTGACTTAACGATTTTGTAGAGAGTTGATCAAGGAATACGCTCATATTTTTTTGAGAATGTTATCGCGTGGCTCTTGCTTTGAAAATCACGTTTGAATAATATATTTGTTTATAACAAATAGAATTGTTTGTCACCGCAAAATTAAATAAATATATTATAATAGTGTCATTCAATAGCTTTGAAATGGTTCTTGGATGAAGTCTCTAGGATGAATACAATCGAAGATATGAATGTTTAAAGAGGAGTATGTTTTCGATTTTTGGCTCTTTTTCCTGAATTTCATCCCCGTGTAACTTGAAAAATAGGGACCAAAAAAAAAAAAAAAAAAAAAATTGTTTGATGAATTTATTTGTTTCATAGAACCCGTAAAAAAAATTATAGCGAAATCGGTACCATCGAGGTCAGAAAGCTGTCCGGTCTGACGTGGAATTGCTCATATATATATATATGTATATCTATATACTACAACACATATATACCTATATATATATATCTCTCTCTATATCATAAAGATATATCGCGGCCGCCGCCGTGTCAGGCTTTTTGGTCCTCGGCCTCCTCGACCCCGCTCGGCTCGGCTGAAGATAGCCGAGGAGAGCCAAGGGAAGCCGAACCCGGTCCTCCCCTCCAGTGGCGTAGCTATGTCTTCGTGGGCCCGTGTGCAATCGATGATTCTGCCCCCCCCCCCCCCCCCCCCCCCCCCCCCGCCCCATCTTCCTCAGTACTTATCCACATTTTTATACGAAATTATATTTTTTGCACTCAAACTACGGATTTTAATTGGCGCTAAGCTGCTAATAAACGTAAAATGGGGGAAAAAAGTGAAAAAAAACACGTATTCAAAGGTCATTCAATAATTAGAATCATTAACTTATTATCGTAATTAATCAAACAAATCAATCAATTTCATTGGTTTTATAAGACTCGCAATTTTTCGAACGGAAACTTGTCGCGTGTTTATCTTAAACGGAAACTTTCCCTAGTGGTGAACTAAACGGCTTGCAGATAATGGTTCCATGCATCGTGGCCGATGATCAAATGTTCAGACTGAAAGCTATAGTATAATGCACATGATCGGGTCTGATTCGTTATCTTGAGCTGCGTTCCAAAATGTCACCCGGGTGCTCTCGGGTATGTTGTATCTTTCTCTATTGTCATGGGTGAAGAAAGGATAAAGACATACCCGAGAGCACCCGGGTGACGTTTTGGAACACAGCCTAGGGACCAGGCACTTTGTTTTGAGCCCGAGAGTGGAAGAGCTTTGCATTTGAACTCACTGTTTCACACAGTTTCTTGATCCGTCTATCGAACAGTTACGATACTTTTGTCTCCGCATGTTCATTTTGTTACAGAAACTTGTTCGAGACCATGGACCTGCATTTATTCGGTAGACGCGCTTTTAAGTCATCTTGTTCTAGTACGGCGATCATACATATTTTTTGTCTCCCTAGTGCGTGGGCCCCTGAACCCCATGGGCCTGTGTTTTTCGCACCCCTAAAACCCCTGGTTATTACGCCACTGCTCCCCTCGGTCCAAGGGCCCAGGAAAGGGAAAGGGGGAAGCAGAGCCGAGGCAGCCGAGGAGAGCAGAAGAGAACCGGAGAGAGCCGAGGATAGCCGAAGATAGCCGAGGATGGCCGAAGATAGCCGAGGATGGCCGAAGATAGCCGAGGATAGCCGAGGAGAGCTGAGGAGAGCCCAAAATGTCTGACACGGTGGCGGCAGCGGCGATATATCTTAATAATCTCTACAGACGACCTCAAGAGATACGAAGCCGAGTACCTGGACTACCAGAAATACTCAGTGAACGACCTGGACAACGAGAACTACGAAGCCGAAGACCTGGACACTGGAAATACTTACACTAAGAAAACTGTATTTTTCCACTGACAATATTTATTGTTCTAAGAACAAAACTTGGTATTGCTCTACTAACAATACATTGTATTTTGCTCAGAACTATACGTACGGCGACGCAGCGTACTATTCTCATAACCGGTATTTTGCTGAGAGCAATACGTATTTTGACTACAACTAAACTCGCTCGGTAATACTTGGTATTTTGATAGGAAAAATACTTTTTTCTCAGTGTAGCGAACGACCCGGACAACGAGGTATTCCAAAGCGAAGGACCTGGGCAACGAGAACTACGAAGCCGAGGACCTGGACTACTAGAAATACTTGGCGAACGACCTGGACAACGAGGAATACGAAGAACATAAAATTCACGGATTACTTGGGTTTTAGAAACAACTGATACAAATTAGAATATGGGGGGTTGGCGCGCGTAGCGCGCAGGGGGGCGAAGCCCCCCTAGTGTATATATATGCTCCGCTCCCCTGCGCGCTACGCGCGCCAACCCCCCATATTTTAATTTGTATCAGTTGTTTCAAAAACCAAATAATCCGTGGATTTTATGTTCTTCGAAAAATGATAAGATTTTTAATGAAATCCAGCAGCCTTATTCTGGAAAAGTTTTCACAATGAATCAAGTGACTCAGACGACAAAATATCGTAGTGCGCATGCGTTGAGTCGATGTTTTTACATCCAACAGTGGATATTTCTCCATGAATAACATGATATAGGTGTGTTGCTTTCATAGAAGGGATAAAGCAGGTGAATAGGCAATGAAAAGCTTTCCCGCATGTATCCTATGGAGTGAAAAATAAGCACACATAGGATATATACGTTTTGATACTTGCGAAAGTGATTCAGCGGTTTGTCTTTTCATAGGTTTTGGACAAAATCAATAAAGTATCCAATGAAATAAATGATCGACCGTAATAAATGCCGCTCATACAGATCGCTTCTCATAGTAGGTAATACTATTGATTAATAATCATACCAATCATTATACATTGATTTTAAAAAATTAAAGATTTAACTTGCAGTGAAATTTCTCATTCTATTGTTGTATCTTGTTCAACATCTTCCATTTGGCCTGAAATAAAGTAAAATTGAAGAAATGTTTTATGAGAAGTAATTAAAATGATATTGAAAATCCATCGTCTAATATTTATTACATGAAAATATAAAAACATTACAATAGCAGACACTTAGTTACCAAGAATGTAAATCTACATTACGTATTTTTCAAATTTAACCCTCCGCGTGTACATATATTTCTTCGAGACACGGTGTGTATACACTAGGGTGGTCCTTAAGTTGGGATAAAAGATAGATTATATAGATAGTATATATGCAACGGTAATTACTTGCCACGAAATTAGTAAAATTAAATATATTAAATGCTCTATCTCGATTTTAACATCTCGCGCACGAGCGCTAGGAATTTTTTTTTTTTCTTCGATTTCCTACAAAAAACATGTATGACCCAACTTTGTCAAGTCATTAACGTCAAAGCTATTCTAATGACATCATTTTTATTGAAATGACATTTTTTTTAAATAACAACGTATGTAGTAATTAGGTCAACTGAATTTAAATTGAAAAAAAAAAAAAAAAAAAATGTCGGTCGTGGGCGGGATGTTAAAATTGAAATGGAGCATTGAAACTTTATGACAATTTTTTTTTTTTCTTGAGAAGGAACCGTTTGAACCCTTGCGAGCGAAAAAATTCAAAAACACCCCTGTTAAGGACAACCCTAGTGTACACACACGCAGGGTTAACAAATTATATACGTATAGACCATGCAGGAGGTATGTACATTTACAAAATTTAATATAGATAGAATATTCATAAGATTAATATTTTGAAAGCTCATTCATATGGTAGGGATAATAAAATCTCGGGTATAGACGGTCAGTCAAATTTCAAAAATAAACAAATTTTATTTCATTGACGTTTTGGTCGAGTCATGGTCGACCATCCTGAGAACTGTAATATTTATGTCCAATATGGACTATTATATAACAAGCAATGAAATCTGAAACGTTCTGGAGAACTAACATTATAATTGAATTGAATCTGAAGCAAGAACGTTTCAGATTTTATTACTTGTTATATAATAGTCCATATTGGATTGAACAAAATTTTAATTTATGTTATTATTCATCTTTTTTTTCCGCAGGTATCTCAGCCGAGCTGAGGTCCCAAAATTTATGTTATTCTGTACATTCACAGTTCTGAGGATGGTCGACCATGACTCGACCGAAACATCAATAAAATAAAATTTAATTATTTTTCAAATTTGACTGACCGTCTACACCCGCGATTTCATTATCTCTACTACTACGTCACGGTCAAGAAAAATATTCTCTTATTCATATAGTATAGTATATTGTAATATAAGTGCGCGTGGCAGGGCGCAACCAAATAAATAAATAAATAAATTACTTCGCACACTGCGCGCAAGAGTGCGTGAATCGGACACTTCGCACTCTACGAATAGGCGTGAAAATCTTTTTTTTCCACTGAGTTGAAAAAATTTAATTGTAATAATTATTAATTATTCTGTTCCGCTCAGCAAGTCCAGCTTGGTAATCCAAGCCGCCTTGCATCTCGTTATTGACATCATTGGCGATGACCTCCTCTTCTAAATCTTCATCTAGTAGTAATCTGTGTATCATACATAATAAAATTTCAACTAAGAAATACAAATTTATTCATAATTATGCACTTACCCATGCATTTTCCTAATTTTAGACACCTTCTGTGGATTCTCTTTTAATGGAACGCCAGATAGCCGTCATTATGCCGAAGAGCTGTTCGACTTTGCAGGGGGTCCTTACAAATTCTGCGTTGTATCGGGCTACTGCTGACCCTGCGGCTGGATCGCGCACCGGTGTTAACAGAATTGGAGAAGGGGTATAACCACTGTCTCCTTAAAAGTAAGAATTATTACAACATTTTGTCAAATTGGTGAATCAATGTAGTAACATAATACTAAACTATACACGCATATTAGACCGTTTAACCCTTACATACGGGGTCCATATACGTATACCGAGGGGAAAACCTGTCCCAGTGGCCGGGGTCGGTATGGCATACCCTGTTCATTTTCAATTTTATCGAAAACTATTAGAGCTATTTGCCAATTATTCTATAGAGTGAGAATGTAGAGCTTCGAACGCCGAGGCCCCGGTCGCATGGGACATACCGAGCGGTATCGGCCCCGTACGTGAAGGGTTAAAAAAAATAGATAATTTTTTTTTTTAGCCTCAAGGTATATAGAGCGAGATAGGAGTTTTCTTAGGAAAATATAGATCATATTGAACTGACAACTGACAACAAAAGTGGCCAAAAAACGTACAGTGGCCACAAACGGTACTTCTACCCTAACGCAATGTAAATTCTCGTGATTTAGAGATTTTTTTTTTCTTTTTAGAAATCTATATTTGAGCGAAGTTTAAAAAAATTCCTAAAAAAACTACTATCTCGCTCTATATACCTTAACATGAAATATTCTTGTTTAAAATAGTGGATCATATACTTCAAACGCATACTATATGATACTATATAATATACAGGGTGTATCATAACTCGCGACGAACATTTTACAGGGTGAATTTTGATCGAAAATGGAATCGAGATTATATAAATTATACCTTTATTATAATCGTTATATAGGTATTTTTTATAGTTTCAGGTAAAAAATAAAAAATAAAAAGAAATAACATTAAAAAAATGTGTAAAATAAAAATAAGTAAAAATCATCGATTTTTTTAAACGGTCTAACGTATATAATACAAATACGCTTACCAAGAATGTAATAGTAACCTTCGTCGCGTGTGAACTCCTCATTTTCTCGCAAACCTTTAAGATATTATTTTACATCACTGTACTGCCAGACATACCGATCATTGTTGCTCCCAGGGCATATTCGAATATTTCGGATGAAGTAATCTGCATCGGATATCTGAAAATAAAGCGTGGTACTAAGTTTGTTTGGTTGTCGAGATACATGATATATATTATGCAACAAACAAAAAAACCTACAATCTGCACATTCATCGCATGGTAACCTTTATAGTTGTAAAAAGCTTCCTCGTTTTCGATTGGTCTTATAAAACTCACCAATAGACAATCAATAATCCCCACAACACCTGGAATTCTGATGTGTTCTCGAAACCTAAGAAAAAAAACCCGGAGATATCCCGCAGACGTTTACGGTCAATTCGCAGTTCTCGGATCCCCGCCTGTCTTTCGAGCCTTTCATCTTCTTCTGCCATAATTGCCATTACCGCGAGTGCACCAGCAGCAAACATTGCAGCAATATTTGTTTGCAATAAGCTAAAGGAGGGCTATAGGAACAAAACCAATAATAACTATAGTATATTGCGTTACGAGGGACAATTGTTAGCCATAGTAACGCACGATATTTTTCATAACGCGTGTATGAAAAGTGCGGCGTTGCATGTCAGTTCAGCGGGACGAGAGCGGCTGAATGCAGACTGGAAAGTTACTTTTTTTCAAATTTTTTTCTTTAGTGTTAGATAACACACAAGATGCAACAACAATCGTAAAGGTAAGTGAAAAAGTACTGTGGCTGGTTATTCTATTGGACTATTGCAGTAACCTACTTATTTTAGTTAGCAAAGTCAATGATTAGCATTTTTGTATGTCCAATGATTATGTGATTCATCAGTTTCTTACGAACTGAATTTTCATTGCAGGAAAACTGTGAGAAATCGGGCTCGCCAAGAGCAACTTGAGGTACCACTTTTGTCCTATATGGAGGACCATTCTAAATTTGCACGAGGTCACATAACCAACCTTGGAGCTGCTGGCCATATGAAATTGAATCATATGTGGGGAGCATTAACAATGCAGCTGAATGACCTTGGGCGAATACAAAAGACCAGTACGGGATGGCAAAAGGTAAATAAACCCTAACGACTTTTGACCAACGTATGGCATCGGTATATCAACCGTGAACACGTGGTATTAGTATTAACAGAGTAAACGCACCGTAGTAAAACTGTGTGCTGTAGGAATAAATACCGTATTTTTGAGCTCGGATGCATACTGTCTATACACCGTAGGTAATCACTAATAATACGGTATTGAAGCGGAATTTTCTCAGTCGTGATGGCAGATGAAGTACGCATGAACAGGGTATGAGACACGTATGTCAATACGGTATGAATGTGGTGAGAGTGCGGTATGAATGTGGTGAGAATACGGTATGAATGTGATGAGAATACGGTTTCAAAACTGTGGAACTACGGTACACATACTGCGGTCAAACCCAATTGCTTGAGCTGGCCAGAAAATTTGACGGTTTAGGCAGGGTATGGTAACTGTGTTCATACCGTATGAAAACTGTGTTCAGTACCCGTGAATACGGTGGAAGTGCCGGTAAAACACGGTACGCAGAAAGGCGCAAATATACCGTATTTCTGAAGTGATTACCCGTGGTAAATCCGAAAATATACCGTTCAACATCGGTATATGAACCTTCTCTCAACCTTGAGAAAAAGTCGTTAGGGAAGTTGTTCATTATGGTCGAAATAAGTTTTCTAAGTGAGTTTTGGGTGTGAAACGAAGCCTCGTGGAACCGGAGACCGGTAGCTTGATTATAAAAGCTTCCGCATTCGGTCTGAACTTTTCACAGTTGATTAACATAAGATTCTTGCTACACAAACACTCTCATAAAATCAAAAACCATTCAAGCTAGGGAGCTGTTCTTGGTCTCATTTGGTAGGTAATTGAATTCTCTACAAAAAAAAGTCCGATCTATTTCCGAGCTAGAAATTGATCTTGTACTCGTTACGGACCCTTAAACTTGATCTTTATTTGATGAATGCATTGTTCACAATTTTATTTCAATTTTTAGATCTAACATAGATCAGACTTTTTTTTTAGTTTTATAGAATTATTTTTTTTCAGTTTTTTTTTTTTAAATTCAATTACCCAGATAACCATGTGCGTGCAAATTTTACAGCAATATGACAGCAATTCGTGCAGAATATTGTTAGCAATATTAGAGCAGGGTGCGTCCTCTATTGCCGTAGAAATGAGAGCAAGATTATTTCAACACGAATTGTCAGCAAAACATCAGCAAAATGTGAATCCCGAAAACTGGTCGGGATTGAGTTCTGAGCAATAAAAAAAAAGAAAAAAAGAAATTTGCATGGGTAGTTGATGTACGGAATCATCTCGTGACTGATCTTGGCAACCATCATATTCGAATTCATTTCCGAAAAAATCTTCTGTACCAGACCGGGGCACGAACCTGGTTTCTAGAATCTCTCCTGCTGTGAATCCGGCACGTTGTCCACTCACCCACGACGTCGTTGTCACATGGTGGAGACTAATTGTGCTTATACAATGCGGCTAAGGGAGTTTTTATATTGATAATGAACTAAATTGACCTACCTGGTACATATATTTGATGATTATTATGTCAAAATGTCATCCTATGTGTGTTCGCTGGACATTCTAATGCATAGAAAGTATTCTCAGCTAATATTTGTCAAAAAGGTTTGGGGAGCAAGTGGAATAAACTGCTTGTACAGTCACACTTGGTTATCTGAGAATTTGTTCAACTGAAGTTATAAATTTTTTAATTGAACAAAACAAAAAGTAACTGAGAGCGACTGCTAATACATTTTTTTTTTTTTTAATCACAGATTCCATTTACAGTGATAATAACTATAAAACAAAATGTTAGGCAAATTGAAGTTCCCATATGTTCATATATATACAGGGCGTCACAGAATACGTGACGGGGATTTCACTGTGTAAATCCTGATCAAAAACAGAATCGAAATTTCCTTATCCGTTTTTTTTTCCGGAAATGCAAAGGTTTCCCGATATAATTATTTTGATTCCAGTTAATGACGCGCGGCTTATGAACGGCCGTTTGTCGGTGTGCTTACCGCTTAGTTTTGTGCCCTTTTTTTCGCGGCGACCATAGGGTCAGAGATGCGCAGAGACAAACGGCCGTTCATAAGCCGCGCGTCACTGGCTGGACTTAAAATAATTATGGCGAGAAATCTAAGCATTTCCGGAAAAAACGGCTAAGAAAATTTCGACCCCGTTTTTGATCAAGATTTTCGCTGTGAAATCCCCGTCGCGAATTCTGTGACACCCTGTATGTATTGCCAACAATTTGCTTCCAACTTGCTGTCAAAATATAGTTGTTTCTGGTTGCTAGCATATTTGCAGCAACATTTGCTGACATAATAAACGACAGCAGTTATTCCCAATAAACACAAAACCCGATAAACGTATAAAAATAGGAAGAATGTCCGGCCGTAAAAACGTATATTTCACGTATAAAAACGTATATTTCACGTATAAACACGTATATATACGTTTATACGTGAAATATACGTTTTTTCGGCCGGACATTCTTCCTATTTTTAGACGTTTCTTAGGTTAGTGTGTTTATTGGGTTGCTGTACATTTGCTGTAAATTCTAATGTGTGAAAAGTATTTTCAGCAAGTAGTTGATAAAATGACAATAAAACTTGCAGCAAGCGTAATGGACTGTTTGCATATTCACACTTGGTTACCTGGGTACCTACCCAATGAGACCAAGAACAGCTTCCTACCTTGCATAGTTTTCGAGATATTTTTATGAGAGTATTTGTGAAGCAAGAATCTCATGTTAATCAAATGGGAAAAATTCAGACCGAATGCGGAACCTCTTAAAATTGCGCTACCGGGCTCCGGTTTCACGAGGCTTCATTCGACACCAAAAAACTCACTTTTCTAAGGGTGTACAAGGTAAAAAAAAAGTTGGAAAAAAGCCGGTCTAGTGCACACACATACATATTTTATTTCAGTCTTGGAAAACCATTAAAAATTCTTCAAAGAAGATAAAGGCAAATTATTTGTTTTGCATGAATAAAACAGGCAATGATAGTCCTCCTGAACCATTAAACAACTTTGACGAACGTCTCACAGCAATTTTCGCAAAGCATGGTCTCGGATTAAGCGTGATTCGAGAAATTGGAATTTTGAAATACACTGGCGTTCAACCAGAGAAAAATATAAAAACCTGTGTCCTTACAATTCACGTTATGAAGGTATAATTATAATTTTATAACGGTTGTTATAAAAGTGCAATTATTATTATTATTATTATGATTATTATTATTATTATCATTATTTACATTGAAGCATAAATATATGTATCCGAATTCAGTTACTGATGCTTTCTCTGAGTAACTGAATGCTAATTCGTATCAAACAATCACTCATTGAAGATTTATCAATCCCCGGCTACAAGTTATATTTGATTCAATAATATTTCTATTTGCAGATATAAATTTCCAACTTAAACGTCACAAGCATCCAGACCTGTCGTTACACAGTGCACCCGTGGCTGTGTGCGAAAAATAAACTGAGAGAATGCCAGGAATTATATGCATCGAAGGAGTACTGAAAATTTCAGAGTTTAACAAAAATCGGTAAAAACATTTTATTCACCCAATAAACACAAAACCCGATAAACGTATAAAAATAGGAAGAATGTCCGGCCGTAAAAACGTATATTTCACGTATAAACACGTATACAGAGATGTTCTGTGGAAACCGGTCAGTCTAATGGAGGCGCACTTACTTTTTTTTCGTCAATGACAACGCTGTCAAAGCGATCTACTGATTTTTCATATGCCTATGACTGATACCTTCAGTCGACTTAGCGGAAACTGTCACGTCGTAGGTTATGAACTGTCATATTAGAATAATGTTTAATTGAATTATTATTAATAATAATAATTAATAATAATTATTAATAATTATTAATATTAATAATTATCAATATCAATAATTATTAATACTTATTATTAATAATATTAGGTTTAATTCTTATTAATAATAATTAACAATATTATTAGGTTATAAATAATTGTCTTGGTGAAATTTAATTATTAATAATTATTAATACTTGTTATTAATATTATTACGTTTGATTATTAATTATTATTAATAATAATTATCAATATTATTAGGTTATAAATAATTGTCTTGGTGAAATTGACACATCTGGTAGTCATAAATTTAATAAGTCAATAGCACAGGATATCTATTCGTTACGAATTCATTTCAGGCGTGAATTCCTGTTTATTTACCACATTAATTGCAATCGAGCATTTCTTCGGTGACTGACTGACCCGTTGCATCTCTTCGACAAGTAGGGTTACGAACATAGCGAGGTGAATATCTTCATCGAGCATACAATATTGTGTAATTAAATTGTGATATCGTTCCTAATACAACGGTTATCTATTTCTGATTGCAGATTTCAATTTCTGTTTATTTCAAACATTATTAGGTTATCTATAACTGTCTTGGTGAAATTCACACGTCTGGTAGTAATAAAGTTAATAAGGCAATAGCATACGATATTGATTCTTTATAAATTCGTTTCAGGTGTGAATTTCTCTTTGTTTGCTGATAAGTACGAAAACAGTCCTGCATAAGTGATGTGTTGGTCCATCAATGCGTGTTCAAGTTTCATCGAGTGAAAAATGAATTTAAATTATTGTTCCTATCAGCTTGCTCCTCATCGTCTCACAGAATATTGAGCCACTCTCGACGCTGGCTTTTTCCCGTTTTCTTCGAGTACTCATAGTACTAATATGGGTTGTTACAATATTCCGCACGGTATCCATCGCTGGACGCGGTGGTCCCGGATTCTTCGCAAAACCATGTTCACCCTTTCTTCGACAGCGTTATTGAATTGTTATTTTTTTTTTCCTATTTCCTTCACATGTATTACGAATTATTGAATTTTATTGTTATAACTGAATAAACATAAAATTGTGTTGAATTTTAGAAAATTTACTTTATTACTACCAGATGTGTAAATTTCATCAAGACAGTTATTTTTAATCTAACAATGTTTGAAATAAACAGATATTGACATCTGCAATCAATTTAACACTACTAATCGATAATAATAATTTATCACTACTTATCTATGAAATACTATCGTATACTGTTGTATTATGAACTTATTACACAATATTGTATATTATATTGCTCGATGAATGGTATCCACATCGCTATGTTCGTAACCCTACTTGTCGAAGAGACGCAACGCATCAGGTGAGCGCAGAAAACAACCCATATTAGTACTATGAGTACTCGAAGAAAACGGGAAAAAGCCAGCGTCGAGAGTGGCTCAATATTCTGTGAGACGATGAGGAGCAAGCTGATAGGAACAATAATTTAAATTCATTTTTCACTCGATGAAACTTGAACACGCATTGATGGACCAACACATCACTTATGCAGGACTGTTTTCGTACTTATCAGCAAATAAAGAGAAATTCACACCTGGAACGAATTTATAAAGAATCAATATCGTATGCTATTGCCTTATTAACTTTATTACTACCAGACGTGTGAATTTCACCAAGACAGTTATTGATAACCTAATAATGTTTGAAATAAACAGAAATTGAAATCTGCAATCAGAAATAGATAACCGTTGTATTAGGAACGATATCACAATTTAATTACACAATATTGTATGCTCGATGAAGATATTCACCTCGCTATGTTCGTAACCCTACTTGTCGAAGAGATGCAACGGGTCAGTCAGTCACCGAAGAAATGCTCGATTGCAATTAATGTGGTAAATAAACAGGAATTCACACCTGAAATGAATTCGTAACGAATAGATATCCTGTGCTATTGCCTTATTAAATTTATGACTACCAGATGTGTCAATTTCACCAAGACAATTATTTATAACCTAATAATATTGATAATTATTATTAATAATAATTAATAATCAAACGTGATAATATTAATAACAAGTATTAATAATTATTAATAATTAAATTTCACCAAGACAATTATTTATAACCTAATAATATTGTTAATTATTATTAATAAGAATTAAACCTAATATTATTAATAATAAGTATTAATAATTATTGATATTGATAATTATTAATATTAATAATTATTAAAAATTATTATTAATTATTATTATTAATAATAATTCAATTAAACATTATTCTAATATGACAGTTCATAACCTACGACGTGACAGTTTCCGCTAAGTCGACTGAAGGTATCAGTCATAGGCATATGAAAAATCAGTAGATCGCTTTGACAGCGTTGTCATTGACGAAAAAAAAGTAAGTGCGCCTCCATTAGACTGACCGGTTTCCACAGAACATCTCTGTATATACGTTTATACGTGAAATATACGTTTTTTCGGCCGGACATTCTTCCTATTTTTAGACGTTTCTTAGGTTAGTGTGTTTATTGGGCACTATTATAAATTTTTACTTATTTTTATTTTTATACATGAATAATTCTCTAACAACTAGAGATGAACAAAGAATTTGTGGAAGTCACTCAGAAGCTTTGGTTAACTCAATAATAATAGGCGATAAGTTTCATTATTATTCATCTTTTGGAAATTCCACGAAAAAGCGGCAAAACAAAAAAAAAAAAAAAAAATAGTACAACTTGCGTGGAAATCGTTGAAATTAAATGTTTGAAGGCGATAGAAGAGCGTTTAGTTCTTCTTCTCCTAGCGATGATCTCAGCTCAATCTATCTTTTATCAACGATAATTTTGAAAACGACCTTTCTGATGAGCAATTGGTGACTGGGAATGTCAAATATACAAACGATGAATAATCGAAATATTCGGAAATACTTGTCCTAAGTCATTCTCAACTTAGAAAATGCAAAATTATATTATATTATATTATATGCGTGGACTAGCAGACGATCCGCGACTTAAGAAATTGCTTTGAACGAACGAGGAAAACTGCATCCATTCCGTCAATAAATCGTCCAAATATTTTTTTTTTTTTCTAAATGCGTTTTGAGCTAGCAGGTACGGGGCCCTTTTGATTGGGGGCCCATAGGCGGTTCCATAGTTCGCCTGGGTAGTTAATCCGGTGCTGGTCGAAGCACTCGGAGCAGCGTTGAGGTGGCCGAGGATATCTATCGGTCCCGGCAATTGTTTCCCAATTTCAACGAAAAAGAAAGCCCGAAACCGATATAACAATTGACAATTCTGCCTGGCTATAGAATAAATCGTGGGTAGCAGACTTCACACTCGTCGCAATCGTCAACTCTCTTCCCCATAGCAACACAATTAACATATCTATACAAACCGTGACGCTTCTTTTTCCCATCCATCCCCATCTATCTAAACGCAGTTGATTTATATCGTTTGTCTGTGTGTTTACTTAGCAAAAATATACGAGCGAATTTGTTGTAAACAGGTTATAAATTAAATATCCAAGAGGATTCCTCTGACAGCATGTCTCAACAACAGTGAGTCATATGAAAAACCAATCTAATCAATACAAAATTTAATCAAAAAATTTAATACTATTTGTTTCTATCAAAATCGTGAACTTTTTATTCCCATTTTCATCAAGTTAAAATGAAAAAAAAAAAATCTGATTGGTAGGTTACTGGAAAAAAAGGCCTGAAATAATTCTATTCTGCTCTGTATTTAATTTGTGCCCAGTTTATATGCAGATTTCTTATATGTCCTCTGCTATTGAGTTCTCTTAGCACTGAACAAATTTGTTTGGTCATAAAATTTCTTTAACCGTAATTTGCTATCTATAGTTAGTACTTATACGTCACTTCTTTATTTTTTTCCTTTACTTCTTAAGAAAGAAGACCAGGCCGAGTCAAGAACAGATGAATCAATTGCTCAAGTTTATGGAACAGCATCTGTTATTTGCCAGAAATGCAATTGCAGATTCAACGGTTCATTTAACAACATGGGATGAACTGTGTGCATTATTGAATTCCCATGGTGTCCATCGAGACGGCAAATCATGGCAAAAGGTACTAATCTATTTTTTGATTCCAAAAAAAGTAGCCATTCGTAACATAATATATTAATTTTATACAACCAATGCGGAAAACGTACGCACGTGTTTTATACGATATTTTTGGATGCAGTGTGCGTAAAATTCGTGAAAAAATGTTGTAAAATAGAGGAATAACATAAATAATAATCGAAAATAATTTGGCGCATTTTTATTCAATTATTTGTCTTTTATAAACAGTCTTTGCGTCATATGTAATCGTTGCTGCACACGGTATAAACGCAAACAGACGCTGTCAGAGGCGTATACTGCAGTAAACATTAGGGTGGCGCTTAACGCGGTCTTGAGACGTGAAATTGAATTTTCTCATTATTTATTCATCCAATGTTTGATCCGTCTTTGATTGCTATTGTTTATTTTATGAGGATTTGATGAAACATTATTTACAGACATGGCAGGATCTTCAACGCATGGCTGAGCAGCGCAAGGACCTATTAAACGACGGTCTACGAAGCATGCCGTTGACTGATTTTGATATCAGGGTTTTGAAGATTCACACAAATAACCTTGAACCAATGGCGCAGCCACGCAGCCGATCACGTTCGCCACTCGGTAAAAATACTCCGATCGCCGACTACAGTAAGTGGAGTCCCCCAAAGTCAGATAACCATCGGCCAAAAAGAATTCCCGTTAAAACTGAGCCGCAGCGAAACCCGTTCATTGACTTAACCAATGATAGACAGAACACAGGTACGTAACAACTACTCAAATTCGACATGTCTTGTTCGAGAGAAGGTATTTCAGTGAAGCAGTTTAGAAGGAATTATCAGTTGCGGAAGAGAACTATAAAAAGTAGCATATCAAAAACACAATTTAACCCTAGAACGGTACACATATTTTTTTGCCCTTATTACGGTACACATGGGTTCGTGGTACCCAGGTGACGAAATGGGCAGTAATTCTGGTCCATTGTCATTATTTTTCTTTTAAAACCAGTGAAATCGATCCAACAGACTGTGGACTACACACATAAATTGTAAAAAAAATTAATTCAAAGATTAATGAACAAATTATAAGCTATCGCAGAAGAGACAATTCAACAAAATTTCACAAAATCGGGTTTTCGTTGGAAAAGTTCTGGGTACCTGTGACCCATGTGTACCGTTCTACGGTTAAAAGGAGGTATCTAACAAAAGTACTTGAAATAAAGTATCTCGCACTAGTAGTTCAAAATGATAGCTATCTAATTGTTATTGAGATTGACGAAGATTCAGTAAGTCAAAAGTACTTGGTGATAATAATTCTAGTTCAGACGTATTCATTAGGGTGTGTCACAGAAAAAAAATTTTTTTTGCTACCTTCTGAATGGATAGTTCTCATCAAGACTCAAGACAGAGAGATTCCCTGTTGGAAAATGTCCTATGTCAAGGCTAAGTGGTTCCGAAACTTTTTTTTAGTTTTCCATTTAAGTTAACCACACCTATGGAAAATTATTTTTTGAATAAAGTTTAATTCTAACCATTTCGAAGATAAAAACTTCAGCTTTCAGAATATTTCTCTAGACTTGAAAAATATTGAGTAACTACGAAACTATGTGGATTGCCCCGAAAATAGATTTTTCATGTCTATTTCGGAAAAAATAAAGTATGGGGCGCACCCGTAAACCGTTTTTGACTCGAATAATGATTTCAGGATGAGCTAAAGGCGAGCCAGAAGCGATGTCTTCTTCTTGATAAGACCTAGTGACTTAAAAGGTGGCACCACGAAAATTAAAAAAAAAAAAGTCAATCTGACACACCCTAGTATTCATTCATGTTAAATATGGCTGAACTGCGTTGGTTACACATTTTTTAATAGCGAGATACTTTCTTTTAAACTATATCTTCGAGATACTTGATTTTAAAGTGCTTTTTTGAGATAAGTATTTCCTTTTCAACGGCTGCTCTCAGATACTATACTTTCTTTTGAACGGAACATGTCGATTTCTGGCTCATCCATTAAGGTGGTTCCCTACGCAATTCGACCCGTTATAAAAAACATTGGGCTGAACGGTGCTATCAAAGGGAATATCTCTAACCGTGCACCGAAAACGGAAGAAAAGGCTCTGTAGCGCAATTGTATTGGGGATTACGAACACGTAGATCCCAAAACATGTTCGTTTCACGCTTCGGCATAATGCGCGTTGACCTTTAGAGATATTCCGTTTAATAGCACCGTTCAGCCAAATGTTTTTACAACAGGTCGAATTGGGTAGGGAACCTTTTTAACTCCATCACAACAGAATGCTCAGCTAATTTTTTGTTATTCTTATTCACAGAAATAGACGAACCAATCTCTACAATAGCGAATGTTGATCAAAATAGGAACAGAGCAAAAGGTTAGTAAGCACGGTGCTCCTCAAGCAAGGAAAAGTGGACCAAAAATGGATCCAAAATCGGCTAACGCAGAAAGTTTCTATATTTTTTGTAGATTAAGAAAATGTTAAGCTGAAAATTCTAGCTGATCGGTTTCGCAAGTTATGGCCGTTTTTGTATTTATACCGCGCACGTTCATGAAAAGCAGGCTAGAACACTTTACTACGCACATGTGCAATCGACCGCTTGATCCCAATATGAGAAAATTAAGTATGTATTAATGATTTTTCATTGAAACACTTGTTTTTTTTTTTTTTTTTCTAAAATTGATGATTGATTGACTGACTTTTCCACTATTCCCATTTTTGCAACGAATCTTAATAACAGATTTCCTGATTGAAAATTTGAATAATTCTTAGCGTTCATGATATAATTTTTAAAGCAAGATTGTAGAAACCACTTTTAGCTTGACCCAGGATCAACGACGAGGACATAGTGATATTAACATAGTGATGATTAACTGATCCCTTCTTTTTTTTTTTCCCACTTTTTTTTTAAATTTTTTTCTTTCTAACAGAAGATCAGTTAAGGAGGTTGGCTAGTCAAAAATGACTAGTTTTTCATGAATTGATTACGGCATAGTCGTGGGCCACATTGAGTATTCATCGAATTATTATATTCATAAACTGATGATTACCCTGACATGTCCAGAAACAAAATAATACCCAAATTATGAACAAATGGCTAGATATCAAGTTTTCATTTTGAATTGCTTTGAAACGATAAAAAATCTAGTAGATTGGTGCGATTACAGTCTACGATGGCTCATTTTGTCCACAAAACTATTTCCCACAAATTCACCAAAACAGATTATTTTCTCTGTCAATCGGCAATTCAATGTGGTTATTTGTTGATTGAAATCGGTATACGTGCAATCTTGTAAAATTGAATATTCACTGTCACCAACATGATGAAAAAAAAGCCTTAGGGCTTAGGCGAATCATAGAGATTGGTTCCTGAAGAAAATAAGCCATCGTAGACTGTAATCGAACCAATCTACTAGATTTTTTATCGTTTTAAAGCAATTAAAAAGGAAAAAAAAAAAAAATGAGAAATCGACATCTAGCCATTTGTTCATGATTTGGGTATTATTTTGTTTCTGGACATGTCAGGGAAATCATTAGTTTACGAATATAATAATTCGATGAATACTCAATGTGACGACTATGCCGTAATCAATTTATGAAAAACTAGTCATTTTTTACTAGCCAACCCCCTCAATCACTATGTCCTCGTCGTTGATCCTGGGTTGAGGGGTTATACGCAGTTGCAAGGCGAAAAAAAGGCGTTTTTTAACGATTATTTCTGAAAAGGGATTTTATTGGACAACTAAAAGAAGTATTAATACATGTAGTGGCAACTTTTCACTTTAAATCGGCACTCTTCATTTTTTTTAAATATTGAGTTACACTGGTCCTGTAGACGATCACCTGGAGGTCCTGCAAAAAAAGGTGTCTGGCGGTGAGCACGATATCTCTGGTTTGGATTATCAAAAATGAAAAAATAAGAAAGATTCTGTCAGTGGATAGATGAATCTAGGTATTGATCGAAGGAATATTCGAAATTTTGATTTTTGACAAAATGGCGGCTCCAAAGAGAAAAAATGCCGATTTTCGACTAAAATTTTTTCCTAAAATTGTTTTCAAAAATAGAAATAATGATCGAAAATCTTAATCCTTCGATCAATCCCCGCAAAATATATCTGAGAAGGTTGTGTTGAAATTTCAAACCGATCGGTTGGGCCGTTTTTGAGAAATCGTGCTCACCGACTTTGAAAACACCGTTTTGAGAAAAACGCGCTTAAAGTTTCAAAAAACGTTTACACACATAAAATTTTTTTTTTTTCAACTCACATGGAGTCGTCTATTCCAGGGCCATAAAATGAACCCTCTGCCTTATCAGCAGCTTCTAATATTCCGATTTGTTGTTAATCGATTTTTTGACATTTCTAACTGCGTATAACCCCTTAAGCTAAAAGTAGTTTCTACAATCTTGCTTTAAAAATTATATCATGAATGCTGAAAATTATTCAAATCTTCAATTAGGAAATCTGTTGATACGTTGCAAAAACGGGAATAGTGGAGAAGCGGCATTATTCAGAGGCCGGTAAATTAACGTATCAAATAATTTCGGAAAAAAAAAACGAGACTTCCAATGAAAAATCATTAATACATACTTAATTTTCTCATATTGGGATCAAGAGGTCGATTGCATGTGCGTAGTAAAGTGTTCTACTCTGCTTTTCATGAACGTGCACGGTATAAATACAAAAATGGCCATAACTTGCGAAACCGATCAGCTAGGATTTTCAGCTTAACATTTTTTTAATCTACAAAAAATATAGAAACTCTGCGTTAGCCGATTTTGGATCCATTTTTTGTCGACTTTTCCTTGCTTGAGGAGCACCGTGTAAGTCACTATTTACTATTGAGGTATTTCATGGCTTCTCCAATATTCAATAATACATCCAACTTCAATGTTTCATAGTTACGACCCCACGTATACAAACGTCAGAAAAAGGTACCTATATAGGAAATTGAGTTATTCATAATTAATGCTATAATTACTTACTCCAAATTTGAAACAAAAACTCTACTGTCGTAATTTTTAATTTTTAATTTTTAACTGTTTTAATTTTTTTAATGCTTTATTCGTGTATGTAATGAGCTGAACTCGCAACTTATGTATCGAATTGAATATTTTATAGGTCCACTCAAACGGCCAACAGTTCCAGCAACCAGTGAGAACATTCATTTTCAGCATATAACTAATATATAAATTAATCAAACATTTATTGTAATTTTTTGTACAGGTATACGCTCTGATAACATGATTACGTTCATGACAAATCATTTTGAACAGACCAATCAAAGTTTTGGGCAATTGATCGACGTTATTTCGGCACACAATGAAATACTCGAACGTAGATTTAAATCAATTGCAAGGGAGTTAAATGTTGTCGCGCCCAAAAATCAGGATGATATTCCAAAATTTGAAGAAGAGACAGATGACATTTCGACAAAGGAAGAAGAGTACAAAGGAGATTACGAAAGCGAAATGGACGTAGAGGAATCATACGAAAATGACGGAGGTGGAGAGGAAGAATACTTATGGATGAAGATTTGCTTCAGGTATTATAATTATTATGTATTTGTAGCACTTATATGACATGTACAAATATCAAAATTTTTGTGCATTTGTTAATTGTTTTGCAGACTTATGGGCATATCTAAAAAGTATGGACAGCATTCACTATCGGACACTTTCAGTTTGACATCATTATTTTATTTTTCAATATATTTTACATTTCTTTGCAAGATTACCATACATTTACAAAGTTAATATCAGAGATGAGTAAGAAAATTGCTCACGCATTGTTGTAGGTTTGTTGAGGTTTTTTAAGGAGTTTCGGCACACCAAAATGACTAGTTTTTTATAAATTCATTACGGCATAGTCGTCACATTAAATATTCATCAAATTATTGAATTCATAAACTGATGATTTCCCGGAAATTTCCAGAAAAAAATAATACCGAAATTATAAACAAACGGCTAGATATCGATTTTTTATTTTCAAGTGCTTTGAAAAGTTGAAAATGGTTAAAAATCTAGTAGATTGGTTCGATTACAGTCTACGATGGCTTATTTTCTTCAGGAAACTATTCTCTTTAATCCGACTGTGACACATATTTTTCCTCATGTTGGGGATGGTGAATATTCAAATTCACAAGATTGCACGTACATCGCTTTTAAACAACAAATAACCACATAGAATTGGCGATTAACAGGAAAAATAATCGGTCACAGTGAATTTGTGGGAAATAGTTTTCTGGATAAAATGAGCCATCGTAGACTGTAATCAAACCAATTTACTAGATTTTTAACCATTTTCAACTTTTTAAAGCACTTGAAAATCAAAAATCGATATCTAGCTGTTTGTTTATAATTTTGGTATTATTTTTTTCTGGAAATTTCCAGGAAACCATCAGTTTATGAATTCAATAATTTGATGAATATTTAATGTGACGACTATACCGTAATGAATTTATAAAAAACTAGTCATTTTGGTGTACCGAAACTCCTGGATTGCCTACGTCACCTACCAGCGTGCAAACCAATAACATCCACTGCAATAGGATGGAAAGAATAGGTCTTTCTAAGAGTGCGAGAAAGAGTAAGCGATGGGGCGATTGAGAGGGCCAAAGAGAGAGCAATAATTTTAGCTATCTCTCTCACACTCTTTATGAAAGACCTATTGGTTTTAATTGGTTTTCTCAGCTGGTGAGTAGCATAGGTAAAAAATCTAGACGAATTTACAATAATACCGTGAGTAATCTTCCTGTTCATCTATGTTATGGAAGGGAGACACAATCCTTGAAAATAATTCTTTCTTTACAAATTGCTGGTATGCCTTACAGAAATGATTTGTTGACTTCATGTTTCTTCAGCAGATTACCAATATTTCGAAGTATAATTCAATGCTTTTTGGATTTTCAGGACTTCCTCTGACATTGTTGAAGGTTGTCAAAAGAAAAATGATTGTCACAGGATACAGGTCCCATCGTTAATTGAAAGCTTTTTGAACTTTGCAGGGAGTATTCTACAATGATGCACCTAATTACGGACCAAACCAACGATATTGAAAAATGAGATCATTGGGAACAGTTAACACACTTCTCTTCTTAACAAAAACAAAACCGAAACAAAAGCTTAGACGTCTGGTCCGAAATTACATAATTGTAGGAAATTCTCTACGAATTTTAAGAGGTTTTGACGAATGCTGCGACCTGTACTCTGCGACAACCACTTTTCCTTTGCCAGCCTTCAACTACGTAAGGCTAAGTCCTGAAAATCCAAAATAGCACCGAATTATACTTTAATTATACTTTTTTTTTTTTAATACTCATTTCTGTAACTCAGTGATTTGATGAAACTCATTTAACCACTAATATATAAGTTTATGTGTAATAATAATGAAGTACAAATTATATCTAATCAATATGGCCAATTAAAAAATATAAAGTTGAAGTTTTTAATTACCCACCAATTCCAAACTATACTCTGTTCACCAAGAAAACGACCTCCACCCTCGCTCTCACTCCACCTCGATGGCATGTCGTTCTCTCGGTGAACGGAGTAAACAATGGGGTGCCCACTAAAAAAAAAAAAACGTGAGATTTTTTTATTTTCAAATACCAATTATATATCTGATAGATTCGATCTACACAAATAAACACATATTTATACAGGTTGAATATTTTAATAAAAAACCTTGACCAAAAAGTCCGTTTGACCATTGTTGAATTTCGACACGGTTAACTAATTAATAGTATAGAACAATAATAAAAAATTTGTGGTCAACCCCATTAAATAATTTAAGTCACCCCATACATTACATTTTTTTATCGTATAGAATTATTTTAAAAATCAAGATTTTATTACCTATATTAAACAAGCGCGCACATAAGAAAACGAAACAGTGGTTGCGACATTGATCTATATTCAGTGGATTCGGATGTTATTTTGGTTAGGAAGCTAAAGATCAAGTTGTTCAAAAGGGTAATACATTTTATTCATTTTCGCCTGGATCATAACTTATCGCACGTTTCACCCTCTACCGGCTTATCACCATAACATTCGTATCAGGTGAAAACTTTTCCAGAATAAGGCTGCAGCGAATGTTTTGTGACTCACGATTATATATTCTTTTCACATTGGCTATTAGGTACAAAGAATTTCGATTTTCCTCGGACTCTGTTATTTCCTCATTATCTATTTCTTATCATATATCCAGTAATCATTTTGCTAACCCATCTTGATAACCAAAATGTCTGACGGCGGCGGCGATATATCTTTATACAGTCCGATGTCTCTAAGTCCTCCCAACCCCCCAAGAAAAAGAGTTTTTTCAAGAAATGAGGTTCCCCCATTTGCCTTTACCGGAAAATCTATGAAGAATCCATGGGAATAGTGGAGAAAACTCGAAAAATCTACGGGGATTTCCTAGAAATTCTGGGCAAATCTATGGGCAATCCCCAGGAATTCTGGAAAATCTATGGGAAATCTATGGGGAATTTCCCGGAATTCCTGGGAATTCCCCATGGATTTCCCAGAATTCCTGGGGATTCCCCATAGATTTTCCAGAATTCCTGGGGATTCCCCATAGATTTCCCAGAATTTCCAGGCGTTCTCCATGGATTTCCCGGAATACCTGGGGATTCCCCATAGATTTCCCAGAATTCCTAGGAATGCCCCATTGGTTTACCATAGATTTTCCGGGTTTTCCCACTATTCCCATAGATTTCCAATAGATTTTTCGGGTTTTCCCCACTATTCCCATGGCTTCCCCATAGATTCTTCGGGGATTCCCCACTGTTTCCACGTGTTCCCCATAGATTTCCCGAAATTCCTGGAAATTCCTGGAAATTCCTGGAAATTCCCCATAGATTTTCCAGAATTTTTGGGGATTTCCCATAGATTTTCTAGAATTTCTAGGAATAGTGGGGAAAACCCGAAAAATCTATGGGTTATCGATGGAAATAGTGGGAAAAAACCGGAAAATCTATGGGGAATCCCCAGGTATTCCGAGAAATCTATGGAGAACGCCTAAAAATTCTGGGAAATCTATTGGGAATGCCTAGAAATTCTAGGGAATCTATGGGGAATCCCCAGGAATTCTAGGAAATCTATGGTGAATTCCTAGAAATTCTAGGAAATCTATGGGGAATCCCCAGGAATTCACATGACTTGATCGAAGGGTCCATGGTAGGGGGAGAGGGGAGGAAAGCCGAGCGGAGCCGAGGTGGCCATGGAATTACCCAGAATTCCCTGCGATATTGACACGGTGGAGCGGAGCCGAGGTGGCGAGGAGGAGTTCACATGACTCTAAGCAAGGGCCCAAGGCGCGAAAGGGCCAGGAAGGGGTTCACTTGACTCAATCCAATGGCCGGTGGCGGGGGCGGGGGGGGGGGGGGGGGGGGGAGCCGAGCGGAGCCGAGGTGGCCATGGCATATTACCCAGAATTCCCTGCAATACTGACACGGCGGCGGCGGCGGCGGACTAGATATCTTTATAATATCGAGAGATATACAGGGTGTTACAACTAACTATGTCACCCCGACGGGTGGTGATAGGGGGGACCTTAACTAACATTTTCGATATAGGAACCCATGTCCGGAAAGTTGACGTTACCTTGATATGAGGGATTCAAAGTTTTCAGCGAACGTCTGCAACGCTTGCTCACAGGCGCGGCGAAATCGTCGAGGATTTAGAAATAATCCAAGTCTAATTCAACTATTTATTAACAACATAATGAATCTAACGCAGTGTTCCAAATATCACAGAAAATAAGTATTTTCGTCGTTAAGGGGAGACTCCGCAGGTTTTGTTGAAAAAACCACGTTTCTGCTATTGGTATCACGAAAAAACATCCAATCGAAAATTCCTGACAGCAATTTTTCGATTTATAATATTATGTGTCTTGAAAAAAAATGTCAACCTCCTGCGATGAAAGTGTATGCGCAGAGAACCTTTCGCATTTTCTTCGCAGTCGCTTTGCTGCAAAAGGTTTCCTGCGCATACACTTTCATCGCAGGAGGTTGACATTTTTTTTTTTCAAGACACATAATATTATAATCATAAAATTGCTGTCAGGAATTTTCGATTGGACGTTTTTCCGTGATTTCAAGAGCAGAAACGTGGTTTTTTCAACAAAACCTGCGGAGTCCCCACTTAACGACGAAAATACTTATTTTCTGTGATATTTGGAACACTGCGTTAGATTCATTATGTTGTTAATAAATAGTTGAATTAGACTTGGATTATTTCTAAATCCTCGACGATTTCGCCGCGCCTGTGAGCAAGCGTTGCAGGCGTTCGCTGAAAACTTTGAATCCCTCATATCAAGGTAACGTCAACAGTAGTAGGTGCCAGCCATGGCGAGTCATAACAAATGACGTCACGAGGTCAGTGACCGGGCGGGAGTGGGGGTTTGGCGTCAAAACAATGAGAGACAGCAGACTGTCCGATCCAAGATGGCGGCGCCCATACGCAATATTATAAACAAATATGGCGCCCGTTTTCCAATTTTTTCAAAATCCAAGATGGCTACTATTTTTTTCAAAATCCAAGATGGCTACTATTTTTTCAAAATCAAATATGGCTACTATTTTTCAAAATCCAAGATGTCTGATCTAAGATGGCCCCGCCCATACAAACCAATATGGCGGCTTTTCCAAGATGGCTACTATTTTTTTCTCAAAATCCAAGATGGCTACTATGCCGGCTCTGAAATAATAAATTCTTATCCTATATATATCTATACTAGCTGAAATTGATAGAAAATGACAGGGTATATGCAGGGATTGACACAAATTATTTTCAAATATTCGTTTATTATTATTTTATCAAATCTAGTTTTTTACAAGCATATTTTATCAGATCTACTTTTTTTTTACAATCATATTTTATTAAATCTAGTTTTTTACAAGTATCTTTTTTTTTTTTTTTTTTTTAACGTAGGTACAACAGAGCGCGCCGACCCGTCATTCGCGATCGTGAGACGAGATCGCACCCCCGCATCGGTCATTCGAGACCTACCGAATCGATTAATCAAGCCACGATCTTCCTCGTAATTCCGGTACAATCCTCCTGACTATATCTTGACGTATTCACACCTATGAGTACCCCAGGATAGAGTCGGGAGAATCATACCAGCCTTATGAGGAAGATAACAGCCGGATTTATCGCCCGGTTGATCTTGGACGACCGATGCTTGGGTACTATCTAGTCTCACGATCCGAAATACGGGTCACATTCATACAAGACCGCAACAGATCCCGATAAGAGGTCATCCGAGGCCTACAGAATCGATGAAACGAAACTGCGATCTTCCTCGTAATCTCGCTACAAGCCTCCTGACGCTAGCTTAGCCTATTCATGAATGAATACCCCAGGCTAGCGTCGGGAGAGTCATACCGACATTAAGAGGAAGACAGCAGCCTAATTCATCGATTCTGCAGATCGCGGTGACCTCTTATTGGGTTCTATTTCGGTCCATATTAAGACTAGTTTTCACATTCATCCCTTATATCGAACAGACTAAACTACAGAGCGCGCTGCCCCTGGGCTCGCATCACCCGCCATTCGCAATCACGTGACTAGAGCATATCCTCGCATCGGTCATCAGAAACGTATCGAAACGATGAACCAACCAGCCTTCCTCCGCGTCAACCCAGTACAGGTGTCCTGAGACTATCTTGACATATTCATGAATGAATACCCCAGGATGGTGTCGGGACGCCTATACTGAGCTCGCGCGGAGGAGAGCAGGAAGATTTATCGTCTCGGTACACCACGGATGACCGATGTTTGGGCTTGCTCAAGTCTCGTGATTCGAATCGTGCGGGGATGAAACCCCAGGGTCAACGCGGGCTGACAGTTTATTTCTCTCACACATACCCACTTAACAATGAAACCGCGCCGACATATGCCGGTAATAATGCACACACACACTTCACTTATCAATTATAACACTCTGGCGTATGTCGGCTATGATGTAAGGTAAAAACAAACGGGTCAACTCGTGAAACACAACATTTAAATGGTCACTGCCAAATTCCGCAGCCAGCATGCCCCTGTGGAGCGCATCCTTCGCTGCTTCAGCCTCCTCGCACACCACGACACCGATCTGCTGCAGAGTGGGGGCCGTCATCTTTCTGGATCGCACGATGCTGGCAAAGCGACGAACCAGCAACTCCTTGCACTTGTCGACATTATCTACCATATCCTTCAGTTGAATGATATACTCGTCTATACAGCAAGCGATATGGCGCAGACCGTCAAATGTAACCTTCTGCATCACAATTACCGGCGAATAGGCTTTTCGTTTCTTCCATCCAGGTTCACCAGTGTTATCGCCCTCCTCCTCCTCTTCGTACCCCTGCTGACTTTCGGCAGCGTCAGGATTGCTCGCATAGAATGCAACTACTTTCGAACCGTGAGCCGATGTTAAACGCAAGGAACACCCTCCGGCTAGCGAGATGGTATCGCTCAGCAACGAACTCAGACTACCGGCGGGACGCTCGCTTTTCTCGAAATACTTTTCGATATCCTCGAGCTTTTCAGTCAGATCTTCCCATGCTTCGGCGGTGAGGGATACACCGCTCGAGTAATTATTTACGAATTTCACCACAGGCTCGAAAGTCCCATCCAACCGGAGACGAAGCCCGACGTTCACCTTTTTCGACCACGAACCGTTCAGCCCGTACGTCCTCGACAGTAGCAGGCTACGCTCGGATTTCTTCAGCGCTATGTCAAAGGTCTTAGCCAATCGACTACACCCCTCTTTCAACGAGCCTGTTTTCGGTGTGGCCATTGTTCTTGACTGTTCGGTTGCAACTGAAAGCTCCGCACCCGATCTAGTCTTCACCGAGGCCTACCCACCCCACCATTCTGCACACCTCAGCAAAAATACGCATCACCACGTGACAATCGCGTGACAGTCGCAGCAGCATCGCGCAGCGCGCTTCAGCGAAAATGTAACCTCATACCGATCATGCGAGGATTACTGTAGCTATGATTTTTCTATAACCACGTAATCCGACGCGCAACGGACGTCGTTATCTTCCAGGTATCGTCAACACGGTCTTCGTAATATTTCAACAATAAAGTCGTACGCCGACAGCGGTCACCCTCGCCTTTCGTAAAACGCTGATGGCACATCACGCCACTCCAGGTGTCCTGCATATTCGCGATGTATGCACACCCACGCACGCACACACACACACACACACACACACACACACACACACACACACACACACACACACACACACACACACACACACACACACACACACACACACACACCATTTTTTTCATACTAGTCCTAGCGAAAACTTTATGAAGGGAATAGAGAGACTCGCATTACAAACTAACAGATAGTCCAGTGAAGAAGTGTTTCTCGACAGCAACAACAGAAAAGGTATGTCTTTACGACTCTTTCCCTCGTTCAACCCTCTAATTCCGAAGGATTCTGAACAAAAAAATGTTTAAAAAAAATTCAGATGGAACGGATCGCAAGACGTGCTCGAGTACTGCGGCTGAAGGGGGAGATGCGACAGAGATATCTCACTAACGCGAGGGCGCTCTTGCAATTCCTGCGAGTAAACAATGTCGCAGAGGGGTTCGTCGCCGAGACCGATAATATCCATTATGAGATGCTCACCCATCTCAATAGGCAGTGGGAAATCAACGATTCCTTCGTCTACGGGACGAACCCCGCGGAGGCTGCAGGGGCTGTACAGAGCGAGGAAATTTCTTCAACCGTCGCTGAGGAGGAGGAGGAGGAGGAGGAGGAAAGAAACCCGCTAAATTTGGACGAGCACGACGGTCTGAGCATTCAGGAAGAAGAAGAAGAAGAAGAAGAAGAAGAAGAAGAAGAAGAAGTAGAAGAAGTAGAGGAGGAAGACCAGGTGGTCCCAAATCGTCCGCCATCACCACCACCTCCATCCCCCGCCTCGTTACCTCGCTCCCCGTCCCCACCCCCAGAGTCCCCCCGATCACCTTCCCCCCTATTTATCACCCGCCGTTGATTTAATAATATTAATAACCTTACGTATAATTTTTTACACGAATATAGATTTAATAAAAATGTAGAGAGTATATAATTCAATAATAATAACCGTAGCTATAATTTTTACATGTGATATATATACAGGGTGGTCCATTTTAATCGATGCCGGCGAATATCTCGAAAACTAACAATAGGTGTATTCTTTTGACTCTGTGATCAGTGATCAAAGTGATCATGATCACTTGATAGTTGTTCTTTTGATCGTATCACTTCCCCCACCACGAGCACGAAGTAATCACGATCACTTCCGAAGTGATCGCACAATTTGTGCGATCACTTGGTATGTGATCAGAATTTCGACCGCGAAAGCAGTCAAATTTCAAATCTGGCTTCGAAATATAACCTAAAAGCACAACTTCTAGTAGGAAAGTGCGCCATTGATCTCGTGTTAAGACTGTGTCGAAAATGAGTCTAGAATCCGTAATTCTGATTCCAATTGTGAACGAGGAAGGAGTTCATTCAAAAAACGACGATGGTGACGAACTTTACTTTAATACCAAAGGTAATTAATAACTATTATATAAAACTATAATATGTAACTGTTTAACTATACTACAGAAACTTCAGAATTTAACGACATACACATAAAAAACGATTTTTATTTTCAGAAAATTGCATTATAGCTGTTCCTGTACAATTTGAGCCTGTATCGGAATTTTCACAATATGAAACTGAGAATGAAACTCCAGCAGACGAAGAAACTGCTAACGTTGACGTCAATTATGTGCAGTCCGATAGTGAGATGCAGTCAGACAGTGAGCTGCAGTCCGATGGGCACTGGTCTGACAAGGCTATCCTACAACTTATATCAACCTACAAAGAATTTTCAAAAGATCTGCAGCATGCCAAGAAAAAAAAAAAAGTTTGGGGATGCATTGCTGCTAAATTAAAACAATTAGGAAGTAATGTAAGGCCTAATATGTCTAATTATGTATTGTAGGATCATCATAATGTAGTAATATAATAGTTTCAAAATGTGTTTGACGTTATTTCAGCGAGATTCGGACAAATGCCAAAGAAAGTGGCTCAATCTAATAAAGTCATATAAAAAGATCAAGGACAACAACAAGCAGACAGGAAGAGGTTCACTCAAAAAATTCAAGTGTTACGAAGAGCTGGACGAAATATTAGGCAAGAAACCTTCCTGCAAAGAACCATCTGCTGGTTCCACACTCGACCTCGGACTTGAAGTCATCACCATGGCGAAGGATAAAATTATTGAGCAACAAACTAATGTTCCAGGTAACATGATTATTAAATATATACAAATTTCGATCTTCGTAACCACTGCACTGCAGATAGAATGATTATTGTAACAAGCTGTATTTTCAACTGAACAGATCCTTACAGCATGTTAGATTTCTCACTGCTGTTTTTTTGAAACTCAATCTGTAGATCCTTATGTGTAAGCTCTAATAATCTCTACCCTCAATTATTAATATTCTTTAGAAACTCAACTTGGTTCTAAGAAAAGACCAGCTGAGGGACCAGTCGATGCTGTGCAGGCCAAGCCCCAAGCTTTGCAAGGACATAACGCAGTGGTGAATGAAGTTGTCCATGGAGTAGGAGTCCAAGCAGCAGTTGGTAAGAACATGAATAGCGCAAGAGGTGCCTAGCTATTGACTTGGTAAAATTCTTCAATGATGAATAACAGAGGAATTACATTTCAAGTGATAGATTCTGACTGTAATGAATCTAACAAACCTACGAAAAGAAGAAATACTGGAAATAGAGAATTTTTCTGTAAGAAACTGGAATATTTAAAAGAAAAAGAATGCCAAAAAAAATTGGACAGTGAAAATAAAGAAAAAAGACATTCAGATCGCATGGAAATTGAAAGAAGACGCCTTGAGTTGGAAGAAATGAAAATAAAAGCATTAGAAAAGTTGGCACAAATGACTGTAAGTACGAAAATGTATACTAAATGTGTACGACAACCAGTATAAATATGAATATTCTCCAGGACGACAACTTGAGCCCTTAAGTGGTCATGAGGAATGATTGGACGGCATGGTGTTCATTAAAGTCAAACTCGACGCCAGTTTTTTATACAAATATATATTTTTATGAGTATGTACTAAAATTAAGAAAAAAATGTGATACATGTACCCATCATATTTTTTTAGATATATACAATTCCAAAGATATAATATAATAATAATAATAAAACATAAATGATTAAAGCGTTTCTATTCTGATTTACATCAATTTATCGAGTTTCTATAGGATGATTAAGCTTGGTTCATTGTCAGGCATCCCTTATTTACAGTAAAAAAATTATTATGCATCGTTCATAATAGCTTCTAACAACCGATCTCTGTATCCGTGATTATTTTCAACAACCTCATTATCGCCGACATCATTGATAACCTCAGCATCACCATTTTCATCAATTAAGTCTTCTCCAAAATCATTTTGGTCAATACAAATATTGTGCAATATGCAAGCTGTTGCAACACAACAGTTGATGACTATCAAATCTGTGTTGTCAAAATGTTGAAGTCTACGAAACCGACCTTTCAATTTTCCAAATGCATGCTCAACGACAATTCTTGTGGCTGAGTGTTTGTAATTGAATGTTTTTTGATTGTCCGTCAGGTTTCCATTATCTTTATATGGAGGTATTAGCCATCGAAGCATGGGATAGGCGGAATCTCCAAGTATAATATATCCGTGGGGAATATTATTCCCAACCTGATAGATCTTCGATCGTCGCAGCATTCTAGCGTCATGTACAGATCCGGGTTCCCCAACATAAATATTGCGAAACCTCGTCTTGTGATCTACAATGCCTTATAAGAGGATACTATGGAATCCCTTTCGGTTCACATAATCTTCCGCATGTGTAGTAGGTCTTCTAATTGGTATGTGTGAGCCATCAATAGCTCCTATGACTCCAGGAATATTCTTTTTTTTTCTAAAATTTTCCGCTAAATTTGGGAGCTCATTTTCATTCGGCCATCTAATGTAGTCTGTACTATTTACTGTGAAGAATTTTGTCACTTTTTTTATTATCGTGTGAGCACAACTTTCCGTGATATCAAATCTGTCTGATATTTGTCTAAACGTTTCCTTATTAGCGAGGTACCACACCGTTACAAGTAACGCTTTTTCCGCAGAGACTTTATCCCAGCCAGATGGATCGGAACTAACAAGTGGTACAACGGCTTCTGTAATTTCAATAATCCATTTGTAATATTCAAACGATCGCTTTATATTTCTGTTTGTATATCCTATAAAAAATCTGATTTGGAATGAATTACTTGGAATACTTTGTAGTACTTACCAATGAGAGTTTCGGCTGTTTGTCTCTCTAGTCTGAAGTGCTTTCGAAATTCTTCGTTGCTGTACGTTCGAACTGTCTCCATGAAGTTTTCAATGCGTACTTTCTCCTGACGGTGAAGTAATTCATCATCGCTGGAACTGCTACTACTGTCTGAACTTGAAGAGCTTGATATTACGCTTGGCATGGCATCATCCCCTAGAATGTCCTGAGAAACATTAACTGATTGATTATAACCACAAAACCATTTCGTCAACAACACCGATAATAATTACAACAATTATTTCATTTCACTACTGCTCAAAATAATGATCTTTGCTTCAACCACATGCAATATACTCACAGAAATTTTTCGTTTAAGGCGATTCATAATACTTCGATATCTGCGCACTTCACTTCCAGGTTATGTCGTCGTAATATAAAATAGCCCGCTGCATTATTTTAAGGTTATGTTTTTCTTAGTTTCGTGAATTCCCCTTACAGCGCTACTATCGCTAAAGTAGGCTGTTCTTTTCAACTGATCATGATCACATGTGATCACTAATCACAGTGATCACTGATCCACTGATCACAGAGTCAAAAGAATACACCTAATTATAAAAGAAAAAGTTTTATACAAAACTTGAAGGGTTTCGAGGGGGAAAGATAATGCTGATATGTGTTGACTTGTGGACTTCGCCAATTCCGAGATTTCGCAAGCAACTTCGGATTTTAGATAGGGAACACATGTTTTGGTTTGGGGCATCTGATAGTGCGATGAAAGACTCATTCAAACACGCAAGCAAAAAAAATTGGAAAAAAAAATTTTGCAAAAAAAAATTGGAATAAAAAAATTCGCGAATTTTTTTTTTTTTTTTGCAAAAGATTGCTTTTTTGTCCCTAGCTTTCGAACACATTCATTGTTCATCACTCTAGCTCAAAATTTTTCTCGCCAATTTTGAAATTGGAAAGATTGAATGTACCAGATTATTGAAAAAAAAATCGTAGATCAATAACGCAAAGTGATGAACAATGAATGTGTTCGAAAGCTAGGGACAAAAAAGCACAATCTTTTGCAAGAGAAAAAAAAAAATTCGCGAAATTTTTTTTTGCAATATTTTTTTTCCAATTTTTTTTTGCAAAATTTTTTTTTTCCAATTTTTTTTGCTTGCGTGGTTGAATGAGTCTTTGATCGCGCTATCAGATGCCCTCAACCAAAACATGTATTCCCTATCTAAAATCCGAAGTTGCTTGCGAAATCTCGGAATTGGCGAAATCCACAAGTCAACACATATCAGCATTATCTTTCCCCCTCGAAACCCTCCAAGTTTTGTATAAAACTTTTTCTTTTATAATTGTTAGTTTTCGAGATATTCGCCTGCATCGATTAAAATGGACCACCCTGTATATATCGCGTCACTAATGCCATAAGGTCGTAAGTGCCAAAAATAAAAATTTCATGTTTTTGGTGGCAAAATCTTTTTCGTGCGATATAACATCGTTTGGATATATCCACAAAAAAAAAAAAAAATTTTTTGGCGCTTACGACCTTATGGCTTTAGTGAGGCGATATATATTGATTTATTAAAAATGTAGAACCTATATTATCTAGATTTAAGAAAAAATGTACCAAATAAATATATATATTGATTCATTAAAAAATGTAGAACCTATATTATCTAAATTTAAGAAAAAAATGTAGCAAATAAACATATACATGTTCATATGTATATTATATATATATATATATATATATATTGATTTATTAAAAATGTAGAGCCTATATTATCTAAATTTAAGAAAAAAATGTATCAAATAAATATATATATATATACACGTTCATTAGAGTGGTCCTTATTTTGGTCATTTTCGAATTGAGATTTCTTCGCCCCCTAGAAGGGTTCCAAATAATTAAAAAAAAACATCCTCCAAATTTGAACTTTTTATCTCAATTTTAACACGTGCCGCAAAGCCTCTGAAGTTTTGCGTTTGATTAACATGGCGTTTTCACTTACCTTTATTCAGAATTTTGGCGCACCGTCAATAAGTGCGAAAAAAATCTAATTCTTGTAGGAATCTTTCAAGAAAACCCGATATTATTTTATCAGATTTACAGAAATTCCAAATTCAAAATGGCGGATCCAAAATGGCGGCTGAATTTAAACATTTTTCATGTTTTACAGCCGCTATTTTGGATCCACCATTTTGAATTTGGAATTTCTGTAAATCTGATAAAATAATTTCGGGTTTTCTTGAAAGATTCCTACAAGAATTAGATTTTTTTTCGCACTTATTAACGGTGCGCCAAAATTCTGAATAAAGGTAAGTGAAAACGCCATGTTAATCAAACGCAAAACTTCAGAGGCTTTGCGGCACGTGTTAAAATTGAGATAAAAAGTTCAAATTTGGAGGATGTTTTTTTTTAATTATTTGAAACCCTTCTATGGGGCGAAGAAATCTCAATTCGAAAATGACCAAAATAAGGACCACTCTAACGTTCATATATATATATATTGTAACATTCCAGCTGTTCTGGCTCCTGCCGGAGCAGCCGGACAAGTGTCCATCGCGCATCCCGCGACGCGCATCTCGCGATGCACGCCGCGGAATTTCGTGTATTGCTTAATGTTGCGCAATCTGCGATTCCGCACCACCCGCGATTCCGTGCAAAACCGCGATTCCGTGCATCCCGCGATTTCGCGGTGCCCGCTAATTATCGGTATAAAAGGGGGTACGTGGAGGCATCAGGTACCGATTGTGTGGCAAAGTGCCCGTCGAGTCACATCGTTAATTACTCATTAGGCACGTAGCCAAAATAGTGCGTGACCTGTACTTGCTCTTAAATCGCGTTTCGATACTCATAAAAATTGAAGTGATTAAAATCGCGATTTTCGATATTGAAAAACATAAGTCTAATTAAAAATTTAAATTCACATTTCACACTGTTCAAAGTTTTTTACTAATTTCTTATAAATAAATAAATTAGACTGCAAGCATAAAAGACGTCATAGTACAGAGCTATCGGCGCAATTCAATTCAATTGTGGATTGGACATCCACAATTATTAAAATACCGGCTTAAACAAAACCAACTGAATGGAAACATTGATCATGAACTCTAATTAACTCTAATCTTATCCTACTGAATTATTTCTTTAATATAAACCTTTATTTTCTGTTATATTCTACTCTATTCTATTCTTTATGATTTAATTCTATTCTGATTTCTATGCTTAATGAACTACGTTCTGTTTAATCCTTTTGTATCGTTTTCTACGACTGACTAATGATTATTTAATTTCATTAAATACTATCTATTGTTAAAACGACATCTATTTCTTTCAATTTCCTATTTCCTTTAAATTAATAATCTCTAAATATTTCAGGTTTCTTTCTTTATTTTCCATTTGCAAACGACAGCTACGGTGCGGGTGTAAAACCCAATCCCGAGTCTAGTTGTTCAGCTTGGTACGCCTAGCGACACCCAGCTCTGTGCTAAGGCAGCAACGGTTGAGTTGGTGTGGGTTTGCAACACTGGGGAATACCCATGTCTGTGATTCTCGCACACAACTATGTAACGTCCGAGCGGACGATATACCCTATTCATGCTTTCCACTATACAAAATCACCAGAAATCACTACATTACCGACAGACTTGGGAACCTACAGAACCGACATACGATACACGCATGTTTACCGACTTATCCCATTCCAACTAATGCTAAAGACACTAGACGATATACTTGCAGGACCCCCCATTCATTTAGGAACGTAAATTCATTCTGTTGTATCCAATGATGACCCTCTACCATTTATGGTACGAGCAACCTTTTCACTACCATAATGCATATTAATTAACTTCATTAACTAAATACGGATAAATACCTTATATTATGAATAACCACTAAAATACCATCATTGCAACAATGGCTGAATTACCTTCTTAATTGAACTTAACGTTACTTATATATACCCATTTTACTATCCATAATATTATCTTATTACTATTACTATTACAAGCCATATTTCTAGGTTTAGAACCCCATCAATCGTTATTACAATATAAATTACACACCTAAGTATATATACATATAAGTTACATTAAACAACATATGATAATTATGTTGAGATAGTTATACCACACTACTCGATCCAAAACACACACACATACAGATACACATACACGTACTCTGACAACCTGGCAACAGGGCCCCAAAAACCACACCCTAAAACCCAACACTACACATCCTCAACCACGCTACACTACCAATATCCACTTAACCATTACCTGATCTCGTACGCACACACATACACACATATATTACATATACCTATTTTTATATTCATATTAACCATAATATTAACCATACACAAGATGACCACATTTTACTACATCATCAAATACGTATATATTCAAGCTTACGCTTTAATTCGCATTATATGAAATGAACAAATATAAAGACACATTATAATCACATATCCAGTTGATATGCGGTTGCTATATTATATATCATACCTTTAAAATTACCTTATCTTAATACCATATTTTTTACCCACTAAGATATTATCAATTCATATGTTCATTACTATTACGAATTTATATTATACTATTAATTCATACATTCATCTACCAAAATTACTATTACCAATTTATATTATACTATTAATCCATACATTCATCTACCAAGTTACTATTACCAAATTATATTATACTATTAATCCATACATTCGTCTACCAAATTACTATTACGAATTTATATTATACTATTAATCCATACATTCATCTACCAAATTACTATTACCAATTTATATTATACTATTAATCCATACATTCGTCTACCAAATTACTATTACCAAATTATATTATACTATTAATTCATATTCTTATCTACCAAAATTACTATTACCAAATTACATTATATTTTGATATTACCTTTTTTACTCTTAACGCAAAACTTACTAATAACACGATACCACCCAATATTATACCATGGCTCCCCGTGCAACACCGCATCGAGAACCCACGGTCTGGCTCTCTTCCCCTTTTTACCCCATACCACTTGGAAAGACCAGGAGGCACATACCACCCAACGAAGACAAGGATGAACCCTTAAGAAGTTACTGAGAGGAAAGAGGAAAGGAACTCACATGGTCACCAAAGGCCTAAAAAGGAAAAAAGAGTCAAGTGACCATTACGACCAAAAGAGAAAACAAGAAATCTCTCGGAAGACAGATAGAGACGAAACTAGGTTTCATCTAAAATAGGAAGAAGAAAGGAAAACCATAACTGTCAAAACGAGGATAATTTATCGGGAGCCATCTTGTCGGGGAGCGCCTCAAGGAGAGGTTCGACCCCTCAAAAATATGTCATAATATTAAGAAATAGCTCTAAGGAAAGGTTTATAAAATAACTACTGTAACCTATGTAAAAATAAGCTTCACTGAAAACTCTCGAGTCATAAACAGTCAAATAGCGTGAACACGTGCGAACCTAAAAGAACGAGTGGATGCAACCCCAGGTATAGGACATCATGCAAAGCCCGAGAAACCCTTACGACCACGGAAAACATGCTACCCGTAAGGACAAACAAACAACGAGAGGAAACGACGTACCAAATGCCAAAAACCCCAGCCTTTTATTATTTAATCCAGACGCATGCAACTACGCTGGGAAAGTCAAAAACCAAGGAGAAACGCAAAGTCACACGGACACCACACCGTAAGGTAGGAGTCGGGCGCGGTCCACAACCTCCCCTACAACTCCGAAGCCAGAATTTCCAAGAAATCCACAGACACACCATACAACCAAACGAAGGGCGCGGTCCACAACCACCACCATAACTACGAGGCCCAGAATTCCAAGAAATCCACGGACACACCGTACAACCAAACGAAGGGCGCGGTCCACCCTCACCCACACGAGCATATACGCTACGCAGCCTCTTCGGGGCCTGGACCAATCCAAAAGGAACAATGGAGCTCACGTGACGAAATGAACCAATCAACAAGGATCGCATACCGCGACCCAATAAAGGGCCCCGCACCCCCGAAGTTCCATATATAAGACCCACGATCTAAAAAACGCTTGCTCGCTTCTCATTAACCATTTCTACGCGTCGACGACACATCCTAAAAGAACAAGTTTAAACATATACTTCGCAACGCAATTTCCACTCACACGCATTTGTTTTATTCAAGTCAAAATTCGACTTAGTTCAAATCGCCTCTTTTTATTATTTCTTAAACCTTAATTATTCAGTGAAGGTTATTTATTTGCAAATTCACCATTTTACTAATTAACTAATAATCAAACCAATAAATACTACTCTTACTTCAATTTATCGATAATTTATTTAAAACCACCTGCTGCATCTTTCCGTCGACGAAGATCATCAGACACGTCAACGAAGATCATCAGATCCGACAACGAAGTTAGAAACCCAGCGTAAGGTAAGAGTAAACCACGCAAACTATTTAAATAATCCTTTCTCCTAATACCGACATACCCTATTAAGATACATGCGAAAATCACGATAATCAGAGCCAGATAGACGAAAGACATAATAAGTAGACGACATAACTTCCCCGAGTTTATTACTAGATTAATCCGGTCCATTGTATTTTAATACTTAATCGGTAATTGGTGACCCACAACTATCGAGTGACCGTCTGAGTCGTTCCCGCGATAAAATCCTGCAGCTAGCCTCCAGATTTGCCCGCGAACGCCGCTCCGACGTCACATAATTTTATGGTGCATCGGCCGGGAAAACCAAACGTTAATGATCGCGAATAACTTTTTGTGACGCGTATAACGACCGATGGATAGGAAAGACTAGTCAATGAATTCAGGAGTTCTCTTTAGATTCGAAAAATAGATCGTTGTAATTCACGATAAAGCCTTCTGTGGCGTGTAAACGATCTACGGTCTGAAACAAATCAAGCAGTGAAACTTTCAAATAAATGCTAAAAATTTTTTAGACGAAGCCCAGGAAAAACGATTCCGATTCTCGATAGAATTATTTTAGACGAAGTTGCGGAGACGCCGATTCTCAATCAAATCATTTAAGACGAAGCCGGGGGATTTAAGACGAAGTCAGGAGGTTTTAGACGATGCCAGAAGATAACGATTCCGATTATTAATAGAATCATTTTAGACGAAGCTCAGGAAAAAATATGATTTTTTTTTTTTAAGGCAAAAACGCAACAAGTTTAAATGAAATTCAAGAAAGAATACGATTCGTAAGGCGATAAAACAACAAATTTAAGCGAAGCCCGGGGAAGAATACAATTTCCTTTTTCTTCTCTCCTCCTTTTCTCGCAATAAAGCGACAATTTTTAACAGAGCTCAGATCAGGTCAGAATATTTAAGCCGGCGATATAGCAATTACAAACAAAGCGCGAGATAGGGTCGTGACAACTAAAGCGACAATACAAAAATTTTTACTTCTTTTCACTTTTACTAGGTTAATGAATAACCAATCGAACGATATTTGCAATTATTACGAAATTCTAATGATCAATGAACGGTTTTAACTCTCGCAACCCAGGAGTAGTCCATAGTCCGCGTGTAGCAGTATTGGTAGACCTTGACGTAGACGAATCAAGTCCGAATCGAGATCAGAACCCCAATGCAGATCCAAATTTAATTCCCAACTTAATCCCTATCTTAGACCCAAATCCAAGTTCAGATCCCAATTTAAACCTAAATTTGGAACCCACCTCAAATCCAAACTCAAGTCCAACCCCTGGCCCAAGCCAACAGAGGGTAACCAGATCACAAAGTAGTAGCGGGACACAATTATTTGAAGGCGAACTCGAGCAATTAGCTAGGGAACATAAAAAGGCAAGGCGAAGATTGAACAAGAAACCAAATCCGGAAGAGATTATTGACGAAAACGAAACAAAAGATAAGAAAATGCCGGCAGAAGACGGTCAAGCGCCACCGAACCCACCGAACCCACCTCCACCCACCTATATTCCAGTTAAAGACGCTTTGGAAGCGGTCCCAATATTTAACGGCCTGGCATCGGAGGTACGTAGTTTTATACAGGGGTGTAAGGACGCGCGGGGTATGGTGCCGCCGCACATGGAATTAAGTCTCACGAGAATAATAAAGAATAAAATAAGAGGCCCCGCTAAACGCGTATTCCGAGACGAACAATTCAGTACGATAGACGAATTAACCGCACGAATTGACAAAACTTACGGTTCAGTAAAAGCAGTAAACGTATGTCAGGGGGAATTAGGTAACTTATACCAGCTAGACGGCGAAGACGTATTGACGTTCGCAGCTAGAATACGCGAATGCATGGCGGATATAAATCAAGCATTTTTACAAGAACGGAGAACGGACGATTTCGAAGCGTTTAAAAGTAACACGGAAAAGGACGGCAAGGGGGTATTTTTACGCGGATTAAAACCGGAAATAGAAGGGAAAATGACCGTAATCCCGGCCAGTTTTAAAGGTTTAGTAGATGAAGCGCGGAGAATGGAAAAAGAGTTGGAAATTAAGGGAAATATTAGACGCGGGGGACAATCTATTAAAATCGAAGAAGCCAGGGTGAATTACGCTCAAGGCAATTCACAAAAATGTACAATCTGTGGGACACAAAGTCATGAGACCCGAGATTGTCCGTCGGGTAGAGAAAATAGACGCGGAAACCAGTCACAGAATAATTTCGAACCACGAAATCAGTTCCCAAATCGCCCACCGGGACAGGCAAATTACTCAAATAATAATGATTCACGGAATCAGAATCCAAATCAATCAAGAAGTCAGACAAACTATCAAAATAATTCGCGAGACTCGTACCCGAATCAGCGACGTTATCAGGGAAGTCACCAGCCACGCGACTATAGCTTTGACTCGCGAAACCAATATCCGAATCAACGACAAGATCGAGGTAATAATTATCAACCGCGGAATCAGGGAAGTTACTAACCGCGCGCTAACGAATTCAATTCACGAAATCAATACCCAAATCAATCACGAAACCAAAATTACAACCCCCGTAACCAAAATTACTTCGAGCAAGAACAGGGACAGACGCGTTATAATTCGCGAGAAAGCGGAATAAACTCCCGACCGAATCAAGATCAATCTATTCAACGCGAAATGTGCCGGTATTGTAAAAACTTGGGTCACTCAATAAATGAATGTCGCACGCGGCAACGTAATAATCAGTATAGACAAGAAATGCGCGATAACAATCGATCACCGATTTCGGGAAACTGGCAAGGCCCTTCGAACAACGGCGCGAGTTCGGAGGCCACCAACAGACCCAATCGCGCAGTAACAATGATACAGGGCCACCCGTTAGAAAACGAATTAATCTCGTAAGAGAAGAAATCTGCGACAGAAACGAAAAACCATTAATAAACGGTATTCGAGCAAGTACCTCTTATATCCCTAAAGACGAACGCGATGACGGCGAAACGAAACGGGTAGACGACACGGTGACAGATGAACTTAATAATCCCCCTTCTGCGGACGAAGAAGAAAATTATGATGTGAGTTTATTTACTCAATTAGCGAAAGAAGGGTATATCACGACGATCCCGTCGATAGAAGTAGAAGCCGAAGAATTGCAAAAGCCAAGTACGTTCATGTTAGACACAGGGTCAGATTTAAACCTCATCCGAAACAATTGCGTTAAGCCAGAAGTCAGGGTAGATGAGAGTAAAAAATACTGCCTTGAGGGAATTTCGACCGCAGATGTGGTAACTCTAGGAGAAGTCCCTATAGACATAGCAGGTACTCGAGGAAATTTCCAAGTAATTCCTGAGGACATTCCGATCGAACAACACGGTATATTAGGGTCAGAATTTTTTCGCGAAAACGACGCGATAATAAATTTCGAAGAAGAAAGGTTAGAATACGGAACAACGCTAATCCCATTTTCCCAACACGAAAGAGAAACCTCGTGCACTAATAATTATAAAGAATTTACGGAAACCTTTGACGATGAAAACCCCCTATCAAACTTCGATGAACAACTTAAGGTTTGTTTCGGATGTACTCACTCCGGGTTAAATTATAACGGAAACTCTAAAATTTCAGAATCAATTCATATTCCACCCAGAACGCGGAAAAAGATTTGCATTAACCTCCAGAAAACAGACTTACGCGAGGGATACGTACCCTTATTGTTACCCGGTCCCCAGATTTATTTGGGTGACGCGTTAGTAACGAACCGAAACAATAAAGCACACCTTTACGCGATTAACACTACTAACGAACACGCAAGTTTAATGATACCGCCACAAAAACTCCAAGAAGTAGACGAAATAGCTAAAACCCCAAAACCGACCGACGGGACTGACGAAGACACGGGAACAGATAAAAAGACAGTAAGGTTTCAAGAAAACCTAACAAACGAGAAATTGAAATCAAATCACGGAACCAGCACTAATAACTGGAAATCTTTAATAGATAAAATTGATGCAACCGAAAAGTTAAAAGGGAGACGCGAAATCAAATCAAGCAAGGGAAATAAGAGAAGGGTGATAAGTAAAAAGGTCAGGAAAAGGAGACTCGGGAACGATAAAGACCCGACGGTTGATAAAGTGAGGGAATTAAACAAATACGAAGTTAGGAATAAGCTCCCAAACGAAGATGAATACATTACTGATATAACCGTAATGCATGATACTGGAAGTACAACAGATCGCGATAGCTCGGATAGCGAACCCCAGATAAAAACGGCATTCTGCATGAACGTTCAAGCTTTACCCCCAGTTGTTCAAGATAGATTAATGACCTTGGAAAGACTTTTGCGATTAGATCATTTGAATAAAGAAGAAAAACAATGCGTTGAGGAATTAATTTCCAACAATATCGATATCTTTTACTTGCCGGGAGATTATTTGGGCTATACTAATGCCATAAAACATAAAATCATTACGTCGGATGACCAACCAATTAATACCAAACAATACCGCTACCCGCCCGTACATAAAGACGAAATCCAGCGACAGATAGGAGAATTATTAGATTCAGATATTATACGCCCCTCGTCATCCCCTTATAATTCACCCTTATGGATTGTGCCCAAAAAACCCGACTCTAAGGGTAACAAGAGATGGCGAATGGTAATTGATTATAGAACCCTCAATGAGAAAACATTGGGAGACGCGTATCCCCTACCCAACATTGTAGATATAATAGATCAGCTCGGAGGCGCAAGATATTTTTCTGTGTTCGATTTAGCATCAGGGTTTCATCAGATCGAGATGGACGAAAAGGATAAAGGTAAGACAGCATTTTCGACACCGCAAGGACACTATGAATTTAATCGAATGCCTTTCGGCTTAACAAACGCCCCCGCGACTTTTCAAAGATTAATGGATCAAGTATTAACGGGTTTGCAGGGTACGGAAATGTTTGTATATCTCGACGATATCGTGCTCTACGCGAAATCGTTAGAAGAACACGAAGAAAAATTCGGGAAATTGGCAGGAAGGTTGAGAGACGCGAATTTGAAACTCCAACCGGATAAATGTGAATTTTTAAGAACGGAAGTAGCATACCTCGGCCACATTATCGGAGAAGACGGGATCCGTCCTGATCCGAAAAAATTAACAGCCGTAGAATCGTTCCCGGTGCCGAAAAATCAAAAGAATATTCAGCAGTTTCTAGGTCTAGCCGGTTATTACCGTCGGTTCATTCACAACTTCTCTAACATCGCGAAACCACTCACTACACTATTAAAGAAAAATTCGATTTTTGTCTGGACAACCGACCAACAAAAAGCTTTTGAAACCTTGAGACAATTGTTATGCGAACAACCTATACTCCAATACCCCAACTTTAAACAAGAATTTGTAGTAACGACCGACGCTTCGTATTTTGCCATAGGAGGGATACTTAGTCAGGGAGAAATCGGTAGGGACCTACCGATCTCATACTTTTCTAGAGTTTTAAACGGAGCAGAACTCAATTACTCGACAATAGAAAAAGAATTAGTTGCTATAGTATATAGTGTTTTGTACTTTCGACCATACCTCTACGGTAAGAGATTCACATTGGTTACGGACCATAAACCATTAGTTTGGCTTCACTCAATAAAAGATCCCACTTCGCGATTATTGCGTTGGAAAATAAAGTTAGCGGAATACGATTACAGGGTAGTCTATAAAGCCGGAAAAATCAATCTTAACGCGGACGCGTTATCAAGAAACCCAGTAATATTGGAAAACGGAATCCTAACGCGAAAAGGTTTAGAAATTTTAGACGAATTAAGGGAATTGAGCGACATGGAAGAAGCGAACACTCGTAAACGACAGTTGAATACAATTATAATTAAAAAACCGATATTTAAAGACCCTAAGTCACCACAGGTTCTCGCGATCGAACAATATGATAGAGAAATAATAAGACGGGATAATACTAAAATGAAAACGTTGCCGTGCAGAATAATTTCGGAGTTTAGGGGTAGGCTGTCACAACAGGACGGCGACTGCGCGTTTTTTATCACCTTAAGAAATAACCCATGTGACGAAGGTTCGAGGGATTTACAACTCGAAAACAAATTACCGCAATATACCGATTTAACTCTAGGTAGGTCTAGGGTATTGCAAGTAGAGGATAAACGATATATAGGCTTGCCCATAAAAGAAACGACGAACACGCGTTTAGATCGAGAAATATTGGTAGAAGCACTAAAGTCACTGTTAGATACGATAAACGAACTTCAGTTAGAAAAGGTAACCCTGGCTAGGACGTCACGCATCGACGGCATAGAATGGAAGGAAATTTTTAACCTGATCCAAAAAATCCTCGGTAATAACTTGTGTAGAATAATGATATGCAACAATCCTACCAAAACCATCCCTGTACCTACCGAACCAACAGAAAAACGACCAGACGATAACCCCGACATAAATGACGAGACAGGAGACCTTGACTCTATTACGAGGCAAACATCAAGCGAGTCGAATCAATCCGAAGCGGTCAAACCCACTGACAAAGAATCCACTGACAAAGAACCCATTGACGAAGAACCCCATGTCCAAGAATTAATTGACAAAATATCAACGGACGAAGACAGTGATTCAGAAGACGAAACAAAGAACGAAGTAAATTCAGACCCACCGTTAGATCTTTCGGAAGACACGGGCACCCATTCCAACGTTGTCGAGATCGGGGACAATATAGGTACCAAAAAGGGAGCGATAGCCTGGTTCGCACGCGGAAACGGAGAACCAATAGATTCAGGAGGGAAAATACTTTGGAAGGAAAATAAAGCGGTAAGATTAGGAAAGGTTAATGATTACACCACCGGGCTAACTTGGTATAAAAAACGAAAATCTCGGAAACAGTTCATAATGATTTTAGGGGAAGATGGGGATAAGATCGAACAACTCAAATCCGCGTTGTTAAAATTAAAAATACTATTAAACCAAACAAACACGACCACAGTATATGTATCAAAAACCGAAGAGGGTATCGACGGGATCCCTTGGGATCAAGTATCTGCTTTATTTCGATTAACGTTTACAGATGATTCTCCAAAGATCGTGATTTGCAAAAACCAAATTATCGAGCCGCCGGAAGCGGAACGACTAACTATAATGAAGGAAAATCACGCGTCGGCAATAGGGGGACATAAGGGAGTAACTAAAACTTACAACCGTATTAAACTGCAGTATTACTGGCCGAATCTAAAAGAAGATATCCAAAGATACATCTCACAATGCGTGAGTTGTCAAAAGAAAAAACTCGTTCGGGTAAAAACTAAACAACCAATGGTAATAACCGACACCTCGACCACCGCGTTCGATAAAATGTCAATGGACATAGTAGGCCCACTCCCCACAACCAAAAATGAAAATTCCTTCCTATTAACCATGCAGGATAACCTGACCAGATACTCACTAGCGATACCGTTAAAAAGAGCGAATGCTCAGGAAATAGCTGAGGCGTTCGTTAAAAAATTTATTTGCCAATTCGGCGCCCCACGAGCCGTACTAACCGACCAAGGACAAGCCTTTATAGGGAATTTGCTAAAAGCCGTCGCAAAACACTTTAAGATCCAACAATTCAAAACCACAGCTTTCCACCCCCAATCGAATGGATCTTTAGAAAGATCTCATCACGTTTTGATAGAATACTTAAAACATTTTATTAAAGACAAACAAGACTGGGACAATTGGATAGAGTTAGCCATGTTTTCATATAATACCAGTACGCACGAGGCGACCAAGTACTCCCCATACGAACTAGTTTACGGACGAATAGCGCGGACACCCTCAAGTAGGGTGCCGACGGACGGAGAACTCAGGTCATACAACGAATACATTTCCGAACTCCTGGATACGTTCCATAGTATTAGGGCAGACGCTAAAGAAAACTTGGAAAAGGCGAAACTCAAGTATAAATATTATTATGATAAAAAATTAAACCCGCAACAAATAAAGGTAGGGCAAAAGGTATTTACAATGAAAGAAAAAGAGGGCAAATTCGGGGACCATTATAACGGGCCTTACGAGGTGTTAGAAGTGCTCGATATGGAAAATATTAAAATCCAGATAGAGAAAGGGAAAACTAAAGTTATACACCTAAATCGTACTAAACTCGCTAGATTACCGGATGAGCCACCCCAAACCTCAGGTGCCCAACCAGTAAACCAAGAGTCAGGTCATAACGATCCGAACAGTCAATCGGATGAATTAGGGATAGTTCATAACGATCCGAACAGTCAATCGGACGAACTAGGGATAGGTCATGACGTACCAGTCAGGGAACAGTTAGAGTCTGGCCCGCAAATTAACGAAACAACGGGAGATCTTATTAACACCCCCTCGGAAGTAGCCTTAGTGATTAGTATGCCAGCAGATCTAAATACGAGCTCGGGTATGAGCAAGTCGTTCAGGGAAAAATTTGGTGAACTACCCAAATTCGTACCATCTCTCAACGTAGGATCCGTGATAGTGTTACAGACTGGCTGAGGAAAATCGTGAGAGATCCCCAACTCAGGTTCATCATCTACCTCCTATTATAAAGTCGTTCACATGAACGGGAACCACGGGGAGGTTTACAAAAGTAAAAGTAGTTTGAATAATATACACTCTTTATTGTGAATGAAATAAATGTTCTTTATTGTATGCTTACGTTGTTTTCCTTAATCCAATTCGATTATTTCAACAATCTTGGGCGTAGAGGGTTGGTGGTGATGGTCAGCGGGTGCGGTGTTGATAATCTGTTGGTTAAGGGTGGTTTCGTAGGTACTTATGATGCACTGTGGGCCCTGGAAGTCTACTGAGTGGTATACCGTTGTCTGAGGAGGCGTGATCAAGTATTCGTACTCCTGGTTGGTGTTAGACAGTAGTTCCTGTATGTAGTCGTGTGGATGACCTCCTGACTGGTGGGAGTGGTTTTCGACTGTTGGCTCCAATGGAATATCTGGATGGGTGGAGCTTAGCGTTGGTTGGCTAGTGTAGTAGCCAATGGTTGAGTCTTGCTGCAGGGGCGGTTCCCTTTCGTAGATTACAGTGTCTGTACTGGAATCCGATTGGTAGGAGGTATGCTCGTAGGCCTCCTTAATGACTTCTCCTATTAATTCTGTATGTTGAGGGTTCTTTGCTAAGAGATCCTCATAGATTCGTTGATCTCTGGCGATGGCTTTCGTGATCCTCTCTCGTACCTTTTTACCTGCGCGGTGTCTCTTTTTATGACCCACAACTCCGTACATCTACGAGGAAAGGAATAGGTAGAATTAGTGTTTGGCCAGAGTAACAGGGGACTCGGCCTTGACACTGGGGATATGTGTGTATCCCTTGGCTTGTCTAGAATGATCAGCCTGAGGTGTAAAGACTTCTATTTAGGGCTAAGAATTTATTCTAGCCTGCTAATTAGAGTATTTGATTTGGCTAGGTTTAGTAAAACCAGCCGTGTTAATCAATAAGAGTATTAATGCTGGCTTAAAAGTCTCGAAACCTTAGCCTGTTCATTAATCTCGAAAAGATTTTTATGTAAGGTAATTAACTCGGCCAAGCAGTATAGTTCCAGCCTGGGTGATGGCTCGGAATCCGCAGTAGCCTTAGTTAAATATGGAATTTGGTTGATTTGGGATTAGTTAATTTGGCTGAGTTATATATTTATATGTAACTAGCCTGAATTAAAGAATATGTAGGATATGATGTATTGAGTTGCGAATTTACCTTGTTGAGGGTTTTGATGTAAGACAACTAATACACTTTTACTTGGTTTACAAAGTTTATTTTATATGTTATTTCACCAAGGAGTTCGGTTTATTACAAGCACGATATATTCTACTATGTTTAAGCAAGAACAGTGGCTTGGACTTAATTATTTAGTGAATATATTAACCGTAGGTTTTATTAAGCAAGAACAGTGGCTTGGACTTAATTTTATGAAGTAAGCGGTTTGATGTGCACTGAGTCGAACGTATGATTGAACTGTGCTAAACCAAAGAACTGAACTACTTTAGTAGTAGGGGTTTATATAGTATCTTAACTTAGAGTGGTGGGGTTGTTGTTGTTTAACCCGCATTCCAATCTCACGCTTGGACTCTGTGCAGCTGCGTATGACTAATTGTTTTGTATTTTGATCACATAGGTTTTGGCCGGATATTAGTATTTGCTGTTTCTAATAACAAGTTTTAATAAACAGTTTTACTACTTGGTTCCTAATCTTATTTATGGTACTCGATATCCTGAGTAAACATCCTGCAGCTGCATGAGCATGACTCACTTGTTTTGACCGGTTAAAGTTATGCGTAAACAGTTTTTGGTTGAAAACAAGATATCGTTGAACGAGTCATTGCTCGAGTTGCTTAGGGTTGTTTACTCTGAGGGTAGTCCGTACTAAGTTCTTGCAGGGGTTGGAATATGTATTATATCATTGGAATATATATATGTATGTGAACTTTTGAATATTGGTTAATGATCAAGTGTTGGTATAATTATAAATGCGTGATTATAGGTAATATATCTACCGAAGATCGGGCAAGGGTATGCTTGTGTCATATGTTGGTACATTATCTCGGTGTGATATGAATCTACGTATGGTAAGCCTTGTGTGATCTTTGGTCGGTAAGGTAGTTTCTTATATACTAATATATGGTACAATATCTTTAAAGGGTAAAGAAGTTTTCAGGGTTGTCGGTCGAAGTTGTGCGTAGGTGGGAATGTGACACCTCCCCCCTGAGTTTCAAATGTGACGGCTGAGCCGTGCATTTGTCTTAGGCGGTTGGTTAGGTCTTCGATTGTTGGAGTGGGTGTTACTTCTTTACCAGTAGGTACGTTGCTTGGTGGGTTAATGGTTGATGGTGTTGTTTCTTGTCCTATTTCTGGATCTGCGGTGGATGGTGTTTTTCTTGCTAGGTGGGTTATGAGGTGAGTTGCTGAACCCCATAAAGCTCCTAAAATGTGTATGCTCCATCCGTACATATCATGGATAGTATACCCGTGTATAAGGGTATCTATGATAAATTTTATAATTCGGACGACTACAAATATTCCTAGGAATCCGGCTGAGAGTGATCCAAAGGACATGAATCCTACCCAGATCTTTTCTCCGGTTGACTCTGCGATTTTGTCTAAGGTTGCTTCATCCATTAAGTTGTATATTGATATTCCTTCTTTAGTGATTGTGTGACCCGTTGCTCCTCGGGCTATAGTGTTTAACACCGCTGGTCTTTCTGCTGGGAATAGCAAATGATTTCTGAGGTTGTCTAAGTCCTTTTGTTGATAAATTCCACTTGTTCCTAGAGGACCGGCGCTGATATATTTCCAGGTCATCCTTGTTTTTGGGCTTAGTGATTTAGGAGGAATGACATCTACAGGTGATGGTGTGAATTTATACCATGTGTCTTCAATTTTGTACATTGTTGCTAATATCGGGCTGCATTCTTGTTGTGTTCCTACCTTTACGATGAGTTTTGATTTAGGCGTCATGAATAGCGATGAGTTTCTTACAGTGACTGGTAATTCTGAATAACAGTGATTTGTTTGTCTCAATTGGCATTCTATTGGTATACATTTTATGATATGAACCACTTCTCCTGCTACAGTTGCCATATAGCCTGGGCTTTGCATGAGGTTGTGAGCAAATTCGTCCGGAGATAGTGTAGCTATTGTTAAGGCGTTTCTTATCACTTGTTTTTCCAATTCACACTTTTGGGTGATGATGTCTCTGTATAAGGTATTTAGTTGATTCTTGATGTGTCTTTCGACGTAGATAAATTTGGAATTAACGTAGGAGAATATGTCTACGTTTTCAACTTTGACTGTAGATTTCCGTATGAAGGTGTTTCCTTGCGTAGTTTCGAATATGAATAGCTTCGGGTGTTCTGTTCTGAATATGTTGTAACCACAAGTTCTTTTTTCCGTCGTTTTTACTAATGCGAAAGTTACATCGTTGGATGCTATGGAATAGATAGTCATCGCTTCGTCCATTGGGTTTGTTGTTTTTTCTGTTATTTTCGAGACTATACCTTCGTATAGGACATCGTAGTCGGTAAATCTGCAGCTGTCCTCAGGTGTGTCTGCCCAGAACGAATATCCTCCCTCTTCGTCGAAACACGTTCTTTTGTTGAGTTCGCAGGTGACTCCGTTTCTCAAGGTTAGTTTGTTTTCGTCAAGTCTCACAGTTCCCATTTGAGTTGTTAAAGAGATTTTGATTGTTGCCTGTACTATTACCTTGGGCCATTGTCCATAACCGTCGTCGAAGAATTCGCCTTCGCAGCTTCCGTCCTTATTGATGCTTCCTGCTAACGTTGCTGATGTTCTTGTAGTGGTGTTTCTCTTGATGTTGGTGATGTATTTGCCGTGTCCAATGCTGAGTTCACCTCTCTCGTGCAGATGTTGACATTCGGTATCGCTGATTTCCCTAATGTAGGCTTGTCTGCCTCCATCGGTGACTGAGGTATGCGAATGCATACCGCAATAATAAACTGTACGGTCGATTTCCACTCGGCATTGTATAACCTTGGTTTGTTTAAATTTAGACAGTTGAAATAGTTGTACGTAAGTTTCTTCTATATTTGGTTTTTCTTCAGGTATGTCGCAGTCGGTTGAATCTATTAAGCTGAGTGTCGTTATATTGAGTCCACCTCCGCCGCAATCGTATCCAATTAGCGCGTATGCTACTTTGATAATTAGAGTGAATATAAGTATATTCATGTTTGTCCGAATCTGGAACAAAAGTTCCGCTTCTTTACCCTTGTTTATATTTTATCTTAAATTTTATTAATTATTTCTATTCTTTAAAGTCGTGGGTTTGGAACAATCCCAATGAGGTACTATTTCTAAAATTTTCTACGTGTATATATGCAAGTCTTTGAATGAACGTCCTTCATTGTGGTGTATTCCAAAGTGTCGACCCTTTTAAACCTTTAATTTCTTCTTATCTTAGTCGTGCTATTTTTAGCTTATTTCTATGCACTATTCTATCTTTATTTCCTACTTTTATTTTAATATTTTGATTATCCAGGATTTCAATTATTTTGTGTGGACCCGTGTATTGATCTCCTAGTTTACCACGTTGAGGTTCCTTTAGGAGGTATACCTCATCGTTGGTAGTTAGGTGTATAGGATTGATTTTTTTGTCATAATAGTGTTTTGATCTGATTTTTGCCTTTTCCAAGTTTTCTTTGGCTAAGTTTTGAATTTCTCTAAGTTTCGAGTACAGTTCCACGAGGTAGTCTTCGTAGGTTCGATCGGTAGTTTGCTCGATGACCTCGTGATCCGATGGTAATCGTGCTAACCTGCCGAAGACTAGCTCGTGTGGTGTGTACTTGGTACCTTCATGTGTGCTGGTGTTATATGAGAACATGGCTTGTGAGAGCCATTGGTCCCAATTGTTATTTTTATCAATGAATTGTTTTAGATATTCCGTAAGGACGTGATGAGACCTTTCAATGGACCCATTTGATTGCGGGTGAAACGCAGTTGTCCTTGTTTGTTTGATTTTAAATTTCTTTGCAATTTCTCTCATGAGAGAGCTTGTTAAATTTGACCCTTGGTCTGTAAGGATTTGTTTGGGTGCTCCAAATTTACAAATTAGATGGGTGATCAAAGCGTCAGCAATAGTTATTGAGTTTGTTTCTAGTAAAGGAATGGCCAGTGAATATTTTGATAATTGATCTTGGATAGTTAGGATATACTCATTCCCGGAAGGGGTTATAGGTAATGGACCTACAATGTCCATAGAGACCTTGTCGAATGCTGTATTAGGAGTGTCTGTTAAAGTCATGGGTTGCTTAGTTTTTACTCTGGTTAATTTTTTTGTTTGACATTCTACGCATGTTGCTATTAAGTCTTGTATTTGTTTCTTCATTCCGTCCCAAAAATAGTACTGTCTGATTCTATTGTATGTTTTATTCATTCCCTTATGACCCCCTAGTGCGGATCTATGATATTCTTTAATAATATCAATCCGTTCGTCTTCTGGTGGAGTTCTTATGAGGTTGGTACATATTTGGATTTGGATTCTATATTCCTTGTTTATGTTTTTTAGTTGTGTTTCTATTTCTTTCCAGTTCAAGGAATCTATATGAGGTGTTTTCGCGATAGAGAATGCGGTTATTTCTAATTCGTTTAAAACGTCAATAAGAGAGTTTATAACTTCAGTGAATATTTCATGATCTAAGTTAGTTTTTATGGTTTCCTTTATAGGTAAAGCTATGTGAGTTCTGGATTTGACTTTGTTAACTTTAGCGCGAGCTATTGTGACGTCTGTGAATGTGGGTAGTAAGTTTAATTCTTTTAATTCTCGTGAACCGTTATCGTATGCGTCTCCCTTGCAGGTTATGAAGTATACTAAGGTGCCTTTTTGCATTGATAATCTGTCCCTGGTCGTCATGAACCTAGGTAAGTTTTGTTCTCTTAGTTGATACTCATTTATTCCAGGTTGGAAGATTTCTTCATCGGTTTCGCTACTTTGATCACTGGTTGTATCGTCAGGTAAGTCTTCGTCTTCTGAGGAGATGTCACTGAGGTCGTCGGGTGGTGTTATTTCGTCATTATTGTCCGTATCATCGGGTAATATTGGTTCATTATAGTTTGTATCGTTGGGTGATATTAGTTCGTCATTGTTGTCCGTATCATCGGGTAGTATTGGTTCGTTATAGTTTGTATGGTGCGTGATTAGTTCGTTTTGTTTATCCGGAGGTTTTTTGGGTGTTGATGGTGTATGATTGCAAATGAGAATTTCGAAAGGCGGTTTGAATATTTTGGTTATTGCGTTTTTTACGTGGGGCCAAAATAATTGATCCAGTCCGCAGCCAATACGAGGCATGGCTAGTTTGAATATATTTAGTGTCATGCATATATTCTTGAGGCTGTTGAGACTTGTGACCAGGTCTTCGAGTTTTGGTAATCCATTACTTTCTTCCTTGGTTACAAGATAGAATAAATATCTATCGTTGTCTTTGATGTAGGCCACTTCTCCGATAGTTTTGTTTTGTTTTTTCAATTCTTTTACCTGATTAAATTGTTTTTTGAATTCTAATGCTATGCCTGCTCCCATTTTGAAGTTTTTTGCTACACAATGTGCCAGAGAGTAAGTTTGGTCAACTGTGAACAGGTCTTGATCTTTTTCCGTTAAATTGGTTTTATTGGGAACTGGGAAAATGTCTTCGTCGGATGATTCTGCTTCTTGAGTGAGTGTAGTTACCTTTGCTTCTTGTGGTGTTTGTCCTATTTCTTGAGGGTCTTCATTTATCGTTTCTTTATTTATTTCAGGTATTACTACCTCAGGTGGATTTCTCGATAAAGCGTCGGCGTTGGCGTTTATTGCTCCTGGTTTGTAGATCAGTTGATATTCATACTCGGCCAGTTTTAATCTCCATCTAACCAGTCTTGAAGTTGGGTCTTTTACGGAGTTTAGCCATACGAGTGGTCGGTGATCTGTTATCAAAGTGAATTTTGTGCCATAGATGTATGATCTGAAGTGAGATACGCAATAAACGATTGCCAGTAGTTCCTTCTCAATTGTAGAGTAATTTAATTCTGCTGCTTGTAAGAGTCTGGAGGTATAGGCGATTGGTAGATCTTTTCCTACTTCTCCTTGACTTAGGACTCCCCCTATTGCGTATCCGGAAGCGTCCGTGGTGATTATGAATGGTTTTGTAAAATCAGCGTACCGCAAAATTGGTTTTTCACACAGCTTGTCTCTTAGTATTTCGAAGGCTTCTTGTTGTTTCTCTGTCCATTTAAATGGTTTTGTTTTCTTTAAGAGTTCTGTCATTGGTTTTGCTATTTGTGAGAATTTTGGTATGAATCTTCTGTAATAGCCTGCGAGTCCCAAGAATTGTTTGATGGTTTTTGAATTCTTCGGTATTGGAAAGTGTTTTACGGCTTCTATCTTTTTAGGGTCTGGTTTGACACCTTCTTGGCTTATGATGTGTCCCAGGTACATAACTTCTTTCCTGAGAAATTCGCACTTATCTGGTTGTAATTGGAGATTAGCTTGTCGTAGTTTTTCCATCAGGAGTCTAAATTTGCGTTCGTGCTCTTGAAGCGAGCTTGCGTATAAGACTATATCGTCTAAGTAGACGAACAGTTCGTTACCTTGAAGTCCGGTGAGAACGTTGTCCATTAGTCTCTGGAACGTTGCTGGTGCATTTTTTAGTCCGAATGGCATTCGCGTAAACTCATAGTGTCCATATGGAGTAGAGAATGCCGTTTTTGGACCATCTATTTCTTTCATGGGTATCTGATGGAACCCGGAGGCCAGATCAAATACCGAAAAGTATTTGGCGCTTCCCAATTGATCGAGTATCTCTGTTATATTAGGTAGGGGGTAAGCGTCTCCAATTGTTTTTTCATTCAGAGATCTGTAGTCGATGACCATACGCCATCTTTTATTTCCTTGAGAGTCTTCCTTTTTGGGCACTATCCATACTGGTGAATTGTATGGTGATAGTGAAGTTTTAATAATATCGTTTTTTGCCAATTCTGATACCTGTTTGTTTATTTCTTCGCGGTGTATGGGTGGAAACCTGTACTGTCTGGTATTTACAGGAGTATCATCGGTTGTGGATATGCCGTGTTGTATAGCGTTAGTTGATTCCAGTGGTTCATCCGGTAAGTGAAACCGGTCTGTGTTTTCCATTATGAGTGTTTCTACGTGTGTTTTCTCTTCCTGGTTTAAGTGTTCCAGTCTGAGTAGAGGCGTAATTGCCTTGAATCGTTCTGATTTCTCTTGAACATTCATTTTCGCGAGATTCACTTGTGTAGGTATGTTTAGTAAGTCGTAGTAAGGTAAGACTTCTACTTCAGGTGTCTCGAAGGTTAGTTCTTTACCTGTAGTGTTGGTTATTGGTATTGTTACCTGTTGATCCTGTACCTTGACTAAGACTTTTCCGGCGTAAATTCCATCTGTTCCTATGAGTCGTGGAATATATCCTTCACTTAAATCTGTCTTTTTTACGTCTATACGAACTAATTGTGTAGTTCTACCTCTGATTGAGAATATTTCTTTGGGAATGAAAGGTAGAGATTGGTCGTTGACTGATAGACATTCATTGTCATAGTCTATGGTTGCCTTGGTAGAGTGAAAAAATGCTGATCCCAATATCCCATCTTGTTTTATTCTGAAGTCGTTATCCACTACGTGGAAAGGTATTCTTTGTCCTTTGATATCTATTTCAGTGCTACCTAAGGATTTAATTAATTTTTCGGTTATACCTTTCATTTCGATGATGTCTGAAGTATTCACCTCTTTCCATGATTTTAGAGCCTTTGCTTTTATGATGTTAGGTTCTGCTCCCGTGTCAATCATAAGTTTGGCATCGTCGAGTAGATCTGTGGATTTAATATTTATTGTTGGGACTGACCCAATACTGAGGTTGATGGTTGTAATAGTGTTTCCTCTAGTGCTTCCAGTGGGTTTACCGCACGTGTTTGCCCTGTCTCTCGGGGTTTCGTGCCCGAACCCGAGGGGCTTGGGGCGTTTCCCTGATTCTGAGGATTGCCTTGTTGTTCTGTCTTCCTTTGATTTTCCACCCACTTCTTCTTTCTACATTCGTCTATGTCGTGTCCGGTGTTTTTACAATATTTGCAGCTTTTATTGGGGTTGTAGTCGTTGGTTGGTTTTCTATTGTTGTAATTACCCTGTGTTTGGTTATTCTGGGGTGTTGAGGATGCGGGTGTTGGTTCTTTCTTGAGAAACCTACACTTTTCTGTTTCGTGACCAATGCGTTTGCAGTTGAGGCAAGTAGGTGGCTCTGATTTTCGTACATAGGGGGTGGACTTGTCTCCCTTGTTTGCTCTTGCTCTTTCTTTATCCTTGTCGAAACGTTTTCCTATTTCGATTGCTTTCGTGGTTGCTTCGCTGAATGTATGTACACCAGCAATCTGGAGGGCGTTCCTATAGTCTGCAGGGAGACCATCGAGGAAACTTTCCAATGTTTCTATGTCGATTGCTTCGGTGTCCACGTATCCGTTGATTCTACGCTCCACCTCCAAAATGGCGGTCTTTAAGTCCTTTACTCGACTTATGTATTCGATTATGTGTTCATCTTGTTTTTTGTATATGTTAGCTAGTTCTCCCCTATAGAAGTTCGTTGACCTGTTAGGGCTAAATATCTCGAAGAGTTGGTCCAGGAATTCTTGGATTGAGTCGAACTCGCTGTCTTCTAATGCCATGGCGGCTCGAGAAGTTAGTTTTCCTTTTATTAGTTTTACTAGCGTTGTTTCTGCGTTGGGGGCGATCATCCCCTTTGCTCTTCTGCAGGCTCTTGAGAATGACATTAGTGTGGATAATTCTCCGTTATAAGTAGGTATTGTTTCAATTGCCTGTTTCATTGTAATGGTGTAATCTGAAGCTGGGGTAACGTAGGGTGAGGTCCTTGGTTCACTTCGTCTACGTATTGTCTCCATTTCCCTTCTTAATGTTCGCAATTCGTTTGAGAGGGTTTGTATCGCATCTTCTCGTGTTGGTGAAAAAGGAGGGTTTGGCGGATTTGGAGGATTCGGAGGGTTTGGTGAATTTGGAGGATCTGGTGAGTTTGGTGGATTTGGAGGATTTGGTGGGTTTGGTGGATTTGGATCCGTTTCGTTGGTAGGCGGGACAGGCGCTTGTCTCGTGGGTATATTATTAGTGGTAGAGGCATTAAGGTTAGCCTGATCTATTACTTGTATTCGCGTTTGTGTGGTTTCTGCACGTAGGTTTTGTAATTCTTGTTCTAGTTGTTTCTGTTGTTCGTTTTGAATTTTTAATGCGTTTATTTGTTCTTGCAAAAATCTATTTCTTTCTGTTAATTCTAGTTCTTTTGCTTGTTGTTTTTGTTCTTTTGAAGAAAGATTCTTTTGTATTTTAAGGACTTCTGTTTCCCTTTGTTCTATTTGTTTTAGTTTTTCGGCTAAATCCATATTTAATTGTAAAAGTTCTTTAGGATCGAGCGGGTCGTTGTTTGCCGCTGCTGCTCTAAGTCTAGATTCCATTTTAAATATATTAAATATTAGATTTGAATGTGTATTTGACAATGACTTTTCCTTTTACTTAAACCGTGGGAAAATCCCTTAAGCTGTCACCAAAAATTTCTATGATGTTACAGACTGGCTGAGGAAAATCGTGAGAGATCCCCAACTCAGGTTCATCATCTACCTCCTATTATAAAGTCGTTCACATGAACGGGAACCACGGGGAGGTTTACAAAAGTAAAAGTAGTTTGAATAATATACACTCTTTATTGTGAATGAAATAAATGTTCTTTATTGTATGCTTACGTTGTTTTCCTTAATCCAATTCGATTATTTCAACAATCTTGGGCGTAGAGGGTTGGTGGTGATGGTCAGCGGGTGCGGTGTTGATAATCTGTTGGTTAAGGGTGGTTTCGTAGGTACTTATGATGCACTGTGGGCCCTGGAAGTCTACTGAGTGGTATACCGTTGTCTGAGGAGGCGTGATCAAGTATTCGTACTCCTGGTTGGTGTTAGACAGTAGTTCCTGTATGTAGTCGTGTGGATGACCTCCTGACTGGTGGGAGTGGTTTTCGACTGTTGGCTCCAATGGAATATCTGGATGGGTGGAGCTTAGCGTTGGTTGGCTAGTGTAGTAGCCAATGGTTGAGTCTTGCTGCAGGGGCGGTTCCCTTTCGTAGATTACAGTGTCTGTACTGGAATCCGATTGGTAGGAGGTATGCTCGTAGGCCTCCTTAATGACTTCTCCTATTAATTCTGTATGTTGAGGGTTCTTTGCTAAGAGATCCTCATAGATTCGTTGATCTCTGGCGATGGCTTTCGTGATCCTCTCTCGTACCTTTTTACCTGCGCGGTGTCTCTTTTTATGACCCACAACTCCGTACATCTACGAGGAAAGGAATAGGTAGAATTAGTGTTTGGCCAGAGTAACAGGGGACTCGGCCTTGACACTGGGGATATGTGTGTATCCCTTGGCTTGTCTAGAATGATCAGCCTGAGGTGTAAAGACTTCTATTTAGGGCTAAGAATTTATTCTAGCCTGCTAATTAGAGTATTTGATTTGGCTAGGTTTAGTAAAACCAGCCGTGTTAATCAATAAGAGTATTAATGCTGGCTTAAAAGTCTCGAAACCTTAGCCTGTTCATTAATCTCGAAAAGATTTTTATGTAAGGTAATTAACTCGGCCAAGCAGTATAGTTCCAGCCTGGGTGATGGCTCGGAATCCGCAGTAGCCTTAGTTAAATATGGAATTTGGTTGATTTGGGATTAGTTAATTTGGCTGAGTTATATATTTATATGTAACTAGCCTGAATTAAAGAATATGTAGGATATGATGTATTGAGTTGCGAATTTACCTTGTTGAGGGTTTTGATGTAAGACAACTAATACACTTTTACTTGGTTTACAAAGTTTATTTTATATGTTATTTCACCAAGGAGTTCGGTTTATTACAAGCACGATATATTCTACTATGTTTAAGCAAGAACAGTGGCTTGGACTTAATTATTTAGTGAATATATTAACCGTAGGTTTTATTAAGCAAGAACAGTGGCTTGGACTTAATTTTATGAAGTAAGCGGTTTGATGTGCACTGAGTCGAACGTATGATTGAACTGTGCTAAACCAAAGAACTGAACTACTTTAGTAGTAGGGGTTTATATAGTATCTTAACTTAGAGTGGTGGGGTTGTTGTTGTTTAACCCGCATTCCAATCTCACGCTTGGACTCTGTGCAGCTGCGTATGACTAATTGTTTTGTATTTTGATCACATAGGTTTTGGCCGGATATTAGTATTTGCTGTTTCTAATAACAAGTTTTAATAAACAGTTTTACTACTTGGTTCCTAATCTTATTTATGGTACTCGATATCCTGAGTAAACATCCTGCAGCTGCATGAGCATGACTCACTTGTTTTGACCGGTTAAAGTTATGCGTAAACAGTTTTTGGTTGAAAACAAGATATCGTTGAACGAGTCATTGCTCGAGTTGCTTAGGGTTGTTTACTCTGAGGGTAGTCCGTACTAAGTTCTTGCAGGGGTTGGAATATGTATTATATCATTGGAATATATATATGTATGTGAACTTTTGAATATTGGTTAATGATCAAGTGTTGGTATAATTATAAATGCGTGATTATAGGTAATATATCTACCGAAGATCGGGCAAGGGTATGCTTGTGTCATATGTTGGTACATTATCTCGGTGTGATATGAATCTACGTATGGTAAGCCTTGTGTGATCTTTGGTCGGTAAGGTAGTTTCTTATATACTAATATATGGTACAATATCTTTAAAGGGTAAAGAAGTTTTCAGGGTTGTCGGTCGAAGTTGTGCGTAGGTGGGAATGTGACAATAGTTATAAGCACAAGCCATAATAGGCGCATTTTTTATTTAATAACCCGAAAATTGCATGATACCAAACCAACTTACGAAGGTCTCGATAAAGCTCTGAAGACTCTTTGCGAAAGATGTAACGATTTCAATATAACCCGTCTAGCCATGCCTCGCATAGATTGCGAACCCGGTAATCTCGACTGGACTAGGGTAAAGAAATTAATAGAGGAAAACTTTACGAAAAACTTCAGCATAACTGTTTATGAGAACCTATCGGAACGCTCAATAAATCTAACAGCAACCCATGACAATTATAACTCCCACCCACTTATCCCGGTAATAATATTAGGAATTCCTGTGCATGCTCTGATCGATACAGGGGCCCAATTAACAATAATAAGGGGTGGAACCCTGAAGTACATAGAGGAATTGGCATCGAAGTCGGAACCCAGATTGGGGAAACCTAGGATAGACATTAGGACAGCATTTACCGATTTCTTCCAATTCAATGGAGAAAAAATATTGTTAACGTTACACGTGGGGTACACCGTCATAACCCAACAAGCCATCGTTATGGATGACTTATCGGTTCCACTTATATTGGGGCTAGACTTTTTAGACAAGACAGACGCTAGAATAGACCTTAGAGACAATTTATTAACTTTAAGGAAACCTGACGCGACGATACCGTTCGTGGAAAGCGGGAGAGAGGAAGAAAGACAGAGACGCGACCGTAGGGTGCAAATAACCGAAATAGAAGACGACTTGTTCAGCGCACCATTTGACGTACCGCTAGCCCATTGCGTAGCCAAAGACCTCAAAATGAACGCAGGAATCGCGTTACAATTTAAGCGTAGGTTTGGTTCTCTCAAAACCCTCGTAGGACAGAACCCTGAAGTGGGTAACATCCTGACCCTCCGAAAAGAAGGTCGACTAATATTTTATCTCGTAACAAAAGAGCGAAGCGAGGAAAAACCCACCTACGAAACCCTGACGCTCACGCTGAGATCGCTATATAATAAGTTAACCCAACTCGGCCTAAAGGAAATAGCCATCCCAAAGCTGGGATGCGGTCTAGACAGGCTCCATTGGGACGTTGTGAAAAATTTATTAAGAAAAACCTTTTCCGAAGAAATTAAAATCTATGTATATGAATTACCATTGCCCCCTATGTATTACAGATAAAAAAAAAAAATAATGAAGTTACACCCCAAAGGCGAAGAATTGGCAGTCATCTTTGAGGAGGGAGCCGCGGGGGCACGGGGAAGCGTAGAAATAATTAATATTTGTAGCAAGGTTTTGGTGAAAAGCAACGGAGAAATAGTGGATTGGGCAAAACCGGCATTCCGCAAAATGATACAAGTAGATCAGATAGAAGCAGAGACGTACATATTCAGTACAATCGAGTTAGAAGACGAGAATGAAGCCACGGGAAATTTAGGGCACGCATCGTATAAAAGCACGGGTTATGAGATCGTAATGATCAAAGATCGGGATGGCGATGTCAATATTGAATTGACAATGAACGGGAAACACCAAACGATATTGATGTTGATAATGGAAAACGGCTTAGCCTTACGGGTACCCGACCCAGAGTACGTGGCCTTCTAATTTAATAATCGACCCAACCCACTATTTTCTTCCAGATGCTCGGCAACCTATTCAGTAATCTTCACCCAGGGGGAATAGAGTTTCAGACGTGCCCGCACCTTGACGGAAAACTAGTAATAGAGGAAGACAATTGGGACATACTCATAACCACCAAATATGACCTCTCTTTTCGTCTAGAAATCATGTTGGTGGACTTGGTTCAAGACGGGGTTTTGTGCCCAAATGAATATGAGTTAGAATTGCATTACGACCTCGATCAGAAAAATTGTTTACTGATCCTGGATAAACAGATCGAACAACCAAACGCGATCATGGTCGCGGACCCGCAAGACTCTCTGGACACGTATTTTAAGATAGTTAAGAATCATACGTATTATTATGTACAATTTAGACTCATAAACGGGAAACCCGAGAGGGTACCAAATACTGACTTCCGCACTATTGAGGCAATTCTCCCAGCGAGTCCATTGATAGGGACTACAGAACCCGCGGTTAGATTGATCGAATATCCTGCATGCTGGGAAGGTTTAGCTGAAAAGTTGGAGGAGGAGGAACGGGAAAAAGAGGAAAGGAGATTAGAGGAAAATCGCGAAGCAAAATTAGTGTTAGAGAAAAAAATTTTGGAAATAAAAAATAAGAAACTAAAATTGCAGAAAGAGTGTTTGGAAAAGCAGATTGAGAAACTAATCGAGAAAATGAAAAAGAGAGTAGAAGCGAAGGGACTGAAAAAGGGCAGGAAACATCGCATCAGAATATAATCTATTTACTCTTTGCATCCTCTATATTAACGTTAGCCGAAGTTGAGCTATAATCAAAATCTCTTTTTAGTTATTATGAAAAAAAAAAAAAAAGAAACTTAATAATAATAATCATTTTTTTTTTTATATATATAAATAAGTAAAATTAAGCCATATGAACCCCACCTCAATTAAACATGTTAACTTAAGACAATAACCATAGGAATAAGCTCTAATACTAATAAATACTATGTAATAGGCCTATAAACACTAACGGCTAAATACTTGTAATAAATCTATTTTTCTTGACACCATCCTATTTTATTGCTTAACTAACCTTCTTTCTACAACGCACCAAATAGATTTCCTACTTAAAAATTTTTTACAACCCACACTCAAATAACTATATGAAATATTATAAGAAGTTCATCCCAAATTCAAGGTACAAATAAACGAAAGGGGTATAGTAATCATAACCCGACAGGAAGCTAACTGCATTATCCACGTCATCATACTCGCGCAAAAAATTTCAAATTTAATAATATAAAAATATATATATATATATATATATATATATATATATATTAAGGAGGTTCAACCGAATCTTATGTAAAAAATAATTTCCAACTTTGAGCTTTGAAATTAAGTATACATATAAATAAATACATAATTTATCATATCCTAAAAATTTGAAAATGATTCACCGTTTAGTTATGTAGATATTAAATTTTGGAAATCACATTTTTTCTCTCCTTATACACGGGCTCTTATGGCGGACAAACTTTTCTCGAGACTATTTTTATTCATATTTTTTTTTTTTTTTCTCTCCCATATGAACCTCCCAACCTTAACGAATAAAAAACTATACTTGAACTATTGTAGAATATAAGAAAAATTTTAAAATACTACATTACCGATATAATTTCAGAAATATTTAAAGTTGAATTTATTATTTTAACTCATTTATCGACGGCCATTTACTCGAATAAAGATTTGGCAACGCCGCGTCAACAGCTGAAAAGAAAGGGAAAAGATAGAAATATATACAAAAAAAAATACGAGATAAGAAATTAAATTTTCCATTTTGCTACATTTTTCTCACAAAATCTCCCTTTATTACCTGCAACGCATCTGTATCCAAATGTCTTATACATACCCACATAACAGCGCACTGTTGCCACATCTTTTCATCAAACCATATGAGTCAAAAATAACGAAGTCATTTCATTACCTTCTTTTATTGAATAAATAACAATTATTAATTTATGAACTAGTTGTATCATTCTAAATGAAAATAATGAATTTTAATAACTAGAAAAAAAAAATTAAGTAAGCGAAAAAATTCAAACACTACTTCGACTCATTAGTTAGGTCGAACTTCCTTACCATCTTATATTGAGTATTATAAACAAATCAACCTAAAAATTTCGTTTTGTTTCTCCTCTCTCAGTTTTCATTTTTTTTTTTGTCAAGCCACTCACCATTCGTGATCACATCTACATTATAGATAATCGCGCTCAAACAATGAAGCTCCCTTCAGCCGAAACGGTGAAATTTCAATTAGTACTGGACAACGAGCCGACGGGTCGAGCCATCATGAAAGTCAAACACAACGATGTCAAATGCAATGTAGGAATCGAAACCTCGGTGAAGCTTGGTATCGTTAAATTGCTAGAAGACGGAGACCTGCCGTACGGTGTTTACGCACTATACACGTTAACAGCTTTCTCAAAAGAAGCTTTTTTAGAAACGAGAGACCGATTGAGGGCAACAAAGGATACCGAAAACACTGTAGTGTTCTTGTTGGGGAGATACAGGCGCGGTGAAGAAAACGTTTACGTCAAGATTACCGCAGGCGCTGATTCTAACAGTATAAACCCAAATTTAGATAGATAATAGCATAAAGAAATCCCATTTCAAACGTCCACGGCAGGCAAGCGACCACCATCACCGCCGAGGGCGGGGCTTACAAATCAACGCCCTATACACCATTCCTTACCCCACGATCCACCATTCATCCAAGGACACCCAAGTCCGACGAGAAACCAAAAACAATCATGCTCCATCCCCAAAAACCAACCCCCTTTTTTTCTCTCTAAAACGACCGAATCATTATTTGACGCCCAATTACAGAACCCAAAATGAGATACGTCATCGATATCCAGGGATTCAGAGGAAGCGAAAATACTCTCCTAATAAAGGAGGTTGCTATTCTATGCAACGACGTGACACGCAACTGCCACTTCCTACTAAGACCAGAAGGAAATCTACTTACGCTAGAACAAGGTATCCAAAAAACAAACACCTGGCTAATGAACGACTGTCATGGACTAGCATGGGAAGAAGGAACAACTACCCGTCAAGAATTAGAAGCCACCTTGCGGAGGATCGGCGCCGAAGCAAACGCAGACGTGTTCGTCAAAGGAATTGAAAAGGCGTTCATATTAAAACACTTTTGCAAATGTGTAATCAATCTAGAAGACATCGGCTGCCCTCCGCTCCCGGAACTGATGGCGCACTATAAAGCGAAACACCCCAATCAGGCGAGCAGCTGCTGGCGTCATATGCAACTCGGCGAACAATACCAGTGTACGTTCAGGAACGCCAAGGCATTGGAGCTATGGACTGACGAGTTTTTCGAAGGACCTACGCCAACCGACACCACCTCCCCGACAACACTGGTAGCAATACCATCGACGACCAGAAACGAAGCCAATCAGGACGTTAACGTCTTACAAGTACTAGCAGGAGTAATCGAAGTGCTCAACCAATATTTAAAAGTTAACAAATAAAAAAAAAGGGGGGACTTGACATTTTTACATGCGAATAATACAACTTTGAAATTAATCAATTAAAATTTAACGCAGGAAAGGCAACGAGCCGGAACCTCAATCTAATTATACAACTAATAATAACTTGAGCTTAAGACTAATAAAACTAAACGACAGGTAAATAAAAACCCGAAACAAAAAAAGCTTCAGTAGCATTTATAAATTCTTTAATCTTTCAATAAAAAAAACGCTACATGTTATAAACAGCGAAGAGGCCCTCGGAGGACCTCCAGCAGGGATGGTCCCAATCGTTGAGGGGATGCTCCGTCCCCCACCGTCCCTCCATCATCCATCTGATTCCCCAAAAATCAAAATCCTCGTGACCACAGTCCACTAGGCACCTCGCCTCTTCAGCCTCCGTTTCAGAACGAAAACGGCGCCTTGCCTCCCGAACCTCCGAAATCCTCTCCAACTCCACCGCACGCCACATCGCATCCGCGACAATTATCATCTTCAACAAAACAAACCATAAACATATTAATAAAAGACCAAAACTAAACGCACGTGACAGTACATGATGAATACAAAAAAAAAAAAGAGATAATATAATCACCCGTAATTGCTCCGCGAAGTTGCGAACTTGGAGATATACTGCTTCTAGATTATTCATCTTTTCCTTTTCTTTTCACCTTTCAAATCAGCGTAGACACAATCCAGTAACAATCGTAGAACAACCAGCCACGAAATGAACGCTCCCTACCTAACTTGACGCACCACGCCAAAACAGGGACTAGCAGACACACCCCGGGAAACCCAAACCGACCAGTAACTAAACGAGTAACCCCACTCAAGAACAAGGGACTCACACAAAACTACAAGACCAGCCCGCCCAACACAACAACAGAAAACCCTTAAAGGTCCTCTTTCCAAATTACCCCCACCCATTCCAAAGGAACTATATGCAGTAATAATGGTATACCCTTTACATATATATTTAAGACCCCAATACAAATATCGTATATTGAATATTTTAACACTAACCTTTGGCATCGCCACCATTAAGTATAATTAGATTTAAGAATACCTAATATACTGATACCTAAAAATATAACATTTCCTTCTTTTTACCACTATTTTATTATCTTATAGGTATATTTATATCAATAACGCATCAAGCACAATTTCAAACATCGGTCATTGCCGAAAACTGATTCTTACAAAACAGGAAAAAATTTATAGCCTCAATGAACAACTGTATTAGTCGTATATACTAATAACTAGAAGTAAGGCAATTTAACTCTAAACACTTGTACTATCTCAACTTAATAAAAGGAGATATTACCCATATTTTGAACCAAAATCAAATAACAACCCTGAAAACCTAAAAAACTTCCCAATAAATAGAGGAAGGATTATTCCCAAGCTATCCCCAAAACCATTATAAGCGAATAATAAGTTTTTCTGTCAAACAGGGACCATCCAGAATGGAACTCAAAATATTAATTATATTGCAACTTGTTTGGACAACTAATGCCCTAATCGGATACGACTGCGGATCCAACCAAATGAATCTGACAACCGTATCACTTTTGAATGTGGGAATATGCAGACTACCAGCTGTTCAACCAAAATTAACTAAAGTCGAAATTCAATTATTACAACTATCGGATTTTGCAGAAATAACGGTCATCCAATGTAAGGTAGAGATACACCGAACAATATATCACTGCGGCATGCATTCACACGTGTCGATAGTCTCTAACGGTGAGTTAGAATACATTCACTCAGTATCCAGGGAAGAATGTATCTCCATGCACATTCACAAAGTTTGGAAATACGCACAGTACGGAATAATAAATCATTTAAAACCAAATAACACAATCACCAAACCAATCGACCTAGGAGGTTCAACAAGGTTCGATGGTACATGTTACGGCACAACCTATAAAGACGAATATGGAAATTGGGACGACGTGGTTGTACAAGGAACCATCAAAATAACACTGGCAGACTACACGGCGAAAACGAACCTCAATTCAAATCAAATTATATTAAGATCGGGAACAATCGGCGATTTTAAAGAAGGTAATATAATCGATATAGAAGGAGGAAACACGTACTGGGAAGTAGTACCGAGAGCCGCATGCCGCCTAGACCGATACGACGTCCTATATGAAGGGAAGGCTATTAAAATCCAAGACGACAAGCAGACGCAAAACGAAGTCTACACCCTTACTACCCAAGATATTACCTTTGCCTTAACGAAACGAGGATATACGCAAATATGTGGAAATATAGTTATCAGAACAGAACACCCCAAACTGATAATACTGGAAGACCCAGGTAAGAACCCACTAATTCAGAAAAAACCAATCTCCGCAAGCAATTTGGATATTTTTACTTACGTCAATTCAAAATTTGTTTACGTTGAAAAACACCTAAAAACTCAAATCGAAACACTATATCGGGATGTGTTGGCACAAAAATGCCAGTTAGAACAAGAAGTTTTACGCCACGTGCTGACGCTCGCAACAATCGCCCCGGACAAATTCGCATACCATCTAATGAAAGGGCCAGGCTACATGGCGGTAGTAGCAGGAGAAGTGGTTCACTTAATCAAATGCATACCGGTGGAAGTAAAAATCAGGAAAACAAAAGAATGTTATCAACAGCTACCGGTATTCAGAGGCAACAATAGTATGTATTTAACGGCCAAAAGCCACATGCTGCTTAAAACAGGAACCCAAATAGATTGCAATCCCTTCTTACCTTCAATGTACTACCTGAACGAGAGATGGTACAAGATGTTACCACGACCAACGGAAGCTGTACAACCGGCCGAGATTGAACCCCTGACGGTACCATCATGGAAATACGTAAACCCCAGCGATTTAGCAACTAGCGGAATCTACTCGTCAGACGATCTGGAACGACTAAGGGATCACATCATGTTCCCAGCGGAGAGACCAGGACTGCTAAATGATATGGCTAGAGGAATGACAGGACAAGCGGTAGCGAACCAACAAATGTCGTTAACGCACTTCATAAACGAAGAAACCATGCGAAGAATAATCGACAACGCGTGGGTCAAAATGTGGGGATGGTTCAATAACTTCGGGACTGCAAGTGCAGGCGTAATCGGGATATGGATCACCTTCAAAATTATTAAACTCCTAATAGATACATTAATATATGGCTACGCCTTGAAGGACGCATATGGATGGAGTATCCACATACTGGGAGCAGTTTGGACTTCACTGACGAGCCTATTACTACACCTGGCTAGATCAAAGCAAGAGCGAGAAGCACCCCAACCGCCTCAACCACCACAACCACCATCATCATCAGAAGCCATTCATCTAAACGAAATTCAGGTAAATCCAAATCTATACCCACAATTAAACGGACCCATGGAACAAATACATTTCAATGGACCAATACCCCATTATGCTGTACCAACGCCGGTCACCCGGGACGTCTCAATGATGACTAACATGTCAAAAGACACCGGATCCCAATAACATCCAGATAACGACAATAAAAGAAAAAGCGAATGATCGAGCATGGCTCGCCATTCTCAATTAAGGGGGGAGGTGTAACGTCCGAGCGGACGATATACCCTATTCATGCTTTCCACTATACAAAATCACCAGAAATCACTACATTACCGACAGACTTGGGAACCTACAGAACCGACATACGATACACGCATGTTTACCGACTTATCCCATTCCAACTAATGCTAAAGACACTAGACGATATACTTGCAGGACCCCCCATTCATTTAGGAACGTAAATTCATTCTGTTGTATCCAATGATGACCCTCTACCATTTATGGTACGAGCAACCTTTTCACTACCATAATGCATATTAATTAACTTCATTAACTAAATACGGATAAATACCTTATATTATGAATAACCACTAAAATACCATCATTGCAACAATGGCTGAATTACCTTCTTAATTGAACTTAACGTTACTTATATATACCCATTTTACTATCCATAATATTATCTTATTACTATTACTATTACAAGCCATATTTCTAGGTTTAGAACCCCATCAATCGTTATTACAATATAAATTACACACCTAAGTATATATACATATAAGTTACATTAAACAACATATGATAATTATGTTGAGATAGTTATACCACACTACTCGATCCAAAACACACACACATACAGATACACATACACGTACTCTGACAACCTGGCAACAGGGCCCCAAAAACCACACCCTAAAACCCAACACTACACATCCTCAACCACGCTACACTACCAATATCCACTTAACCATTACCTGATCTCGTACGCACACACATACACACATATATTACATATACCTATTTTTATATTCATATTAACCATAATATTAACCATACACAAGATGACCACATTTTACTACATCATCAAATACGTATATATTCAAGCTTACGCTTTAATTCGCATTATATGAAATGAACAAATATAAAGACACATTATAATCACATATCCAGTTGATATGCGGTTGCTATATTATATATCATACCTTTAAAATTACCTTATCTTAATACCATATTTTTTACCCACTAAGATATTATCAATTCATATGTTCATTACTATTACGAATTTATATTATACTATTAATTCATACATTCATCTACCAAAATTACTATTACCAATTTATATTATACTATTAATCCATACATTCATCTACCAAGTTACTATTACCAAATTATATTATACTATTAATCCATACATTCGTCTACCAAATTACTATTACGAATTTATATTATACTATTAATCCATACATTCATCTACCAAATTACTATTACCAATTTATATTATACTATTAATCCATACATTCGTCTACCAAATTACTATTACCAAATTATATTATACTATTAATTCATATTCTTATCTACCAAAATTACTATTACCAAATTACATTATATTTTGATATTACCTTTTTTACTCTTAACGCAAAACTTACTAATAACACGATACCACCCAATATTATACCATGGCTCCCCGTGCAACACCGCATCGAGAACCCACGGTCTGGCTCTCTTCCCCTTTTTACCCCATACCACTTGGAAAGACCAGGAGGCACATACCACCCAACGAAGACAAGGATGAACCCTTAAGAAGTTACTGAGAGGAAAGAGGAAAGGAACTCACATGGTCACCAAAGGCCTAAAAAGGAAAAAAGAGTCAAGTGACCATTACGACCAAAAGAGAAAACAAGAAATCTCTCGGAAGACAGATAGAGACGAAACTAGGTTTCATCTAAAATAGGAAGAAGAAAGGAAAACCATAACTGTCAAAACGAGGATAATTTATCGGGAGCCATCTTGTCGGGGAGCGCCTCAAGGAGAGGTTCGACCCCTCAAAAATATGTCATAATATTAAGAAATAGCTCTAAGGAAAGGTTTATAAAATAACTACTGTAACCTATGTAAAAATAAGCTTCACTGAAAACTCTCGAGTCATAAACAGTCAAATAGCGTGAACACGTGCGAACCTAAAAGAACGAGTGGATGCAACCCCAGGTATAGGACATCATGCAAAGCCCGAGAAACCCTTACGACCACGGAAAACATGCTACCCGTAAGGACAAACAAACAACGAGAGGAAACGACGTACCAAATGCCAAAAACCCCAGCCTTTTATTATTTAATCCAGACGCATGCAACTACGCTGGGAAAGTCAAAAACCAAGGAGAAACGCAAAGTCACACGGACACCACACCGTAAGGTAGGAGTCGGGCGCGGTCCACAACCTCCCCTACAACTCCGAAGCCAGAATTTCCAAGAAATCCACAGACACACCATACAACCAAACGAAGGGCGCGGTCCACAACCACCACCATAACTACGAGGCCCAGAATTCCAAGAAATCCACGGACACACCGTACAACCAAACGAAGGGCGCGGTCCACCCTCACCCACACGAGCATATACGCTACGCAGCCTCTTCGGGGCCTGGACCAATCCAAAAGGAACAATGGAGCTCACGTGACGAAATGAACCAATCAACAAGGATCGCATACCGCGACCCAATAAAGGGCCCCGCACCCCCGAAGTTCCATATATAAGACCCACGATCTAAAAAACGCTTGCTCGCTTCTCATTAACCATTTCTACGCGTCGACGACACATCCTAAAAGAACAAGTTTAAACATATACTTCGCAACGCAATTTCCACTCACACGCATTTGTTTTATTCAAGTCAAAATTCGACTTAGTTCAAATCGCCTCTTTTTATTATTTCTTAAACCTTAATTATTCAGTGAAGGTTATTTATTTGCAAATTCACCATTTTACTAATTAACTAATAATCAAACCAATAAATACTACTCTTACTTCAATTTATCGATAATTTATTTAAAACCACCTGCTGCATCTTTCCGTCGACGAAGATCATCAGACACGTCAACGAAGATCATCAGATCCGACAACGAAGTTAGAAACCCAGCGTAAGGTAAGAGTAAATCACGCAAACTATTTAAATAATCCTTTCTCCTAATACCGACATACCCTATTAAGATACATGCGAAAATCACGATAATCAGAGCCAGATAGACGAAAGACATAATAAGTAGACGACATAACTTCCCCGAGTTTATTACTAGATTAATCCGGTCCATTGTATTTTAATACTTAATCGGTAATTGGTGACCCACAACTATCGAGTGACCGTCTGAGTCGTTCCCGCGATAAAATCCTGCAGCTAGCCTCCAGATTTGCCCGCGAACGCCGCTCCGACGTCACAACTAGCTCGGCCTGCGTCTGTCGTACAAGCTCGGTTAGCGAAGCAGATCCTCGCTCAGTCGATAATTAGCTCAAATCGGTTGAGTCCTGATTTGAGTCTGTAATAGGGTATTTTGTGGTTTTTCACTTTTTCCACCAGAGGAGCTCCAAAACATCACCCGTGACAAAGACACTCACGCGGACTAGCACCGTATCTCCAGCCCTCAGCTGAGATATCGGTGCAGTAAGTTACAATATATATATATATATATACCCGACTCAGTTATTTGTTATCCCGTACCATCCTCACATATATATTTACAACATCTGCATGTATAGCAAGTACACGGGAGGTAGGGGGGGATACGGCAAGATCTGGTATATAAGCGGTAGGGTATTATATCTTAAATATATATATATATACCTATATACAGTAGTCTCTCTCTCTTTCTCATTTATACACAGACGCTCGTACGACCTGACGATGGAGGGGATTCAAATTATTGCGCTATACTGTAGGATCTGCTATAGGTGTGTGTGTGTGTGTGTGTGTGATACCTCGGATGTAGAAAATTTTTACGAAAACTACACCGGCCATCAGAGCATATATATATATATATATATATATATATATGCTCTGATGGCCGGTGTAGTTTTCGTAAAAATTTTCTACATCCGAGGTATCACACACACATATATATATATATATATATATATATATATATATATATATATATATTCACACTGCCTCTCACACACGTGCACGGGAGGGATTATGATTCACACACACGAGACAGATGTAGTAGATGTGTAATATCAGCGAAATCTATAAATTTGGCTGCACCTGTTCAATTTGCTCAGTTTGAGTATAAACAGGCTAAAAAATGGAAGATAATAAATTTCAACGCGAATTAACGGGCGCTAACAGGGCGATTTACCGAAGCAGCGTGATTCGAACCGTGATACGCGATGTGCTGTATTGCGCCAGGAGGTTCGCCCCTCGATTCGTGCGAGAGTTTGACGAAAATTGGTTTCTCGAGCTGGTGGACCTTCCGGCAGCCGCGCTCCTCTTTCGCCTGAGAAGTCTTTTATGGAGTTGCACCGTGCCGGATATCGGTCGTATGTACGATCGGCATGTGTTTGACGAGTCTTGGGAAAGTATGAAAATTGCCGTCGACGTGGTACGTCAACGCGGTGGTCAGTCATACCCCGAAATCACCAGAATGGTACGGGCGTACACGGATCACGAGGGTAAGTAACAACTTTGTTCTACGGACTCTTTGTCAACGGCTCGCTTCATAGTATTGTCGGGTGTTTTTTTTCGCACCAGACAACGCGAGTAGTGAACCCGAGACGGAGTGGTTGAACGGAAAGGAGGATGAGTTCGACGACGAAGATCAACTCCTGTACGACGCTGCGGCTCGTTACGAGCTTGCCGCGCGGGAGGAAGAGGAAGAAGAGCTAGAATTGATAAGGGTGACGGAGCAAGCCGAGGCTGTCGCGGATACACCTCTGCTCCAAGATGACCCTTCTGTTCGGAGCGATAAAACGACTGCCATCGCGGTACAATCACTACCGCGGTGTCCCGAGTCCCCCGGTGAGTACCAGCGAGTACGCATTTTTGAGACGCCTCGTGTAACCCGGTCTTTAACTCTTGGTTATCAGAGCAACGCCGACCCGTCTACGTCGGTGGTATCAACGAGGGTGCCGGTACATCGGGCATACAGTATGGTGGGGGTAAGAGACAGAGAGCACCGCCACCGTCTCCCGAAAATTCCTCGACAGACGATGAGATGGAGGTGGTGTTTTCCGACGAATCTTCCGGTGAGTACACCCCCGAGTACGCATTCTCCTTTTTTAATTTTCAAGACGACTCGTGTAACCGGGACTTTACTCTTGGCCATCAGAGCGGCGCCACGCTGTCTACGCTGCGTTGAAACGAGCCGGAGGTATCAACGAAGACGCCGGTATACAGCAGGGCGGGGGAAAGAGAGAGAGAGCCGCTAGCACAGCTGCGGACGACCACATCGCGCGTCCTCCGGGTGTCAGATTTCTGATTGTAGACGAGAGTCGTAAATATTATCATAGATTTGCCGTAACGGGGAGCGTCTTGACGTTGAAAATCATCACATGTCACATTCCCACCTACGCACAACTTCGACCGACAACCCTGAAAACTTCTTTACCCTTTAAAGATATTGTACCATATATTAGTATATAAGAAACTACCTTACCGACCAAAGATCACGCAAGGCTTACCATACGTAGATTCATACCACACCGAGATAATGTACCAACATATGACACAAGCATACCCTTGCCCGACCTTCGGTAGATATATTACCTATAATCACGCATTTATAATTATACCAACACTTGATCATTAACTAATATTCAAAAGTTCACATACATATATATATTCCAATGATATAATACATATTCCAACCCCTGCAAGAACTTAGTACGGACTACCCTCAGAGTAAACAACCCTAAGCAACTCGAGCAATGACTCATTCAACGATATCTTGTTTTCGCCCCAAAACTATTTACGCATAACTTTAACCAGTCAAAACAAGTGAGTCATGCTCATGCAGCTGCAGGATGTTTACTCAGGATATCGAGTACCATAAATAAGATTAGGAACCAAGTAGTAATAGTATATTACTCACCTAGGGAGGGAAAGTAGGCTAACCCAAACTGCGTGTGAGATTGACACCCGAGCCGAAGGCGAGGGTGACAAAAACGCAGTTTGGGATGGCCTTTTTCACTCCCGTGTGAGGTATACTATTTTTCACCACCCCCTGCATCGGAAAGAACGACTTCCCGCTCACGCAAGGGAGCGAAAGTCGTACTTTCCGTGCAGGTGTGGTGAAAAACTGTTTATTAAAACTTGTTATTAGAAACAGCAAATACTAATATCCGGCCAAAACCTATGTGATCAAAATACAAAACAATTAGTCATACGCAGCTGCACAGAGTCCAAGCGTGAGATTGGAATGCGGGTTAAACAACAACAACCCCACCACTCTAAGTTAAGATACTATATAAACCCCTACTACTAAAGTAGTTCAGTTCTTTGGTTTAGCTCAGTTCAGTCATACGTTCGACTCAGTGCACGTCAAACCGCGTTACTTCATAAAATTAAGTCCAAGCCACTGTTCTTGCTTAATAAAACCTACGGTTAATATATTCACTAAATAATTAAGTTCAAACTACTGTTCTTGCTTAAACATAGTAGAATATATCGTGCTTGTAATAAACCGAACTCCTTGGTGAAATAACATATAAAATAAACTTTGTAAACCAAGTAAAAGTGTATTAGTTGTCTTACATCAAAACCCTCAACAAGGTAAATTCGCAACTCAATACATCATATCCTACATATTCTTTAATTCAGGCTAGTTACATATAAATATATAACTCAGCCAAATTAACTAATCCCAAATCAACCAAATTCCATATTTAACTAAGGCTACTGCGGATTCCGAGCCATCACCCAGGCTGGAACTATACTGCTTGGCCGAGTTAACTACCTTACATAAAAATCTATTCGAGATTAATGAACAGGCTAAGGTTTCGAGACTTTTAAGCCAGCATTAATACTCTTATTGATTAACACGGCTGGTTTTACCAAACCTAGCCAAATCAAATACTCTAATTAGCAGGCTAGAATAAATTCTTAACCCTAAGTAGAAGTCTTTACACCTCAGGCTGATCATTCTAGACAAGCCAAGGGATACACACATATCCCCAGCGTCAAGGCCAAGTCCCCTGTTACTCTGGCCAAACGCTAATTCTACCTATTCCTTTCCTCATAGATGTACGGAGTTGTGGGTCATAAAAAGAGACACCGCGCAGGTAAAAAGGTACGAGAGAGGATCACGAAAGCCATCGCCAGAGATCAACGAATCTATGAGGATCTCTTAGCAAAGAACCCTCAACATACAGAATTAATAGGAGAAGTCATTAAGGAGGCCTACGAGCATACCTCCTACCAATCGGATTCCAGTACAGACACTGTAATCTACGAAAGGGAACCGCCCCTGCAGCAAGTCTCAACCATTGGCTACTACACTAGCCAACCAACGCTAAGCTCCACCCATCCAGATATTCCATTGGAGCCAACAGTCGAAAACCACTCCCACCAGTCAGGAGGTCATCCACACGACTACATACAGGAACTACTGTCTAACACCAACCAGGAGTACGAATACTTGATCACGCCTCCTCAGACAACGGTATACCACTCAGTAGACTTCCAGGGCCCACAGTGCATCATAAGTACCTACGAAACCACCCTTAACCAACAGATTATCAACACCGCACCCGCTGACCATCACCACCAACCCTCTACGCCCAAGATTGTTGAAATAATCGAATTGGATTAAGGAAAACAACGTAAGCATACAATAAAGAACATTTATTTCATTCACAATAAAGAGTGTATATTAATCAAACTACTTTTACTTTTGTAAACCTCCCCGTGGTTCCCGTTCATGTGAACGACTTTATAATAGGAGGTAGATGATGAACCTGAGTTGGGGATCTCTCACGATTTTCCTCAGCCAGTCTGTAACATCATAGAAATTTTTGGTGACAGCTTAAGGGATTTTCCCACGGTTTAAGTAAAAGGAAAGTCATTGTCAAATACACACTCAAATCTAATATTTAATATATTTAAAATGGAATCTAGACTTAGAGCAGCAGCGGCAAACAATGACCCGCTCGATCCTAAAGAACTTTTACAATTAAATATGGATTTAGCCGAAAAACTAAAACAAATAGAACAAAGGGAAACAGAAGTCCTTAAAATACAAAAGAATCTTTCTTCAAAAGAACAAAAACAACAAGCAAAAGAACTAGAATTGACAGAAAGAAATAGATTTCTGCAAGAACAAATAAACGCATTAAAAATTCAAAACGAACAACAGAAACAACTAGAACAAGAATTACAAAACTTACGTGCAGAAACCACACAAACTCGAATACAAGTGATAGATCAGGCTAACCTTAATGCCTCTACTACTAACAATATACCCACGAGACAAGCACCTGTCCCGCCTACCAATGAAACGGATCCAAATCCACCAAACCCACCAAATCCTCCAAATCCACCAAACCCACCAGATCCTCTAAATTCATCAAACCCTCCGAATCCTCCAAATCCGCCAAACCCTCCTTTTTCACCAACACGAGAAGATGCGATACAAACCCTCTCAAACGAATTGCGAACATTAAGAAGGGAAATGGAGACAATACGTAGACGAAGTGAAACAAGGACCTCACCCTACGTTACCCCAGCTCCAGATTATACCATTACAATGAAACAGGCAATTGAAACAATACCCACCTATAACGGAGAATTATCCACACTAATGTCATTCTCAAGAGCCTGCAGAAGAGCAAAGGGGATGATCGCCCCCAACGCAGAAACAACGCTAGTAAAACTAATAAAAGGAAAACTAACTTCTCGAGCCGCCATGGCATTAGAAGACAGCGAGTTCGACTCAATTCAAGAATTCCTGGACCAACTCTTCGAGATATTTAGCCCTACCAGGTCAACGAACTTCTATAGGGGAGAAATAGCTAACATATACAAAAAACAAGATGAACACATAATCGAATACATAAGTCGAGTAAAGGACCTAAAGACCGCCATTTTGGAGGTGGAGCGTAGAATCAACGGATACGTGGACACCGAAGCAATCGACATAGAAACATTGGAAAGTTTCCTCGATGGTCTCCCTGCAGACTATAGGAACGCCCTCCAGATTGCTGGTATACATACATTCAGCGAAGCAGCCACAAAGGCGATCGAAATAGGAAAACGTTTCGACAAGGATAAAGAAAGAGCAAGAGCAAACAAGGGAGACAAGTCCACTCCCTATGTACGAAAATCAGAGCCGCCTACTTGCCGCAACTGCAAACGCATTGGTCATGAAACAGAAAAGTGCAGGTTCCTCAAGAAAGAACCAACACCCGCATCCCCAGCACCCCAGAATAACCAAACACAGGGTAATTATGACAACAGAAAACCAACCAACAACTACAACCCCAATAAAAGCTGCAAATATTGTAAAAACACCGGACACGACATAGACGAATGTAGAAAGAAGAAGTGGGTGGAAAATCAAAGGAAGACAGAACAACAAGGCAATCCTCAGAACCAGGGAAACGCCCCAAGCCCCTCGGGTTCGGGCACGAAACCCCGAGAGACAGGGCAAACACGTGCGGTAAACCCACTGGAAGCACTAGAGGAAACACTATTGCAACCATCAACCTCAGTATCGGGTCAGTCCCAACAATAAATATTAAATCCACAGATCTACTCGACGATGCCAAACTTATGATTGACACGGGAGCAGAACCTAACATCATAAAAGCAAAGGCTCTAAAATCATGGAAAGAGGTGAATACTTCAGACATCATCGAAATGAAAGGTATAACCGAAAAATTAATTAAATCCTTAGGTAGCACTGAAATAGATATCAAAGGACAAAGAATACCTTTCCACGTAGTGGATAACGACTTCAGAATAAAACAAGATGGGATATTGGGATCAGCATTTTTTCACTCTACCAAGGCAACCATAGACTATGACAATGAATGTCTATCAGTCAACGACCAATCTCTACCTTTCATTCCCAAAGAAATATTCTCAATCAGAGGTAGAACTACACAATTAGTTCGTATAGACGTAAAAAAGACAGATTTAAGTGAAGGATATATTCCACGACTCATAGGAACAGATGGAATTTACGCCGGAAAAGTCTTAGTCAAGGTACAGGATCAACAGGTAACAATACCAATAACCAACACTACAGGAAAAGAACTAACCTTCGAGACACCTGAAGTAGAAGTCTTACCTTACTACGACTTACTAAACATACCTACACAAGCAAATCTCACAAAATTGAATGTTCAAGAGAAATCAGAACGATTCAAGGCAATTACGCCTCTACTCAGACTGGAACACTTAAACCAGGAAGAGAAAACACACGTAGAAACACTCATAATGGAAAACACAGACCGATTTCACTTACCGGATGAACCACTGGAATCAACTAACGCTATACAACACGGCATATCCACAACCGATGATACTCCTGTAAATACCAGACAGTACAGGTTTCCACCCATACACCGCGAAGAAATAAACAAACAGGTATCAGAATTGGCAAAAAACGATATTATTAAAACTTCACTATCACCATACAATTCACCAGTATGGATAGTGCCCAAAAAGGAAGACTCTCAAGGAAATAAAAGATGGCGTATGGTCATCGACTACAGATCTCTGAATGAAAAAACAATTGGAGACGCTTACCCCCTACCTAATATAACAGAGATACTCGATCAATTGGGAAGCGCCAAATACTTTTCGGTATTTGATCTGGCCTCCGGGTTCCATCAGATACCCATGAAAGAAATAGAGGGTCCAAAAACGGCATTCTCTACTCCATATGGACACTATGAGTTTACGCGAATGCCATTCGGACTAAAAAATGCACCAGCAACGTTCCAGAGACTAATGGACAACGTTCTCACCGGACTTCAAGGTAACGAACTGTTCGTCTACTTAGACGATATAGTCTTATACGCAAGCTCGCTTCAAGAGCACGAACGCAAATTTAGACTCCTTATGGAAAAACTACGACAAGCTAATCTCCAATTACAACCAGATAAGTGCGAATTTCTCAGGAAAGAAGTTATGTACCTGGGACACATCATAAGCCAAGAAGGTGTCAAACCAGACCCTAAAAAGATAGAAGCCGTAAAACACTTTCCAATACCGAAGAATTCAAAAACCATCAAACAATTCTTGGGACTCGCAGGCTATTACAGAAGATTCATACCAAAATTCTCACAAATAGCAAAACCAATGACAGAACTCTTAAAGAAAACAAAACCATTTAAATGGACAGAGAAACAACAAGAAGCCTTCGAAATACTAAGAGACAAGCTGTGTGAAAAACCAATTTTGCGGTACGCTGATTTTACAAAACCATTCATAATCACCACGGACGCCTCCGGATACGCAATAGGGGGAGTCCTAAGTCAAGGAGAAGTAGGAAAAGATCTACCAATCGCCTATACCTCCAGACTCTTACAAGCAGCAGAATTAAATTACTCTACAATTGAGAAGGAACTACTGGCAATCGTTTATTGCGTATCTCACTTCAGATCATACATCTATGGCACAAAATTCACTTTGATAACAGATCACCGACCACTCGTATGGCTAAACTCCGTAAAAGACCCAACTTCAAGACTGGTTAGATGGAGATTAAAACTGGCCGAGTATGAATATCAACTGATCTACAAACCAGGAGCAATAAACGCCAACGCCGACGCTTTATCGAGAAATCCACCTGAGGTAGTAATACCTGAAATAAATAAAGAAACGATAAATGAAGACCCTCAAGAAATAGGACAAACACCACAAGAAGCAAAGGTAACTACACTCACTCAAGAAGCAGAATCATCCGACGAAGACATTTTCCCAGTTCCCAATAAAACCAATTTAACGGAAAAAGATCAAGACCTGTTCACAGTTGACCAAACTTACTCTCTGGCACATTGTGTAGCAAAAGACTTCAAAATGGGAGCAGGCATAGCATTAGAATTCAAAAAACAATTTAATCAGGTAAAAGAGTTGAAAAAACAAAACAAAACTATCGGAGAAGTGGCCTACATCAAAGACAACGATAGATATTTATTCTATCTTGTAACCAAGGAAGAAAGTAATGGATTACCAAAACTCGAAGACCTGGTCACAAGTCTCAACAGCCTCAAGAATATATGCATGACACTAAATATATTCAAACTAGCCATGCCTCGTATTGGCTGCGGACTGGATCAATTATTTTGGCCCCACGTAAAAAACGCAATAACCAAAATATTCAAACCACCTTTCGAAATTCTCATTTGCAATCATACACCATCAACACCCAAAAAACCTCCGGATAAACAAAACGAACTAATCACGCACCATACAAACTATAACGAACCAATATTACCCGATGATACGGACAATAATGACGAAATAACACCACCCGACGACCTCAGTGACATCTCCTCAGAAGACGAAGACTTACCTGACGATACAACCAGTGATCAAAGTAGCGAAACCGATGACGAAATCTTCCAACCTGGAATAAATGAGTATCAACTAAGAGAACAAAACTTACCTAGGTTCATGACGACCAGGGACAGATTATCAATGCAAAAAGGCACCTTAGTATACTTCATAACCTGCAAGGGAGACGCATACGATAACGGTTCACGAGAATTAAAAGAATTAAACTTACTACCCACATTCACAGACGTCACAATAGCTCGCGCTAAAGTTAACAAAGTCAAATCCAGAACTCACATAGCTTTACCTATAAAGGAAACCATAAAAACTAACTTAGATCATGAAATATTCACTGAAGTTATAAACTCTCTTATTGACGTTTTAAACGAATTAGAAATAACCGCATTCTCTATCGCGAAAACACCTCATATAGATTCCTTGAACTGGAAAGAAATAGAAACACAACTAAAAAACATAAACAAGGAATATAGAATCCAAATCCAAATATGTACCAACCTTATAAGAACTCCATCAGAAGACGAACGGATTGACATTATTAAAGAATATCATAGATCCGCACTAGGGGGTCATAAGGGAATGAATAAAACATACAATAGAATCAGACAGTACTATTTTTGGGACGGAATGAAGAAACAAATACAAGACTTAATAGCAACATGCGTAGAATGTCAAACAAAAAAATTAACCAGAGTAAAAACTAAGCAACCCATGACTTTAACAGACACTCCTAATACAGCATTCGACAAGGTCTCTATGGACATTGTAGGACCATTACCTATAACCCCTTCCGGGAATGAGTATATCCTAACTATCCAAGATCAATTATCAAAATATTCACTAGCCATTCCTTTACTAGAAACAAACTCAATAACTATTGCTGACGCTTTGATCACCCACCTAATTTGTAAATTTGAGGCACCCAAACAAATCCTTACAGACCAAGGGTCAAATTTAACAAGCTCTCTCATGAGAGAAATTGCAAAGAAATTTAAAATCAAACAAACAAGGACAACTGCGTTTCACCTGCAATCAAATGGTTCCATTGAAAGGTCTCATCACGTCCTTACGGAATATCTAAAACAATTCATTGATAAAAATAACAATTGGGACCAATGGCTCTCACAAGCCATGTTCTCATACAATACCAGCACACATGAAGGTACCAAGTACACACCACACGAGCTAGTCTTCGGCAGGTTAGCACGATTACCATCGGATCACGAGGTCATCGAGCAAACTACCGATCGAACCTACGAAGACTACCTCGTGGAACTGTACTCGAAACTTAGAGAAATTCAAAACTTAGCCAAAGAAAACTTGGAAAAGGCAAAAATCAGATCAAAACACTATTATGACAAAAAAATCAATCCTATACACCTAACTACCAACGATGAGGTATACCTCCTAAAGGAACCTCAACGTGGTAAACTAGGAGATCAATACACGGGTCCACACAAAATAATTGAAATCCTGGATAATCAAAATATTAAAATAAAAGTAGGAAATAAAGATAGAATAGTGCATAGAAATAAGCTAAAAATAGCACGACTAAGATAAGAAGAAATTAAAGGTTTAAAAGGGTCGACACTTTGGAATACACCACAATGAAGGACGTTCATTCAAAGACTTGCATATATACACGTAGAAAAATTTAGAAATAGTACCTCATTGGGATTGTTCCAAACCCACGACTTTAAAAAATAGAAATAATCAATAAAAATTAAGATAAAATATAAACAAGGGTAAAGAAGCGGAACTTTTGTTCCAGATTCGGACAAACATGAATATACTTATATTCACTCTAATTATCAAAGTAGCATACGCGCTAATTGGATACGATTGCGGCGGAGGTGGACTCAATATAACGACACTCAGCTTAATAGATTCAACCGACTGCGACATACCTGAAGAAAAACCAAATATAGAAGAAACTTACGTACAACTATTTCAACTGTCTAAATTTAAACAAACCAAGGTTATACAATGCCGAGTGGAAATCGACCGTACAGTTTATTATTGCGGTATGCATTCGCATACCTCAGTCACCGATGGAGGCAGACAAGCCTACATTAGGGAAATCAGCGATACCGAATGTCAACATCTGCACGAGAGAGGTGAACTCAGCATTGGACACGGCAAATACATCACCAACATCAAGAGGAACGCCACTACAAGAACAACAGCAACGTTAGCAGGAAGCATCAATAAGGACGGAAGCTGCGAAGGCGAATTCTTTGACGACGGTTATGGACAATGGCCCAAAGTAATAGTACAGGCAACAATCAAAATCTCTTTAACAACTCAGATGGGAACTGTGAGGCTTGACGAAAACAAACTAACCTTGAGAAACGGAGTCACCTGTGAACTCAACAAAAGAACGTGTTTCGACGAAGAGGGAGGATATTCGTTCTGGGCAGACACACCTGAGGACAGCTGCAGATTTACCGACTACGATGTCCTATACGAAGGTATAGTCTCGAAAATAACAGAAAAAACAACAAACCCAATGGACGAAGCGATGACTATCTATTCCATAGCATCCAACGATGTAACTTTCGCATTAGTAAAAACGACGGAAAAAAGAACTTGTGGTTACAACATATTCAGAACAGAACACCCGAAGCTATTCATATTCGAAACTACGCAAGGAAACACCTTCATACGGAAATCTACAGTCAAAGTTGAAAACGTAGACATATTCTCCTACGTTAATTCCAAATTTATCTACGTCGAAAGACACATCAAGAATCAACTAAATACCTTATACAGAGACATCATCACCCAAAAGTGTGAATTGGAAAAACAAGTGATAAGAAACGCCTTAACAATAGCTACACTATCTCCGGACGAATTTGCTCACAACCTCATGCAAAGCCCAGGCTATATGGCAACTGTAGCAGGAGAAGTGGTTCATATCATAAAATGTATACCAATAGAATGCCAATTGAGACAAACAAATCACTGTTATTCAGAATTACCAGTCACTGTAAGAAACTCATCGCTATTCATGACGCCTAAATCAAAACTCATCGTGAAGGTAGGAACACAACAAGAATGCAACCCGATATTAGCAGCAATGTACAAAATTGAAGATACATGGTACAAATTCACACCATCACCTGTAGATGTCATTCCTCCTAAATCACTAAGCCCAAAAACAAGGATGACCTGGAAATATATCAGCGCCGGTCCTCTAGGAACAAGTGGAATTTATCAACAAAAGGACTTAGACAACCTCAGAAATCATTTGCTATTCCCAGCAGAAAGACCAGCGGTGTTAAACACTATAGCCCGAGGAGCAACAGGTCACACAATCACTAAAGAAGGAATATCAATATACAACTTAATGGATGAAGCAACCTTAGACAAAATCGCAGAGTCAACCGGAGAGAAGATCTGGGTAGGATTCATGTCCTTTGGATCACTCTCAGCCGGATTCCTAGGAATATTTGTAGTCGTCCGAATTATAAAATTTATCATAGATACCCTTATACACGGGTATACTATCCATGATATGTACGGATGGAGCATACACATTTTAGGAGCTTTATGGGGTTCAGCAACTCACCTCATAACCCACCTAGCAAGAAAAACACCATCCACCGCAGATCCAGAGATAGGACAAGAAACAACACCATCAACCATTAACCCACCAAGCAACGTACCTACTGGTAAAGAAGTAACACCCACTCCAACAATCGAAGACCTAACCAACCGCCTAAGACAAATGCACGGCTCAGCCGTCACATTTGAAACTCAGGGGGGAGGTGTCACATTCCCACCTACGCACAACTTCGACCGACAACCCTGAAAACTTCTTTACTCTTTAAAGATATTGTACCATATATTAGTATATAAGAAACTACCTTACCGACCAAAGATCACGCAAGGCTTACCATACGTAGATTCATACCACACCGAGATAATGTACCAACATATGACACAAGCATACCCTTGCCCGACCTTCGGTAGATATATTACCTATAATCACGCATTTATAATTATACCAACACTTGATCATTAACTAATATTCAAAAGTTCACATACATATATATATTCCAATGATATAATACATATTCCAACCCCTGCAAGAACTTAGTACGGACTACCCTCAGAGTAAACAACCCTAAGCAACTCGAGCAATGACTCATTCAACGATATCTTGTTTTCGCCCCAAAACTATTTACGCATAACTTTAACCAGTCAAAACAAGTGAGTCATGCTCATGCAGCTGCAGGATGTTTACTCAGGATATCGAGTACCATAAATAAGATTAGGAACCAAGTAGTAAAACTGTTTATTAAAACTTGTTATTAGAAACAGCAAATACTAATATCCGGCCAAAACCTATGTGATCAAAATACAAAACAATTAGTCATACGCAGCTGCACAGAGTCCAAGCGTGAGATTGGAATGCGGGTTAAACAACAACAACCCCACCACTCTAAGTTAAGATACTATATAAACCCCTACTACTAAAGTAGTTCAGTTCTTTGGTTTAGCTCAGTTCAGTCATACGTTCGACTCAGTGCACGTCAAACCGCGTTACTTCATAAAATTAAGTCCAAGCCACTGTTCTTGCTTAATAAAACCTACGGTTAATATATTCACTAAATAATTAAGTTCAAACTACTGTTCTTGCTTAAACATAGTAGAATATATCGTGCTTGTAATAAACCGAACTCCTTGGTGAAATAACATATAAAATAAACTTTGTAAACCAAGTAAAAGTGTATTAGTTGTCTTACATCAAAACCCTCAACAAGGTAAATTCGCAACTCAATACATCATATCCTACATATTCTTTAATTCAGGCTAGTTACATATAAATATATAACTCAGCCAAATTAACTAATCCCAAATCAACCAAATTCCATATTTAACTAAGGCTACTGCGGATTCCGAGCCATCACCCAGGCTGGAACTATACTGCTTGGCCGAGTTAACTACCTTACATAAAAATCTATTCGAGATTAATGAACAGGCTAAGGTTTCGAGACTTTTAAGCCAGCATTAATACTCTTATTGATTAACACGGCTGGTTTTACCAAACCTAGCCAAATCAAATACTCTAATTAGCAGGCTAGAATAAATTCTTAACCCTAAGTAGAAGTCTTTACACCTCAGGCTGATCATTCTAGACAAGCCAAGGGATACACACATATCCCCAGCGTCAAGGCCAAGTCCCCTGTTACTCTGGCCAAACGCTAATTCTACCTATTCCTTTCCTCATAGATGTACGGAGTTGTGGGTCATAAAAAGAGACACCGCGCAGGTAAAAAGGTACGAGAGAGGATCACGAAAGCCATCGCCAGAGATCAACGAATCTATGAGGATCTCTTAGCAAAGAACCCTCAACATACAGAATTAATAGGAGAAGTCATTAAGGAGGCCTACGAGCATACCTCCTACCAATCGGATTCCAGTACAGACACTGTAATCTACGAAAGGGAACCGCCCCTGCAGCAAGACTCAACCATTGGCTACTACACTAGCCAACCAACGCTAAGCTCCACCCATCCAGATATTCCATTGGAGCCAACAGTCGAAAACCACTCCCACCAGTCAGGAGGTCATCCACACGACTACATACAGGAACTACTGTCTAACACCAACCAGGAGTACGAATACTTGATCACGCCTCCTCAGACAACGGTATACCACTCAGTAGACTTCCAGGGCCCACAGTGCATCATAAGTACCTACGAAACCACCCTTAACCAACAGATTATCAACACCGCACCCGCTGACCATCACCACCAACCCTCTACGCCCAAGATTGTTGAAATAATCGAATTGGATTAAGGAAAACAACGTAAGCATACAATAAAGAACATTTATTTCATTCACAATAAAGAGTGTATATTATTCAAACTACTTTTACTTTTGTAAACCTCCCCGTGGTTCCCGTTCATGTGAACGACTTTATAATAGGAGGTAGATGATGAACCTGAGTTGGGGATCTCTCACGATTTTCCTCAGCCAGTCTGTAACACACACCCCCGGAAACCGTAGACCCTGTTACCTGGCTCGAAGAAGCCGTCAGGGATATTCACAATTACGCCACGACCACTGCCCCGGACTCTGTAGATGATCCCGCTAACGATTATATAGGATTCGGCCTAGACACCCCCTCGTTTGCTCTGGGCACGGCCGGTTTGTCGTTTCGACCGGTCAGGGACTCTCGCTACGAGGATCTCTGGCGGCTCGTGTTCAGTCTCAGTCAAAGCGCCTCCGAATTTCGTGTGGATGACACGTTCAGAATCACCGTTAACCGGGTCAGCGTACCGGTGGGTCGCGGGCGAAAGAGCAAACCTCTCACTCACGAGGAGGTGAGCAAAAGATCGCTTCTCGAGGTCGAACGCGACAATCTTTGTCTACCGCGCGCTATAATTTCTGCTCGCGCCTACCTGAACAGAGAGGGTATCGGGGGTAACGCAGCTGATCCCGCGCTTCGATGGTCCGACGTGCGTCACGCGAAATCTAGACTTCAGAGGGAGGCTGCCCTGGCTTTGTGCAGAGAGGCGCGCGTAGAAGTCCCCCCAGAGGGCTGTGGTATGCGAGAGATCGTTAGATTTCAAGAATATCTGGCTCCTCTGGGTCTAGCCGTCGTAATATACGATTTCAATACCTTTGGACGCGGAGGCGAGGCCGTTTACAACGGGGCGCGCGTACTGGCCGAGCGGGGTGAATGCTCCAGCGGCACATTGAACATACTGTACTTTCCACGCGGCGGTCATTACAAACCTATATTAAATCTTACCGCCGCAGCAGCCAACAGACGCTTCTGCGAGCCCTGCAACGTAGCCTATCGTTATACAGGCGATCACAGGTGCTCCAACAGATGTCCCGGCTGCAACACCGTTCCGCAGTGCGACAGATCGGGGGTACGTATGCCGTGCGTTGCCTGCGGCCGGTGGTTCTTTGGGGAGGAATGTCTGCGGAGACATCGCGTCGCGGGGTCGTTCGATCCTCGCAGAAGCGTCTGCGATACCCTGCAGATGTGCAGCGGGTGCGGTCTGTTCGTCGATCGTACTAAAAAGGGTCACTCCTGCGGCAACGCGTACTGCAACACGTGTGGATCCGTGCAGGCGGTAAACCACGAGTGTTACATGCAGCCTCTGAAGCCACCCACCGGAAACGCGGAGCATATATTCGTGTTTTATGACTTTGAGACCCAGCAGTGCGCCCCGGTGGCCGGCAGCGGAGATGTCAATCTGCACGTGCCGAATCTGTGCGTGGCGCAGCAGGCGTGCACCAGCTGCATACACGAGCCGGACATAAGTACACCCTGTCCTAGTTGCGGGCTCGTGCGCGAGTTCGTATTCCGAGAGAACCCCGTTAAACAGCTGGTGGAGTTTGTCACGCGGGACGTTTGTCGGTTCAAAAAGATCTTCTGTATAGCGCATAACGCCAGCGGTTTCGATTCTCAATTTATACTGCGTTACCTGGTAGAAAATAACAGAGATCCGCCGCAGGTGATCCTGAACGGTACCAAGATCATACTGATGGAGACGGGTCACACGCATTTCCTGGACTCTTTGGCCTACATGCCTATGGCTCTAGCCGCGCTGCCCAAGGCATTCGGCCTACCTGTGGAATCGCGCAAGGGTATCTTTCCGCATCTGTTCAATACACCGGAGAATCGGAATTACATAGGTCCGTTGCCAGACGCGGAATTCTACTCCCCCGACAGTATGAAGACCTCGGACAGGGACGCTTTCTACAAATGGTACAGGGAAGCCACAGCCGGCGGGTACGTGTTCGATTTCAACCGCGAGCTGGTGGAATACTGCCGCAGCGACGTGGACATCCTTCGTCGAGCATGCGTCGCGTTTAGAGATATTTTTCTGAATTGCGGCGGTGTTTGCCCGTTCTCGCGAAGCACCACCATAGCGTCGGCCTGTTCCGTCGTGTTTCGACAAAATTTCCTCAGACCCCGCACCATAGGAGTGTTGCCGGCCGCAGGGTACAGGTTGGCCAACAATCAATCGGTGAAAGCGATCAAATGGCTCGTTTGGATGGAGAGGGAGCTGGGTACAGAGGTGAGGCACGCCGGACGAGGTCGCGAGTACAGGATTCCCGAGACGAGGCGGGTTGTCGACGGGTATTTCACGGACGCGGCTGGGGAGCGACACGTGTTGGAATTTCACGGATGCTACTGGCACGGGTGTATTAGATGTCACACGATCAATCACGACAAAGAGTTATCGTGCGGGGATACGATGGACAGACGGTGGCAAGAGACTGGGGCAAAAACGGCGCGCATGATCGAACTGGGTTACAGGGTCACGGAGATGTGGGAGTGCGCGTTCGACCAGATGATGGATGCCGATCCTGAAATGCGCGATTACGTCGAACAGCATCCGCTGGTCCTCTCCCGCGACTCGTTGAATCCTCGAGAGGCGTTTTTCGGAGGGCGTACGGGAAACACGAAGCGTTATCACGAGGCTGCCCCGGGGGAGGAGATCCGATACGTAGACGTATGCTCTCTGTACCCTTGGGTGTGCAAAACCGGTCGCTACCCCGTGGGCCACCCGCGAGTCTACGTAGGTAGGGAGTGCAGAGCGTTGACCGGTCCCTACAACACGGACATCTCCGGCCTCGAGGGTCTCGTGAAATGCGTTATCCTGCCACCCAGGAATCTCTATCATCCCGTGTTGCCGGTCCGTATGCGGGGAAAACTCATGTTTCCCCTGTGTCGCTCCTGCTGCGAGGCTTCTCTGCAGATCGATTGTCCGCACGAGTCGGAGGCCGATCGGTAGTTCGCAGGTACCTGGGTGTCTGCCGAGCTGCAGAAAGCCGTGGCTGTGGGCTACAGCGTGATCGACGTATCGGAGATCTGGCAATACGAGAGTACGGTGTACGATCCGGCCAGCGGTCAGGGGGGACTCTTTGCTCCCTATATAGACACTTTTCTGAAAATAAAGCAAGAAGCCAGCGGGTGGCCCGGCGAGTGCACCGACGAGGCTTCCCGCGACCGTTATCTCGCGGAGTACGAGCGGGTGGAGGGTATCAGGTTGCAGCGGGAGAAAATAACAAAGAACGCCGGCCTTCGTTCCGTATCCAAGCTCTGCCTGAACTCGTTCTGGGGTAAATTTGGCCAGCGCGAAAACCTCCCGCGTACCGAGGTGATCAGAGAGCGTCAACGTCTGATGGAACTGTTGACGGATCCCGAGAACGAGGTGGTCGATATCTTGCCTGTGACGGATCAAATACTCTACGCGCGGTGGATTAATACGGAAGAGAGCATCGTACCGTCCCCCCTGGCCAACGTTGTACTGGCCGCCTACACCACCGCTCAGGCTCGCCTCAAGCTGTACAGCTATCTCGAGAGGCTCGGGCGCCGGGTGTTGTATTACGATACGGACTCTGTTATTTACGTGAGTAGAAGCGGGGAATGGGAGCCGGCTACGGGTAACTTTTTAGGCGATCTGACGGACGAGCTGGCGGAATACGGCGAGGGGAGTTACATAAAAGCCTTTGTTTCCGGTGGTCCGAAATTTTACGCGTTCCTGGTACAAAAGGGAGACGGGGAGGTGGCTGAGGTTTGCAAAGTGAAGGGGGTCACTCTAAATTATCAGACTCGAATGAGGATAAATTTTAATTCGATCCGGGGCATGGTGGTCGAGGCTGACGAACCTATTCGCGTCGAGCGAAGAGCTATACAGCGTACGGCGTTGCACCGGGTCGTCACCCGCAGCGTGAACAAGATATGCCGTCCCGTTCAAACGAAAAGACGCCTCTGCGACACGGGCTACGACACTCTTCCTTTTGGCTACAAATCGCACAGCTGAATCGCTGTACATCTCGCTCTTTGGCTATAGAGCGCCGCAGCGAGGCTTAGACTCTCTCTCTCTCTCTCTCCACCTACTCTTATACTCTGTTATTCGACACGCGCATAAACAGAGATAAACCTCGACTCGCCGGACTACAGGGAGAGCACAAGTGTGCAGCGGTGACTCATCGGCTCAGTAGGTCAGTAGTAGCGGTAGTATTCGCTTATCAACCCGAGCGTAAAACGGCTGGTGCGGGGCGTGTGTGCGGCGGTCTGAGAAGCTGAGCTCACCGCACGCCGCGAGGCAACCCCCCGAGTAAGCTGACACGGGTTGCCTCAGCCGCTTAACGAGCTGCTTCTAGCCGGCGTCCCGTCTCGCTCTCTCTCGCAGCTGTTTAGAGAGAGAGACGGGCCGTCACCGGACGCGCGCGCGCGCGTTCCCAAAAGCTTGTACGTAACGCGCGCACCCCGCGGGCCCCCCACCGCGGTTAAGCCTTCGAGACAGGGATGTAGACGCAAAACCGATTATATCTATATATTCGATTGCAGATAGGACGGGGTTGTGAGTCGCGAGGATGGACACGCGCTGGAAACATCCCTTTTCCGCCTACGTAGCCGGGCCTTCCGGTTGCGGTAAATCCAACTTTGTGAAAAACTTTCTGCAACACGCGAGCGAGATGTGCGACACGGAGTTCGCGAGGGTGGTCTGGCACTACGCCGAGTGGCAACCTTTGTACGGGGAATCGAGCTCGGTGGAATATCGAGAGGGTTTGCCGCAACCGGCCGACTACGACGCGGACGCGCGACCCAAACTGCTCGTCATCGACGATCTGATGCGCGAGTCGTCCAACGGCGTTGTCATCGATCTCTTCACCAAGGGTTGCCACCACAAGAACATGAGCGTATTCCTGATCACGCAGAATCTGTTTCACCAGGGACGGGGGCAGAGGGATATATCGCTGAACGCCAATTATATAGTTTTCTTCAAGAATCCACGCGATCGCGCGCAGATACGTCACCTGGCTCGTCAGGTACACCCCGAGGACCCTCGCTTCCTGCAGGAGGCCTACAACGACGCCACAGCGCGCCCCCACGGCTATCTGCTCCTCGATCTGAAACAATCCACCCCGGAGAATTGCCGCTTTCGCACCGATATATTTCCCTCGGATTCGCGTCACTACGTTTACGTGCCTCGCAGGGATATAAAGGGTGGAGGATCGCACGCGGCACCAGTCTTTCGTCTGTGATGAAGCCCGGAACTAGACGAGGAGGAGGAAGAAGAAGAAGAGGTTCGGCAAACAGGTTCAGCTCTTCCAACGCCGCGGCCTTGCACGCTATCTGTAAATCGGACCCCGCTCGGAGACGGGCTCTGCTGCGCACGGCCGACGACGCTCTGGTGAAAAACATTTGCGAGTGCGCTCTGAACACTCTGAGGGGTAACGTGAGCCTGAGCGCCGATCGGAAGAGACGTTTGAGCAAGCACAGAAAAACTTTACGTCGCCTGGCCTGCGACACGGGCAGCTGGAAAAGTAAGAAACGTTTGCTGCTTCAACGGGGTGGATTTCTACCCTTGCTGCTGGCCCCGATTATAGACAGTCTGATTGGCGGGTGAAGAAAATTGAGGCAATGGAGCGGGCCAAGAAAATGGTCCTGATACCGCAGGAGACAGCCGAACGTATCCAGCAGCGTCGACCCGATACGGATCCCGCGAGCCGTCTGGACAGCGAGATGCACGCTATTCTCAACGACCCGGGGAAAAACGATCGGGAAAAATGGAAGCTGTACAGACAGGTGCTGAGACGTTACTTGTTTTTTGCCGCCGAGTCGCGAAAACCTTTGCAATTCTCCATACGAGGGGTGGGTGGCGAGGCTGCCGGTGGTAATACCGCTGACGAAGAAGAAGAAGCGGAAGAGATGGACGGGGTGACTGAGGGGAATGCAGCTGGTAACAGCGGCGTAGCTATACAGGATATCGTGGTGAGCGTGCCGGACAAGTTTCGGCGGAAAGCGGAGCTCTTGCTGAACTATCTGACCACCAACGGTCGCTCCGAGATCTCGTGGGACGACAAGGGGACGATAGCCGTAAGGGGGACTCGGATAGCCGGGACAAACATCATCGATCCGATAAACGACGCGGTACGCGAGAGAAAATCTATGCAGGCCAGGGGGAGGGAACAGTTCGCCAGGATCCTTCACTCGATCAACACGCCGCAAGAGTACATAGGTAATCCCGTTTTTCAAAAACCTACGCGTCACGCCTCGTCACGATCGACAGCCGGCCCATCTCATCAGAGGCGTATCAACGAGGAGGAGGAGGACTGGGGTGTGGACGGTGACATTGACACGAACCAGGCGGGTGAGGAGGAGGATACGGATTCGGACTCGATATTTGCCACACCCAAGAACAGACAACGACCAGGGCAAACCGGAAACGGTGCTTGGTTGAGACTCAGGTTGAAATGAAGATCCTCGAACGACTGTACTACGATCCGGCCAACGAGGCGGGTTACGCGGGTGCCAGGAACTTGACTCGATCCGCGGGTGAAAGAAAAAAGGGGGAAAAAAAATACCTCGCGCCGCGGTGGTCGAATGGTTGGCGTCGCAGGACGCGTAGACGCTGCACAAGTCGATACGTAGGAAATTTCCCCGAGCCAGATACAACGTGCAGAATATAGACGACCTGTGGGAAGCGGATCTGGTGGATCTCAGATCGATCAAACAGTACAACGACGGATACGGCTACCTGCTGGTGATCATAGACGTGCTCAGCAAGTTTGCCTGGGTCGAGCCGCTCGCCGACAAGAGCGCGGCTACCGTTGCCGGGGCTTTCGAGCGCGTGTTGTCCTCCACGGAACGCTGCCCGATTCAGCTGCAGACCGACAAAGGCAAGGAGTTTGTCGGAGCTCAATTCCAGAAGCTGCTCGCTGCCAGAGGGGTGCGCTACAGAGTCACGCGAAACCCCGACATAAAGGCGGCCGTTGTGGAACGCTTCAATCGTACTCTCAAGGAGAGAATGTGGCGTTACTTCACCCACAAGAATAACCATCGCTACCTGGATGTGCTGCGACAGCTGGTAGGGGCGTACAACGCCACCACCCACTCGACCATTAAAATGGCTCCGTCGATGGTGACGCTGGAAAATGCCGCAGCCGCCCGCGTCAACATGGAAAAGGCACGCGGTGGCCCGCCGCGATCCGGTGCAAAGCCACGGTTTCGAGTGGGGGAGCGGGTTCGCATCAGTAAGGCTAAGGGTGCCTTCAAGAAGGGTTACGAGGCCAACTGGACCGAGGAGGTGTTTGAGATTCGACGCGTTCTGCACCGAGCGCCGATCGTCTACCTGCTGGTTGATTTGGAGGGGGAGGAGATAGACGGCTTGTTTTACGAGGCTGAGTTGCAGCGCGTGATCAAGGACGATGTTATGACTGTGGATAAAATAATACGGACGCGGGGAAAGGGGGCCAGTAAGAAGCTGTTTGTCAGCTGGCGCGGTTATCCGGAAAAGTTCAACTCTTGGATCGCTGCGAGCAGCGTGCGAAAACAGGCATGAAGGATCAGTTTTACATCACGCTGCCCAGCAACAGCTCGATGAAATTTTTTCCCCACAACACGACGGCTCGATTCACCACCCAGCTACCGCGACGGATCGAGCTTGTCGGAGAGTGGGAAGTCGCCCTGGTGGAGATCCACTACCCGCTGACGCTTCAAAACATAAACGAACCCTACAACGTGGTGGGATTTCACGTGCATCGGTCGGACACTCCAGCGGAAAATTTTCACGATATTTCATTGTTGCCGGGGGAAAAACGAGTGGCGCAGGATAAATTCCTCATCGAACCCGGTATTTACACGGATATTTGGGAAATTATCCAAACGTTGAACGGTTTGCCGACCATCAAGGAGCATTTGGAGTTTGGACGAGCCGACAGCGCGGACGATCGTTTGGACGTGGTCAGAAAATGCAGCTGCAAGGATGGTCACTACCTCTCGTTTTCCGGCGGTATTCGCCAACAACTCGGATTTCCAAAGCTCACGACCAACATACGCGACAGGGTGGTGGCCAACCATCCTTTGAACCTACCCAGCGGGATACCCTCGCAGATGTTTGTCTACACGGATCTCGCTGAGCCCAGAATAGTGGGCGATGTCTACGCTCCGCTGTTGCGTATAGTGCGGACGGTGGGCAAAAATTTTCACAACGGTGTCTCGGAAAGCAAATCCCTGGCACCCCCGCACTACGTACCTCTGCTTCTCACCAATTTCCGTACCATTGAAATCGATATAAGGGACTCTCAGGGTAGACCCATGCCATTCACGCGCGGGACGTTGACGGCTAGGTTGCACTTCAAGAGGTCGCACTGATGGCTCGCTACCTTGAACATTACGACGATCAGGTGGGTGGTGGTGGTATAGGCAGAGTTTATTCCGGTGCGCCGCTACAGCGTGGTAGCGGAATCGGTAGCTTTCTGGGGGGATTGTTTCGGCGCGTGATACCCATTCTGAAGAGCGGTGCGCGCGTGTTGGGGAAGGAGGCTCTGCGGACCGGTGTGAGAGTCGTGGAAGATATGGACGCCAACACACCCTTCAAAGAGGCGCTCAAGAAACGCGTCGTCGAGTCGGGTTACAATCTGAGGCGAAAAGCTACAGATAAATTGGGCAATCTGATGAAGGGGTCCGGATATAAAACGCTGCGCGGCGGACCGAGGGGGCAGTTGCTGCGGGGTCGCGGTGCAGGATCGATCGGGTCGCGTAGGAAAGGTGTCAAGAAAAGCAAACCGAGAAAGAAGAAGAAACCGGGGCTTGCCGGAATTAAAAAAAGAAAAAAAAAAAACAACTCTCAAGAAGAAGAAGAAGAAGAAGAAAAGCTGTTGCGGGAGTAAAAAAAGAAGCCTGGCTGATATCTTCGAAGCTCGCTAACAACGAAAATAATAAACATCGACCATGGCGTACTTGCACACACACTCCTGCGAGTGTCTGAAATCGGAGCTGGATTTGTTCTCTCTACCACCGACGCAAACCACGATCGAGAGCGGGCAGTGGGTCCACTACAAGCCTGTGTCGTCGCTCACGGATGACTCACCCATAGAGTTTATGGTGCCCGGCCTCAGCGACGAGTATCTCGACCTCTCCCACACTATGCTCAGCCTGCGTGTGAGTCTACAAACGCTCAGCGGGGAGCCGGCGGCAAAGGGGGCTGCAAAGGCCGTCGTGGCCCCTGTAAACAACCTGCTGCACTCTCTGTTCAGCCAGGCCGACGTGTTCTTCAATCAGAAGCTAGTTTCACCGGCCAACAACGCGTACGCTTACCGAGCCTACATAGAGTCGTTGCTGAATTACAATTCGGCGGCGAAACAATCACACCTAACCACCACCCTGTGGTACGGGGATACAGCGGGGAAGATGGATGAAATCGGATCGGCTAACAAAGGGTTTGCCCAGCGGCAAAAGCTTCTAAACGGTGAAACCAGCGTGGATTTGATCGGGTATCTTCACTGCGACGTGTTTAATCAGGAGAAGTTTCTGCTAAACGGTGTCGAGTTACGGGTACGGCTCGTGCGCTCGCGGGACGCCTTCTGCCTCATGGAGAGCACCAACACACACGGCGTACACATACTAGAGGCCTCGCTGCTCGTGCGACGCGTAACGATAAACCCCGGCGTCCTGCTGGCTCACGCCAGAGCTCTGTGTAAAGGCACAGAGTGGAGGTGAAGGCTATGACTATTCACAGCGGTGTGCAGGGTGATACGTTGGACAATGTATTTCTGGGTCAACTGCCTAAAAGAATGATTGTGGGTTTTGTCGATAACAAGGCCTTCAACGGTGATAAAGCCTACAACCCCTTCAACTTTCAACATTTCAACATAAACTTTCTGTCGCTGTACGTGGACGGGTCTCAGATCCCCTCGAAGCCGCTACAGCCCGACTTTACGCGAAGCAAGCTCTACGTGGATGCCTACCACACCCTTTTCTCCGGAACAGGCATACATTTTCTAAACGAAGGGAACGGTATAGGTCGTGAAGATTTCCCCCACGGGTATTGCCTGACGGCCTTCGACCTCACCCCCGATCTGTCGGCAAACAGCGGCACCCACTGGAATTTGGTCAGACACGGCAGCGTTAGAATCGAGGTGCGCTTCGAGGCTGCCCTGGCAACGACGATAAATTGCATCGTGTACGCGGAATTTGACAACGTCTTGGAAATTGACGCGGCGCGGCAGGTTATAGTGGACTTTGGAGGATAGACAGCGAGGTGAAACCTGAACCACCTCCCCCACCATTGAAAAAAAAAAAATAGCTGACGTTGCGTATCGAGGAAAGGTCGCTAAAGTCGAACGAAACACGCAGTATCCAGTTTTCCGTATACCCGCGAACACGTTTATAGCAATATGGTGGACTACGTGGTCGATGTGTAGGGTTTTCGAGACGCTCAAAACGGTTTTGCTGTCAAGGAGGTTTCCGTGTTAGCTTTGAATCGCGACCACATCGGGCACTGGGTAGCCACACCACCCTGCGCCTTCACCGATCTGCCGGCGAATATTTGTGCTCAGAACAATTATCTTTCGCGCAGCCATCACGGTATAGAGTGGTTCGACGGTGATATTCAAGACAAACAAATCCACAGAAAACTGCGCGCCGTGGCACGTTCGGCCCGCGTGATTTATACGCGCGGTGCGGAAAAGGCGAAATTGTTGCGGCGCGTTATGTCGCGTCAGGTGACGAATCTGGAGGACGAGGACTGCCCCGCATTCGGAAAGTTGCCGCCATCGGATACGTACTGCATGCATCACGCTCTGAGCAATCCCGGGGAATTTGTCTGTTCGTTGAATCGCGCGGCTGTGCTGAAATCTTGGCTGCTGGGGAGAGGGGCGACTGACGAGGTGGACGGTGGCGGGTTTTCTACAACCGAATCCGAAGAGTGCAATGAACAGTCTGGAACTGAGGAGAGTTTTGGCGTTGATACCGACGGCTACGTGTGGCGTGTACGCGGCTGATCGTATTCCTTTGCGGTGGTCCCGCCCCGCGGCCCTTATCGCAAATACCGATGACCACACACAGCCAGGAAGTCACTGGGTCGCTTTCTACAACGACGAGTCCGGTAACGGGGTCTACTTTGACAGTTACGGGGTTGCACCCTTCATCCCACACCACGTGCGTCGTCTGCGGAAAAACTTTCCGCGCTACCGGTGCAACACGCGCCAGCTCCAGAGTGCATTTTCCGACGTGTGTGGTCAGTTTTGTGTCATGTTTCTCTATTATATGCATTTTGGTTACACGCTTGATGCTTTTGTGGATATTTTTACGGATGATTATGTAAAAAATGATTCGATGGCCGCGTCGTTTTACAATTGCGTGGCTAAAAAAATTAAGAGTTGCGACAAACTCGACGCCTCTTGTCTATCCTGTGTACAGATATGTTTAAGGAAACGTTGTTAATTATAGGCTAGTTTTAAGCAATATTGAATAAAGCGAAAATTTTGTAACGAAGTAGCGTGTGTCGTTTATTGCGAGCGCATCCCACCAGTATTTCAGCAACGTCAGCAGTTTTGGAGGTGAGAATGGTCATTTAATACCCGTCGGGACATCGAGACGTTTCTTGATAAGTATGTGCCTCTATCTCCCCCCCTTGCTCTAGGTACGCGATGCAGCGAGGTATATTTCTCTGCAGGAGTCGTCACTCCATCTTCAGCCACCGAGTGAATTAAAAAGTGAGTGTGATTGTTCTCTGCTAATTTTGGCGAAAAGGATTGTGCAGTTTTGTGATTAAAAAAGTTTTTTTCGTTGCAGAAATGGAAGACTTCGTGGCTGCAGTGCTAATCCACGGTGACCCCCGTGACATGTGGTTCCTCAGGGAACATTTGATCGCGATGCTTGCCGAGGTAGACAGGGAGATCGAGGCGCGGGAGGCAGAGTTGCTAGCCCTTGAGGGGGATAGCGACTTTGCCGAAAGCGCCTCGACGTTGAGCTCGGCTGCATCCACAATCCCTGAGGACAATGAGCACATTGTCTACGGGGGTCACGGGGGTGGAATAGTAAGAGAGAACGCAATTGAGGAGGAGATACGTGAAAATGTGGAGATTTGGATGGGCGGAGGGTGGGACGAGGGCGAGGAAGAAGAGAATGCTGGTGAGGAAAGAGACTTCGAGGAAGAGCTGAGGGAGATAGAGAGGTTGCGGGAGGAAGAGGAGGAAGAGGAGGAAGACGAGGACCGGTGGTGGCTGCCGTCGGAAGACGAGGGGTACCAATCCGGTAAGTTGATATATATATATATATATATATATATATAATTTTCGTCGAATTCCGTTCGGTTATTGTACTAATAATTCCCGTATGTTTCAGACGAGGTACCCCGAGACGTTTAGATTGTAAATAGTTTTTAGTTAATTTATTTTAGTTTGTAAGAAATGTAAAATAGCTTTTAAATTTTGATTAAATTATTTTATACATTTTTTAAATATAATTTGCGTCATTTCCTGAATATACCCCACCATTTTGAAGAATTTCAGATTTAGATATTATTTAGTATAAGAGAGAGAAATTTAAAGCAGTCGCCATATTGGAATATGGAAAAAAATAGTAGCCATCTTGGAAAAGCCGCCATATTGGTTTGTATGGGTGGGGCCATCTTAGATCAGACATCTTGGATTTTGAAAAATAGTAGCCATATTTGATTTTGAAAAAATAGTAGCCATCTTGGATTTTGAAAAAAATAGTAGCCATCTTGGATTTTGAAAAAATTAGTCGCCATATTGGATTTTGGGAAAACGGGCGCCATATTTGTTTATAATATTGCGTATGGGCGCCGCCATCTTGGATCGGACTCTCATTGTTTTGACGCCAAACCCCCCCACTCCCGCCCGGTCACTGACCTCCGGCCAGGGTGACGTCATTTGTTATGACTCGCCATGGCTGGCACCTACTACTGTCAACTTTCCGGACATGGGTTCCTATATCGAAAATGTTAGTTAAGGTCCCCCCTATCACCACCCATCGGGGTGACATGGTTAGTTGTAACACCCTGTATATATTTTCATAAAATTATATGTGATTATATATATTTTTATAAACTTATATATGATTATATATATTTTTATGAAATTATATAAAACTATATATAATTTTATACAACAATATAAAATATGCAATCACTATTGAGTAAAATTATACATAATTATATATAAATTTATATAATTATATAACATTATATATTTTCATATACAACTATATATAGTTTTATATAGTAATATAAAGCCATGCGATACGCTATTATATAAAATTTTATATAGTTTTACATAATTTTATAAACTTATATATGGGTACTTCTACAAAAATTGGGTAACTTGATGTTGTCATGTGTAATCTAGACAACCATCAAGTATATTTAATAATTAAAACTGATAAAGGATACAGAAAAACAAGTACTATAAGGACTTAATAACAAATATTGTAAATTAAATTGAAATCATTCAAAAAATCGTCCCTACTTGTCTAAAATGTCAGTCCCTTGTCGTGTCACTATTACATATTCTCACATTGAGATGATCATATTTTTCAAACCATTATCTTTACACAGCTACTTCCGGTTCCAATATATTTTAGGATACTGTATGAAGTGTAGAGAATCAATAGAATTTAAATTTAAATGAATAAATAACAATATTTTCCTAGTTAAAGTGGCGTACTCAACATCGGGCATCAGTCCCTTGTCGTATATGAAATGCTAAAATGCGCGGTATTTTACAAGGTTCAAAACCTAAGGATTTGTTTAACATGAACCAATCACTTCAAGTTAACGGTAAACGTCGGTCTTTGCGAGTCAACCGATTTGAATTCATTGGTAGCGGCGTGCTTATGTCGAGAACGCGTGTTGTGACAGTCAACATATCAGTCCCTTGGTGGGTAGTGTTTTTGTTATTTATTGGTAGTTGTTTTTTATCATCTTCTATTTCAATGTCTTTCGTGTGGCGTGAATTGTATGAAAACTAGATGAACAGTGTCTCGTTTTACCCAAAAGATATGGTTCGTTTTACATGAAAATCATCAGTCCCTTGTCGCCAGTCCCTTGAGTAAATCGATGTGTAGAAGCGGTGAAAAATGTTTGTGAAGTAAGAGCTGTCGTCGAATTGTGGTCGCCAATTTGAAACCAATTCGTTTTTTTTTTTTTTACTTATTTTACAGACATTTTTCACCGCTTCTAGACATCGATTTACTCAAGGGACTGACAATAAGGGACTGATGATTTCCATGTGAAACGAACGATATTTCTTTATTAAAACGAAACACTTACTTCAAATTAATTACGAAACAATCGAATTAGTAATAAAGTAATTCATTTTTCAATATAATTGTGGTGTTCCAGCAGTCTTTTAATATACTTGTCAGTCCCCTGGCGCCAAATTTGACAAAAACCTCAATTTTTCCTAAAATACTCTATAAAGTGACTGTTCTTTTTACACACAGTATAACTACCCCATGGTCCATCAAAAGCGTTGTGGAGGAACATAATTTGAGATAAAAAACATGTCATTCAAATTCATCTGTAAAGTTACCCAATTTTTGTAGAACTACCCATATATTTGTATATATTTATATATAAATGTATATAATTTTATATAAACAATTATATATAACTATATAAAACTATATATAATTATATAAACTTATACATAATTATAAACATTATATATGATTATATATGATTATATATGATCATATAAAATTTTTTTTCACGGGTGGGCTCGATAGGAATGTCGTCAATATTGCGGTTTATTGTCACACATTTATTTTGGTATGAACAGAAGTTTTCAGATACAATACAGAGTAATTCTATAGGATATGAATAGTATAGGAGCTACAGAAGAGCTGAGTCGACCAATCAGAGGGCTTATGAGGGACAAAGACAGGGCCGGTTCAAGAGTGTAAGTCGAGCAGTGCCCGCGTCAGACCGATTCTTATCGTCCGACGTTTCAGTCCTATTTCTGGATGAGTACGATGGCGTCATCTCCTGGAGATGTCTTTGTACGGCATACGCATCCGTTCTCGTAGTCCAGGTCTTCGGCTTCGTATGGCCTATGGCTGGACTACGAGAAATACTTAGCGAACGACTACGAAGAATACGAAGCCGAGGACCTTGACTGCGAGAATGGATGCGTATGCCGTACGGAGACATCTCGAGGAATCGTTCCGCTACTCGAGCATGAGTGGGCAATAATAAACTGAAAACGCTCGCTGAATTATTTTTCAATATTTTCAACAAAATTGTCAACAATGAAGAAAAAACGCGAAAAAAAATATGATATGCACCAAAGGCCAAGTGGGCTTTTTGACCTTGTGTGGTTGCAGTACTCGTCTTCCGCTCGCAGATGCACTCGTCTTCGACTCGTGCTCGCTCGCCTCAGACTCGTACTGCGACTCCACACTCGATCTTGAAAAGCCCACTTTATACTATACACAATATACTATTCTGCACCTGCTTCGGTGCAAATTTTTTCGTATACCTGCCCCGAACTGCTTCATCGGTGGACAGTAAAAAAAAAAGTTTGTTTCATTTAAAACAGTCCAATTGTATATAATACAGCGTGATTCCCAAGTCGCGGAAAAGATTTCACACGCAGATTCCTTGTCGAAATCTAAGAATAAAGTTCCTTATCAAAAACTTCGAGGGAGCGGTCGTTCCTGAGTTACCCAATGAGTTACCCAATGAATTACCCAATAAGACGGCCGTAAAGTGACATGCTCAGTCTCGTAGCAATTCTGTAAAAGTGATAGTGCCCGCGTCGTATGAACTTTGCCTGAAATTTCGGTTTCTTATTCCGTAATTTTCAGTATTTGCGTCGTCCGGTCGGTCATTCTCGTGCCCTACGTCGTTCGCCCCGTAGTTGACGTTGTCCAGGTGGTCAAACTGGTGACTTACATTTCCCAGGTCTTTTGCTTCAGAGCGTTCGTTATCCAGGTCGTCAGGCTAGTGATTTCCGTACTCGAGGACTTTTGCCCCGTGGTTGACCTTGTCCAGGTAGTCAAACTTGTGACTTACGTTACTCAGGTCGTCCGCTGCGTAGTTTTCACTATCGTTGTCATCGGGTTGTTTATTTCCGTCCTCCAGGACTTTACGATAGCGAAAACTGTGAAGTGGATGACCTGAATAGCGTCAGTTATCAGTTTGACTACCTGGACAACGTAAACTACGTGGCGAAAGTCCAATCACAGGCATGTGTAAGTGAGCACACGGCCCAGTTACGGCCTATAGGTGATCCGTCAAACGGCAAACGTCGTTTTATGTGCGAGCACCTTTGAAGGAAGTCGTAAGAGACGCCGTAAGAGACGTAATTTGTGGTCTCAAATTCATATCTTGAATTGGACGTCGTTTCTAACGTGGTTTCCTACGTAGTTTCCAAATCCATTTCTGACGACATTTACGGCGTGGACGCGACGTCAGAACGACGTAGTGACCTCGTCAGCATTTTCAATAGGGATAGAATCTTTCAGAGTTTTGATTCGTGTGGAATTTCTCTCGGATGGTAGTTTTGAGAACTTGATCCCTAACCTCAAATTCCTGAACCATGCCGCAGCTACGTTAAGTTGATAGATGCCGAATGAATTTCGAAGGGATATTCGAAACGCTGATCGAAATGAAGTATCTTGACAATGATGATTCGACGAGTCTAATCTGATAGATAATCAATCAGATGATTATTGAATGTGTGCCAAAAGTCATCATTCCACATGACCTAGCGGATCCCATATTATTGACGTATCCTCGAATATCGTTTCGATTCGCCATCCGGGTAATTGATTTTCTTCTTCCACACATAACGACTAGTTTTGATCATTGTTTAGTCATCATCAGTATCACGATAATAATTGTCTATTAAACTTCGTTCCGATTAGCGTCTCCAACATCAAGACCATATATTAGTTCAGAAATTGTGGTGACTAGCGTTTTCAAAGTGCGTTGCTTGAATTTGAGTTGGAAGTAATAATCGCCCCACTTCGAAAGGCGTTTCGTTTCCAATAATCCTTACCGTACGTTAAGCTGCAATAATATCAGCCTACCGCACAGCATGAGACTCGAGAGTTGAAATCGAGTTCTCTAAACTACCATTGTATGAAAACACACGAATCGGCACTTTCGCAGACTGTTCGGGTGAATTTTCGACGACTTCATACAATTATCGTCAGGTTCATTTCGTTTCGATGAACACCCTGACTATAGCTCCGATATTCGTTCAGGAACTGTCAACTTTACAGGTATATTGCCCGGTGCTTACATCTTCGGTGGTACTGAGATCAACGTTGAGAGTAATGATCGTCCAACTTTAAGAGACGTTTCGTTTCTTTATATCCTGCGACTATATGTTGTTTGTCTTATTATAAAAACTGTTTGTTCAAACTTTCTGCTCACTTGCCCGACGGCTTATCACAAGCTGAGGCATAAATAAACCGCCATCTATCTATCTGTCTATCTATATCATATCCGCGATAGGACAGCATAGCGTGAAAATTCGAGAAGAGGTCCCTAGTCCTCGAAAGTACCATAGAAGAGAAATTTCACATGAGTCGATACTTTTGAAGAGTGTACGGATTAATGAATGAGGAATTTGTATGATTATCGACAGGTTGATTTAGTTTCGATCAGGATTTTGGATATCGGATATTGCTCCGAGATTTATACTCAGGGCCCCTTAACTGAACAGCTGTATCGACCAGTGTTTCCGAATCGTGGTGCTTCATTTCACATTGAAAGCGATAATTGCCCGACTTCAAGAGTCGTCCGACTTTTTCAGATCCTTGCTGTATATGGTGAATCCTAAAAACTTAGGTTGTTTCGTATGAAGTCATGGCGAAACGGTGAAAGTCAATTTGGAGTAAAAAAAAAAGAAAACTACTCATCCCTATTGAAAATGTTGACGACGTCGCTACGTCGTTCTAACGTTCTGTCAACGCCGTAAATGACGTCAGAAATGGATTTGGAAACTACGTACGAAACCACTGCGTTACGCCATTGTTTAGAAAACAAATATTCTTTCACGTAAGTATATCGAGTGACTACGAACATTGACTCAAAATGAAACCATATACGTAAAAGAATCTGGATGTCATTAGCAATCAGTGTTGCCAACCGTACGATAATTATCGTACACGTACGATAATTTAAAGCTGGGTACGATTTACGATAACGTGCGTACGATATACGATAATTGTACGATAAAATAGAAAAGGTACGATAATGTATTTTTTTTAAATTATTATTGTATTATTATTCTTTTCGCATTGGCGGTACGGGAAAGATCGAATCATATTCGAAGGTCGATCTGTCGGAGAATCTCAAATCTCGATTCTCGCTGTTTGTACTGAACCAGTATAAAAAGTACGAAATGATACTGCGATGAATAAAAATATTACTAATGAGTGGAAAATATGTTCTTTGTTGATTGTTTCTCCATTTTATTGCCAAGTACCAACTAATTTAACTTTGAAAACCTTATCAGTACGCGCACTCTATCAAAAATGTATCTTGCTGTATCAATTGAAGTACCGATAGTTGGTACGATAATTTTCTGCCAATGTACGATAATTTCCGCCCCTCCGTACGATCACGGCTCATTTCAGGTTGGCAACACTGTTAGCAATATCGTGGTGCAGTGGCAAGGTAACAGCCTACGGGGTTGGAGGTTCTGAGTTCAAGTCCTGCAGCACGGGAATTATTTTTTTCTATACATCGTGTATCACCTCATGTGTTCAGAATAGGATGGACTTAGTCGACGCGAGGCCACACCCCTATAGCCAATCAACAAGCATAACATTTTCGTAGACCGAAATTCTCACAAGAATAGAAGATACCATTTCTTTGTGCAGGAAAAAAATGTCAACAATGATTTAATGTGCTTGTTAAATATCTATTCACTCTGACAGATACGCCTCGCATTGTCTGCCCTCTCTATCAATACAAACATCAAGCCGTTGTTGACATTTTTTCCCCAAACCAAGAAATTGTATCTTCTATTCTCGTGAGAATTTCGGTCGACGAAAATCTTATGCTTGTTGAGTGGCTATAGGGGCGCGGCTTTGCGTCGACTAAGTCCCTCCCATTCTGAACACATGATGTGATACACCCTGTATAAACTTGTCTATGATTACGTTGACAATACGTCGTGGAAGATGTTGTAAAAGACGTCGTAAGAGACGTCGTAAAGGACGTCGTAAGCGACGCCGTAAGAGACGTAATTTGTGGTCCCAAATTCATATCTTGAATTGGACGTCGTTTCAAACGTCGTTTCGTACGTAGTTTCCAAATCCATTTCTGACGCTATCCACGGCGTAGACGCGACGTCAGAACGACGTAGCGACGTCAACATTTTCAATAGGGCGGGAATATCTGTATCTCTCGCTGACAGGTCGTCCCCAATCTCAATGATTACTTATCAGAATAACCCGAATGTTATGAAATTTGTTCATCTGATGAAAAATTGAATTCTGACAATCATGTGGATGCTACGGTGATGATGAGGCACTTTAGAGCAGGACCATAATTAAATTCGTTTATTCATTGCGATTACGAGATGACAAGGTTTTCCGTTAACGATTTTAATATTGAGCCAGTCGCAGTTCTCGATGCTCACGACGGTTAAGTCAACCGTGACTGCGTCAGAGAGTACAAGGATTGGGATTGGAGTTCGTAGTAGATTATCCTCGGTCCGATAGGACAATATGTATCTGAGTATTTGTGGGAAATGACAATCCGGTATCTGGAATGTCAGTGGAGCGGGCCAAAGGACGTCGATAAAACGATGATTGCTTCGCAGCCCTGCAAAATGAGAAATCTTCAATTTCGAATGGCAGCGGAGCAAGCCTAGAGACACTGAATAATATCTTACCTTGTGTAAGACTTTGGCGTCAATCCTTGTACTCTTAGACGAGTCTCTAACGCCTCACGACTAATGTGAGAGACGTCCAAGAGTACAGAAACGAACAATGTTAATTAATTATGTTAATTATGTTAATTAATTATGTTTTGCTATTCACGAAATATCAGTGAATTTTGTGAATGAGTGAGGATTCAGGCAAATTGGAGCTGGTGAGAAAAATAATTGGAGTCAATTAAATTAGTATTATGTTTTGTAGTCTATTTTAATAAGTTTTTCTACTGATAGAGGCCCATGCACAGGCGACTTAGTCGTCTCTACGGGAGTCTGCTTTGAGAACCTATTTTACTCACTGTATTCTGAATCTCTGAATGAATAAAATGTATATATTTATGGGCCATTCCACGTGAACCGGATCAGTCACCTCTCAGATATTTTTTCAATTTTGCATGTCGATTGTCCTCGGGGAGTTAGATTTTTGTGCCAAAGGATTTTTCAATTAGTGCAAAATTCGTTGAGTTATTTGCATAAACAAATTCGAGCAAGGTTTTTTTCAAAAATTCATAACTCTGCCAAAAATGACACTAGACTCGATTTCTTTTTTTTAGTTTACGCGGAAAGAGTCATAGAATGTATAAAAAAATAAGTACTTCGAAAAAAGTTTGTTCATCCATTGTTTATTTAACAATTAAGTTTTCAAAGATTTTTCAAACAGGGTGTGACACGATCAAAATTTTTTTTTCAAATACTGACATATACTTTGCACTATACTACAGCCTGTGAATTAAATTTAGGAACGTCTCATTTTTTGTTCTCGAGTAAAAAATCGCTAAAGTTGGCGGCGCGCGCCAATTCCGAGTCGACGCCGCGTGGAACGTAATGGCGTGCGTTAGACTGCTGTTCACCGCTACTCGACGGACGCGTAGCAGCGGTATTCGAGATTCATTTTCACAATAAGTCACACGGTTTAAAAATCTGAAAAAAATACTGTAGTTTCCTAATGGCAACTATAAGCGATGCGTCGAGTTTCGAGAACGTGTTTGTGTTGAATGTATTGGATGTACCCCTTACATAGGCCATAGGTACAGGTAACGACTAGAGTCTAGAGTCCTACCGACTGCGCCAAAGACAACAATTTCTGTAAAAAAAAAAAAAAAAAAAAAAAAAAAAGGGAAAGGTGTGTTGAATGTATTGGATGTACACCTTACATAGGTCATAAGTACAGGTAACGACTAGAGTCTAGAGTCCTAGACGCCTCGAGTCTTCAGTGTATAATAGTCCGTCATCAAATAAACGTGCTTGTCACACTCAGCAGAATCACGAGTAAACCTCATTACTAGACCCAATCCTCTCCTTTACAACATACGAAGGGACCGGATAATACAGTGTTCTTTCTCGTTTTTGAAATATTGCAGCTTAAAATTTTAGCACGTATACTTAGCATACATATACTTGACGAACGCGTAGCAGCCGTGTTCGAGAGGCATTCTCACAATGAGCGACACGATTTAAAAATCTGAAAAAAATACTGTGGTTTCCCAATGGCAACTATAAGCAATGCGTTGAGTTTCGAGAACGTGTTCTTTTCCGTTTTCGAACTATTGCAGTTTGAAATCTTAGCATACAGCTCAGCATACATGCTAAAATTTTAAGCTGCAATATTTCAAAAACACAAAAGAACACGTTCTCGAAGCTCAACGTATCGCTTATAGTTGCCATTGGGAAACTACAGTATTTTTTTCAGATTTTTAAACCGTGTCACTCATTGTGAAAATTAATCTCGAATACCGCTGCTACGCGTCCGTCGAGTAACGGCGAACAGCAGTCTAACGCACGCCATTACGTTCCACGCGGCGTAGACTCGGATTTGGCGCGCGCCGCCAACTTTAGCGATTTTTTACTCGAGAAGAAAAAATAAGACGTTCCTAAATTTAATTCACAGGCTGTAGTATAGTGCGAAGTATATGCCAGTATTTTAAAAAAATTTTTTGATCGTGTCACACCCTGTTTTAAAAATCTTTGAAAACTTAATTGTTAAATAAACAATGGATGAACAAACTTTTTTCTAAATACTTATTTTTTTATACATTCTATGACTCTTTCCGCGTAAACTAAGAAAAAAAAATCGAGTTTAGTGTCATTTTTGGCGGAGTTATGAATTTTTGAAAAAAACCTTGCTCGAATTTGTTTATGCAAATAACTCAACGAATTCACTAATTGAAAAATCCTTTGGCACAAAAATCTAACTCCCCGAGGACAATCGACATGCAAAATTAAAAAAATATCTGAGAGGTGACTCATCCGGTTCACGTGGAATGGCCCTTATTAATTTTATTCATCAAAACGATTTATCTAATTAGGTCATGTAGTGACAATACAATACAATACAATAAACTATAATCCTGTATACTGTAGAGTATACCGCGATAATCAGGTGAAAGAGAATGGTCCATCCGCCCAGGCAGACAATATTTCGTATTTTTAGGGGGATAGCCACTCGTTGCACTGAGAATCCCTAGGGTGATTTTGGCGCGCGGTCGATGCAACTCGGTAGCCATTGTTGATACTAGCCGGCTGACTGTCAATACATCGCGGAAGGTAGACAAGTGTAGTTATGTTCGTTTATTTGAAGGAAATGATAAATAAAGTGAATGAAACCTACGTGAATAAGCTAGGAATATTTATCAAAAATCGATCAATTAGTTTTAAATGATAATTTCGTTCAAATTAGTTGTTCTTGATGAACTTTTCGATTCTCATTAATTTCCAGTTATAGCTTGGGTTAAGTTGTTGATTGCATTAGGATATCATTTAAAACTAATTGATCGATTTTTGATAAATATTCCTAGCTTATTCACGTAGGTTTCATTCACTTTATTTATCATTTCCTTCAAATAAACGAACATAACCACACTTGTCTACCTTCCGCGATGTATTGACAGTCAGCCGGCTTGTATCAACAATGGCTGCCGAGTTGCATCGACCGCGCGCCAAAATCACCCTAGGAATTTTTTCAGCGCAACGAGTGGCTATTCCCATAAAAATACGAAATATTGTCTGCCTGGGCGGATGGACCATTCTCTTTCACCTGATTATCGCGGTATGGGATTGATAAAAAAATATATTCACCTCCACTCGATACAGATGGCTCCTCGGCGCTCCATCAGCGGTGAAATTCCAAGCTGCGATTCAGGCCACCGATACTGATCGATGGACTTGATCGCACCTTAGGGTTTCATCGTTGATCAAAATCGAAGCTCAGGAGCCATCGATAGACTTAATCACAGGTAAAGATCCAATATATTCTCATTTATTTTACTATAGACGAAATAATTTTGATCATTTTTCGCATTCGGATCTGTCCAAGCAGAGAGCGGCAGGTGTAGGTAATGAGATATAATTATTAGGGTGGTCCTTATTTGGTGCTCAGACGAATTTTTAATCAGACGCCCCACAAATCAACTCCAAATAATTCAAAAACAACACCATAATTTTTCCAGATTTTTATATGAACTCTAACCCCTCCCTAATTATACAGGGTGTTCCACACCTCGCGACGAATATTTCACAGGGTAAATCTTGATCAAAAATGGGATCGAAATTCCCTCAGCCGATTTTTTCGGAGATGCATGGATTTTCCGTTATAATTATTTTAATTGCAGCTAATGACATGCGACTTATAAACGGCCGTTTGTCGGTGTAATCACCGCTCGGTTGTGTGCGCGTCTCTCGCCCTATTGTCGCCACGAAAAAAAGTGCACACAACCGAGCGGTAAGCACACCGACGTGCGGCCGTTGTTACAGACTGGCTGAGGAAAATCGTGAGAGATCCCCAACTCAGGTTCATCATCTACCTCCTATTGTAAAGTCGTTCACATGAACGGGAACCACGGGGAGGTTTACAAAAGTAAAAGTAGTTTGAATAATATACACTCTTTATTGTGAATGAAATGAATGTTCTTTATTGCATGCTTACGTTTGTTTTCCTTAATCCAATTCGATTATTTCAACAATCTTGGGCGTAGAGGGTTGGTGGTGATGGTCAGCGGGTGCGGTGTTGATAATCTGTTGGTTAAGGGTGGTTTCGTAGGTACTTATGATGCACTGTGGGCCCTGGAAGTCCACTGAGTGGTATACCGTTGTCTGAGGGGGCGTGATCAAGTATTCGTACTCCTGGTTGGTGTTAGACAGTAGTTCCTGTATATAGTCGTGTGGATGACCTCCTGACTGGTGGGAGTGGTTTTCAGCTGTTGGCTCCAATGGAATATCTGGATGGGTGGAGCTTAGCGTTGGTTGGCTGGTATAGTAGCCAATGGTTGAGTCTTGCTGCAGGGGCGGTTCCCTTTCGTAGATTACAGTGTCTGTACTGGAATCCGATTGGTAGGAGGTATGCTCGTAGGCCTCCTTAATGACTTCTCCTATTAATTCTGTATGTTGAGGGTTCTTTGCTAAGAGATTCTCATAGATTCGTTGATCTCTGGCGATGGCTTTCGTGATCCTCTCTCGTACCTTTTTACCTGCGCGGTGTCTCTTTTTATGACCCACAACTCCGTACATCTACGAGGAAAGGAATAGGTAGAATTAGTGTTTGGCCAGAGTAACAGGGGACTCGGCCTTGACACTGGGGATATGTGTGTATCCCTTGGCTTGTCTAGAATGATCAGCCTGAGGTGTAAAGACTTCTATTTAGGGCTAAGAATTTATTCTAGCCTGCTAATTAGAGTATTTGATTTGGCTAGGTTTAGTAAAACCAGCCGTGTTAATCAATAAGAGTATTAATGCTGGCTTAAAAGTCTCGAAACCTTAGCCTGTTCATTAATCTCGAAAAGATTTTTATGTAAGGTAATTAACTCGGCCAAGCAGTATAGTTCCAGCCTGGGTGATGGCTCGGAATCCGCAGTAGCCTTAGTTAAATATGGAATTTGGTTGATTTGGGATTAGTTAATTTGGCTGAGTTCTATATTTATATGTAACTAGCCTGAATTAAAGAATATGTAGGATATGATGTATTGAGTTGCGAATTTACCTTGTTGAGGGTTTTGATGTAAGACAACTAATACACTTTTACTTGGTTTACAAAGTTTATTTTATATGTTATTTCACCAAGGAGTTTGGTTTATTACAAGCACGATATATTCTACTATGTTTTAAGCAAGAACAGTGGCTTGGACTTAATTATTTAGTGAATATATTAACCGTAGGTTTTATTAAGCAAGAACAGTGGCTTGGACTTAATTTTATGAAGTAAGCGGTTTGATGTGCACTGAGTCGAACGTATGATTGAACTGAGCTAAACCAAAGAACTGAACTACTTTAGTAGTAGGGGTTTATATTGTAACGTTCCGGCTGTGTTGGCTACCGCCAGCGCAGCCGGTACACGTACACTCAGCTGTGCGCAACCCGCGATTCCGCTCAACCCGTAATTCCGTGCATCCCGCGAGTCCGCGCTTCCCGCGGCCCAGCGCCTTCCGCGATTCCGCGCACCCCGCGGAATATCGGTATAAAAAGGGGGCCGCGGAGGCATCAGCTACCGATTGTGTGGCAAAGCGCCCGTCGAGTCACATCTATTAGATTCAAATCATTCAATTAGGCACGTAGCCAAAATAGTGCGTGACCTTTTCTTGCTTGATTAACTAGTTAAATTCAATTCTCGTTTTTCAATTATGTTTTGCTAATTTTGTAATAAAATAAATTAGACAAAGAATATAGAAGTCGCCTTAATACGGGGTTTAACGGCGCAAATTTCAACCATCTAGATTTGGAATATTTAGATCAATTAGTATCAACAATTATCGGCTTTGACAAACTTCTTAAATAAATCAAATCGGAACATTGATTAAACTTTAGAGTCCAAACTTTATCATTAAAAATCTTATTTTATTCTATTTCTGTTTAATCCTATAATTTCTATTGTATTTTACTTATTTTATATTCTATTCTTTTCTTTATGATTTCATACTATATTATAACGATACCATTACTCAGCTGTCTTTCTATTCGCTTTTGTATCGTTTCCTAATACTACTCTATTTCATTAAACGTAACATATTGTTATAACTGTATCTTTTTTCTTCCATTTTCCTTTCATCTAATCTAACATTTTGACAATCTTTCAGAATTCATTATTTGGTTGTATCAGCTTAGTCCAAAAGACAGGTTCGGTGCGCTTAGCGATACCCAGCTCCGCGCTAGCAGCTCTAGTTGAGTGCACTGGTTCACAGCACTGGCTCACGCCCGTGTCTGTGCTAGTCTTTACCAGTGTGCTTGATTCGAGTCTGTACAAGCGGGCTCGGCTAGCAAGGCAGATCCCAACTCTGTAGATAAACAGATCGAATCGGGTGACACCAGATTCGAATCTGTAATAGGGTATTTTGTGGTTTTTCACTTTTTCCACCAGAGGAGCTCCAAATCACACCCGTGACAAAGACACTCACGCGGACTAGCACCATATCTCCAGCCATCAGCTGAGATATTGGTGCAGTAAGTTACATTTGGCGCCCAACGTGGGGCTCCTCTTAAATAAAATTAAATTCATTAGAATCAAAATTCAATTTAACTTCATTTATTAAACTTAAATTCACTTTTACAGACAACTTAAATTCATTCAAAATAGCTTCAAACTTTTTTCTCTTTCGAACCTTACGAAAATCGAAAGGGAAAATGGAGGGAAAAGATGCCGTTACCGGTAAAGATCAGGGTAAAGCCGCAGGCGGGTCGAGTAGGGACACCGGGTATCACGCGCCAGATGATTCCGTGTCGCATGACGAAACCGTTTTAAGTCAGGAAGAGGGTCCTGGTGATGAAAACCCCGATCCCCTTGCACAAATAGCCGCACGTCTAAAAGCTTTAACAGACAGCAATGATAGGGTTGAAAAGAAATGGGATGAAAGAATTAGAGCTCTAGAACGGCGGGTTGAAGGAATGAACCGTATACAGGTCGAAGACCGAGTCAGTTACGAAGCTAAGATAAATAAAGAAGTTAGAGATCACGCGGATGCAAATAAAAGTCGAGTCAACCGTCTGGAGACTACTGTACAAGCCGTTATAGCGAGATGGGATACCGATGTAGCCGGTTGTATAAATCAGATCACGGATACTGAAAAATCATTGCGGGACGAGGCTATTGGGAATTACGAAGCCCTTAAAAGCAAAATTAAGGAAGGGGATCGGGTTAATCGAGAAAAAATTCAGGAACTCGAACATAGACACGAGAGTTTAAAAATCGGGCTTGACTCTGAAATCAAGAAACTTAAGAGAGGGCCGGTAACTATTCGAGAAAATCACGAACAAATCCGTTTATTAACAAAACAGCTAAAACTGCCGACTTTTTCGGGAAAAAGTTGGGAAAAACCGGTTAACTATCTCCGGGAGTTAGAGGAGTATCTTACCTTCTTGGGTTCAGAGGACGAGCTTAGCCTGCGGCTTGTCGGTCAGAGCTTGGGAAACGATGCAAAAGACTGGTGGATCGCTCGCCGAGACGTCATTAACACCTGGGAAGGGTTTAAAGAAAAGTTCCTCACTAGATTCTGGGGTGAGGGAGTCCAGAGAGATATCCGCAAAGATATCGAATGGGGTTTCTATTCACCGGATTCAAAATTAACGTGGTCCGAATATGCGAATAGGAAGTTTGCGGCTGCAGTCGGTCTCCTTCCTAAAATTGCGGAAGAAGATATCGTTAAAAGCCTAATTAAACACTTTGAAGAACGGGTGGTGGTAGCTGCTACTTGCCGTAATATCCGGGAAATTGATACCCTGCTGAACTTCTTAGATGAGATGCAATCGGGAGGGAGATCGAATGGACCCAAAAACTTCCGCGCACCGGCAAATATAAGCCGACCACAACAATTCACAAGTAAGTTCACCGAAAATAAAGACAATAAACAGGTGTCATGGCGTCTCGGCAGCGATGAGGCAAGCACGTCGCGACCTTCCGTAGCGCGAGACACATACTTTAAGTCGGATTCGCAAGAAAACAAGCGCGACGCTGGACAACCAGCTTACGCAAATCATAAACATGGTAACTGGACAAATCCAAAAGTCAGCGCGATTACCGAAGTAGAGCCAATCGTTACAGAAGTTGAGGATGAGACAGAAGCCCAGCGAGCGGAAAACTAGAGCGCGCTGTGGTATGTGAGCCGCAAATACCGGTGACACAGCGCGAAATCGTTATCAACGCGGCAAAAGTAAAATCCCTAGAACCAAAAAATGATATGTTCGAAGATCCATCCGAGTACTTAATTAAAGAAAGCAATAATTGCGAGTCACAGAGCAAACAGTGCCCGGAAGCATATTTTAATATCGAGGGGATAGAAGTCAAAGGGCTTATCGACACCGGAAGTCAAGTCACTTGTGTCTCAAAGGACTGGTTCGACCGACATAAAGAAAAACTAGATAAATGTGAAAGGTTGCCAGTAGTCAATTACCAAATAGTTGGAGTAACAGGGGGCAAACCCGTAAAAATAAAAGAACAATTTTTTGCAGAGATAACTATCGGGAAATCTACCGATCACATTTGCTTTTTGATAATTCCAGGGCTCGGTCACGAAATAATAATCGGAATTGATACATTGCACAGGTGGAAAGCGGATATAGATCTTCGAACTAACAGATTATTTTTCCAAACAGCTTCCACCGACGTAAATGTCGAGCTGTTCAAAGCAAACCATATCGAAGATTATCAAAGAGAGTCGTTACAAATCAGTAAAATCAATCTAGAAAAAATGACCGTCAATAAGATCGAAAACGAGATTAATGAGTATGCACTGACCCGTGATGAAATAGATGAGAAATTGTCTGAGTGTCAGGTACTAAATCAACTCGAACTAGATTCGTTTTCAAAACTACTGATAGAGTATCAAGACATCTTTTACAAACTACCTGGTAGAGTCTCAGTTTATGAACACAAAATCAAAATTTATGAAGATAGACCTTTCGTTAGGAGATCATATCCTATACCAATGGTACACCGAGATAAAGTTAAAATCGAAATTCAGAAAATGCTCGATATTGGAGTAATTGAAAGATCATATAGCGAATACATTAATCCTATAGTAGTTGTTGCAAAGAAAACCGGTGATATCAGATTAGTCTTAGATGCAAGATACATCAACCAACTGATAGTGCCTGACCATGACTGCGCTCAATCGACTGAGGTCTTATTCCAGAAGTGTGGAAACGCAGCTTTCATGTCGAGTTTAGATCTTACGGCGAGTTTTTGGCAAGTTCCTTTGCATCCAGACTCAAGAAAATATACTGCATTTATGCACGAGGGAAAAACTTATCATTTTACAGTTACCCCTTATGGGCTTAATACAAGTTTGGCTAGTTTAATTAGAGCCCTGGACTTAGTTTTGAAGGAAACGGAGCAGTTTACAATAAATTTTGTAGACGATATACTGTGTATTTCTGACTCCGTTCCGTCCCATTTGGCTCACCTGAAATTATTATTTGAAGTTTTCCGAAAATATCATATGACGCTTAATTTCAAAAAGTCAAAATTCTTTCGAGAAGAAATCGATTTTCTCGGGCATCGGATAACAAAAGATGGGATACACCCACAGCCGGAAAAGATCGAGGCGATAAAGAAATTCCCGATACCGAGAAACGCGAAACAACTCAAAGGATTTTTGGGATTAACCAACTATTACAGTAAATTCACCAGCGCATATGCGGAAGCAACAGCTCCGTTGCTCTCTTTAATAAAGAAGGGTGCCAAGTGGGACTGGACGGAGGAAATGAAAACACATTTCACAACAGTAAAAAATTTATTTTGCGATACGATGGTCATAAACCATCCAGATCCGGAAAGGAGGTATTATTTGCAATGTGACGCCAGCAATTATGCAGTCGGGGCAGTGCTTTATCAATTATCCGATAACAACGAGGAACGAATCGTGGGGTTCGCGAGTAGAACGATGAAGGGGGCTGAGCTGAATTATTTTACATCAGAAAAAGAGCTGTTAGCAATAGTATTCGCTCTAGAAAAATTCAGAACCTTCATCGTCGGTGCGAAGCTCACGATCCGGACCGATCATAAAGCCTTAACATATATTTTTTCGTGTAAACTCGTTAGCTCTCGTTTAGCACGCTGGGTTTTGTTCATACAAACGTACAATTTTGACATTGAATACATCAAGGGCACGGAGAATATAGTCGCGGACGTGTTGAGCCGCTACCCACCCGAACGAAAACAGAATCTTATAGAGTCAGTAGCGGAGTTGGGGGTCCTTGCACCTCTGGCAAAAGCAATTGACGATCAATTAAGTAGGGATTTAGGGAACTATCCAATCTTACAAAAAACAGATAAAAGAATCAGTGAACTACTTGATTCAGCAAAATTAAAACTAGATAACAACTTAGAAGTCATAGACGAAATATTATACCATCGAGAACCAGGGGGCAGGTTACGAGCCTACGTCCCTGAAGCGCTAGTAAAACAGCTCATCATCGAGTGTCACGAAATGTACGGACACATAGGCGCCGGCAAATGTTATCTCATACTTAAAGAAGGATTTTATTATCCTAAATTTGCTAAAAGGATTAGACAAACTTTAGCTAGCTGCGAAAGATGCCAGAGGTGCAAGGTACCCAACAGATATAGCTATGCAAATATGCAAAACATTGTGCCTGACGGAGTTGGCGAATTATTATCAATCGACTACCTAGGTCCATTGCCGGCGAGCAAAGGGAACTTTAAGTGGCTATTAGTCACCATAGATGCCTTCAGCAAACTCGTAAAATTATATCCGTTAAAAGCAGCAAACGCTCCGCAGACAATAAAATGCATATTTGAGCAATATATCCCAGAGTATGGCAAGCCTAAGCGAATCCAGTGCGATCATGGCACACAGTTCACTTCTATAGCATGGCAAAATAAATTAGACGAAGAAAACATCAAATTAATTTATTCCTCGATTAGACATCCACAGGGAAATATCGTTGAGCGCGTAAACCGCGAGTTAGGGCGATTTTTCAGAACTTTTCTAACCGATAAGCACACGTCGTGGATAAATTGGTTAAAAATAATTGAGAGCTGTATGAACGAAGTGTGCCATGACACCACTGGATTCGCACCTTGCGAGGTCCACCTTGGGCAACGCCCTTCAAGATTCTGGGAATCTTGGCTAGTTACAAATAAAACTGACCTACCGCGTGACGCGAAATTAATACTCGTTAAAAAGAACATAATTCGCCACGGCAAACGCCGAGCAGACCGGTTTAATTCAACCCACAAAATGGCTAAATTCAAAGTAGGAGATTTAGTATTAGTCAGAGCTCTAAATGTTTCCGATTCAAAAGAAAAGAAGATGGCAAAATTCTTCGATTTGTACGAGGGACCCTATAGAATCAGTCAGCAAGTCGGTGAGGCCACATACGTCTTGGAGAACACCCATACAGGGATGGAACGGGGCAAGTTCCACGTTAACATGTTTAAAGCATACGTGCAAAGCGAAGTAGGGGAGGCGGTCAAAACAAAGTAACACCTGTAAAGAACCGCTACTGTGATCTCATAGTCAAAACACACACAACGAAAGGAGTAAAGGATTAGCCCCTTAAAATCGGATGACATCTCCTTATATGGTATTAAACACATAAAGAAGGGATACAAAAAGATTATATAAGTGACCCCCCATGAGCTCTCGGCCCAGTGTGTTTTGAACCTTAAAACAGACCGACAAGTGACAAAAATAAAAGAAAAAGAGAAGATGAGTGCCAACCCACGCTACCGCTACAAGCAGTGGATAGTGCAAGACGTGGGGACGCAGACCAAGGGAGACGGGGAGAAGGAAGAAGGGGACAGCGAGATTCCCATACGGAAATACCAGCGGAAAAAGGGGATGTACCGGCCTGGACAGGCCACACAAACGAAGAATCCAAGGGTTCCGAACAACAACAGCCATGACCCTATGCCGTCGACAAGCAGCCGCCCGGACCCAGAACTACCGACCATCCGCAACCCAGATCCAGAGCCGTCCACCAGCACGCAGGAGGCGGGACAGTCAACGAGTAGGAAAAGAGCGGCCGAGGACGAGGCGCAGGTGGGCGAGAAGCGGGTAGCAAGGCGAGGGAAGCCGGTCAGTTTCCTGCCTTGGGAGTTAACACCACTCGACGTCCCAGAAAGACCAGAAGGGGAAGCGGAGGAACTGGCCAGACAACGGGCCGTCCAACTAGTGTTTGGGAACCTGGAGGGAATCAGCGACGACGACAACGAGGAGTACACCAGGTATGAAGACGTAAAGACGCCGGAAGGGTATACCGCTCTGACGACACCCGAATATGAGCAGTACTTCAGCGCCGACATCTTCTGGGGACGGGGTCTGCCGAACCCGGAAAGCCCGGAGCAGGAGGAGGACCTGCTGAACTTCGAGATGCCGGATCTGGAGTTCTGAAAGGGATAACCCAGCCAGGAAAAGGAATAACGTCTACCAACTCCTGAGCGGTAACCGGCCATCCGTTGCTAGAAGGGGGCAGATGTAACGTTCCGGCTGTGTTGGCTACCGCCAGCGCAGCCGGTACACGTACACTCAGCTGTGCGCAACCCGCGATTCCGCTCAACCCGTAATTCCGTGCATCCCGCGAGTCCGCGCTTCCCGCGGCCCAGCGCCTTCCGCGATTCCGCGCACCCCGCGGAATATCGGTATAAAAAGGGGGCCGCGGAGGCATCAGCTACCGATTGTGTGGCAAAGCGCCCGTCGAGTCACATCTATTAGATTCAAATCATTCAATTAGGCACGTAGCCAAAATAGTGCGTGACCTTTTCTTGCTTGATTAACTAGTTAAATTCAATTCTCGTTTTTCAATTATGTTTTGCTAATTTTGTAATAAAATAAATTAGACAAAGAATATAGAAGTCGCCTTAATACGGGGTTTAACGGCGCAAATTTCAACCATCTAGATTTGGAATATTTAGATCAATTAGTATCAACAATTATCGGCTTTGACAAACTTCTTAAATAAATCAAATCGGAACATTGATTAAACTTTAGAGTCCAAACTTTATCATTAAAAATCTTATTTTATTCTATTTCTGTTTAATCCTATAATTTCTATTGTATTTTACTTATTTTATATTCTATTCTTTTCTTTATGATTTCATACTATATTATAACGATACCATTACTCAGCTGTCTTTCTATTCGCTTTTGTATCGTTTCCTAATACTACTCTATTTCATTAAACGTAACATATTGTTATAACTGTATCTTTTTTCTTCCATTTTCCTTTCATCTAATCTAACATTTTGACAATCTTTCAGAATTCATTATTTGGTTGTATCAGCTTAGTCCAAAAGACAGGTTCGGTGCGCTTAGCGATACCCAGCTCCGCGCTAGCAGCTCTAGTTGAGTGCACTGGTTCACAGCACTGGCTCACGCCCGTGTCTGTGCTAGTCTTTACCAGTGTGCTTGATTCGAGTCTGTACAAGCGGGCTCGGCTAGCAAGGCAGATCCCAACTCTGTAGATAAACAGATCGAATCGGGTGACACCAGATTCGAATCTGTAATAGGGTATTTTGTGGTTTTTCACTTTTTCCACCAGAGGAGCTCCAAATCACACCCGTGACAAAGACACTCACGCGGACTAGCACCATATCTCCAGCCATCAGCTGAGATATTGGTGCAGTAAGTTACAATATAGTATCTTAACTTAGAGTGGTGGGGTTGTTGTTGTTTAACCCGCATTCCAATCTCACGCTTGGACTCTGTGCAGCTGCGTATGACTAATTGTTTTGTATTTTGATCACATAGGTTTTGGCCGGATATTAGTATTTGCTGTTTCTAATAACAAGTTTTAATAAACAGTTTTACTACTTGGTTCCTAATCTTATTTATGGTACTCGATATCCTGAGTAAACATCCTGCAGCTGCATGAGCATGACTCACTTGTTTTGACCGGTTAAAGTTATGCGTAAACAGTTTTTGGTTGAAAACAAGATATCGTTGAATGAGTCATTGCTCGAGTTGCTTAGGGTTGTTTACTCTGAGGGTAGTCCGTACTAAGTTCTTGCAGGGGTTGGAATATGTATTATATCATTGGAATATATATATGTATGTGAACTTTTGAATATTAGTTAATGATCAAGTGTTGGTATAATTATAAATGCGTGATTATAGGTAATATATCTACCGAAGATCGGGCAAGGGTATGCTTGTGTCATATGTCGGTACATTATCTCGGTGTGGTATGAATCTACGTATGGTAAGCCTTGCGTGATCTTTGGTCGGTAAGGTAGTTTCTTATATACTAATATATGGTACAATATCTTTAAAGGGTAAAGAAGTTTTCAGGGTTGTCGGTCGAAGTTGTGCGTAGGTGGGAATGTGACACATGTCTTTTTTTCTCATATATTTTTTTTCAGATTTATATCGTCTATTATTATAGTAGAAAATTTAGTCGGAGACGCACAGGTTTAAGAGTGTATTTTTTTATTGACGTAACGTTTCGGCTGGCGACGGCCGGCCATCCTCAGACTGTGAACAAAACTAGGTCTTAGGAAAAGTAAAATTATAACTAATTATTAAAGTAAGAGCAGAGATAACCAGGTGAAAACAAAGAAAACATAAGTAAATATAGAATTGTGACAAGTCTTTGTGACAGGTAAACATGTGCTAGAGTAAGGTTAGGTTACGTGTGGTTGATATTATGGTACTTTACGTTAAAGATTGATAAGATTTACAATATTATATGAGAACGAAAGTGTCTTGAAGAAAACAAACAAGGTTTGACTTAATACGAAAGACGTTGGAGATTACCGAAAAAGGATCTTCCTCAGCACCTAAGGTGTTAGCGGTACGGCATGATGACGGGAAGTGATCAAAAAATTCAAAGAGTAGCAAAAGTTGGACAAGCGAACGTGGTCTAAGTCCTGAGTAGTTAGACGTAGTACAACATCTACCTAGGTTTGAGGATATCACTATACAGATGACTTAGGTTTTGAATGTCTGTTCGCTTATTACAAGCTGAATCACCAAACCTTGTTATTTGGATCATTTCCTTAATAAGGCGTTTTTTAAGATTGTTTTCAGTGTCAAGAACTGCAGTGTTATCGAAGTCAAATTTATGGTGGTTAACGAGAGAATGCGCTACCAAAGCTGATTTGTCAGGATCTCTCGTTTTGAGATCTGACTTGTGTCCTCTAATTCTATTTTTTAAATGTTGTGAGGATTGACCTATGTAACATGAACTACAGTCTGCACAGGGAATCTTATAAATAGTGTGAGTTGTATCCTCTAATGGAGTTTTGGATTTTAAGTTAGAAAAAAGTCTATCAATGTTGTCAACCATCTTATACGCTGTGAAGATTCCTTCCTTATCAAGAATAGTTTTGACTTTCTCCGAGAGGCCTCTGACATATGGAATCGAGCCAACAATTTTGTGTTCATTACAAGGTGGAAGTCTGGTATGCTGAATTGAATTGTACAACCTATGGATTCTTTCTTTTTTCACCTCATCAATAAGACGCTCAGGAAAGCCATTTTCCAATAATGCTTTGGTTACTATTATGATATTTTCCTTTCTGAACTTCGGATGAGCCAATTTTAGACAGCGGTCAAAAAGTCCTACAGCAACACTCCGTTTGTATTGGAATGGGTGATCTGATTTCAAGTTCAAATATCTACCAGACCAAGTGGCTTTCCTGAACCAATTAGTGATGAGGTGACCAGACTCATTTATAACCAAGGTGTCCAAAAAACTAATTTTATTGTCTTTTTCAAGTTCCGAAGTGAATTTTAAGCGAGGATGAAAGTTGTTAAAGCTTGTGAGGAGAGAGTCAACTTTATCCTTGTGGACAGAGGTGATGATGTCATCGACATATCGTTTATAAAACGGAAGTTTGAAAGGAAGGAATCTACCTTTTGTTCCAACAATTCCATTACTAGATTAGCAGCTACAGGGCTGATAGGGGAGCCCATTGCGACACTAAATATTTGTTTGTAGTGTACATTACCATATGTGAAGTAGGTGGAGTTTAAGCAAAGCTTAACACTATCTATGAGATCTTTTTTCTCAAGAGAGGTGTGATCCTTGATCGAACCCCACCTTTTTCCAACAGCGGCTAATACCAAATTCACAGGAACATTGGTGTAAAGAGAGGTGACATCGAGAGATATAAGTGCATGTTCAGGTGGAATCACAACATCCTTAATATACTGTACAAATGACCAAGAGTCCTTGACATGGAACTCTGTCCTTCCTACAACATTGGAGAGAATGGAAGAGAGATATTTAGAGAGATTATAAGTAGGTGAACCGATATTTGAAACAATAGGTCTCAAAGGCATGTCATTTTTGTGGATTTTAGGGAGAAAGTAAAGTTTAGATGGAAGCGCGTTGTGTGATTTCAGCTGTCTGCTCAGAGAACTGGAAATGGAACCTTTTTTTTCCCATTTAGAGACCAGGTTGTTGACTGCAGTTTCAGTGATTTTGGTAGGATCTTTTTTTTTAAATTTCATAAGTGACATTGTCATTAAGTAAAGTTTGAGCTTTGGAATCAAAATCGGTTTTGTTCATTATAACGGTGACATTACCTTTATCAGCCCTAGTAACTAAGAGATCCTTGTTATTTTTTAAAAACGTACTATATCGTCTATCATGACCAATTTGGTTCGTATTATGCTGTGGACTATGAGTCAATTATTGTGCCTTCTTATTAGGTGTTTGAAGTGTTTTCTCTTCGCAGCGTTGCAACGTTCTGTCATAAAACGCGTAGTTCAGTGACGTGATCGTTTCAGGGCTGATTTCGACTAAAACCTCTGCGATTCTGTTCCTCAATGCCGGTATATCCTCCATCGGTACCCTATTCACAACCCTGATCCGCGATCCAGCCACTCCGCTCAGAACCACTTCACCAAACATCGCCGAGACCACAATCGTTCACTGTGAGAAGATACTCTGGTTCTCTGACAATGGCTCTTGCACAACGTTCTATTCTCGAAGACGCGAGGCTCAGTAATCCACGGAATACTTTGATCACCATCTACGTGACACCAGCAACTTTCATTCTAAGATTAAATATTGATAACCAGAGTAAACGACTTGATTAGATATTTTCTTTAGGCTTCGCTGTCTGAACATCTACATTGATCGCATTAGGATGTATGATGCAAATCATGTCAGTAAAGTAATCTGGTTTGGTAGGTTGCAGGCAGCCGAGTTCAAGACGTCGTATCAAACCGTGGCACCATCTCCTCTGCTACTGATCCACTGTCCAACCTCCAACCACTCAAGAAGGCAAGGAGGTCGAAGAGACAGAGAGGGAAATGGAAAAAGAAAGCAAGAATCATACAGCGGTCGAAAATAATCCAAAACATCAAAAAACAAACGTGTAATTAAATAACAAAAATAAGAAAAAAAAATTTCAAAGTGATGTTCAATAAAAAAAAAATATATGGGGCATTCCACGCCAACTCGATCTGGCCAAAACCCTCACTATTTCAAATTCTTTTTTCCTTTTAGTATGTTGTTTGTCATTACAAAAAAGCCCACCACACCAAGTTTTACATTTTTTGAAAAATTGGTCTGGTCTTGATAATTTGAAAACGCAAAACACTGTTCGACCAATCCGACTTGAATATGATTTGGAGAGATGAATATCTGTGATGAAAATGTTTTTTTGAGCCATTAGCGAAGGTGGGCGTGGATCTGGTTTAGGAGATACAGGGAAATGAATTTTTATTTATTTGTCATATGAATTTTCGACCTCCTTCAGGCTACTATACAGCCAATAACATTCACTTATGGTTAGAGCCGATAGTCTCTCTTGCACACACTTTCTGTCCGGTAACTGAGACCTGTCCGGCCATTAGGACGTTCACGGTACTAGAAGGAAAAAAGAATTTGAAATAGTGAGGGTTTTGGCCAGATCGAGTTGGCGTGGAATGCCCCATATTCACCTACACATGATACAGATGGCTCCTAAACTTTGATTCTGATCAGCAGTGAATCTCCAAGCTGCGATTCAGGCCACCGATACTGATCGATGGACTTGATCGCACCTTAGGATTTCATCGTTGACCAAAATCAAAGCTCAGAAGCCATCGATAGACTAAATCACAGGTTAGGATCTAATATATTTTCATTTATTTTACTATAGATGAGATAGTTTTGATAATTGCTCAAATTAGAACACAAAATAAATAACATGAGTACCTATATACATTTGATAGACTGTAATTATTTTCCTCACCTGCTCTAATTTGCCTGAATCCTCACTTATTCACAAAATTCACTGATGTTATGTATTTAGATGAGTTCGTTCCTCGTTTTTACACCGTGGGGTAACCGGGGTTTTAGGAGACAGGTAGTCACAGTGAATTGGTATATTTTTATTGATAGCGTTTGATTTGTAGTAAGATTGTATATATATATATGAGTTATAATTGTAAGATTAAATGATGGGTGAGTGAATTTATAATGCGAGCTAAATTATATGCGACTGCTCTGATTGACGATTTACTTGCAAGTGCCTTTGTCAATCTTCGCTACTGATGAGCTGATGATGAGCTGAATCGTTAGGTCATCATTTCCATTGTCCCGGGTATGGGCGCGTTCGTGCAGGTGCAGTTTTATGGGAGCATAGGTAGGGATGGACTTCTTTGAATGTAAGGGTGAGACTTCCTCTGATTAGAGGTGGTGAGACTGGATGCATGCAGGATATTATGTCTTGGGTGTTGAGAGTGACAGAGGTATTGAATAGAATGGGATACGTAACACTGATATGTCATAAATTAACATTGTTCGTTTCTGTACTCTTGGACGTCTCTTATATTAGTCATGAGGGGTTTAAGAAGCAAAAACTCGTCTAAGAGTACAAGGGTTGACGCCGCAGTCTTACGTAAGGTAAGATACTATTCAGTGGCTCTAGGCTTGCTCCGGGGCCATTCAAGATTGAAGATTTTTCATTCCGCAGGGCTGCGAAGCAATCCTTGTTTCATTGACGTCTCTTGGCTCGCTCAACTGACATTCCAGATACAGGATTGTCAATTCTCACAAACACTCAGATACATATTGTCCTATCGGACCGAGGATAATCTACTACGAACTCCAATCCCAATCATTGCACTCTCTCAAGCAGTCACGGTTGACTTAAGGTGGTTCTTTACCTTCTTCCCACCAAACGTGGGTTTCAGAGCAGATTTTGAATACTTCTCGATGGGCGAAAAATCTGAAAAAAATCAATCATGTAGAAGATCTTCGGGAGATTGATTGATTGATTGATTGATTTTGCATAGTAATAATTCAAAAAAGTTATTAACAAATTGATGGAAAAAAAAAACTGTTCAAGAAATTACCCGATCACTCAACTTTTTTTTAGGTTAAAATTATTTTTTAATTTTTCTGAATACGTATGAATTTTTTCAGAATTTTGTTAAATCTTTGAAAATTGCGTTTTGTCAGGTATGAAAAAATGCAATTTTCAAAGATTTAACAAAATTCTGAAAAAATTCATACGTATTAAGAAAAATTAAAAAATAATTTTCACCTAAAAAAAAAAGTTGGGTCATCGACTAATTTCTTGAACAGTTTTTTTTTTCCATCAATTTGTTAATAACTTTTTTGAATTATTATTATGCAAAATCAATCTCCCGAAGATCTTCTACATCAGGGGTCGGCACACTCATGAGTCGAAAGAGTCAAAGCTGTTAATCCTATTACCCCGTTCACCGGCACTAATCCTTTCAACGCCATTTCTTGGATTTTGGTAGGTATGAGTGGGGATATGCAGGTATGACAAGACCTGGACGGTCGGACACAGTTCTTACCGTCGCAAATAGAGCGAACCACCCCTTAGTTCCTTTTATTTCTCTTGAACGCTGCCCCTACCATCGCATTTCCAGGTAAGGACGAGTGACCGTTTTCAGGTAGACCGAGGGGATTTACGGTCGCACTAATTGTCACTTAGAGCCGGGCTGGCTCGGTGAGCCGGCGTGGCCGATTCCTGTTCTATATGCTTGATTTTTTTCAGATTTTTTGCCCATCGAGAAGTATTCAAAATCTGCTCTGAAACCCACGTTTGGTGGGAAGAAGGTAAAGAACCACCTTAAGTCAACCGTGACTGCGTCAGAGAGTTCCGGTATACTGTGACCACTGAAATATAACTAAACTGGAATGTGCACTGGGCTCTCGGTTCTGTGCGAGAGAGAAAGAGTTTGTGAGGCATCCTGTCCTTGTTGTTGTTACAGACTGGCTGAGGAAAATCGTGAGAGATCCCCAACTCAGGTTCATCATCTACCTCCTATTATAAAGTCGTTCACATGAACGGGAACCACGGGGAGGTTTACAAAAGTAAAAGTAGTTTGAATAATATACACTCTTTATTGTGAATGAAATAAACGTTCTTTATTGTATGCTTACGTTGTTTTCCTTAATCCAATTCGATTATTTCAACAATCTTGGGCGTAGAGGGTTGGTGGTGATGGTCAGCGGGTGCGGTGTTGATAATCTGTTGGTTAAGGGTGGTTTCGTAGGTACTTATGATGCACTGTGGGCCCTGGAAGTCTACTGAGTGGTATACCGTTGTCTGAGGAGGCGTGATCAAGTATTCGTACTCCTGGTTGGTGTTAGACAGTAGTTCCTGTATGTAGTCGTGTGGATGACCTCCTGACTGGTGGGAGTGGTTTTCGACTGTTGGCTCCAATGGAATATCTGGATGGGTGGAGCTTAGCGTTGGTTGGCTAGTGTAGTAGCCAATGGTTGAGTCTTGCTGCAGGGGCGGTTCCCTTTCGTAGATTACAGTGTCTGTACTGGAATCCGATTGGTAGGAGGTATGCTCGTAGGCCTCCTTAATGACTTCTCCTATTAATTCTGTATGTTGAGGGTTCTTTGCTAAGAGATCCTCATAGATTCGTTGATCTCTGGCGATGGCTTTCGTGATCCTCTCTCGTACCTTTTTACCTGCGCGGTGTCTCTTTTTATGACCCACAACTCCGTACATCTACGAGGAAAGGAATAGGTAGAATTAGCGTTTGGCCAGAGTAACAGGGGACTTGGCCTTAACGCTGGGGATATGCGTGTATCCCTTGGCTTGTCTAGAATGATCAGCCTGAGGTGTAAAGACTTCTATTTAGGGCTAAGAATTTATTCTAGCCTGCTAATTAGAGTATTTGATTTGGCTAGGTTTAGTAAAACCAGCCGTGTTAATCAATAAGAGTATTAATGCTGGCTTAAAAGTCTCGAAACCTTAGCCTGTTCATTAATCTCGAAAAGATTTTTATGTAAGGTAATTAACTCGGCCAAGCAGTATAGTTCCAGCCTGGGTGATGGCTCGGAATCCGCAGTAGCCTTAGTTAAATATGGAATTTGGTTGATTTGGGATTAGTTAATTTGGCTGAGTTATATATTTATATGTAACTAGCCTGAATTAAAGAATATGTAGGATATGATGTATTGAGTTGCGAATTTACCTTGTTGAGGGTTTTGATGTAAGACAACTAATACACTTTTACTTGGTTTACAAAGTTTATTTTATATGTTATTTCACCAAGGAGTTCGGTTTATTACAAGCACGATATATTCTACTATGTTTAAGCAAGAACAGTGGCTTGGACTTAATTATTTAGTGAATATATTAACCGTAGGTTTTATTAAGCAAGAACAGTCGCTTGGACTTAATTTTATGAAGTAAGCGGTTTGATGTGCACTGAGTCGAACGTATGATTGAACTGAACTAAACCAAAGAACTGAACTACTTTAGTAGTAGGGGTTTATATAGTATCTTAACTTAGAGTGGTGGGGTTGTTGTTGTTTAACCCACATTCCAATCTCACGCTTGGACTCTGTGCAGCTGCGTATGACTAATTGTTTTGTATTTTGATCACATAGGTTTTGGCCGGATATTAGTATTTGCTGTTTCTAATAACAAGTTTTAATAAACAGTTTTACTACTTGGTTCCTAATCTTATTTATGGTACTCGATATCCTGAGTAAACATCCTGCAGCTGCATGAGCATGACTCACTTGTTTTGACCGGTTAAAGTTATGCGTAAACAGTTTTTGGTTGAAAACAAGATATCGTTGAATGAGTCATTGCTCGAGTTGCTTAGGGTTGTTTACTCTGAGGGTAGTCCGTACTAAGTTCTTGCAGGGGTTGGAATATGTATTATATCATTGGAATATATATATATATATGTGAACTTTTGAATATTAGTTAATGATCAAGTGTTGGTATAATTATAAATGCGTGATTATAGGTAATATATCTACCGAAGGTCGGGCAAGGGTATGCTTGTGTCATATGTTGGTACATTATCTCGGTGTGGTATGAATCTACGTATGGTAAGCCTTGCGTGATCTTCGGTCGGTAAGGTAGTTTCTTATATACTAATATATGGTACAATATCTTTAAAGGGTAAAGAAGTTTTCAGGGTTGTCGGTCGAAGTTGTGCGTAGGTGGGAATGTGACACCTCCCCCCTGAGTTTCAAATGTGACGGCTGAGCCGTGCATTTGTCTTAGGCGGTTGGTTAGGTCTTCGATTGTTGGAGTGGGTGTTACTTCTTTACCAGTAGGTACGTTGCTTGGTGGGTTAATGGTTGATGGTGTTGTTTCTTGTCCTATTTCTGGATCTGCGGTGGATGGTGTTTTCCTTGCTAGGTGGGTTATGAGGTGAGTTGCTGAACCCCATAAAGCTCCTAAAATGTGTATGCTCCATCCGTACATATCATGGATAGTATACCCGTGTATAAGGGTATCTATGATAAATTTTATAATTCGGACGACTATAAATATTCCTAGGAATCCGGCTGAGAGTGATCCAAAGGACATGAATCCTACCCAGATCTTCTCTCCGGTTGATTCTGCGATTTTGTCTAAGGTTGCTTCATCCATTAAATTGTATATTGATATTCCTTCTTTAGTGATTGTGTGACCCGTTGCTCCTCGGGCTATAGTGTTTAACACCGCTGGTCTTTCTGCTGGGAATAGTAAATGATTTCTGAGGTTGTCTAAGTCCTTTTGTTGATAAATTCCACTTGTTCCTAGTGGACCGGCGCTGATATATTTCCAGGTCATCCTTGTTTTTGGGCTTAGTGATTTAGGAGGAATGACATCTACTGGTGATGGTGTGAATTTATACCATGTGTCTTCAATTTTGTACATTGTTGCTAATATCGGGCTGTATTCTTGTTGTGTTCCTACCTTTACGATGAGTTTTGATTTAGGCGTCATGAATAGCGATGAGTTTCTTACAGTGACTGGTAATTCTGAATAACAGTGATTTGTTTGTCTCAATTGGCATTCTATTGGTATACATTTTATGATATGAACCACTTCTCCTGCTACAGTTGCCATATAGCCTGGGCTTTGCATGAGGTTGTGAGCAAATTCGTCCGGAGATAGTGTAGCTATTGTTAAGGCGTTTCTTATCACTTGTTTTTCCAATTCACACTTTTGGGTGATGATGTCTCTGTATAAGGTATTTAGTTGATTCTTGATGTGTCTTTCGACGTAGATAAATTTGGAATTAACGTAGGAGAATATGTCTACGTTTTCAACCTTGACTGTAGATTTCCGTATGAAGGTGTTTCCTTGCGTAGTTTCGAATATGAATAGCTTCGGGTGTTCTGTTCTGAATATGTTGTAACCACAAGTTCTTTTTTCCGTCGTTTTTACTAATGCGAAAGTTACATCGTTGGATGCTATGGAATAGATAGTCATCGCTTCGTCCATTGGGTTTGTTGTTTTTTCTGTTATTTTCGAGACTATACCTTCGTATAGGACATCGTAGTCGGTAAATCTGCAGCTGTCCTCAGGTGTGTCTGCCCAGAACGAATATCCTCCCTCTTCGTCGAAACACGTTCTTTTGTTGAGTTCGCAGGTGACTCCGTTTCTCAAGGTTAGTTTGTTTTCGTCAAGTCTCACAGTTCCCATTTGAGTTGTTAAAGAGATTTTGATTGTTGCCTGTACTATTACTTTGGGCCATTGTCCATAACCGTCGTCGAAGAATTCGCCTTCGCAGCTTCCGTCCTTATTGATGCTTCCTGCTAACGTTGCTGATGTTCTTGTAGTGGTGTTTCTCTTGATGTTGGTGATGTATTTGCCGTGTCCAATGCTGAGTTCACCTCTCTCGTGCAGATGTTGACATTCGGTATCGCTGATTTCCCTAATGTAGGCTTGTCTGCCTCCATCGGTGACTGAGGTATGCGAATGCATACCGCAATAATAAACTGTACGGTCGATTTCCACTCGGCATTGTATAACCTTGGTTTGTTTAAATTTAGACAGTTGAAATAGTTGTACGTAAGTTTCTTCTATATTTGGTTTTTCTTCAGGTATGTCGCAGTCGGTTGAATCTATTAAGCTGAGTGTCGTTATATTGAGTCCACCTCCGCCGCAATCGTATCCAATTAGCGCGTATGCTACTTTGATAATTAGAGTGAATATAAGTATATTCATGTTTGTCCGAATCTGGAACAAAAGTTCCGCTTCTTTACCCTTGTTTATATTTTATCTTAATTTTTATTGATTATTTCTATTTTTTAAAGTCGTGGGTTTGGAACAATCCCAATGAGGTACTATTTCTAAATTTTCTACGTGTATATATGCAAGTCTTTGAATGAACGTCCTTCATTGTGGTGTATTCCAAAGTGTCGACTCTTTTAAACCTTTAATTTCTTCTTATCTTAGTCGTGCTATTTTTAGCTTATTTCTATGCACTATTCTATCTTTATTTCCTACTTTTATTTTAATATTTTGATTATCCAGGATTTCAATTATTTTGTGTGGACCCGTGTATTGATCTCCTAGTTTACCACGTTGAGGTTCCTTTAGGAGGTATACCTCATCGTTGGTAGTTAGGTGTATAGGATTGATTTTTTTGTCATAATAGTGTTTTGATCTGATTTTTGCCTTTTCCAAGTTTTCTTTGGCTAAGTTTTGAATTTCTCTAAGTTTTGAGTACAGTTCCACGAGGTAGTCTTCGTAGGTTCGATCGGTAGTTTGCTCGATGACCTCGTGATCCGATGGTAATCGTGCTAACCTGCCGAAGACTAGCTCGTGTGGTGTGTACTTGGTACCTTCATGTGTGCTGGTGTTGTATGAGAACATGGCTTGTGAGAGCCATTGGTCCCAATTGTTATTTTTATCAATGAATTGTTTTAGGTATTCCGTAAGGACGTGATGAGACCTTTCAATGGACCCATTTGATTGCGGGTGAAACGCAGTTGTCCTTGTTTGTTTGATTTTAAATTTCTTTGCAATTTCTCTCATGAGAGCTTGTTAAATTTGACCCTTGGTCTGTAAGGATTTGTTTGGGTGCTCCAAATTTACAAATTAGATGGGTGATCAAAGCGTCAGCAATAGTTATTGAGTTTGTTTCTAGTAAAGGAATGGCTAGTGAATATTTTGATAATTGATCTTGGATAGTTAAGATATACTCGTTTCCGGAAGGGGTTATAGGTAATGGACCTACAATGTCCATGGAAACCTTGTCGAATGCTGTATTAGGAGTGTCTGTTAAAGTCATGGGTTGCTTAGTTTTTACTCTGGTTAATTTTTTTGTTTGACATTCTACGCATGTTGCTATTAAGTCTTGTATTTGTTTCTTCATTCCATCCCAAAAATAGTACTGTCTGATTCTATTGTATGTTTTATTCATTCCCTTATGGCCCCCTAGTGCGGATCTATGATATTCTTTAATAATATCAATCCGTTCGTCTTCTGGTGGAGTTCTTATAAGGTTGGCACATATTTGGATTTGGATTCTATATTCCTTGTTTATGTTTTTTAGTTGTGTTTCTATTTCTTTCCAGTTCAAGGAATCTATATGAGGTGTTTTCGCGATAGAGAATGCGGTTATTTCTAATTCGTTTAAAACGTCAATAAGAGAGTTTATAACTTCAGTGAATATTTCATGATCTAAGTTAGTTTTTATGGTTTCCTTTATAGGTAAAGCTATGTGAGTTCTGGATTTGACTTTGTTAACTTTAGCGCGAGCTATTGTGACGTCTGTGAATGTGGGTAGTAAGTTTAATTCTTTTAATTCTCGTGAACCGTTATCGTATGCGTCTCCCTTGCAGGTTATGAAGTATACTAAGGTGCCTTTTTGCATTGATAATCTGTCCCTGGTCGTCATGAACCTAGGTAAGTTTTGTTCTCTTAGTTGATACTCATTTATTCCAGGTTGGAAGATTTCGTCGTCGGTTTCGCTACCTTGATCACTGGTTGTATCGTCAGGTAAGTCTTCGTCTTCTGGTGAGATGTCACTGAGGTCGTCGGGTGGTGTTATTTCGTCATTGTTGTCCGTATCATCGGGTAGTATTGGTTCGTTATAGTTTGTATCGTTGGGTGATATTAGTTCGTCATTGTTTGCATCGTTCGTGGTTATTTCGTTTTGTTTATCCGGAGGTTTTTTGGGTGTTAGTGGTGTATGATTGCAAATGAGAATTTCGAAAGGTGGTTTGAATATTTTGGTTATTGCGTTTTTTACGTGGGGCCAAAATAATTGATCCAGCCCGCAGCCAATACGAGGCATGGCTAGTTTGAATATATTTAGTGTCATGCATATATTCTTGAGGCTGTTGAGACTTGTGACCAGATCTTCGAGTTTTGGTAATCCATTACTTTCTTCCTTGGTTACAAGGTAGAATAAATATCTATCGTTGTCTTTGATGTAGGCCACTTCTCCGATAGTTTTGTTTTGTTTTTTCAACTCTTTTACCTGATTAAATTGTTTTTTGAATTCTAATGCTATGCCTGCTCCCATTTTGAAGTCTTTTGCTACACAATGTGCCAGAGAGTAAGTTTGATCAACTGTGAACAGGTCTTGATCCTTTTCCGTTAAATTGGTTTTATTGGGAACTGGGAAAATGTCTTCGTCGGATGATTCTGCTTCGTGAGTGAGTGCAGTTACCTTTGCTTCTTGTGGTGTTTGTCCTATTTCTTGAGGGTCTTCATTTATCGTTTCTTTATTTATTTCAGGTATTACTCCCTCAGGTGGATTTCTTGATAAAGCGTCGGCGTTGGCGTTTATTGCTCCCGGTTTGTAGATCAGTTGATATTCATACTCGGCCAGTTTTAATCTCCATCTAACCAGTCTTGAAGTTGGGTCTTTTACGGAGTTTAGCCATACGAGTGGTCGGTGATCTGTTATCAAAGTGAATTTTGTGCCATAGATGTATGATCTGAAGTGAGATACGCAATAAACAATTGCCAGTAGTTCCTTCTCAATTGTAGAGTAATTTAATTCTGCTGCTTGTAGGAGTCTGGAGGTATAGGCGATTGGTAGATCTTTTCCTACTTCTCCTTGACTTAGGACTCCCCCTATTGCGTACCCGGAGGCGTCCGTGGTGATTATGAATGGTTTTGTAAAATCAGCGTACCGCAAAATTGGTTTTTCACACAGCTTGTCTCTTAGTATTTTGAAGGCTTCTTGTTGTTTCTCTGTCCATTTAAATGGTTTTGTTTTCTTTAAGAGTTCTGTCATTGGTTTTGCTATTTGTGAGAATTTTGGTATGAATCTTCTGTAATAGCCTGCGAGTCCCAAGAATTGTTTGATGGTTTTTGAATTCTTCGGTACTGGAAAATGCTTTACGGCTTCTATCTTTTTAGGGTCTGGTTTGACACCTTCTTGGCTTATGATGTGTCCCAGGTACATAACTTCTTTCCTGAGAAATTCGCACTTATCTGGTTGCAATTGGAGATTAGCTTGTCGTAGTCTTTCCATAAGGAGTCTAAATTTGCGTTCGTGCTCTTGAAGCGAGCTTGCGTATAAGACTATATCGTCTAAGTAGAGGAACAGTTCGTTACCTTGAAGTCCGGTGAGAACGTTGTCCATTAGTCTCTGGAACGTTGCTGGTGCATTTTTTAGTCCAAATGGCATTCGCGTAAATTCATAGTGTCCATATGGAGTAGAGAATGCTATTTTTGGGCCATCTATTTCTTTCATGGGTATCTGATGGAACCCGGAGGCCAGATCAAATACCGAAAAGTATTTGGCGCTTCCCAATTGATCGAGTATCTCTGTTATATTAGGTAGGGGGTAAGCGTCTCCAATTGTTTTTTCGTTCAGAGATCTGTAGTCGATGACCATACGCCATCTTTTATTTCCTTGAGAGTCTTCCTTTTTGGGCACTATCCCATACTGGTGAATTGTATGGTGATAGTGAAGTTTTAATAATATCGTTTTTTGCCAATTCTGATACCTGTTTGTTTATTTCTTCGCGGTGTATGGGTGGAAACCTGTACTGTCTGGTATTTACAGGAGTATCATCGGTTGTGGATATGCCGTGTTGTATAGCGTTAGTTGATTCCAGTGGTTCATCCGGTAAGTGAAATCGGTCTGTGTTTTCCATTATGAGTGTTTCTACGTGTGTTTTCTCTTCCTGGTTTAAGTGTTCCAGTCTGAGTAGAGGCGTAATTGCCTTGAATCGTTCTGATTTCTCTTGAACATTCATTTTCGCGAGATTCACTTGTGTAGGTATGTTTAGTAAGTCGTAGTAAGGTAAGACTTCTACTTCAGGTGTCTCGAAGGTTAGTTCTTTACCTGTAGTGTTGGTTATTGGTATTGTTACCTGTTGATCCTGTACCTTGACTAAGACTTTTCCGGCGTAAATTCCATCTGTTCCTATGAGTCGTGGAATATATCCTTCACTTAAATCTGTCTTTTTTACGTCTATACGAACTAATTGTGTAGTTCTACCTCTGATTGAGAATATTTCTTTGGGAATGAAAGGTAGAGATTGGTCGTTGACTGATAGACATTCATTGTCATAGTCTATGGTTGCCTTGGTAGAGTGAAAAAATGCTGATCCCAATATCCCATCTTGTTTTATTCTGAAGTCGTTATCCACTACGTGGAAAGGTATTCTTTGTCCTTTGATATCTATTTCAGTGCTACCTAAGGATTTAATTAATTTTTCGGTTATACCTTTCATTTCGATGATGTCTGAAGTATTCACCTCTTTCCATGATTTTAGAGCCTTTGCTTTTATGATGTTAGGTTCTGCTCCCGTGTCAATCATAAGTTTGGCATCGTCGAGTAGATCTGTGGATTTAATATTTATTGTTGGGACTGACCCGATACTGAGGTTGATGGTTGCAATAGTGTTTCCTCTAGTGCTTCCAGTGGGTTTACCGCACGTGTTTGCCCTGTCTCTCGGGGTTTCGTGCCCGAACCCGAGGGGCTTGGGGCGTTTCCCTGGTTCTGAGGATTGCCTTGTTGTTCTGTCTTCCTTTGATTTTCCACCCACTTCTTCTTTCTACATTCGTCTATGTCGTGTCCGGTGTTTTTACAATATTTGCAGCTTTTATTGGGGTTGTAGTTGTTGGTTGGTTTTCTATTGTCGTAATTACCCTGTGTTTGGTTATTCTGGGGTGTTGAGGATGCGGGTGTTGGTTCTTTCTTGAGAAACCTACACTTTTCTGTTTCGTGACCAATGCGTTTGCAGTTGAGGCAAGTAGGCGGCTCTGATTTTCGTACATAGGGGGTGGACTTGTCTCCCTTGTTTGCTCTTGCTCTTTCTTTATCCTTGTCGAAACGTTTACCTATTTCGATCGCTTTCGTGGTTGCTTCGCTGAATGTATGTACACCAGCAATCTGGAGGGCGTTCCTATAGTCTGCAGGGAGACCATCGAGCAAACTTTCCAATGTTTCTATGTCGATTGCTTCGGTGTCCACGTATCCGTTGATTCTACGCTCCACCTCCAAAATGGCGGTCTTTAAGTCCTTTACTCGACTTATGTATTCGATTATGTGTTCATCTTGTTTTTTGTATATGTTAGCTAGTTCTCCCCTATAGAAGTTCGTTGACCTGTTAGGGCTAAATATCTCGAAGAGTTGGTCCAGGAATTCTTGGATTGAGTCGAACTCGCTGTCTTCTAATGCCATGGCGGCTCGAGAAGTTAGTTTTCCTTTTATTAGTTTTACTAGCGTTGTTTCTGCGTTGGGGGCGATCATCCCCTTTGCTCTTCTGCAGGCTCTTGAGAATGACATTAGTGTGGATAATTCTCCGTTATAAGTAGGTATTGTTTCAATTGCCTGTTTCATTGTAATGGTGTAATCTGAAGCTGGGGTAACGTAGGGTGAGGTCCTTGGTTCACTTCGTCTACGTATTGTCTCCATTTCCCTTCTTAATGTTCGCAATTCGTTTGAGAGGGTTTGTATCGCATCTTCTCGTGTTGGTGAAAAAGGAGGGTTTGGCGGATTTGGAGGATTCGGAGGGTTTGGTGAATTTGGAGGATCTGGTGAGTTTGGTGGATTTGGAGGATTTGGTGGGTTTGGTGGATTTGGATCCGTTTCGTTGGTAGGCGGGACAGGCGCTTGTCTCGTGGGTATATTGTTAGTGGTAGAGGCATTAAGGTTAGCCTGATCTATTACTTGTATTCGCGTTTGTGTGGTTTCTGCACGTAAGTTTTGTAATTCTTGTTCTAGTTGTTTCTGTTGTTCGTTTTGAATTTTTAATGCGTTTATTTGTTCTTGCAGAAATCTATTTCTTTCTGTTAATTCTAGTTCTTTTGCTTGTTGTTTTTGTTCTTTTGAAGAAAGATTCTTTTGTATTTTAAGGACTTCTGTTTCCCTTTGTTCTATTTGTTTTAGTTTTTCGGCTAAATCCATATTTAATTGTAAAAGTTCTTTAGGATCGAGCGGGTCATTGTTTGCCGCTGCTGCTCTAAGTCTAGATTCCATTTTAAATATATTAAATATTAGATTTGAGTGTGTATTTGACAATGACTTTCCTTTTACTTAAACCGTGGGAAAATCCCTTAAGCTGTCACCAAAAATTTCTATGATGTTACAGACTGGCTGAGGAAAATCGTGAGAGATCCCCAACTCAGGTTCATCATCTACCTCCTATTATAAAGTCGTTCACATGAACGGGAACCACGGGGAGGTTTACAAAAGTAAAAGTAGTTTGAATAATATACACTCTTTATTGTGAATGAAATAAATGTTCTTTATTGTATGCTTACGTTGTTTTCCTTAATCCAATTCGATTATTTCAACAATCTTGGGCGTAGAGGGTTGGTGGTGATGGTCAGCGGGTGCGGTGTTGATAATCTGTTGGTTAAGGGTGGTTTCGTAGGTACTTATGATGCACTGTGGGCCCTGGAAGTCTACTGAGTGGTATACCGTTGTCTGAGGAGGCGTGATCAAGTATTCGTACTCCTGGTTGGTGTTAGACAGTAGTTCCTGTATGTAGTCGTGTGGATGACCTCCTGACTGGTGGGAGTGGTTTTCGACTGTTGGCTCCAATGGAATATCTGGATGGGTGGAGCTTAGCGTTGGTTGGCTAGTGTAGTAGCCAATGGTTGAGTCTTGCTGCAGGGGCGGTTCCCTTTCGTAGATTACAGTGTCTGTACTGGAATCCGATTGGTAGGAGGTATGCTCGTAGGCCTCCTTAATGACTTCTCCTATTAATTCTGTATGTTGAGGGTTCTTTGCTAAGAGATCCTCATAGATTCGTTGATCTCTGGCGATGGCTTTTGTGATCCTCTCTCGTACCCTTTTACCTGCGCGGTGTCTCTTTTTATGACCCACAACTCCGTACATCTATGAGGAAAGGAATAGGTAGAATTAGCGTTTGGCCAGAGTAACAGGGGACTTGGCCTTAACGCTGGGGATATGCGTGTATCCCTTGGCTTGTCTAGAATGATCAGCCTGAGGTGTAAAGACTTCTATTTAGGGCTAAGAATTTATTCTAGCCTGCTAATTAGAGTATTTTATTTGGCTAGGTTTAGTAAAACCAGCCGTGTTAATCAATAAGAGTATTAATGCTGGCTTAAAAGTCTCGAAACCTTAGCCTGTTCATTAATCTCGAAAAGATTTTTATGTAAGGTAATTAACTCGGCCAAGCAGTATAGTTCCAGCCTGGGTGATGGCTCGGAATCCGCAGTAGCCTTAGTTAAATATGGAATTTGGTTGATTTGGGATTAGTTAATTTGGCTGAGTTATATATTTATATGTAACTAGCCTGAATTAAAGAATATGTAGGATATGATGTATTGAGTTGCGAATTTACCTTGTTGAGGGTTTTGATGTAAGACAACTAATACACTTTTACTTGGTTTACAAAGTTTATTTTATATGTTATTTCACCAAGGAGTTCGGTTTATTACAAGCACGATATATTCTACTATGTTTAAGCAAGAACAGTGGCTTGGACTTAATTATTTAGTGAATATATTAACCGTAGGTTTTATTAAGCAAGAACAGTGGCTTGGACTTAATTTTATGAAGTAAGCGGTTTGATGTGCACTGAGTCGAACGTATGATTGAACTGAACTAAACCAAAGAACTGAACTACTTTAGTAGTAGGGGTTTATATAGTATCTTAACTTAGAGTGGTGGGGTTGTTGTTGTTTAACCCGCATTCCAATCTCACGCTTGGACTCTGTGCAGCTGCGTATGACTAATTGTTTTGTATTTTGATCACATAGGTTTTGGCCGGATATTAGTATTTGCTGTTTCTAATAACAAGTTTTAATAAACAGTTTTACTACTTGGTTCCTAATCTTATTTATGGTACTCGATATCCTGAGTAAACATCCTGCAGCTGCATGAGCATGACTCACTTGTTTTGACCGGTTAAAGTTATGCGTAAACAGTTTTTGGTTGAAAACAAGATATCGTTGAATGAGTCATTGCTCGAGTTGCTTAGGGTTGTTTACTCTGAGGGTAGTCCGTACTAAGTTCTTGCAGGGGTTGGAATATGTATTATATCATTGGAATATATATATATATGTGAACTTTTGAATATTAGTTAATGATCAAGTGTTGGTATAATTATAAATGCGTGATTATAGGTAATATATCTACCGAAGGTCGGGCAAGGGTATGCTTGTGTCATATGTTGGTACATTATCTCGGTGTGGTATGAATCTACGTATGGTAAGCCTTGCGTGATCTTTGGTCGGTAAGGTAGTTTCTTATATACTAATATATGGTACAATATCTTTAAAGGGTAAAGAAGTTTTCAGGGTTGTCGGTCGAAGTTGTGCGTAGGTGGGAATGTGACATTGTACGCATGGTTTACTCCTCACAGCGCATGCGCAGAGAGATTGAAGAAAGACGGTGCCCTCACGTTAGCAGTCTATCTCACAAAGAGATCCCACCTATGCTTGATTGGTCAATCCTTAAATTAAGTTGAGTTACGGCGCTGCATAATGGCTGGTTTTTGCAGCGCCGTAACTTGACATAATTTTGGAATCGACTAATCAGAAAGCTGTTTAGCCACGCGCCAGATGAATTGAGCCTCCTGATTGTCGATCCTTAAATTAAGTCAAGTTACGGCGCTGCGTAAACCAGGCATAAACCAGCCATAATGAGTAAGTAAAAAAATTTAATTATAATTTCCACAATATGCCTTATATTATGTTATTACACACTTATTTAAAAATTTAATTACAATTTCCACTCTATGCCTTATATTATGTTATCACACACTTATTTTCCTATGAATAGAAGTTTTTAAATAAAATATAAGTCATTTTTTGTTATATCTAATACTTTATGCTTTATTTTATGTTAACACACACTTATTTTGGTATGAATAGGAGTTTTCAAATAAAATATGAGTTATTTTATTTTATATCTAAAGCCACGTACTGACTTGAGCATATTTGCGCGCACGAACGCCTTTTGTCTCCTTTCTTCCTTTGCGGAGCAAGAAGGAAAAAGATGGTACGCGCGCGCAAATATGCTCAAGACAGTACACGGCTTAATACTTCATGCCTCATTTTATGTTATCACATATACTTATTTTGTTATGAATAGGAGTTTACAAATGAAATATTAGTTATTTTTTGTTATATCCAATACTTCCTGCCTTATTTTATGTTATCACATACTTGTTTTTGTATAAATAGAAGTTTTAATAGTATATTATGTGGCATGCCCGTAAACCAAGTGTTTTTCGGCGAGAATAATGATTTCAGGACGAGCTAAAGGCGAGCCGGAAGCGAGTCCTGAAATTATTATTCGAGTCAAAAACGGTTTACGGGTGCGCCCCATACTGTATTTTTTTCGAAATAGGCATGAAAAGTCACTTTGACGCCTGTTGAGATTCACTAGACGAAGACTGAGGTTATGGTGCGATCTGTCGCGCACTTCGAACCGCGCATCGAAACTGCCGTATAAAGACTTTATACGGCAGCTTTGGAATGCGCACTTCGAACTGCGCATCCAGACTGCCGTATAAAGACTTAATATGGCAGTTCTGAAACCAACCGTATAAAGTGACACTTTGTGGATCGAAAACAGGCGTCAAAAAGTGACTTTTCAATGCCTATGCCGAAAAAAATAAAATATGAGTTATTTTTTGTTATATCTAAATAGTTCGTGCCTTATTTTATGTTATCACATACTTGTTTTGGTATGAATAGAAGTGTAAAAATAAAATATGAGTTATATTTTGTAATATCTAATACTTCCTGCCTTATTTTATGTGATCACATACTTGTTTTTGTATAAATAGAAGTTTTAAAATAAAATATGAGTTATTTTTTGTTATATCTAAATAGTTCGTGCCTTATTTTATGTTATCACATACATATTTTAGTATGAATAGGAATTTACAAATAAAATATGAGTTATTTTTTGTTATATCTAATAGTTCATGCCTTCTTTTATGTTAACATACTTATTTTGGTATGAATAGAAGTTTAAAAAAAATATGAGTTATTTTTTGTTATATCTAATACTTCATATGCCTTACTTTATGTTATCGCACACTTATTTTGGTATGAATAGAAGTTTTAGAATATGAGTTATTTTATGTTATATCTTATACTATATGCCCTATTTTATGTTACCGAACACTCATTTTGGTATGAACAGAAGGTTTTAAATACAATATGAGTCAGTAATTCCCAACTATTTCAGAGAATAACCGACAAGGAGTCTCCTGCAACTCGGGGTCACGAATCTCGTGCAGACTTCCAGGGGCTTATCTTGTACAAAAATATGAAGGACCTGCTGTTCAATTCTCCGGAAGGGACCTTTTTTTCGTCTCAATATTTACTAAAATGTTAAGTTAAGAAGATTATCAGACCTTGAGGTCATGGATTTGAATGAACGAACGAATCACTTCGAACAGTCTCATCAAAATTCATGACCTGGAGATCCGATAATCCCCTCAACTATACATTTCGATGAATCAAGAGAAGAAAGGCGTCTTCCAAAAAGTTGTAGAGCCGGAGCTTTATGTTTGGGCACAAGAAAACACCCCCGAAAGCTGGCGCAAGATCTGCGACCTAGAGTTATCGTTGATTTCTGGTCTGTTTTTTATACTGCAGTGCATTTTTTATTTTCATTATGAACCCACGTCTTGATCTGTTCTACGCTTCTGCCTTTTAATATTTCAGTATGCTTTGACTTCAAGAGTTTAATTTCATCAAACCATGAGCAAACGATCCGATCGCATGTGTTTGGCAAAGGCCCTCCGAACCAAACATTTTTTTTCGTCCTTCGAACGACGTTTCACATATTTCACTGAAACGAAACATTTACAATTCAGTATAAGTATACTATAAACCATTATGATATTTTTGTATTCTGATAAGATCCGTTAAGCTGGCAAGGTCAATACAGCACAACGAATTAAAACTAATTTATTAATTAGTCGCTTATTAATCGCTATTTAATTGCGAAAAAAAAAAAAAATTTCGCTTAAGCCATTTTCGAAAAAATCGCGGCAGATCCAGCTTAACATTAAGCTGGCCAGGCCATGTCGATAAAACCGAAATAATGCAGCAGGAGAAAAAAATTGGCGATGCAAGATTTATTCGCTTATTACTCGCTGTCGATTGGGACCCCAAACACTTTTCCAAAATCATCCCCTAGCCAGATATTCCACCCCCAGGGTTGAAAACGCAATAAATCTTTCAAATGTGCAAAATTTTGGAATATATTCAACCTAGGAATTATTCGCTAATCAATCGCAATCGATTCGGACCAGTAAACTTTTTTCAAAGTCATCCCACCTTCGGAGATTTCACCCCCTGAGACTCAAACGCAACATGCCATGTGGGGACTTCGAATTTTCGAGTTTTCATACTCTAGGAATTATTCGCTAATTAATAGCTTATGACGAAAATCTTTCTTTACAGTAGGTATGCTGGGTTATTATTTATTTTTGAGAAGTTCCCTCAAGAAAATTTTGCGTGTAACGCTACTTCTCATCTCGATTGTTAAGTTGACTCGACAACTTACGGTATGACTATAGGTTTCAATAATTTATTATTCTCTCATTATATTTTTTTATTAAACAAATATGAAGGGTGGCTGTAGGCAGAGCCCATTCAGCCCAATACTTACAGAGATGAATAGCAACCTTGTATATTTTTTCTTCTGTTTTGTACCACAAATATATGGGGCATTCCACGGTAGATCACACAGCATAAAACGCGATCGATTCCAATTTGCTTAACATTTTTTTGAATTGTTGTTATCACTGAAAAGGACATCTGTGATTTTTTCTCACATTTTTATCGGCCAATTTTCTATATAAATATACAAAAAAATTGGCCCGAATTATTCTTTCAAATCATTTGTTTAATTGGAGTTACGATTATTGGAAGAAATAAAATCCGAACGACTGGCAATAAAATTGTGACAAAATCACAGATGTCCTTTTCAGTGATAACCACAATACCAAAAAAAAATAATAATGAAATTGGAATTGGTCGGATTTTATACTGTAGGATTTGCCATAGAATGCCACATATACATGCACGTATATCCATACACTATGGTCTATGGATGTGTATATATATATTTTGATTTCGTAATCTATATTATTTCTTAATGGGGTGAATATTGATTAATAAAATACTAATTATAAAGGAACTTGAATGATAGATATGCTTGTATCGACTCTAGATATCACAGGCTTCAATAATATTAATCAAAGTTCGCAACTCAAATTTGCACGAAATTTCTGGTAGAAAATGTGGTTGAAAAGTCCCAATCATCTACAAGTGATTAGGAACATCGACAAGCTGCAAATATGTTTTTGATTGAAACTGTCAACGTAGGTAGGTCTCTTCGTTCGAACGAGCATAGATGATCAATGTTAAATTCACTTCTGTTTGGTCCCGTCTTCTAATTTCTTTTTTTTTGTTGTCATCGTACTCTTCCCAAGTACCACCAGCTCTTAAGCAAAATCCAGTATAATGGCTCATATCTTTATCAAAACTATGTCTTGTCCTTGGAACATTCTCGTGGATCACGCCGACAAGTTTATAGGTACCACGAGTAGCTAGTGGATTCGTAAAACCCTTTGTTAGGTCTTGGAGTTTTACTTTTGTGTTCCACTTTCCGAGAACACTTCGAAAATGACAATCGTTCCTAAAATAGTTGATCCAAAAAATTGTAGTAGTATCTAATTTTATGCATGCAAGCTCTCAATAGAAAATTATGTTACCGATCTCCGAAAGATTAGCCGACACCGACCCAGTACGTCCTGGCCGATGGCAAACTCTCGGTAGTTTTAAAACTTCCGCACAAAGAGCAGCTTTATCATTGGCAATGCTCGGATACTTATTTGTGGATCACATCCGTTATCGCACATTACTAATTCGGTAAAGCTGGGTAAATTTTGAAAAAGTCTCCTAACTAATGCCGGAAGCCCTGTGCTACAGTTTACGATAAACGACCCACAAGCTCCAGGTTTCGAAGGAAACTGATGAAATAGGATTTTGGCGCGGTTTTGGTCCGAGGAAGCCCTCAAGCCTTTGTCTAATACGTCGAACACCATAGTAAACAAATCGGTTTGGGCTCCTTCTTCTTCAACCTAGAATAATATAAAAGAAATATAACCGATATACGAATATTTGGATATACAGGTTGAAACTCAATGCAGACTAGCTGCAGGGTTGGATTTGAGTAGTCTATCGTATATAGTTGATTTTTTGTGAGTAACTTTGAACGGAGCACAAAACACCAATGCGAAATTCTAATATTATCAAACATTTTTTTTGTTGGAATTATTGTTTTCTAATGACTGTAAAATATAGGTATAATTTGTAGGTAAAATTTCTATTTCAATGTCATATACCATTTTTCGTAAATCAGGTCTGTCACAAAAAGCTGCTAAAATAACTTAATACACACTATCAAAGCCACACGTATAAGTGACATAAACTTTTTTACCATCTACTGTAAGTGCATGTAGAGACTCGTGACTGCCATTTTTAATAAGTGGAAGGTTCCTATTCTTTTCGAATGTCAATTTTCTTTAATCTTATGTTTTTGGTCTCCTAAGTATTCGGATGGCTTTCGTTTTTTATTCGCATTATTATTTTTAAGAGTTAGGCCACGCCAATTTTCTTCATCTCGAGTAGCTAGAATTAACGGAACACTTTGCGTCGAGTGACATGCCACACAAACTCGCTTTTGGCCGTAGCCCTCTTCTTCATTTTCTATTGCAACGGAGCACAGTTCGAGTGCATGTACTGACATCTGGCATACTACGCATTTATGTGCTCCACTTGGTTTGTCATTATTTTGACAGGCAGGACATTGTACTTCCATATGAAGTGCTTCGATTATATTTTCATCTTAGTTCCTAGAGTCTTCTTCGATCTCAATGCAATCATTCGCCAATAACTGTTGTGAGTCCGTATCCGAATCATTGCCATCTCGGTTTACTGTAGTCGCAATCTCCATCTCGTCACACTGGTGATTATTAATAGGCACATCTTCATTATCGATCAATTTTGCCCCAATCAATTTTGTGCGTCCACTCGTATAGTTGATGTGTATGTTCGAAAATCTGTCCACTCTGATAGGTAAAGTTTCGTTTTTCAGAAGGTGTGTTTTTATTTTATTGAACTCGCCCTCTACTGGTGCACTAGAGGCCGGGATCCGTCCGTACCCAAATTTGTCTCGCACCACACATGACCAAAGAGGAATATTGGACACATCTTTCATTAATTTATTCGCTAATGAGGGAAAATAATGCGCATTGTCCCTGTCACCAATCTGGCTTGATGTGACTAGATGCACACGTCATTGAATTTTGATTCCCCATTTTTTCCATTCTGACATAGCTTCGAAACTCTCATTTTCAGATTGATCTTCATCTTCAGCCTCAGTTGCACTGCGAACTCTAAATTGATTCAAATTGGAATCTAGCTCATTGTCAGATTCGTGAATCTGCGCCCATAAAATGGAGCAACGTAATTGATGAATTAATCTCCATCCTACTCAAAATATTGACATGAACAAATAAATCGGAAATAAAACCAACGCCGTCGTGAAACCGGAAAATTACAAACAGTCGGAAAAAAACATGTCTACCCCATAAAAATCTGTCAGAATTACGTGAAAAACCTTCAATTCAAGTACATTTAAGGGAAATTCGGTGGAATTTCGATAAAAACGATTTTTTCATTTTCTAAATTAGTAAAAAAATCCAATCCGAAATTCCCTGCATCAAAATTCAGATGATGGTTATGTGTATTGAAAAAAATACCAATCCTCTGAGTTGAAAGTGTATGCGCAAGGAGTTTTTGGCAGCGATGCACAAAAAAAATTTCTGCGGAAGGTTCCTTGCGCATAAACTTTCACTCAGAGGATTGACATTTGTTTTCAATACACATAGGTACTACCATTATCTAAATCTTGATGCGGGGAATTTTTGATTTGGTTTTTTTTTTTTTGTAATTTAAAAAATGAAGAAATCGTTTTTATCAAAATTTCACCGAAGTCTCCCCTTAAAGAAACACATACTATATTTTTTATGTGTCATAGGCCGTAAAAGCGCGATTTTAACCTCGCTTCGCTCGGTTTAAACGCGGTTTTTTGGCCTGGACACATAAAATTCTGTATGCCATACGGCCCAAAAAGTATTTTGTGACGAATTTCATCATAATCCTCGCCTTCGGCTCGGATTATAAACTCAAATTCGTCGGAAAATACTTGATCGGCCTAGTGACATAATGTACTATTATTTATGTTTGTTAATCTTTATTTGCTATTTGTTCATTGCATCTACTCAATGAATCATCTGAAATAGGTTTTATGGGATGGCGATATGTAATTACAATAGCGCAAAATACAATCCACGGATATCATTAGTAATGGTGAATTTTTTGACTGGAAAATCCGGGGTAACTGTGAAGTACCAACATAATAAGGTACATAATATGAATGGGGCATTTCTTAACTCCGACCATTTTTAATTTCATCGAATCTTTTTCAGGTAATAGTATAGTAGCTTTAAAACACCCCCGCAACATTAATTTTTCATTTCCATTTTTGCAAACGTCCTGGTTATGAATATATATTCAAGACTTTCATACCTATACTGTTTTTTAAATTCCGAAAGAATACTCGATACCTTTATTTCTCATTTCAATCATTTTAAGATTGGTCCTATAAGGTAGTCAATGTTTTTAATTTTTTTTTTCTGGCGAATTATGTAAATTTTTGACTGACCCCAATGAATGTTCAAACACAAGTAAACATTTCCAAAATGTTCTGAAATACTTTTGACTCAATAACATGTTGAATTTATATACACAAGATGAAATCGATTTTTTCACCATTTTTTTCAAAATGCGTAAGAAAGTGTAGAATAGAAGTACAGAACATATTCTTCAACTTACATTTTCCTCTGAGATGAGGTTTTTGAGAAATATTTTGGCGTTTTCGCTATCACATTGTAATCCATCCGGTAATGATCCGTCTGTCTCGCTCAAACTGACAAGCAAAATCGCTTCAAGTACTTTTTCTGCGTCTCTCAAAGATCGGCACATTATCAGTTGTCCGATTGCTGCACGATAGAAGATCTTGATTCTCTCTGAGAGACTTTGTAAAAAGTCTGAATAAATTTTCAGAAAATGTGCAACGTCGATTCTGACGTAGCATGTCGTAGTATTCGTTCATAGTAGCGCATGATGTAAAAGCTCTGATGACAGCATTTAAGAGAGCTTTAGACGAATCAGCGACTACTTCATCTGGCCGTGGTGCTCCAGACCGCATGAATTCCATGAGCCAATATTGTATGGCGTTGGTATTGTGCCGTTCACTGAGCATATTGGAAACAGAAAATTGTCCTTCATCCGTATTCATTATAATATGGTACAAGAAAATTGGGCCTGCGTCGCCTTGTTCTGGTTTCACAATTTTTTTCACGATGCTCCCTGTTGCATCGATGCATAGCGAAGTTTTGTTTTTAGCAGCGTATCTCCGAAAAATGTCTACTTGATAATTAGTCCAATAATGGACGTAAAATGGGTCTAGTCCAATATTATGTATTATGTGCGCTCCGGTTGATGCCTTCTGCAATTGCACGGCTCTCACGGGATCACGATCCATATACTGTTTGGCTATGAACTCGTACTTAGCAACGCGAAGTACAGGTGACGAGTATAAATTCGAAGGTTCACATTCCCCTTTTTGCATCATTTCGTTAGCTTTATTGGCACGATAAACGTGCATGGACTGTGTGGAAATTTCTTTTGCTACAGCATCTCTCTTTGCCGCTCGCAGCCATCGCTTGCCGCACTTTCCCGCACCTTTCGTACACGTACAAATGAAGGATATATCATCAGACTTTGAATCATCTTTTATGATGATTCGTGAGATTCCACCACACTTGCAGGAAGCTATACAGGGTGTCCCAGAACTAAGTGCAATAAATGATAGGGGTAATAGAGGGGGCCGAGCTGAGTAAATGAACCCAAAGAACATGTGGTCTCCGAGTCCACGTTCGCGAGATACGACCGGTTAAAAAAACGCGTTGGGCGCCGAAATGTAGGCAACCGTGGACACAGCAGGCAGCATTTAGCAGTCTTCTTGATAAGCGCGATCTTTCTGATGCGAGTCATAACACTTTGGAATTAGAAAATTTCAAACTGAAAGAGTTTCGACGTTGATTTCCCGCCAAATACAACAACATTACTTGTTTCCATACTAAAATTTGATATCTAAAGTATTTTCGTTTAAAATTTTCGAATTAATTAATTAATTAAATAAATAAATAAATAAATAAATAAATGAATTACAATCTTTTTGAGGAAAGTCATTTTTCGAGTTTATAGTTGGACACAAATATTTTTTTTTTTTTTTTTTTGTTTTCAAAAAGACTTTTATTTTTTTCGGAAGGTGCAAAAAATTCCCGATCGAAATACTGTGAAAATGAGATATATTTTTCTAATGCACCTTCTCGGAGCGCTGCAGCCTTGAAAACGCTAAAAGTGAAAACTATAAATTTTCGTCTAATTTAGTAAATAAAATAGTTACTTCTTCTTTTTCTTCTTTGTCTCCTTAGGTTTGCCCTTTCAGGAAGTAGCCACAAAATGATAATAATAATAATAATAATAATAATAATAATAATAATAATGATAACGATAACGATAACGATAACGATAACGATAACGATAACGATAACGATAACGGTAACGGTAACGGTAACGGTAACGGTAACGGTAACGGTAACGGTAACGGTAACGGTAACGGTAACGGTAACGGTAACGGTAACGGTAACGGTAACGGTAACGGTAACGGTAACGGTAACGGTAACGGTAACGGTAACGGTAACGGTAACGGTAACGGTAACGGTAACGGTAACGGTAACGGTAACGGTAACGGTAACGGTAACGGTAACGGTAACGGTAACGGTAACGGTAACGGTAACGGTAACGGTAACGGTAACGATAACGATAACGATAACGATAACGATAACGATAGCGATAACAATAATAATAATAATAATAATATGATAATAAAATAAAATAGTTAGAGATCCAGAATTTGGTCATATATCCTTCGAGGTATCGCCAGAGGAGATAAAGCAAGATGTAAGTAAAACCATAGCGGATATTATAAAGCGGTTAAAATCGAAATGTTAATAAAAATAAGGATGAATAAAGTAAGTAAAGTATAGTAAAGTGAAGTAAGGTAAGTAGGCTAACAGAAAATCGTGAATAGATCGATAGATCAAGACGAACACAGAAATACAAATAAAAATAAAATAAAATAAATATAAAAATAAAAATAGAATAAGAATAGAAATATAAAGATAAAAATACAACATAATACAAATTAGTAAAATAAAGTAGAATAAGATAAAAATAAAAATAAGAATAAGGTAAGATGGCAGAAAAAGATGAAATAAAAAATGAAAACAGAAATAAAAACAAGGCATAAACAATAGTATAGGCGGCGCGGCGTAGACGTACATATTGGTATTTTCGATGTTTGAAATGGTGATATCTCAGGGATGGTGATTCGTAGGTGAGAACGTATTGGAACAATTTTTGTAGACAATTGCATGGTCTACAACTTTTGTCTGGCCTAATTTTACGATATCATTCACGGTTTACGAGAAAAATGCAGAAAACCGATGCTTTTGACCTTTAACCTTGAATACATTATTTAGCAGCCGTAGGATCGGTGAGGATTTTTGATATTTTATTTGCAATAGTATACCTAATACCTGTAGCAATTTTCAGCTCTATGCGAATTATTGTAAACTTACCACTATTTTTTTTTGTCTATTTTGACTGGACTATGATATCTATGATCCGGTACAAATGGTAGAGAAAATGTGATTAGTATTTTAGAAAGTGTAATTACTATTTTTGAATCTCGACAACCTACCTCGATCTGTGGTCCTTGGGGAGCCTATGCTCCAGGATCAAATAAATACGCTTCTATCTATCTATCTATCTATCTCTCTATACTATATATCATCAGACGTTTGATATAAGTGAAATTATTAGTTTTTTAGAATCACGATATCTCTGGAATGGTTATTTGTAGGAAAAAAAGTGTTGGAACAATTTTTGTAGACAATTGTATGATCTACAACTTTTGTCTGGCCTAATTTTACGATAACATCCAAAGTTTACGAGAAAAATGCAAAAAACCGATGCTTTTGACCTTTAACCTTGAATAAATTTTTTAGCAGACGTAGGATCGGTGGGGACTTTTAATATTTTATTTGTAATAATGTATGCGAATTATTGTTAATTGACATGTCTATTTTGACCGGACTATCATGTGATAAGCAATTAAAAAGTAACCAATCAGGTGCGTCTGTGTAGTGTAAGTGCACAATGAAATTGATTATTTAATTTATTAAAAACGTAAATAATCAGGACGGAAATTAGCCGGAAGCCTGAATTTTGTTACCGAGTTATAGAGAACATACCATTAATGTATCCTGACTTATTACTTATTACTTATTACTTATGTATCCTGTAACTGATTTTTTCACGCAGCTGGTATTTATTATTGCACACCATTGAATGCAAAGAGCTCGCCGTGATCTTATTGTCCAACTCGCGTGAAATTTCATCCCAAACTCCAGCGCTTTTGGAAACAATTTTCCCCTGTTGCAAAAGAATTTCCGACGAATGGGCAATAACTTTATAGATTACGATATCTTTATCGACCAGAGTTGGCCTCCGCGGCCACGCGTCGATTGCATATTTTAAACGTTGTCCTTTCTTCAACGGATGAAAAGATGACTGAGGTCTGCCGAATACTGGCGTTACTGATCATGAAAGAAAAGTCTACAGACGAAGCGGGGTGGTGAAGAATTCCAAAGTCTATGCAACATTGTATCTCGTCAAGCGTATTTTGAATCATGCTTTCGTCGATCTAAGTATATATAGGGTGTAACTTGGCTTAGTTAGTGAGCGAATAATTCCTAGAGTATGAAAACTAGAGAATTCGAAGTTCCCACATGGCGTGTTGTGTTTGGGTCTCAGGGGGTGAAATCTCCGAAGGGGGGATGACTTTGAAAAAAGTTTACTGGTCCGAATCGATTGCGATTAATAATAATAATAATAATAATAATAATAATAATAATTCCTGGAGTATGAAAACTTGAAAATTCGAAGTCCCCATATGGCGTGTTGAGTTTGGGTCTCAGGGGGTAGAATATCCGTAGGGGGGATGACTTTGAGAGAAGTTCACTGATTCGAATCGATTGCGATTAATTAGCGAATAATTCCTAGGTTGAATATATTCCAAAATTTTGCACATTTGAAAGATTTATTGCGTTTTCAACCCTGGGGGTGGAATATCTGGCTAGGGGATGTGGGGATGGGGGATGAGGTCCCAATCGACAGCGATTAATAAGCAAGTAAATCTTGCATCGCCAATTTTTTTCTCCTGCTGCATTATTTCGGTTTTATCGACATGGCCTGATCATCATCATCATCATCGTCATCGTCATCGTCATCGTCATCGTCATCGTCATCGTCATCGTCATCGTCATCGTCATCGTCATCGTCATCGTCATCGTCATCGTCATCGTCATCGTCATCGTCATCATCATCATCATCATTATTCTACAGTGGGAGGTGACACCCATACGTGGCGCGTCCTCGGGTCGTGGATAGAGGAATGCTCGCTGCTCGTGGCAACACGGGCAGAGGGTAGGAGTGAAATAAAATAGCTCCCGCGAGCCAAAACACTAAGGGAAGGTAACCCACCCGTAAATCCACCAAACATGGGAGATGTGCTAAAAAACAAACTACCGCAAGTGAGTACCCCTGCAGGGGGGAATCTCACCGCTGATTTCGACCGGGTGCAAGCCCCGGTGGTCGGTGCCGGCCTCGAGGATTTTGGGGGAGGCCAAACGCACGAATCGACACCTACAATAAGAAAAAACCAGGACGAGGTAAAGCAACCTCAGGATCCGTCGGAAACGACGAGCGTTCCGAATCCTTTTGCAAGGAAATCGAGACGCAGCGAAAAATGGCGAGGAACTAAATACCCCCAAAGCGGCCGTTTCCGAGTTACCTGCCACGCATGGCTTACTAATCGAGAACCACATTGCGTGTGCCACAAAAAGCGAGGAAGAAGAACTTCGCAAGTGCAGGGATGTTCCAAGGTCAATGCGATCCGCGACCGAACGGTAAAGGAACATCAGCTCGGATGTCAAGAACGGCATTCAGCTTCTTGAGGAGTCCCTCGACGTCATCGCGCACCTGCGAACCTCGTGGAAGGCTGCTGAGCTTAGCCGAAGAAACCAGGAGACGCAGACGGAGGAAGAACTGCGACAAGACACAGTACCTCTCAATGCCCCCGTAGAAGGCGGAAAGAAAAGAGCTGCTCCAAGCCCGACGCAGCCAAACAATGAAAAAAAGAGAAAGGAGGACAAAGCACCCGGCGCTTGGACGGTGAATAAGTCCAGAAAGACCCAAAGGAAGGAGAAGGCTGAGGCACAGGAGAAGTCGCGCACCCAAGAGGCTCAAGACAAGGGCACACCCGGCACTAGCGAGGACGAAACGAAAAAGAAGAAGGCACGAAGAAGACCACGAAAACATAAGACGATCGCGCTTCTCATAAAACCAAGAGGGGGCAAGACTTACGCGGAGGTCCTGAGCGTAATACGGAAGAACGTTGATCCCGAGGCGACGGAAAACGAGATCAAAACCGTTCGCTAAACCCGGACAGGCGGGGTTTTGCTGGAGCTGAGCGCCCAGTTGAAAAACAGGGCGGGACTCAGCGAGGCGCTGAGGAACGTCCTAGGGGAGAGTGCTACCGTACGTGACCTCGAACCCATAGCGGTACTGGAGATCCGAGATCTCGACAGCTTCACCACCGAGGAAGAAGTCAAACAGGCCGTCAAAAGCAAGGTAAAAGACCTCGCGGTCGAAGAACCGAAAATCTTTGTCTCGAAGACAAACTCCAGAAGGCAGAGGCTGGCCATTCTGCATATCAGCGAACGCCGGGCGACCGAGCTGCTCGACGCGGGCCGAATCAGAATTGGCTGGGTCAACTGTAGGGTGCGACGAAAAGTCACCGTAGCGCGATGTTACTCCTGCTTTGGCTTCGGCCACGTGAGGGCGAACTGCAGGGGACCCGACCGGAAAAGCCAGGGTCTGTGCATCCAGTGCGGCGGAAAAGGCCATATGAAGAAAGATTGTTCCCCCGAACCCCAAGTGTTTCTTGTGCGAGGAACGCGGATCGGCTCCAGAGCATCTCAAACACATCCCTGGGTCAGGGGGTTGCCAGACATACAGGCAAGCCCTCGACGAAGCGCGAAAGAACCACCGACCGTGAAGATCCTCCAGGGAAATCTTCACAGAAGCCGAACCGCGGACGCACTCCTCGAGCAGATCAGGCTGGACAAGAGGGCCGACCTGCTGATCCTCAGTGAGCAGTACCACAACCGCGATGAACCAGGTTGGTACGCCGATACCCTTGGCACGGCAGCCATCTGGAACCCAGATCCGGCCAGACTCGTCGTCGCGAGCCACGATGCCGGACGGGGCTTCGTCTGGGTGAAGTATGAAGGCACTACGATCGTGAGCTGCTATTTCACCCCAAACGAGAGTATCCACGACTTTCGCGAGAAGATCGACGGATTGGAAGACGCCATCGTACAGCTAGGGGGCACCCTCGTGATCGCCGGTGACTTCAACGCCAAGGCCCCGGAATGGGGCATGCCTACAACAGACAACAGAGGAAGGTACATACTCGAAATGGCGGCCAGAGTGGGACTCGCTGTGGCCAACACCGGCAACACGCCGACTTTCAGGAGACCCGGGTACACCGAGACTATCCCGGACATCACGTTCGTGTCAGAGGCCGCGCTGCCAGGTACCGCAGATTGGACGGTCATTGAAGACTATACCGGCAGTGACCACCAATATATTACTTTCAGCCTGCGGAAAAATCGATCTCAGCTCCGCAACCAACCAGCGCGTGCAACTGGCTGGAACGTAGCCAAACTGGACGAGGCGATCCTGGTGACGGTTATCCACCGAGGAAAGAACACTGTGCTAGAAGCGACGGGCTCTCCAGAAGACATCGTCGACACAACCATGCACCTTGTCCGGCAGGCATGCGACAAATCCATGCCCATGAGAAAGGCAATGCCCAGAAAAACTGCCGTACACTGGTGGAACGACGAAATCGCCGAGTTCAGAAGAAAGTGCCTGCGCATGCGGCGGGCTGCCACCAGGGCGAGAAAAAGGGTCGGAAACGAGGCACCCAACGAATCCGAGGAGTACAGACGGGCCAGGAAAGATCTTAAGACCGCGATCTCGAAGAGCAAGGGCCTCAAGTGGGAGGCTCTCAGGCAAGACGTGGAACGCGATCCCTGGGGGCTCGGGTACAAGATCGTCATGCGCAAGCTCAGAACACAGTCCCCAAGTCCTAGAATGGACGCCGCGCAGATGGGCTATATAGTCGACACTCTTTTTCCGACACACCCGGTAGGAAACCGAGAGACGTGCATCATCGCACGAGAAGAGATAACGCCGTTCACATAGGCGGAGTTGAAAAAGGCCGTAAGCTCTCTCCAGAACAACAGAGCCCCGGGACCGGATCGTATTCCCTCGGAAGTGCTCAAGGCAATCGCTCGAACATGTCCCCAACTTTTGCTGAACATTTACAACCAGTGCCTCGTGAACGGAGTTTTCCCCAGTGCGTGGAAATTACAACTACTAGTGCTAATCAGCAAAGGGAAAGGCGAACCAGATTCTCCGTCAGCATACAGGCCTTTGTGCATGTTGGACACAGCGGGAAAACTCCTAGAACGACTGATCCAAGCCACGGCTGGCCACGGCCATTCAGCAGGCGGGTGACCTGTCCGAAATGTAGTACGGCTTTAGGAATGGGCGCTCTACTATCGGCGCAGTCGAACAAGTCATCAGGGCAGCCCACGCGGCACAACAGGGAAACCATTATTCCAGACGAATAGTGCTACTCGCGACACTGGATGTGCGAAATGGCTTCAATTCAGCAAGGTGGACCGATATGCTGACGGCTCAGAAGGATCGTTTCAGAATCCCGGAATACCTTCTCAGGATGGTGCAGAGTTATCTCTGGGACCGTCATCTCACGTATGACAACACGTATGACAACAGACGGACCCCGCAGCAAAAAGATCACAGGAGGGGCCGCGCAGGGATCTATCCTCGGGCCTGATCTATGGAATGTCTGCTACGACGGCATCCTACGTATGGAAATGCCCGATGACACCTCGCTGGTGGGTTACGCGGACGACATCGCCGCTGTAATCGTCGCCCGAGATACGGAAGATGCGCAGAGAAGGTTGAACCAGGTGATGAGACGGGTCAGCGCCTGGCTGGAGGAACACGGACTCAGCCTGGCGATAGAAAAAACAGAGATCGTCTCGCTCACGAGACTACAAATCCCGACCATCCTTGACGTACGGGTAGGGGGCGAAACGATTGCCACAAAAGGAGCAGTAAAGTACCTGATTTGCGCCTGGATACCAAACTTACCTTCTGGAATCAGATACGGCACTCTTCGGAGAAAGCCGCCAAGGCGACCGCATCCCTCAGTAGACTCATGGCTAGCGTCGGCGGTCCAACACCAAGCCGACGGCGACTCCTGATGTTGGTCACAAACTCCATACTCCTTTACGGCTGTGAAGTGTGGGCCGACTCACTGAAAAAGGAAAAGTACAGAAAGCAGATGGCATCGGTCCAAAGAAGAGGCGCGCTGAGAATCGCCAGCTCTTACCGGACAGTCTCCGAACCAGCGGTACTCGTCATCGCGAGCGTTATCCCCATCGATCTCCTAGCCTCCGAACGGAAGCAGGTATACGGGGTCAAAAAGGAGCTCCACCCGGAACTGGTAAAGGCAGCTGCAAGACAAGAGAGCCTGAAACAATGGGAGGAACGTTGGCGTCTCGAAACCCGAGGGCGATGGACAGCCAGACTTATAAAGGACTTACCGTCCTGGATTGGCCGAAGCCACGGCGAGGTCAACTACTACCTCACGCAATCACTCACGGGGCACGGGTACTTCAACTCGTACCTGTGTAAGATGGGAAAGGTAAGAGACCCGTCGTGCATATGGGTGGATTTCAAGAAGTGGGCCAAAATAAGAAACCACTTCCTATTTCTAGTATGTTTATCTAAATATGCCTAATTATTTTTGTTTTCGGTGTGAGCTGGTTTACTTTACTTAAAAAAAAAACGTGGAGCATTTCAAAGAAGATTAACATTGCTTTTTTAACTTTTAAACAGTCAAAATGTCATTTCGGCGACGTGACGTAAAGTCCGTTTCTCAACTTTACACGTTTGTAAAAAATGGCATGCTATGTCTGAGCACTTTGTACTTATTAGTTTCAAGTCTCTAAGACTCAAATTTACAGAAAAGACAAGCAGTTTCGAAAAGTATTCGACCAAACGTGAGAAAAGTGAGAGAAAACCCGTGAACCTACTTTATCAGTAATTTTGGCGACGGTTCAAGTTTACTATTACACACACTCGGCAAGAAGTGGTAGTGGCATATTGTAGCTGTCAATGGTCTCTAGATGTGTATGTGATATCGGCTCCGCATGATAAGTTCTCCATTATTTTATACTTCACAGACAAAACAAAGTTTATCGAGCAATAATTTGCTTGTCACACTTATTCACTGTAATTTCGGCGACTGGACTAAAACGATTATTATTCATGGAACTTCTAATATTATATTTTTCATGAGATATCTTGCTCGTTTGTGTGAGCTATCTTCAATGGTGATATTCTTACTGCATGCAAAAATCGGCGGGAAATATTTTAACGTCAAAATGTACACTCGGCGACGGTAATTCCGGCGACGTCGACGAAATTACATTCTTCTTTCATTCTTCTTCCTCTCTTGATGTCAAGTTCCTTTTTATGCATCTATTTCAATAAACATTTAATTTTGTTCAATAGAAGGCCTATTATTGTGCCACAACATGCCGTAAAAAGTTATTTCTGTGATGCGTATGCAATTTCGGCGGCGCAGTGTAATTTCGGTGACACTCCTTCTTTTGAATTTTTGGTATTCTTAACGTGCTCATGAAAAGCTAAAGAGGTATTAATTCGAATCTGGTAGGTTTACTTGACATAAAAAATACAAATATCACACTCTAGAAAAAATATTCCGTTTATGAATAAACCGCAGTTTTCTAATAAATATTGTGAAATGCTACAAAATTCCATTCACACAGAGCGTTGCGTGTGTCAAATATTCAAAGTAGGGGTCTTACAGGATTAGAAAATGTATACTACTCTAATAAAATGTCAATGTTGTTTTCTTCTGAATTGCCAGGCTATTTTGGCCCACTTCTTGAAATCCACCCATATACGGAGACGCGCACCTCGACACAGCCCACCACACGTTCTTTGAGTGTGATAGATGGGTGGCGGAGAGACGGCAGCTAGAGGCGCAAGTCGGCCAGGTTACGGCAGACAACATCGTGGGGCTGATGCTCTCCGAGAAGGAGCGCTGGCACGGGGTGAAGAACTTCGTCGAGACAGTGCTACGGCAGAAGAAGAAAGAGCTGGACCAACAGACACTCCTGGCGGCCGCCTGAAATGACTGAAAGATAGAAAGAGAAAATAGAGAAAATCCTTTCCGGTGGCATCCGGAGTATACCTAGAAGTGTCTTTGGGAACTCGGCTCGGCCGTCATACCTGATATAATAAAAAAAAAAAAAAAAAGAGAAAATCCTGGAAAAAAAAAAAAAAACAAAACAAAAAAAAAAAACAGAAGAAGAGAGCTGGACCGGCACCTACACGTGAGGGTGCTGTAGAACACCTAAAAGGACAAACAAAACAGAAGAAGCCGAAGAGGCTAGACAAGAGGCACCACCCTGAAGTAATACCGCAAGGTAGTTCCGGGGTGGGTTACATGCCTAGAAAGGAGGTGGAGTTTAGCGGGTATACCAACCTGGGGAGCCCCACACACGGGGAAGCGCTGACAGCTTCCCCGCACAGGCAGGGCCGGACACCCGAGGACACCGATCAAACCCGCACGGCTGACCCGGACTCCAAGAAGAAAACCGCCACCAGCCCAATAGCCAAAGAATCTGAAAAGAAAAAGAAAACGGAGAATACTGACGGATGGACAAAAGTTGCGCGCAGAAGGCGTGAACCAAAACAAAACACAGAGGAAGAGGATAAAACGAAAATAGAAGGTCCGGAAACAAAAAAAACAAAAAAGCGAAAACAAAAGGCTCAGAAACGGTCAGAGGCCATTCTGATAAAACCAGCGGCGGGAAAGACGTTCGCCGACGTACTGCGAACGATGAGAGAACAGATCAAACCCGAGAATTTCAAGGCGGACATCAGAGTCATTGGGAAAACAAAGGCCGGGGACGTGCTCCTAGAAATGGGGAAACACCGGGAGAACACAGAGGATATAAGGAACGCTATTAACTGCGCCACCGGTAGTGCCGGCAAAACACAACACCTCGTGCCCAAAATGACCATCGAGATAAGGGATCTCGACTCCGTGACGGACGAAATCGAAGTACGGGCCGCAATCACACGCGCCCTGCCGAACAGCGTGACAGAGTAAAAGATCACTGTCACCAAGGAAAACAGTCGAGGCCTTAGAATGGCAATTGTCACCCTTAACGAAGTGGAAGCGACTGCCATACTTAAGAACACCAGGATCAAGGTCGGGCATACCAACTGTAGAGTCAGGCGAAGAACTGAGGTCCTTCGCTGCTGGAGATGTCTCGGTTACGGACACCACACAAAAACTTGCAAAGGACCGGATAGGCACGACCTCTGCTACAAGTGCGGCAGCAACGAACACAAGCTGAAAGACTGCCGGAGAGAAGCGCACTGCGTACTGTGCGGTGACTCCGGTACAAGCAGCGAAAATACCAAACACGTACCCGGCTCAGGCGGCTGCACGGTCTTCCGCCGTGCACTAGAGGAAAAAAGATCCCAAGGGCATGGCTAGGCGAATCCTACAAGGAAACATAGACAGGGGCAGGCTGGCGAACGATCTGCTGTCGCAACTGCGGCTCGAACTCAAGGCCGACGTCATATTCATCAGCGAGCAATATAAGAACAAGGACGAACCGACGTGGAAGTCCGACAAACTCGGCACGGCAGCTATCTGGGTGCCGGACAGACGGCTTGCCATAGAAAGCCACGGCTCGGGAAACGGTTAGAGGTGGGTCAAAATAGAAGACATTACGTACGTCAGCTGCTACCTGACGCCAAACGAACCAATTTGAGGCTTTCGCGCAAAGATGGACGAATTGGAGGACACCCTACGCGCCACGAGTGGGGAATACATCGTAGCCGGCGACTTCAACGCTAAGGCGATAGAATAGGGAGCCGACGTACCAGATTACAGAGGAAACCGGGTGATAGAGATGGCTGCAAGGCTAGGCCTCACTATCCTGAACAAAGGAAAAACAGCAACCTTCAGACGTCCAGGGTGCAAAGGAACAGTCATCGACATCTCACTGGCCTCGGAGAAACTAGCAACCAGAATCCAGGACTGGCGAGTAACTGAGGATTACACAGGTAGCTACAACCAGCACATTACGTTCTCGGTCGACCCGAAGAATAGTCCAGGGAAATTAGCTGTTCAAGAGGCCTAAATGACGATTTTCGCCTACCCGAAAAGTAGCTGTGGATTTCGGTAGAAACAGGTGTCGTTATTATCCCCTAAAGTTAGCGCCAGATTCTGTCCATGCGTTTAGCAACAATTAGTGGTTGAATGCCGGAAAACACATATTTTTTTCGTTTTTCGCTTATATAATGAAAACTATTGGTCGGATCGAAACAAAAGGGGAATTGAAAGTTGTAGACAATTAAAAAGGCGTCCCACTAGATTGTTACTTCTTGCCCTATGGATAATCGTAGAGCAATGAACGAAACGGTTTTGGATAGTCGAAGAGTTGAACTACAACTTACAATTTTTGGAAAATCGATTTTTACAATTTGAAACCTTTGAAAATGGCGTAAAAAAAACTACGTTTTTGAAACTAAAAAACAATGAGAAAAAAATCGTCGTATCGAAATGCGACCAAATGCATTGGAAAGCTGCTATTTTTCTACGAATTTAGACATCCTGAATTTTGTTCTACGATAATTAGGAGCCGAGATAACACTTTTTTTTTGAAAATTCCCCTTCCCTTTGTTTATTCATTCGAAGCAACGAGACCTCGACGACTGCACAGAGGAAGAGTCATATTATCCATAGGAACCAGCAGAATTTATTTTCCACAATTATTCATCTTATTTATTGATGTGGGAAGTGGAGGTTCTTCCGCGACCGGTCAACGCGCCGCGCGGAGGGGGAAACCGGGGAGAGCGGCCCAGCGCCACGCGCTGTCGATTCGATCGCGCGAAAAGTGATTTCAAAGATTCAAACTGACCTCGCTGTCTGTATCTCGGGAACTACTGGACGGATTTTGATGTTTTTTTTTTTTATTTGCACTAGCGCATCGAGATATGATCGAATATCACTGTGGCTCTCCCGGATTGTTATCGGAAATCCCTCAAATCACGATTAATTCAATTTTTGCGCTAAGGCGCTAAGTCTAAAACACCGAGGTGGAACGTTAACAAAATGAATGAGGAAAAACTCTCGCTCGCCCTACGAAATAGCCAACAGGAGCTGGACACAGCCCTCGAGGAAACACCGAGCCGAGAGAGTGCGGAGAGGGTGGTGGACGCAACGATGCGGCTCATCATTCAGGCCTGCAAAGAAGCGATCCCACGGAAAGCGGCCCCACGAAACAACAGAAAACCGGTGTACTGGTGGACGCAGGAGATAAACATCCTACGGAAAAACTGTCACAGCCCTCGGAGAGACGGAAGAGAGCAAGACTGCCAAAAAAGAACTCCGCAAAGCCATCAAACGTAGCCAGGCCGGGGCCTGGGAAGCACTTCGAGAGGAACTAAACAAGGACCCCTGGGGCCTTGGTTATAAAATCGCGATGAGAAAACTAGGCGCACTCGCAACCGGGGGACAACTCGACGCCGAACAAATGAGGACCATCGTAGACGGCCTTTTCCCGACGCACCCAGCCAGAACCAAAGCTGAAGTACCGCTGTTCACCGAAAAAGAGCTGCGGACTGCCGTCAACTCACTTCAGAACAAGAAGGCGCTGGGCCCGGACGGAATCCCGGCCGAAATACTGAAAGCGATAGCGAGAAAAAACCCGCATATACTTCTGAATATGTTTAATTACTGCCTCAGCGCTGGAGTCTTCTGCGCGCGCGGGAAAAGAGCCAAGCTGGTACTTATCAGCAAAGGGAAGGGCACGGCGGACTCCCCGTCCTCGTACTGACCCCTCTGCATGCTAGACACCGCCGGCAAGCTCATGGAGAAGCTGATCAAACCACGGCTGCTGGCTGCAATTCAGAAAGCGGGGGACCTCTCAAACCGACAGTTCGGCTCAGAAAAGGCAAATCGACCATCGACGCCATCAACACGATAGTGAACGCCGCAAGAGCTACCGAACGAGGAAATCACTACTCGCGGCCAGTGTGCCTCCTGGTGACGCTGGACGTAAAAAACGCTTTCAATACGGCAAAATGGAGTGACATGGTAGAAGCCCTGGAAAAGAGATTCAAAGTGCCTAAGTATCTCCTCCGCGTGCTAGAAGACTACCTGGATAATCGGATGCTCGTGTACGATTCGAGGGACGGGCCCGGAGAAAAAGCAGTAACCGCAGGAGCCGCACAGGGATCAATCCTCGGACCAGATCTCTGCAACGCTTCTTACGATAGTATACTGACGACAGAAATGCCCGAAGGTTCGTTCCTAGTGGGATACGCTGATGACATTGCAGCGGTAATAGTAGCAAGGGATCAAGGACTAGCGCAACTTCAACCGAACCAGGTTATGCGACGAGTGAACAAATGGATGGGGGACCACGGCCTACAGATGGCAGCAGAAAAGACCGAGATCGTGCTCGTCACAAAAAGACACCTACCCATCAGCCCGGAAATGCTGGTAGGCGAAAATCCAACAGCAGTCAGAAACTCGGTAAGATACCTGGGAGTCATGATTGACAAAAAACTTACCTTCTGGCAGCAGATAAAGAGAGCAGCGGACAAAGCAGCGAGCGTGACGGCTAGGCTAGCCAGTCTCATGGCGAACATCGGAGGGCCGCGACCCAACAAGCGCAAGCTACTGATGTCGATCACGCAGTCGATCATGCTGTACGGAGCGGAAGTCTGGGCTGACGCGCTGAAAGTTGAAAAATACAGAAAACGAATGGCATCAGTGCAGAGGACGGGCGCACTGAGAATCGCATGCTCGTACCGTACCGTTTCGGAATCAGCCGTCCTCGTCATAGCAGGGGTAATACCGACCGACCTACTAGCGCTCGAAAAAAAACAACTCGAAGAACGGAATACCGAGCCCGATAGGGCACGAGCCAAAAAAGAGGCCAGAACATCGACCATGGCGAAATGGCAGAAGAGATGGTCCAGCGACACGAAGGGAAGATGGACGGCGAGTCTCATCAAGGACCTGGAGAAATGGATAAGCCGAGCGCACGGCGAGGTAAACTACCACCTGACGCAATTCCTGTCTGGACACGGTCTTTTTCAGACTTACCTCTGCAAAATGGGGAAGGTCAACAGCCCGACCTGCTTGCACTGCCGACGCTGCGACGATGACGCCATGCACACGTTCTTCATCTGCGAAAAGTGGAAAGAAAAGAGAGACGCGTTAGAACTCATCACCGGACCCATCGACCCGGATACCATCATAAACAAAATGCTGCACAGCACCGAGACCTGGAACGCGGTCGCAGAGTACGTGGAAACAACCCTACGAGACAAAAAAAAAAGGAGAAGAGGACTGGACCAGAAACGGCCGAGCCTTACCTGAAATTGCACCGCCATAGCTGCCCAACGACGAACAATCGAAGGCGAACCGGAACAAACAAACCGGAAGGGTACCTGGGAAAAAAAAAAAAAAAAAAAAAAAAAGATCTCAAAAAAACGCTGAGACAAGAACGGCAAAGTCTCATCTGAATCGGCACAGCCAGCCTCGGCTCTACCCAGCGACGATCGACCGTAGACGAACAGGAAAAAGGAATCCAAACGCAGACCTGAAAGTAGACAAAAAAAAGAAAGAAGAAAAGGAGAAAACGAGTCTAAAGAGACTAACGTAAGGGCACCACTCTGAAGCATTGTGAAAACTTAGTACCAGAGGGGATAAATGCCTGCGCGGGGGTGGAGTTTAGTGGATACACCATACCTGGGGAGCCCCACACACGGGGAAGCTCGTACAGCTTCCTTATGGTACGTAACGCATTCTCCTCCCCCCTAAAGAAAGAAAAAAAGAAAGGAAAAAAAAAAAATTATCATCATCATCATCATCATCATCATCATCGTCATCGTCATCATCATCATTATTATTTCCATGTGGGGTTTTCCGACCTCCATCGGGCGCGTCCCCAGGTGGCGGATAGTGGAACGCTCGGAGATATGTCGAGCAGGTGTCAATTAAAATACCACCCGCGGACCAAAACGGAAGAAGCGAGAGACGCACGTCTGTTCCGCATCGGGCGGTGCGCTCGAGCAAGCAACAGAGCCGACATGAAGCTCAACCATGTCGGATTCATCTGGCCCGGATGGAAACTCTGTTTGCAGGGTCCCAGGCCTTGGATAACAGGCCCGCCGCGTTCGCCGTGCGGTGCGACTATGGGGCTCATCACTGCCGCATGCAAGGCCGCCATGCCGAGGAACCGCCCTCGGCACGACAAACCCCCTGCGTACTGGTGGACCTCGGAAATAGCGGAACTGCGGAGAAACTGCCTGAAATTACGCCGAAAAGCGCAACGTGCGGCGAACCGAGCCGAGGCTAACCGCATCTCTGCGGAACACAAGGCCGCGAAGAAACAGCTGCGAAAAGCCATCCACACGAGCAAGGCCCACTGCTGGAAAAAGCTCTGCGAAGATACAAACGAAGACCCGTGGGGCTTGGGCTACAAAATTGTGACCCGCAAGCTCGGAGCCTTAAAGTCACCCAACATCCTAGACGCGGCTACCATGGACAACATCGTCACAAACCTGTTCCCCAGTCACCGTGTGAAGCACGGACGAAGATAGCCGGAAGGAGCCGGAAGAAGCCGGAAGGAGCTGGAAGACGCCGTCCTATCCCTGCGCAACAAGAAAGCACCCGGCCCAGACGGCATACCGAACGAAGTGCTCAAAATGGTGTACCGACAACGACCGCTCCTGCTTCTTGACATGTACAATGCGTGCCTCACAGCCGGTATCTTCAGCACTCGCTGGAAAGTAGCGCGATTGGCGCTTATCGACAAAGGCAAAGGGGGGGATCCCAAGTCATCATCATCCTATAGACCACTGTGTATGCTGGACACGGCTGGAAAGGTCCTGGAAAAGCTACTACGCTCTCGGCTGCATGCAGCGATCCGCGCCGCTGGAGACCTCTCACCTGCACAATACGGTTTCAGGACGGGACGATCGACAGTTGATGCGATTCTGGAAGTGACCGAGGCTGCCAGAGGAGCGGAGGACCGGAACCCGTTCTCGCGGCGGATGGTCTTACTCGTGACGCTTGACGTGAAAAACGCGTTTAACTCCGCCAGATGGAAAGACATACTGGAGGCACTGGAGTCTGACTTTCACGTGCCAAGCTACCTTCAGCGGATGTTTCGGAGTTATCTGAAAGATCGCGCGCTAGTCTACAACACCAAGGACGGGCAGCGAAGGGTGGCAGTAACAGCAGGGGCGGCTCAGGGGTCCATTCTAGGACCGGATCTCTGGAACGTGGCCTACGACAGACTACTCCGCATAGAGGTGCCGGAGGAGACAAGCCTGGTTGGGTACGCAGACGATGTAGCAGCCCTTATTTCGGCCCGCAGCGTTGAACAAGCTCAACTCAAACTGAACCAGGTAATGCGGAGCATCAACAACTGGATGACGACACACGGACTGGCTCTGGCGCTGAACAAAACTGAAATTGTCATACTTACCAAGAAGAGAATCGCGACGGTTATACCCATGCGAGTCGGCGAAGAAGTCGTGGTGACCAAACGAACCGCGAAATATCTAGGGGTCCTCGTGGACAACAAATTGAGCTTCTTCGAGCAAATCAAAGCCGCCGCAGACAAGGCAGCCAAGGGAGTCACAGCGCTCAGTAAACTGATGGCCAACGTCAGCGGGCCTAAGTCCAGTAAGCGACGACTGCTCATGTCCGTGGTACAGTCCGTACTCCAGTATGGTGCCGAGGTGTGGGCGGATTCACTGAACAAGGAGAAATATCGGAAGCGATTGAGCCAAGTGCAGCGGAGATCCGCGCTCAGAGTCGCCTCCGCATACCGAACAGTCTCTGAACCGGCTGTTCTGGTTATCGCTGGAGTCATCCCTGTCGCACTCCTTGCAATAGAACGCAAGGCAGTACACCAGAGAAAAACCGAGGTCGGGAGACAGCAAGCAAGCGAGGAAGAAAGGGCCCGCACGCTCCGCACCTGGCAGACGGCATGGGAAGAAGAAACGAGAGGACGATGGACCGCGAGGCTCATACACAGCATCGAAACATGGATCGGAAGACAACACGGAGAGGTCGACTACTACTTGACGCAACTACTGTCAGGGCACGGGTACTTCAGATCTTACCTGCATAGAATGGGAAAGGCTAGAAGCCCTGAGTGCATATACTGCCCCGGGGTAAAGGACGATGTCGAACACACGTTCTTTGCCTGCGATCGATGGATACAGGAACGAAGACGCCTCGAAGCGGAACTCGGAGAACAGCAGAGCCCGGAAGGAATCGTAGATACGATGCTGAAGAAAGACGAGCACTGGACGCTAGTGTCGCGCTACGCCCACAATATCCTGCGGAGTAAAAAAAAATGACCTGGATCAGGACGAAAACAAAGAACAAACCTAGAAAAGAAAATTAGGAGCGAGCCCGAAGGGCGAAGATGAAAAGGCCTACCTTGAAGTAATGTGTAAAACGGTTCCGAGGTAGTGTCCAGGAGAAGTTAGGTGGAGTTTAGTGGGTATACCATACCTGGGGAGTCCCACACACGGAGAAGCGCTGCCAGCTTCCTTATGGTGCGTAACGCATTCTCCACCTACCTAGAAAAAAAAAAAAAAAAAAAAAAAAATTATTATTATTATTATTATTATTATTATTATTATTATTATTCCACAGTGGGAGGTGACACCCATACGTGGCGCGTCCTCGGGTCGTGGATAGAGGAATGCTCGCTGCTCGTGGCAACACGGGCAGAGGATAGGAGTGAAATAAAATAGCTCCCACGAGCCAAAACACTAAGGGAAGGTAACCCACCCGTAAATCCAACAAACATGGGAGACGTGCTTACAAACAAAGTACCCCAAGCGAGTACCCCTGACGGGGGGAATCTCGCCATAGATTCCGATCGGGTGCAAGCCCCGGTGGTCGGTGCCGGCCTCAAGGATTTTGGGGGAGGCCAAACACACGAGAACAAGGAAACCAACGAAAACAACGGAAACAACGATAACAACGAAAACAAGGAGACTTCTAAAAACGCCAAGACGCTAACAGAAGCCACAGAGGACAAGGCAAGAACGACCAGAGACTCTTCCAATCCTTGCGAGACGAGCGAGCTCGAAAAGGCGAGGAGATTAATGGACGTTGAACCGGAGAACTGCAAGAAAGCCATTAGAAAGATGAAGGCAGCTACCGACCGACAACGCAACATCAGTATGGATATAAAGACTGGCCTTACCGAACTCGAAGAATCGGTCGACATATTGGAAACAATAAGGCACGACTTGGGAAACATAGTGCAACACCCACAGCAGTCACGGCAACCAGTACCAGACAAGGCGGGACGAACTTTTACAGCGGAACCAGAGTCCAAAAAAAAGAGGCGCCTCGAGCCCGATAGAGAAGGAGTCAGAAAAGAAGAAAAAGGTCGACGAAGATAGAAACGGATGGAGGCTGGTTCTACCACGAAACGAACGCAAACGGAAAAATAACCCCGAGGGAACGGGGAAGACAGAGACGAGGGATGACGCCTCCAGCCAAACGACGAACGAAAAACCACCGGACAAGACAAAAAAGCAACGACAGAAGAGAAGACGGAAGCTCCGAACTGAGGCGATGCTCATAAAACCTGCAAAAGGAAAAACGTATGCCGAAATACTTCGAGAGATCCGCAGCAACGCTAACCCAGACGACACGGAAACGGAGATCAGAACGGTACGGCAAACAAGGGCTGGCGACGTTCTCTTGGAGCTAGGGGCAAAGACGAAGGACAAAGAAGGATTCCGTGCAACTCTGAAAACAATTCTTGGAGAGAAGGCAGCCGTCCGCAGCCTCAGGCCCAAGACAACATTAGAGATCAGAGACCTAGACGATCAGGCAACCGCGGAAGAGGTGCAAGTATCCAACAGGCAACAACAAGAAAATGAAAAAAAAAAAAAAAAAAATGTGAAAAACATGTGCAAGGAAACGCGAGGTGCATTCTGTGCGCGGAACGCGGACTGGACCCAGAAACAGTGGCCCATGTACCGGGTTCGCGGGCCTGCCGGACGTTCAGGGAGGCGCTCGAAAAGACAAAGAAAGCGATCGGAAATGAGAGTCTTGCAAGGAAACCTCCACCGAAGTAGAACCGCCGACGACTTCCTGACGCAGCTCAGGCTCGACCTAGCGGCTGACGCAATAGTCATAAGCGAACAGTATCGGAACAAAGAAGGACCCGGCTGGTTCACAGACGCCTTACGCACAGCTGCCATCTGGACCCCGGACATCAGAACGACTGCTATCGAACGACACGGCGCGGGGAGAGGATACGTCTGGGTGAAAACCGAAGTAACCATACTCGTAAGCTGTTATTTCACGCCAAACGAAGGCATACGCGACTTTCAAGAGAAGCTGGATGCACTGGAGGACACAGTGCGAGATTTTAGAGGAGCGATCCTGGTCGCCGGCGACTTTAACGCTGAGGCCCAGGAATGGGGAATGAACACCACGGATACCAGGGGAAGACGGATCCTCGAAATGATCGCCAGATTAGGACTCAACGTGATGAACGAAGGGAATATAACAACCTTCAGACGGCCCGGCTACGGCGAGACGATACCTGACATCACCTTCGCGTTGGAAACGATAACGCCTGAGGTAACGAACTGGAGGGTCATCGAGGAATACACGGGCAGCGATCATCAATATATCGTGTACGACGTACGAGAGGACCAGTGCGCAGCCAACGCAAACCAGCGGCGAACACCCAGATGGAACGTGGCCAAGCTGAACGAAGAACTCTTCACAGCAGTGATAGAGGAAGGAAAAGACGCGATCCTGGAAAAGATGGGCACTGCCGAAGAAATTACAGACGCCACGATGCGGCTCATACGCCAGGCGTGTAACACCTCGATGCCTCGCCTGAAGAACGGCCACAGGAAACCGGTATACTGGTGGACACCAGAAATTGCCACACTCAGGCGACAATGCTTACGACTGAGACGCAAGGTCACCAGAGGTAGGAGGAATAACAACACCACCACCGACATCGATCGATCCACGCTGAAGGAATACAGAATTGCGAAGAGAGAGCTGAAGAAAACAATCAACGCAAGCAAGCAACAGAAATGGGAGGAACTCCGACGGGAGGTCAACAATGATCCGTGGGGACTCGGCTACAAAGTAGTGATGCGGAAACTGGGTACACAAGCGGCAAGCCCACCCCTGAACGCCTCAAGAATGAAGACCATCGTGGACGTGCTCTTTCCGACGCACCCGGTTAGGGACCAAGATAGCATCACCCTCAACCAACAACACGAGGCTCCACCGTTTAGTGGAAAGGAACTGGAAATGGCCATAAAGTCCATGCAGTGCAAAAAAGCTCCCGGACCGGACGGTGTACCAGCAGAAGCACTGAAGCTGACAGCCCAAACCTGCCCCTCGCTGCTGCTGAAAATGTACAACAGCTGCCTGAAGGACAGCATCTTCCACAAGAACTGGAAGACACAGCGCCTGGTGCTCATCAGCAAAGGGAAAGGAAACCTGGATACACCGTCAGCGTACAGGCCCTTATGTATGCTCGACATAGCGGGAAAACTGCTGGAAAGATTGCTGAATCCACGGTTGGCTGCAGCCATCCGGGAAGCGGGCGACCTTTCGGAAAAACAACACGGCTTCAGAAAAGGGCACTCCACAGTAAGAGCAGTGGAGGAAGTGGTCCAGGCCGTCCAGGCGGCCCAACAGGGGAATCACCACTCCAGAAAAATCGTCGTTCTGGCAACCCTAGACGTGAAGAACGCCTTTAATTCAGCCAGGTGGTGCGACATCCTGAACGCCCTCGAAAACACCTTTAGTGTGCCACAGTACCTACTGCGGATGGTGGGGGAGTACCTCAAAGACAGAGAACTGATTTACGACACGACGGAAGGACCTCGGCGGAAAAAGATTACAGCGGGAGCGGCGCAGGGATCAGTCCTGGGGCCGGATCTATGGAATATCTCCTACGACGGGGTTCTCCGCACGGAGATGCCCGAAGACACCTTCCTGGTTGGTTACGCGGACGATATCGCCGCAGTGATCACCGCACGGAACATCGAGGACGCGCAGAGGAGGCTGAACTAAGTCATGAGACGCGTCAACTCCTGGATGGAGAACCACGGGCTAAGCCTCGCAGCAGAAAAAACGCAGATACGGTTACTGACAAGAAAACAAATACCCACAATCGTGGAGGTCAAAGTGGGATCGGAGGTAATACTCACGGAACGAGCGGTGAAGTACCTGGGAGTTAGGCTGGATACGAAGCTGACATTCTGGCAACAGATCAAACACGCGTCCGACAAGGCAGCGAAGGCCACTACATCGCTCAGCAGATTGATGGCAAACATGAGAGGCCCAACCGCAAGCAAACGAAGACTGTTGATGTCGGTGACGCACTCGATCCTCCTCTATGGCTGTGAAATCTGGGCCGAGGCGCTGAAACAAGAAAAGTACAGAAAGTTATGTTACGTTCTAGGCTGGAAGCCGAATATTGAATCTATAGGTACAACAATTACCATAGTTATTACTTTCATCTCAGGTATAAGAATACCGATGTGCAATTATCATCAGAGTTTTAATAATGCATCTACTGATGTAATTCCATTTATAATTTTTTCCTTTATTCTTTTATATATTACTTTACTCATAGATATTAGTCAATACTTTTGAAAGGAACAATCTTAACTATAACATAGACAATTTCATCCCATTTTCTCACGAAACGAATATGCTCTGGAACACTTGAAACACCATAAAACTGAAAGCCTAAACTTTAAGTAAACTTTGAAAATCCTTATTGAGGAAACATAAATCTTCAGATCCTTCAGATTTTTACGACCCAAAGCGGAAAAGTCTAAAGACAAAGACAGCTCTGTTTTAAAAGAAGAGAGATATAGATGCTTACAGCATCCCTTCTTAGCGCCTCGACGCTTGGGCCTCTGACCCAATCGCCTTGCGCAAATGCTCTTCTAGCCAACCATATTTTTTCCCGCTTTTGTTTTAATGTTCTTTTTACCAATAGAAAAAACCTCGCCTTCCCGCGAGTTTTCCAAAACCTCCCCTTCGCGTATCCGCGAGGAGAGATCTTTTCTACTGCAGTATTAGCAGTTAGTCACGAAACCTCAATCAGTAAAGATCGAACTTATAGAATCTTAGATCTCAGAATTATCAACTCAAAGTGTTTGGTGTAACAGTTAATTAATAAGTGAATTACTAAATAAAATAAAGAAACTACAAACTTAATTTAATCTCCACTTGCGTGAAGATTAATTACCAAAACTACAGTGCAGATTGTTATTATTAAATTGTTTAATAAATATTGTTATAATTAAAAGGTGAAACTATAAACATTTATTTCACCCACGCATAGTGGTGGCTGATAATACCCATACCTCAACAGATATCTCAACAGATACGAGCTCAGCGACGTCCAGAAGAACTAGTAATTTAAGACTCGGTAAGAAATACAGAACTCTACCAATTCAACATCATATAAAATAACTTGTGATTCGTTCTTCTAAATAACTTTCAACTCAAGACGTAACAGTTAATGTCATCGGTGCAAAGGAGAGGAGCCCTCAGGGTAGCAAGCTCATACCGTACCGTGTCAGAACCAGCCGTACTCGTAATAGCGGGGGTCACCCCCATCGATCTAATGGCTGCGGAAAGAAAGAGCATCTACGAAACCGCAGCAGCCAGAGGAAAAGAAGCTGCAACGGCGGACGCCAAAGCGGCAACCACGCAACAGTGGCAAGCGCGCTGGAGCAGGAAAAGCAGAGGAAGATGGACCGCCAGGCTCATCAGAAACATCGCGGAGTGGACGGACCGAGAGCATGGAGAAGTAAATTACTATCTCACCCAGTTCCTTACCGGACACGGGTATTTCAACGCTTACCTGCACAAGATGGGAAAAGCTGAGAGCCCGGCCTGCCAATATGGTGACTCCCCCAAAGACGATGCCAACCACACGTTTTTCGAGTGCGACAGATGGCAGACACAAAGGCGCAATCTAGAAGCAGAAATAGGAGACATTACCCCGGACAACATCCTGACAGCGATGTACGCTAACGGGGACAGATGGCAGCAAGTGCATTCTTACATCGAGGAGGTACTGAAAAGGAAAAAGGCAGAGCAAGACGAACGTCACAGAGTGTGACACCTGAAACAGAAAAAAAAAGAAAGAAAAGAATGAAGGAGCCTTCAGGGCTTAAGAACGGCACCACCCCGAAGTAATGCAAACAGCGGTTCCAGGGTGGGTGAATGCCTAAGACGGAGGTGGAGTTTAGTGGGTATACCTTAATTGGGGAGTCCCACACACGGGGAAGCAGAAATAGCTTCCTTGTGGTGCGTAACGCATTCTCCACCTACCTAAAAAAAAAAAAAAAAAAAATAATATTATTATTATTATTATTATTATTGTATGTATGGTTTTATTGTTGTCTTTCGACTTTCAATTTTACATTTCTTATTTCTACACTTATTGGCTAGTTCCTTATCTCTCCAATTGTTATTCTTATCTCTTTCCATATTGTCTGTTTTCTATTTTATATGCTATACCTTGTGTTTCTCTTACTTTATTCTCACTGTTTTATTATACTACTCTTATTCATATATGCATTACTTTGTTTTATTTTTCTTCAGACTCTCGGTATTCCCCTTCCTTTTCCTCCTTGTACCTATTTAGCTCCTCTAGTGCCTCTGCTAGTTTCTTTCTTAGCTCCTTCGTTTTCCTCTCTTTTTCCTCTTCTTCTTTTCTTTTTCTTTTTCTTTTGCTGCTTGGCTCTTTATGTACCTTTCCCTTGCTGCGTTTGCTTTAATTCTCCATCTCCTTTCTCTTTCTCTGTAGGTTAGGTCTTCCTCTATTTTTATGTTTTCTTTTGCCTCTACCCTTAATTTTCCTTTCATTACTTCTCTTTTCTCTTCTATGCTCCACAGTTCTACTAGCGCTGTTCCTACTTCTTTAGCCAGGTCTACGCCTCCGCACTCCCACTCTTTCACTATCTGAACTGGTTTTCCCGCTGCTGTGTAGACTATTCTTTTCACCTCCTCTGTCCATCTTTTTGTCCCTCCTACACCTTTTATTGCTATGTTCTTTTTCTTCCTTTCTTTAGCCTCTTCTTCCCTTTCCTCTTCCTCTTGCTCTTTTGCTTTACGCGCTTTTTCTATTGTGTCGAGCTCTCTGCACGCCTCGTGTTTTCTGTCTTCCCTGTCTACCTCGTGTTTTCTTTCTTCATATTTCTTCTCTCTTGCTGCTCTCTTTTCCTCAGCACTCTGTAGTTCTTTTACATCTTCCTTCATTTCCTCCATGACTTTTTTCACTTCTCTTATTTCGATGATCATAGCCTCTATCATATCTTCCATCAGCTCCATGTCTCCCTCTTCCACGGTGTATCTAGCGTTTGCAGCTGCCATTTTCTACTTCCAGCTCCGTTGTGTCACTTTTTCTTTCTGACTTGGCTCTTTCCTCGTTGCGTTTCATCGCCTTCCCCCTCCGCTCTCTTGCTCGTCTCCCGGCGCGTTTCCATGATTCTGGCGCGTCCCTATGTCGCTTGTCGCTTTTTGTCCAGCTCACCTCGTGTCTACACTCTGCGTCCTGTCTAACTTCTCCGCTGCTCACCTTACTGTCCATCTTGACTGTTCCTCACCGGTTCCGTGGTGAGGGGGTCAACCCCTCGGCCTCGCCACGGGCTTGAGTTTCTTCTACATTTCTCCCAGCTGTCTTCGCTTCTTTTCTTATTTCTTCTATCATGCGCAGCCATTTTGCTCCGCTGCCGTCATCCTTCAGTATTTCTTTTATTCTGTCTATTCCTCCTTGACCTCCGCCTCCTGTGCATCTCTCGAGTACATGGCTCCAGTTTTCCTCTTCTGCCTCGCATACTCTGCATAGCTGTTTCTCTTCTTCTTCCCAATATCTTCCTTCTCTCATTTCGTTTCCTAGCCTATCTCGCTATCCTTATTATTTCTTTTTCGTTTCCTCTTGCTTTCAGGTACCTTGGCCTTTGGCCTTTTTCTCTCGATTTCCTCTGCGCTGTATCCTCTCTCTTCTAGGAATCTTCTTCTTCCTTCTTCCCATTTCGATCTGCTCTCTGCCTTGCTTGCTTTTATCTCTTCCCAGCATCTTCTTGCAATCTCGTTTCCGCCCCCTCCTTGTAGTTTCTCTTCGTATTTCATTGCTCTTCTTCCTGCCTTCGTTCTTATCTTAGCCCATTTTGTTTCTTCCCTTATCATGTACCCTGGCGTGCTCCAGTCTAGCATTAGCGTCCATCTTATGTATTTTTCTTGTAATCTTTCCATTGGTTTTCTTTCTTCCCACCCCCATATTTCTGCTCCGTACATTGCTATGCTTTCCACCAGCGTCTCGAATAGTCTTATTCTTTTCTTCCAGTCTCCTGGCATTTTTCTTTTCCCGATCCCCCATACTTGTCCCATTGCTGCTGCTGCTTTTCTCGCTCTTTCTTTCACGTGTTCGTCCATACTTCCGTTTTTCTGTACTATGTATCCTAGATATTTCAGCTTCTTTACTTCTTCGATTTGCTTTCCTTTCCATTCCCAGCTTTCTTCTTTTTCCCTTCCCCCTCCTTTTCTGAATCTCATTATCTTCGTTTTTTCTGTGTTCAGCTCTAGTGCTTTCTTGTCCAGGTATCTTTCTGATCTTTTTAGCATAAGCTTCATTTCCTTTTCCTCGTTTGCTAGTAGTACTATATCGTCTGCGTATGCCAGTGTCCATATCTTCTTTCTTGCTACTATTACTCCTCCGTCTTGTCCTTTCCTTAACGTTTCTTCCCAATCTGCTAGGTACGCGTTGAACAGGTATGAGCTCAGCGGACATCCTTGCCTCACTCCCTTTACCGTCCAGAATTTCTTTCCTGTCTCTGTTCCTATTCTTATTGTGTTTCTTGTCTCGCTGTATATTTCCTTTATTCTATTTGTCAGGTTCTCGCTTATCTTTTGCCTTTCCAGTATTTTCCAAAGCTTTTCCCTGTCTAGTGAGTCGAACGCTGCTTTCAGGTCTATAAACGCTGCCACTACCTTTCCTTTGTTCCTCTTTATTTCTCTTCCTACTAAGTGGTTTAATATGTACATGTTTTCTGTCATTCCTCTTCCTTTCCTGAAGCCTGCCTGATTGTCGGGGATTATTTCTTTTTCGTCTTGTTCCTTGCTCAGTCTGCCCGCGAGCACGGCTGCATATATCTTGTATGCTGTCGGCATTAGGGTCACTCCCCTATAGTTGCTTGCCTCGTTCTCTCTGCCTTTTTTGTGGATTGATATTACTAACCCTTCTTTCCATGCTTCCGGCATTCCTTCTCCTCTCCACACTTTATTTATCAGCGTTGTTAGTTCTCCTGTGACGTTTCTGCTTCCATACTTCCACGCCTCGTTTGCTATTCCGTCTTCTCCTGTTGCTTTTCCGTCTTTTAGTTTTCTTATTATGTCCTCTACTTCTTTCTCTGTAATGCTGTCTGCTTCATTTCTTTGTCCCCTATCCTCTTCGTTTTTGTTTTTTCCTTTATCTTTTGTCCTGTATCTTATTCTTTTATCTTTTGGTTCGAGTATACGGTGTATATCAACCATACTATGCCTTCTATTTCTACTTCCCTTTCTATGACGCCTCCTGTACTTTCAAGGCTGTCTTCTTTCTTCTTTCTTTCTTTTACTCCTATTTTTACTCCCATTGCTATGCCTCCACTTGCTCTCCCTTTTTTGTGCTTTCTCTTTGCTTCCTGCGTTTCCCAGTTGTGGCTTTTTGGTAGTCTTTCTCTTGTTTTCTCTTTCTCTTTTTCTTCACTCCATGTTTCTACCAGTCCTGCTATGTCCCAGCTTTCTATTTCTTCCCAGAATTCGTGGCATTTGTTTCTTATTCCCGCTACTGTTACAGACTGGCTGAGGAAAATCGTGAGAGATCCCCAACTCAGGTTCATCATCTACCTCCTATTATAAAGTCGTTCACATGAACGGGAACCACGGGGAGGTTTACAAAAGTAAAAGTAGTTTGAATAATATACACTCTTTATTGTGAATGAAATGAATGTTCTTTATTGCATGCTTACGTTTGTTTTCCTTAATCCAATTCGATTATTTCAACAATCTTGGGCGTAGAGGGTTGGTGGTGATGGTCAGCGGGTGCGGTGTTGATAATCTGTTGGTTAAGGGTGGTTTCGTAGGTACTTATGATGCACTGTGGGCCCTGGAAGTCCACTGAGTGGTATACCGTTGTCTGCGGGGGCGTGATCAAGTATTCGTACTCCTGGTTGGTGTTAGACAGTAGTTCCTGTATGTAGTCGTGTGGATGACCTCCTGACTGGTGGGAGTGGTTTTCGACTGTTGGTTCCAATGGAATATCTGGATGGGTGGAGCTTAGCGTTGGTTGGCTAGTGTAGTAGCCAATGGTTGAGTCTTGCTGCAGGGGCGGTTCCCTTTCGTAGATTACAGTGTCTGTACTGGAATCCGATTGGTAGGAGGTATGCTCGTAGGCCTCCTTAATGACTTCTCCTATTAATTCTGTATGTTGAGGGTTCTTTGCTAAGAGATCCTCATAGATTCGTTGATCTCTGGCGATGGCTTTCGTGATCCTCTCTCGTACCCTTTTACCTGCGCGGTGTCTCTTTTTATGACCCACAACTCCGTACATCTACGAGGAAAGGAATAGGTAGAATTAGTGTTTGGCCAGAGTAACAGGGGACTCGGCCTTGACACTGGGGATATGTGTGTATCCCTTGGCTTGTCTAGAATGATCAGCCTGAGGTGTAAAGACTTCTATTTAGGGCTAAGAATTTATTCTAGCCTGCTAATTAGAGTATTTGATTTGGCTAGGTTTAGTAAAACCAGCCGTGTTAATCAATAAGAGTATTAATGCTGGCTTAAAAGTCTCGAAACCTTAGCCTGTTCATTAATCTCGAAAAGATTTTTATGTAAGGTAATTAACTCGGCCAAGCAGTATAGTTCCAGCCTGGGTGATGGCTCGGAATCCGCAATAGCCTTAGTTAAATATGGAATTTGGTTGATTTGGGATTAGTTAATTTGGCTGAGTTCTATATTTATATGTAACTAGCCTGAATTAAAGAATATGTAGGATATGATGTATTGAGTTGCGAATTTACCTTGTTGAGGGTTTTGATGTAAGACAACTAATACACTTTTACTTGGTTTACAAAGTTTATTTTATATGTTATTTCACCAAGGAGTTTGGTTTATTACAAGCACGATATATTCTACTATGTTTAACCAAGAACAGTGGCTTGGACTTAATTATTTAGTGAATATATTAACCGTAGGCTTTATTAAGCAAGAACAGTGGCTTGGACTTAATTTTATGAAGTAAGCGGTTTGATGTGCACTGAGTCGAACGTATGACTGAACTGAGCTAAACCAAAGAACTGAACTACTTTAGTAGTAGGGGTTTATATAGTATCTTAACTTAGAGTGGTGGGGTTGTTGTTGTTTAACCCGCATTCCAATCTCACGCTTGGACTCTGTGCAGCTGCGTATGACTAATTGTTTTGTATTTTGATCACATAGGTTTTGGCCGGATATTAGTATTTGCTGTTTCTAATAACAAGTTTTAATAAACAGTTTTACTACTTGGTTCCTAATCTTATTTATGGTACTCGATATCCTGAGTAAACATCCTGCAGCTGCATGAGCATGACTCACTTGTTTTGACTGGTTAAAGTTATGCGTAAATAGTTTTGGGGCGAAAACAAGATATCGTTGAATGAGTCATTGCTCGAGTTGCTTAGGGTTGTTTACTCTGAGGGTAGTCCGTACTAAGTTCTTGCAGGGGTTGGAATATGTATTATATCATTGGAATATATATATGTATGTGAACTTTTGAATATTAGTTAATGATCAAGTGTTGGTATAATTATAAATGCGTGATTATAGGTAATATATCTACCGAAGATCGGGCAAGGGTATGCTTGTGTCATATGTCGGTACATTATCTCGGTGTGGTATGAATCTACGTATGGTAAGCCTTGCGTGATCTTTGGTCGGTAAGGTAGTTTCTTATATACTAATATATGGTACAATATCTTTAAAGGGTAAAGAAGTTTTCAGGGTTGTCGGTCGAAGTTGTGCGTAGGTGGGAATGTGACACCTCCCCCCTGAGTTTCAAATGTGACGGCTGAGCCGTGCATTTGTCTTAGGCGGTTGGTTAGGTCTTCGATTGTTGGAGTGGGTGTTACTTCTTTACCAGTAGGTACGTTGCTTGGTGGGTTAATGGTTGATGGTGTTGTTTCTTGTCCTATTTCTGGATCTGCGGTGGATGGTGTTTTCCTTGCTAGGTGGGTTATGAGGTGAGTTGCTGAACCCCATAAAGCTCCTAAAATGTGTATGCTCCATCCGTACATATCATGGATAGTATACCCGTGTATAAGGGTATCTATGATAAATTTTATAATTCGGACGACTATAAATATTCCTAGGAATCCGGCTGAGAGTGATCCAAAGGACATGAATCCTACCCAGATCTTCTCTCCGGTTGATTCTGCGATTTTGTCTAAGGTTGCTTCATCCATTAAATTGTATATTGATATTCCTTCTTTAGTGATTGTGTGACCTGTTGCTCCTCGGGCTATAGTGTTTAACACCGCTGGTCTTTCTGCTGGGAATAGTAAATGATTTCTGAGGTTGTCTAAGTCCTTTTGTTGATAAATTCCACTTGTTCCTAGTGGACCGGCGCTGATATATTTCCAGGTCATCCTTGTTTTTGGGCTTAGTGATTTAGGAGGAATGACATCTACAGGTGATGGTGTGAATTTGTACCATGTATCTTCAATTTTGTACATTGCTGCTAATATCGGGTTGCATTCTTGTTGTGTTCCTACCTTCACGATGAGTTTTGATTTAGGCGTCATGAATAGCGATGAGTTTCTTACAGTGACTGGTAATTCTGAATAACAGTGATTTGTTTGTCTCAATTGGCATTCTATTGGTATACATTTTATGATATGAACCACTTCTCCTGCTACAGTTGCCATATAGCCTGGGCTTTGCATGAGGTTGTGAGCAAATTCGTCCGGAGATAGTGTAGCTATTGTTAAGGCGTTTCTTATCACTTGTTTTTCCAATTCACACTTTTGGGTGATGATGTCTCTGTATAAGGTATTTAGTTGATTCTTGATGTGTCTTTCGACGTAGATAAATTTGGAATTAACGTAGGAGAATATGTCTACGTTTTCAACTTTGACTGTAGATTTCCGTATGAAGGTGTTTCCTTGCGTAGTTTCGAATATGAATAGCTTCGGGTGTTCTGTTCTGAATATGTTGTAACCACAAGTTCTTTTTTCCGTCGTTTTTACTAATGCGAAAGTTACATCGTTGGATGCTATGGAATAGATAGTCATCGCTTCGTCCATTGGGTTTGTTGTTTTTTCTGTTATTTTCGAGACTATACCTTCGTATAGGACATCGTAGTCGGTAAATCTGCAGTTGTCCTCAGGTGTGTCTGCCCAGAATGAATATCCTCCCTCTTCGTCGAAACACGTTCTTTTGTTGAGTTCGCAGGTGACTCCGTTCCTCAAGGTTAGTTTGTTTTCGTCAAGCCTCACAGTTCCCATTTGAGTTGTTAAAGTGATTTTGATTGTTGCCTGTACTATTACCTTGGGCCATTGTCCATAACCGTCGTCAAAGAATTCGCCTTCGCAGCTTCCGTCCTTATTGATGCTTCCTGCTAACGTTGCTGTTGTTCTTGTAGTGGCGTTCCTCTTGATGTTGGTGATGTATTTGCCGTGTCCAATGCTGAGTTCACCTCTCTCATGCAGATGTTGACATTCGGTTTCGCTGACTTCCCTAATGTAGGCTTGTCTGCCTCCATCGGTGACTGAGGTATGTGAATGCATACCGCAATAATAAACTGTACGGTCGATTTCCACTCGGCATTGTATAACCCTGGTTTGTTTAAATTTAGACAGTTGAAATAGTTGTACGTAAGTTTCTTCTATGTTTGGTTTTTCTTCAGGTATGTCGCAGTCGGTTGAATCTATTAAGCTGAGTGTCGTTATATTGAGTCCACCTCCGCCACAATCGTATCCAATTAGCGCGTATGCTACTTTGATAATTAGAGTGAATATAAGTATATTCATGTTTGTCCGAATCTGGAACAAAAGTTCCGCTTCTTTACCCTTGTTTATATTTTATCTTAAATTTTATTAATTATTTTTGTTCTTTAAAGTCGTAGGTTTGGAACAATCCCAATGAGGTACTATTTCTAAAATTTTCTACGTGTATATATGCAAGTCTTTGAATGAACGTCCTTCATTGTGGTGTATTCCAAAGTGTCGACCCTTTTAAACCTTTAATTTCTTCTTATCTTAGTCGTGCTATTTTTAGCTTATTTCTATGCACTATTCTATCTTTATTTCCTACTTTTATTTTAATATTTTGATTATCCAGGATTTCAATTATTTTGTGTGGACCCGTGTATTGATCTCCTAGTTTACCACGTTGAGGTTCCTTTAGGAGGTATACCTCATCGTTGGTAGTTAGGTGTATAGGATTGATTTTTTTGTCATAATAGTGTTTTGATCTGATTTTTGCCTTTTCCAAGTTTTCTTTGGCTAAGTTTTGAATTTCTCTAAGTTTCGAGTACAGTTCCACGAGGTAGTCTTCGTAGGTTCGATCGGTAGTTTGCTCGATGACCTCGTGATCCGATGGTAATCGTGCTAACCTGCCGAAGACTAGCTCGTGTGGTGTGTACTTGGTACCTTCATGTGTGCTGGTGTTATATGAGAACATGGCTTGTGAGAGCCATTGGTCCCAATTGTTATTTTTATCAATGAATTGTTTTAGATATTCCGTAAGGACGTGATGAGACCTTTCAATGGACCCATTTGATTGCGGGTGAAACGCAGTTGTCCTTGTTTGTTTGATTTTAAATTTCTTTGCAATTTCTCTCATGAGAGAGCTTGTTAAATTTGACCCTTGGTCTGTAAGGATTTGTTTGGGTGCTCCAAATTTACAAATTAGATGGGTGATCAAAGCGTCAGCAATAGTTATTGAGTTTGTTTCTAGTAAAGGAATGGCCAGTGAATATTTTGATAATTGATCTTGGATAGTTAGGATATACTCATTCCCGGAAGGGGTTATAGGTAATGGACCTACAATGTCCATAGAGACCTTGTCGAATGCTGTATTAGGAGTGTCTGTTAAAGTCATGGGTTGCTTAGTTTTTACTCTGGTTAATTTTTTTGTTTGACATTCTACGCATGTTGCTATTAAGTCTTGTATTTGTTTCTTCATTCCGTCCCAAAAATAGTACTGTCTGATTCTATTGTATGTTTTATTCATTCCCTTATGACCCCCTAGTGCGGATCTATGATATTCTTTAATAATATCAATCCGTTCGTCTTCTGGTGGAGTTCTTATAAGGTTGGTACATATTTGGATTTGGATTCTATATTCCTTGTTTATGTTTTTTAGTTGTGTTTCTATTTCTTTCCAGTTCAAGGAATCTATATGAGGTGTTTTCGCGATAGAGAATGCGGTTATTTCTAATTCGTTTAAAACGTCAATAAGAGAGTTTATAACTTCAGTGAATATTTCATGATCTAAGTTAGTTTTTATGGTTTCCTTTATAGGTAAAGCTATGTGAGTTCTGGATTTGACTTTGTTAACTTTAGCGCGAGCTATTGTGACGTCTGTGAATGTGGGTAGTAAGTTTAATTCTTTTAATTCTCGTGAACCGTTATCGTATGCGTCTCCCTTGCAGGTTATGAAGTATACTAAGGTGCCTTTTTGCATTGATAATTTGTCCCTGGTCGTCATGAACCTAGGTAAGTTTTGTTCTCTTAGTTGATACTCATTTATTCCAGGTTGGAAGATTTCTTCATCGGTTTCGCTACTTTGATCACTGGTTGTATCGTCAGGTAAGTCTTCGTCTTCTGAGGAGATGTCACTGAGGTCGTCGGGTGGTGTTATTTCGTCATTATTGTCCGTATCATCGGGTAATATTGGTTCATTATAGTTTGTATCGTTGGGTGATATTAGTTCGTCATTGTTGTCCGTATCATCGGGTAGTATTGGTTCGTTATAGTTTGTATGGTGCGTGGTTAGTTCGTTTTGTTTATCCGGAGGTTTTTTGGGTGTTGATGGTGTATGATTGCAAATGAGGATTTCGAAAGGCGGTTTGAATATTTTGGTTATTGCGTTTTTTACGTGGGGCCAAAATAATTGATCCAGTCCGCAGCCAATACGAGGCATGGCTAGTTTGAATATATTTAGTGTCATGCATATATTCTTGAGGCTGTTGAGACTTGTGATCAGGTCTTCGAGTTTTGGTAATCCATTACTTTCTTCCTTGGTTACAAGATAGAATAAATATCTATCGTTGTCTTTGATGTAGGCCACTTCTCCGATAGTTTTGTTTTGTTTTTTCAATTCTTTTACCTGATTAAATTGTTTTTTGAATTCTAATGCTATGCCTGCTCCCATTTTGAAGTCTTTTGCTACACAATGTGCCAGAGAGTAAGTTTGGTCAACTGTGAACAGGTCTTGATCTTTTTCCGTTAGATTGGTTTTATTGGGAACTGGGAAAATGTCTTCGTCGGATGATTCTGCTTCTTGAGTGAGTGTAGTTACCTTTGCTTCTTGTGGTGTTTGTCCTATTTCTTGAGGGTCTTCATTTATCGTTTCTTTATTTATTTCAGGTATTACTACCTCAGGTGGATTTCTCGATAAAGCGTCGGCGTTGGCGTTTATTGCTCCTGGTTTGTAGATCAGTTGATATTCATACTCGGCCAGTTTTAATCTCCATCTAACCAGTCTTGAAGTTGGGTCTTTTACGGAGTTTAGCCATACGAGTGGTCGGTGATCTGTTATCAAAGTGAATTTTGTGCCATAGATGTATGATCTGAAGTGAGATACGCAATAAACGATTGCCAGTAGTTCCTTCTCAATTGTAGAGTAATTTAATTCTGCTGCTTGTAAGAGTCTGGAGGTATACGCGATTGGTAGATCTTTTCCTACTTCTCCTTGACTTAGGACTCCCCCTATTGCGTATCCGGAAGCGTCCGTGGTGATTATGAATGGTTTTGTAAAATCAGCGTACCGCAAAATTGGTTTTTCACACAGCTTGTCTCTTAGTATTTCGAAGGCTTCTTGTTGTTTCTCCGTCCATTTAAATGGTTTTGTTTTCTTTAAGAGTTCTGTCATTGGTTTTGCTATTTGTGAGAATTTTGGTATGAATCTTCTGTAATAGCCTGCGAGTCCCAAGAATTGTTTGATGGTTTTTGAATTCTTCGGTATTGGAAAGTGTTTTACGGCTTCTATCTTTTTAGGGTCTGGTTTGACACCTTCTTGGCTTATGATGTGTCCCAGGTACATAACTTCTTTCCTGAGAAATTCGCACTTATCTGGTTGTAATTGGAGATTAGCTTGTCGTAGTCTTTCCATAAGGAGTCTAAATTTGCGTTCGTGCTCTTGAAGCGAGCTTGCGTATAAGACTATATCGTCTAAGTAGACGAACAGTTCGTTACCTTGAAGTCCGGTGAGAACGTTGTCCATTAGTCTCTGGAACGTTGCTGGTGCATTTTTTAGTCCGAATGGCATTCGCGTAAACTCATAGTGTCCATATGGAGTAGAGAATGCCGTTTTTGGACCATCTATTTCTTTCATGGGTATCTGATGGAACCCGGAGGCCAGATCAAATACCGAAAAGTATTTGGCGCTTCCCAATTGATCGAGTATCTCTGTTATATTAGGTAGGGGGTAAGCGTCTCCAATTGTTTTTTCGTTCAGAGATCTGTAGTCGATGACCATACGCCATCTTTTATTTCCTTGAGAGTCTTCCTTTTTGGGCACTATCCATACTGGTGAATTGTATGGTGATAGTGAAGTTTTAATAATATCGTTTTTTGCCAATTCTGATACCTGTTTGTTTATTTCTTCGCGGTGTATGGGTGGAAACCTGTACTGTCTGGTATTTACAGGAGTATCATCGGTTGTGGATATGCCGTGTTGTATAGCGTTAGTTGATTCCAGTGGTTCATCCGGTAAGTGAAATCGGTCTGTGTTTTCCATTATGAGTGTTTCTACGTGTGTTTTCTCTTCCTGGTTTAAGTGTTCCAGTCTGAGTAGAGGCGTAATTGCCTTGAATCGTTCTGATTTCTCTCGAACATTCAATTTTGTGAGATTTGCTTGTGTAGGTATGTTTAGTAAGTCGTAGTAAGGTAAGACTTCTACTTCAGGTGTCTCGAAGGTTAGTTCTTTTCCTGTAGTGTTGGTTATTGGTATTGTTACCTGTTGATCCTGTACCTTGACTAAGACTTTTCCGGCGTAAATTCCATCTGTTCCTATGAGTCGTGGAATATATCCTTCACTTAAATCTGTCTTTTTTACGTCTATACGAACTAATTGTGTAGTTCTACCTCTGATTGAGAATATTTCTTTGGGAATGAAAGGTAGAGATTGGTCGTTGACTGATAGGCATTCATTGTCATAGTCTATGGTTGCCTTGGTAGAGTGAAAAAATGCTGATCCCAATATCCCATCTTGTTTTATTCTGAAGTCGTTATCCACTACGTGGAAAGGTATTCTTTGTCCTTTGATATCTATTTCAGTGCTACCTAAGGATTTAATTAATTTTTCGGTTATACCTTTCATTTCGATGATGTCTGAAGTATTCACCTCTTTCCATGATTTTAGAGCCTTTGCTTTTATGATGTTAGGTTCTGCTCCCGTGTCAATCATAAGTTTGGCATCGTCGAGTAGATCTGTGGATTTAATATTTATTGTTGGGACTGACCCGATACTGAGGTTGATGGTTGCAATAGTGTTTCCTCTAATGCTTCCAGTGGGTTTACCGCACGTGTTTGCCCTGTCTCTCGGGGTTTCGTGCCCGAACCCGAGGGGCTTGGGGCGTTTCCCTGGTTCTGAGGATTGCCTTGTTGTTCTGTCTTCCTTTGATTTTCCACCCACTTCTTCTTTCTACATTCGTCTATGTCGTGTCCGGTGTTTTTACAATATTTGCAGCTTTTATTGGGGTTGTAGTTGTTGGTTGGTTTTCTATTGTCGTAATTACCCTGTGTTTGGTTATTCTGGGGTGTTGAGGATGCGGGTGTTGGTTCTTTCTTGAGAAACCTACACTTTTCTGTTTCGTGACCAATGCGTTTGCAGTTGAGGCAAGTAGGCGGCTCTGATTTTCGTACATAGGGGGTGGACTTGTCTCCCTTGTTTGCTCTTGCTCTTTCTTTATCCTTGTCGAAACGTTTTCCTATTTCGATCGCTTTCGTGGTTGCTTCGCTGAATGTATGTACACCAGCAATCTGGAGGGCGTTCCTATAGTCTGCAGGGAGACCATCGAGGAAACTTTCCAATGTTTCTATGTCGATTGCTTCGGTGTCCACGTATCCGTTGATTCTACGCTCCACCTCCAAAATGGCGGTCTTTAAGTCCTTTACTCGACTTATGTATTCGATTATGTGTTCATCTTGTTTTTTGTATATGTTAGCTAGTTCTCCCCTATAGAAGTTCGTTGACCTGTTAGGGCTAAATATCTCGAAGAGTTGGTCCAGGAATTCTTGGATTGAGTCGAACTCGCTGTCTTCTAATGCCATGGCGGCTCGAGAAGTTAGTTTTCCTTTTATTAGTTTTACTAGCGTTGTTTCTGCGTTGGGGGCGATCATCCCCTTTGCTCTTCTGCAGGCTCTTGAGAATGACATTAGTGTGGATAATTCTCCGTTATAAGTAGGTATTGTTTCAATTGCCTGTTTCATTGTAATGGTGTAATCTGAAGCTGGGGTAACGTAGGGTGAGGTCCTTGGTTCACTTCGTCTACGTATTGTCTCCATTTCCCTTCTTAATGTTCGCAATTCGTTTGAGAGGGTTTGTATCGCATCTTCTCGTGTTGGTGAAAAAGGAGGGTTTGGCGGATTTGGAGGATTCGGAGGGTTTGGTGAATTTGGAGGATCTGGTGAGTTTGGTGGATTTGGAGGATTTGGTGGGTTTGGTGGATTTGGATCCGTTTCGTTGGTAGGCGGGACAGGTGCTTGTCTCGTGGGTATATTGTTAGTAGTAGAGGCATTAAGGTTAGCCTGATCTATTACTTGTATTCGCGTTTGTGTGGTTTCTGCACGTAGGTTTTGTAATTCTTGTTCTAGTTGTTTCTGTTGTTCGTTTTGAATTTTTAATGCGTTTATTTGTTCTTGCAAAAATCTATTTCTTTCTGTTAATTCTAGTTCTTTTGCTTGTTGTTTTTGTTCTTTTGAAGAAAGATTCTTTTGTATTTTAAGGACTTCTGTTTCCCTTTGTTCTATTTGTTTTAGTTTTTCGGCTAAATCCATATTTAATTGTAAAAGTTCTTTAGGATCGAGCGGGTCGTTGTTTGCCGCTGCTGCTCTAAGTCTAGATTCCATTTTAAATATATTAAATATTAGATTTGAATGTGTATTTGACAATGACTTTTCCTTTTACTTAAACCGTGGGAAAATCCCTTAAGCTGTCACCAAAAATTTCTATGATGTTACAGACTGGCTGAGGAAAATCGTGAGAGATCCCCAACTCAGGTTCATCATCTACCTCCTATTATAAAGTCGTTCACATGAACGGGAACCACGGGGAGGTTTACAAAAGTAAAAGTAGTTTGAATAATATACACTCTTTATTGTGAATGAAATGAATGTTCTTTATTGCATGCTTACGTTTGTTTTCCTTAATCCAATTCGATTATTTCAACAATCTTGGGCGTAGAGGGTTGGTGGTGATGGTCAGCGGGTGCGGTGTTGATAATCTGTTGGTTAAGGGTGGTTTCGTAGGTACTTATGATGCACTGTGGGCCCTGGAAGTCCACTGAGTGGTATACCGTTGTCTGCGGGGGCGTGATCAAGTATTCGTACTCCTGGTTGGTGTTAGACAGTAGTTCCTGTATGTAGTCGTGTGGATGACCTCCTGACTGGTGGGAGTGGTTTTCGACTGTTGGTTCCAATGGAATATCTGGATGGGTGGAGCTTAGCGTTGGTTGGCTAGTGTAGTAGCCAATGGTTGAGTCTTGCTGCAGGGGCGGTTCCCTTTCGTAGATTACAGTGTCTGTACTGGAATCCGATTGGTAGGAGGTATGCTCGTAGGCCTCCTTAATGACTTCTCCTATTAATTCTGTATGTTGAGGGTTCTTTGCTAAGAGATCCTCATAGATTCGTTGATCTCTGGCGATGGCTTTCGTGATCCTCTCTCGTACCCTTTTACCTGCGCTGTGTCTCTTTTTATGACCCACAACTCCGTACATCTACGAGGAAAGGAATAGGTAGAATTAGTGTTTGGCCAGAGTAACAGGGGACTCGGCCTTGACACTGGGGATATGTGTGTATCCCTTGGCTTGTCTAGAATGATCAGCCTGAGGTGTAAAGACTTCTATTTAGGGCTAAGAATTTATTCTAGCCTGCTAATTAGAGTATTTGATTTGGCTAGGTTTAGTAAAACCAGCCGTGTTAATCAATAAGAGTATTAATGCTGGCTTAAAAGTCTCGAAACCTTAGCCTGTTCATTAATCTCGAAAAGATTTTTATGTAAGGTAATTAACTCGGCCAAGCAGTATAGTTCCAGCCTGGGTGATGGCTCGGAATCCGCAATAGCCTTAGTTAAATATGGAATTTGGTTGATTTGGGATTAGTTAATTTGGCTGAGTTCTATATTTATATGTAACTAGCCTGAATTAAAGAATATGTAGGATATGATGTATTGAGTTGCGAATTTACCTTGTTGAGGGTTTTGATGTAAGACAACTAATACACTTTTACTTGGTTTACAAAGTTTATTTTATATGTTATTTCACCAAGGAGTTTGGTTTATTACAAGCACGATATATTCTACTATGTTTAACCAAGAACAGTGGCTTGGACTTAATTATTTAGTGAATATATTAACCGTAGGCTTTATTAAGCAAGAACAGTGGCTTGGACTTAATTTTATGAAGTAAGCGGTTTGATGTGCACTGAGTCGAACGTATGACTGAACTGAGCTAAACCAAAGAACTGAACTACTTTAGTAGTAGGGGTTTATATAGTATCTTAACTTAGAGTGGTGGGGTTGTTGTTGTTTAACCCGCATTCCAATCTCACGCTTGGACTCTGTGCAGCTGCGTATGACTAATTGTTTTGTATTTTGATCACATAGGTTTTGGCCGGATATTAGTATTTGCTGTTTCTAATAACAAGTTTTAATAAACAGTTTTACTACTTGGTTCCTAATCTTATTTATGGTACTCGATATCCTGAGTAAACATCCTGCAGCTGCATGAGCATGACTCACTTGTTTTGACTGGTTAAAGTTATGCGTAAATAGTTTTGGGGCGAAAACAAGATATCGTTGAATGAGTCATTGCTCGAGTTGCTTAGGGTTGTTTACTCTGAGGGTAGTCCGTACTAAGTTCTTGCAGGGGTTGGAATATGTATTATATCATTGGAATATATATATGTATGTGAACTTTTGAATATTAGTTAATGATCAAGTGTTGGTATAATTATAAATGCGTGATTATAGGTAATATATCTACCGAAGATCGGGCAAGGGTATGCTTGTGTCATATGTCGGTACATTATCTCGGTGTGGTATGAATCTACGTATGGTAAGCCTTGCGTGATCTTTGGTCGGTAAGGTAGTTTCTTATATACTAATATATGGTACAATATCTTTAAAGGGTAAAGAAGTTTTCAGGGTTGTCGGTCGAAGTTGTGCGTAGGTGGGAATGTGACACTACATTCCAAAATCCTATCTTCACCTCTTTTTCTTTATCTGCCGCCTCCTTTGTTTCTTCCTGTTCTCTTCAATAACTCTGAATCCTCTTCCTCTTCCCCTCCTTCCTCTTCTGTATGTTTCATGCGGTCTGCTGTCTTCGCTCTCTTCTTCTTCCTCGTCTTCTTTTTCTATTGTCTCCCAGCTCTCTTTTTCTTCGTCCCATCTTATGACCTTCCCATTCACTTCTATTTTCTGGTAGAATACTCTTACTTTGTTTCCTTCTTCTTTTTCTTTTTTGGCTCTCATCATTACCTTGCTCTGGATTTCTCTTTCTTTCCATGTTCTGTCGTTGTCTATGTAAATTTTCTTCATTCCTAGCTTCTTCTTGTTAGCCATTACTTTCACTTTTTCTTCCCATGATCCTACTTCTGCGATTACCATGCTGTTCTCGTTTCTTCCTTCCGTCCATGCGCTGATTATTTTTATGTCTTCGCCTGTTATTTCTTTGCACAGGTTCTTTGTTTGCTCTTCCTCCTTGCCTCTGTCTTCTTTCAGCCCTTTTATCGCTATTCTGTTCTTTCTTTCCTGTCTTTCTTTCCATTCTACTTTCCTTTGCACCTCTTTTAGTTCTTCTTTCATTTGCTTCTCTATGTTTCTTATTTTTGCCTTCATTTCTTCTTCTTTTGCTTTGTCCTCCTCTTTTTTCCTTCACTCTTCTGCTCTTTGTTTTTCTTCCGCTTCTCTGGCTGCTATTTCTCTTTCTGCCTCTGCTTTTTGCTCCCGTTTCTTCTTTTCTTCCTCTTCTTTCTTTATTCTGTCTTTTTCTATACTCTCAAGTCTTGCTTTGTCTTCTTCCATTCTTTTTTCCCATCTTATTCTCTCTTCTTCTTCTCTGTGCGTTCTTTCTCTCTCCATCTTTTCTATTCTTTCTTCTAGTCTCTTTCTCTCATTTTTCGCCTCTTCTCTTACCTTTTCGATATTATTACTTAGTTCACCTATATCTTCTTTCCTTTCTTTTCTACTGTTTTCTATTTCGCTCATCAGGTTTGAAATTGACTGCATTATTTCGTCCATTCCGTTTCTTACCTCTACTGTCAGCATTTGTAATTTATCTGGTATCTTATCGCCGCTTTCTTGGACTTTTATGGATGGTGATCTTACTATTTTGTTGCTTCTCTTAAATCCCAATTCTTCGCTTTGGCTTTTTTCATTGTTTTCTTTTTCTTCTTTCTCTCTGTTCCCTATCTCTATGCTTTCATTTCTCTTTCTTTTCCATAGATCATCCAGGGTTTCCATTGAGCATGCTCTTATTTTGCTTAGCATTTCTGCATTCGATGGCCTTCCTACTCTTTTCACTGAGTGCTCTGAATTCCCGTTCTCTAAATTTCCAGTTCCTTTTCTTTCATTTTCTTCCTTGCTGATTTCCTTCTCTCTCTTTTCTTCCTCCGTGTCCTCCTTATATGTTTCCTCCGTTTTTTCGTCTTTCTCCATTTCTTTCTCTTTCTCCTGCTTCTTCTTTCCTGATTGCTTTTTGCTCTGCTTTACCGACCGCTCTATCGCGCTACTTGTGGCGCCTTCTATCTGACGTCACGCGCTGAGTTGTACGCGCGCTGTTTCCTTCTTTCTGTCGCTTTCTTGCGGGTTCGCTTCCCTTTTGCGGCAGCGGCTCTCTCCTTGTCACGTGACCCTTCTTTGTTTTGTTTCTTTTCGTTGCACTTTGCTGCACTCTCACTCCACTCACGTCACTTCTATCTCTCTTTTCCTTCCTTGGCTCTTTCTCTTCTGTCTTTCTTTTCCTTCCTTGGCTCTTTTTCTTCTTTTTCTCGCACTTTTTTTTTGCCCTTTCACTCTTCTTTTGCACTTTTCTCACTGTATCGCGACTCGGAAAATTTTCTGCCTGTCACTCACTGTGAGACAACCGGAACTCTGTCCATTATTATTATTATTATTATTATTATTATTTTTTAATTTTTTTATTTTTTTCCGTTATCGTTATCGTTGTGATCGTCATCGTCATCGTCATCGTCATCGTCATCGTCATCGTCATCGTCATCGTCATCGTCATCGTCATCGTCATCGTCATCGTCATCGTCATCGCCATCGCCATCGTCATCGTCATCGTGGGTGGGGGTTAAAATTTTGAAAGTCTAAAACGTAAACTGGCTGAAATCTCGAATTACAAAATTAGCGAAACGCAAATTTTAGAACAGGCAATATCACGATACTCTATAAAGTACACAAAAGATCATTATAAATGCGGAAATGTCACAAGCAAATTTCATCGAAAAACCAATTTAAGAATGGACAAGATCACGAAGGGCAAAATATCGAATTAGTGCAAATATCAAATATACGAAATTTGGACTGTTCTTCATATTAGAATAGTCAATCTAAGAACTGGTTAAACATTCTGATTCATTTGAACGAAAGGTCGAAAACTCGAATGATCAGAATCTCGAATCGCTCAAACATAGACGGGCCGAAATAGCGAAAATACTAATTTTGAAGAATCAACGAAGAATGTCGACGTCGTTCATAAATACTAAGGAGCTCATGAAAATTTTATTATTCGAGATTTTTACCTTTTTACATTTTGCGCTTATGAGTTCTGCTCCTTCTGAATTTTGGTTCTCGCTATATTTGTGTTCGGTTTATTAGCTGTTTGAAATATTAGTCATTTTCAATTAATAATGCGAAGATATCGATCAAATCGAGTCAAGGTGTTAAAAAAAGGAAGAAAAATCCTATATTCTGAACATTCTAACGTTTCGGCGAGAGGTTCCTCGCCCTCTCTAGCTGTAACTTTATTGCGAAACTTTTGTTTTTTCAACACCTTGACTCGATTTGATCGATATCTTCGCATTATTAATTATAATGTCGAGTGATAAATTCTCAACAAACATTAGTCATTTTCGATTTTTAGTTTTGGAAATATAAACTTTTCATGTTATTATAAGCTATATTGTGTTCATTCGAAGTACGAATGATCTGAAAACACATTGTCCAATTAGCGACTTGTCGGATAAATAACCTTTCGACGAAACACTCATTCGACACGGTGGTCTGTCGGGGATGAAAAAATTTGAAATCACAATTCTCGTTTTTTTGGTATTTGCTCATTGCGAAATTCGAGATTTTGGTCAGGTTACGTTTTGGACTTTCAAAATTTTGACCCCTACCCGTCATCGTCATCGTCATCGTCATCGTCATTGTCATCATTATCATTATCATGATCATTATTATTTTATTATTATTATTTTTTTCTTCTCCAGTTCATTTCGGAGCTAAGCCTTCCGTAGCTTGATTGTCATACTTTGAACATTGTTCATGATTAACTTCAACACAACTTACGAAAAGTAGTGAAATAACCCACAAAAACATTTCCAATGTAGAAAGTACCGCCAAGTACAAAAATGATCCCACTAGAAAAACATAGAAAAACCTATCGCCAGTCTCTGTCGTGAAATTAGGAAGAATGCCAAGCACTACGCCTTCCCCGCAAGTATATACGTGGAAAAATCGGACCTCGCTGATTCGTGTAGTTAGTGATATCGAAAAATCATTTCAAAAGCTACATACTTGGCGGGCACATTCCTTTCTCCCACTCTATTTTCCACTTCAATATACTTATTATGAACAAAAAAAAAAGTGTAAAAATGTTTAAGTTACTTTCTACTAATAATTACGAATGATTATACAGGGTAATTTACTTTGCGCACACCACTGTATGTAGGTAGATTCCTCATAAAAGTCTAAGACTGATTTTCCTTTACCAAAAAGTCGTGGGACTAATAGTTTTCGAGCTTCGGAAGATCTCAGTTGACCAATCGCAGAGCTTATAATTCACATGAGCAGGACACCGCTCAACTTACACTCATGGTCAGCCCGGTCTCTGTCACTCATATGAGTTCTGTGATTGATTAACTCAGATTTTCCGTAGCTCGATAACTATTAGTCCCACGACTTTCTTTTAAAGAAAAATCGGTCTTAGATTTTTTCGAAGAATCTACCCATGTACGATGGTGCGCAAAAAATGAATCACCGTGTATACAATGTATAATTGCATGAACAAATGCAAGAATGATACATTTCATAATCATCCCCCGTTCTACTCTCTATATTGTAATAGCTTCTAGTCTATTGACGACATTGAGGTTTTCGAACTTTAAAATTCCATTTTACAAAGATATACAATATACGCAAATGGAGCTGTGTATCATACTTATAGATTACAGTTATCAATCATACAAAATTTCGTACACCAATTTAACTATTTCAGATAATCGGACGTGTGATGTAATGACTAAAAATTTTAATTACCCTAATTCACATGAATAGTAATTGAAGTTCACTCTTCATTTGAATAGAACTTTCAGCTACAAATATATCAATTCAAAAATGCACTCTGAGGCTAATTTTATTTCGAAAAATCCTAAACTATGGCAAGGTATCAGGAATGTGTACTACTACATGAGGAAGAATAGAGGAAATCATACCGATCAATCTGATCATGATTCCACGCGAAACTAAAATTCTCTTTATCGATTTTACGACCTAAAATTCTAATTTTCAGTAAATATCCTGCGGATGAAAATTCGATGATGATTTGAATATCAATTCTACAGTAAAATTTCTCGAGGAATTCAGGGAAATCAATAAAAAGACTCTACTCTCAATATTTTCTGGGATATATCGATTTTTATGAAAAAAAAAAAACTGGTAAAAATTGAATTTTTCGATGTATTTCTCACTCATTAATGTTTATTATGAAAAAACAGTGATTTTATACGATTGAATAAAATCACTGTTTTTTTACAATAAATATTCTTGAGTGAGAAATACATCGAAAAATTCATATTTACCAGTTTTTTTCAATAAAAATCGATATATCTCGGAATATATTGAGAGTAGAGTTTTTTTATTGGTTCCCCTGAATTCCTCGAGAAATTTTACTTCAAAAATGATATTCAAATCATCATCGAATATTCATCCGCAGGATATTTACTGAAAATTAGAATTTTAGGTCGTAAAATCGATAAAGAGAATTTTAGTTTGGCGTGGAATCATGATCAGATTGATCGGTATGATTTCCTCCATTCTTCCTCATGTTACACAATCCTGATACCTTGCCATAGTTTAGGATTTTTCGAAATAATATTAGCCTCAGAGTACATTTTTGAATTGAGATCCGTAAAAACGCATGTGTTTTAAATGGGAAACTTTGAGCCCTTACCGGCACGTGTTAACGTCATTTTAGAAACTTCATTTTGGAATCGAAATTTTTCTTTTTTTTTTTCCTTCAAACTGTGGGTGTTCACTCCTCAAGTTGGAATTTAACGTCCACCCTAACCTATTGTTACGGAGGTTGATTTATCCCTTAAATCTAGTTCACATGGTCTAGTAGTCATCTTAAATAAAATGTAACATGTACCATTTGTTCGTCGTTATGAATTGCTATTCAATTTTTATAAACAAATAGTCTTGTTCTAGACCTAAACTCGAACACACGTATTTTCAATACAACTAATATTCTCAAAAATATCATTCCCTTGCTTTATTTCGTGTATTCACTTAATAATTAATCTTCTCAGAGACCCACATAAAATTACGGTCTACTTAAAACTCAATTCCGTAACAATTGGTGTCAGAATCGGGATTTATCTGAGAACCGTTAATTCAAAGTGAATAAAAACGAAAAATGCCGTCGACTACACAAACTCGAGCTTCGCCCAACGAGCCTAATCCTGCCACAACTTGGAAGTTCCAAACTTCGGTGGACCGAAGTTTCTATAACCCTTCCGACCGAAGAATCCTCTCCTCTTTCGCCAACGCAAGAGCCGATGGCAACGCAGGATCCGATGGCCCTACAGATGGAAATGTTCCGGATGATGTTCCATGAACAACAGCGACAGTCTGAAACTCTCCTTTCTTCCGTACTCTCTTCCGTACTCTCTGCCCGACGCGAGCAGTCCGAAGTCTTGCAACTTACCCTACAAAAGAGCTTTGAAATCCTTGGTAACCGGATCGCAGATGCCAGGTCTTCTCCTGTTCCTACTCCACGCAGTTGCTTGCCTCGTTCTCTCTGCCTTTTTTGTGGATTGATATTACTAACCCTTCTTTCCATGCTTCCGGCATTCCTTCTCCTCTCCACACTTTATTTATCAGCGTTGTTAGTTCTCCTGTGACGTTTCTGCTTCCATACTTCCACGCCTCGTTTGCTATTCCGTCTTCTCCTGTTGCTTTTCCGTCTTTTAGTTTTCTTATTATGTCCTCTACTTCTTTCTCTGTAATGCTGTCTGCTTCATTTCTTTGTCCCCTATCCTCTTCGTTTTTGTTTTTTCCTTTATCTTTTGTCCTGTATCTTATTCTTTTATCTTTTGGTTCGAGTATACGGTGTATATCAACCATACTATGCCTTCTATTTCTACTTCCCTTTCTATGACGCCTCCTGTACTTTCAAGGCTGTCTTCTTTCTTCTTTCTTTCTTTTACTCCTATTTTTACTCCCATTGCTATGCCTCCACTTGCTCTCCCTTTTTTGTGCTTTCTCTTTGCTTCCTGCGTTTCCCAGTTGTGGCTTTTTGGTAGTCTTTCTCTTGTTTTCTCTTTCTCTTTTTCTTCACTCCATGTTTCTACCAGTCCTGCTATGTCCCAGCTTTCTATTTCTTCCCAGAATTCGTGGCATTTGTTTCTTATTCCCGCTACATTCCAAAATCCTATCTTCACCTCTTTTTCTTTATCTGCCGCCTCCTTTGTTTCTTCCTGTTCTCTTCAATAACTCTGAATCCTCTTCCTCTTCCCCTCCTTCCTCTTCTGTATGTTTCATGCGGTCTGCTGTCTTCGCTCTCTTCTTCTTCCTCGTCTTCTTTTTCTATTGTCTCCCAGCTCTCTTTTTCTTCGTCCCATCTTATGACCTTCCCATTCACTTCTATTTTCTGGTAGAATACTCTTACTTTGTTTCCTTCTTCTTTTTCTTTTTTGGCTCTCATCATTACCTTGCTCTGGATTTCTCTTTCTTTCCATGTTCTGTCGTTGTCTATGTAAATTTTCTTCATTCCTAGCTTCTTCTTGTTAGCCATTACTTTCACTTTTTCTTCCCATGATCCTACTTCTGCGATTACCATGCTGTTCTCGTTTCTTCCTTCCGTCCATGCGCTGATTATTTTTATGTCTTCGCCTGTTATTTCTTTGCACAGGTTCTTTGTTTGCTCTTCCTCCTTGCCTCTGTCTTCTTTCAGCCCTTTTATCGCTATTCTGTTCTTTCTTTCCTGTCTTTCTTTCCATTCTACTTTCCTTTGCACCTCTTTTAGTTCTTCTTTCATTTGCTTCTCTATGTTTCTTATTTTTGCCTTCATTTCTTCTTCTTTTGCTTTGTCCTCCTCTTTTTTCCTTCACTCTTCTGCTCTTTGTTTTTCTTCCGCTTCTCTGGCTGCTATTTCTCTTTCTGCCTCTGCTTTTTGCTCCCGTTTCTTCTTTTCTTCCTCTTCTTTCTTTATTCTGTCTTTTTCTATACTCTCAAGTCTTGCTTTGTCTTCTTCCATTCTTTTTTCCCATCTTATTCTCTCTTCTTCTTCTCTGTGCGTTCTTTCTCTCTCCATCTTTTCTATTCTTTCTTCTAGTCTCTTTCTCTCATTTTTCGCCTCTTCTCTTACCTTTTCGATATTATTACTTAGTTCACCTATATCTTCTTTCCTTTCTTTTCTACTGTTTTCTATTTCGCTCATCAGGTTTGAAATTGACTGCATTATTTCGTCCATTCCGTTTCTTACCTCTACTGTCAGCATTTGTAATTTATCTGGTATCTTATCGCCGCTTTCTTGGACTTTTATGGATGGTGATCTTACTATTTTGTTGCTTCTCTTAAATCCCAATTCTTCGCTTTGGCTTTTTTCATTGTTTTCTTTTTCTTCTTTCTCTCTGTTCCCTATCTCTATGCTTTCATTTCTCTTTCTTTTCCATAGATCATCCAGGGTTTCCATTGAGCATGCTCTTATTTTGCTTAGCATTTCTGCATTCGATGGCCTTCCTACTCTTTTCACTGAGTGCTCTGAATTCCCGTTCTCTAAATTTCCAGTTCCTTTTCTTTCATTTTCTTCCTTGCTGATTTCCTTCTCTCTCTTTTCTTCCTCCGTGTCCTCCTTATATGTTTCCTCCGTTTTTTCGTCTTTCTCCATTTCTTTCTCTTTCTCCTGCTTCTTCTTTCCTGATTGCTTTTTGCTCTGCTTTACCGACCGCTCTATCGCGCTACTTGTGGCGCCTTCTATCTGACGTCACGCGCTGAGTTGTACGCGCGCTGTTTCCTTCTTTCTGTCGCTTTCTTGCGGGTTCGCTTCCCTTTTGCGGCAGCGGCTCTCTCCTTGTCACGTGACCCTTCTTTGTTTTGTTTCTTTTCGTTGCACTTTGCTGCACTCTCACTCCACTCACGTCACTTCTATCTCTCTTTTCCTTCCTTGGCTCTTTCTCTTCTGTCTTTCTTTTCCTTCCTTGGCTCTTTTTCTTCTTTTTCTCGCACTTTTTTTTTGCCCTTTCACTCTTCTTTTGCACTTTTCTCACTGTATCGCGACTCGGAAAATTTTCTGCCTGTCACTCACTGTGAGACAACCGGAACTCTGTCCATTATTATTATTATTATTATTATTATTATTTTTTAATTTTTTTATTTTTTTCCGTTATCGTTATCGTTGTGATCGTCATCGTCATCGTCATCGTCATCGTCATCGTCATCGTCATCGTCATCGTCATCGTCATCGTCATCGTCATCGTCATCGTCATCGTCATCGCCATCGCCATCGTCATCGTCATCGTGGGTGGGGGTTAAAATTTTGAAAGTCTAAAACGTAAACTGGCTGAAATCTCGAATTACAAAATTAGCGAAACGCAAATTTTAGAACAGGCAATATCACGATACTCTATAAAGTACACAAAAGATCATTATAAATGCGGAAATGTCACAAGCAAATTTCATCGAAAAACCAATTTAAGAATGGACAAGATCACGAAGGGCAAAATATCGAATTAGTGCAAATATCAAATATACGAAATTTGGACTGTTCTTCATATTAGAATAGTCAATCTAAGAACTGGTTAAACATTCTGATTCATTTGAACGAAAGGTCGAAAACTCGAATGATCAGAATCTCGAATCGCTCAAACATAGACGGGCCGAAATAGCGAAAATACTAATTTTGAAGAATCAACGAAGAATGTCGACGTCGTTCATAAATACTAAGGAGCTCATGAAAATTTTATTATTCGAGATTTTTACCTTTTTACATTTTGCGCTTATGAGTTCTGCTCCTTCTGAATTTTGGTTCTCGCTATATTTGTGTTCGGTTTATTAGCTGTTTGAAATATTAGTCATTTTCAATTAATAATGCGAAGATATCGATCAAATCGAGTCAAGGTGTTAAAAAAAGGAAGAAAAATCCTATATTCTGAACATTCTAACGTTTCGGCGAGAGGTTCCTCGCCCTCTCTAGCTGTAACTTTATTGCGAAACTTTTGTTTTTTCAACACCTTGACTCGATTTGATCGATATCTTCGCATTATTAATTATAATGTCGAGTGATAAATTCTCAACAAACATTAGTCATTTTCGATTTTTAGTTTTGGAAATATAAACTTTTCATGTTATTATAAGCTATATTGTGTTCATTCGAAGTACGAATGATCTGAAAACACATTGTCCAATTAGCGACTTGTCGGATAAATAACCTTTCGACGAAACACTCATTCGACACGGTGGTCTGTCGGGGATGAAAAAATTTGAAATCACAATTCTCGTTTTTTTGGTATTTGCTCATTGCGAAATTCGAGATTTTGGTCAGTTTACGTTTTGGACTTTCAAAATTTTGACCCCTACCCGTCATCGTCATCGTCATCGTCATCGTCATTGTCATCATTATCATTATCATGATCATTATTATTTTATTATTATTATTTTTTTCTTCTCCAGTTCATTTCGGAGCTAAGCCTTCCGTAGCTTGATTGTCATACTTTGAACATTGTTCATGATTAACTTCAACACAACTTACGAAAAGTAGTGAAATAACCCACAAAAACATTTCCAATGTAGAAAGTACCGCCAAGTACAAAAATGATCCCACTAGAAAAACATAGAAAAACCTATCGCCAGTCTCTGTCGTGAAATTAGGAAGAATGCCAAGCACTACGCCTTCCCCGCAAGTATATACGTGGAAAAATCGGACCTCGCTGATTCGTGTAGTTAGTGATATCGAAAAATCATTTCAAAAGCTACATACTTGGCGGGCACATTCCTTTCTCCCACTCTATTTTCCACTTCAATATACTTATTATGAACAAAAAAAAAAGTGTAAAAATGTTTAAGTTACTTTCTACTAATAATTACGAATGATTATACAGGGTAATTTACTTTGCGCACACCACTGTATGTAGGTAGATTCCTCATAAAAGTCTAAGACTGATTTTCCTTTACCAAAAAGTCGTGGGACTAATAGTTTTCGAGCTTCGGAAGATCTCAGTTGACCAATCGCAGAGCTTATAATTCACATGAGCAGGACACCGCTCAACTTACACTCATGGTCAGCCCGGTCTCTGTCACTCATATGAGTTCTGTGATTGATTAACTCAGATTTTCCGTAGCTCGATAACTATTAGTCCCACGACTTTCTTTTAAAGAAAAATCGGTCTTAGATTTTTTCGAAGAATCTACCCATGTACGATGGTGCGCAAAAAATGAATCACCGTGTATACAATGTATAATTGCATGAACAAATGCAAGAATGATACATTTCATAATCATCCCCCGTTCTACTCTCTATATTGTAATAGCTTCTAGTCTATTGACGACATTGAGGTTTTCGAACTTTAAAATTCCATTTTACAAAGATATACAATATACGCAAATGGAGCTGTGTATCATACTTATAGATTACAGTTATCAATCATACAAAATTTCGTACACCAATTTAACTATTTCAGATAATCGGACGTGTGATGTAATGACTAAAAATTTTAATTACCCTAATTCACATGAATAGTAATTGAAGTTCACTCTTCATTTGAATAGAACTTTCAGCTACAAATATATCAATTCAAAAATGCACTCTGAGGCTAATTTTATTTCGAAAAATCCTAAACTATGGCAAGGTATCAGGAATGTGTACTACTACATGAGGAAGAATAGAGGAAATCATACCGATCAATCTGATCATGATTCCACGCGAAACTAAAATTCTCTTTATCGATTTTACGACCTAAAATTCTAATTTTCAGTAAATATCCTGCGGATGAAAATTCGATGATGATTTGAATATCAATTCTACAGTAAAATTTCTCGAGGAATTCAGGGAAATCAATAAAAAGACTCTACTCTCAATATTTTCTGGGATATATCGATTTTTATGAAAAAAAAAAAACTGGTAAAAATTGAATTTTTCGATGTATTTCTCACTCATTAATGTTTATTATGAAAAAACAGTGATTTTATACGATTGAATAAAATCACTGTTTTTTTACAATAAATATTCTTGAGTGAGAAATACATCGAAAAATTCATATTTACCAGTTTTTTTCAATAAAAATCGATATATCTCGGAATATATTGAGAGTAGAGTTTTTTTATTGGTTCCCCTGAATTCCTCGAGAAATTTTACTTCAAAAATGATATTCAAATCATCATCGAATATTCATCCGCAGGATATTTACTGAAAATTAGAATTTTAGGTCGTAAAATCGATAAAGAGAATTTTAGTTTGGCGTGGAATCATGATCAGATTGATCGGTATGATTTCCTCCATTCTTCCTCATGTTACACAATCCTGATACCTTGCCATAGTTTAGGATTTTTCGAAATAATATTAGCCTCAGAGTACATTTTTGAATTGAGATCCGTAAAAACGCATGTGTTTTAAATGGGAAACTTTGAGCCCTTACCGGCACGTGTTAACGTCATTTTAGAAACTTCATTTTGGAATCGAAATTTTTCTTTTTTTTTTTCCTTCAAACTGTGGGTGTTCACTCCTCAAGTTGGAATTTAACGTCCACCCTAACCTATTGTTACGGAGGTTGATTTATCCCTTAAATCTAGTTCACATGGTCTAGTAGTCATCTTAAATAAAATGTAACATGTACCATTTGTTCGTCGTTATGAATTGCTATTCAATTTTTATAAACAAATAGTCTTGTTCTAGACCTAAACTCGAACACACGTATTTTCAATACAACTAATATTCTCAAAAATATCATTCCCTTGCTTTATTTCGTGTATTCACTTAATAATTAATCTTCTCAGAGACCCACATAAAATTACGGTCTACTTAAAACTCAATTCCGTAACAATTGGTGTCAGAATCGGGATTTATCTGAGAACCGTTAATTCAAAGTGAATAAAAACGAAAAATGCCGTCGACTACACAAACTCGAGCTTCGCCCAACGAGCCTAATCCTGCCACAACTTGGAAGTTCCAAACTTCGGTGGACCGAAGTTTCTATAACCCTTCCGACCGAAGAATCCTCTCCTCTTTCGCCAACGCAAGAGCCGATGGCAACGCAGGATCCGATGGCCCTACAGATGGAAATGTTCCGGATGATGTTCCATGAACAACAGCGACAGTCTGAAACTCTCCTTTCTTCCGTACTCTCTTCCGTACTCTCTGCCCGACGCGAGCAGTCCGAAGTCTTGCAACTTACCCTACAAAAGAGCTTTGAAATCCTTGGTAACCGGATCGCAGATGCCAGGTCTTCTCCTGTTCCTACTCCACGCAGGCTCTCTTTAGTACGGGAACGTTTGGACCAAATACCTTCAGTAGAACATGGGTCTGTACCAATTCATGGGGGAAGAACTCCCTCTATTTCTTCTAGACCTAGATTGAATGAACCAGAAGTAACAATTCCAATCGTTCGATCAATAGAGAGAGTAGTAAGGTCCGATATACCTGGGATAAAAGCTAATAAATCAACCTCCGTAACACTACCCCCCCCCCCCCCCCCCCCCGCCCCCCTCGCGCCCCCCTTAGGAAAAGAGGCGACCCGACTCTTGAAAAGCAGAAAAGCACGAAAGAAAAGTAAAATGTCTAGTAATCAAATTGTGTGTAGATGCTCTGTTTGGGAAAGCTTGTGTGGCAAGTAAGTTAGAAATTTGACACTCTCCCGTATACTATCTGGCATTCGCTCAACATCACTGACTTCATTGATCCCAAGAGAAAAACCACACCAAAAGACCTTAGAAAGATAGCTGAGCGTTAAAAACTATCAAAATGTGAGTTTTAGTATAAAAATGTTCTTTGAAGTGTTCTTCCTTGAAAGAAGAACCCAGAAAAACGTAGAAACAGGATATGAGCGGTGAGCGGTGAAAGATCTAGGTTCATCAAACGGGAGGTGACAGGATGGACAAAAGCTCAGGAAAAGTAGGACGATATTTTATCCCAAATCCGCCCAGATCGAAACCTCTTCAAAGAATTATTTTTAGAACAACCTAGATGGGAAGACAAATGTGAGATTCATGCGTAAAAATATGCAAAATGCCTTTCAAAAGGGTAAAATATAAGGCGATATTTTATTATAATTGACTTAAAAATCAAAATTAAATGAATTATTAAAATTGGAACGATCATATCTGAGGAGAACTGGAAAAACAGGAAAGAAGAGTCCAGGATGGATGGATTTTTGGTATCAATTCCTATCCTCAGAATACTAGATCAATTCGAAGAAAAATCTGTAAAATCTTATAAAGTATTAGTTGCTTAAACTAACATTTGAATTAAAAACTGTCCGTTCGGATCTCTCAGTCACTAATCAGCTGAACAGGAGAGACATCACTCATTCTCTGGAAGTGAAACAAAAGAAAAACGATACGAATGAAACTCAGAAGCCTACGTCGAGGCCTCCTGAATAAACTCTGATGACAGAAACAATTCTAAATAGTATATCGATTTTTTTTTTTTTTTTCGATCTTTGATTAAATAAACCTACGAGGCTAATTTCAAGAACCAGAAACCTAACCTGAAAACTAAAGTCCTAAAGGAACTAATTGACATAATAATATTGAAAAGAAATCTATGTAAGTTAGACGAATAATAACTAATCATCTTGGGAAGGTTGTCTCTGCTCATAAGGAGCCAATCGATCTAGGTGAACTATCTTTGATTTATTGCGTGGAGAACGCTGAATTCTATAAACTACATCATTGATTCTATCTTTAATTTTGTATGGACCTTCCCAATTAGACTGAAGCTTAGGGCAGTGTCCTTTCTTTCTCTTTGGCTGAAAAAGCCATACTAAATCTCCAGGTCCGAATTGAAGATTTCGAGACCTGATGTCATAACGAGCCTTTATTCGATCAGAGGTTAAATGAATCTTTTTCCTAGCAAATCTATGAATATCTTCTAACTTTTTTTGTAGGATTGTAGCAAAATCAGAACGAAGAGGTTCTTGAGAAGGGATAGGACCTTTTTCTAGGTCTGAAGGTAGTCTCAGATCTCTCCCCATCAGCATGGAAGCAGGAGTATGGCCCGTTGTTTCATGAACAGCTGACCTGTAAGACAATACAAAGAGTGATATCCAATCATCCCAATCCTTTTGATCCTTTTCGACATAAGAGGAGAGATAACGCAGAAGAGTTCTATTTAAACGTTCAATCATTCCATCTGACTGAGGATGCAGAGGAGTCGTTCGAGTTTTTCTTACTCCTAGGACTCTAAAAATCTCGCCTACAAGAATAGATTCGAAGTTTCGACCCTGGTCAGTATGAATTTCTAGTGGTGTTCCAAAGCGGCAAACAAATTCCTTGACAAATGCTTCGGCTACTGTTTTGGCTTCTTGGTTGGAAATAGGAATTACCTCGGGCCATTCAGTGAAATAACCTGCGGATAACCAATGCATACCGGTTTCCTTTAGAAGAGAGAGGGAGAGGACCCAAAATGACCATGGCCACTCTTTCAAAAGGAGCTCCTACATTATAAATTTGTAGACTACTCGTTCCTCTTTCCCGAGGTCCCTTTTTAGCTAGGCAAGTGTCACAGGTTCGACACCAATTTTCCACATCTTGTCTACAAGACGCCCAAAAATATCTTTCTCTAATTCTTCCTAAAGTTCTGTTAATTGCGAAATGTCCTCCAGAAGGGGAATCGTGATGTTCGAAAAGGATCGTAGAAACTTTCTTCTTTGGAACTAAAACTTGCGATCGATAATGCTTTGAATCTGGTGATTCCCATTTTCTACATAATAATCCTTCGTTAATGTGGATTGAATCCCATTGTGCCCAGTAGATCTTGAGATGTTGATGAGCCGCCGAAATTTCTTGCCATATTGGTTTGATACCAGATTCTTTCCAGGTTCTCAATTGAGAAAGTATTTCATCTTCTATCTGAAGAGTCTGCCAATTTTCTTTATCTCCTTCGAGAGAAATTCTGATTTTGACTGAAGAATCCTGTTGTTTCTCTAGGCGAATACACTGTTTGCAGTTGGAAGAATCATCGCAAGGTCTTCTGGATAAAGCATCGGCGTTCGCATGAAGAGTCCCAGCACGGTGTTGAATATCAAATTCATACTGACCTAAAGACTCTATCCATCTAGCGACTTGATCTTCTGGTGCTTTAAATGAAAGTAACCATCTTAATGAAGCATGGTCAGTTCTAATTAAGAATTTCTTCCCATAAAGAAAATGATGAAAATGAGAAATAGACTTGACTACAGCTGAAAGTTCTCTCCGAGTGACACAATAATTCTTTTCCGTTTTACTAAGAACTCGACTGAAATAGCTAATGACTTTCTCCTGACCCCCTTGAATCTGAGATAGAACCCCACCTATACCTGTTAAAGAAGCGTCGGTATCTAAAATGAAAGAAAGGTTAACGTCTGGATAAGCTAAGATCGGAGAGGAAGTTAAACAAGATTTCAAATGAACAAAAGCTTCTTCGCAATCTTGATTCCAGTCAAACGGTGTCTTGAGTCCAGTAAGATGATGAAGAGGTCTAGCGACGGTAGCAAATCCTTTTACAAATCTTCTATAATAGGTGCATAAACCAATAAAACTTTGTATTTGTTCCTTATTTAGGGGGCGAGGCCAATTCGAGACTTTCTCAATCTTCGAAGGATCCGTCTTAACTCCTGAAGCTGAAACTACATGTCCAAAGAAGTTCACCTCTTTTTGAAATAGGTGACATTTCTTTGGACTCATATTGAGTCCTACTTGTTGTAATCGTTGAAAAACTTGTCGGAGATTGTCAACTTGATCCTTGAAAGTTTTCCCGAAAACGATGACGTCGTTTAAATAGACGAGGCAAATCTTTCCAGACAGACCTTGAAGAGTTGTCTCCATGGCTCTTTCGAACGTAGCAGGTGCATTGCATAGACCAAAAGGCATGACCTTGAATTGCCATAATCCTCCAAGACCAGGAACAAAAGCGGTTTTTTCTTTATCGGCAGGATCCATTTCAACTTGCCAATAACCACTCTGAAGATCTATGGTACTAAACCATTGAGCTCCGGCTAAAAGATCCAAAGTTTCTTCGATTTTTGGAAGGGGGTAAGAATCTATATCAGCTAAATAAATCTCTATATCAGCTAAATAAACCTTATGAGGCGAAGTAATAAATCCAGCTACATTAATCTGAACAGATCGCTGACCTAAAATTAGAGTGGTCTCTCCTGTAGCTGTACGTAAAGAGGTAGAATGGGATTCATCCTGAATGGAATCTAAAAGATCCGAACGGACTACTGTTACCTCCGCTCCGGTATCTACAACCCAGAGACAATTAATACCATTTACGGTGCCCTGAGTGTATAGTCCGGTTTGACGAAGACCGCTTAATAAAAATTGGGTTAGATTAGAATTGTAAGTTTTAGGGCCACCAATATAAAGCTCCCGTGATGATTGAAGCCCCGCTGAATCATCAAGGTTTAGTTTTTTTGAAGAAGAAGGTTGAGAATTGGAAGAGGAATCCCTATTTCTCCATGATGTAGAACTAGTTCTGTCTGTCGAGTCTTTATCGTCAGATTTTGTGTTTGCATTTTTATTGAAGTTATTCGTTGAATTGTCTGAGTTTAATTCATTTTTTCGTTTAAGAGTAAAACACTCTTCAATCAAATGTCCGTTCTTTTTGCAATACCGACAAAACTTCGGTGAATCAGCGGTCCCTTCTGTTTTAGAACCTTTATATTGGTCGCGTCGCTGCCAGGGAGTGGTCTTATTTTGAGTATTATTTTTATTTTCGGTAGAATGATTTGAGGACTGCACCTGTCTGACTCTACCCACTCCTAAATATTGCTTGTTTAGAGCGTCAATTTCTAGGGCTCTCACAATAGTTTCTCTGAGAGATGAGGGTCCTGCCAAGCTCACGGCATGTTTTAAATCTGAATCGAAAATGGCATTTATAAATCGAGTACGGCCTATTTGATCTCTTGAGGAGTTGAGCCGTCATAGGTTGGAATTTTAATGTTCTTATTTTGTATATTGAATTTTAATGTTCTTATTTTATATATTGTATACTCAATAAAGTCTTCGAAATAATTAGGTATTTTTCCACTCCTTGCTAAAGTACGCGCGAAGCAACTGATAAACACGGAGAAGTAAACAAAGAAAGAAGTCAAAACAGAGCGCGAATCTATGTGTTGTCAAATGGCTGTCACACCAACAGAGCGCGGCGACACCGGTGCGTTTTGTCGTTGCGGCCCCATGTGTCACGACTCAACAGGTATTAGGAATCTGCAGCAATCACAAGCATGGCGTGGCAACGGGCGCGGTAATGCATGGTCAGAGACTATAGTCCAATCAAATAAGGTCTGAATTAAAAAATTCCGAAGTGGCCTGCATTTTTGGCATTAAGGGGTCTTCGACCCTCAGGAACCCGAATCTGAAGTCATTTTTGAGATTCAAGTCACAGTTTTGAGAAAACAGCAAAATTTTACGTTTTTTCCGAATTTCTGAAAAACGGCTATCGACAGGTGAAAAGCGACTCAACCATCGTGTAGAGCGGAAAATTTGCGATCGAATTGGGCCCTTTTATGTCGGAAACGAAGTCAGATTGACGAATTTACAAGAAATTTATCCATTTTACTAAAATCCCCCGAATACTGTCGATAAAGGAGGGCAGTGCTTCGTAGCATACAGCTGACAGGCCTCGCTCAACAATTTTAAACAATGAGCCTCGGGCCTGATTTCTGCGCCGTATCGTACTGCGCACGTCGAGCTAGGCTCAAAGCTGTCTGCTACGAGGCACTGTCCTCCTTTATCGACAGTATTTGGGGAATTTTGGTAAAACGGATAAATTTCTTGTAAATTTGTCAATCCGACTTCGTTTCTGACGAATGAGGGCCTAATTTGATCGCAAATTTTTCGCTCTACACGATGGTTGAGTCGCTTTTCACCTACCGATAGCCGTTTTTCAGAAATTCAGAAAAAACGTAAAATTTTGCTGTTTTCTCAAAACTGTGACCTTGAATCTCAAAAATGACTTCAGATTCGGGTTCCTGAGGGTCGAAAACCCCTTAATGCCAAAAATGCAGGCCACTTCGGAATTTTTTTAATTCAGACCTTATTTGATTGGACTACTAGCGCCAAAATGATGTACACGCAGACCCACGACTATGCTGTACTATTACTGGTGAAAAAATAGATGAGATACAACAATTTGATCAAAGACGATGCAATGACAAACACGTATTTCTTGTCATATTGTTTTTGATTCCCGTTTAACATTATATTCCAGTTTTTCGTATTAAATCTCAACAACCTTGGAATGTATATAGGAAAAATTTGAATTTTCGTTCACACAACACAAATGTTCAGTGCTTTTGAATTACGTATACAAGCACTCGAATGCATACGAGTGTGCCAAGATAATAATTGTTTATTAATCATTATGCATCATTGCTAACTTGGCTGAATTCAGAAGATAACGAGAATAAATGACGGAAAAAGGTTTGCTTATATTCTCACCGGGCGATACTAGCGCTGCCCCAGCGACAAACTCGGAACTGCACTTTGTAAACAGACGCGTCGCACACGCGGTTTACACTTGAATTCTTGTTGGAACGTGTTGCTGCACTACGCCACTACCTCACATCATCTCGAAACACTGGACGCACGCTTTGCTAGTTGTGAACGTTGATGCTTTGCAAATCGTACTTCAAAGAATTCCTACAATTGTTATTGAAAAATGGAGTTCGCCCGAATATTTATACCGAAAGAGAATAAACAAGAAGACGTGAAAATAGAGTGCATCCCAAAATTTTGGGAAATTTACGGCCAATGCAAGGGTAATATAAAACACGAGGCATTCACTTTAGAACGCTCGAACGGCAAAAAGATCCGATGCCAGGTTCTCTTCGTAGGAGGTGAGTGGACTTAGTTATGTGAATTTACGATATTTAGGATCAACGTTATTATTATTCAACTACTATTTCTTTTGAAATGACAATAAGTCGAAATACGACTGACTACCGATCCTCGGTATCAGAATTATGGCCAGCATCTTTTATGTGTTTGTGAATCAAAAACCAGGCCATAGATTTTCGTGCTTTCGTCATTACGCAGCGCTAAGTAACCTGTTAGCGACCTAGCGCTGCCAATGAAGACCAACGGCTGGGTCACTAACTGGTTGATGTCAGGGGCTATATTACAAGAAATGAATTAGAATCTACCGCCAGGTTGTACTATCAAATTATCAAACTGAAGTACATTCAAGCGCCTGGATTCTGTCACTTTTCTCATAACGCAGTTCCTGGCGTTAAGGGGGTACGGGTATATACACCTTTAAAATAATTTTTTTCAAATCACTGCTACGCTCTGAGAAAACATTCTAGTGACTTAGTTTTTCTACAGTTGATTAGTGCTATTTTGATACATAGTTCATGATTTTTCCAGATCTTAGGTCCTCCGCTGAACATAGTTTCAGTCCATCGAAGAAAAAGCAGTTGTCGTAAGGTACAGGTTGCTGCGTTGGATGAAATTTCTTCAAATTTTAAGGAAATATTATGTATGAATATAATCTCGGACCAAACCAACAATATTTGATGAATTTAATTTTTAGACATGGAAATTTTTGGTTCTAAAACATTTTTTCCAAAATGATGGAAAAAAAATTCTTTCAATCAAAAATTTCTATTTCTAAAACCTCAAGTCATGAAGTATACTTGGTTTGGTCCGAAATTACATTCATATAGAATATTTCCTTAAAAGTTGAAGAAATTTCATCCAACGCAGCAACCTGTACCCTACGACAACTGCTTTTTCGTCGATGGACTCAATTTATGTTCAGCGGAGGCCATAAAATCTGGAAAAATCATGAACTATGTATCAAAATAGCACTAATCAACTGTAGGAAAACTGAGTCACTAGAATGTTTTCTCAGAGCGTAGCAGTAATTTGAAAAAAATTATTTTAAAGGTATATGCACCCCCTTAACTAGTAAGCGACCTGGGCATAGATTGTGGCTCTTGTGTCGCGACGTACCACCAGGCGTTAACCTATTATTGACTTAGCCTGGCAGTTTCTGATTAGCAGCGCTAGAATGCCAGGCGGTACGTGTCAGCGATGCTTGGTATTTTAGTAAAGTATTGCTATTGTAAATTCATTATGAAATATTTTTAGAAACACTTGGGATGTTGCGCGATAAAGCGTCTGCAAAGCGACCACATATTCCAAAATTGAACCCAACACTACTGCACGAAACATTCGATGATCAGCGCAGTACTGTAGCTAAAAATAAGAAAAAAAGGGTAAGCCCAGCAAATGTACTACATTCAAAGATTAGCATAATATTGAAGTGAATGTGACATAACAGTTGCATTGCTGGACAGCGGGCTTATTTCACATCATTCGTAGCTACTTTCACGCAGACAGTATGGAATTTTAGTGGTTCGATAAAAATTTTGTATGGAGAACTTTTGTTGGGTCTCGAAGGTCAGTAACAACTCACAAGACTTGTCAGAGTCGAAATGTCACTTCTGAGTTGTTATTGACCTTCGATACCCAACACCAGTTTTCCATATTATTGTGATAAGGTCGAAAACGAAGATTTCTTGATTTTTTTTTTTTCAAGATCTGTGAATATTATGTATATATACTTATTTCAATAACATTTCAATGAGCTCTGTTATATAACGAATCATTCATATCATTGTGGATTCCAATATAATATATAAATATTTATTTGTGAAAGTATATACGTTCTCATTCTATTACGAAGAAGATTCTTCTCGATAAAAAAAAGGAGTCGGCAATGGAAACAAGCAGTGACATCTTCAAGGCTTTTCAAACCAAATCTTCACTGTCCAAAGCAAGAGGATCATCAACCGCAGGATCACCCAAGTCTGATTGGCAGACTGAAAACCAAAAGCAGAATGAGGTATCTATTTCAGACTTAGAGTAAGTAATTCTTTACATTCCAAGAGAATTTGTGAACATGCATAAAGCCAATCTACTTGATAATAGCCTTCACCAGCATATATCGACAGCTTGATAACATAGTCACGTAGGTGCCATAATTTTTGCCTTTTTTGATATTTATGTGACAGAAACGTATCTCCATTTTTTCTTCATTTTTGCACTCGTCAAGGTGGTTCTTCCACGAACCGAAATATTGCAGAAGATTCAAATTTTTCACTGTGTTATAGTTGAAGTACTCAAGAATACCTCTACAAAGTTTGAGGGGGTTATCGAGCAAACAAGACGAAAAACTGACCTTAGATTTCCAATATTTAACACATAACCTTATGACGGAATCCCATTACGAACGATTTAATGAGATATTTATTATACGTAAATATTAGAGATCTTTTCCAAAAACGAGTTGTGTATAGTATGCATTATGAGGATTTTATAAATGGCAAGAAAATAGTATGTTATCGGAGTCTGCGACAAAATATTCAGAGTTGAAGTGATAGAATTTAATTTAAACAAAAAAAAAATAATAATCATTTAATAATTAAATAATAATTAATTAATTATTAATTATTTAATAATTTTGAACGGGGCCCAACTGAAGCACCTATGAAATTCGGCCCTCCGTGGAAGACCACCTTAAACATTTTCGCGGTATAAATAAAAATTTGAAACACAGAAGCGTAAGTGCGATTTTTTTGTGTGAAACAAACGTATGTACAGTCCTGTTCGGTAACAAAAGAACGTATCTCCACAAAGGAATGGAGATACGTTACTATGTTACAAATCATTTGACACTCGGAAAAGTTAGAACCACGTTAAGTGTGGATTTACGACTGTGTCACATAAAATACGTGGAGATATGTCACTATCATACCGAATTATGGATAATGGCTTTATTCATTCATCAAAGAGTTTCCAATGCAGACAACCATTTTTTTGGAGATACGTTTGTCTGACCTCGAAAAAGACCATTTTTGGCGCTTACGTGACTATGTTATTAAGCTGTCGATATATATTTTATGTATTGAAATGTTTTAGACGCACCCAAAAACTCTTAGTGTTGGGAAAGTGCATATTCATTGTGAGAGCACTGATGGAAGTTCGGACAATGCTGATAGTCAAAATTATATTGACGAAAGTGCGTCAAATGACATCAGTGATAACAATTTGAACTCGAATATCGAGTTCAACCTGAATGATCAAGAATCGTCGGAAACATCTGCAAAAGATTCGAAAGAAATTGAAGACATCGAACGTGAAGTACAGTACTGGAAGAACAAGTTCAAGGAAGCGCATCAGCCAGACCAGCGCCAACTGACAGAGGAAACGGCAAAAAAGCTCTTACAAGCAATTGGCGCCGGACCCAATACATCGTACCCAGCAGGTATATTATACTGATGAACTCAGTGGACAGTGTAGCAATACATCCAGAGTTGAATTACCCTGTATATCGTTATACAATAATCCTACGATGACTGTTATCTTGATAACTCTTGTATTTTCTGATGTAGGTGCAACTTTACAAGACGTAAGGAAACAAGATTCGTCAGAAGAGACCATTGTTGCCTTGGGATGTGGGTTAACTATAAAAAAACAAATATTTGATCGAATCAAAGCAGAAACTGAACCAAGCAAGTTCGTCACAAATTTGTCGCAATCCCTTTGGACTACAGAAGCGCTCGCAAATCGTTGTGTTCGTTCTCAATACAACGTGTTTGTAAAACAGCTGGAAGACGACAAAAAAGGAGTACTTGAAAAACCTTTTAAACAATGGTTGGAAAGTGAAGGATATCCGACGCGCAGAATTGCCTTCGAAATGAACAAAATGAACAAATACATGAATTCAGCCATAACAGGAGCAAGGAAAAAAATGAACCGAACCAAAGAAGTATTAGATGCATCGATGCAAGAAAGTGATGCGGAATTGAGTGATAACGATAATAATGGGCGAAGCAACCCCAGAAGACTCTAATCTATTATATCTCACTCCACGTTGACAAAAACCGGTGGGCATAATATTATTGGTCAAATAGATTTTGATTTCAAGTTTGGTCGTCCTTGGCAAACTACAGTTTTATTATTTTTCTTTACAGGGGCTAAGAAGAAGGTTCAGCGCATGAAAAGTCTATCGCGAGCATCAGTTGTAGACAACTATGACGAAAATACTTTGAGCGCAAATGACGTGGAACCTCGTACCTTAGACAAATTCAGACTTATCAGATCTGGCTCGAAATTAAAACAAACTGGTAGGAAACGTTTATTCGGTAAAATGAATAGTTTCTTATTCAGGATTCAACCATCCTTCGGGACTATAGTTTTATGATTTTATCCGTACAGAGGACAAAAAGAAGATTCAGCGCAACGAAAGTCTATTGCAGGCATCAGTTGTAGACAACGATGACGAAAATACTTTGAGCGCAGATGACGTGGAACCTCGTACCTTTGATGAATTCAAAATGATTAGATCAGGCTCGAAATTGAAACAAACTGGTAGGCAACGCTCATTTGGTAAAATGAACAGTTTCTTATTTAGAATTCAACCATCCTTCGGGACTATAGTTTCATGATTTTAACTGTACAGAGGACAAGAAGAAGGTCCAGCGCATCAAAAGTCTATCGCAAGCATCAGTTGTGGACAACGATCACGAAAATACTTTGAGTGTAGATGACATGGAACCTCGTACCTTTGATAAATTTAAACATAACAGATCTGGTTCGAAATCTAGACAAACTGGTAGGTAACGTTCATTTTGTAAAATGAATAGTTTCTTATTCATAATTCGATCATCTTTTGTGACTATAGATTTATTATTTTATCTGTATAGGGGTCAAGAAGAGGGTTCAGCGCAACGAGAATCTATCACAAGCAGTGGACAACGATAATGATCACGACAACATGGAACATTCTGCGCTCCAACAATTCAAATTTACCAGATGTAACTCTAGATTGGCCAAAAATAGTATGCTTCGTTATTGATCTATGTATGAATGGATTTTGGAACCAGGTTTAGTCATTCTTTGAGACTAAACGTTTGATATTTCTTGTCACAGGGACCAAGAAGAGAGTCCAGCGTAACCAGAATCTATCTGGCACGGAACTGCATGAACAAATGAGCAGTGAAAAAACTGATGGATCCTCCACTGTTTCCAAACGACGCAAATCTTACATCGCTCAACGTCTGTAAATAATAAAGCATCCGGGGTATGTACATAGGGCAGATGCGTACCAGTTGTAGCCACTGTTCCGTTTGTAAAGTAAAAGTGAGCCACTCGATATGTTGACTCAAAACACATGCCTATATAGAGATATTTCACACGTACGTACGTGCCAAAAATTAATGTTGTTCTGTTGGTTAGGTCGATCGGCTTAACAGTAATATTTTTTCATCTTTCATGTCTTCGCGGTGTTTAGTTTCTTTATCTTAGTTTATATAACTCATTGATATACTTAAGGAATATTCTAGTCGATGCAGGATCTTTTGGTAGTATTCGTAAAGCGCTGCCATAAACATACGCTGTAGCACTTTTTCATTCAGTCAATCTTAAATGACGTACAATAGGATTTTTATATTTCATCCCTTTTTAACACGATTTTGAAGTACTTTATTTGTGTATCTTGCATCATAAGCGCATAACCTATAGAGTTGATGAACCTATTAGACTGTTTCAAATGAAACGAAGTTTTTTTTTTTTTTTTTACCTCCCACCGATGAAGCAGTTCGGTGTAGATATAAAAAGAATTTGCACCGAAGCAGGTGCAGAAATAATTTTTTTTGAGCTGGCGCCGAGCATTTTTCTTTTTTCCATTGATAATTAACATAGGAATTTCCCTAATTTTTTTTCAATAGCGAATTTGATGATCGAAAATCATCTTCATTATTTGGTGACAATTTGAGAGAGATGTTAAATACCAGCTATAGATGTTATCGACGATCGTTGCATGGAAACAAACATTATAAGATCCATATATTATTCTTTAATGTTGAGTATTTCATGGGAAAGAATGGCTACAATTTTGTTTGTTTCCATGCAACGATCGTCGATAACATCTATAGCTGGTATTCAACATCTCTCTCGAATGCTCGCCAAAGAATGAACATGATTTTCGATCATGAAATTCGATATTGAAAAAAAATTAGGGAAATTCCTATGTTAAATCAATGGAAAAAAGAAAAATGCTCGGCGCTAGCTCAAAAAAAAAATCAGTTCTACACCTGCTTTGGTGCAAATTCTTTGCTATATCTGCCCTGAACTGCTTCATCGGTGGGAAGTAAAAAAAAACGAATTTTGTTTTATTTGAAACAGTCTAGTACCTATGTTACGTAAGTCACATTGTACACAATGCAACCTTTAAGTCTGCTTTATGCCTCTTATCCTTCACACAGTAGGCTGGTTATAATCAAAATTAGTATTCGTCTCAATGATGAATAGTATATTATGTGGCATGCCCGTAAACCAAGTGTTTTTCGGCGAGAATAATGATTTCAGGACGAGCTAAAGGCGAGCCGGAAGCGAGTTCTGAAATCATTATTCGAGTCAAAAACGGTTTACGGGTGCGCCCCATACTGTATTTTTTTCGAAATAGGCATGAAAAGTCACTTTATGCACCGAGGGAAGAAAGTGCGTACTTTATTCCCGGCTGCGCGCATAAAGAACGCGCTTTCTACCCTTGGATGCATAAAATATCGTATGCACCATGGTGTAAAGTGTTCTTCTAGACGAGTGTGAAAGTCACCCTCGCTTCGCTCGGGCGACAAACCTCACACTCGTCAAAAAGAACACTTTACTCCCTAGGTGCATAATATACTATTGACGCCTGTTGAGATTCACTAAACGAAGTGTGGGGTTATGGTGCGATCTGTCGCGCACTTCGAACCGCGCATCGAAACTGCCGTATAAAAACTTTATACGGCAGCTTTGGAATGCGCACTTCGAACTGCGCATCCAGACTGCCGTATAAAGACTTTATAGGGCAGTTGTCACATTCCCACCTACGCACAACTTCGACCGACAACCCTGAAAACTTCTTTACCCTTTAAAGATATTGTACCATATATTAGTATATAAGAAACTACCTTACCGACCAAAGATCACGCAAGGCTTACCATACGTAGATTCATACCACACCGAGATAATGTACCAACATATGACACAAGCATACCCTTGCCCGATCTTCGGTAGATACATTACCTATAATCACGCATTTATAATTATACCAACACTTGATCATTAACTAATATTCAAAAGTTCACATACATATATATATTCCAACGATATAATACATATTCCAACCCCTGCAAGAACTTAGTGCGGACTACCCTCAGAGTAAACAACCCTAAGCAACTCGAGCAATGACTCATTCAATGATATCTTATTTTCGCCCAAAACTATTTACGCATAACTTTAACCGGTCAAAACAAGTGAGTCATGCTCATGCAGCTGCAGGATGTTTACTCAAGATATCGAGTACCATAAATAAGATTAGGAACCAAGTAGTAAAACTGTTTATTAAACTTGTTATTAGAAATAGCAGATACTAATATCCGGCCAAAACCTATGGTATCAAAATGCAAAACAATTAGTCATACGCAGCTGCACAGAGTCCAAGCGTGAGATTGGAATGCGGGTTAAACAACAACAACCCCACCACTCTAAGATGAGATACTATATAAACCCCTACTACTAAGATAGTTCAGTTCTTTGGTTTAGCTCAGTTCAGTCATACGTTCGACTCAGTGCACGTCAAACCGCGTTACTTCATAAATTAAGTCCAAGCCACTGTTCTTGCTTAATAAAACCTACGGTTAATATATTCACTAAATAATTAAGTTCAAACTACTGTTCTTGCTTAAACATAGTAGAATATATCGTGCTTGTAATAAACCGAACTCCTTGGTGAAATAACATATAAAATAAACTTTGTAAACCAAGTAAAAGTGTATTAGTTGTCTTACATCAAAACCCTCAACAAGGTAAATTCGCAACTCAATACATCATATCCTACATATTCTTTAATTCAGGCTAGTTACATATAAATATATAACTCAGCCAAATTAACTAATCCCAAATCAACCAAATTCCATATTTAACTAAGGCTACTGCGGATTCCGAGCCATCACCCAGGCTGGAACTATACTGCTTGGCCGAGTTAATTACCTTACATAAAAATCTTTTCGAGATTAATGAACAGGCTAAGGTTTCGAGACTTTTAAGCCAGCATTAATACTCTTACTGATTAACACGGCTGGTTTTACCAAACCTAGCCAAATCAAATACTCTAATTAGCAGGCTAGAATAAATTCTTAGCCCTAAGTAGAAGTCTTTACACCTCAGGCTGATCATTCTAGACAAGCCAAGGGATACACACATATCCCCAGCGTCAAGGCCAAGTCCCCTGTTACTCTGGCCAAACGCTAATTCTACCTATTCCTTTCCTCGTAGATGTACGGAGTTGTGGGTCATAAAAAGAGACACCGCGCAGGTAAAAAGGTACGAGAGAGGATCACGAAAGCCATCGCCAGAGATCAACGAATCTATGAGGATCTCTTAGCAAAGAACCCTCAACATACAGAATTAATAGGAGAAGTCATTAAGGAGGCCTACGGGCATACCTCCTACCAATCAGATTCCAGTACAGACACTGTAATCTACGAAAGGGAACCGCCCCTGCAGCAAGACTCAACCATTGGCTACTATACCAGCCAACCAACGCTAAGCTCCACCCATCCAGATATTCCATTGGAGCCAACAGCTGAAAACCACTCCCACCAGTCAGGAGGTCATCCACACGACTATATACAGGAACTACTGTCTAACACCAACCAGGAGTACGAATACTTGATCACGCCTCCTCAGACAACGGTATACCACTCAGTGGACTTCCAGGGCCCACAGTGCATCATAAGTACCTACGAAACCACCCTTAACCAACAGATTATCAACACCGCACCCGCTGACCATCACCACCAACCCTCTACGCCCAAGATTGTTGAAATAATCGAATTGGATTAAGGAAAACAAACGTAAGCATGCAATAAAGAACATTCATTTCATTCACAATAAAGAGTGTATATTATTCAAACTACTTTTACTTTTGTAAACCTCCCCGTGGTTCCCGTTCATGTGAACGACTTTATAATAGGAGGTAGATGATGAACCTGAGTTGGGGATCTCTCACGATTTTCCTCAGCCAGTCTGTAACATCATAGAAATTTTTGGTGACAGCTTAAGGGATTTTCCCACGGTTTAAGTAAAAGGAAAGTCATTGTCAAATACACACTCAAATCTAATATTTAATATATTTGAAATGGAATCTAGACTTAGAGCAGCAGCGACAAACAACGACCCGCTCGATCCTAAAGAACTTTTACAATTAAATATGGATTTAGCCGAAAAACTAAAACAAATAGAACAAAGGGAAACAGAAGTCCTTAAAATACAAAAGAATCTTTCTTCAAAAGAACAAAAACAACAAGCAAAAGAACTAGAATTAACAGAAAGAAATAGATTTCTGCAAGAACAAATAAACGCATTAAAAATTCAAAACGAACAACAGAAACAACTAGAACAAGAATTACAAAACTTACGTGCAGAAACCACACAAACGCGAATACAAGTAATAGATCAGGCTAACCTTAATGCCTCTACCACTAACAATATACCCACGAGACAAGCGCCTGTCCCGCCTACCAACGAAACGGATCCAAATCCACCAAACCCACCAAATCCTCCAAATCCACCAAACTCACCAGATCCTCCAAATTCACCAAACCCTCCGAATCCTCCAAATCCGCCAAACCCTCCTTTTTCACCAACACGAGAAGATGCGATACAAACCCTCTCAAACGAATTGCGAACATTAAGAAGAGAAATGGAGACAATACGTAGACGAAGTGAACCAAGGACCTCACCATACGTTACCCCAGCTTCAGATTACACCATTACAATGAAACAGGCAATTGAAACAATACCTACTTATAACGGAGAATTATCCACACTAATGTCATTCTCAAGAGCCTGCAGAAGAGCAAAGGGGATGATCGCCCCCAACGCAGAAACAACGCTAGTAAAACTAATAAAAGGAAAACTAACTTCTCGAGCCGCCATGGCATTAGAAGACAGCGAGTTCGACTCAATCCAAGAATTCCTGGACCAACTCTTCGAGATATTTAGCCCTAACAGGTCAACGAACTTCTATAGGGGAGAACTAGCTAACATATACAAAAAACAAGATGAACACATAATCGAATACATAAGTCGAGTAAAGGACTTAAAGACCGCCATTTTGGAGGTGGAGCGTAGAATCAACGGATACGCGGACACCGAAGCAATCGACATAGAAACATTGGAAAGTTTCCTCGATGGTCTCCCTGCAGACTATAGGAACGCCCTCCAGATTGCTGGTGTACATACATTCAGCGAAGCAACCACGAAAGCGATCGAAATAGGAAAACGTTTCGACAAGGATAAAGAAAGAGCAAGAGCAAACAAGGGAGACAAGTCCACTCCCTATGTACGAAAATCAGAGCCGCCTACTTGCCTCAACTGCAAACGCATTGGTCACGAAACAGAAAAGTGTAGGTTCCTCAAGAAAGAACCAACACCCGCATCCTCAACACCCCAGAATAACCAAACACAGGGTAATTACAACAATAGAAAACCAACCAACGACTACAACCCTAATAAAAGCTGCAAATATTGTAAAAACACCGGACATGACATAGACGAATGCAGAAAGAAGAAGTGGGTAGAAAACCAAAGGAAGACAGAACAAAAGGGCAATCCTCAGAACCAGGGAAACGCCCCAAGCCCCTCGGGTTCGGGCACGAAACCCCGAGAGACAGGGCAAACACGTGCGGTAAACCCACTGGAAGCACTAGAGGAAACACTATTGCAACCATCAACCTCAGTATCGGGTCAGTCCCAACAATAAATATTAAATCCACAGATCTACTCGACGATGCCAAACTTATGATTGACACGGGAGCAGAACCCAACATCATAAAAGCAAAGGCTCTAAAATCATGGAAAGAGGTGAATACTTCAGACATCATCGAAATGAAAGGTATAACCGAAAAATTAATTAAATCCTTAGGTAGCACTGAAATAGATATCAAAGGACAAAGAATACCTTTCCACGTAGTGGACAACGACTTCAGAATAAAACAAGATGGGATATTGGGATCAGCATTTTTTCACTCTACCAAAGCAACCATAGACTATGACAATGAATGCCTTTCAGTCAACGACCAATCTCTACCTTTCATTCCCAAAGAAATATTCTCAATCAGAGGTAGAACTACACAATTAGTTCGTATAGACGTAAAAAAGACAGACTTAAGTGAAGGATATATTCCACGACTCATAGGAACAGATGGAATTTACGCCGGGAAAGTCTTAGTCAAGGTACAGGATCAACAGGTAACAATACCAATAACCAACACTACAGGAAAAGAACTAACCTTCGAGACACCTGAAGTAGAAGTCTTACCTTACTACGACTTACTAAACATACCTACACAAGTGAATCTCGCGAAATTGAATGTTCAAGAGAAATCAGAACGATTCAAGGCAATTACGCCTCTACTCAGACTGGAACACTTAAACCAGGAAGAGAAAACACACGTAGAAACACTCATAATGGAAAACACAGACCGATTTCACTTACCGGATGAACCACTGGAATCAACTAACGCTATACAACACGGCATATCCACAACCGATGATACTCCTGTAAATACCAGACAGTACAGGTTTCCACCCATACACCGCGAAGAAATAAACAAACAGGTATCAGAATTGGCAAAAAACGATATTATTAAAACTTCACTATCACCATACAATTCACCAGTATGGATAGTGCCCAAAAAGGAAGATTCTCAAGGAAATAAAAGATGGCGCATGGTCATCGACTACAGATCTCTGAATGAAAAAACAATTGGAGACGCTTACCCCCTACCTAATATAACAGAGATACTCGATCAATTGGGAAGCGCCAAATACTTTTCGGTATTTGATCTGGCCTCCGGGTTCCATCAGATACCCATGAAAGAAATAGATGGTCCAAAAACGGCATTCTCTACTCCATATGGACACTATGAGTTTACGCGAATGCCATTCGGATTAAAAAATGCACCAGCAACGTTCCAGAGACTAATGGACAACGTTCTCACCGGACTTCAAGGTAACGAACTGTTCGTCTACTTAGACGATATAGTCTTATACGCAAGCTCGCTTCAAGAGCACGAACGCAAATTTAGACTCCTTATGGAAAGACTACGACAAGCTAATCTCCAATTGCAACCAGATAAGTGCGAATTTCTCAGGAAAGAAGTTATGTACCTGGGACATATCATAAGCCAAGAAGGTGTCAAACCAGACCCTAAAAAGATAGAAGCCGTAAAGCATTTTCCAATACCGAAGAATTCAAAAACCATCAAACAATTCTTGGGACTCGCAGGCTATTACAGAAGATTCATACCAAAATTCTCACAAATAGCAAAACCAATGACAGAACTCTTAAAGAAAACAAAACCATTTAAATGGACAGAGAAACAACAAGAAGCCTTCGAAATACTAAGAGACAAGCTGTGTGAAAAACCAATTTTGCGGTACGCTGATTTTACAAAACCATTCATAATCACCACGGACGCTTCCGGATACGCAATAGGGGGAGTCCTAAGTCAAGGAGAAGTAGGAAAAGATCTACCAATCGCCTATACCTCCAGACTCTTACAAGCAGCAGAATTAAATTACTCTACAATTGAGAAGGAACTACTGGCAATCGTTTATTGCGTATCTCACTTCAGATCATACATCTATGGCACAAAATTCACTTTGATAACAGATCACCGACCACTCGTATGGCTAAACTCCGTAAAAGACCCAACTTCAAGACTGGTTAGATGGAGATTAAAACTGGCCGAGTATGAATATCAACTGATCTACAAACCAGGAGCAATAAACGCCAACGCCGACGCTTTATCGAGAAATCCACCTGAGGTAGTAATACCTGAAATAAATAAAGAAACGATAAATGAAGACCCTCAAGAAATAGGACAAACACCACAAGAAGCAAAGGTAACCGCACTCACTCACGAAGCAGAATCATCCGACGAAGACATTTTCCCAGTTCCCAATAAAACCAATTTAACGGAAAAAGATCAAGACCTGTTCACAATTGATCAAACTTACTCTCTGGCACATTGTGTAGCAAAAGACTTCAAAATGGGAGCAGGCATAGCATTAGAATTCAAAAAACAATTTAATCAGGTAAAAGAGTTGAAAAAACAAAACAAAACTATCGGAGAAGTGGCCTACATCAAAAACAACGATAGATATTTATTCTACCTTGTAACCAAGGAAGAAAGTAATGGATTACCAAAACTCGAAGACCTGGTCACAAGTCTCAACAGCCTCAAGAATATATGCATGACACTAAATATATTCAAACTAGCCATGCCTCGTATTGGCTGCGGGCTGGATCAACTATTTTGGCCCCACGTAAAAAACGCAATAACCAAAATATTCAAACCGCCTTTCGAAATTCTCATTTGCAATCATACACCATCAACACCCAAAAAACCTCCGGATAAACAAAACGAACTAATCACGCACCATACAAACTATAACAAACCAATACTACCCGATGATACGGACAACAATGACGAACTAATATCACCCAACGATACAAACTATAATGAACCAATATTACCCGATGATACGGACAATAATGACGAAATAACACCACCCGACGACCTCAGTGACATCTCTTCAGAAGACGAAGACTTACCTGACGATACAACCAGTGATCAAAGTAGCGAAACCGATGACGAAATCTTCCAACCTGGAATAAATGAGTATCAACTAAGAGAACAAAACTTACCTAGGTTCATGACGACCAGGGACAGATTATCAATGCAAAAAGGCACCTTAGTATACTTCATAACCTGCAAGGGAGACGCATACGATAACGGTTCACGAGAATTAAAAGAATTAAACTTACTACCCACATTCACAGACGTTACAATAGCTCGCGCTAAAGTTAACAAAGTCAAATCCAGAACTCATATAGCTTTACCTATAAAGGAAACCATAAAAACTAACTTAGATCATGAAGTATTCACTGAAGTTATAAACTCTCTTATTGACGTTTTAAACGAATTAGAAATAACCGCATTCTCTATCACGAAAACACCTCATATAGATTCCTTGAACTGGAAAGAAATAGAAACACAACTAAAAAACATAAACAAGGAATATAGAATCCAAATCCAAATATGTACCAACCTTATAAGAACTCCACCAGAAGACGAACGGATTGATATTATTAAAGAATATCATAGATCCGCACTAGGGGGTCATAAGGGAATGAATAAAACATACAATAGAATCAGACAGTACTATTTTTGGGACGGAATGAAGAAACAAATACAAGACTTAATAGCAACATGCGTAGAATGTCAAACAAAAAAATTAACCAGAGTAAAAACTAAGCAACCCATGACTTTAACAGACACTCCTAATACAGCATTCGACAAGGTTTCTATGGACATTGTAGGTCCATTACCTATAACCCCTTCCGGGAATGAGTATATCCTAACTATCCAAGATCAATTATCAAAATATTCACTAGCCATTCCTTTACTAGAAACAAACTCAATAACTATTGCTGACGCTTTGATCACCCATCTAATTTGTAAATTTGGAGCACCCAAACAAATCCTTACAGACCAAGGGTCAAATTTAACAAGCTCTCTCATGAGAGAAATTGCAAAGAAATTTAAAATCAAACAAACAAGGACAACTGCATTTCACCCGCAATCAAATGGGTCCATTGAAAGGTCTCATCACGTCCTTACGGAATACCTAAAACAATTCATTGATAAAAATAACAATTGGGACCAATGGCTCTCACAAGCCATGTTCTCATACAACACCAGCACACATGAAGGTACCAAGTACACACCACACGAGCTAGTCTTCGGCAGGTTAGCACGATTACCATCGGATCACGAGGTCATCGAGCAAACTACCGATCGAACCTACGAAGACTACCTCGTGGAACTGTACTCGAAACTTAGAGATATTCAAAACTTAGCCAAAGAAAACTTGGAAAAGGCAAAAATCAGATCAAAACACTATTATGACAAAAAAATCAATCCTATACACCTAACTACCAACGATGAGGTATACCTCCTAAAGGAACCTCAACGTGGTAAACTAGGAGATCAATACACGGGTCCACACAAAATAATTGAAATCTTGGATAATCAAAATATTAAAATAAAGGTAGGAAATAAAGATAGAATAGTGCATAGAAATAAGCTAAAAATAGCACGACTAAGATAAGAAGAAAGTAAAGGTTTAAAAGAGTCGACACTTTGGAATACACCACAATGAAGGACTTTCATTCAAAGACTTACATATGTACATGTAGAAAAATTTAGAAATAGTACCTCATTGGGATTGTTCCAAACCCACGACTTTAAGGAATAGAAATAATTAATAAAAATTAAGATAAAATATAAACAAGGGTAAAGAAGCGGAACTTTTGTTCCAGATTCGGACAAACATGAATATACTTATATTCACTCTAATTATCAAAGTAGCATACGCGCTAATTGGATACGATTGCGGCGGAGGTGGACTCAATATAACGACACTCAGCTTAATAGATTCAACCGACTGCGACATACCTGAAGAAAAACCAAATATAGAAGAAACTTACGTACAACTATTTCAACTGTCTAAATTTAAACAAACCAAGGTTATACAATGCCGAGTGGAAATCGACCGTACAGTTTATTATTGCGGTATGCATTCGCATACCTCAGTCACCGATGGAGGCAGACAAGCCTACATTAGGGAAATCAGCGATACCGAATGTCAACATCTGCACGAGAGAGGTGAACTCAGCATTGGACACGGCAAATACATCACCAACATCAAGAGAAACACCACTACAAGAACATCAGCAACGTTAGCAGGAAGCATCAATAAGGACGGAAGCTGCGAAGGCGAATTCTTCGACGACGGTTATGGACAATGGCCCAAGGTAATAGTACAGGCAACAATCAAAATCTCTTTAACAACTCAAATGGGAACTGTGAGACTTGACGAAAACAAACTAACCCTGAGAAACGGAGTCACCTGTGAACTCAACAAAAGAACGTGTTTCGACGAAGAGGGAGGATATTCGTTCTGGGCAGACACACCTGAGGACAGCTGCAGATTTACCGATTACGATGTCCTATACGAAGGTATAGTCTCGAAAATAACAGAAAAAACAACAAATCCGATAGACGAAGCGATGACTATCTACTCCATAGCATCCAACGATGTAACTTTCGCATTAGTAAAAACGACGGAAAAAAGAACTTGTGGCTACAACATATTCAGAACGGAACACCCGAAGCTATTCATATTCGAAACTACGCAAGGAAACACCTTCATACGGAAGTCTACAGTCAAAGTTGAAAACGTAGACATATTCTCCTACGTTAATTCCAAATTTATCTACGTCGAAAGACACATCAAGAATCAACTAAATACCTTATACAGAGACATCATCACCCAAAAGTGTGAATTGGAAAAACAAGTGATAAGAAACGCCTTAACAATAGCTACACTATCTCCGGACGAATTTGCTCACAACCTCATGCAAAGCCCAGGCTATATGGCAACTGTAGCAGGAGAAGTGGTTCATATCATAAAATGTATACCAATAGAATGCCAATTGAGACAAACAAATCACTGTTATTCAGAATTACCAGTCACTGTAAGGAACTCATCGCTATTCATGACGCCTAAATCAAAACTCATCGTAAAGGTAGGAACACAACAAGAATGCAACCCGATATTAGCAGCAATGTACAAAATTGAAGACACATGGTATAAATTCACACCATCACCTGTAGATGTCATTCCTCCTAAATCACTAAGCCCAAAAACAAGGATGACCTGGAAATATATCAGCGCCGGTCCACTAGGAACAAGTGGAATTTATCAACAAAAGGACTTAGACAACCTCAGAAATCATTTGCTATTCCCAGCAGAAAGACCAGCGGTGTTAAACACTATAGCCCGAGGAGCAACGGGTCACACAATCACTAAAGAAGGAATATCAATATACAACTTAATGGATGAAGCAACCTTAGACAAAATCGCAGAGTCAACCGGAGAGAAGATCTGGGTAGGATTCATGTCCTTTGGATCACTCTCAGCCGGATTCCTAGGAATATTTGTAGTCGTCCGAATTATAAAATTTATCATAGATACCCTTATACATGGCTATACTATCCATGATATGTACGGATGGAGCATACACATTTTAGGAGCTTTATGGGGTTCAGCAACTCATCTCATAACCCACCTAGCAAGGAAAACACCATCCACCGCAGATCCAGAGATAGGACAAGAAACAACACCATCAACCATTAACCCACCAAACAACGTACCTACTGGTAAAGAAGTAACACCCACTCCAACAATCGAAGACCTAACCAACCGCCTAAGACAAATGCACGGCTCAGCCGTCACATTTGAAACTCAGGGGGGAGGTGTCACATTCCCACCTACGCACAACTTCGACCGACAACCCTGAAAACTTCTTTACCCTTTAAAGATATTGTACCATATATTAGTATATAAGAAACTACCTTACCGACCAAAGATCACGCAAGGCTTACCATACGTAGATTCATACCACACCGAGATAATGTACCAACATATGACACAAGCATACCCTTGCCCGATCTTCGGTAGATACATTACCTATAATCACGCATTTATAATTATACCAACACTTGATCATTAACTAATATTCAAAAGTTCACATACATATATATATTCCAACGATATAATACATATTCCAACCCCTGCAAGAACTTAGTGCGGACTACCCTCAGAGTAAACAACCCTAAGCAACTCGAGCAATGACTCATTCAATGATATCTTATTTTCGCCCAAAACTATTTACGCATAACTTTAACCGGTCAAAACAAGTGAGTCATGCTCATGCAGCTGCAGGATGTTTACTCAAGATATCGAGTACCATAAATAAGATTAGGAACCAAGTAGTAAAACTGTTTATTAAACTTGTTATTAGAAATAGCAGATACTAATATCCGGCCAAAACCTATGGTATCAAAATGCAAAACAATTAGTCATACGCAGCTGCACAGAGTCCAAGCGTGAGATTGGAATGCGGGTTAAACAACAACAACCCCACCACTCTAAGATGAGATACTATATAAACCCCTACTACTAAGATAGTTCAGTTCTTTGGTTTAGCTCAGTTCAGTCATACGTTCGACTCAGTGCACGTCAAACCGCGTTACTTCATAAATTAAGTCCAAGCCACTGTTCTTGCTTAATAAAACCTACGGTTAATATATTCACTAAATAATTAAGTTCAAACTACTGTTCTTGCTTAAACATAGTAGAATATATCGTGCTTGTAATAAACCGAACTCCTTGGTGAAATAACATATAAAATAAACTTTGTAAACCAAGTAAAAGTGTATTAGTTGTCTTACATCAAAACCCTCAACAAGGTAAATTCGCAACTCAATACATCATATCCTACATATTCTTTAATTCAGGCTAGTTACATATAAATATATAACTCAGCCAAATTAACTAATCCCAAATCAACCAAATTCCATATTTAACTAAGGCTACTGCGGATTCCGAGCCATCACCCAGGCTGGAACTATACTGCTTGGCCGAGTTAATTACCTTACATAAAAATCTTTTCGAGATTAATGAACAGGCTAAGGTTTCGAGACTTTTAAGCCAGCATTAATACTCTTACTGATTAACACGGCTGGTTTTACCAAACCTAGCCAAATCAAATACTCTAATTAGCAGGCTAGAATAAATTCTTAGCCCTAAGTAGAAGTCTTTACACCTCAGGCTGATCATTCTAGACAAGCCAAGGGATACACACATATCCCCAGCGTCAAGGCCAAGTCCCCTGTTACTCTGGCCAAACGCTAATTCTACCTATTCCTTTCCTCGTAGATGTACGGAGTTGTGGGTCATAAAAAGAGACACCGCGCAGGTAAAAAGGTACGAGAGAGGATCACGAAAGCCATCGCCAGAGATCAACGAATCTATGAGGATCTCTTAGCAAAGAACCCTCAACATACAGAATTAATAGGAGAAGTCATTAAGGAGGCCTACGGGCATACCTCCTACCAATCAGATTCCAGTACAGACACTGTAATCTACGAAAGGGAACCGCCCCTGCAGCAAGACTCAACCATTGGCTACTATACCAGCCAACCAACGCTAAGCTCCACCCATCCAGATATTCCATTGGAGCCAACAGCTGAAAACCACTCCCACCAGTCAGGAGGTCATCCACACGACTATATACAGGAACTACTGTCTAACACCAACCAGGAGTACGAATACTTGATCACGCCTCCTCAGACAACGGTATACCACTCAGTGGACTTCCAGGGCCCACAGTGCATCATAAGTACCTACGAAACCACCCTTAACCAACAGATTATCAACACCGCACCCGCTGACCATCACCACCAACCCTCTACGCCCAAGATTGTTGAAATAATCGAATTGGATTAAGGAAAACAAACGTAAGCATGCAATAAAGAACATTCATTTCATTCACAATAAAGAGTGTATATTATTCAAACTACTTTTACTTTTGTAAACCTCCCCGTGGTTCCCGTTCATGTGAACGACTTTATAATAGGAGGTAGATGATGAACCTGAGTTGGGGATCTCTCACGATTTTCCTCAGCCAGTCTGTAACACAGTTCTGAAACCAACCGTATAAAGTGACACTTTGTGGATCGAAAACAGGCATCAAAAAGTGACTTTTCAATGCCTATGCCGAAAAAAAATATTTTACTTTTCAATGGCAATTTTTTTATTGGTAAAGTTATGGCAGTCTATATAGCCTTATATTTTGAATATAGAAATGCTGCAGTCACCACTGAATCATTGATTGATAGTTTATATATCTGAAATATATCTGTAATAAAATATTGCCCTCGTACAATTATAAGTATTCTGTATTATTCATAAAAAGCCTAAATCCACTTATCCGTACCTACATGTCACTTATGTACATACACTTCTGAGGAACACACAACTAATTGATCTATTTTCACACACTTCCAGATCGAGACATTTTTCCAGGTATTATATCGGTCGCTCTATATATGAGTCATATCGAAGATGAAGTGTGTAATAAGATTGATCGATATATACGAAATATGGTATCATTCTTCACTGTGCACTAATGTGACTTCTGCAAAATAGCTATCCCTATACTGAATATTTTCAGGCGGAAGTCCATGGATGAATGTATATGTACATGGTTTTCCAATCGGAAGTTGGAACTGTGGATTTATGAAGTTCCTCAGATTCCACAAGTCATAAACACGATTTTCTATAAAGACGCAGGCGAATGTACCTATGTGTATATTGAAAATATACAGTTGGATATTTAAAATATATCTTTAATACACAAAGGAGTCCACCTGAATATTTATAGGAATCCATGTTTATTACTCATACGAGTCCATGAAATCCCATTCATTCCCGGTTCCACATTGCTATAGGAAAACCATGTACATTAATCCATGGATTTCCACCTATAGCCATTTTCAATAGGGGAATAGACCTTTTCCACACGGCGTGCGCAAAGTTCGATTTTGCGCACGCTTTGCGTGCATAAAATTCAACTTAACGCGCGCTGTGTTGAAAAATGAAGTTCGATACACGTGCGAAAGATGATTCTCGACTCGTGTGATTGTCACCCTCGCTTCGCTCGGGCGAAAAACTTCACACTCGTCCGAGAATCAACACTTTCGCACTAGTATCGAAAAGTACTATTTCCACTTCGAAGATATACAAACACAGAATATAATAAGTACACGTCGTTTTGTCGAAAGAGGACAATATTACACTAATTAAGCTGCAATGTACGAGATCGCATGTCTTGGAAATATAAATATTTTATTTTACAATAGTCTGCGAAAAATTGCGAATATATCTACTAAAAAAGTTTCAGTATATCGAATACAATATCGTATTCCATTCTACAACTAACTACGCTAAATTAAATATCCGTAGTTCACCGTAGGGTTTCATAGATAAGTCGTAGAAAATATATATATATATTATCGTATCGCATTCTATGACTATCTATGAAAAACTACGGTGAACTACGGATATTTACTATGAATATCGCATACAGTATTATATATGTCGGCGCGCATCGCTTTTTGGACCTTTTTCTCAGAGAGATGGAGCGATATTTATCATCTCGCTCGCACGGAGCCGTTACTGCGATGATAGTCGCTCGATTTTCGAAAAGAAGGACTATCGTTGCTGGGCTCCTGTTGTTTTAAGAAAGATCTGCGAAGAGATCATTATTGATTCGAAAAAGGAGCTCGCGGAACCGTGACATCTCTCATGAAATTATAATTTGAAATACGAATCTATTTGGTGACTTGTCTTTATATTTTAAAAGTTAATTCTACTACTGTTCTCTGTTATTTGTTTGATAAATTAATTTACTGATAAAATGCCTCCGAAAACGAGAAAGGATACTTCTTCTCTTTCTTCGTCTTCTCTATTGAGAGACGATTCGTCTTCAGAAGTGGGATGTGATCAGATACGCCTTCAAATAATTCCTGAAGAAATTTTACCAGGACCGTCAACATCTGCGCACCAAGATGTACATGAAAATACGTCAGAACAACGATGGCAAGAGTTGATGGAAATGCAGAACAGAAGCATGATGGAGTTAGTTCAGGCAATTCGCAGACCGGTAGGCTCATCTTTTACTGACCAATCTGTGTCTTTGCCTAAATTTGATCCCGACAAAGGAGATGTTGACGCACAAGCATGGTGCTCGACGGTAGACTTGTGTATGGAGAGAGACATTCTTCACGGAAGCTCCTTAATCAAATCTTTAAGTCGGGCAATGAAGGGGACTGCTGCTTCTTGGTTTCCCCGAGTGAGCTTTGCCGGAATGACATGGGACCAATTTAAAGATATTTTCTTGGCGAGGTATGATACTGTCGAAACCCCTGCTGCAACTCTTTTACGCATTAACTCCGGAAAGCCAAAGGATGGTGAATGCCTAGCTGCATATACAACGAGAATTCTCAGCACTTTGATGACCCGATGGCAGTATTTGACAGTTGAACAAATTGCTGTTTCCATTGCTTTGGCGCATGCAGTTCAAGTGGAACCGCGTTTACAGAGACTAGCCTACACTACAGAGATAAAATCTCGTTCTCAACTTCAACGGGAATTGATGGCTCAAGAATATCGGAAACGACCTGCGAATTTTTCCCGAAGTGGTGAAACACCTGATTCTAAGAAGATGAAACTTGCTGTTCCTTTGACGTGTTATGGCTGTGGCAAACCAGGACATCGAATTTCTGAATGTCGGAGTCGACAAACATCGCAGGAACAGAACTCCAAGAAACCATCGGTGAAAAAGCCTTCTGTGACTTGTTTCAAGTGTGGAGAGGTTGGACACATTGCTCCTCGCTGTACGAAGCCTAGTTCAAGCACTTCTCAGGCTGTTCGACGTGTTGAGACTTGTGCGATTGAGTCAATAGATGGACACTTATTACACTCTGGTGAGCAGTTTCTATTTTGTTTCGATTCTGGAGCTGAATGCTCTCTGATCAAAGAAAGTATCGCGAATAAGTTTTCGGGAAAACGCCAAAATCGGATAGTCACTTTAGTAGGTATAGGAAAAACTACTGTTAATAGTACTACTCAAGTTTTGTCGAATGTGACTATCAATGGTCACTGTTTAGAAATTTTGTTCCATGCGATTCCTGACTATTATCTTAAGGCTGGTATCCTGATAGGCCGTGAAATATTGAATCGTGGTTTCGCTGTAGAAATGACTAGTAACAGTTTGATTTTGAAAAGATTAATGACCATAAATATCTGTCATGAAGAAGCACAATCACGAAATTTTGATAATATTGATACAGATGTTCCTATGTCTGACAGAGATTTGCTTCTTTCGATTCTTGAAGATTTTTCTGAGTCTTTTGTTGAGGGTACACCTAAATGCAAAGTTAGTACCGGACAATTAGAGATTCGTCTCATTGATCCTAACCGTACAGTACAAAGACGACCTTATCGGCTTAGTCCTATTGAAAGACAAGTAGTTCGTGACAAAATTAAAGAATTAATCGATGCCAGTATTATTAGACCAAGTTGTTCTCCGTTTGCTAGTCCCATTATTTTAGTTAAAAAGAAAGATGGTTCGGATCGGATGTGCGTAGATTACCGAGAGCTTAATAGCAACACAGTTCCCGATAGATATCCGCTACCGTTAATAGCAGATCAAATTGAGAGATTAGGAGGAGCAAACTATTTTACGTCCCTCGATATGGCAAGTGGGTTTCACCAAATTCCTGTTCATCCAAATTCTATAGAGCGTACTGCTTTCGTTACGCCTGATGGACAATATGAATATCTTTCGATGCCATTTGGTCTACGTAATGCTCCTTCTGTTTTCCAGCGGGCAATAAATAAAGGGCTTGGTGATCTTGTGAATACATTTGCAATTTGTTACATGGATGATGTTCTAATCCCATCTCGTACAATTGAGGAAGGTATTGAGAGACTAAAAATTGTTTTAACCGCATTGACTGAGTCTGGTTTTTCTATCAATTTGAAGAAATGTTCTTTTCTGAAAGTAAGGGTAGAATATCTTGGCTATGAAGTTTCTGCGGGAGAAATTAGACCAAATCCTCGTAAAATTAAAGCTTTAACTGAACTTCCACCTCCAGAAACGGTTACGCAGCTTAGGCAATTCATTGGGCTTGCTTCCTATTTTCGTCAATTTATTTCTCGTTTCTCTCAAATCACAACTCCGCTGTATAAACTTACTTCTGGAAAAGGCAAAATTATTTGGACTGAAGAACATGAGAAGATTCGTCAACTTTTAGTGTCTCAGTTGACGAGTAGCCCGGTGTTAATGATCTTTGACCCTACCTACCCGATAGAGTTGCATACTGATGCTAGTTCTCTTGGATATGGTGCTGTCTTCGTTCAAAAAGTTGATAAAAAGTAACATGTGATAGCTTATTTTAGTAAGAGAACAACACCTGTCGAGTCACGCTATCATTCATATGAGTGAGAAACTCTTGCTGTTGTCAACGCTATAAAACACTTTCGTCATTTTCTGCAAGGTAGGAATTTTACAGTTATGACTGATTGTAATTCCCTTAAAGCTTCTCGTACTAAGGTAGATTTGACTCCTAGAGTTCACAGATGGTGGGCCTTTCTACAGTCGTTTGACTTTGATATTGTTTACCGGGATGGTAAGCACATGTCTCATGCGGATTTCTTTTCACGAAATCATTTACCAGAAGTATCAGAAATTTCTCATCGTGAAACGGTTGAACAAAAACGTGTAGATTTGGCAGAGATATCTGATGACTGGTTAAAAGCTGAGCAACAAAAAGATGAAGAAATCACTACCATAGTTTCGAAACTTAATTCTCTGTCGTATTGTGATGTTTTTGATTCATATGAACTACGTTCAGGAGTTTTGCATCGCATAATACAAAGAAATAATCGAACAATTTCCTTACCGATCGTTCCTAGAGCTTTTCGTTGGAGTGTGATTAATAATTTACACGAGTCTCTAATGCATTTGGGTTGGGAGAAAACTTTGGCAAAAGCATTTGAAAATTATTGGTTTCCTAAAATGTCAAAGTATATTCGGAAATTTGTTGAAAATTGTATTACTTGCAGAATTTCAAAATCAAACTCAGGAAAAGTTCAAGCAGAGCTACATCCTATTCCTAAAGAAAACATTCCTTGGCGAACAGTTCATATAGATGTTACTGGAAAACTTAGTGGTAAAAATAATACTAAAGAATATGTCTTTGTCATTATTGATGCATTTACCAAGTTTGTCTTTCTTCGTCATTCTCTTTACGTTGACGCTGCGAGTGCTATTAAAGCCCTTAAATTTTCCGTTTCTTTATTCGGTTCACCAGCTCGTATTACAGCTGATCAAGGCAGATGTTTTGCTAATAAAGATTTTCGTGAATTTTGTAATGACAAGAATATAAATCTTCATTTGATAGCTACTGGAACCAGCCGGGGTAATGGTCAGGTGGAGCGTGTTATGAGTACTCTCAAAAATATGCTCACATCAGTTGAGACAGAAAATGTTAGGTCTTGGCAAGACGCTTTAGGTGACATACAAATAGCGATTAATTCTACCGCAAATAGGGTTACTAAGGCAAGTCCTTTGGAATTACTTATTGGAAAAGTGGCAAGGCCTCTTACATTACTTCCTTTACATGATCAAGAGCTAGAAGTAGATATATCTGAGATCAGAGAGCTGGCTGAAAATCTTATGGAGAAAAATGCTAAATTAGAAAAATTCAGATTTGATAAAAATAAAGCTAAGCTTTGTAAATTTTCTGTTGGAGATTTTGTGCTGATTCAGAATCATGAAAGAAACCAAACAAAATTAGATCCGAAGTTCAAGGGTCCTTTTAAAGTAGTCGAAATATTGCATGGTGATAGATACCTTTTGCAATCTATTAATTCTAACCGCACTCATAAATATGCACATGATAGGTTAAGAAAAATGCCTGAATGTTCTATTCCCACGGAGCTTGATGTTTGTAGTGAAGATAGTGTCGAATAAGTGATGACAGTGTCGGCGAGTTTTAATTGAACATCGAAATTAGAAGTAGCATTTGATTTGAGTTGATTTGGCAGAACTGGGTATCGAAGAGTTTACTGTGATGTGGCTCTGAGATAATGAAGTTGAGCTTACTGTGAAGTAGCTCTGAGTTGAGAAATGAAATTACTATTTTGTGATTCTTATTTGGAACACACACTCATTGTGCTTATTAGTTGCAAATCATAAAGACCCTAACCCACTTTGTGGACGGAGATGGTGCAATGTAACGGCAAATGGTGTGGTGTTGTGTTGATATGGTCTCTGGCTGGTTGACATGGTTGACAGCTATTTGATAGTTGGTTGACATGGTTGACAGTCGATTCGCATGGAGAACACAGAGTTGCTTTGAAAGCAAATGATATTTGGAGTGATCTTGTAGTTCTGTCAAGGACACTCATTTGTGCTTTGAATTTATTGTTGCAGTGTTCTTTGAGAAACATCGTTAAAAAATGATTTTGGGATAGAGCATTAGTAGAGAGGGTGCAGTATACCGTTTATGACCCTCCCCTCCCCTTTTTTTTTTTTCCCCTTTTTTTTACTTTTTTTTCCCCTTTTTTTTTACTTTTTTTTTCCCCTTTTTTTTTACTTTTTTTTTCCCCTTTTTTTCCTTTTCTTTTCCTTTTTTTCCCCCTTTTCTTTTCCTTTTCTTTTCCTCTTTTTTCCTTTTTTTCTTTTTTTTTTCTTTTTTTTTTTTTTTCAATCCTAACCTGAGTTAATTTCAACTATCCTAACCTAAGAGAATTTCATCGATCCTAATTTAAGAAAACTTATGTATACTTATCGAATGGAAATAAATATATATGGTGAATGTAGGGAAAGGATAGGGTTGGTAAAAAACGCACAGGTGAATATTGTTATAATGGTTGTTTATTCATATCATTTAATATTTATAAAGGTAAAGATCCAAACTTATGTTTACTAAAAAAGGTTCAAGCTTATAACTGAGATTTATTTAACAGTATTGCGTATAAAAATTACAACTAATTATGTTAAGGCTTATTCTAGAGAAAGAACAGTCGTTTCTTATGCTAAATGCTCAAACTTTAATGTTTACACGGCGAGCAGTGTTGAATACATTCGAGCACACAAGTTTCATTTTTAGAACACATGTCTTTAGACTTGCGGCTTATACAGCTGTAGAAGGATTCGACCACTTTATCATTCGACTCGAGATTCTCACTGAAGATATTTGTAAATTGTTCAAGTGTGAAACCCTGACTCATATGGTGCAGGAACATAATGCAGAATTGTCCGCATACACGGGATGAAAAACTCTGTAGTTGCTTGTCATTCCATCGGTAGGATGTGCAGTTTCGTCGCAGGGCACGTAGATAATGCGGTATGAGTGGTGGCATACCCATACTGTCGAAGTATATTCCATTGTAAGAGTCTGGCACATAAAAGGCAACCCAATGAGATCCTGGTTTGGTATGCTCATCCGTGTTCGCTACGATAACAGCTGGATATGACCATCTCAGGGGTATTTGGTCGGCTGGAAACACGCCCCTAGAACGGGCAGGTATCATCTCCAACGCTTTGTAGATTTGAAGACTGTCCATCCTGTAACCTGGTTGACTAGGTACTGAAGTAATTATCACTGTTGCTTGATGTTGAACAGTCATCAATCTCGTCGTAGCCTAGATCTGACCTCTCGCAGCATTCTGGTTCATCAGGCGATGTCGAGGATTTGGTAATGGGAGCAAACGATGACACTGTCCTCTCGCGTAACCTCTTGTTTTCCCGCTCCTGCCACGAGTCACCACACTTGTTAATACCCGCGAAATCTGCTGTATCCTTCTTCACAGGTTTTTTCGAAGATTCTGGTCGAATATGCGCGTTCATCGATTTGATAGAGAACGAAAACGATGTCACAATTCGATCTGATAATTCGTACGGCTCCAGCCACTTCTTCAGCTTCAATGCGTTGGTCAATGCGCAGGTGAAGTTCTTTCGGTTACCCGAATGTAGGATGCATGATCTGTCCATTACCATATCTTTGAATGCTGGTGATTCCCACTCTCCGCCTTCCAGATTAATGATTTCACGTGCCATCACATCTTCAAGGAATTTAGCTTTTTGTGCACCGCGGGTGAAAATGTTCATCGCCTTACGCGTAAGAGAGCGTAGATCCGCTTTCAAATCCTCAAGACTCACATTGCCTTCGAACCATTCTATACCGTGACGGTTGCGCAGTGGCGTCATGATAGGCCTCCTGTAAAAAACGCTGATCCTCAGGATAAACCTGGCGTGCTAAATGCTGTATTTGTGCACGATCTCTCGGGTTCTTGAAAAAGACGATATAATTTGAATTGAGCGATATATCCCGCTGACCACGACCCTGATGAAACAGGTTCTGTGTGATGAAAAACACGCTCAGATTCTTATGATGACAACCCTTAGTGAACAGGTCAACGATTACGTTGTTGGAAGCCTCCCGCATTAGATCATCGACCACAATTAGCTTAGGTGTTCTATCCGTATCGTAGTCGGATTCCTGTGGTAAACCCTCTCGATACTCAATTGTAGCATCCGTTGTACCGTTTTTATTGAGAGATCCCTGGAGCGAATTCTGCTCAGCATAGTACCATAGCACACGTGAAAATCGTGTATCGCACAATTCGTCGATATTTCGCAGAAAGGTTTTGACGAAGATTGATTTACCGCAACCGGACGGTCCGGCGATTATCGCTCAAAAAGGGTGTCGCCAACGTGTGTCCATTTTTCTTATGGAGGGCTCCCACTATTTCCGACTGTACGCGACGAGTGATTTAGAAACTATGAATGAAGTTTAACTCAACCTGCGACTAACTATGCTACAATATTTTCCGAAGGAGTCTAAGTGCGTGGCACGCGCCATCTCTCATGCGATGCGCGCTTTTTCTCAGAGTAGATATATCATATGAAAAATTTGTTTGTACTACATATATATATCAAAGGCTGAACTAGCACGTATACCGATTATGATTGACTGGTGGGCGGGGAGTTATTAATATGAACTGTTTGGGGTTCGGATTCAGACGTTTATTTCGTTGGGGAGGTAGCAATATAAACAGAAGTTTTCCCACAGGTATATTTAAAGAAAAACTGACCGCGTCGTTATACGGTCATTAATCTTACATAGAATATCTTGTACTTATTTCTACAATGGTTAGGTATGGGCTTACTAGGGAACAGTTTTATTTATTACAGCGATAGACCGTGACAAAGTAGGTATGCATTGGCTTATATTTAAAGCTGATATTTACACAGTTTCTATTATTTTACACTTCTAATAACAAGGTTATGACACAAATACTATAAAGGATATACGAATATTACGAACAAGATGAATATTATTATCGATGTTACATATATTACAATTGAGTTACTTAAATAATATAAGAGTATTATGGACAGAGTAAATAATGTAAATATCACCTGCAAAGGAATTAAAAAAGATAGGCAAGATTAATATTATAAATATCACCTGTAAATAAGCTAAAAAAGATAGGCAAGATTAATATTATAAATAAGACGAACGATAGCGAAAAGTACGGAAATGCAAAGAGCTCAACAGGATGGTTGAAACAGTGAATCTGTTCGTCATGACCTATAGCGGAGTTTAGACCTACGAACACGACACGACCTACTTCGACTATTCACCGGTGTGACCGTAGGGAAGGGTATCCCAACTATCTCTACAGCATCGCCTCTTTACAAAAACAGGCCGACAGGTCTTCGTCTGGTTCCTGGTCACTACATCATGTGTTACAGTTCGTCCTATTCCTCGAAAGTCTACTCGAATCGGCGCTGCATCCTCCTCTACCATTTCCTTGACAGATTTAAAATTTATTTTCAAGCGAGTTGAATAGTTCAAGCTAATTCCTTTAACCTTGCAGACTTCTACCTCCCTTCCGTCTGGACACACCACTATGAAAGCGTAGAATTTCGCGCCACCGGATACAAACGCCCGTATGTAGCTACCCCTACCATACTGCTCAAGCTCGTTGGTCATATTACCCAAAAAATTACCGACCGGCGGTTCGTATTCTCCAACCCTACCCGAACGAACATAAATAATAGAATCTGTATCATAATACAATACACGACGATCTAGCTTTTCCAAATAAGAATATAATGTCAGCCTCGCCTGTGCCGTTGTATATGCCGCTATGACTACATTCGCGAGGACGGATGGCTCAATACTCTGATCTATATAGGACCAGCGGGCGTACAACACGTCGTCGTTGACGGGGACTAGATCCTCCAGTGAAATCGCTGGATTTGTTAGCAGAGCCAACAGTCCCTCCCGCGTATCAATGACGGTCGTCTTTGACATGTTGTCCCGTTGACCAAACTTACCCCAGAATGAGTTGAGGCATAACTTCGCCACAGAGCGAAGCCCTGGATTTTTTTCGATTTTCTCACGGTCTAGCTCTACTCCCTCTACTAGTTTATACTGCCGGATATAGTCTGATCGCGCATCCTCGGTGTCGCAACCAACGGGCCAGCCGCTGGCCTCCTGTTTAAGTTTGAGAAAAGTACGTATATAACCCGTGAAGTGCCCACCCTCTCCGGTCTCTGGATTAAACTTGGTGACCTCGTACTGCCAGATTTCCGATACCGATATGACTTTGTACCCTTTTTTTACAGCCTCTTTCAATTCAATCGAAACCCAAGTGCCGGATAAATATCGTTTGTGTTCTTCATGATGCGGGCATGGAGATTGTAATAATTCGCGACAACACGTGTAACAAAGCGGAAACATTAGCTTATTATGCATGCGGAACGGCAGCACGGGATGATAAAGTCTACGAGGTGGCAGCACGACACATTGAACCAATCCCTCGACTCTGGTAAGATCTACACCCTGCTTCCCTATTAACGACTCACATTCTCGCCCTACATATACCTTTGGGTGACCACGCGGGTATTCACCAGTCGCATTGACGTACGGATACAGCGAGCAAACATCAACGTAGTGTATTTGCTCACTGCCCTCGCCATCTACTTCGTAGAGCCGCGACGTATTACCGGTCCTACCTCCGAAAAAGGCATCACGAGGATTCAATTTAGTTATACCTAACATCGGAATAAGCGCGTTATCCTCGATATATGCACGCAGCACTGCATCTGTTTCAACCATCCTATTAAACTCACACTCCCATATCTCCTCGACGATCATCCCTTGGCTCCGCAGGCGTCTTGTCTTGGCTATAGTCTGTTCGAGCCGCCGATCCATGCTCTCGCCAACCGGTTGTCGCTTATCCCTGTTGACGCGGAAACAACGGGGACAACCGTGCCAGTAACAGCCATGGAACTCCAGCACATGCTGTACGCCATCAGGCTCCGCGTAGTAGCCATCAACTCGGCGTCCCTGTACCACTCTCTCTCTTCCTCTACCAGCGTGTTCGATCTCAATACCGAGCTCATGCTCCCGCCATACCAACCACTCGATGGCTTTACGTGATTGTTTATCGCCTAGCCTGTACCCGGCAGGAGGAATAATCCCGATTTGATTGTCACGTAAAAAGTTCTTTCGAAAAACCATCGAGCAAGCCGACGCAATAGTCGTACTCTCCGTAAACGGACAAACCTTTCCTGTACGTTGAAAGATCTTCCGGAAAGCTAAACATGCGAGTCGTAGAATTGTCACGTCTGACTGACAGTACCTTAGCAATTCTACATCAAAGTTGAAAATATAATTCTCTCTAACTGACCTATTATACCATTTAAAAAAGTTTTCCCTAGCCTCTCTCGTCATAGTATCTGGTGAGTAAAACTCGACCGCAGGTAAGGGACCCTCATACCCCTGATTAGCCGGGGTATTAAACAAGTGTGGGAATAATCCTTTTTGGGTGGCCTCAGGTAAACCGAATGCCTTTGGCAATGCCGACAAAGCCATTGGCATGTACGCCAGTGAGTCTAAGAAACGGGTGTTGTTTGTCTCCAAAAGTATTATTTTACTCCCGTTGAGTATAACCCGCGGCGGTTCGCCTCCGTTCTCCACCAGATACTTCAGAATAAACTGCGCGTCAAAACCCTTGGCGTTATGTGCTATGCATATAATCTTTCTATATCCGTCAACTTTCCTATCAACGAGCTCGATGAGCTCCTTCACTGGGTCCCTACTAAAAACAAATTCTCGTTGAGCACCGCACCCTGCGCAACCCTCACTAAAATCCTCATCTATACAACGCGTGCAGACCCGCTGCGCGACGCACAGATTTGGCACGTGTACGTTCACTGCATCGTCTCCGTCTAGTGTCTGGTCCTGTTGTGTCTCGAAATCATAAAAAATGAATATATAATTCGCAGGTTCTCCTACGGTATGTTTCACAGGTCTCATATAGCAGCTATGCTCTATCTTTTGATTTGAACGACAGGTCTTGCAGTATGTTTCCCAGCAGACATGTTTCCCCTTGGATTTATCCATATAGATATCACAGGTTTGGCAAATCCGCAGGGTACTGCAGATTGACCGCTTTCCGCTAAACGAACCGGGCTTTGCGTGGTTATTAAGACATTCAATGCCGTAAAACTCACGTCTACACGAGATACATTCCCTTCGATCAGCCCTCGTATCGCAAGCGGGCGTCGTCAAACAACGAGGACATATATTAGAGCACCTGTGCTCCATACCACGAGAATAGCCTACATTACACGGTATGCAAAAAAAATTAGAGGCGGCTGCTGCACTGATATTTAAAATTACGTCATAATGTCTGTTTCGTTCGCTGTAAATAATGTTGACTCTATAGGTTGCAGTCCGTCCCAAGCCTACCACAATATCTTCGCCATTAAAAAAAGGTTCTCCGCCCTTTCCAAGTGTACGCCAAAAGTAAACAGTTATGACAGTGTCGTATCGTGCCAAATACTGCTGAAACTGCAGGAGCTCGTTATACCCGCACCCCTGTTCGGGTATCGTGACGTGTGCCTTTCTAACTAATTCCTCAGCCCTCTCTTTTTGATATTTTTCGTTGTCCCTAGCCCTGTTCCACATATTTTTAAAATCAGGATACGCACCCTTACGCGCGTATACCCCAGCTACGAACAACGCCCGTGGTAAACATAAATTATCATCGTTTTTAATTTTTAAGATCGACCGCTTATTTAATATTCCCTCCCCGTCCAGCCGTAAGCGTTTACCCCTCCCGACAGGTAAATTGACCGTAAATATATTGATAGTAAAAGGCTGATCTATCGAAAACTCACGCGCACTCTGCGTGATTCTAAACACGAGACCCCATAAATCCTCGAATTGAAAATCGCGTGCCGGTCGAAAGTTTAAACCCGCTGCACCCCTCGTGAAACCATCCGTAACAAATGTTATACCCATTAGATCCCCCTGACCGCACAATGATCTGAAATAACTATGAAGTTCCCTAAATGCGTCCTCTAACCAACGTAGTGAGTTTTCCGTCTCTGGCGGAATTATGATTTTTACCGTGACCTGATTTCCAGCTAACCCGAAACGCGGATATCTTTTATTCACACGCTGTGTGATTCTAAATCGTCCTGATCTATTGCCTTCTACGTCTTCTACTTCTGGATCTAACCCTGCATCCTGAATCGGTACACTAACCCGCCTGACAACCTCCGGTCGATCCTCCTGTTCAGGTACATCGTCCGATGGGGCATTACGCTTTCCTGCACGACGAGCTGCTCCACCCTGCTGTATTCCTGAAGTGCTAGCCCCTTCGTTGACCGCGTATATTCTGGCTGGAATTCCTGACGTTGAGGTAGAAGCTCCAGCGTTAACGTTGAACAGACCTGTCGCTGGTTTCGTTCTCGGTACATCATCTGTAAAATTATTCAAAACTATGAAAAAAAATTACATAAATTTGAATGACAGAGAATAAGCTTCAGCATTTTTCGGGTAGGAGTGTACTCGTGGCATATTTTCTAACAACACTTACCGCTCACAGGTGTATACCGCGTACTTTCACTCAATAGATCCGGCGCATATCGACAAATTTCATCCGTCGTTTTAGCGATCATGTCCGTCTCGTTCGCATCCTCCGCATCCTTCATCGAGACTTGTGATAGCCGCTCCATAGTCTCCTCTATAGCCGGTGCACCGTCCGTATCTACAGCAGGATCATCCTGTGTAAATGCCATCGCACTTTCAACCGCTAATTCATAAGCCTCGACAGCTTCTATAGCCTCCGCTTCTTCTCGTGCTATAACCGTGGTATTGTGACTTGTTCGCTGACATGCTGCCGTCTTCAGAGCCTGTCCTCGCCGCTTGATGGTATTTGCCACTATTCGAAGATCCGACGGTATAAGGGCAGTTTTCAAGATTTTCAACATTTGTCTCATCCAAAAAGGTCTGCCCACTAAGGTAGAACACGTCACGATTTGCATGACTATCCACAACTCAAGGGTACCGATAATATTACGTAGAACCGTCGTCACCTCCTGCTCGGTATTCATGTCCTTGACTCGATGGTACCACTCACGCATACGCTTCGTAACAACCTCCGGTCTTGTAGTTTCGAGGTACCGTATCACCATCAGGATTATACCTTTCACGGTTGATATGATACGTTTATCCTCAACACGATTCATCGTAAAAAAATATCCGCCAAAATAAATTCAAACAAAAGAAAAATAAGGACTTGTCCAGAATTTTCTCGAAGCTCAAACTTGTTCGCTTGGTTACAATGCCTTTCACGAATGAAAAAACAAACACAACAGTAATTGTTAAACCATTCGAAATCAGAAGATCACAACCAGCAGAGTCTCCCCTACTGAATAGTTTTTCAAACTGATAAAATGACACGTTTTTGGCGAGTCTATATATGTTATGCTTGGTACCCTGCTCATCCCCACTCAGTGTAAATGAACCAATCGTTGATATTACTACCACCCGCCAATCCTTGACCATTTTTGCCTACCTGAAACACTGTCACTATACTTCGAGCTGACTGTCGTCACCTTCATATTGCTTTTCACCCGACCGGCCCTTGCGCCCGCAAGTCTGTACCTGCATGCAGTGCGCCTCTAATCCCCCAACCGCACCTCTGCACACTGGACAAAAGAATGTACTACCTTCGCAAGGGTAGCCGGAGCGTGAACTTGAACATACAAAATCGGTATTTACCATTGCGTCCCTTACGCCCGCAAGTCTGAACCGGCATAGCGGTCATCGTTAATCCCCTACCGCACCATGGTACGCGAGACAAAAGAACGTACACTTGCACCTTTGCGGGTAGTCGAAGCGTGAACTTGAAAATAGAAATCAGTTAATTACATTTTTGGGGCAGGCTGATTACAAAGGCAGCTGCATCGTACACCTATCTATTTCCTTTCACTGTCTTAAGCTACCCCCTGACAAACAAATCTTTAAATGTTTAACCAGCAGAGTATAATTGCCATCTTTCGACGAATTTTGCGGGTATATAATACAGTGTTTATTCTCCAACGTTACTTGAACAATGCCACCGTAAATGGCCGATTATCTGTTTGAAAGGCGTACACCGTATAATACATTCATATTGTTCGGTTGCTAAGAAAAGTAATTATTACCGGACCATTGTCGCGTCGTACTATTAGACAGGTTGAAACTGGTAGGCCTGCCCTGACAAATAGTTTCCAAAGAGACGGGGGTTCTTTATTTTTTCTAGGATCGGTTTTACAACAGACGGCAATATAACCCAAAAGTAATTACTTGAACCTATCCGTGCAGATTGAAGCCTTGCAAACTTTTCCTTCAAACTTTTAGGCAAAAATCTACAGCTACCTGCAAACCCTTAGAGCCATAAACGGCATACTGCCTGGGTATAATGCCAGGTGTCGGCACCCATGGTATCCCAGAGCCACGCTGATTTTATATGTAAGTACCGCGTCCACTGCTACAACCGTGAAATCCCTCAGCCTAGCTGAAAAACTTATCCCTACCCTCTGAGGAATAATAAAACCTCACCCAGTAGTGGGGGGTTTTTCTTGAAATATTAAGGGGTCTGTAAGCATCTACGCCAGTAGTTACGAATAGCCCGTGCTTGCAACAGTGAAAAACAGTTACTCTGCATCAATATTTTTCAGTGTCTGAATCATAATTTCATCATGTTTAACTCTCAATCTGTGCGTGCATTACAAAAACCTCATTCAGTTGATAAACCACTCATAATTGACCCTCTGCGACCAACCAGGCGGATGCTACTATCAGCCACATATGGAATAAACCCTTCGTTTTCAACGGCAGTCTCGGTTGGATATTCTTTAGTCGGTGAACGTTTCGAGCCTATTGTGCAGCTCAGTGGTCAAGGTGGAAGTATCATCGCGATGAAAACTGATGTTTTTTGGAACTTTTTAACAAAGTTGAGCAAAATCAACGATTACTTCGCTAAACCAACGACCGCAGCCTATACTCCAGCCGATTCTACCGATACTACGACCATAGATGTGAACGGTTATACCGTTTCCTTCATCCTGGCTCACGGTTTGAGAGCCATCAAGCTAACAGAACCAGCTGAGCAGTGGAAAAAGGAAGAAGATCGAGACACAGACGATGAGTCATCTACTTACAATTCTACCAGTCTTAAGAAACGGAGGTTGGACTCGCCGTCCATCGTGCTGCAGAAAACATCGTTCGATGGACTAAATGCCATATCGGGGTGCGTCTGTAATCATTTATGTCGTCTAAGAGAACATGCAGTTCCTGTGAACGAACTTAAAGACGAAATGGTAAGGGAACTCTCTACACTGGCAAACGCGTTTGGCTTTACGGATACACCTCTTTATCGTTTCACAGATCTTGTCTTAAAAGATATTAACGAACGGCTGGATGGGGTACAGTCGAATTTGAAACCGAATCTTAGTACGTATATGTATAAAATTGTTTTGCTTGAACTAAAGGCTCTGTTCGCTCTTGACATATCCGAGGAAATTAAGGGCTCCATGGATTCAACATATAGTGTATACCCACGTTGAGCATTTAGCATAAGAAACGACTGTTCTTTCTCTAGAATAAGCCTTAACATAATTAGTTGTAATTTTTATACGCAATACTGTTAAATAAATCTCAGTTATAAGCTTGAACCTTTTTTAGTAAACATAAGTTTGGATCTTTACCTTTATAAATATTAAATGATATGAATAAACAACCATTATAACAATATTCACCTGTGCGTTTTTTACCAACCCTATCCTTTCCCTACATTCACCATATATATTTATTTCCATTCGATAAGTATACATAAGTTTTCTTAAATTAGGATCGATGAAATTCTCTTAGGTTAGGATAGTTGAAATTAACTCAGGTTAGGATTGAAAAAAAAAAAAAAAGAAAAAAAAAAGAAAAAAAGGAAAAAAGAGGAAAAGAAAAGGAAAAGAAAAGGGGGAAAAAAAGGAAAAGAAAAGGAAAAAAAGGGGAAAAAAAAAGTAAAAAAAAAGGGGAAAAAAAAAGTAAAAAAAAAGGGGAAAAAAAAGTAAAAAAAAGGGGAAAAAAAAAAAAGGGGAGGGGAGGGTCATAAACGGTATACTGCACCCTCTCTACTAGCATTCCAGCATTCTCTTGATAGATTTTTAATGAGGTCAGGCAGGCCGAACGTATTCAGAAATTTTAGGAAAAATTCCTGTTTTCACAGATAACGATACTGATGCACACGAGGACGTGTGAAGAGTCAGTATGGCCGTGTCGGCGCGTATCGCTTTTTGGACCTTTTTCTCAGAGAGATGGAGCGATATTTATCATCTCGCTCGCACGGAGCCGTTACTGCGATGATAGTCGCTCGATTTTCGAAAAGAAGGACTATCGTTGCTGGGCTCCTGTTGTTTTAAGAAAGATCTGCGAAGAGATCATTATTGATTCGAAAAAGGAGCTCGCGGAACCGTGACATCTCTCATGAAATTATAATTTGAAATACGAATCTATTTGGTGACTTGTCTTTATATTTTAAAAGTTAATTCTACTACTGTTCTCTGTTATTTGTTTGATAAATTAATTTACTGATAAAATGCCTCCGAAAACGAGAAAGGATACTTCTTCTCTTTCTTCGTCTTCTCTATTGAGAGACGATTCGTCTTATATATATATCGTATTCCATTCTGCCACTATCTATGAAAAACTACGATGAACTACGGATATTTACTACGAATATAGCATACAGTATTATCCCATTCTACGACTATCTACGAAAAACTATGACAGAATACGGAAAACCACGATGAACTACAGATATCTACTACAAAGATCGAAATCATATCGAATTTCGTTCTAGAACTATCTACGAAAAACTACTACTTTGTGCAATATCTGACGTGAAAAAAAACTACGAAAAGTCCGAAATCCTCTACTTTTTCGTAGATCATTTTCGTAGTTTGACGTAGAAATTATTTTCACCAGGGCAGCGACGAGTACGACACAATGCCTGACGAGCAAGGAAAAAACACCGACCAGACTCCGACTGGCCGCGAAGTGGGAGATAGGAATGAGCGTGAGAGCGTGACGAGAGACGAGGCTGAGCCAGAGCCGCTAGAACCTGGAAATCGCTTTAGTAGTCTCGGTGAAACTTTGAGGCATTTCAGGCGGTTTGATATTAACGGGCGTGAACTAAACGTCAAAATAAATATTCCCGATGCCAGTGCGAATCCTTGAGAGTGGTCAGAGGGTGCGTTCAAAGACTTGCACACATACGTCACTGCAACCTGTCATGGGGATAATTACATAGGCTTTATTTTTCACGCGGAAAGTTTCAATGAGGGGGCCGCATGGTTGTCTTTTCGGCCTGTCCGTGATTCTCACTACAGCGATCTGTGGAAGATGGTTTCCAGCGTTACACAGAGTGCAGCAGAGTTTGAAATCGACAAGGTCTTCACTGTTACGGTTCATATACCTGGGCATACGCGCACCACAGTGTCGGTCCCTCGCCGCTTGCCAACGTGGTAATAGCCGCCTACACCACGACTCAGGCACGCTTGAAGCTTTACTCCTACCTGGAAAGACTCGACCGCCGCGTTCTCTATTACGACACCGATTCGGTCATTTACACACGCGACGTTACCCGCCCGAAAGATTACGAGCCGCCAACTGGTAACTTTTTGGGAGACTTGACGGACGAACTGGATACTTACGGTGACGGAAGTTACATTCGAGCCTTCGTCTCAGGCGGTCCGAAATTTTACGCGTTTATCGTACGTCGTGCGGACGATGAAGAGGTCGAAGTGTGCAAGGTCAAAGGAATTACTTTGAATTACACGGTCGGTAGTCGCGTCAATTTCGAATCCATTCGCCGGATGGTGGTTGAGGGGGCGAATCCGATCGAAGTGAAGTACCGTGCGATTCGAACAACTGCAATGCGCGACGTAGTGACGCGCACTGAAAAGAAAACCTGCAGACCGCTATTTCTCGAAAGACGTTGTTTGCCAGGCGACTTTGATACGCTACCCTACGGCTACCGCGCGTAGGGTATATAGCTCGACCCGCAGGTCATAAGCAGAGCGGTGCAACCCTCTGCCCCGCTTTCTCTCTCTCTCTCTCTCTCTCTCACTCTTTCGCTCGACCAAGCGATGTACTGACAGACCGACAGACTGGCAGACACCTGCCAGACAGACCGTCGGACGGACGCCCCACCGTGAAAGATCGGTATATATGCCGAAAGCCACCAGGACACTGACTACGGGTTAACGACGACAAAATATTTCCTCGGACGCAGAGTCAAGGCTGTTGAACAGGTTAGTGGATTGAGAAATAAACTACTCAACAAAATTAAAGGCCCCCTCCTAGCATAACCTGCCATTTCCAGACGCCTTGACCGATTCACTTGAGATTTGTACCAGGGCTAGTCCAAAGTGTTCTCAGCCATCGTGGCCGGACCATCGGGATGCGGCAAGTCGAACTTTGTGAAAAATTTCCTGCGTCACAGCGAGAACATGTGCGAGACTAAATTCAGTAGCGTTATCTGGTACTTTGACGAGTGGCAACCGCTTTACGAGTCGGGTAACAAGGATAGAGTACCGCGAGGGACTGCCGCAACACTGCGATTACGACGGTGACAAGTCACCCAAGTTGTTGGTGATTGACGATCTTATGCGCGAGGCGTCTAACAACGTAGTCGTCGATCTATTCACCAAAGTCTGTCATCACAAGTACCTCTTCTACATTACCCAGAATCTCTTTCACCAGGGACACGGTCAGCGAGATATCTCTCTCAACGCGAACTATATAGTTTTTTTCAAAAACTCACGGGATCGCGGACAGATTCAATATCTCGCGCGACAAGTCTATCCGGAGGATGCGCGATTCCTTCAAGAGGCCTATCACGACGGCACCATTGTCCCGCACGGTTATTTACTGCTCGATCTGAAGCAATCGACGCCGGAAAATTGTCGTTTCCGAACCAGCATATTTCCCTCGGATGAGAAACAGTACGTCTACGTTCCTCGGAAGGATATAAAGAGCGGCAACGCCCACAGGCTACCGTGTCGTTCAGCTGTAATGCCGCGAGGATCCCGTACCGCGCCCCGTCACGGCGGTCCCGCCAATTTCTGCAAGACGAATACCCTCGCTTTACACGCACTGCATAAATTGAACCCCGCACAAAGAAGGGCATTGCTGCTTACGGCCCACAACTCATTGATGAAGAATATTTGCGAGTGTGCACTGAACACCTTGGAGGGTAACGTGACGCTGTCTCGCGCGCAGAAGGCACGTCTCCTCCGTCACAAGCAGACTCTTCGTCGATTGGCCGGTAATCGCGGCACCTGGAAGACCAAAAAACGAATACTCATTCAAGCGGGGAAACGGATTTTTAACTCTACTGCTTCGACCGATACTACAAACTCTTCCCTCTAGCCTATTTTCGACACGCTAGGTGGACATGGAGCGAGCTAAGAAGATGGTTTTGATTCCGATGGAAACGATCGAGAGATTTCAACAGCGTGTCAGCGATGGCTTGGGTACGGTCGTATCGCCAACGATTAACTCTGATTTCTCTGTTCGCACCGATCCCGTATCCGGGCTCGATGGGGAGATGAACAATATCTTGAAACACCCGACAAAGGATGACGCGGAAAAGTGCAAAATTTATCAACAGGCTCTGCAGCGTTATCTGTTCTTTGCAAACGAGTCGCGAAAACCATTGCGAGTAGATGTTTACGAGAAGACTGACAATGCGGACGGAAAAATTGCTAATAAAGGAACAGTTTAAAACGGATGTCAAGGCCGCCGGAACAAACAAAGAAGAAGAAGAAGAAAAAGGAGAAGTGACACAGGCGAGGAAAATATTTGCGGCCGTACCTGCCAAGTTCAACGCAAAAGCCAAACTCCTAATGGGCATGCTGAGCGACGCTTCGACACGGTTGACGTGGAACAACGATGGGGCAATCTCGCTCGACGGGGTACCTGTGCCAGGTACGAATATCGTCGACCTGGTAAACCACACCATGCGCAACAGAAAAACCTTTGACCCTGTGGGCAGAGTACCGTTTGCGCGATTTCTTCACGCGCTCAACGTTCCGCGGGAATACGTGGGGAACGATAATTTTTGGAAAGATATACGAGCCTTCGACAATGACAGTATTGCGGATATCTCGAACTCATGGATCGCATCATCTGCAACGAGGAACGAGCTCGACCTCACTCACAGTGGACTTCCGCGCCTGAGACGAGAAAGACGATTAGCGGGCCACGGCGGGGCTACCGGTGAGAACGAGTCTTACGACACCGAAGAGGAAACACCTGTATCGTTCGATCGTCGGGGGGATATAAGACTTTCACGAGATCGTTCCAGCGTAGAGAAACGTGCAAAAATCCGCGCCGGAAAACCCCGGTGGAAGACTCTCCGACTGAAAAAATAATGGAAATACTGGAAAAAACGTATTACGACGCCTCTCATCCTGCGGGGTACGCAGGCGCTCGAAGAATTGAACGGGCCGCACACGGAAATACGAGTCGTGAATTGGTTAGAAAATGGCTGGCTGCGCAAGAAGCCTATACACTGCACAGGCCTGTGCGAAGAAGATTTCCACGGGCAAGATACAACGTTTCCAACATAGATGACGTGTGGGAGGCCGATCTGGCTGACCTGAGCTCTGTGAAAAAGCACAACAACTGTTACCGATATCTGTTGGTTGTCATCGACGTCTTGAGCAAGTACGCGTGGGTGGTTCCACTAAAACGCAAGACTGCTGCAGTCGTGGCCGAGGGATTTCTACACGTGTTGAGCACAACGCCGCGTAGACCCGTATTGCTGCAGACTGACAAGGGTAAGGAGTTTGTCGGAAGTGCCTTTCCGAAGATACTCGCCGACAACGAAATAAAGTACCGAACCACCCGCAACCCTGACATAAAAGCAGCTATCGTCGAACGGTTCAATCGCACGCTCAACGAACGACTATGGCGATACTTTATGCACAAGAAGACGCGCCGCTACGTTGACGTCCTACCTCAGGTTGTACAAGCTTACAACGCAGCTGTTCACTCGAGCATAGGAATGGCTCCATCGGAGGTGACGCTTCGCAACGCGGCGGAAGCGCGCGCCCACATGCAGAGACGCTACCCTCCCCGTTCCGCGGGTAAGCCGGGCAATCAGTTTTATATTACTTTACCGAGCAATAGTTCGATGCAATTTTTTCCGGAAAATCGTCCCTGCTGCTACATAACTCAATTACCGCGGTCAATCGAGTTGACCGGTGTCTGGGAGGTTGGACTTGCCGAGATTCATTATCCACTTACCATCGCGGCAAACCAGGTCTTGTGGGATAAATATCCAACGGTGATGACTGAGATACGACCAAGGGTGTACGAGGGTTACGCCCCCCTGTTGCGAGTCGGCCAAGCATGCGGAAAAGAACATTCCGTTTATGGGGAGTCTGAGATGAGAGTTCTCTCTCCGCCCCACTATCTGCCTCTGATGCCTACAAGTTTCCGCACGATTGAAATCAATATCAGAACGCATACCGGTGAACCTATGTTATTCGAGTACGGGACGTTGACGACCACACTGCACTTCCGACGTATTCAGCAATAAGACGATCTGCCTCTTCGAGAAAGAAGAAGAAGAAGAAGAAGAAGAAGAAGAAGAAGAATAGAAAGAAGACGACGAAAGAAAGCGGAGAGAAAAATAAAAATTTGGCACAAATTCAGACGGCTCATTATATCGATCATTACGAGGCGCAGCTTGGCGGCGGCGGTATGGAAAACTTCCACCGCGGGGCGGCGCATCAGCGAGGCCACGGTATCGGTAGTTATATCGGAGGTTTGTTTCGTAGAGTATTACCGCTGCTAACCAGAGGAGCTCAGGCCGTTGGAAAAGAGGTTTTACGCAATGGTGCTAACCTATTGTCGGACATGCCGAATCATAAACCGTTCAAACACGCGTTCAAGACACGGGTGAAGGAATCGGGTAGTAATTTGCAACAAAAAGCCGAAGAAAAAGTTGATGCACTAATGAAGGGATCTGGATATAAAAAAGGGACCGCAGGTACAGAGCGTCAGTTAACGCTTACCCGTCTGAAACGACTCGTCACCGGACGCCCGTCTACCGAAGCTAACAAGACAAAGAAAAAGAAGACAACCGTTAAAACTAGGCGTGGTACAGCTGCCAAAAGTGGAAAGCGACCAAAAAAGCGGGCAATTACCGATATCTTTGGACCCCGTTAATCTCTCCCCACCGGTAACAACGTCAACAAGCAATGGCGTTTTTACACGCACACTCGGAGGAGTGTATGAAATCTGAGCTGGATCTTTTCAGCTCACGCAAACATCTATCGAGGGCGGTCAGTGGGTTCACTACAAGCCCGTATCATCATTAACCGATGATTCGCCAATCGAATTTCTCGTACCCGGACACGGCGACGAGTACATTGACCTGGCGCACACTATGCTCAGCGTACGAGTACAATTTCGACGAACGACCGAACCCAATGACGCAGATCCCTGGCCATGTCCCGTGAACAATCTGCTCCACTCTATGTTCAGTCAGGTTGATGTATTCTTCAATCAAAAATTAGTTTCACCGACTAACAACTCGTATGCTTATCGCTCCTACATAGAGACACTACTGAATTATGCACCACATGCAAAAGAATCACATCTTACTGCCGGGGTGTGGAGTGGCTACGGTAAATCGGCAACGGACAACCACACGGGGGACGTTGACGAGGAAGGTGCGGATGGCGGATATGCTGCACGTCAAGCTGTAATGAATAAAGGTCGTGTTGTGGATCTGATCAGTCATCTTCACTGCGACGTCTTTAACCAAGAAAAGTTTCTACTCTACGGTGTAGAGCTGCACCTACGAGTCGTGGGATCGCGCGACAGTTTTTGCATAATGGAGCCTGAGCCCTTGCATAGTCTTCACATCGTCGAGACCTCGTTGTTGGTGCGGCGCGTGAAGATCAGTCCTGGAATTCTATTGGCTCACGCGCGGACACTCGCTCAAAGTAGTGCAAAGTACCCCGTGACCAGAGTAGAGGTGAAATCTTTTACCATTCACGCAGGCGTACAGGCCGAGACTCTGGACAACGTTATACTTGGACAACTGCCGAAACGCGTGATAGTAGGTTTCGTCGGCAACAAGTGTTTAGGCTATTGCCTGTATTGACCATATTCAAAATATGTAGCACGTCTTATACGTTACAGCTGCTTCACCGCTAGAGCCTCGGCTACAGTTAGTTGGCAATAAACCTTTAATGAGAGTACACGTATTATTATTTCGCATACCAAATGCTCCTATGTGAAATCGAACCAGTGAAACCAACTCCTAACAAATAAAGACAATACAACAAGGCCTTCAACGGAGACCGGGAAATAAATCCGTTCAATTTCCAAAACTTTCTCATGAACTATTTGTCACTGTACGTCGATGGGGTATAGGTCCCTTCAAAACCATTACAGCCGAATTTCAAGACAGACGGAATGACGAGTAATCTGTACATCAAGGCCTATCACACCCTCTTATCGGGCACAGGTATACATTTTCTCAACGAGGGAAACGGAATCAGCAGGACTAGTTACCCGAAAGGATTCTGTCTAATGGCATTTGACGTGACCCCGGATCTCTCAGCTAACTGTCCGTCACATTGGTCTCTCATCAAGCACGGTACCCTGAGAATCGAAGTGCGCTTTGACGAAGCGTTGAAAGAAACCATTAACTGCATTGTTTATGCGGAGTTCGATAATATTATCGAAGTGAATGCCGCCCGCCAGGTAATTGCGGATTTCGGTGGTCAAACGAGCCCAACGTCAGCTAGGGGGAAAAATAACACGTCATCGGCCAGCCAGGTGTCCACTACGAGTGAGGAGCCGAGTCCTCGAAGCGGCAAGGGCTACGATCAAAAGCTCGTGGGCGAGTTTAAAAGGCCGCACGTCGTCACCGTGACGTTCAGTCTAGTACCAACCTTTGATTCGTTCGCCATCGTAAGTCAAGCGGTAAATATAGACTACATTATTGATATCCAAGGATTTCACGACATCGAACGACAATTTATATCGAAAGATGTGACAGTGCTTACTCTGGAGGGAAGTCACTCCGCGCATTGGATTGTCGAGCCACCGCACCCGTTTGAAGATTTGCATTCCATTGACTAGACCCGTAATAATCACGTAACCTGCTGTCATCACGGGATCGAGAGGTTCGAGGGCGACATTTCGCTACGAAAACTAAATAGTTATCTGAGGGAGATTGCTCGCACTGCTCACCATATTCTGACCCTTGTAGAAGAACAAGAACAGGTGGCTGCACCACCTATACCGACGAAAAACGAGAAACGACAGCCTCCATCTCGGCCTGAAAGAAAGTCATCTCTGCGACGAAATTCTGTCGAGCTTAGACCGTCCACGCCAGGTATAATACCAAAGAAATTGGAATATCCGGAGGAGGCGGAAGACGAAGAAGGATCCATAGTCAGCATCTCCGAAGCTCTCGATCAACTTGAACTATATTCAACTACGATGTCATCACCGCGAGGCATGACCGTATCTGAAGACGAGGGATATGGACAGTCTACAAATTCTGCAGGCCCTACAGATGTTGCACACGGTCCCGTGCGGGGTTTTCGCAGCCGACCGAGTACCCTTGGTTTGGACATACCCAACAGCTATTGTCTCCAACATCGATGATCACACACGACCAGGTTCGCATTGGGTGGCATTTTACGTCACCCCCACCGGACAGGGGACCTACTTTGATAGTTTTGGACTGCCACCGCTCATCCCTGACCATATGCGAAGAATCCGAAGAAATTGCCGGCAATACCGCTACAACGACAGGCAGCTGCAGAGCCTGTCTTCTGACGTATGTGGACACTTCTCTATTATGTTTATTTATTTTATGGCTGCTGGCAGTACTTTGCGCCAGTTTCTCGATATATTTACTGACAACTATGAAAAGAATGACGCCATCGCACGAACATTTTATAACAAGTTAGTCGGCAAGGGCAAGATCTCAAGATCTCAAGATCTCGGAATTTTATCCCCAGCAGTTGCCTGCAGTATTGTACCTCTGGGGAATATAAATTTTAAAGTAAAGCAAAGTCGTAGAATTACCCCAACACAAAATTTTTAGAACCACTCGAATAAGCATATAAATAAAAAAATTGTACTCGTAGAATTAATTTATCACCTGCCTTTGCATAAAATCCCACCCATGTATTGAATAAACACAAATTGCGTGTGTGTGTGGGTGTGTGTGTGTGTGTCTAAATATACTCATAGGGTTAAGATAGTACTTAGTCCAATATGTAACCTAAGATTTTCATGAAATTGTATGTACTCATATGGTTAAGAAAACAAGTTGTCTCATTCCTGTTCTTGTATACTTGAGAATTGAATAAAAATAGTTTTTATGTGAACTGTGACGTGGATTTTTATTAGTCCTCGGATTAGACCGGATAGCTAGGCTCCGAGAACCATCCACTCGACAATTGGCCAACGAAAAATTATTAACTAAACAAAGATGCTGGGCGCCAGGCGTATAACCGCCACTTTCTGAAAATATAAAGAATAAAGAAAATACAAACTACAGGTACTTGAGCGCCGGCTAGCGTCAGTACCGCGGAGAGGGGTCGGGATTTTGAAGGATTAGCAGGGCGTTGATTAACGACTCGATATATTTGAATTTAATAATGAAAATAGAATTTATTCAAGTAAAATAGAAAAATATAGAAATTAACAAATCGTGCCGGAGGTACTCCCTCTCGGGTATAAAACGGCTACAGGTCGTGTAAAGGCCACCTGGCCACGTTTGACGAGTTTTACAACAATAAATAATTAACAGCTTCCACGTAGGACAGCAATAACAATAAAAAATATAGCAAAATTAAGTAACTCGACAAATTAGGTCCTCGTAGGACAATAAACTACCTAAAACAGTAGATACTTTTCACGAGGAATATTAACAATCTTAAAACTAACGATGAATGAGCCTGAGGCTCGCAATAATGAATAAGATAACAAAATAACAGAATAGAATCGGAAGGCTCGCGAATCAAACAAATTTACAATAATAAAGAATCGCCTGAGTGATCGTTAGTCGTTTTGGTGTGATTAGCTCGCCTCCGAGAGGCGAAGCCTCCCGTTAAAGAAAACGTACTCAAAAGAGTTATTATTTACAAAAATTATTAAAATTAACTTAACCTAACTGCGCCTAGCGCGATAAATATACAATTTCAATAATAATTCTGAAATCTCAAATCATAAGACACGAAATCTAAACAAAGAAACTCGACTAAGCCTCTGGCTTCGTCTCTCCCCGCGGGAGAAAGAGAGCGCGACGGTGACGGACTAAATCTATCTTTGTCGCACTCGTGTACGAAGGATACGAACTCGAACGAAATATAAAGTACCCGAATTTTCTATAAAATAACGACTCGAACTATTTACTCTACTACATGGGGACACTGGTAACGGCCTACCGGTCGGAGATCGGCTTAATTTGCTTCGCAAAAATATTAATTAGCCTCGTGGCTGTGCCAAGGCAAGATGGCTGACGGCCGTTGCCGGATTCAAATTAGCATGGGTGAGAATAGCTAACGCTTACCGTCTTCCAGCCAACAGAGAATAGTACTTTTCGATCCTAGGCCCTAAAGTCGGACTTTACGGACCGAGTGGGGATTGTGCGTCCGAGGACCGGCGCAGCCGGTCCGAGGATGCGAAATCCCCCACTCGGTCAAGTAAATCCGACTTTAGGGCCGTGGAGCGAACACTATTTTGGACTATTTTGGGTCCGTAAAATGGAACTTTACGGACTCAGAACAGTCCCTAAAGTACGTACTTTGCGGACACGTGTACCAAAAAAGGATTTTCTCCCGACCAAAATCCATCCTCGGGGATTGCCACCAGCCCCTCGAAGGTTGTATTTAGGCACCACACACACTCAAAAATTTAGCTAATTATTACTGCCCACGGGCTTGAATAAGTGAACAGATTATCGTTACGCAGAAATGAACAAGAGAAAAACACACGAGTGTCTTGGACGCTAGTCTATCGCAGAGTGATTAGACCGCATGCAGGCGCCGGTACCTAAGTGCCCTCATTAGGCGATAGATTATTGATTTTCGCATCGACCGGAGGATCCCTTAATATGGCGACTTGTTGTCGCTAGGCGCGAAATTCGAAGTTCCCCACGATGTTAGAAGCTCGCTAAATCGGAGGATCGCGGGTTGTAGATTCTTCTTGGTGGCAGGAATCTCTTCCGCCACCGATATCCCACGATGTAGCGTGCCTGAGACATTTCCCCCGTGTCCCCACTGTCGATGGTGGAGGTAGCCCTGCAGTGGCTAGCCTCCTGAGCTTTTTGGTGGCGTTCGTCGAAAGAGATCCCCACAATGGGTATTTGGCGTCGTACGTCTGTTTGGTCGTGCTTCTGTCTGTGTTTTCGCCTTTGTATAGGCCTCGTCTCCCACATGTCAGAGAGTAGTGTAGATATGAGAGTTCTGGACCAAGACTCCTTTACCGGCCGAGTTGTGATGGTAAGTTACCGACCGTGCGGATAAGTTACCGACCGTCGGATGGTAACGATTTGGGTACCGATTGTCGATCTTTGTTACCGACAATCGGATGGCTGCAATTTGCCGTCGTGCGATGGCGCCACTGCCGATTGTTACCGATATTCCGACGGTAACGATCGAGAATCCTGCATTGCCGATCTCCGCTTACCGACAATCTGATGGTTGCGATTTGCCGTCATGCGATGGCGCCACTATGGATTATCGATCCTTAGTTACCGATAATCCGATGGTAACGATCCGATCATTAGTTACCGATAGTCTGATGGCTGCAATTCTCCTGCAATTTTCCGTCTTGCGATGGCCCCACTAAGGATTCGCTTTCGAATCATGGTAACGATTACCGATCTTTTTTTTTCTTACCGACAATCGATCCAAAATGGCTGAAATATCTAATTCTAAGCTGATATATATACGAATCATACTAGCTGAAAAATGCTTGAAGAGTGACAGGGTGGTATATATATATGAAATCAATGAAGCGAATTATCTGATAGTATATGCGTTTATTTGTTATGTCTCAAGTCTAACCTATTCTGAAATACAACAATTTCAATAATAATAATAATAATAATGGCCGTACCATTTATCCCTCATCTGTATTCATCATCATTCCCTATGAGAATGGGATCTGAAAATAGAAAAAGTGAGCTTAGATGTGTCATATAATGATTCCTCAATGATAAATCATACACACTGTTCTTCTTCAGACGCATTCTGCATATCTTGATCATATTCGCCCTCGCTACCGCTATCCAGTCTTTCGTCTATTCGATCACGAAGAACCATAGAGACTGCATAATCTTCGGAATTCGGGTAATAATGTTCATCATGCGCCTTCTTAAACCACCAACAGCGAATATCGTGGTCTATCTGAAGCTTTGCCTGGACACCATTAATTGTTAACACGGCACCATCCACACAACGCCTGGTTACATATGGCTTCAGCTGTGGATCAACCAAGTCATCAAGATTAGGAGCATTACCCCATTCCACAGGAGTCGCCCAATCATATCGTGCGTGAATTCCTTGAACAAATACATAATCAACTTAGCAATTCTAAAATAACAATATTGTATCCAGACATCGGGCTCTACTTACGATTGCGCATGTTTGCGGAATTATGAGCCATCACATCGATATCTTTCCCCATTATCTCGTCTATTCGATACCGAAGAACATTGGCGATTGCATAATCTTCAGGATTAGGGTAAGCCTGATAATGATCCACCCTCCTAAACCACCAACAGCGAATATTGTTGTCTATTCGGAGGCCAGCCTGGATACCATTAATTGTTATTAAGGCACGATCCACACGTCGTCTGATTACATATGGTTCTAGTTGTGTATCAATCAATGCACCAAGATGAGAATCATTACCTCACTCCACAAGGGTTGCCCAATTGTATCGTGAGAAAACGTCTTGAATAGAACACAAGATTAACTTAGCACTTGTAAAATATTATCATATGAAGACATCAGGCTCTACTTACAATAGTATATGCTTGCACGATTACCAGCCATCACGTTCAGGGATTTTCCTTTGATTCTATGAACTTGCACTATTCGCCGATCTTTTCAGACTGAAAATTGTCTTTTTCGTCTTAAACTAACCAGGCAGGGGTTAGGTTGCATCCTGTTTGCTGCATACCATCCCAAAAATAAAATCAAACTCAACCAACCAGAGAACAGCTTTCAAAGACACCACCTCGGCTCATAAAAGCCGGCAAGTCCCAAAGGCAATATCGAGCAATAAATATCATTCAGAAGTTTTTCACTATACTTTCGTCGCTCGAAAAACGCTAGAATTCTGCCAACACGAAGATTGCATGCAATAATCAAAAGATACCACCTAGGCCCATAAAAATCGACAAATCTCAAAGGATCAAGCAATAAATATCATTCAGAAGTTTTTCACACCCTCTTGCCGCTCAAAACGTTAGAAGTTTGTGAAGACACAGATCGCAATAATCAAACGAGCACACCTCGGCCTATAAAAATCGTGCATAATCTTCAGGATCCTGGTAATACCGATAATTATCCACCTTCCTCAACAACCAACAGTGAATATTGTTGTCTATTTGAAGCCTTGCCTGGATACCATTCTTTGTTATCATGACAGCATTCACACGTTGCCTGGCTGTATATAGTTTTAGCTGTGTATTAACCAATCCACCAAGATGACGATCATTATTCCATTCTACAGGGGTTTTTTCAGTCATATTGTGCGTAAAATCCTCGAATATAACACATGATTAACTTGGTAATTGTCAAATAATATCATATAAAGATATCAGGCCCTACTTACGGTGGTGCATATTTGCGAAATTACGAGCCATCGCGTTCAACGATTTTCCTATGATTCTATGAACTTTCACTATTCACCGATCTTCTTTCAAAAACTGGAAGTTGTCTTCTTTTCTCAAACTGATCAGGCGGGTGGGTTGCATCCTATTGGCTGTATACCACAAAAAAGAATCAACCCCAACCAAACAGTTATCAAAATACTCCGCCACAGATAAAATCGGTGTGACGTTCTCACCAAGTCACTAAGACACATACACGACTACGACTGACCGACAATGGAAGGTTCTTTTTTACCCTTTGATAAATAATTAATAATAGGATTTAATGTACCCACAGCGGTATAAGCAAGAGAAGATACACCTGGTATGACCCAACGATTGGTAACCTAACAGTAAAATCACGCACATGCATAGATATAACTCTCTTGCTCGAACCCCGAAGGTACACACACATAAACCATACACATATATAACTATGTACATGTATACATGAATTTAACCATATATAAAACTTATATATATTGGAAATTATATTAAAATATATTATATCTCAATCAAACTACTAGTATATAACATAGAGATAAGAAAGGCTTCTTGGGTGAGCATGACTCATCAACCAAACACGCAAACTGTTTATTCAAATATCAGTTTGGAATAAACAACCCCAACTGGTTGAAACTTAGCTTACTAAAAGATATCAGTACCAGAAATTCCATCCGGTCAACTGCCCAACTTCGCACGTGCAGATAAGTCATGCACACCCGGGCTAAAGCCACCGTGGGATTGTTATGCGCTAATCAACAACAATATCCCCACTATTAATAAGCTAATCATATATAAACCCTAAGATCCCTACCACTTACTCTCGATCTCTGCAATTAATTCATCAGTTCGCATTAAGCTCTCGAGCAGTGAATATTATAGCACTCTTAAAACGATGTAGTTCAATCAGTGCAAAATATTAACTTCAAAGTCAAGTTCAAACCCAAAATCTTTTCAACCAAACCTCTGAAACTTATAGTAAGAACACAAGGGATCTTGGTGCTTATAATACCAATTGTTAATTTTACTACATAAATCAAATAAACAATCATAATAAAAACTATACAACAGTGAAAACCTAATTCATTCAAACCCAAGGTAAGAATACACGCCGATTCCATTCACAAATATCTAAAACACGTTACTCAAATCTTACAAATACAGATTCTATACCAGGGCGAGGTACTTAGGTGTCCAAGCCAGTATAGATCATACACTGCTATATCGGGGCCAGTCATTTCAGTGACAAGCCAATATAGCCACATCATTACTTCAGCTATTGGTTGCTTAGGCCAGGATAACTCCAAGCTTGCACCAATATCTATATACACGTTATATTTAGGCCAGGGACTCAACGTCCCAAGTCATATAACCCTAACCTTTACTATCAATACTAAACGTTAGGGCGAAGGTTACGCCAACCTAGCCAACGTTTTATCACAACTCCTCTTCCATATAGATGAATGGTGTTGTGGTGACGAAAAAGAAGTTTAAGCGTAGATCCGGTAAACGTGCCAACGCTCGCCTAGCAAAGGCTAAAGCTAGAAATAACAAAATATTTAAAACACTTAGTGAACTAAACAAAGTTGATGAAACTCCTGAGTGGCTATCCGAATATATCTCAGAATTCGATTCTTCAATAAATATCCAGGACGAGGATACCACGGACACGATAATCTTCCAAAATCCAAATAACAGTGAAACCCCTAAAAATAATTCAATAGCGGAAATTGAACAACCACTTGAGGAGGCCGAACTCCCTGGTGGCCCCTTCGAAGAATATTCAGAAGACCTTCCACAAACTTATATTCAACATACTGTTGATTACCAAGGAGCTAGGTGTATCGTTAGTACATTCGAGACCACCTTTACAAGACGATCATTTACAACCGCCGACGCTGGCCAGACTCAACAACCCTCAACGCCCAAAATAGTAGAGATCGTCGAGCTAGATTAAAGGTAAGGACAAATTTCAGTCATACACTCTCAATATTAAGACGAAAATACCTTTCCCTTAAAAACCCCCGGAAATCCCGTCCATGTGGATCTAGAAAAGGGGGTATACGCTGAACCTGAACTAATAGATTATTAGTCAGTCTGTAACATCGGCAAGTCTCAATGGATAGAGCGATAAAACGTCATTCAGATTATGAATTGGTTGAGTTGAATAAAAAAAAATGAAATTGTGATTACATTTGCAGGGTGATGCTAATTATATAATAGAGTCGTGTTCCCCACCACCGTTCCTCAGTCATTTGCCTGTTATCGAAAAAATCGGATTCGTCGGTGGACATCATCCCATGGTTGGTGATTAGCTCTAGCTGTTGCAAAAAAAAAAAAAAAAAAAAAAGCTCGGTTGAGCCACTTCTCATCCATATCCTCCTTCAAAACGAATCTTCTTGAATCCATTCAGGTGTACAACCCACGACAAACAGATTCAAACATGTCCATTGAATGATCAAATATATTGGATATAATATTAGAATCAAATGAAATTCTGTTGGACAAAAGTATAAAGGCCGAGGTCCACCAGCCGGCAGCGAACGGCGGTGACCGGCCGAAAACAGTGATTCACATTCAAAACACGAACCAAATCTAACTTTAACGCCAGATTTGGTCGATGTATGGGATGTGAACCACTGTTTTGCCGTTTGCCACCGCTCGCTGCCGGCTAATAGGTTTCAGCCTTAACTGGAAGCATTGCCGGGAAATAGAAATCTATAATACAAGTACTTACTATGATATTCCCATAGGTGTTACGTCATGAATAAATGTTATGTAAAGGATGCGAATCACTAGTTAGATGCGTTGACATTCTGATCTCGAATTGGTAGAGTTCTATGTTTGTTACCGAGTCTTGAATAGATAGTTCTTCGAGGTGTTGTCTAACTCTTATTTATCGATGTAAATGCGTTTTATCAGTCGCCACTATGCGGAGGTGAGATAAATGATCGACGATTTTACTTTCAATTAACAATATTCATTTAACAATCCTAAAATTAGAAAACTTGCGACAATGCTTCTACCTAAGGAAAAATATGTTCTACACTATCGTAATTTGAAACAGTGCATCAAATTTGGTTTAAAGCTGACGAAAGTGCACAGAATTCTAAGGTTCGCACAATCACCATGGTTAAAATCATACATAGATCTCAATACAAATATGCGAAAGCAATCGAAAACGAATTTGAGAAGAATTTCTACAAGCTTATGAATAACGCTGTATTTGGCAAGACCATGAAGAATGTGCGTAACCATAAGAACGTGGAACTAATCACGAAGTGGGAGGGTAGGGGCGGTGCACGTGCTCCCATTGCAAGGCCAACATTTCATAGTTGTACCGTATTTTCTGAAGATATGGTGATTATTCAGCTAAGTCGAACCACTGTATATTTCAATAAGCCCATCTACATTGGTGCTGCTATTCTCGATCTTTCGAAAATATTTCTATACAACTTCCACTATGATAATGTAAAAAAGAATTTTTCAAGTACCGAATCAAAATTCATGTATACCGATACAGATAGCCTGATATATCAATTTACTGTTCCAAATATCTATGAAATCATCAAGCGTGATGTTGCGACAATGTTCGATACATCAGACTATCCGACGGATAATACCTACGGCATTCCCCTGTTGAATAAAAAACGCCTTGGTCTGATGAAGGATGAGAATAATGGAAAAATTATGACCGAATTTATCGGCTTGCGAGCAAAACTCTATACATTCAGACTCGTGGCGATACCGACAATAAACGTGCAAAGGGTGTAAAAGGCTCGACATTAAAATCTATCACGTTTGATGATTACAAACGATGCCTTTTCGACTATCAAAATTTGGCTGAGCAACAGTGTGTGATAAGAAGTAGTCGACATACAGTTAGCACTATTCTACAGAATAAGTTAGCTCTAAGCTGGTGTGACGATAAGCGAAAGTTGATACCCGGAAGAACTGATACTTTACCCTGGGGTTACCAAGATCCTGCAAACTTGTAAATTTCTCACATTTTCTCAAAAAATTTCCCATCTACTTTACACGTAAATTTGAGAAAATGTGAGAAAATGTGAGAAAATGTGAGAAACTGAGAAAGTGTGTGTGTGTGTGTGTGAAAACATTTTTCCGCAATGATCATGTAAGCTGGCATTAAGATTGAGGGGAATGAAGAAACAAAATGTAAATATGTTGATAATAAGTTTATTCATGACAATTATATTACACATCCGATTTATTTATCCAACTATTATGTGAACCGTCGAATCCCAACCATTTTACATAGAGTTGAACATCACGCCTCCGCAAGACCATTTCTATACAAGATAGCCATCGGGATATTGCACCCTGCTGAGCTCCTCCTTATAAAACCCGCCTTCGATGGGTTGATTCAGGTAGTCTGTGAGTTTGTCAGTTGGAGGGTTGGTATTTTTCACCTCATGAATCGTAAATATTTCTCTTGTCCAATTCGGCGTATAACCCTCTTCGAACACATTTTTATATTTGCTAATTCGAACTTTATCGCCGACCTTAAATTTACGTTTTCGTTTGTTCATTTTTATTTCACGCGGTTTATACGGGTAATTCTCATTTTGTAGGTCGAAAATTGGTGATTTCGTGAAAACGTCTTTTCATTATAAATTATGGTACATTTTTCAAGTTTAGGTATTACTCTATAAGAAAAAAATAGTCGCTAAGCTAAGAAAAGGAAAAAAAAATAAAAATTTCAGATTAAAAAAAAAAATTTCAAAAATTTTCAAAAATTTTCAAAAATTACAAAAAACTAAGCATTCAATAAAGCCATACTCATATATTGTAAAATTGTCACTTTTGTGGGTCAATGGTCATATTCGTGGATAGATTTTTTATCCACGGAGCCATGGAAGTGACTCCACGGAAGTGACATTTAATGTATTAGAATTTAAAAAACATGACCTCTAAATTAGACATGTAGTTAATGACTTGGCATTGTGTTTACCATGCAAAAACGCAATTCAATCACATATTCAAAGTTTGATTGATGAAAATTACATCCTCTTTAAAAAAAAGCGTTGTAACGTTTTTTGTCACCGTTTTTAGGCCGCATAGCTAGGCTTATATATATGCTATATGTAGTATATATATATATATGTATATATATAATATATATATATATAGTATAGTAGCTAAGTATATATACCCATATATATATATATGGGGCTTTCCACGTCACATTTACCCCTTTTGTACCTCACCCCCTTCGATTTGGATTATTTTTTAGTATGATGTTGCAATCGACCCAAAAGGGTCTCTGAATTAATTTCCGATTTTTCCAACCAATGGCTAAATTTAAAAAAAATCGAAAAGTCGATTCCGGAAACGCCATTTTTAAAAATCTGAAAAAATTCACACAAATTTCACAATTTAAAATATGATTTGTAAGCATCACTTGATAATGGGATCTCAATATTTACTATCTTTTTCGCAGGTTTTTAGGTTTTTCAGGTCAGAATTGGTGTTTTCATCTTTTTAATCGGCCATAACTTTCTCAAATAAAATGAATTTTAATTTTTCCTAAATTTAGCGAAGTTGAAATCCATTATTATTTGAGAAAGTTATGACGGATTAAAAAGATGAAAACTCTAATACTGACATGAAAAACCTAAAAAGCTGCGAAAAAGATAGTAAATATTGAGATCCCATTATCAAGTGATGCTTACAAATCATATTTTAAATTGTGAAATTTGTGTGAATTTTTTCAGATTTTTAAAAATGGCGTTTCCGGAATCGACTTTTCGATTTTTTTTAAATTTAGCCGTTGGTTGGAAAAATCTGAAATTAATTCAGAGACGCCTTTGGGTCGGTTGCAACATCGTACTAAAAAATAATCCAAATCGAAGGGGATGAGGTACAGAAGGGGTAAATGTGACGTGGAAAGCCCCATATATATATATATATTGTAACTTGATGAGTTACCTGAGAGATAAAGTAGTGAGTTCACGAGCGAAATAAGTGACTCAAAAGACACAAATAAATTGGTAAAAGCAAAAAGGTTATATTTGAATACAAGTGTTCGAGTTAATGTCTAGAACGAGACTGATTTGTCTTTACAATAATAATTGTTTATCTGGATACCTAGCTCCTATGTTTTTTTTGAAGTAGCTCATTTATCTCATAGCTATACTAGATGATTATACGAATTACATATTGATAATTTGAGAGCTATAGGGCGTTTCACCCAGCGTAACACTGCTCCCTCCCTAGCAAAAGAGTCGTCCCGACTCTTGAAATAATTAAAATGTTGGCAAAAAGGGAATTTAGCATTTTACTCTCATAGGGAAAGTTGAGCTGTGGCTCGAAAATTAATCAGTATGATTTCCCTATCACTATCCGGTCTAACCTTTGGTCTCCTTGGTAAACCACAGAAAGCCACAGGAAGATAGTCGAGTTTACTTAAATATCACAACATGGTGCACGGTCGGTGCATATAAAAATCTTCAAAAACAGGAACCAGGAACAGGGATGAAGATCAGGAACAGGAATGAGGATCAGGAACAGGAATGAAGATCAGGAACAGGAATGTAGGTCAGGAACAGGAATGAAGATCAGGAACAGGAATGAAGATCAGGAACAGGAATGAAGATCAGGATGAAAAGAGTCGAGTCCTACGTATTGTAATGGGAAGCGGCTGGAGGGAAAAGGGGCCAAGGACTGAAGAACCGGGCTCCAAACCTCTTCAAAAAGTTTGATTAAACGACCTAGATTGGAGGACAAATGTTAGTTTCTTGAAATAATAATAAAATCGTAAATCAATCTATTGCTTGTTTGTAAAATACTTAAAGAAATTAATCAGAAATGATAAATCAAATTATTAGAAAATCGGAACGATCTTATCTGTCAAGCCGGAATTAGGATAATCGTTGGGTTCTTGATTTTGTCGAGGAAAGTCAGGTGCATCCGGAAACAAGCAATAAGGAAACACGAATCAGGGATCAAGAAACGCTCCCAGGTGGATCCAAAAGGCAGGGGTAAGCCCGTGTCTCATCCTGGTCCGAGTTCTCCACGATGAGGGTTATCCTAGTTCTTTTTTAACAACTTGAGAGAAACCTAGAACTCTCAGGAAGAAACGGTTAAATCTTAACCCTAAAAATGATTGAAAGGAGTACGTTCAGATCTCGTCAGTTAAAAAGAAAAAGAAAACTGAATCAGCTGACAGGAGAGAACGTTGAGAAAATGGAAACCTAATCGACGGGGAACTCTCTTCTAATCGAAAAACAAATAGATCTATAATTCTTTTATGAATCTATAATAACCCCGTGGAAGCGAGGAACCGGACATACAAAAGAAAACAAAAGAAGATTATTAGAATGATTGGTGAAAATTCCGCAGGAATGAAAGTCCGGGAAGTCGGTACATCGAAAATCATAGAAGCTCCAGAAATAGACAAAACACTGATAAACAGAGGATAAAATGACCAAGTTCAGGATTTCGGTTTCGATACCTCGAATGGATCCATATTCAAAGATAATACTAGTTCAATCAACCAATCTAACCTGTTGTCCTGTCAAATCGCTACGCTCCCATAACCTCACTGAATTCTTTATAGACGTCATCAGCTGATGCCTCGGCGTCTATCACGAAGACTGGTGCTGGAAGAGCTGAAAACTTTCCGCGGATGAGCCAGTCGTCGTGGACTTCGTGTAAGACCGTCAAATAATCTAATGGAATATTCTCTTCTTCGCTCCGAGCGCGTGAATTGACTCTAGCAAACGAAGTTTCTGGGGATACCCTCAAATAAACTATCAAATCTACTTCAAAATCAGCCGAGTCCTCAGTAAGAATCCTAACATTTTCTGTCAATAAATGAGCCTCTAATTCCTCGAAACCGCCCATTCTCCTTCTAGTCTCTACAAAACAATTACAACTAAAGATCGATCGATCCATGATTTTATTGGGCAGCGAGGTCTTGACTAAATGCCTAATTCTCATTTTCATCGCCGCATGATGTTCTTCCAAAAGGTTATCTCCTGCTACATTCCTATAATCTTCTAAAGGTTCTAATAGCGTGAGTATATTTGTGTCACTCAAAAATCTTTTAGTGAAAGTGGTTTTACCACATCCAACGTTTCCCTCCACCAGGATGGTAAAGGGGCGGCAATCCTTCCGCTAGATCCCGAAAGGCAGATCCTTGGACCACCTAGAAGAATTGAAAAGGAGAGTTCCTTCCTGAACTTCGAAGGAGAGGCTCTCACTGTCCTGGGGGTCTTCGTTTAATTGTAAGGAACGGAGGAAATTGCTTTTATAACTGAGACTTCCTTCAGATTCTTCCTTTCCATTAAAGGGGATCCGTCTTGCGTGTTGTTTTATCGGAGGATTGGCCCCTACGTCTATCCTATGGCTAGCAAGAGTACACCTACCCTTGTCACCGCTAGTCTTTGCGAAAGAATCGCTAAAATCCTGAAGAAGGTTTAAGAACTTTGACTTGGAGGATGAATCTAAATCGATCGAAGACCTTTGGGAAAGATCTTCGAGATGCTCCGGGATTTGTTCAAGAACTGTATCGAGGACCAAATCAACTACTTCTATTTCCCTAATAGCCTGCGAACAATCATCTGAAAAAGGAAGGGGGTTCGGGGTTTTGTTTCTGTTGGTTAAAAGCGGAATCTTATGTCGCCCTAGTTGTAAAGAATTGCCTACTGTAGAAATGATGCATTGGTGTTCGGTTAAAAAGTCGATCCCTAAAATTCCTTCATCTTCAATATCTGCTACGAAGACCTTGTGAGGAGAACTAATTCGACCCGCGATATTTATTTGGACTGAAACTTCTTGAAGAACGGGAGTAGTCTCTCCTGTCGCGGTCTTTAACGTCGCAGATTGGTTATTGGTGTTTAATGTCTTAAGGAGATCTGAGCGTACCACAGTCACTTCTGCTCCGGTGTCTAATTACCCAGAGACAGTCTACGCCATTGACCGATCCCTGAGCATAGAGACCGGATTGCCTTAAACTCCTAATTAATAAATGCTTTTCTACAGGGCTTTTCCTATCCGTTCCTAGTGATGATTCCCGCCCCGCGAAATCATCGGAGACTAGTTTTTTTGTTGTTTGGAGGATTGTGAATTATCAAAAGGGAGCATTCTCTTCCCCTGGGTAGGACCAGCGTCTTGATTTGCGTTCGAGTTAAAACTATTGTCATTATTCCTCCAAGAGGTTTGATTAGATGAATTATTTTCGGATCGATTCTTTCTTTGTAAAATAAAGCAATTTTCTATGTTATGTCCGCGTTTCCTACAGTATCTACATTCAAGACTATTTTTAAAATCTTTCATCGCGGTCGATCTATGGTCCTGCTCAGCGGAAAAATGTTTCTGCTCATTCTCTTTTTGCTTTTGGGGGGCTGGCCTCTCCACTTCTATTTGTCTAACGCGACTAGTCCCTAGATACTGTTTGTTTAATGCCTCTAATTCTAGGGCTTTTATTATGGCCTCGCGTAGAGAGGTGGGTCCTGCTACACTCAGGGCGTGTTTAAGTTCAGAGTCAAGAATTGAATTTATAAATCTATCGATCGCGAGTGTTTCACGGGTGGCTTCATCACAAGCTGGTAAAGCTATTCTAGAAAGACGTTCTACGTCGTGTCCTAGAGTAGCAAGATCCTCCTCTCGACGCTGGCGCCTCGTATTAAATTGAGTTAAGAATAATTTGGTCAGGTGACCATTGCCAAACCTAAGGTTGATGGCTGAACTAAGCTTCTCAAAGTCCTGAATTTCGTCGTCAGCCAAAGTGGACAAGATCGTTAGCGCCTGGCCCCTAAGACTTCCTGCTAAATTTGCGGCCTTTACTTGGTTATTCCAGCCATTAATATTTGCTATCAAATTAAACTGCCTCTGGTAATCGGCCCAGGGACTAGTGCCGTCAAACGTGGCCACCTTGACCGTCGAGGAATTAGAAGAAGTCTCTGATCTAGCAACGCGTTTCTGAGTATTAAAAGCGTTGTAATTTGACTGAGTGGGTGGTGCGACTAAGGTCACCACCTCATTCGTCGGAACAATAGGTAAAGGTGGGAGAGTTTCGTCTCCCGTCATAATCGGCACAGACCTTAGGGTTGAGGGATGTTGGGTAAAGGAAGTGGACGGGACTGGGGCTGCTATGGACTGGATTCGGTGGGGCTCGCCTCCAGATCCTCTCCAGTCATTCCGCAGCGTGGAAAAGATCTGAGAGAAGGATTGCTGCTGATCTTGAAGTACTTCGATCAGTCTCCCTTCAGAGCGCTCGCGTTCTACCCGCTGATCTTGAATGATCTGTAACATAAGCTGTTGCTGCTCGGCCTGTTGGGCTAGTTGAGCGGCCTGTTGAGCAGCTTGTTGGGCAGTCTGTTGCTGCAAAAGTTCCACTAGGGCAGCTATCGGGTTCATCGCAGGTTCTTCCTCTCGTGGAGGTTGAATCGGCTGGTCAGCGGCAGCAGGAACAGGGGAGCCTTGGCGACGAGTATTTCTTCTATTGCTCATCATTGGGCAGATATTTTTTTTTTTTTTTTTAAGAGAAATTCTCAGGGAAAATAGATCGTGAAAGGCTTGCAGATTCAAATCCAAACAATAAGCAAGGACCAAAAGAAATGTGTCAAAACGAATCTACTTATCGGGCTCGAAACGATCACACTCCTGACACCAAATGTAACTTGATGAGTTACCTGAGAGATAAAGTAGTGAGTTCACGAGCGAAATAAGTGACTCAAAAGACACAAATAAATTGGTAAAAGCAAAAAGGTTATATTTGAATACAAGTGTTCGAGTTAATGTCTAGAACGAGACTGATTTGTCTTTACAATAATAATTGTTTATCTGGATACCTAGCTCCTATGTTTTTTTTGAAGTAGCTCATTTATCTCATAGCTATACTAGATGATTATACGAATTACATATTGATAATTTGAGAGCTATAGGGCGTTTCACCCAGCGTAACAATATATATATGGGTCAATATATATATATATAATATATATATATATATATAATATATATATATTAGGGTGGTCGTTAATATAGCTATTTCTGAATTAGATTCATTCATACCCTTCATTCGAAAGTAAAAAAAAAAAAAAAAATTTTGACCCCAAATTGAACCCTTTATCTCAATTAGAAAGGGTGCCTGTAAAGGCTTACTTTCTTGTATTTTTGTATTTTTTTTTGTATTTTTTTTTTGTATTTTTTTTTTTTTGTATTTTTCTTTGTTGTTTTTATGAACTATCTGTATGATCGATGGATTTTTAAGACGTTTAAGAGGTGCCGAAATATTTATTTTATAAAAAAGTAGCCGAAAGTAATGTAAAATCAATACAAAAAAGTAAGCCTTTACAGGCACCCTTTCTAATTGAGATAAAGGGTTCAATTTGGGGTCAAAATTTTTTTTTTTTTTTTTTACTTTCGAATGAAGGGTATGAATGAATCTAATTCCGAAATAGCTATATTAACGACCACCCTAATATATATATATATAATATATATATATATATATATATATATATATAGTGTTACGTTTTTCTCTATTTTAGCAAGCCTTTCGGCTATTGACTAAAACTAGCGTTATCGTGGATGTCTTTGTCACGGTTTTGTGGATCAGTTAAAGTGCTTGTTGATGTTTGTGGAACTCCTCTTTGTAAGGTGGTGGAAAGTGGTTATGCCATAAAGGACCACCTACTCAGCTAGCTAAATTGTTTATATTTACGGACTCAGATCTTTTCGACCAAAGCCGCCTTCCCTCCACAGAGCCGGATAATTCAAGCCTGTCGTGCCTATAAACTTAAATGTTACATTTACACCTTTGACTATATAACCCTGGACTGCTAATGCCCCCCACTATTCCCATAAGCCGTATGCGAAGCCGATGTTTCCAACATCTACCCCACTCCTTCGACTTCTCGGCAGTCAATTCCGCGGGAAATTTGAATGAGTACTTAGTATTTTGGATGAACACAGGACAAAATAAGAATAGTTTACTAAATAATATCATTGATCAATGCCGGAATAGTAAAATTTTTTAATAAATGAAGCATATTATGAGTTACGAAAATCTAGGAAACGTTTACGTAAGTTCTTAATATTATATGCAAGAATATAGAAGGGTAATAAATTGGTTTCAATGTAATTTTTACGATTTGTTTTATTGGCCCGTGAAGATAATTTTTTTTTTTTTAAATTCTCGTTTCTCCGTATTCTGAAATCAGTATCCGGATAAAAATATCAATAGAACGATATGAAAAGATTTTCACTTCAGAGAAATTTGAGGTTATAAGTGAACTAACTTGAAGAATACGGGTGATAAAACGATAGGCGGCTACCAATGAGCTGCTCCTATTTCATGGATTGACATTGTTTTCTGCAGCTATTCTGCAGTTATGATAACGCAAAAGTTAGTGAATAAGCACCTTGGGCTGGTATTCTGGATCTTTCAGTGCTACGTAACGACCGGCGATAATTATTGACGTTATGTTTTGAGAAAAATACAGTTCTCATATTCGTTAATCGTTTGTCAGCAGCCAACCGCTCATCCAAAACATTACGACGACGCTCGCTAACAGTCATAGTCGCTATGAAAAAGTCGCTATCTGCATGTAAGCACGGGCCTTAAAAGATCCAGAATCCCGGCCCTGATCTGAGCGAAACAATTAAACTCAGTAGTTCTGAACTCGACCGTTGACTGCCTGTAGCGCCACATCCTGACAACACGCCTGAAGTTAGCGTTAGCAGTCCAGGGTTATATAGTCAAAGATTTACACCTATTCTACAGATCCGGGACTAACGTCCAAGACTGCACACCAGACTCGGGTCTACTTTCCTTGGCCCTCGGACACAGGAGTTGTTTCCAATGCCGTACGCACTAGGTTAAAGTTTTCCAAAGCTGTCTCTGTTGCTATGATCTTTTATGGCTAGGATGTTTAATTTGATAGGCAATTTCAATGGTAACAAGGCAGATAGAGAAACTTCAGTTTACTTGGGTTTTAAATCTAAATATGCTCTCAAATATTTACAAAGTTGACTTAATTCTACCTTATTATCCTAATCGTCGGTTTGGCTTTAGTTTTAGCGATTTCTATGTTCGAGTAACTGAGCTCATATATTTCTTTAATCAAATGACCCTAATATTTATTTATTCAACACCGTACGGTATAATTGAAACTGAGACCAACGGATTATTATTTTATATCATATATTTCATTTTAATAATGCTTCTACTGATTCTAAATCAATATGATGTACTACGTTGAGTCGACCGGCGCTATTGCTCAAATCGCTCTCGATCGTTGTCGAGAGCGTCTTATATAGTGTTTCACGCACTCTCGTGTCGTTGTGTGGGTCTTTGTCGCTCGAGGATTAGTGACGTCAATGTTTCTTATGTTGTACTCGGCTGTTCTCCTATGTCACAGTTGAGTACGTTACATTGCCCCCTTTCGCCGACCCTTTTCTTTCGTTTGCCTATTTCCGTATCCGTTTTGTGCGAACGGAAGAACTTGGTGTTGGTGAACTTCGGATTGATCACATTTTCTCGGTCGTCTCTTGAATGATTAGTTTCTTTAACCCAAGTGGATCGGTTGGATCGAAATCCCTTACGTAGTCCGGTATCGGTGGTGGAACGAAAGGTGCTAGTTGCGGTCTAGGTGCAACAGGCTTACCATAATTCGAATCTCTCAGTGCCTCAGGTAGTTCCGGCGGATCTTGATTTGTCGATCTTCTGGTTTTACCTGCACCTTCCAATTCGTTGTCTGCTCGAAGTCTACTCTTGTGCAATTTCCATGGTGTATCCACCTTCACACCCAGTTTTTTCGTTTCCGATATTCTTATCGCTTTGCGTGGAAATAACTCGTCATTCCCCAAAATCCTGTCTTCTATGATGATAGGTTTCCTCTTTTCCCGTACTGTATTACTGGATGCCATGCTCTCCAACTCTTTGATTAGGTTGTTTTTGATCTCCTCAATTTCAATCTCGGTGAGGCTCCAGGATGCGTCGTACTGGTTGTCGGCATTGCTTCCCACCTGATTAACCGTCTCATTATTGTTATTCAGGTCTGGTCCTTGGTATAGGCTCGATCCGATTGGCGACATCATCATCAATTTCTTTAGGCTGGGTGTCATTGTATCTCTACCTGTTCGGTATCTTCCACCTCCGCTCACAAAACGTCCGGAAGGATATATAACGGTCATCCCTTGGTTCTCGTCTTCCTCTCCAGTATCGGGTGCGGCATCGGTCTGCACTTCCTGGTCTTTGACACTCGTGTATCCGTACATGATGATTGATATGGCTTTGACTGATTGTGTCAGGTCGTGTTCGCCGTTTATATAATTTCTCTTGTCGATCCTTTATTTTGACTCGAAGGCAGACTATAATCGGCTTTAGTCGTCTTGTAATCTAAATTTAAATCCTAATCCTACGCCAAAACCGTTTCTTATAACTAACTTTGATTTTCGATCTAGTCCGTTATACCGGATTCCTGATCCTACGATAAATTTTCACTTAGCCTGAGTCATATAATGCTTGAATAGATTAACATGGAATTTTCCTCGTTCCTTTCCGGTATCGGGGTTTTCCAATACATACGTTGCTTCGCCTACTTTTTCTTTTAATCTATAAGGTCCCTCATACAACGCAAAAAACTTAGCCATTTGCTTTTTCTGTGTATCTGAAACATTCAATGCACGGACTAATACTAAGTCATTTAAATTGAATTTAGTCATTTTATGTCTAGCATTGAACCTTTCAGCCCTATATTTTCCTTTTCTCTTTATGTTATCTCTCGCTAATTTCAGTTTATAATCATGCGTCAAATGAGACTGATCACGTAAAATCCATGGTGCCCAAAATCTTTTAGGTTTGATATTCAGTTGCAATTCACAGGGTGCAAACTCCGTGGTATCACGATAAATCTCATTCATACATGATTCAATTACACCTATCCATTTGATCCAGTCGGTATGCTTTTTGGTTATAAATGTTCTGAAATACCTGCCAATTTCTCGGTTCACTCTTTCGACAATATTCCCTTGAGGGTGTCTAATCGAGGAGAAAACAGGAGTTATTTCCTCTTCCTGCAATTTCTTTAACCACATTATCGATGTAAATTGTGTACCGTGATCAAATTGAATACGTTTTGGTTTTCCTAATTCTGGTATATATTTATCAAACATGCATCGGATAGTGGATTTCGCATCTACTACTCTCATTGGATAGATTTTGACATATTTACTAAATGCGTCGATAGCAACTAGCAACCACCGGTAATTTCCTTGACTCGCCGGTAGCGGTCCGTAAAAATCTATTGATACTAAATCTCCCACTCCGTTTGGTACGATATTTTGCATGTTAGCATAGCTATAAGCATTCGGAGCTTTATTTCTTTGGCAAAGGTCGCACCGCGCCAACTCCCTCCGTATCATTTTCGCGAATTTTGGATAGTAAAACGAATCACTTAATAGTTTGTAGCATTTTCCAGCCCCGACATGTCCGTGTATCTCGTGACATTCTCTCACAAGTGATTCTACTAATGCTTCGGGTAAATAGGCTCGCAGCTTGCCCCCTGGCTCCCGTAGGTATAGGACTTTATTTTCATACCTGTACCTAAGTGGATTAGCTACCGTACCCTTCCTGACCAGATCACCTATCCGTAAGTCTTTGTTTTGGAGCTCAGCTAGTGTCCGGAGCTTTTGTATCAGCTCTTCGCTCACCCCTTTAGCTAGTTCCGCTACACAACTCATGTGATCGTTATTATCTATTTTCTCTTTTATTTTAGGTGGATATCGGCTAATTACATCAGCTACGATGTTATCCCCACCCTTAACATATTCGATTTGGAAATTGTATGCTTGAATAAACAATACCCATCGTGTAAGACGAGAGCTAGTCAATTTACACGTTAATACAAAAGTCAGTGCTTTGTGGTCTGTGCGAATAACAAGATCTGCACCAATTACAAATGTACGAAATTTCTCCAAACAAAATACAATAGCTAGAAGTTCTTTTTCTGTGGTAAAGTAGTTCAACTCGGCTCCCCGTAGCACTCGACTCGCGAACCCAACTATTTTATGATCATTGTTATTATCTACTTGGTATAGTAATCCCCCTATTGCGTAATCACTTACATCGCATTGAAGGTAATATTTTGATTTCGGATTAGGGTGATGTATGATCATCTCGGCACAGAATGATTTCTTCACCCTTTCAAACTGCTCATTGGTTTCCGCGGTCCAATACCATTTTGTGTCCTTCTTTAATAATTGTAACAAAGGGTATGTCAAATGCGCATAGTTACTAGAGAATTTCCCATAATAGTTGGTTAATCCCAAAAATCCTTTCAGCTGTTTCTGATTCTTTGGAATTGGAAAATGATTTATAGCTTCTAACTTTTCCGGTTGCGGCCTGATGCCATCGTGAGTTATCTTATGTCCCAAAAAATCAATCTCGTTTCTAAAGAATTTAGATTTCTGGAAATTGATTGTCATGTTATGACTCTGAAATGTTTGAAACAAAACCTTCAAATGTTTTAAATGGTTCTGAATGGAATCTGACATGCATAATATGTCGTCGACGAAATTAATAGTAAAATCGTTAACATTTAGTAACACCAAATCTAGGGCTCTAACGAGGCTCGCCAAGCTTGTATTTAATCCGTAAGGAGTCACTTTAAACTGGTATGTTTTACCCCCGTGCATGAATGCAGTGTACTTTCTGGAATCAACGTGCAATGGGACCTGCCAAAAGCTTGCGGTTAGATCTAAGCTAGACATGACTTTGGTGTTGGAACATTTCTGAAATAGTACCTCAGTGGACTGAGCGCAATCACGATCGGGAACGATTAACTTGTTTATAAAACGAGCATCCAGGACTAGTCGAATATCTCCCGATTTCTTTGCTACAACCACGATTGGATTTATATATTCACTACACGCTCTTTCTATGATGTCAAATTTCAACATTCTTTCAATTTCCATGTCTACTTTCTTTCTGTGCATTATAGGTACTGGATATGATCTTCGAACAAAAGGTCGATCCTCGTATATTTGAATTTTATGTTCGTAAACGCTAACTTTTCCCGGAATTTTTCTGAAAACATCCCTATATTGGAATATTAATTCTACAAATTTTCTTCGATCCTCGTTTTCTAACTGTTGGCATTCCGAAAGTTTGCTCACGACCTCATCATTGGTAATTTCGTATGTCATGTCGTCGCTTGTGATCTCTTCGTCATTTTCACGTTCCGACTCTATTAATGAAACTTCCTTCGAGGCTTCTGATTCATTAGCGTTTTCAAATCCGATACTAATTGCACCTTTACCCGTTTGGATCGTTAGCCTTTTTAACTTTAAATCTAAGTAGGCCTTCCACCGCGTAAGTGTGTCGATTCCGATAATAACTTTGCGTCTGAGCTTTGGCACAATTAAGAAAGGCAATTGTTCAATAAACTCCCCCACTTTTACTTTGACAAATATCTGAATTTTTAATTTAACCGGTTTACCTCCAGTCACGCCTAAGATATTATAATTGACTACTGGTAATTTTTCGCATTTTATGAAGTTGTCTATGTTTTGTTTGTACCAGTCTTCTGCAATACACGTTACTTGACTGCCCGTATCTATTAAAGCAGATATTTCTTGTTTTTCTAACTGAATCATTATTTCCGGGCAATAGTCTATTTTAGCATTTTTTACTTCCTCCTTCTCTAACAAATATTCCGAGGGATTTTCAAAAGGGTTTGAATTATCGGATCTTATTTCCGCCGCGCCTATTTCAAATTCGCGCTGTGTTATAATTTCTGGCGGCATGTCTGACACAGCGCTTAGAAGTTTTCCATATTCTCCTCATTTCCTTCTTCCTTATCGGTCGAGACTTCTTCGCACATCGCGTTTATTCCACGGGTATTTGTCCAATTTTGGCGTTTATTATTCTCCAGTGTATTCGCTCTCTGTTTATTTTCTAACGAGTCAGTCGGCATGCTACCTTCGCGCGTAACGTTTGGTCTATGTGTGTTATTGTTTTGACTATTGTTAGCTCGCCATGAATATTGTTTTTGTCGGTCGTCGTTATTTCGTGCGTAGTTTGTAAACCGCGGTGTATTTTGTGTGTGGTACCCGGTTTTTGGTGTGTTGGATCGCCCCCCGGACTGCATCTGGTCAAGGAAAGACAGTAATGCGTCGATATCTTTGATGCACCTGCATTTCGCTGCCTCGACAATAGTTTCGTCAAAGTGGCGTATGAGTTTACTAACTATTTCGCTTTCCGATACGGCAGGAGTTAGCCCGCATGCAGCCGCGTATTTACGACTTACGTAATCAGACCACCCAACTTTAGAATCTGGTATGTAATACCCTAATTCCAAGTCTCTACGGATATCCCGTTGTGTATCCTCATTCCAATATCGTGATAAAAATCGTTCTTTGAATTCATCCCATGTGTGTATGATTTCGCGCCGCGCTATCCACCAATCCTTCGCTTCGTTTGTTAAGCTTTGGCCAATTAATTTTAAACTCATGTCGTCCCCTATATTAAGAAAACGATAATATTCCTCTAACTCTTTAATATAATGTACCGGTCTTTCCCAGCTCCTTCCTGCAAACGCTGGTAACTTTAATTGCTTCGAAATTATGTTAGTGTTGTCATACATGTTAGGTTGACTTATTCGACTTTGTCTGATTCGTCTTATTTCCCCTTCTAACCCGATCTTTATGCTATCTTGCTTATGATTTAATTCCGTAATCTGGTCATGACTCAAATTTTGACTTTCGACGATTTTACCCTTTAACTCTTCATATGCTGATACTTGTTCATTACGTAACATATTTTCGCATGTTTCTATTTTGTCGTTGCAGTCAATTACTTCTTGAGTGAGTTTCTCGGTTGTTTTCTTTAAATCAGCGTCAATTTTATGGATCCTATCTTTATTCATCTGGGTATTCTCATCTAGTGTTTTATTTACCCTATCTTCAAATTTCGTGCGCTCTTCAATATCAACTGCCTGCAACCTAAGCATTGACTGTTCCATTGATTCAAATTTGTCCTCCATTTTCTTTTCCAGCCTTTCGATTGACGCTGCAAGTCTAGATAATGCGTCAACCGGCATAGTATTTGGATCATTATCTTGACTCGACATACCTGGAATTGAGACCGAGGACAGATTTGCATCTGCAATACCAGAGTCACGCACTGGATTATTTACATTGTCTTTTTTTTCTTGACCTTGCCCTGTCTTATTCCTATTTGGTTCTCTATCTGCCATGTTGTTTGATATTGCACCAAGAAAGCAAACCCGTATCTGATGGGCAGTCTATGACAGTCTATCTGGTTTTTATGAATTTGAATTCGAGATTTTAAACTATTACAAGTTATTACATTTTTTTTTTTTTTTTTTTTTTTTTTTTTGAATTTATGTCATCAAATTTCCAAATTTTTATTTAAAGAGGAGCCCCACGTTGGGCGCCAATGTTACGTTTTTCTCTATTTTAGCAAGCCTTTCGGCTATTGACTAAAACTAGCGTTATCGTGGATGTCTTTGTCACGGTTTTGTGGATCAGTTAAAGTGCTTGTTGATGTTTGGAACTCCTCTTTGTAAGGTGGTGGAAAGTGGTTATGCCATAAAGGACCACCTACTCAGCTAGCTAAATTGTTTATATTTACGGACTCAGATCTTTTCGACCAAAGCCGCCTTCCCTCCACAGAGCCGGATAATTCAAGCCTGTCGTGCCTATAAACTTAAATGTTACATTTACACCTATTCTACAGATCCGGGACTAACGTCCAAGACTGCACACCAGACTCGGGTCTACTTTCCTTGGCCCTCGGACACAGGAGTTGTTTCCAATGCCGTACGCACTAGGTTAAAGTTTTCCAAAGCTGTCTCTGTTGCTATGATCTTTTATGGCTAGGATGTTTAATTTGATAGGCAATTTCAATGGTAACAAGGCAGATAGAGAAACTTCAGTTTACTTGGGTTTTAAATCTAAATATACTCTCAAATATTTACAAAGTTGACTTAATTCTACCTTATTATCCTAATCGTCGGTTTGGCTTTAGTTTTAGCGATTTCTATGTTCGAGTAACTGAGCTCATATATTTCTTTAATCAAATGACCCTAATATTTATTTATTCAACACCGTACGGTATAATTGAAACTGAGACCAACGGATTATTATTTTATATCATATATTTCATTTTAATAATGCTTCTACTGATTCTAAATCAATATGATGTACTACGTTGAGTCGACCGGCGCTATTGCTCAAATCGCTCTCGATCGTTGTCGAGAGCGTCTTATATAGTGTTTCACGCACTCTCGTGTCGTTGTGTGGGTCTTTGTCGCTCGAGGATTAGTGACGTCAATGTTTCTTATGTTGTACTCGGCTGTTCTCCTATGTCACAGTTGAGTACGTTACAATAGATATAGATATATGTGTCTCGGGACTACGATATCTTCCGAAATTATCGAATCAAAATAATTAATATAATAATAATATTATTATTAATATCATTATTAATATTGATTATCAACATCATTAGAGACTTTCTTATTGTACATCGCCTTATCATTATTAATATTATTATTGTAATTATCATTATCATCATTATTATCATCATCATCATCATCATCATCATTATCGTTATCATTACCATCATTATTATCACTACCTGTTTTTCTTTTATTGTTAAATTCATTATTAAGTACATTGACACAGCGTTGCAGATCTTACTATTGTTTTCAGAATCTATTATTGCAAAACAGTCGTTGAAGACAGGTTTGGTGCATGAAATTCTAAAGATATTAATAAGAGATACTTGAGCGCCTGCGAATCATGATGATTTCGCACATACGTGCGCAATGCGTAGTATGGTGTTTTTTTTTTTTTTTCATGTTTTATTTTATGGACATTACCTGCTTCCAAGTTCGTTTTCACGAAGGGAAAGATTCTAGCGAAGGTTTGAATTTTCAGCTCGATTTCAAGTAGTTCATCATTAATTTTTTTAAAGATTTTCTGTAACGAAACCCAAAGTTTATTTTTCTTCAATTAGTACCGCAATTCCTATGGAAAATTGGAACATAAATATCCCGAGAAAACCAAGAAGCAAGGAATTTTTATTACTTGTAAGAGTTTTGAATCTGAACTTTTTTGGAGCTGTCTAACTATCACCCGCTCATTCACGCATTCAACGAACGAACACTATAATTATATTTTTACTACTCAGCTTTGACGACTATCAGACACGGGAGCATATTTGGCACGAATTGTTCATCGTGCGATTGCGGTAGTTATGTTATTTAAGAAGAAGCGAAATGAATTTTAATTTTGTTCTAATATTGATGAAATATTTGATAAATAAATCATCAATGAGAGACCACTAAGGGGTGAGCTAAAAATTTGCCACTTTGCGAGAATTTTTTTCTCGTAAAATGTAACTTAAAAAAAAAAAAAATAATAATAATAATAATGAAACGAAAATCTAGCGCGTACGATATTTTCAAAACGTATAAATGGATCCGGTTCGGGTTGTACGAAGCATCGGACACGAAGCTAGACTACAAGCCATACTCCGAAATATCGTCAATATTTTCACAGAAAATACGGCTGTGCTCGCATAATTCATTATGTAGATTTGAAGAAATTGTTGCACTATGCTTAATTTAAAAAATTTGACATGTCATTGAAGCAGAATCATTCCTTGCAGCGGAAATTGGCATGTGTCAAATAGGTGTATGTATTTTATTAGTAATAGTTGTATAAAATGGGAACGGAACAGATCAGGGTAATGATTCAATTAAGTTACTGAAAGATATACGATTATATATTTTTTATTTTATTTCATATTAATGTATCATTTTTTATTTTATTTCATATTTATGTATCATTTTTTATTTTATTTCATATTTGTGTATCATTTTTTATTTTATTTCATATTTATGTATCATTTTTTATTTTATTTCATATTTTATATGTTAATATTACATATAAATTGTAAGGGCTCCCCCTCTGCCTCCTCTGCCCCCCCACTCCGCCGCCACGTCGCGCGCGGTAGTACCCGCGACCGTGACGCCAGCCTCGTCCACGCCTATAATATGGCCCGCGGCTGCGTCGGGCCTCTATGGCCGAGCGGAGGCACGTGTTTACCGCTTCGTGTATCATTTCACTCTGTAAGAATTAATATGTTGATTTTTTTTTTTTTTTTTTTCTCTTATGACATCCGGCCTTGCCGATGTACCAAATTTGATTATTGTATTAAATATATCATTATCCGGGCTGCCCACGTATAAGGCACCACAATATTCATATCTGTCAGATAGGCAGTCATTTAATACGTAAGAGTCAATTACCCAAAGCATGTGGATGATGCTGCTTATCGGAATAAATCTCAAACTTTGTTTGTGATATTTTTATGTATTTTTTCATCAGATGAAAAATAATGATCGTTACCTGTACGTAAAGGCTTTTTGACGAACCTCGTTACAGCACTCGCCTTCGGCTCGTGCCGTAAACCTCTCGTTTCGTCAAAAAAGCCTTTCCTTACTCGTAATGAAATGTACTATTATTGGGATTGTGAGTATTAGAATTAAGTGTGCTTCAATCACACGCGTTAACAACATTCTGTAGAATACTTACGATTTCCTCGCGAGCAAGTGCGTGCGGTTGCGGGGGCACCGGTGGCTGCTGCGGTGGCGGAGGCGGCGGTTGCTGTTGCACTGGTGCGATTACCGGTGGCGGCCCCGTTAAATTTCTTGGAGCCATCACCTGCACACGATTTTCTTGAGCTGAATACTGCCTGGGTGGTGGATCTATTTCTATGTTTTCGGGCATCGTCATCTCCAACAAAGAGTCGTTATCCTCTATCGTTCATGGAATCAAAATTTTATTTTGTATTAATTAATATTATAATATAATGTATAATAAAATTAATTATACATTACAATTATTACATGGATATGATACATCATTCAATGTATAATTGTGTATATTGTGTACATATTATGTACATATTATGTACACAATATACCTACACAATTATATTATGTACATATGATAATAGCAATATTATGTACAATTTACACAATTACACAACTATACATTGAATGATGTGTATCATATACATGTAATAATTGTAATGTATAATTGAATTTTTATTTAACTTTGGTAATGTGTAATTAACCTTTTTAAGGGGGTATCCCCGACTTTAAATGGGTTAACATTCTGAGAAAGAGATTGATATTTTACAGCGAATTTGAGAGTCTGATCAAATCCAGAAAAATCATGAAGTTTAGGGGAGGTTTGACCCTCATTATCCATACTTAACATTGAATATTACTTTGAGTCTAATAGTAGTTACGCTGAATATAGAAAAATACAAAATTACTCGGCTGTCGCAAAGAATCAGTAGTACCGTTGGATCGATTCTGGAATTTTTGGTCTTCAATTGTTCAGAGGAGATGCTTCTATCATATAAACATAGAACTTTTTGATATCGCGAAAATTGCCTGACTCGCTCAGTTTTTACTGAGATTTTTCTAATTCTTCAATTTTTTTTCATTACTTTTATTATTATCTCAACCAAAAATAGGAATATCAAAAAGTTCTATGTTCATATGAAAGAGGCATCTCTTCTGAACAATTGAAGACCAAAAATTCTAGAATCGATCCAACGGTACTACTGATTCTTTGCGACAACCGAGTAATTTTGTATTTTTCTATATTCAGCGTAACTACCCGTGTGGAAATTTGTCCGGGAACGCCCGGTGTTTGCCCAGCCCCCGGATGGGCAATCCCGAAGATGGCCCAACTAGTCGGGTGCTATACGGGCAATAGATAGCATAACTGTAAATAATTTTTTCTAGCTTAGCTGTGCAGCCCCCGGTTAGCAAGGCCAGATATTTTCCCTGCATGCGTTTTCACATCAAAACTTGCCTAGGCCCTAGTTGGGAGAGCCCGAAATTGTAGCTGATTACTATACTTGTGAGCAACGTTGGGATATATCAGCATTTTCGTCAATAGTACCAGCGAGTATGGTAAACTTTGTAGTCGGATCTGGATATTTCGACCATTTTCGGCAACAAAGTGTACCAGATCCAACGACAAAGTTTACCATACTCGCTGGTAATATTGACGAAAACGCTGATATTATATCCCAACGTTACTCACAAGTATAGTAATCTTTGCTAGGAAAAGTTTCTCCGTGTATGGACCCTATTACGCATTCGTGTGTCAAACGACACATATTGAGTTTTGAGAAAATGGACATTAAAGTTTTTCTGATTAAAATGGTTTTGATAATACTTTTTGTATTATAAATATTTTATATTTCTTATTTTCAATCAATTTTTGATGAATGATTATACGAAGATAAATGAGAAATATACGAAGATATTAAAAATAAAGAGGTTAGAGCAAAAAGAAACATGACAAGATTGAACATTTCAGGAAAAGTGTTTTTTTTTTTGCATTTCAACAGTTTGAATGTAAAAAAGATATTTTCCTGAAATGTTTCATTCTCTCAATCATACCTCTTTTGCTTTAACCCTTTCTGATATCAATAAACTAACCGGGGTCTGGCCGGGCGCTGTACAGCCGACCCGACAAATCCTCTAGCATTTGTCGGGAATGTTAGACGGGCGCTGGCCACTTCGCGCTGTACAGCTGAGCGTTACATGCGTTGCCGGGCACTGGCCAGCCCGCCCGTTCAGCGCCCGCTTAGTGAACAGCGAAACTAGGCAACACCTAGCCAGCCCCCGAATTGAATTTCCACACGGGTACTATTAGACTCAAAGTAATATTCAATGTTAAGTATGGATAATGAGGGTCAAACCCTCCCTAAACTTCATGATTTTTTTGGATTTGATCAGACTCTCAAATTCGCTGTAAAATATCAATCTCTTTCTCAGAATGTTAACCCACCCGTGTGGAAATTCAATTCGGGGGCTGGCTAGGTGTTGCCTAGTTTCGCTGTTCACTAAGCGGGCGCTGAACGGGCGGGCTGGCCAGTGCTCGGCAACGCATGTAACGCTCAGCTGTACAGCGCGAAGTGGCCAGCGCCCGTCTAACATTCCCGACAAATGCTAGAGGATTTGTCGGGTCGGCTGTACAGCGCCCGGCCAGACCCCGGTTAGTTTATTGATATCAGAAAGGGTTAAAGCAAAAGAGGTATGATTGAGAGAATGAAACATTTCAGGAAAATATCTTTTTTACATTCAAACTGTTGAAATGCAAAAAAAAAAACACTTTTCCTGAAATGTTCAATCTTGTCATGTTTCTTTTTGCTCTAACCTCTTTATTTTTAATATCTTCGTATATTTCTCATTTATCTTCGTATAATCATTCATCAAAAATTGATTGAAAATAAGAAATATAAAATATTTATAATACAAAAAGTATTATCAAAACCATTTTAATCAGAAAAACTTTAATGTCCATTTTCTCAAAACTCAATATGTGTCGTTTGACACACGAATGCGTAATAGGGTCCATACACGGAGAAACTTTTCCTAGCAAAGATTACTATACTTGTGAGTAACGTTGGGATATAATATCAGCGTTTTCGTCAATATTACCAGCGAGTATGGTAAACTTTGTCGTTGGATCTGGTACACTTTGTTGCCGAAAATGGTCGAAATATCCAGATCCGACTACAAAGTTTACCATACTCGCTGGTAATATTGACGAAAATGCTGATATATCCCAACGTTGCTCACAAGTATAGTAATCAGCTACAATTTCGGGCTCTCCCAACTAGGGCCTAGGCAAGTTTTGATGTGAAAACGCATGCAGGGAAAATATCTGGCCTTGCTAACCGGGGGCTGCACAGCTAAACTAGAAAAAATTATTTACAGTTATGCTATCTATTGCCCGTATAGCACCCGACTAGTTGGGCCATCTTCGGGATTGCCCATCCGGGGGCTGGGCAAACACCGGGCGTTCCCGGACAAATTTCCACACGGGGCATTTAAAGGTGGGGATACCTCCTTAATTACTCATTACCAAAGTAATGGGTAATTAAATGAATAATTCCATTAAACATGTAATTAGTAACTCGCAACACTGGATATGATGTATAATACTGTATATATATAATATAACGTATAATAATGTACTTACCAGACATGTGAACGCTCCTAAGTGTAGTACGCAAGTGAGCTGTCCACGAGGTGACCGTAGGTAGAAAAAAAAAAGATTCGGCTCACATAGATGGATATTTGGATGTATGGGTAACCTGTGTATTCAAAAGCGCTATAGGTTTGACCTGTAGGTATATTCCAAAATACAACAGGTAATTTTCATCCTCGTTTTCAACGTCGAGTAAAATGAGACACAGTAATTATGACTATATCTGTTTTTCAGTTTATGGCTTCGGTCGCAGGGGCGAATTTATACTCAGGCTCGCGGGGCTCGGGCCTCAGGCGGCAAAATTTTAAAGGTGCGACCAAAATTTAAAATTGATTGGGTTTTTCGTCGACTGTAAGAACAAATTTTAGATCTTGTTCTCTGACCCTCGTGATTCTGAAATGTTACACGCTTACATATCAAGAGTTTTCTGTTGCTTAGTAATAAAAAAAAAAAAAAAAAAAATTACTATCACTATTACGAAACAAGAAGGGCACCATATCAGAATAGGCCCAGGGGGAAATCTGACTTGATTCCACTATTGTTCAGTCGCCGTCCTATACAAGGATAGATATGATGACTACGTCAATATAAGTTAATCATTGACCAATAGATAGAGATTAAGCTGCCACAATTTGAGGATATCTGTGTCAACACCTCATATTCCATTCAGAATAAGTTGTTCGTTCGTGAAGATTACAATTGCTACGGAGATTGAAAAATTAATAAAATTTGGAATTGTTTCATAAGTGGACGTTATTCTTCATATATAACATAATATAAAATAGATAGTACAACGCAATTATTTTTTCATTATTATATATTATTTGATCATTATACATTGTTGGTATACCTTTGTTGTGTTGAATTTCTGATAAGTGTCAAATTATGAACTTTATTCGACGACAGCCGAGTGAGTATTTTTTGAATCAATTTGTGATAGAACGTAGATAATCAATCAATTGTTGGCGCAGAACAGTACCTTATTACAAAATACGAAGATACGTGAGTAAAATATTTTAATAATCATAATTTGATCATCAGAGGAAAGAAAACTTGATATAATAATACATAATTGCTATGAGTTCAAATTTCCAATTGTTATAATATATTATAGTTTAGTGAATAATTATTTCCCATCAGATTTATATAGCAATTGGTATAATCAGATAAAATTTTCGAGATTGCGGTATATTTCATTTCATAATGCCTAAAACGAAGAAGCGTTCATATGCGAAATGTAGGGAACTTAGAAATGTAGCGAAACGTTTGGCTAGAATCGACCCCAATAATAACGATGGCAGGGATGACATTATTACCATTGATTCCGATGAAAACAATGCTCGTGATGTATTACAAAGTGAACGCGGAATTGTTATAAGTATTCCGGAACTTATTGCTAACGTTACGCTTGAATTAGATCCCTAGTAGCACGCTTTATCATATCTGATCCAATTCTTGCGTTTCGGGTCTTGCAAGACCCATCCGCAGAGCGATAATGGTCTGCTTCCGATTATTTCTGTGGATCTTGCACCCGAAAGATTGTCAAGCACCTATACGTGGGAATTGCGAATAGCTTGTTCAATGTCGTCCCTAGTTATTTGTGCAAGACTCACGGCAGACTTGCGCAAGCCGTCTTGCGATTCCCCCCGCTCATCTGAACCGTGTATACCTATAGCTATTTCTGTGGCTATTTTCCAGTGTTATTGGTATACAAACCGTCGGTAATGAGTCTTTGAATGAAATTAGGAAATATACTTACCGGCAGTCGGTATATTTTTACTGCGAGACGGAGCCTACCAAATGGAATAATGAAACAGTTGGGAGACTAGGAATTGGAAGCTTTAGTGATATTTATTTGATGTTTATTATAAATTGATGTTGAAAATGTGTTTATTATTTTGAGTAAATAAGGATACATTTCTCGTTTGTAAGTATGAAATTTACTTTCATTTTAATTTATTATTTAAGTAAATAAAGATTATTATTTCAAGTGAATAAAGACAAATTTCTCGTTTGTAAATATGAAACTGGGATTCTTTCAGAATTATCCTACGGTCCTATCCTATCCTGGACGGTCTTGATATATCCCACTGAAACGATCACTTTGCCTGTCCCTCTTCTGACGTATCGCGATTTTCACACTGAAATAAAAAGAACACAAAACAACAGCCAACACGCACCCAGTATTCAGTGGTAAAATTTGATAACAAAATGAACTTTCAACTTTTTTGAATAAATGATTAAATGAATGAATAAATGCAATAAACATGTTTTTTTTTTATTATTATTAGGAATGTTTCAATCATTAACGGATGAACGGACCGAGTTCGGATCGAACATATGAAAACAACTATAGTGATGATAGAAGTTGAAATGCATAAATGTAGCATTTATTTTAATACGGTCTCATACACATCGATCTTTCAAATATGATAGTTTTGATTAACGATGCTTTATAATCATTGATCCGTAGTGAAAATTGAAGAAAAAAAGAAAATAAACAATAAATAAATAAATAAATAAGAGGAAAAAAAAAAAAAAAAAAAAAGGCACCCGCTCAATTTCCTTTGCTGGAAGCGATTTTATGAAAAAAAAAAAAACTTGCTACAGAAAATAGTCAGACTGGGAAATCATCGCAGCACAAAAAGAAAACATCGAAATTGCTGCAGAAAAATGAGAATCGTCATAATTTCGGTAATATTTGAATATAAGCTGCGTCGATGAGCTGGAATAATTATCGAATTAGAATCAAAAATTATATTGAATTAAAATTAAATATAAAAAAAATAATAATTGTTTCTTTTTTTTTTTTTTTTCAAATAGTAAAAAATAATTGAATAAATTATCGAGCATATGAAAACAGTTATAATGATAATAAAAGTTGAAATGTATGAATAGCATTTATTTTAATACGGTCTCATATACACATCGATCTTTCAAATATGAAAGCTTTGATTAACGATGCTTTATAATCATTGATCCGTAGTGAAAATTAAAGAAAACAAAAAAATAAAAACAAGGACGAAAAAAGAGAAAAAAATATTTAAAAAAAAAAACAATAAAAACATCAGCAAAAAAATCAATAAAAAACAAAGAAGGAACCGGCACTCGAATAATTTTTTATGCTGGAAGAGACTTTATGAAAAAAGAAAAACTTGCTGCAGAAAAAAGTCTGACCGGCAAATTATTGCAGCAAAAAGATAAGATCGAAATTGCTATAGAAAGATGGGAATCGTTATAATTTCGGTAATATTTGGACAAGCTGCGTCGATGAGCTGAAATTGAAGAATAAGCGTTGTCTCATTTAGTTATGATGGAGCAATGGAAACATGTATCGCTGATCGTCTCTTGAATGATTTTTGAAAACTGGCATTTTGTAGCACTTTTGCTTGACTGCATGAAGAGGAATAATCGACAGATTTGGCGATAAATCTGAGCATATGCAAATATCAAACAGACTATTGGGTATTAAGCAATTGAATGGATCCTCTTTGCTGTTGTAACGACGCACTACTAGAAGATAGCTCTTATCGTAACGAACAATATTCTCGATATCACAAAACGAACCGTCATATAATAAACAAGAGTTATCTTTCTGTCCAGTAGTGAAAACAAATTTATTTGTTTCAATTTTGGAATATTGAATATATTCATGCGTATTATTCAATGGAAGTGGGCCATTTGTATGCTCTCCAAATAGACGGGGTGCACCAGAATTCTTTCTCGCCACGATCGCGAAGTTTTTAATTTTCCTTTCATAAAATCGTTTAGCATATTGCTGAAGCGGACGGTTATTACTTCTTATGTATTTACGAATTATGCGCATATTGTTTTCGTAGGGAAAAGCAGAAAATCCATCTAACGGACCAAATCGCCTTACATCTTCTACAAGATGTAATAAACCATGTACATTGAAACTCAAAAATGACTGGCCATATATAACTTCTGCTTTACTAACGAACAATTTTAAGGCATGTTCTGCAAATGTCAAAAGATATTCTGAAGGTGACTGAGAAGCAAGAATGCGTACCGATAAATGCAATAGTAAAAAATGTGAATAAACGTCTTCGGATAGCACATCTGCGAGAATATTAGGCCCTGCATACAGAAGAAGATGCCGGAGTTGCGTAGCTTTATACTGCTTGTACCGATCCAGAGAACAAGGTCGTCGTGCGAATTCTCGCGGACACCAATCATTTAATCCTTCCAACCGAGAAGATAATATCTGTATCAGCCTATCGGATAATTTTACATTCACATTGAACTTGCCATGGAGTAACGCCTCTAATATTTTCTTCATAACACCTATACATACGAGGTGCATATACTCAAAAGGAACATTGGACACTTGATTAATTCCTAAGTCAAGCAAGGGGGTTCCTCCATCTTTATGATGATCTTCATCAACACGTCTAGCATACTCATCATCCGTGCGCAGAGTGTTATGAACGCCAGGGAAAGTCATACGGTTCTTGTGATAAACACCGGTTATCTTACACTTCGAACAAGGATTGGTAGACATATGCCCAAAATGAATATAAAAGCTCTAGCGGGTGCATCAGCAATAAAATTACGTAAAATAATAGAATATTTTTTCTTGTCAAACTCAATTCCCCCTACTTCTTTAATTTTTTCAATATCTGTTATTAGATAGCGGAATAGGTCGTTACTATTTTTTGGCTTCGCCGGGCCATAGTACAATCCAACAACTACTGGAATACTATCTGTCAAATTAACAACTTTTATTTGCAAAGGCCAATATTGATGTGATTGTTCGTTATCAGCTGCAGCACCATCAGTGCTTACATCGATTATAAGGGAAGTGGGAATTTCATTATAACGGCATAATATTTCGCTAAGAGCATCAGAAATACCAATATGTACACTGAGAGAATTTTATGATTGCGTGTACGATATTAGAATTGTAGATTATGGAATTGCATTGTATGGTTCATAATAAGATAAGAGATGGTCACCATTACCATCTGAGTGGTTAATTTTTTTATACAAATCGTGAATTTTTTTATCCAGATGGTAAATATTATCATCAGGGTGTTGAATTCAATCATCGCTATTACTTCGGCTTTTACAATCGGGTGATAGTGTGTTTTTACAATAATGCGATAGTAGTATTAACTATAAAATTCTCTCAGTGTACATATTCACCCGGTTCCATGTAGACAACATTCACTTTATCCTTCGAAGTACCTAATAAAGTTCGAACATCTGTCGGCAAATTTTTAAAGCAGCAGTGAGAACGAAGAATTTTCAAAAGTGCATTACCTTGCACAGCGTTGATATTATGCTCAGTGATTAACTCGGCCAAACTCGATCTTAAACGCTTACTGTCATCTACACAACTATTGAGATCACGATCTGCATCGGAAGAACGCTCTCTTGCATTATGAGATAATGTTTTTACATTTTCACAAGCCGCGTCTGCAGGTGCAGTACTACCGGGGGCTTCCACGATAATTTATTCAACATCAAAACCTTGAGTGAACTCTACGGTAAATTGATCTACATTACGTATTGAGTGGGCTGTGCAGTGAATTGACCGACATCAAGACCATGAGTGGATTCTACGCTAAATTGTTTCACATCGAGACCTTGAGAGGACTCTACTTTGATTTGTGTAGTAAAATTAGAACACCAAAAAGATGAACTTCTACGTGACTTGTATATTTCTTTAATACGCGAAAACTGTTGTCGTTTCGATAAATCTGCATAGCTTTTTCGATTAATCCTCTTCATTACTTTTCGGCGAATATGTTTCAAATAACGAAAAAATTAATTTATAAACGTATGCTATCGCGATGAGAGAATGAATTGCTGAATCTAAAAGTTTTCGCCAGTGACTGAATGTATTCAAGTATATACTCACATTTCCCCTCGATGACTGATCGAAAAATTATAAAATAGCATCAATCAGATTTGAAGATTTGTCGTCTCGCCGTCCTGAAATATAAATTTATGTTGGAATACTTAAAATACAAATGGGATAGACGTGCACTTTTCTCCTTCGTTTTCAATTGATTGAATATTTGAGACTGAAATCTAGAATGCAACTTAGTTTATCAGTTAGATTTCGACGCGATCATATTCTTAAACGGACAGACTATTTATATGAAAAATGTATAGAAAGTAACGATGCCAATATTTATTCAGAAACTTCTTCGTCAGAAAATTTTATGATGATAACTATTTTCATCAACCTCTGTAGATCCATTTTTGGCCGAACAATTTATTGCCAAAGAAAATAAGAAAATATTCATATGACAATGAGGGCGCCTACTGATTATAATCGTTTAATTTGCGTGTGGATTTAGTTGGTATTGTAGCTTAGTATAGGAGTAGAAGTAGTTATTATTCACGACTAAAAACTCATAGTTGAGTGAAATCACGTCGAGTCACCCCCATTTTCCACTTAATCATGGAATTCAAGTTCATATATTTTAATCGAAAGTAGTCATTACCAACAATCATACCTTAATTTTTAAAATAGAAGTTTTTGGGACTTTAAATTAAAAAATTAATTACGAAAAAACCGTGAGAGAAAAATTTAATGAAATGTTCAGGGCTTATTGTGTAATATTTATATTTTTATGAGAAATTAAAAAATAAAGTTGGTTTATTTATTATCATATTTTCAATTCACTTTCAAATAAACAAATAAGAATTTTACTGACTTCTCCGTCAGATAAAGTTTTTTTTCCTAGTTATATATGCGTCATACATTTGAATTTAATTTTCCGCAAGAAAGTTTCACTGCCCACGATTAGTTTAACCCCTGGCAGGTACACATGTTTTTGACTGTACTTGACAGGTACACTGATCCGAAAAGGGACGGCGACTTTTAAATACTAAGAATTGTGACGGTTGTAATCATCGTAGAAATTTTTTTTTTTTTTTTTCAAAATAAAGAGCGTGATTTCTAGTTTTCAAAAGCTCACTCATTTTTTGAATGATCTTATTTTTTTATCGGCAATACAAAGCCTCAAATGTGCGAAAGTAAAGCTGGGTTGGTTAGAATCAAAGAATTTTGGTCGACCCATGTTGGGTCAGTGTACCTCTCAAGGGTTAAACCATAGTACATGTACATTTTTATATCGCAGAGCGGCGAGCGGTGTCCGTACAGCGCGTTGCCGCACGCAATTGACTTAGCGTGACCCCAGTCAGCCGACACTTACGAAACAAAAATTTTACAATCAAAAATGATCTTATTAAGCTTCAACTTTTTTAAATCTATTTTTACATGATATTTTTAACAAATGGATAAAAAAAATTATAATTTCTTTTTTGATAAACAAAGACAGCAAAAATGAAATAGATATGAATGTAAGTTTTCAAATATTGAAATATTGAAATATTGAAATACGTATTCAAATTTTTATTTTTAATTATTTCATCTTTAGGTATTAAAAAACAAAACAAATTGAGTTTATGGTTATGATCTTCATTTCTTATTTACATTAATTTTAGTTACTGTTTTCAAGATGAACATGACCTCACAAACAAAAATACAAACCACGTTATCAACAAGCTATAACAATAAAAAATACGCGCCAGTTTCATCATGATAAAGCTTTAGATACAGTAGCATCAGTTCAATCGAACATTTTTTTCGAAGATAAAAAAACTATTACCAACAAACTCTTCCAGAAAAAACAGAGAAAACGGTAACCTCGGCTAACTTGTTACTGTGAAATTTACGTTTATTTACTCAATTTATTTTTGCTGTCTTTGTTTATCAGAAAACAAAACGAATTTATCCGTTGGTTAGAAATATTATGTAAAGAAAAAAATAAAAAAATAAATAAATAAATAAATAAAGTTCAAGCTTAATAAAAAGATTTTTGATTATAATTTTTTTTTGTAAATGTCAGCTGACTGGGGTTCAAGTCAAGTCAACTGCGCGCGGTAGCGCGCTGTACGGACACCGCTCTGCCGCTCTGCGATATAATAATATATTGTGTACCAAGGGCGTAAAGTGGGCTTTTTCAGAACGAGTGTGGAGTTTGCAGTACGAGTCGGAGACGAGTGCATTTGCGAGCCGAAGACGAGTACTGCAACCACACAAGGTCAAAAAGCCCACTTAGCCCTTGGTGCACACCATATTTTTTGTAACAGCACGATTTTCGCGTTTTTTCTTTATTATTGATAATTTTCTTGAAAATATTAAAAAAATAATTTAGCCGGCGTTTTCATTTTTTATTTGCCCGCTACTCCGCTACGTATTTTCTTACTCGAAGCATTATTTTTCGACGAATTTAAGTGTGCAGAAAATATAGCCAAAAGAGAAACCGAGGGGGAAATAACTCGTTGAATCGACGTGTCAATAGCCCGTGAATTAATTTTGATTAACCTGAATTATTGAGAATTACCTGAATTAATGTGAATTAACTGAGAAATAACTGAAATGATGAAAAATTGAGCGGGAAATAACTGAATTAATGAGAATTAACTAAAATAATCCGAATTAACTGGAATAATGAGAATTTAATAAAAAATTACTAAAATAATCAGAATTAATTGGGAAATAACTGAATTTGTATCGAACGAATTTATTTGAAATAACAGGAAATATGAGAAATAAATTGAAATGATCAAATAATCACTTGAGTTAGCGTGAATTACGATGAAAAATAGTTGGAATTGAATGAATTAAAAAAATCTAATTGGGTGAAAAAAAATATTTTGAATTGATAAAATTGAGTTGGATTAAAAATAATAATGAGAATTGTATGAATCAATACGAAATAACAGGAAATATGAAAATTGTATTGAAATAATCGAATATGAACTTGAATCAGAATGAATTACCGCGAAAAGTAATTTGAATTAAACGAATTGAAAAAAGTTGAATGAAATTAAAAAAATTAACGTGAATTGAAAAAATTAGTTTGAATTAGAAAGATTAATTTGAATTGGAGGCATTAGTTCAAATTAATTGAACCCAACGTATTAATGAGTCACTCAAATCTCGAGTTATTTCCCCCTCGAAAGAAACTCCTTGTCTCTGCCAAACAACAAACAGAAAAACAGTACTTGGCGTTATTTGTCAACAAACACAATAAAACAAAAAAATGATTCTGTGATTATTCGTCCTATTGTGTGAGACGTGACTTTGAACTGTCGCCGACACTATGCACCATGTTATAATGACATTGAAGTCTGCATCGTTGGAACGCAACGAAATCCGAAAAAGTAATAATTCAAATATTATATTAATTTACCAAAAATGATCCTGCTATATGTTTGAAAAGTGAAAACGACTATAGAAATAACTTGAAAATATTAATAAACCTAGTAGGATCATTTTTATCCTACATGTATATTTTTTTTTAAATTTACGTTGAATTTCGTTGCGTTTCAACGATGCAAACTTCAATGTCATCTGATATACATCGACGAGTCGTGTAGATCATCGTGAATACAGCGTAATTGTTCCAAAATTGAATTGAATTCGTAGCTGGACAATGTTTAGTCACCGAAGATGCGTCGGTAATTAGACGTATATGGAATAATTTTTATTTAAACCCGATCCCAATAATTCTTGCTTCGTGAATATAAACGAACTCCCACAGTTGAATAAACACAGTTGAATAATTTTCAAAATAAAACAATCATAAATTCGATACGCGTATAATTGGTACTCTCCCACTAATAAACTAATAATAATGACACCGTTCAACTATAGCTATGGCAATATAAGGAGATCAGAGTCGAGAGAAGAGTTCCTTATACTTACCAACGCTGGCGCCGAACTGATTCTGAGAGACGTCGGTCGTCCCAGCCGCTCTTGCCATTCCCGACGAGTCCTGTTGCTGCCTGTTGAGTGTTGCACACTGCTGTGGATACGGATGCGCACTGCTTGTGCGCAGGAATAGCAAGAGCGGCTGGGACGACAGACGACTCTCAGAATCAGTTCGGCGCCAGCGTTGGTAAGTATAAGGAACTCTTCTCTCGATTCTGATCTCCTTATATTGTCATAGCTATATAGTTGAACGGTGTAATTATTATTAGTTTATTAGTGGGATAGTACGAATTATATGCGTATCGAATTTATGATTGTTTTATTTTGAGAATTATTTAACTGTGTTTATTTAACTGAGGGAGTTCGTTTATATTCACGAAGCAAGAATTATTGGGATCGGGTGTAAATATAAATTATTCCATACATATATACGTGTAATTACCGACGCATCTTCGGTGACTTAACATTGTCCAGCTACGAATTCAATTCAATTTTGCAACAATTACGCTGTGTTGACGACGATCTACACGACTCGTCGATGTATAACATAGTGCATAGTGTCGGCGGCAGTTCAAAGTCACGTCTCACACAATCGGACGAATAATCAGAGAATCATTTTTTTGTTTTATTGTGTCTGTTGACAAATAACGCCAAGTACTGTTTTTCTGTTTGTCGGTTATCAGAGACAAGGCGTTTCTTTTTTGGCTATATTTTCTGCATACTTGAATTCGTCGAAAAATAATGCTTCGAGTAAGAAAATACGTGGAAAAATTAAGAATCATTCGTTACGATGATATTCCTTCTTTTACGCAACTTGAAAAAGCTAGAAATTTCATGGAAATCATATAGATAACAAATAACAAGTAATGACGAGTGTTGATGAACAGAGAACGAATTACCCTGATATGATTACATAGATGATCTTTCTGTGTTAGTCAAAAGCGCGGACTACGACCGAACTTTAACTCGACCAAGAAGACGCTGACATTGTATTATACTGTTATACTGACTTTGTTTACATTGTTAAACTGACATAAAATTTTTCTATGACTTTCAATCGTAAATAATTATTACTTTAAGCTACTATACCAAGTAGATCAACACACGAATCTAACTATTATAATCAGTATATTCACTAGGGTGTGTCGTTTTTTATCCTTTTTTCTGTTCCGAGCTTTCACCCACTCAGTATCTCATACTACATACGTACCATGATGATGTGGTAGGTATATATGGGCTATGACGGATTTTTTTTTTTTTTTCAGAGGTTCCTCATCGAGTTTTTCTGTTTTCCATTCATTTAACATAGGCAATTTGGCGACCTTGGACATAATGCCATATATCTTTTTAGTTTTTCTTGTTAATTGCGACCACCATGCGGGGGATTGTTCAGATATATCTACACGATTTTTCGCACCATCATTAATTTTTTTTTCTTTATCCATGTTCACTAATAAATGACTATAAAATGACTATAAACAAACAAAAATTAAAAAAAATGAATAAATAAATAAATGATGGTGCGAAGAATCCTGTAGATAAATCTGAACAATCCCCGGCATATATTTGTCACAGTTAACAATAAAAACTCAAAAGATATTTATGACCTTAAGTCAAAGGTCGCCAAATATTTCCTATGTTAAATGAATGGAAAACGAAAAAACTCGATGAGGAACCTCTAAAAAAAATCCGACATAACCCAATTTCATACCAGATCATTATGGCATATAGTATAAGATACTGAGGGGGTGAGAACAGAAAAGAAAAATGATACACCCTAGTAGGCACCCTTATTTTCATATGAATATATTATTCATTTATTTGGCAATTTCATTCGGCAAAAAGTAGGTCTACAAAGGTCGATGAAAAAACGTATAAAATTTCATGATGAAGAAATTTCTGAATTGAAATTAACATCGTTACTTTCTATCAGGGGCGCGAGTCACTAATTACATTTTTGATGAAATTACTCATTTAATTACCCATTACTTTAATTATACATTACAATTCATAGAATACATATAATGTACATAAATATACATTGATAGATGTATATCATATACATGTAATAATTGTAATGTGTAATAAGTAATTGAAGAAAATTGAATCACAATTTTCACAAAACTGCTTTCTATACATTTTTCATATAATCGCGTCGAAATCTAACTGATAAATTAAGGTGCATTGTAGATTTTAGTCTCAAACATTCAATCAATTGAAAATGAAAGAATAAAACTACACGTCTATTTAATTTGTATTTTGAGTATTCCAACGTAAATTTCATTTCAGGACAGCGAGACGACAAATCTTTCATCAAATCAAGAAGAATGGTGAGTACTTGAATGAATTCACTCACTGGCGATCGCTTGTATGGCTTTCATATATCATTATTTGAAACGTTTTAGGTTCATTTAGGTTCATTTTAACTTCATTTTCGTCGCGAAAGCATACATTCATACCCTTGAATAATTTCAATAAGTTTATTCAATAGCCAAAAATTCAATAGCCACCGCTGCCACCAGTGTTATGTCTGAATTGGGATCTTATCCCCTGTTTTAAATACTAGAGTATAACTGAGGGATTGTTGATGGAGGAACAAACGTGACAGGGTTAGAGAACTAATAACTTTATTGATAAGTACTGTCTAGGATTATAGGTGTATAAGTAATGAGTGTCGATAATTCGTACAGGTAGAATAGGTTGAGTAATGTAGGAGTCTTTTGTAAGGGGGTTGGTTAGGAAGTCAGTTAGGAAGAATGTATGAATAAAAGGAGAGTAGAAGTAAAGAAGATGAAGGTTGACTGGGAAGTGTCTTATTGTAATCGTAATTCGTTAGTCTTGAGGTAAAGGTGGGGATTAGAGGATTGCAGACCGATGCACTTGTGCGTGCCGTGTGCAGCGGGTTAGCGTGAGAAAGATAGCGAGGTAGGAAGGCAGGAGGTAAGGTATCATCCAAGGAGATATGATAGCAGGTTGGCGAGAGGAACGTGGAGTAGGACGTAACACCCCCCGCGTTAGAGGGAACACATTGATTGGATACAAGAAATATGTTTCTAAGTAACGTAGTTAGATAGGTATAGTTGTAAGTAAACATTTGTGAATTATAAATGGATGTATGTGTGTGGTGAGTGGACTAAGTAGTGTGGCATGAGCCTTTATTAAGTCCGGTAGTACAAATGATAGTGTGATGAGTATGGTTCGAATATGTATTATTCTCATATTGATATTAGGGTTGCATATCGGTAATATTGGCAGTATGCGGAATTACAGTTTTATAGTAATTCTAGTAGGTATGTGGTTGTCAATGAGATAGCGTATAAAAATGCGTATGAAAGTATAGTAATAGTGAGGAGTATAGTAGGTGTATGTGTACAAGGATTGTGCTATCCAATTGTTATCTAACGTTTGAATTGTATTATAAAGGCTTAAGTCTAAGCAAGTGATTACAATTTCAAAAATATGGGTGATGGTATGTATTAAGGTTCTGTATTGTAGGTTTCCGTAGGTTTATAATTATAAGTTCACAAATAAGTGAATGTTTAATGTGTTATGAATGTTGGTGATATTATTATCCTAATGCTAAGGTTTGAATGATATTCTAAAGGCTTAAGTCTAAGTAGGTGTTCAAAAACATTGCTAATGGTATGACTTAAAATCTAGCTTACATTAGTCGAGTTTATATAAGTAGTTCGTCGTTGCCTGGTGTATAGGAGGTGGGGCTTTGCTTAGTGAAATATGGGAATTGTGGATAAGTTTACAGTATGGTTCTTTTTCAAGTCTTCATGTATCTCGGTTAGGTTCAGAGTCGTATCTGTAATTATTTGTCTTGTTAGTCTCGTGTGTGTGCTAGTTTTAATTTGTTGAAGTATTTCTAATAAGTAGGTTTTGTCTTTGAATTCTGCTTCTTTTAGGTTCATTGTTGCTTGTTTACGTATGTCGTACATGTTATTAGGTCAAGAATGAAGATATTGTTTGTAATTTTTTTTTTTTTTTTTTGTCATATTGATGGGCAGTGTTAGTTGCGATTGTTTAGTCAGAAAAAAGGGGGAGGATGTGGCGGCGGGCGATTTAGTGGATCTTCAGCCGCCGGAACTTCTAATTTCCTTAACAATGAGGGTGGTAGATTCATTCGTGTGAGATTCGCTGTTTTACTGATTGTTGATTGAACGCGATATGGTGTAGGTCTTGTGTTATTTCTTCTTACTGTTTTACCTCGGATGTCGGATGATTGGGAATTTGTTTTATGGTAAAGTCTCGGGAGTTTTTGTTCCGATTTTTTATTCATCGGTATAGCGTTTGTTTCTTTGGTGTGTGTCTTTTTGCGGATTATTTTGTTTACGTTAGACGAGACCGTGGTAATGTTATACTTCTGACGACTGTGTAAGTGATTGTCCGAGTCGTGTGTGTAGTCCAGGTGCAGATTATCTACCGTTGGCTTGCGTCGCGGTGTTCGGTAACCTGGTGATAGTGAATCGTCGTGACGTTGGTCATGTGTGTTGTTGTAGGTCGTGTCGATAGCTAAACTATTCGAGGGTGTTGGTGTCCCAGTATTTGTAGTTTGTTTGATAGTAATGGTAGTAGTAGTGTATTTATCATTCGTCTCATGAGGCGAAGTTTTCGTTTTTGGTTGTGGTCCTATGTCGTTAATCATAAGAATTGATACAGGGTTTTCATGAGCATCCGTAGAAGGGGCGAATAATTCGTCTGTGAGGTTTGGATGTTGTGTGTCATAGGGTTGTTCATAGTTTATCTGAAAATCATCGTTATTCGCGTAGTCAGTGTTTGTGTAATCAATTCTAACGTCATGTGATTGGAATCTGTCACTTGGTTCGTATTTTTGATTTGGGTAGTTTTGATCAAGGTAGATCTGGGATTGTTGGCTGTGTTCACAGCAATCTACCGAGTGGCCAGCTCGCTTACAGTAGCTGCAGGTCGGCGACGGATCGTAAGGCGGTGTCAGTTTCGAGTAACTGTCATGTAAGTCATTGTATGTTTGTTCTCTCAACTTCCGTCTTTCTAACACTATTCTTTCCGCGCTTACTGCCTTATCGATTGCCTCGCGCAACGTGTGAGGTCTTTCGTTAGCTACTCTTTGTTCTAAATTTTTGGATAGGCCTTTTATAAATGATCGTAATGCATTTTCGTTAACATTTTCGGTCAGAATTTTCGCGTGTTCGCTGGTTTCTTCGTATTCTATTATTTCGTAAGCTTCTTCTACTAATTCTTCTATTCTAGTACCGTAATTTAGTGCGTTTTCGTTTTGTTCTTGGTACGCTTCATTTATTGCTAATTGTACGTCTGTTAGTCGTCGTTTAGGCTCATAGTATCTTTTCAGATCGTTGATAATTGTTTGCAAAGAATCGAGGTTACGTCGCGATAATGCTCGTTCGGCGCGACCTTCAATTTTCGAACGTACAATTACTGTCAGTGTAAACAGATGTCGCGGATTTATCAGTTTCTTTGCATTTTCTACTTTCGAAATGAAGGAACTTATCGTTACATTAGATCCATTGAATGTTGGAATCATCTCAATAATGACTTCCCATGGTAGGTACGGAACGTTAGTTTCCTTTGAGTCAGGCATTTTACAAGTTAAGGTTTACAACTAATTATGTAATAAAGTTAAGTAATTTGGTTACATTTAGTGGGTTTACAAACCGAAGAATGTTATGAAAGTTGTAGGGTGAGTAGTATTTCCGGTTTGCATAGGTTTCCTGTTATAGTAATTTGTTGAAATGGTGGGAAGGTAACATTTCGAGGGTTGTAATCCAGGCAGTTCTTCATCGGTATAGGTAGTTGTCGTGAAGTCGTCACTGGAATAACTCGTTGGAGCGAGTTCGCTCTTTGTGGGGCTCAGATGAGCCTTTGAGGGGCAAGGTGCCTTGAAGTTAGTCGATGATATTCGGCTTCTGCTCTTTGTTTTAGCAGCAATCTACTATCGGAAGGTTGATAATAGTCACTAATCGTAACGCGAAGTATAGTAAACCTTCGTGTTTGTTTTAGTTTTAGGCAGGAATCTACTATCGGCAGGTTGATAATAGTCACTGATCGTAACGCGAAGTATAGTAAACCTTCGTGATCGGTTTAGTTTTAGCAGCAATCTACTATCGGAATGTTGATAATAGTCACTGATCGTAACGTGAAGTATAGTAAACCTTCGTGTTTGTTTTAGTTTTAGCAGCAATCTACTATCGGCAGGATGATAATAGTCACTGATCGTAACGCGAAGTATAGTAAACCTTCGTGTTTGTTTTAGTTTTAGGCAGGAATCTACTATCGGCAGGATGATAATAGTCACTGATCGTAACGTGAAGTATAGTAAACCTTCGTGTTTGTTTTAGTTTTAGCAGCAATCTACTATCGGAATGTTGATAATAGTCACTGATCGTAACGCGAAGTATAGTAAATTTTCGTGTTTGTTTTAGTTTTAGCAGCAATCTACTATCGGCAGGTTGATAAGAGTCACTGATCGTAACGCGGTGTGTAGTAGACCTCCGTGTGTTTGTCTAGGTTTTCGGTTGTGCAGTTTTTCGATATTTGATAACTATGTTTTGTTTCACAAGTTGTAGGTAATGTTTCTGTCGTAGTTGTATTTTTATATTAGTTTTGCGCCTTTTGAGTCGTTTCAGTCGGAAGAGGGTTATTAGTTCACACCACTTGTTTTTTATTTTTTTCACTAGTTCACTGGTTTATGTCACAATTTGTTTAGTTTGAAGTTTATATCGTCATGGTATTGGTTTCGTTCGTTCACTTTTTTTTTTTTTCAAATACCCTCAGTAACAGGGGGACCGCCGCTGCCACCAGTGTTATGTCTGAATTGGGATCTTATCCCCTGTTTTAAATACTAGAGTATAACTGAGGGATTGTTGATGGAGGAACAAACGTGACAGGGTTAGAGAACTAATAACTTTATTGATAAGTACTGTCTAGGATTATAGGTGTATAAGTAATGAGTGTCGATAATTCGTACAGGTAGAATAGGTTGAGTAATGTAGGAGTCTTTTGTAAGGGGGTTGGTTAGGAAGTCAGTTAGGAAGAATGTATGAATAAAAGGAGAGTAGAAGTAAAGGAGATGAAGGTTGACTGGGAAGTGTCTTATTGTAATCGTAATTCGTTAGTCTTGAGGTAAAGGTGGGGATTAGAGGATTGCAGACCGATGCACTTGTGAGTGCCGTGTGCAGCGGGTTAGCGTGAGAAAGATAGCGAGGTAGGAAGGCAGGAGGTAAGGTATCATCCAAGGAGATATGATAGCAGATTGGCGAGAGGAACGTGGAGTAGGACGTAACAACGTTGAGCCAGAAGATTATCGAGTGTAATACTGAATGTATTTTATGCCAAATTGTATTCATTGTCCCTCACAATACTAGTTCGTACCGGATAGTAGGTAGTATACGGGGCATTACACGCCAACTCGACCAGTGTTAAACCCCGACCATTTCGAAACAATTTTAGGTTTTTTTTTCATCATTCTACTCAGTGAAAAATGCGTCCGGATTTTTTTTTTTTTTATAGATTTTTTTATAGAGCCGTTTATTTTCTATACATTTTTTGATGCTGATCGAGAAAGCCCATTTTCAAAACTCTGAAAAAATTCTCAAGAATTCAGTGGATGACATAGAACATCTCTCTATTTTCACGAAGGTGAAAGGAATTTCGTTTCAACTTTTTTTTTTTTTTATTCACTAAATTCGAAAGTTTGAAATTTTGAAAACTGAAATTTACCGTGTCGCAGAGATGAATTGGGTAGTGTCGTACGAGGGGGAAATAACTCAAACCTGGATTGACACATCAATTTTTTAGTTTCATTTAATCCGCATTAATTCATTATAATTGAAATTAATTCACTATAATTGGAATTAGTTACTTTCAATTCAAAATAATTTTGTTTAATTCGAAATAATGCATTAATTCTAAATGAATTCCTAATAATTCACGTTAGTTGAAGTTAATTCGCGATAATTCAAAGATTTTCATGTTAGCACGAATTAAATTGGGCTTGAATCTTTGGGTAATTCAAAGTAAACAAAAAAAAGTTAAAAAAAAAGTGACTCGGACACGAATCCAGGTTGATTTACATTGATTCTCAATAATTTTTGTAAATTTCGCCTAATCTGAATTAATTTAATTCAATTTTTTCTAAGTTCTTATTAATTTGAATTCCATATAATGCGAATTAATTCATGTCGATTCAAACAACGCATTTAATTTGTCTTAATTCGCATTGATTTCGATTAATTTGTAGTAATTCACCGAAAATTGGCACGTCAATTCAACAAGTTATTTTCCCTCAGTGTCGTGGGAAAAAAATCGTATGAGTAACATTCTTGCAAGAGAAAATTGTGTTGATTTCCGAATTTCAGTTTCAAAATCTCCAAATTCCGAATTCAGTGAAAAAAAAAAAGAAAAAAAATTCTTTCCACATTTTTGATGATGGGGGCCCGTTCTTTGTCATCCACTAGATTTTTGATAATTTTTAAAGATTTTTCAAAAAAGGTTTTCTCAATAAACTCCAAAAATTTATTAAAGATGAAGGGCTTAAGAAAAAAATCTAGAAAGAAATCTATGGACGCGTTTTTCACTGAGTAGAATGTGAGAGAAGAACCTGGAATTATTTCGAGATGGTCGGGGTCTAACACTGGTCGAGTTAGAATGTGTTCAATCGCGGGACTTTCACAAACATAATTGATACATTCGTATGCGCTGATAGATAGGACTATAGGTATATTCTATGAATATTCTTCTTGATCGATATCAATATAAGTCTTATAAGGTATTTATTATACATCCAAGGGATGACAATTAGTATTTACCAAGATTGCACTGCGTTAAAAAAATGAAATGATGGTGGTTGTCATTGTTGATTGGATTGTTTTTTATTCTGTTTGATTTTGTTGTTTATAATTATTTTTTTCGCCAAATATTTTTATCATTTTTCATCTCATTTCAGTCCTTTCGAACCCCTCGTTTGAAGAGTCATACAGGCGTTACTAAAAGAGGTCGAGCAATATATAAACCACCTACACGGAGAAAAATAGTTCGTGAAACTTTACCGAACTCAGTTCAGTAAACTGCGGACATAGGGACATTTATGTAAAGTTTCACTTACAGTTCAGTAAAGCGAAATTCAAGAAAACCTCATGCATAGAACGTGAAATTTTAATGAATTTAAAAGAATATCTACCGAACAGTTCGGTAAACCGCGATTGAGGACATTTAGCAGAGAATTTGAGTAGATTTACATGACACGAATGAATGAATGACTTACAGTTGATGAAACTTTACCGAACAGTTCGGTAAAACGTCAATGTGCAGTGAAAAAATTGTATTGGTTTTGAGTCAACGAAAATAAGTTTTACTCAACGGTTTTTTTTTTTTTTTTTTTTCTCTACCCAGTCCGTCGTATTCACATCTAAACTTATACTAGTACGCCTATAGAACGGACCTAACACACCTATATGAAACGCATCGTATCGCATCGCATAGTATCCCCCACTTATAGACTACGCTAACGCACGCCTATCGCTAATATTAGAGAACTGGAACTCTCTTATATACTAACTGGAAGCAATATTAGCACTCGCGAGAAAGGAAAGGCGGCAGCGACATCTAGTAGCGAACAGAGCGGTGGGAGATGTTTCACGTCTTTCGGTTTACTGAACTGTCCAGTAAAATTTAAAGTGCCAGGAGGGAAAAGTTACATTATAGTGCTGTAAAGTTATATACAAACTTTCCTCTGCTTATACGATGTAAAACTTTACCGAACTGTTGAGTACTTTTTCAATTCCTGAATAAGAATGATTCGTCAACGTTAGTCATTCTTTAACTAATCTTTAGGGAATAATTCACGTAAATCTTTTAAAGTTTGCTACACTCTTCATATGAGAATTTTACTGTACATTATTAAAGTTTACCGGACTGTCATGTATTTTATAACATTCAGTATGTCACTGATTACTACAAAAATGTGAAAAACTCACCAACTGGTCCCTATATCCCAACTTTGTTCAACAGTTCAGTAAAGTTTCACGAACTACTTTTCTCCGTGTAGGTATAATACAACTTCGTCCGAGGAAGACATACGACGGCGAAATTCGAGGTCTGAAACAGGTCACATGTTGAAAAGTGTGGCAGGTATGATGAACGAAATACAAGACGTGGTCAGTATGGCAAAAGGTAAAGATGAGGCACAAGGTAAGTTTTCGTCCTCAAAAACAGTTTATATAAATAATGACGATGGTAACATTCACTCGCCACTACCACCTATACATACTCCACAAGAAATTTTCTCTGGCAATCACGTTGATGCTTCTTATAAACGAACAATAGAACAGGTATCTCTTTCAAGTACTCCAGAAAACACTTTTTCCACTGGTAATGTTGAATTTCCTAATGACATTGTTCATTCCGATATTCCGTCACTTCGCGGTAAGGTTCGCGATAGATATTCACCAATTCCATTAATACCTGCCTTAACGCAAAACTCATGTTATTTGAATAGCCCGTCAATTTCGACTTTTCCGGGATGTACAACAACGAGACATGAAAAACCAATTACCATTCCTTCATTCGTAGATGTGCAAAGTACTATGTCTTACTACAGTGATAATCAACAAAAATTTGACGGAAATTCAACATTGCCGCTGAAGTATTCTCCCACCGGCGAGTATACTCTCCATGAATTACAAGGTCCTCAAATAAAATCTGTCGAGAAAGTGCATGTCGAACTGCCGAAGTATTCGCAACGGATTACTGCTCCAACATTTACCAAACTTTATAATAATCCTTCTGATATGCCTCCCGCATCTTCCGCTAATGAAACTTCGACATTTCAAATAAAAGCCCTTGATCAAAATTCTAATTACATCAATTACGAAACTTATGGACCTGAAGCAATCACATCAATAACCAAACAAACGCTTAATGACTCAGCGAAAATAACCGATTCTTCACAAGTAGTGCAGTTACAAAATCGTAATTTATTATCCAATGAAACCGTAGCTGTTCATCTGCGTGAAAATATCATTCATAATTCTTCACAAGCTCAAACAATCTCATATCAAAATAATAGAAAGCCCGCGAAAATAACTAATTCTCATCAGGTACAGCTGTTACGAAGTCACGGTCATTCATCACCAAATAAATACGTGCCTGTTCATTCACACGAAAATATTACTGGCAATCCTTCAATAACCGATCAAATCCAAAACTGTTTTTAACAATTCGAACAGAAACAACAGACGCAATGGCAAAATATTCTTCAAACAGTCAATCGGTCTATAAATGAACGAAATCGCAGAGGAGATATCATTGTACATTCTTATAGAAGACCTCCAGGGTTTCCATTGAATACCTTAATCGAATATGACGAATTCACGGAAAATCCGCAAAAGCAACGCGATTTATTGAACTTTCTTGCTGAAGTTGGGGGAAGAACTTGCCAAGACGCTTTAAACCAGTATGTTAGCGATACCATGACTCCGTTTCTCTGTACTCAATTCACATGGACAAAGCGAACTGTACCAGGATTCCCCGATATGAGATCTTTATTTGATACAGAAATGGGAAATGTATTTTTCAACGCGCTACTTAGAGACCGTCACATTCCGCGACCGACGCATACTGAGTACGGACGGTGTATGCAAATTGCCCTACGTAACGCGAAGCAACGATATCGTGATGCCCATAGAAGACGTGCGGGAGGCAATAATGACGCGCATAGGCTTTATGAACAGGAAATGCAAAGACGTTACGGTCAGAATAATCTCGACGAAGAGGACGATGTAAACCATCAATAATTTTTCTTCGATCCATGTATAGCGATCATCTTCAGTAAATATTCGAATCATATTGATATATAGTATGATATGCATTCATATATCCATATTGTTTTTTATATAATTTTTTTCTTGTCCGACATGCAATTTCTAGTCAGCTTGTACAATAGTTTTCAAATACTCATACAAACTTATATAGGGCGATTCGTTTGGAAAGAAGAAAACACTTTTCGCCTTGCCAAATTTACGTTGCAAGTAAATTTACAATGCAGTAGTTTTTCGGTGAAAGCAATACATAGTTAGCCAATTTGAGCCTAGTTTCATGTCAAGAACACTGGAATCGAGAAGCAATCGCCCTATATAGGTGGATTAGTAATAAGTTGCTGAATTATTAGGTTATTACTTATTAGGTTTATATGACTAGATTTAGCGAACATTATAATTTAATACTGTGACCAAATTACGTTTCAGATATCCATGGTTACCAGTTCTGTTGGAATCGCAACTCAATTGCGGTCTAACACGTCATTTTTACTCCGGTGAAACTTAATATGGAACATAATATTATTTTTGAAATATTTAGGTCACATTTTTGCCGCAATTACTTTCTAGTCTATTTTGTAGTCAATTGGGCGCCAGTTTGTTTTATGTTATTCTTTTTTCAATTTTGACTCCGAATCAATTATCACGAAGCATCGTTCATTAAAGCCAAAATATTTCAAAGATCGGTGTGTCGTATTGCTGCAATAATTTGCCGGTCAGACTATTTTCTGTAGCAAGTTTTTTTTTTTTTTTTTTTCATAAAGTCTCTTCCAGCATAGAAAATTGAACGGGTGCCGGTTTGTTCTTTGTTTTTTCACTTTTGTTTTCTTTTTTTTTTCTCTGATTTATTTATTCATTTTTTTGTTTTCTTTAATTTTCACTACGGATCAATGATTATAAAGCATCGTTAATCAAAGCTTTCATATTTGAAAGATCGATGTGTATATGAGACCGTATTAAAATAAATGCTATTCATACATTTCAACTTTTATTATCATTATAACTGTTTTCATATGCTCGATAATTTATTCAATTATTTTTTACTATTTGAAAAAAAAAAAAAAAAAAACACTTATTATTTTTTTTATATTTAATTTTAATTCAATATAATTTTTGTTCCTAATTCGATAATTATTCCAGCTCATCGACGCAGCTTATATTCAAATATTACCGAAATTATGACGATTCTCATCTTTCTGCAGCAATTTCGATGTTTTCTTTTTGTGCTGCGATGATTTTCCAGTCTGACTATTTTCTGTAGCAAGTTTTTTTTTTTTTTTTTTCCATAAAGTCTCTTCCAGCATAGAAAATTGATCGGGTGCCGGTTTGTTCTTTGTTTTTTCACTTTTGTTTTCTTTTTTTTTTCTCTGATTTATTTATTCATTTTTTTGTTTTCTTTAATTTTCACTACGGATCAATGATTATAAAGCATCGTTAATCAAAGCTTTCATATTTGAAAGATCGATGTGTATATGAGACCGTATTAAAATAAATGCTATTCATACATTTCAACTTTTATTATCATTATAACTGTTTTCATATGCTCGATAATTTATTCAATTATTTTTTACTATTTGAAAAAAAAAAAAAAAAAAGAAACAATTATTATTTTTTTTCATATTTAATTTTAATTCAATATAATTTTTGATTCTAATTCGATAATTATTCCAGCTCATCGACGCAGCTTATATTCAAATATTACCGAAATTATGACGATTCTCATTTTTCTGCAGCAATTTCGATGTTTTCTTTTTGTGCTGCGATGATTTCCCAGTCTGACTATTTTCTGTAGCAAGTTTTTTTTTTTTTCATAAAATCGCTTCCAGCATAGAAAATTGAGCGGGTGCCTTTTTTTTTTTTTTTTCCTCTTATTTATTTATTTATTTATTGTTTATTTTCTTTTTTTCTTCAATTTTCACTACGGATCAATGATTATAAAGCATCGTTAATCAAAGCTATCATATTTGAAAGATCGATGTGTATGAGACCGTATTAAAATAAATGCTACATTTATGCATTTCAACTTCTATCATCACTATAGTTGTTTTTATATGTTCGATCCGAACTCGGTCCGTTCATCCGTTAAGGGGTAACACCACTCTAGGAGGTCGAAAAATTACCTAATTTCAAGATTTTTTTCCGGGAAAACAACGAAAAAAATGAAAATTATGTGTAAGGTTCCTTATTGCCTATACATTAAAGTACGTATATAAATTTTTTTATGGCCATCTAAAACATAATGGCGGCTGAGCAGGTGGTTGACTGAACGCCCACCATCAATGTAGAGCTCCGCGGCCGGAAAAGTTTCTCCTCCAATTGTGACTCTGGAACAAAAACCCAAAATTTTTTCAATTTCACATACAAAAGCTCGAGAAAGACGTAGGGATTTTTTTTTATGTTGCATATTTCATTTGTTATAAACATTTTTAGTGCATATTTTTAGGCAAAAAAAAATTTTTTTTTTTTCAAATGTCCACTGTTTCTTAAAAAAAGTGATTAAAAAAAAATCCCTACGTCTTTCTCGAGCTTTTTGTATGTGAAATTGAAAAAATTTTGGGTTTTTGTTCCAGAGTCACAATTGGAGGAGAAACTTTTCCGGCCGCGGAGCTCTACATTGATGGTGGGCGTTCAGTCAACCACCTGCTCAGCCGCCATTATGTTTTAGATTGCCATAAAAAAATTTATATACGTACTTTAATGTATAGGCAATAAAGAACCTTACACATAATTTTCATTTTTTTCGTTGTTTTCCCGGAAAAAAATCTTGAAATTAGGTAATTTTTCGACCTCCTAGAGTGGTGTTACCCCTTAATGATTGAAACATTCCTAATAATAATAAAAAAAAAAACATGTTTATTGCATTTATTCATTCATTTAATCATTTATTCAAAAAAGTTGAAAGTTCATTTTGTTATCAAATTTTACCACTGAATACTGGGTGCGTGTTGGCTGTTGTTTTGTGTTCTTTTTATTTCAGTGTGAAAATCGCGATACGTCAGAAGAGGGACAGGCAAAGTGATCGTTTCAGTGGGATATACCAAGACCGTCCATTCTGTATATGAATTTGTGAGATCAATACCCTCGAAGAAATGTATTCGATAATTGTTTTTTCTTAGGAATTCTGACCGTCTCAAAAAACGTATTCATTCATTATTATCGTCCGTAACCTTGACCCAATAACCGTAGGATAATTCTGAAAGAATCCCAGTTTCATATTTACAAACGAGAAATTTGTCTTTATTCACTTGAAATAATAATCTTTATTTACTTAAATAATAAATTAAAATGAAAGTAAATTTCATACTTACAAACGAGAAATGTATCCTTATTTACTCAAAATAATAAACACATTTTCAACATCAATTTATAATAAACATCAAATAAATATCACTAAAGCTTCCAATTCCTAGTCTCCCAACTGTTTCATTATTCCATTTGGTAGGCTCCGTCTCGCAGTAAAAATATACCGACTGCCGGTAAGTATATTTCCTAATTTCATTCAAAGACTCATTACCGACGGTTTGTATACCAATAACACTGGAAAATAGCCACAGAAATAGCTATAGGTATACACGGTTCAGATGAGCGGGGGGAATCGCAAGACGGCTTGCGCAAGTCTGCCGTGAGTCTTGCACAAATAACTAGGGACGACATTGAACAAGCTATTCGCAATTCCCACGTATAGGTGCTTGACAATCTTTCGGGTGCAAGATCCACAGAAATAATCGGAAGCAGACCATTATCGCTCTGCGGATGGGTCTTGCAAGACCCGAAACGCAAGAATTGGATCAGATTTTTAACAGATGTCAATTTGAACGTATTCTTGCGTAAATCTGTACGGTTTCTTTATTATGTAGCCTGCATCAGCTAGGCTTTCAAGTTGCTTGTGATTTCACCATGCTACTAGGGATGATCGATGTATTAACGCATTTCTCAAGGTTCTAACAATGAACACATCCTTCCGGCCGCAAGATCCATTATTTTATCAAAATCTAGATTGGTATCGACCGGTGAAAAGTGATAGGGACATTCAAATCATTTACGGAGGAGAAATAGGTAAAGACAAGGTGGGTCATTGGACGTGTATATATTACGACGGATCCATTGTACATGTATACGATTCGTTGCGTAGACAATTATTACCGATACAATACGACATAGTAGACAGGCTCTATCCGAATTACTCGGTGAAATACGAAAGTATTCAGATGCAACCAGATGGTGTATCATGTGGAGTGTACGCTTGCGCTATTGCAACTTCTATCGCATTACGGATAGACCCTAAAACGGAACAATATTTTGTAGATAGTAATGGGCCAACGAGGTCCACGTACACACTCAGACGTCATTTACTCAGAGTTTTGGAACAACAGACGTTGATTCGTTTCCCGACGATCGCGGCTGATTCATTTCCGCTCAATCAGCAGCACCAGAATAATGAAAGTCTTGGTGAATTTAATATCAATACCGGACGTTCTGAGCATACAATCGTTAATCATCTGAAGATAATTGTAGATACGACTATCAAAATTGCTTCTAGGGATTGACCACCTCTTTTGAAAATATCACAACCGAAGACTTATGCATTAGTCTGCAAATCACAGCAAGGACAAATTGATGATTCTATTCCGCATATTTCAAATATTGCAATTGACGGTCATGAACGCCCACAGGTGTCAAATCAAATAGTCGAGAGTAAAGTAGAGTCAATTAAACGCATGAAAAAGGATTGGTGGATTAGTCATAGAGATGACATAAACAAAAGAAGGCAGATAGATTATGCTGTTAATCAGGTTATTCGGCGAAGTGAAAAAAATAAAAATTACGCAGCAAATAGTGAGTCTAAGAAGACGCAAGAAAGAATTAGGTACGCTGCGAACCCTGAGAATAAAAAAATCAGCGAAAAGGCAAACTATGCTGCCGATCCGGAGAAAAAGAAAATGAAGAAAAATGCAGTGTATGCTGCCAACCCGGGGAAAATAAGGATTAGGGAAAAGGCACGGTATGCTGCCAATCCGGAGAAAACAAAAATTAGAAAAAAGGCACAGTATGCTGCAAATTCGGAGAAAAAGAAAGATATAAACAGGAAGATTTATTATGCGAATAAAAATAAAAAATTTAAGATTAATAAATTGGTAGTTTCAAATAATATCTCGAAGAAATATAGACGCTTAGGGAAACGGAATGACACATTGAAGTTTGTAGGATCAATCGAAAAGTGTATTAATGCTTTGGCATTCAAAATTAGATGCCAGTCGTTGGAAAAGTCCAGAATAGACGCTGAAAAAATTATTAAGTGGTCGATTCATATCAGGGAAGATTTAGTTTTCGGTTTAAAGAAAGCGTTAGCCAATTTGAAGCGGAATGCAGAGTCATGTTTGATTCGCGCGGCAGAATCCTCAGACTTGGAACACAAAGTTATTGCGATTTGTGGTTATTCGAAACATACTGGATCATCCGAATGCTATTTTGCTGATACTGCTTACTATGAACTGGCAATCGTTAAGAAACCGCTCGTTATAACAGCGGCTGGGCAAATTGCTAATATTTTACCCGTACGGCCAAGCAAGCATGTTCGAAAATCGTGGACTTGCGACTCAAAAATGTGCCTGAAACCGGATTCCTATACGATAGACAAAATAGAAAATTTCATGAAGCTTGTTAGTTATTGGAATCTAATAAATATTAGGAACAACATAAAACAAGTTAATGTCTGCAGCGTTAATAAATTGGGTAATAAACTTGGGCACTTACAAAGCTGCTATGCGAATCCGGACACATGTCAATCAAAGCTCTTACCGATGCAGATCTTAAGTGCTCATTTCGCACGGATCAGATACTTTGTGAGACAGGTGTTTGAGATTACAAGTCTGATTAGAAAAATTACTTATATTGACACCGCTTTAACCCTCCGCGGTCACACACCCTAGCTGTGAAACGCCGGTCACACGGGGTCACAGTGACCCCACCGGTGTTTGAAGGGCTGCCGCTTTGACCCTATCATTCCGAATGACTTATATAAAATCAGGGTATCAGTTTGAACCTTCTAGAATGTGGAAATATCAATATTATATCGAAACCGAATTTTAAGATGACGGAAAAAAATCAGCAAGGGGTCAATGCGTAAAAAATGTCTTGTTTTACTAAAAAACTCATGACTCTGGTAATTTTCAATTTTTTTTCATGAAATTTTAGGGTGGTACTCCTGAGATATGATAGTTTGAGAAAAAAAATAGTTCCATAGTGGGCGTTTCAAAAAAGGTATTTATTCTCATATCTGAAGAGGGTCCATTTTGGAGTGAAATAAAGAACGATAATTATGAAAAATGAGCGATTAATTATAAAAAGTTGCTTGGAAAATGGTTGAATAATTGTATAATGTATACACATTGAAGTTATTAACAGAGAAATGTAATTTCGTGATTTTTTCGTAATTTTTTTTTTTTACTCTGATTCAATGATAATAGAAATTTCGAAGTAATTAAACATATGTACTTGATAGAAAAAAATTTTACGATTATCATAGTCACACTGACATCACGTAAATCAATCCCAGACTGAAAAAAAATTAAAAAAAAATTACTATTTTTCACGAAAAAATTCACACGCCGGTCACACTGTGGGTCCAGGTGACCCCAGCTCGCGCACGATGTTGTTTTTTCGACTGCCACGGGGTGACTATTGCCTCGATTCATCTAAACCTTATCTGTACTTACAAAGGGAACCCCAAAGTACTGTTAGGGGGCAGGCCAATCATCTTGACTGCCAACAACTTATAGTAATTTTGGCTTAAAGTTGCGCGTGGGGTCATCTGGACCCCAGGTGACCGCGGAGGGTTAAATCGAAGTGATTTGGAAGTTTTAACCGAAATATCCACCAAAGCAGCACAAAAAGCTCAAATCCATCGGTCGGGTGTAGACGAAAGAATGAATTTGAACGAAGATGCCATAATTTCTAAATATCGACATGCGTTCGAAGCATTGACGAAGCGTTCGATGGATACACCGCGATTAGCTTGCGAGTCTTGTGCGAAACTTTGTTGCCGAAGAAACGTTGTGGAAATTTCGAAATTAAGAAAACCGCTATCGGGAGTTTACTGGTCAGATCTGAAAAAGTACATTGATATTACTGGTTTCATTTGTAGTTATTGTCTGAGCAACTTTCGCGATGGCAAGTTACCGCCGACTTGCAGCCTGAATTAACTGGCCGAGAGAGAAAGACCAGACGTAGTATCGTCGTTGAATGATTACGAAAGAATTTTTATTCAAAGAGCGAAAGCTTTCCAGACGGTGCAAAGAATGGGAACGGTAGCTAAGAAGAATTTGCCTAATACTGTTAAGATACAAAAAGTAAAGGGTAGAACTTTTCATTTGCCGTTGCCTTTAGAGGAAACGTTAAAGAAATTGTCATCTCCGACAGGCGCAATAAATCCTAATCACGAATTATTCATATTGGTTTGTGGTATCCCGAATAAGTCAAAGGTAGTTTGGAGTAAATTAGTTGATGTACAGAAAATTCATGATGCATTGACATGGCTGAAGAACAATAATTCATTATATCGAGAAATTAAATTACCGGTAGAAAGCCACTTGTTGTTGGGCGATTTAATTGAAAATGCTGAAATTCAGGTACAACCTGAAAGCGAACATTTGGAAGAATACGTGGAATTGAAATCTGTGGGCGATAATGATCGAGAACCTATCGATCGCACGGCGATGTTAACTCAGATTATTGATTCCGACGCATATTGCGAACAATTTACAATCTATCCCATACATGAGGACAGGGAAAATAAAAGTGCATCGGATCTTTATCAAATGCTCAAAGTACAAGCAGCGCCTCTGAATACATCTAACATCTCTAACATTAGAGACTCTAACTCTTGACTCTAACAGACTCTAACATTCGCCAATTAAAAAGCGGTATTTTCCATAAACTGAATGTAATTAATCCGCGTGAAAAATTTACTGCAGCTAGCTGCTTGGAAATGATGTCCAAGGAGCAGCTAGAAGGAAATCTTACAACCATATTTTCTAAATTACGTAATACGGAACAGTATTGGCGTAGACCGCGGAATAATTTAGCTTGTATGATACGTAATTATGGTCCAGCGACATGGTTCCTGACCTTAAGTCCCAGCGAATGGATGTGGAAAGATTTGGCTGAATACATACGTAAGGTGAATGGAACCGAAATGTCAAATTTCTCGACGAGCAAGCTCGTAGCTGCTGATCCGGTGTCTACTTCAAGGTACCTTGACAATAAATTCCAAGCGATGCTCAGCTTCATTTGTTCGAGTGATCACCCGATTGGGGAAGTAACTCATTACTTTTGGAGACGGGAATACCAGGGGAGAGGTACACAACATTTTCATTTATTGATTTGGATTAAAGGTGCTCCCGTTATTGGGGAATCTTCTACCGACGCGGTAGCTAGATTCATCACAGACTATGTCACGTGCAAGATGCCTGATAAAAACGTTTCGCCAATGTTGTATCGTCGAGTAGACACACATCAGAGACACAGGCACAATGATTACTGTTTACGTAACAAAAAAAATAAAAAGGGATACTCCAGAGTTTGTAGATTTGGCTTTCCAAGACCTGTTACGGATTCACTGGTTATGAGGGACGTGGCTATTTCCATTGCGGGTAGAAAACAGCTGAAGTCGAAAAGCCGATTGTACGACTTACCGCGGTCAGAGGCGGAGACCTGTATCAATGACTACAATCCTGTTATTCTCACGGCTTGGGAAGGAAACATGGATATGCAGTTCATTGGTGAAAAGTCTTCACTGCTAAATTGGTATTGCACTAAATATACGACAAAATGTGAATCTAGTAATGGAGTTGAAATATTTGATGACATCAATTCAACCAAGTCGTTGAGTAGTCGACTTTGGAGTGTAGCTGTGCGCAGTCTGGCTAATAGGGAATGCGGAGCTTTAGAGGCTGCAGATACTTTGTTAGGAATATCATTGTACGGAACCGATCCAGACACAACAATAAAATGGTTAGATGTTAATCAAATACGAAACAGAAAGTTAAAATCATTCAAAACTGTGAAAGCACTCAATCCGGAATCTACAGACATTTTTTTTCCATCGCTTATCGACAATTATTATCCAAACAGGCCCGACGAGTTAGAGTCCGTACATCTGTACGATTTCGCGGGGTGGTACGATGTAACAAAAATAAAGCCTGTAAAAACCAGCGTTGAAATATACAAACTCAGCGACGGTTTGTATTTAAAAAAGTGACAGCGTGCTTACTTGATAAATCATTACCAACACAATGTCAACGTACAGCCGGAAAAATATTTCTACTCCCTGTTACTTATGTTCAAACCCTGGCGAGATACCGATGACCTGAAACAGGGATGTGATTCGTATGCCGAATCTTTCAATAAATCAAAAACGGAGCTTTTAACAGCTTTCAAATATCACGAACGCTTGTTAGATATTCAAAGGGGTTTCGAATTCATCAAAGAACAGATTGAAAACAAATTGGTTGATTTGGCTGACAACACTAGCGTGCTGAGTGAAGACTCTCAAGGCGGTGAGGATAATCCGTTAGGTTTCCAACCGGTAGAGGCTGACGTAGCTATGCAAGAGTTCAACTGTGTCGAGGAACAACTTAAAGATGTTGACAGCGCCGTGGCTAGGGGTGGTGCAGTGGAGCAACCGCACCAGGGCGCCTGCAAGCAAGGGGCGCCCAAAGGTGATTGATCCCGGAAAATTTCACCACAGCGTCAAAGTGCCCCTGTGTCCTTCAGTGGGCAACTCCACCTCAAATCGGCCAATTTTTGGTGTTTTTTGACCTCGTATTTTTTGAATTGATTTAAACTTTTTTCACGTGAAATCTACGTGAAAAAAGTAGACCCATATTTTTTCGTTGGTCCAAAATTTTTTTTTCGTAACACCTGCACCGAAAGTAGCAGTTTTTTGTCCTCATTTGAGAGCTGAAAATAAGTCTTTTTGAGTCAGTATCCAATTCGTTGGTTTTTTAGGTCCGAGGACAAAAATGCTGGTCAAAAATGAAAATATTTGTCCTCCAGTTCCGAACGTCGCCACCATGCGGTGACATCGATTTTGGTCGATTGGCTATCCAGTTAATATTACTTTTCGATACTAGTGCGAAAGTGTTGATTCTCGGACGAGTGTGAAGTTTTTCGCCCGAGCGAAGCGAGGGTAATAATCATACTCGTCCGAGAATCATCTTTCGCACGTGTATCGAACTTCATTTTTCAACACAGTGCGCGTTAAGTTGAATTTTATGCACAAAATCGAACTTTGCGCACGCCGTGTGGAAAAATATATATCAGTGGGTTGATTAAATCCTGACTCAAAGACTCATTTTCCGCTTCTGAATGAGGACAAACCCCACTTTTCGTGCGCTTCGTTTCGTGCAGCCAACTTCACCCGAGTAAAAAATTACTGTCAATCTATCCATGCTGCATACCATATTTTTCGTAACAAGCGCACGAAAAGTGGGGTTTGTCCTCATTTAGAAGCGGAAAATGAGTCCTTGAGTCAGGATTCACTTAACCCACTGATATACAAGGTGTAAAGTCTCCGGGGTCTGATCTGGGAAGAGCTTCGACGTGCCGAGGCTCCGCCTTCTTCTATTCATACTCATTCGCTTCAGAATAATAGTGTGTGCTTATCAAGCAGATACCCTCATCTCCAAATTTGTTTACATTCACACGTATAGTACACGAATAGAAAAAGGCGGAGTTTCGGCACGTCGAAGCTCCTTCCAGATCAGACCCCGGAGAATTTACACCCTGTATATTCTAACTGGATAGCCGATCGACCAAAATCGACCTCGCCGCATGGTGGCAACGTTCGGAACTGGACGACAGATATTTTCATTTTTGACCAGCATTTTCGTCCTCGGACCTAAAAAACTAACGGATCCTTAGTCAAACAGATTGATTTTCCACTCTCAAATGAGGACAAAAAACCCCTACTTTCGGTACACGTGTTACGAAAAAAAATTTTTGGACCAACGAACAAATATGGGTCTACTTTTTTGACGTAGATTTCACGAAAAAAAACGTTTCAAACGATTATAAAAATACGAGGCCATTTCTCGGCTGATTTGAGGTGGAATTGCTCAACTAGCAAATAGTCCAGTAAATAGGCGCTCCCATGGAAGGTTGCACCAGGCGCCACAAGCTTTAGCCACGGTGCTGGATGTTGATATCAATCAAATGATTTCCGAGCTTAATGACGATCAGAAGAGAATATTCGATAAGGTAACAAGCATTCTGAATTCAGGAAATAATAAAGAAATCTTGCGTTTATTTGTGAGCGGCGCCGGTGGTACTGGTAAAAGCTTTCTCATTAAAACTATCAGATGCTGGACTAAACAGATACTCGGAAAAGTTACAGCCGTGACGGCACCCACCGGGCTGGCAGCTTTCAACATTGACGGGTTCACGATACATAGATTATTTCAATTGCCTATTGAGCATGGGGGTACTCCGAAATATAAAGAATTATCGGATCAGGTACTGAAAATTTTAAGGCAAGAAATGAAAGACGTTGTTTTATTCATTATAGACGAGGTGTCAATGATTTCAAATGTTACATTGGCATTTATTCACATAAGGTTGTCTGAAATATTTAATACGAAAAATTCTGAAGAAGGTTGGTTTGGAGGAAAACACATAATACTTTTGGGCGATTTGTTACAGCTACCTCCCGTGAATGATCAATCAGCGTTCATCAAAATATCAAAAGACCGGGTACAGAAATACTTAGGCTCTTTAGGAATGATTAATCTATGGTCGCATTTATTCACGTACGACGAACTGATAATAAATATGCGTCAGCAAAACGACCTGTCCTATAATGAAATTTTGGATCGAGTTCGTTTCGGTATTTTGACCAGTGATGACCTAAATATTCTTCAATCGAGAAAATTGAAACTTGTCGAGAATAGCATCAGCGACAGACTTCCCGATCTATGCGACTACATAAATAAACTACCAATCGACACGGTTTGCTTGTTTTCCACTAGACAGCAGTGTGAGGTTCTGAATATAGCAATGCTTGCGAGAATTGAAAGCGACGAAATAGAACTCCATGCAGAGGATACCGTGGATTGTAAGCCATATTTGAAGAAAAAAATTTCCAAACTTTTGAATAATGAAAATGAAGATAGTTCTCGTACCGCAGGTCTTGCGAAAACTATTACAATTAAAATTGGAGCGAAGGTCATGATCAGAAGAAATATCGACATAACCTCGGGTCTTGTCAACGGCACGATAGGTCGTGTTACATCTGTTTCAAAAGTCATTGACGAGTCAAGTAGAATCGCTAACAATTGCCTTATCGTCAGGCCGAGAGTATACTGTAGAAAAACTTTCGGCCAAGTTCGAGATAATGAACGGAGCATTCATTTTCAGAAAGCAGTTTCCTTTATCTCTCAGTTACGGTATTACTATACATAAAAGTCAAGGATTGAGTTTAACAAGCGCTGTCATAGATATCGGCAATAGGGTGTTCACTTCTGGACAAGCTTACGTTGCGTTGTCAAGAGTAACATCCCTGGAGGGATTGCATGTGATCAACTTGGATCCGTGTTCAATAAAAGTTCAGGAGTCGGCACTAGTCGAATACAATAGGCTGAGAAAGCTGTATAGGCCTGAACTATCGACAATAGATGTTGCACACGAACCTTAACTGAAAATTCGAGATACCGTGTGGTCAGTTTATAATCATAAGGATAATAATAATAACGAGATTTGTGACGTCCAACCCGAAGTAGCCAGTATTGCAAATCGTGATTCTGCACCGAACGTCGTTGGCATGGTCAATAACAATAACGTTTCTTGCTACGCCAATGCAATAATTCAGTGTTTATTTCACTGCCAAAATATCATACAGATGCTTGAGAAACTAGAAAACGATGACCCACTAACAATATTAGCTCATTCTTATGCGAGGGCCAGTGAGAATTTGAATTCTCTGGCTGTTCGAGAGTTCGTTGATCATCGTTTTGCCGAGACGGTTCAGCAAGATGCAGCTGAATTTCTTACAGCACTTTGTCAAAAATCGAAAATCGTTCGTGACACGGTAGAACATAAGACGATAACAACTATCAGATGTAACGATTGCGGACTCACCTCGGAAAATACAGAGTCAAATTATATTGTAACGTTACCCGTCAATATCGTGCCCGGTAAAAAATGTCCTAAGAGTCTTCAGGATTTGTTAGACACGTCTTTTTCACGGTGGACTAGAATTGATAGTACTTGTAATAACTGTCGCAAAATGAATAAATTCCAGAAAACCGTTGTCGCGTCCGTGAAAGAAATCGTCGTTCTACAACTGATGCTCTTTTCTTATCAAGTTGATCGAGTAATTAAAAAAAGTGATTTCAAATTAAATGCCATTCCAACGTCAACTGTATCACTTGACGGTAAAAAATTTAAAGTAAGCAGTGCGATATTTCACTATGGTGATAATGTTGATAGTGGTCATTATACTGCAATGCTTGGATCCAATCAAAGTAATTGGTTGAGTGTGAGCGATATGCAAGTACGCAAGATGACTTGGCCGAGAGGAGCAAAAAATGCTTACATGTTTCTATTAAAAAGATGGCCATGAGTACAATTATAATAATATGTTCTGTGATAAAATTAATCGTGTGAAATTGTTTTGATTGTGATATGCTGATTCAAGACACAGGTTCGTTTCAACAATATATATATAGTATATAATATAGTATATATATATATATATATATATATATATATATATACAGGGTGATCCAGAATGCGGTACTTTCCTTACACCGGTGGATTTCTTGTATAAATCTAAGACTAAAATTATTCATCCTAAAATGTCAAACCTAAGCCGTTTTCGGTTAGAAGCCGTTCAAAGTAAGCCGATACGAGGGCAGATACGAGAATGGCTCAGCCGCCGCTACGCTATACAGGCGATGCAATGGAAACAGAAGCATGCGAATGTTACCGAACTATGAATGTAATATTACAGATTTGTTCGTGAATATCGAATCAGCATTATTCAAGGACTGTCATCATAGGCGTCCGTAATTGATCATTACTTTTGAACTAGCTTTTAATTCCACCACTAGAGTGAAAGCCCAATAGCCCTAATTTTAAGATTAGCTGACTTGCAAATTAGAAGCATCATTAACTGACAAGCGAAGTAGTAGAAATCTGTGCGAAAGAGGAATAAAAGGAAACAAAAATGCTAAATTGAGTGGCCAAATTCGAGATGCCAATTTTTATCCAGAAATCAAGAAAAGTAAAAATTTATTCAAACGAAGGTATACAGGAATGATTTTACGTCGAAGTTGGTCTAGATCCGTAAGGTGACCACCGTAGATGACCAGGTTACCGATTTCTATGGTCAGTATTTTGTTCAATCAATCAACCGAAGATCAAGACCAAATATCAAAAATAAAAATTATGTTCAGGGTCTCGCGTTAGCAGAAGGAAAGCTATCATAATAACCCATCCAAAAATACGTTTCGTTTTCAATAGATCTCCAGGGGGTAAATGTGACGTGGAAAGCCCCATATACAAACTGCATAATTTCCAACAAAGTAAATCCCAGCTACCTGTACTTCAGTAATAATATCGGTGATAAATCCGTGTGACTACACAAATACAACGATAAATTGCTAATATTTATGGTCCATATGTTTCCAATCAGAGTGTGATTGTAGATTTATAATCTGTGACGTGTATAAATTGCAAATATTAAACTGATTTGAGTAAGAGAACAGAGTGAGAGAACAGAGTGTACCGTTTCGGTTAATAGTTGCGCTACCGGATAACCTGTCATTCAAGAAGTACATATGGAATCATATGTTGCGAGAATGTATCGTGAACGAATAAGAGAGGGGCCTATACGTATCTTGCAATTGGCGAACAGTATTAATTTTTTAAATAACTTCGACTCGAGATTTCAATAATGCGTTCATCGTATCATCCATTCATGACATGAACTGATTTACAATTCATGCAATTGAAGCAAAGTTTAGGCCCCCGTCTTATTGGATATTCACTTTATGAGAAAAATTTGCAATTTATCCTACTCGCAAGATTGTGATGACAAATCTAGCACGCAATTGTCTTACGTTTTATGTACCAAGATACAAATTAGAATTTTGTACATAAACGTTCATATTTTGAAATGGTATTACTGTTATGTAATACGAACTGTATGCATAAATGACATACTATTCCATACGTAGATATGTAGCATGTGGCACAAGTACTATTGTTTGAAATAGTTCAAAAACAAAAAACGAAGCAGCACGGTGGAAAAAATTATTTCATTCAAAAGATTGATACGAATATAATTTTGTAACATATGGACATATTGATATTAACCTTGAGTGAAATATTAAATATGGAATGAAATGAAACGAAGAGCATGAATGTGAAATACACGAATTGAAAACTATTGAAATAAGGGGGCAACTATATAGTATATTGTGTAACAAAGGGATGTAACAAGGTGGAATGCAAGCCAGGGTGAAGTTGTCAGTCCGAAGCCCGAAGCCGAAGGCGAGCACACTATGTTTTTCATAATATCTTCTCTGGAACTTCAACTGTCAATTTCAATAGTCTGAAATTTGTAACAGTCAGTTATTTATCTTTGCAATCCCAAGGAATGTAATAGGCCAATTTCGCAATCCCAAGGAAGTGATAACATACCAATTCACACCGCTGATTCATTGGATTCGCGAGTCGCGCATATGTGTGACAACTTTTCACGGCATTAGTCTGAAATCAGCCTCTTTCAACTAACACAACAGACAACGAAAATTGCAGTTTCAGAGCAGATGTTTTGAACAAATACATCCAGCAACGTTCATTAAGATATGGATCCGAAAACATTCGAATTGCAAGAGCATTATTGCATGTAAATGACAGGCCTATCCTGCAACGCAACTATTAGCCATGGCGGTACACATTCTGGTCTCTCATGGTCGGCTTTGATTACGATTCGAAGCGACAGTACGTAACATATGAATATGAATGAGATCCAACAGAAAGCGAACATGTTGCCAATCATATATTCACAATAAAACTATACCCTATGTGTTGTGGCGTTCTCTGATATTATTTTTCCTCTTCACGCATAAAAGGTTCATCTGAGCGGTCATTTGACTATTCTTGCATTAGTATTTACTCTTGATTCGAAGGGTGAGCTAATAACGATCAAACATTATGAAAATTTACATTTTGTGATGATTATTTTTCCCATCCAAATTTCAGCCAATAGAATTGCACCATTCGCCGTTATTTTGCATAGCCTACACGATATTCAACTGATAATTTTGACAATTCCACTGGTAATTTCACGTGTGCTTTCACCGCGGTAATTTTTCATGTTGATATATATAAAAAACAAAAGATTTTCCAATACAGTTAACCCTCCATCGAATCTGACAGATTAAATTATAATTATAATTCTGTGACTTTAAAATTTTTACTTTTAACTGTGGATTTTGTCTCATGATGCAATTCTATGGGCCGAAATTCAGATGGAAAAATAATCCCCCGAATACCACTCGAGCTTCAAAATTAATCGGGTATTTCCCTCAAGGTTCCCTGCAATCAAACGAACTCGTCAAGTTTTTCATTTGTTTGCAACGAACCTATCGGGAAATACCCGATAATTTTGGAGCTCTTGTGGTATTATATGTGATAATTGTAACGATAATGCTCACATCCAATAACAATAATAATTGTTGAGAGTAGCTACATTTGTATAATATACCCTCGCTTCGAGCTTCGCGCTCGTGATTTTGTAACCTGAAAAACTTGACTCTTTCATTTGTTTGCAACGAACCTATCGGGAAATACCCGATAATTTTGGAGCTCTTGTGGTATTATATGTGATAATTGTAACGATAATGCTCACATCCAATAACAATAATAATTGTTGAGAGTAGCTACATTTGTATAATATACCCTCGGACGAATTTTGTGAGGAGGTCATATGTGTACTAATTTTCATATTCTCAACAGGCTCATGATCAACGCGACATGATTCAATAATAACAAAATCGGAGCATACATAGTATTGAATCGTTACATGTCATCCTTACACCAGTAATGGTGGTATTTCACGCATCAAACTATTAATGTCTCGTACATGATATATCATCGGTATGAAAAAGGTCCACTTTGTCGGTCCTAGTTTCTGAGATATTCACGTTCAAATCGAACACAACGTTATTACAAGCAAGTGTTAAATGAATTTATGTATATCAATTTCAAGTTCAGAATGAAATAACATCGCAATTGTTCAAGCTCGCAGAACCAATTTTTCAACGCGATTCTCGTTGTTCATTCAGCAATACTCACATATACATGACGCCATATCGACAAAGTGAGACCTATATAAATATATTGTACAGAGAAGAAGGTATTATTGAGCTTTGGTAGCTTACAGCGACAGGGAATATCACGTACTCGCGGATTTTATCTGCTTGTTGTACATATATATCTGTGGCCGTAGGAAAAAATAAAATTATACAAGTCACACTTCTGGGCGAATTTCAAGAAATATGTCAGGCTCGTGTAGCTGCAAATGCAATGATCTCAATAGGTAAATATATTTTCAAATAGCTGCCGGTCAAAAATTATCAAATGCGAATTCTGTTATGTATATATTTTTCTACCATGCAGCTACAGATGAGCCATTCCACGTCAGACCGGACAAAATAAATCAAAAAATGACCTCGATGTTATCGATTTCGCTATCATTTTTTTCACGGGTTCTATGGAACAAATAAATGGATCAAACAATTTTTTGTTTTTTTTTTTTGGCCCCTATTTTCCAAGTTACACGGGGGTGAAATTCAGGAAAAAGAGCCAAAAATCGAGAACATACTCCTCTTCAAACGGTCATATCTTTGATTGTATTAATCCTAGAGACTTCATCCAAGAACCATTTCAAAGCTATTGAATGACACTATTATAATATATTTATTTCATTTCGCGGTAACAAACAATTCTATTTGTTATAAACAAATATATTATTCAAACGTGATTTTCATAGAAAATACCAAGCGATAAAATTATCAAAAAAATATGAGCGTATTCCTTGATCAATTCTCTACAAAATCGTTGAGTCAATTTTATGGAGAACCGATGGGAACCATGTTAAAACGATTTATTTATAAGCGAAGGCGCGCGCTGCCACCCAAAAACCCGGCTCAGGTACGTGTGGCTAGCATGAGAAAGCATCGGTGGGCATGTTCACGGTCATATCTTTGGTTGTTTTCATCCGAAAGACTTCTTCCTAGAACCATTTCGAAGCTATTGAATGACACTATTATAATATATTTATTTCATTTTGCGGTAGCGAACAATTCTATTTGTTATAAACAAATATATTATTCAAACGTGATTTTCATAGAAAATACCAAGCGATAAAATTATCAAAAAAATATGAGCGTATTCCTTGATCAATTCTCTACAAAATCGTTAAGTCAATTTCATGGAGAAACGATCGAAACCATGTGAAAACGATTTATTTATAAGCGACAGTGCGCGGTGCCGCTGAAAGACCCGGCTCGGGTACGGTTTTTCGGTGGCAGCGCGCGCCGTCGCTTATAAATAAATCGTTTTAACATGGTTCCCATCGGTTCTCCATAAAATTGACTTAACGATTTTGTAGAGAATTGATCAAGGAATACGCTCATATTTTTTTGATAATTTTATCGCTTGGTATTTTCTATGAAAATCACGTTTGAATAATATATTTGTTTATAACAAATAGAATTGTTTGTTACCGCGAAATGAAATAAATATATTATAATAGTGTCATTCAATAGCTTTGAAATGGTTCTTGGATGAAGTCTCTAGGATTAATACAATCAAAGATATGACCGTTTGAAGAGGAGTATGTTTTCGATTTTTGGCTCTTTTTCCTGAATTTCACCCCCGTGTAACTTGGAAAATAGGGGCAAAAAAAAAAAACAAAAAATTGTTTGATCCATTTATTTGTTCCATAGAACCCGTAAAAAAAATAATAGCGAAATCGGTAACATCGAGGTCAGAAAGCTGTCCGGTCTGACGTGGAATTGCTCAGATATACTATGTATATGGTACAGTTTAGCAATCGTTAGATAAGTATTCTGATTAGTAACCTATTCAGTTCGTAAGCAGCAGAAACGTTGTAAATCAATTTTAATTTTAATTTATTCGTATAATGCAGACTTTTATCATACATATATTGTCGGATTTGTTCAGTTGGCAAGCTGACCCTAAATATACTAGCGAACATCGTGTTACTCTAAATATACGTCTATTTGGTAAAGGAAAACTGTGAGGTAGTACATACACTGTGTCAAATCGCACGCCTTGCTTTTAATTAGTCATATCTAGAGTTCTCCAATGCCATTAGACTCAGTTCTGCGTTTGGTTTCGAACCTATCAAGATTCGCGATACTTCTCGAATTGAATGAATCCCTTACAAACCGACCTTATTACCGACCGTCCCTTACAAACAGACCTTCACGAGAGCTAATATTTCGTTAACAATTAACATCCACTTCACGAAGTATATGATCCATGGATATCTACGGATACTTCGATGTTGCAGAAGATGCCAGGTGATGAATCTGATACAAGGAGGCTTGAATGCATTCGTAAGTTTATCCCTGAATACAATTATTGTTGTTCATCGTTAAAAATTGAATATTATAAAAATTTGCAGTATTACCGAACTGCGTTTTTCAACCGTTTATGACAGTCACCTAATCCTCCTCCTACTATAATGTTTATTTCAACAAAATTAAGTATTAGTTATTTCTTTCGTGTTCATTGAAATTTATTTGTATGTATGGATAATGGACAGATCCTGAGACAGGAGGTGACAGGAGATCACTATGACCCAATTACAAATTCACGATCGAAGTAATATCTCATGGAGCATGGATGTGAGGAAAATTGAATTTACGAATTTGATACGTTCAATCCAATAAAGCACCTGATATAAGGAGAAGCAGTGCAGGCGTATATGATCTGGCAGCTAATGGATTGATTGCAGCGGATTGACCGTAAAATTGTTGCCAATCTGAATGGCTTTCACCCGGAAGTTGAGTAGAAATCTTGAGGACACGAAATAATATTTTTTATAACGCATGCATGAAAAGTCGCTTGTTTGGGACTCTGGAGCGGTCATATTGTGGCACTTTTCTGACGTTTGAGTAGGTGATGCCAACATGAAACAATATTGCATGTTTAACGTGCGCACTGCGTTTTGCACACATCGAGCGTGCACAGCATGATTCTTGTTATGCACGGCGTGCGAACAAGAGCATTTTATAATCATTCACCCCTGTCGACGCGCTATCTCCGTGAATTGACTCGATGTTTTTGGTATGGTTGTTTACATTGACAACAGTGCCCCACAAGCAACTTTTTCATGCATTCGTTATAAAAAAATAGCGTTCGAAATCAACTAATTTGTATCTGTTATTCATTTCGATAACAATATTCTGTTTCAACTTATTGGTGAGTCAGAGTTTGGGCATATTATTGAAATGCGACTTGAAACCATCCACTTTGAAATTGAACAATCTCATATTGGTGAATACTTGATTATTGGTTTCATACATGTAAAGTATGAAATAATCAGGCTGCTAGATAAGAAATATGTATTTAATTGAACGGTTCTTATTATAGTAGTTACATTCGTCGGATGCGCACATGTTATTGAATTTATGAGTTTAGTGTGTGAGCACACGGGCTCACATACACCTGTTAGGTAAGACTTACGTCTTTACGTACCTATTATTTTATTGGTTATATTTAATTAAATATAACCAATGCCACCGAAGGTGGTGTAAATTCGTCGAAGAATGATTTTTAATACAAGACTTAAAATTTTTTTGACGAGAAAAATTTATCCGGCGTCCCGGGAATCGAACCCGAGCCTACTGGCTGCCAATTCGGGGGCTTATACCCACTAGACCACCAGGCCGCCTTCAAATTTTCTCTCGTCAATTTCAAGTCTAGTTAGTGTGCACGGTTTGTAGTAGTTACATTCGTCGGATGCGCACATGTTATTGAATTTATGAGTTTAGTGTGTGAGCACACGGGCTCACATACACTTGTTAGGTAAGACTTACGTCTTTACGTACCTATTCTTTTATTGGTTATATTTAATTAAATATTTAATTGGTTATATTTAATTAAATATAACCAATGCCACCGAAGGTGGTGTAAATTCGTCGAAGAATGATTTTTAATACAAGACTTAAAATTTTTTTGACGAGAAAAATTTATCCGGCGTCCCGGGAATCGAACCCGAGCCTACTGGCTGCCAATCCGGGGGCCTATACCCACTAGACCACCTGTTCTTATTATAGGTCCGTTGATGATAAGCAAAGCCTTGACCGTATGACTTTGCACAGCAGGACGATGCATGAATAAGAAGAACTTATAGACGAATGGATGTATTTTTTATTATAAATTACTTCGCCGGAAACATGTATAGCATATATAGCGATATATCATATCGAGGGCTAAGGACTAGAAGGGTGTACCCCACATTTTTTCGACTTTGTTGAATTTTATGCCATAGGGGCGTATATCTGAAAATTTAACACGAGCCATTGTGGCAGCATCCGCAGTTTTTTGTGGGTTTACGCCCTTCCGATCGTTAGCCCTCGATATAACCAAACTTGCTTGCCAACGACACAAATCTATTTACGAAATACTATATTTATAACTTGAAAACTGTTTTTATATGATTTAAGCCGTTTCTTGTTGTGAAAAGTGTCAAAAAATGATTGTACTGATTATGAGTAAGATTGCTTCGTAAGATGATTCTTATGATCATTCTACTACATCTGATCGAGTTCTTTTATATACGGATGCTATTCTGCTGATTGCTCAACTAACTATCGACAATCCAGTTGAATGTGGAGATGATGAAAAATCATGTTCAGTTTAGCGCTGTGATATCCAGATCTGGTTGTATGCATATTAGGGTGGTTCATTTTAAACTTGTATTTTTTTTTCGCCTCCCACCTGAAAACTTGGTGCCAAATTCAGAAAAAAAAATTCTCCCTAAATCGGAGACCATGAAAAAAAATATTTAGAGGTCGCTACCGAGGAATAAAGAAAACATCAATCATTTTCAATGTATCATTCATGATTGACTCATGAGCGAAAAAAAAATAAAAATAAAAAAACAAAAAAAAACAATGAATAAAAATCAAAAAATACCATGCTAATTTGAAAAAACTCGTTGCCGGTAGCGACCTCTAAATATTTTGTGTCATGTTCTACGATTTAGGGAGAATTTTTTTTCCGAATTTGGCACCAAGTTTTCAGGCGGGAGACGAAAAAAAAAAATACAAGTTCAATATGAACCATCCTTATGCATATATCTGTACGCAGAATTCGGGGTACACTTCAAAGTCACGTCCGGTAAATGTCCTGGACTCCCCAAAGTCCCGGGACGGTATTGTCACGCCCGGTTATTGTCACGATCGAGGAAAGTCTCGACCGCGCGTTGCCCCGAACGAGTAAAGTCCCGCTCGGCTGTTGTCCCGAACGAGAAAAGTCACGCCCGTCCCTTGTCCCGAACGGGAATTGTCACGCCCGGCCCTTGTCGCGGACGAGAATTGTCACGAATTCGTATTTTCCAACCGCTCAGGGCTCGACTGTATATTGGGAACTAGCTACAGAGGAAATTATGCCGAATAATGTTTAAAATCCAACTGGTTAAACCCTCGACATTTTAAATCGTATAGGTACACGTAATAATCCTGAAAATGGATTGGGTATTCCAATAAATTAGTTATACACGGTTTTCACCGCTTTTTTCATCTTTGCTGCAGTCTCAACTTTATATCAGGAACTAACATGTATAATGTATATTAGACCTCTCCTTAAGAAGGGTAAAATCGAATTTCGATCGGGCCACCCCTCAAAGTAGTTCGAAATAATTTAAAAAAAAACGTCAAATTTTATTTCAATTTTTTTCGTCCATATTTACCCACCCCTTGAAAGCCTTGCTTTTTCCCATAAGAAAAGCATTGATTTTTCGAGGTTTTTAATCAAAAATTCGTACTGGGTCTGAAAATAGTCGTAAAATAATTTCGAAAGAAGCAAAATGGAGGTGAATCCGTCCACTTTAAACCGCCGCTTGAAAAATTTGGCTATCTCTATTTTTGACTCCGCTATCTCACTTTTAGTGCGGCAAGAAATGTCAGCTAGTGAATAGCAAGCTTTTGGGATTGGTCTTGGAAGAAGAAAAAAAATTCTTCGTTGAAAATAACAAATGGAAATTCAAAGATTTTGATCACGTCATCTTCCTTCTTAATATTTGGGAAAGCGCTGTAAAAAGATTTTGAAAATGTAGAAAAACGTCATTCAAATTTAATTATTTTTATTTTTATTTTTAAGTTTTTTTAATTTTTTTTTTTTTTTTTTTGCTAAAGGTTGGAATTACATTTTTTCACATGACTAATGAGTTTGCACAAAGAATTTCCTATTTTCTACGACTACTCCGATTTAATTCTTCCGATATTAAGCTCTCCAAATGAGGTTTTTCGACATTTTTGAAATCTTTTTTCAGCGGTTTCCCAAATAATAGATGATCGAAATTTTTGAATTTCTATTTGTTATTTTCAAAAAAGAATTTCTTTCATCTGCAAGACCAATTCCAAAAGATTGCTATTTACTAGCTGAAATTTCTTGCCGCACTAAAAGTGAGATAGCGGAGTCAAAAATAGATTTAGCCAAATTTTCCAAGCGGCGGTTTAAAGTAGACGGATTCACCTCTATTTTGCTTCTTTCGAAATTTTTTTATGACTATTTTCAGACCCAGTACGAATTTTTGATTAAAAACCTCGAAAAATCAATGCTTTTCTTATGGGAAAAAGTAAGGCTTTCAAGGGGTGGGTAAATATGGACGAAAAAAAATGAAATAAAACTTGACGTTTTTTTTAAATTATTTCGAACTACTTTGAGGGGTGGCCCCATCGAAATTCGATTTTACCCTTCTTAAGGAGAGGTCTAATATACATTATACATGTTAGTTCCTGATATAAAGTTGAGACTGCAGCAAAGAAGAAAAAAGCGGTGAAAACCGTGTATAACTAATTTATTGGAATACCCAATCCATTTTCAGGATTATTACGTGTACCTATACGATTTAAAATGTCGAGGGTTTAACCAGTTGGATTTTAAACATTATTCGGCATAATTTCCTCTGTAGCTAGTTCCCAATATACAGTCGAGCCCTGAGCGGTTGGAAAATACGAATTCGTGACAATTCTCGTCCGCGACAAGGGCCGGGCGTGACAATTCCCGTTCGGGACAAGGGACGAGCGTGACTTTTCTCGTTCGGAACAACAGCCGGGCGGGACTTTACTCGTTCGGGACAACGCGCGGTCGAGACTTTCCTCGTTCGTGACAATAACCGGGCGTGACAATGCCGTTCCGGGACTTTGGGGCGCCCAGGACATTTACCGGACGTGACTTTGAAGTGTACCCAGAATTCGGTGTCGTATATCTTGTATGTATCAATATACTATAAGGATGATGTAATCTTTGAATTACATAAATGACACAATTATGATACTGTAAACGTTATTTTTTTTTTTACACACATATGTATGGACATTTGTTTTAGTTGAGCTTGAAAAATATTATAGAACACATGATGGTCTGTTTTGATATTGGGCCTGGTTATTTTACGTAGGAGTTTCATAACTAGACAATCGAAGAACATTTTCCGTATTCTATGTCTGTACTACATCTTAATATGCGGCGCCGTTTGAATAGAATGAGTTCACGGGTAGCATAAACCATAGCTTATGCTTGGTACAAGCTATCGCATAATTCTCAGAAGGAGATTTTTTGATCTTATAAAATATCTCGTGCGTGTTGCGCGAACCCGAAAATACACAATTTCATTTTATGACAAATGACTGAGAGTTGATTTCCATATTATATCACATTGAAGTCATTTCAGCGCTGACCCGTTTGTAGTATATACAAAAAGTAATGAAATACCCGGCAAAAACATTATAAATGTCGAAAGTTACCGCCAAGTACAAAGATGGTTTCACCAGCCAAAAACTCAGAAGCATCATACTCTTTACCAGCGACAGATTACAAACGTCATTTCTTTACAAAAACATAATACAAAAACCTTGTACGTGAAATCAGGTAACAAAGCCAAGCACTCCTTTAGTTGATTTTGATATTTCGAATTATATTTTTCGAATGTTAGTCAATGAAAATCAATGGAAAATTAATAGAAAATCATTCGTTACCTTCGACATAATAGCATATTGAAGAATATTCACTCACATAATAGCATATTGGCGACGGGAAATATTGCCTAAGGCAGTATCTCGTATGATGATACGAACTTGGCGGGCATAGATTGTTCTGAAAATTATCAATCACGGAAATGAGAGGTACGATCAACAATCAGTGTGTCCTTAAATGTAGAATATACTTTATGTATATTCATTATTGTCCAACGAAAGAAACTCATGCGTTTAAATGCATATTTACTGTGAGTAGAACAGAATCATCGGGTAACCCCAAGAAAATTTCCACACGGGAAGGTAGACGTTCAGTAAGCGTTACCCTAGTCAATAGTGTACCGATGATGGGTACGTTCAGGATATGTACCGTGGCGTATCACGGCGTATAATGGCGTTATATATAGGCGGACGTTGGTGAATGATAGATGCACAATGAAATCGAACCCTTTTTCAAAACTTGAATTCAAACTCGAATTTCCAGAACCACCGTTCATGGACTTGTTAATTCTCGCTATGAACACGCTATAGGTATGTTTAACTCAACATTAATTTCAACGAATTATTCACTTGTTTCTAACATTTATTTCTGCTCTACCGTTTGTCAAAAACAAAATCTTTATCAAGCTTTACGAGCACTAATGCATTGGAAAAGTTTACTTATTACTAAATCTGAAAAAAAAAAAAAACACAGGCATATAGAGGAACTTTATGACGAGTGTGAAAGTGCTGTATGATTCGAAGACGAGGTCCTTTCGTGTCCTTGTCATACGAATTACTATTATTTCTTACAAGGGGACCATCAAACCTGCTACAAACGGATTTCGATGAGTCTCAGGTATGTTGAAGGGGGACCCTTCCCGAGTACTAGGCTAACGGCAATTCATCCAATAAGCCTTAGTTTCGGAGCAAAATTTCGGGAAATCCCAATTTGTACCAGATATACCTCCCAGTTTTACACCTTGGCAAGCAAGAGAGCGTGGCGCAGTGGGCAAGGTCCCCGGCTGGCACGCTGGCGGCCCGGGTTCAAATCCCACTGTTTTTTTTTTTTTTTTCTCAACAATTTCTGGAAAAAATTATTACAGGGAGAGAATCATTACAGAAATGACAATACAACATTTGGTAGTATTAGTTTTTATTAATTAAATAACGCGGTGTATATTATACATCAGTCGCTATTAATATAATATACACCGCGTTATTTAATTAATGAAAACTAATACTACCAAATGTTGTATTGTCATTTCTCTCCCTGTAATAATTTGTTCCAGAAATTGAGAAAAAAAAAAAAAAAAAAAAAACAGCGGGAATAGAACCCGGGCCGCCAGCCTGCCAGCCGGGGACCTTACCCACTGCGCCACGCTCTCTTACTTGCCAAGTCGTAAAACTGGGAGGTACATATATCTGGTACAAATCGGGATTCCCCGAAATTTTGCTCCGAAACTAAGGCTTATTGGATGAATTGCCGTTAGCCTAGTACTCGGGAAGGGTCCCCCTTCAAGATACCTGAGACTCATCGAAATCCGTTTGTAGCAGGTTTGATGGTCCCCTTGTTAGCTTAATTTCACAATGATGAATATTATCAATGCAAACGATTTTCAAATAGTCGTTCATCATGCTCTCAACAGTTCTGTGGGTGTGATCGTCGCAGACTGACTGAAATGAATAAATCGGAAAAAGAGTGCAATCGATAATTTTCAGAACAATCTATGCCCGCCAAGTTCGTATCATCATACGAGATACTGCCTTAGGCAATATTTCCCGTCGCCAATATGCTATTATGTGAGTGAATATTCTTCAATATGCTATTATGTCGAAGGTAACGAATGATTTTCTATTAATTTTCCATTGATTTTCATTGACTAACATTCGAAAAATATAATTCGAAATATCAAAATCAACTAAAGGAGTGCTTGGCTTTGTTACCTGATTTCACGTACAAGGTTTTTGTATTATTTTTTTGTAAAGAAATGACGTTTGTAATCTGTCGCTGGTAAAGAGTATGATGCTTCTGAGTTTTTGGCTGGTGAAACCATCTTTGTACTTGGCGGTAACTTTCGACATTTATAATGTTTTTGCCGGGTATAAGTATTTCCTGTTCACTAGTAATAATCTGATTTCATTATAAACGCCGATAGAAGAATTTCTTAACCGTTGGTGAATACATTTATTTGTAAATTAAAAAAAAAATTTTTTTTGAATATGAATAAATAATTTACAAGGATTAAGTAATCATTTTTGTGCACAAGAAATATTCATCAACCGTTAGCAAATTCTTCTATCAGTGTACGATATTCACCTAGGCTTATATATGTCTCGTTATAGTTAGATTTAAATCTATGATGTGTGTGTCTGAATTGACTTGCATGAATAAACACGAGTTCAAACCATAAACAATGTATCGTTCATTCAAAAAGTATAACTATTGTCTCCTCAAAGTCCATGGACTGTCCCGTCATAATCCCGACCTCTAAAAGACGGAAACCCTTATACCTGCATCCCCCAGTAATAAAACAGAGGCTTAGCACCGCAGCGTAACGAGGTTTGAACCGAAATATATATGGGGAATTCCACGCCAACTCACCGAGCCCGTGACCCTGGCCAATTTTGATTCTTCTGATTCTTTTTTATATGATCCACCTTCCTCCAAAAACCACGAAAAAATTTTTTTTTTTTTTTTTTTTTAGTCACTTTTTTTTTATCGTTATTGAAGCTATCTCAAAAACGCCATTTTTTTTTTTTTTTTTCTAAATTCACAAAAATTCCTTGGAGTCAACCGATGATTTTAAGCACGAAATGGGAATGTGATTCCGGTTTTTCTAGTTTCCGGAGCGATTCAAACATTTCATCTTAACCATTTCAACGCAAGTTGTACCATTTTTTTGCTTTGGCACCTTGTCTTGGAATTTTCAAAAAATTATTAATAATGGGCGATAAGTATCTTCAAAAACAATTACTATTTATTTATATGAAGGTTTCATATTATTCGTTGCATATTATTTTTACATTATTTTTAAAATTTTATGTGCCTTATATTTCTCGGAAGCTGAAAATTTTTTAACGTGTACCAAACCATTTATTTGTGGGATGATACAATGAAGGTCGTGCGTGCCCGGTATACTTTTGCCATTGGTCCAGCGATCTTCAAGAAAATGAAAAATGAAAAAAAAAAAAAACAAAACGGGGCAAAATGAACCGTGGGACAAAATGGACCACTGAAAAAAAAAAACCGATTGAGGAGGAAAAAACTGGAGTATGAATATGAACTTTTTTTCCCCAAGGGGCTCATATTGCCCCGCGGTTCATTTTGCCCCACTGGTCCATTTTGCCCCATCCTCCCTATTTATGAAGTGCTTACCGATGATCATAAGCTTCACGTTTTGATGGAGTGCGCAAGCACACACTGTGTGTGTACCACTGGCACCTGCTAGCACACAGTGTCTTGGTCGTAATAGAGCAAATATTGAAAAGCCTATCTTAGCTTCAGGATATTCCGAATGAAACATTTCGAATAATTCTTTCAGATTAAAAGGTGATTAAGGTATTACAAGGTGCCAAAGCAAAAAAATGGTACAACTTGCGTTGAAATGGTTAAAATGAAATGTTTGAATCGCTCCGGAAACTAGAAAAACCGGAATCACATTCCCATTTTGTGCTTAAAATCATCGGTTGACTCCAAGGAATTTTTGTGAATTTAGAAAAAAAAAAAAAAAAATGGCGTTTTTGAGATAGCTTCAATAACGATAAAAAAAAAAAAGTGACTAAAAAAAAAAAAAAAAAAAATTTTTTCGTGGTTTTTGGAGGAAGGTGGATCATATAAAAAAGAATCAGAAGAATCAAAATTGGCCAGGGTCACGGGCTCGGTGAGTTGGCGTGGAATTCTCCATATATATATTAGACCGGTTCAAAAAAATCGACTATTCTTTTTTTTTTCAATTTTCACATTGAAATACTTTCGGAGGGGTGAAAAAAGATGCCTGTTGAAAGCGGAGCTCTTAATATTAAGATTTAGAGGTCGCTCATTGCGGATTTCTATTTTCTATTTAAATAGCATAGGAATTTTATTTTTTTTCTTCAGAATTTCGTAGCTCACAAACCAATGAACAAATCCAAATGACCCTTACATATTTTGATAGGGGATTAAACACTCTAAAAAATGTATCTATCATTGTGGAAAAAAAATCACAAAAAAAAAATAGTTAACTCAACTATAAATTGAAATTTGAGCTTGAATAACTTTGGAAGGAGTCAATTTATCAAAAAATGATAAGAGAAGCTTTTTGTAGAGTGTTCAATTTCCTATGAAAATATGTATGAGTCATTTGGATTTGTTCATTGATTTGTGAGCTACAAAATTATTAAAAAAAAAAAAAAAATTTCCTATGCTATTCAAATGGAAAATAGAAATCCGCGATGAGCGACCTCTAAATCTTAATATTAAGAGCTCCGCTTTTAACAGGCATCTTTTTTCAGCCCCCCGAAAGTATTTCAATGCGAAAATTGAAAGAAAAAGAATAGTCGATTTTTTTGAACCGGTCTAATATATATATATATATTCGAGGCGACGGACCCATACTGCCGAAGCAAAAATAAGCATGGGCCTATATCTATATACAGGATGTATCACCTCAAGTATCGAGAATAGGAGGGACTTAGTTGACGCAAAGTCACGCCCCATCAACCAATCAACAAAGAGAAGAATTGAAGGCCTCGATGCTAAAAGGTCCTGAGCGGTCGGCTCGCGTTTTTCAGTAGAAAATTCCCGTCAATATGACCAATTTTCAAAAATCACCGAAATGATTTTTAAAAAATACCATCGTGTAGAGGATAAACAAAGGCAACTTTTTTTTATTTACAGTTTTTTTCTAGATTCGTTATTTTTTGGGAAAAACAATAAAAACCGAAAAAACGCGAAGCTTGTTTGGACTACGTTTTTTAATCTTAACTCGCTCTAACTTCGACAAATATAAACGGATCTTCTTGATTTTTGGCATGACATCGTAAAATACCCTACCGCTGCCGATAAAGTCATAAACAGCTAATAATTATATATTTTTCATTAATAATTTAGTTGTAAACATGCGAACAACTTTTTATAGGGTTATGTATGTTCGACGAGAAAAAGTGTGCTACAAAGTTTAAGCATGGAAAAACTTTTAGCGAGACATTTGTTCATTAACATTAAAGGAAGTTTTTCAGAAAATTTCAGATCGATTGAACGAAAATTGGCTAAGATACAGCGATTTTTGTAAAAGCAATCGATCCGCGTGGTTGATTAACGCTTCTTCTTCAAGCGTTAAGACCACGCGCTCTACCACGCGGATCGATTGCTTTTAAGAAAATCGCTGTATCTTAGCCAATTTTCGTTCAATCGATCTGAAACTTTCTGAAAAACTTCTTTTAATGTCAATGAACAAATGTCTCGCTAAAAGTTTTTCCATGCTTAAACTTTGTAGCACACTTTTTCTCGTCGAACATACATAACCCTATAAAAAGTTGTTCGCATGTTTACAACTAAATTATTAATGAAAAATATATAATTATTAGCTGTTTATGACTTTATCGGCAGCGGTAGGGTATTTTACGATGTCGTGCCAAAAATCAAGAAGATCCGTTTATATTTGTCGAAGTTAGAGCGAGTTAAGATTAAAAAACGTAGTCCAAACAAGCTTCGCGATTTTTCGGTTTTTATTATTTTTCCCAAAAAATAACGAATCTAGAAAAAAAACTGTAAATACAAAAAAGTTACCTTTTTTTATCCTCTACACGATGGTATTTTTTAAAAATTATTTCGGTGACTTTTGAAAATTGGTCATATTAACGGGAATTTTCTACTGAAAAACGCGAGCCGACCGCTCAGGACCTTTTAGCATCGAGGCCTTCAATTTCGTACACCGAAATTCTTACGAAAAATAGAAAATACAATTTCTTGGTGTAGGGAAAAAATATCAACAACGGATTCGAATACAATTTCTTGTGTAGGTAAGAAATATCAACAACAACTCGAATCAGGCTGATAGGTATTCATTTACTCCGACGCTCACAAAAGCGGTTCTTTCCGCTTTGTTGATTGGTTGATGGGGCGTGACTTCGCGTCAACTAAGTCCGTCCCATTCTCGATACTTCAGGTGATACATGCTGTATACTTGGACGAAGGAACGGACCCATTCTGCTGAACCAAAGAGAAGCACAGGCCTCTATATCTATATATGTCGTAGGCATTTAGAAAAATCAGGCCGTTAGCTAAAAGCCTAGGCCATTTGCTAAATGCCGGCCAATAGACGAATTCTCCATGTCAATGATGATATTCGTCTAACCGGCTGATTGAATCAGGCCGTTGGTTTATTGGCCGGCCATAGGCCTAACGGCCCAGCGGACTTCAGGCTGTTAGAAAATGAACGTTGATCTACGGATGAACGTGAATATTTTCATTGAAACTGTTGTGTGGGGACGGGTTTATAACAAATAAGTTGGTTTTGAAGTCAATTTGAATGGGGCTTTATTATTGATATAAGCTGTTTGGCGGTTAGAATAAGAGTGAAAATCCGAATGTGGCAACTTACGTTGCTACCGATCGGTCAGCGAGATGCTGACGCAAGGTATTTTAGCATAGGCGTATAGGACGCCGTTAAAGTGTCTCAAAGGCATGAGCGCAAAAGGCAAGGTGTCTAATCTTGAACTACTCTCCACTGTAGTTCGCAGAAACTGGAGATTAATAAGAATAACGAAATGGAGAATTATCGGTATCGCGATGTTTTGTCTTCGGTATAGAAGGCGAGACATCCCGATCTTGTCTATAAATTTATGAATTTGAATTTATCGTTGAATAGCAATGATTTGATTATAACACCTTCCCCCTTAAGAATGAATGTGAAGCGAAGCAAAATATTCATCGGTTAAAATAAATATTTTAGGTGAGGATTACAAACCTTTCCTCAGCTGTTACATAGCCATATAATTTATTCTTAATAAGAACGGTTACAATATTATTCTGTGCGGATGAGAATTTATAAAAGCTCTTCTCAGCCGTTTATTTAATTACATATAGTTATTCTTAATATTAATTATTCCTAATAAGAACGCATACAATATTATTCTGTGCGGATGAGAATTTATAGAAGCTTTTCTCAGCCGTTTATTTGATTACATATAGTTATTCTTAATATTAAAAATCAATATTCCAGGTGAGGATTACAAAGCTTTCCTCAGCTGTTATATAGCCACATAATTGTTCCTAATAAGAACAAATAGAGTGCACTGAAAGAAATTCCCATGGTTGCACACCAATATTTTGTTGAGTTCCATGTAAATTTCTTTGAGTGTGTAACGTATGTTTATTCTCTATGATCCCTATCCATATTCTATTTGAATCGGTTTTATTGGATCAGTTGACTTGTGGTATGGTTTTAATCTGTTTGCATGCACTATTTTATTCTTCCCTTTGATTTTTACCTCATAATTCACTTCATTAATTTGATCAGTGATGGGGTATGGCCCCAGAAATTTTGGGTCTAATGGTCCGGCAGTTTCGTTACTCATCAGTACTAAGTCCCCAATTTCGAAATTTTGTGGTCGAGTAATTTGGTCATAATAGGCCTTGGATTTTTCTTTGGATTTATCTATGTTCTGTTTCGCGAGGGCTTGGCTGTTCATCAATTTTTCAGAGAGTTTCTGAGCATATTCTTTATATGTTTCTTCCTTAGGGTCGTGAGGCACACTACAAAGTACTCTGGCCACTTGTCCGAATATAAGTTCGTAAGGTGATATTTTAGTGGTAGTATGAGGTGTTGTGTTGTACGCGAGGATGTAAATTGGGAGTGTTTCGTTCCAGTCGTCTGTAGTAGACATACACCTAAGGTAATCTTTTAACGTGCCGTGACTGCGTTCGAGTGCCCCGTTGGTTTGCGGGTGGTATGCAGTACTATTTAACTTTTTTATTTGTAGTATTTTTGTGACTTGGGTGAACAGGTCACTCATAAAATTTGTGCCTTGGTCTGTAAGGATTGATAGTGGTACTCCGTAGTTGGATATGAAATTTCGTATGAAAGCTTCTGCGGTATGTTCAGCGGTGGCAGCTCGGAGTGGATAGGCTTGGGAATATTTTGTTAGGTCGTCTTGTAGCGTCAGTATGTAACTATGACCTGACTTTGTAGTCGGTAAGGGCCCAACTATGTCTAAGAAAACCTTTTCAAATGGTTTGCTACTGCTGGTCGTAATCTTCATTGGCATTTTGGTCTTTTGTCGATCGGTTTTATTCTTTTGGCAAGTCGTGCAATTACGAATATATGTTTTTACATCGTTTTTCATTGAATCCCAGTGGTATCTTTCTTTAAGTCGCGTCATAGTACGACTCACGCCTTGGTGTCCACCTGAAGGGCTGTCGTGAAATTCTTTGATAACGTCTTGAATATGGTTTTGATTGAGATCGGTTTTTATGTTCGTACAGACAGTTATTTTAATTCCCGATCCTTTAAATATGAATCGTAACATCGTCCGAACTTTATGCCATTTTAAATTATCGATCCCGCAACCGATCCTGGGTATGGAAACTGTTTTGATCGAGTCTATTTCTAATTTTTCTTTGAATTTTATCAAACTTATGTATAAATCCTCATATGTAGGCTTATCCCAGTAGTTTTGCTTCGTCATTATGTAATAAACGTTACGGTCTCGTAAGGTGAGTTTACCAGTCGTGTATAGTTCAGCTGATTTCTTCAAGTTCTCAACATTGCCGTATCTAGTTTTGAATTCTAATGCTATTCCTTGACTCATTTCCAGATCGGTGGGAACAGTGTGTGCGTAGTTATCGATTCGATTGAAAAGGTCATCGTGGATTTCTACGATGTTTGAGTTTTGCACTATCGTTGTTTTTATGAGTTTGAGGTATTCAGGGTACGATGGGAGAGAGCTCGACACTCTGATAGGACGTATTTTGAACACATGATTAGTTGGTGGATCAATAGGATTTCTACTAAGCGCATCTGCGTTCTGATTTTTTATTCCGGGTTTGAAACAAATCTCGTAGTCGAATTCCGAGATTTTTAATTGCCATCTGACTAATTTACTATTTGGATCTTTGATGTTAAACAGCCAAGTCAGGGGCCTATGATCGGTAAATATCTTGAATTTCCTCCCGAACAGGTATGGTCTGAAATGTTGGGTCGCCCATACTATTGCCAGCAGCTCGCGTTCGATTGTGGAGTAGTTACTTTCTGCTTTGTTTAGAGTTCGCGAGGCATATGCAACAGGCCTATCGTCACCTGGGACACCTTGAGATAAGACGGCCCCTAGAGCAGTGTTACTGGCATCTGTCGTTAGGTTAAATGTCTGTGTATAGTCAGGGTATATTAAGACTGAGTCGGATATTAGGGCATTCTTTAGTTCTTCGAAAGAATTTTGCTGTAATGACGTCCATTCGAATGGTACGTTTTTCCGTAAAAGTTCTGTCAATGGCTTAGCTATCATCGAGAAATTATTTATGAAACGTCTATAGTAACCTACAAGCCCGAGAAATGATTTTATTTTCGTAGGTGTGTTGGGTGTAGGAAATTCCTTGACTGCTCTGGCTTTGTCTGGGTCAGGTTTAACTCCGTCTTTTGATATTATGTGTCCTAAGTAAGCAACCTCTTTTCTCAAGAACTCACATTTATTTGGTTGTAATCGTAAGTTATATTCTTTCAATTTCAGTAATAACCCCCAAAGTTTTTCTGTATGGGTTTGAAGTGAGTCGGCGTGAATTATCAGGTCGTCTAAGTAGGGGAGACCGGGGCTAAAAGTTACCGGGGTAAGTTGTTCAAATCAAAATAACTTTTGAACGAATAGAGATAAAAATATGGTCCAAGTGCGTCGTGAATCAGTAAGCAACAGCGCACCTACGGCAACCATATTAGTAAGACCATTGGTCTCGAATGACGTTGCTCGTGAGCACGTGTCTTTCTAATACAGGTGAGTAAATATTTTTGTGTTGATTATTTTTGGTCTATTTAATTCATTTTGATAAATAGCCTTTAGATTTTTATGTGGTATATAAAGATACATCTAGTTTTCATATACCGACGTATAAATTAAGTTTATTTCATCAACCGAGCCTAAAATTTACGTTTATATGAGAAAATGCCATTTGGGGTTAGTTGTTACTCTTTTTTGGGGCATGTTGTTACTTTGCAACAACTTACCCTATCGCGTGGTCATCAACGAAAAATATTGTTTTTTTAAATTTTTTATTACAGAATGCGAACTTATAATAGAACAGCAAGTCGGGGAACTATATCTCAAGGCCTCATGCAAAAAGCCCCAGATGAAGTGAGGAAAATGGCGAAAAATTAACAACTATTGCTAAAAAGTAAAACTTTGGAAATTTGTAATTCATCTTTTTTCTACTTGAAGGGTCACACGAATCGCCTTGGAATTGTTAACGAAATTACCATAAAGAGGCACAAAAAAAAGTGATCAAATTGTCAGCTTGCCTATTTTTTCGATGACTTCCGGCCAAAAACCGATGCGTGTCACGTGGAACACCCCATATATAACTCAAATGACATATTATCAATGATATATCTTTTATGATAATAATTGATCTTAATATATTATATTATTTCTAACAATGATTGATCTCAATATATATTATTTTAAACAATAATTGATCTCAAAGTATTACTTGGAGTTATTGGGATAACAAACAATAAAAAAAACTATATATTTATGTTCACCGTTCAATTGGAGTTTAATTTATGCACGACAAATAATTGAAAACTCTTTGAATATTGTTAATTCGTTCTTAAATACATAAATTTAATCTAAAATCATTGTTTTTTTTTATGAAATATACCCACAATAAATCTTGTAACAACTTGCCCCAGCTCATGCACAACTAGCCCCGAACCGGGGCAAATTGTTACTTTACGTTTTGTTGCAAAAAAAAAATCATCTCAAAAAAACTTATGCAAATATATTCCAAAACGGTTAGGCATACTAAAGTAGAATATATTTGCCAAATTGTAGAACAATAATATTTATATTTGACGAATTTTTTCCAATCAATTTTTCAAGTTATTCAAAAAAGTGTAACTTTTAGCCCCGGTCTCCCCTACACTAAACATTTCAATCCTTGTAACCCCGATAGAACGGTATTCGCTAATCTCTGGAATGTAGCTGGGGCGTTTTTAAACCCAAATGGCATGAATGCGAATTCGAAATGTCCTTTATGGGTGGAAAACACGGTTTTATGCATATCGTCGGGATTCATTGGAATTTGGTGAAACCCGCTGGCCATGTCGAGTACGGTGAAGTATTTACAGCTTCCTAACTGGTCTAGGATATCTACTATATTCGGTAGCGGGTAAGCATCCCCTATTGTTTTATCATTCAATTTTCGGTAGTCTACGACTATTCTCCACTTCTTAATCCCTGATGAGTCTAGTTTCTTTGGTACCACCCAGATGGGTGAGTTCCATGGTGAATTTGAATTTCGAATTGTTCCTTTATTTAGGAGATCTTCCATTTGTTCATCTATTTCTGTTTTGTGGATTTCAGGGTACCGGTATTGTCTAACATGGACCGGTGTGTCGTCGGTAGTTTTAATCTTGTGGGTACAGGCTTGCGTACCTGGCAATGTGTCCCCATCTAAATAGAAGAGTTCGTTAAACTTGGTACAAGCTTCTACTATACTTTCCTTTTCTTCTAAATTTAAATGGTCTAATCTTGATGCGTTTTTTAATTTTTTGATTCTGTCAGCTGAAGTATTTTCGTTTATACAATTAACTGAATGTATCTCGTCAGTTTCAGAATCAGTTTCTAGAATTCTGTAAACTCTTTGTGGTTCGATATGGATAGTATGATCCGTGTCTGTTAGATTGATAATGCTTGTGATAGCTGTGTTAACGGGTCTCATTGTCACGTAGCTTTCGCTTATTACGACTCCCGGTTGTAACTCGACCCTATATATTGAGCCTTCTTTTAAGGAATCTTCAGCGATGGTTGGGATGTCTGCTAAAATTTCTGTCCTGGCGGGAATAGTGAATTGCTTTTGATTTTGCAATTTGTATTTGAGGCTACCTAATAGCAACTCGGGCTTATCCATGCCTCTGCATCTATAACTGATCAGCACATTATTGAATTGGGTTAAGAGGTGGTTGCCTATTAAACCATCTTGCGTTATGTCTAAGGAATCGTCTACTACGTGAAATTTGATCGGCCTAACTTCGTCTCCGCCATCGAGTGTAAGTTCAATGGTTCCTAATGTATATGCTTGTGAGTCGCTAGCTAGACCTTTTAATTTAATGCGCTCTTGTGGGTTTATTTGTGATAAATTTATGATAAATTTCTTCTTGATCAAACATGGGTAGGCTCCAGTGTCTAACATCAACAAGCTTTTAGGTTGGTTCAACTCGGGTATTGAGAAGATTACGTTATTTGGTGAGCCGATTAAATTTATCTTATGTTCTGGTATTTCTATTTTTCCGCCGTTTGTGTTGAGCGGTTCTCTATTACGGACTTCGTTCCGCTCGTCGACGCAGTCCGTTCCCCAAAATTCGAGGTTCCTACCTGGTTTTGATTAGTTTTCGCGGCTAACATAGCTTTCTTTTTGAAACAATTGTTTTCTATATGGCCGGGCTTTTTACAAAAGAAGCACCTAATTCTGGAACTATCGATGGGATAGACTCGCTGGCATTCGTCGCATGTAATCTCTTCTGTTATAGAATCATAGCCATTTATTATTTCGGAACAGTTTTGTGAGCAGCTGTTTTCTGATTGGTGGTTTAAGTCTGCGTACTGATCGGATTCTGAACTATAACCTGCTTCAATGGTATTTATTGGTTCGGATCTCTGTTTCCTAAAACAGGTTTTTGCTGTGTGCCCAATCTTATTGCAATTTTGGCAAACGAGGTCAGTTCTACTAGTAGCAGTGGTTTTGGCAAGATAGGTTATTTCATTTTCGGTTGCCCTCAATTTTTCTTCTTCTGTGGCCCAATTGTAAGCTTGAACTAAGTCTTTAGGGTCTTTTAATCTTAGGATGTCACGTAGTTTTTCGTTAAGTCCGTAAACAAAACAGTCTCGTGCTTTTGTCGTAATGTTTTTCTCATAAAATACAGTCTCTGCCTTAGTTCTTACCGGACCAGATTCTACTACTCTTATGCACAGGTTTTCTATTCTTTGATAGAAGGAATCGACGGATTCCCCGGGGCGTTGCCTACAGATACTTAGTTCCAATTCCCATTGTCTATTTGTTCCCTTGGCTCCATAAAACAGTAGTAACTCTTTTTTCAGAGTATCGTAGTCTTGAATTTCCCTATTTTGAATCCTTTCATATGCCTTACCAGTAATTTTGATACGTATATATTCGTAAAGTTCGTCTGATTCTGTAGTAATGCATTGTTTGATCGCGCGATCGCATTTGTCGATAAATTCTCTGACGCTAATATCCTTTCCGGTAAATACGGGAAGGAGTTTGGCTAATTTTTCAGCTGATACTGGCATTTTCTAGGATTTCAATTACAAATTTCGAATATTACTATTGCTAGTTCGTAAGACTTACAGTAACAGTAGGGTGAGCCAATGCATAACGTTATCAGTGTTAAAAGCTCGAGTTCGCTGTACCGTCGGATCCGTAGTTGGCTGCTTTAGTGTTGGTTTACTGGAATCCTCTTGCGTTTATGTCTTGACGGATCTTGAGGTTTCTTGAGCGCCTCTTCATATAGGGTATAATGTAACTTCGGTATATTTTGGTTTGTCGGTCACTTCACAGGGTTTTGTTAACGTTGATTTCGTGTAACGGTAAATTATATGTCAATCCACGGACAGTGATTTTGTTAACGGTGATGTATAACAACGAATAGGGTTTTGTTGACGTTGATTTCGTACAACGGTGAATTATGTGTCAATCCACGTACAGTGATTTTTGTTAACGTTGGTGTATAACAACGAATAGGGTTTGTTAACGTTGATTTCGTGTAACGGTAAATTATATGTCAATCCACGGACAGTGATTTTGTTAACGGTGATGTATAACAACGAATAGGGTTTTGTTGACGTTGATTTCGTACAACGGTGAATTATGTGTCAATCCACGTACAGTGATTTTTGTTAACGTTGGTGTATAACAACGAATAGGGTTTGTTAACGTTGATTTCGTACAACGGTGAATTATGTGTCAATCCACGCACAGTGATTTTGTTAACGTTGATGTATAACAACGAATAGGGTTTTGTTAACGTTGATTTCGTACAACGGTGAATTATGTGTTCATCCACGCACAGTGATTTTTGTTAACGTTGATTTATTACAACGGCCTCTGTTTTCTAATTATTGTCTTCAATCCAATATCTCGCTTCTGACACCACTGTTGTGTGGGGACGGGCTTATAACAAATAAGTTGGTTTTGAAGTCAATTTGAATGGGGCTTTATTATTGATATAAGCTGTTTGGCGGTTAGAATAAGAGTGAAAATCCGAATGTGGCAACTTACGTTGCTACCCATCGGTCAGCGAGATGCTGACGCAAGGTATTTTAGCATAGGCGTATAGGACGCCGTTAAAGTGTCTCAAAGGCATGAGCGCAAAAGGCAAGGTGTCTAATCTTGAACTACTCTCCACTGTAGTTCGCAGAAACTGGAGATTAATAAGAATAACGAAATGGAGAATTATCGGTATCGCGATGTTTTGTCTTCGGTATAGAAGGCGAGACATCCCGATCTTGTCTATAAATTTATGAATTTGAATTTATCGTTGAATAGCAATGATTTGATTATAACAAAACAGTCGTTACGATTTACTATGAGACGTTTTTCTCTGGCACAGAGTAAGCAAAACATTTTTTTACCTCACTCAGTGTGATAATGGACGTTCTACGCACGCTTCCCGTGTTCAAGAACCCAATTTTCACGCCACACGAAGTGAAATTTTGTACAATACTCGACGGAAAAACTTCTTCTGATCTCGTGTGATTACAACACTCGCCTTTGGCTCGTGCTGCCTCACAGTCGTCAAACAAAGTTTCACCGCTCTCGTATCGTAATATACTATTTTTCGCCCTCTAGTGTTTTTTTTCAGAATGACAACGAGAGACATTCTTTCACTGCACTTATGGTCTGCACTTCTTTCAGTGCATTGATGGCACTTCGCGCCTGGTTTTTATTTCAAGCTGCACTATTACTGCCGGGTTGTTGAGATCGAAAATCGGTCAATTTTTTTTCGAAATCCTCGCGATTTACAATAGACTCCACGTTTATGTACCACAGCAGTAACACTGACGATCCGAAATTGTCAACACAAATGTTGCGCTAAATTCTTTGAACGATTGTCAATGAAAACATTAGTAGAGTATCTAGGGGGATACTAGACCAGTGGGGCTACTGGACCACTTAGGGCAGGTGAGTCATGACCCCGCCTTTACCTTTTCCCCCGGAGTTCCTTTTTTCCCAGAGTTCTAACCCGCGCCTTTACGCTGTTGATGAGACAATCAATTTGCACGATAAATTTTTATGACTTACTCCTCCTCTCCTCCTCTCCTAATCTTCTGAATACTATGGTATCCATTCGAACCTGAATACTCGAAAGTTCTAACCAGTGCCTTTACTTGTGCAGAATTTTTATATCGACTAGTCAATTTAGTGCACATAGAATTCTTAAATATTGTAACGTCCTGAATTGACTGTGCTCCTGGCAGCTCGTTTTTCATATGTATGTGTTGATCAATTGGGCGTTACTTTTTGTGTGTTTGGATATGTGTCTTTCCGAAGTTCCCCAAGGAACAACCGTATCCGGGCAATTCAGATACAGGTCGTCTGTTGAATCGGTGTTTTTGTGTTTAGAAATCTACCGGGCAACGATCGTGCATCCGCAATGGCTCACAGATCGCCCGATTGACCAGTGTACTGTTTAATCGTAATTTGGTGGATTCCGATCGCCGTTCCTCAGTGGAACGCAAATCGTCCGCCAAATCGATGTGTTGTATACAGGGTGTCCCATCTTAACCAGTGCATTAGAATATCTCGGAAATGAGGACTGCTATCGGAAAATGGTTCAGATGAGAATATCATAGTTTCGAGGGGGACACATGATGATGATATCAGTTTGGTTGTGGGTAGTACTGCATGTGAGAAATGAGCCCGAACGTAGTTTTCTTAAATGGCAACCGATTTTTTACCCGGTACAAATGTTGTACCTCTCGGTAAGACGAATTCAGCCGTACCTGACAAAAGTGCCCATCGTTCACGGATCGCGAGTTATGACTGTTAGAAACTCGGAAATTTGTCATTACAGTAATTTCCAAGAAAATAGTAGCAACAATAACGACAGAGGGAAATGTGTTTGAACATTTAATAAACTCCTGAAACAATCGTGCTTTCACCCCAAATGACTGCGATTGAAAAAGTACACCTATCACGACGGCAGACGGCAGCAGGTAATGACAAATCTCCGAGTTTCTAACAGTCATAACTTGCGATCCATGAACGATAAGCACTTTTGTCACGTACGGCTGAATTCGTCTTACCGAGAGGTACAACATTTGTACCGGGTAAAAAATCGGTTGCCATTTAAGAAAACTACGTTCGGGCTCATTTCTCACATGCAGTACTACCCACAACCAAACTGATATCATCATCATGTGTCCCCCTCGAAACTATGATATTCTCATCTGAACCATTTTCCTATAGCAGTCCTCATTTCCGAGATATTCTAATGTACTGGTTAAGATGGGACACCCTGTATATGTGGTTTTAGCACGACCGTTTACCTCGTAGTGAAACTCACGGTGGCTGTGTTTTATGATTTTGGAATATGTTTTATTAAACAGTTGATTTTTGATTAGATATATGGAATTTATTTTATTATAATGGTCAACTGAATTGAGAGAAATAATATGTTATAAAGCCTCTTTGCTTAAGAATAATATTTGGTTCGAAATAGAGTTTATTTATTACTGAATTCCTTTTGACTCTAATTTGCTATCTGTGAGCTATAGTGTGTTTCGCTTTATGGCGCTCTGCCGTCTAGCTTGCCTGGGTTAACGCGCTGCTGCTCATATATGGTCGGCGCGTTAATCCGCATTATTCGATGAGTTTCTATAAAGTCTGTTTTTTAAACTATCAGTTTTTTGTCATCGTTATATTGGGATTTTTTATTCAGAATTTCATTCTCTAAATTTTAGTTGTTATCTTTTTGAAATCGGATGATTTTACATTTTTTACAAAAGTTTCCATGCGTTTCTATGAGGTCTATTTTTGATATTTGTTGAAAATATAAAATGGTTCTCGCGTTTTACGAGAGTTGACATTCTGATCTTTCGATCCATATGATTATTTCCCAATATAACGATGATTTGAGGCTTTTGCTGAGCCTTGAAGAACTACCTGGTTCCTGGTCGACCAAGCGGCTATACGTTATGACTTATATATCTAGTTGTATGTACATGCGTATATAAAGAAAAAGAAAATAATAAAAAGAAACTATTTACAGTAGCTTGGGACGTTGCAATATATTGGGAGGCATATGACGACAATTCATGTTATATTTCAAAAGATTTATTTCAAAAACATTATACAGGTAGGTTGGGAATACTCATAAAATTCTTAAATATATTGGGAGGCATATGACGACAATTCATGCTATATTTCAAAGATTTATTTCAAAAACATTATACAGGTAGGTTGGGAATACTCATAAAATTCTTAAATATATTGGGAGGCATATGACGACAATTCATGCTATATTTCAAAGATTTATTTCAAAAACATTATACAGGTAGGTTGGGAATACTCATAAAATTCTTAAATATATTGGTCGGCATATGACGACAATTCATGCTATATTTCAAAGATTTATTTCAAAAACATTATACAGGTAGGTTGGGAATACTTCTCAAGGTGAATAAAATTGGACCAAACCGTTTAGAAATATGACGGTAGTACACGCCGCCATCTTCAGCAACCGCTTTTGATTTCTAGAATAAGGCGTCGTCACTCAGCAGTCTTGCAGTTGTACGCGGTGGTAGATTTTCAGTAAATGTTTCGTAAGGAGCGTCTCCACCAATTATGTCGCCTACTATTTTTGTGCGCCCAGATAATGTTGTCATCTTTCGCAAACTGATGATAATATGAACACCACTGGTTGATTTTTTTATGGGAAGTCGTTCACCACATAGCCCCAACTGACCGATTTTAAATAATTCAGCATCAGTAATGTTGTGGGTAGATGAGTCCTCGACTAACTGCTCAGCGTTAAGGGGATATATACACCTTTGAATCTTCAAAAAATCGTTTTTGTTTTTATATTTTTTTTGGAATGCTAGTGACCTACTTTACCTGAAAATAAATTAGCGTCCGAAAATCTAGAGGGTTTGAAAAGTTACAGCCATGACAGTCCCGAATTGCGAAAAAGCGCCGCCGCGCGGCGCGCGGACGCTCATATTGGTCCCGTAAATATTGTACAATACCGCCAACACCACTGTCTTGCTTTTTTTGACGTTTTTATATATTTTACTTTTGAATTTTATTTTGTGATTTTTCAATTCTTTGTTATTATGATTTTTATACATATTTAATTTTTAATTTTCTTTTGAATTGTGATAATTGACAGAACACATGCCTGCGATCTACATTTTTTCGAGGTTAGGTGTCTACTTGTTTGTAAATAGTCGTGCTGTCATTGCGAATTCAAACCAATAGTAATTTTCAATATTGAACAAACACAGTGTATATATCTGACAAGGGGACCATCAAACCTGCTACAAACGGATTTCGATGAGTCTCAGGTATCTTGAAGGGGGACCCTTCCCGAGTACTAGGCTAACGGCAATTCATCCAATAAGCCTTAGTTTCGGAGCAAAATTTCGGGGAATCCCGATTTGTACCAGATATATGTACCTCCCAGTTTTACGACTTGGCAAGTAAGAGAGCGTGGCGCAGTGGGTAAGGTCCCCGGCTGGCAGGCTGGCGGCCCGGGTTCTATTCCCGCTGTTTTTTTTTTTTTTTCTCAATTTCTGGAACAAATTATTACAGGGAGAGAAATGACAATACAACATTTGGTAGTATTAGTTTTCATTAATTAAATAACGCGGTGTATATTATATTAATAGCGACTGATGTATAATATACACCGCGTTATTTAATTAATAAAAACTAATACTACCAAATGTTGTATTGTCCTTTCTGTAATGATTCTCTCCCTGTAATAATTTTTTCCAGAAATTGTTGAGAAAAAAAAAAAAAAAAAACAGTGGGATTTGAACCCGGGCCGCCAGCGTGCCAGCCGGGGACCTTGCCCACTGCGCCACGCTCTCTTGCTTGCCAAGGTGTAAAACTGGGAGGTATATCTGGTACAAATTGGGATTTCCCGAAATTTTGCTCCGAAACTAAGGCTTATTGGATGAATTGCCGTTAGCCTAGTACTCGGGAAGGGTCCCCCTTCAACATACCTGAGACTCATCGAAATCCGTTTGTAGCAGGTTTGATGGTCCCCTTGTGAGATGAGATGAGACGTCGGAATCGAAAGAAGATGATCCATCAAAAAAGTGCATTTGAAATCGATGCCAGGAGACTACACATTCAGATTTCTAAAAAGATGAGTATTTCTATAATATATTAATTGCGAGAGTTTGATAAATATTATAAGAAAAAAGGTATGATTGACGCAAGATGGGAGAATTTTTGGAGTACTGACAAAAATTGTGCTAGCATCTTCTGAATCTCGAAAATATTGAAGATTAAGGGGAGACTTCGGTGAAATTTTGAAAATCGCTATTAGAGGTTGTATAAAAAAATCCTTCCAGCAGTTTTTTAATAATGTCAGTATAGACGGTGAAAAAAAATTTCAGCCTCCTGCAATGAAAATGTAAGCGCAAGGAACCTTGCGAAGAAGATTTTTCTCACCGCTGTCAAAAATTCCTTGCGTCTACACTTTCATCGCAGGAGGCTGAAATTTTTTTTCACTATCTATACTGACATAATTCAAAAACTGCTGCAGAGATTTTTTTATACACGTCTTTTTAAAGTTGTAAGAATTAAAAAACCTGTTTTTGCCAAAAATTTCACCAAAGTTTCCCCTTAAGAATTTTGAAGGATTTTTATGTTTTGAAAAATTTTGATCAGATTTTTCCTGACGCAATTCATTCTTTTTCTAGCAGTCTTACTGGACACCTACCGGACACTGTTGTTGGACAGAACAGGTCAAACTCACTACAAACCTCCGCCTGGCACATGTGTCTAGACTCGACTCATAACACATCTATGCGAGAGCAGCTGCGGATCCAGCATATTAATCATTAGCAAAATCTTAGAACTTGATTTTCTGTATCTACATTTCCTTCTCTAGGAGAAGTAGAAAATAAAAAAAAAATAAAAAAATAAAAAGTTTAAAAGTCGATTCCTGAACAATCATTATTTTGACCGGTTGCCGTAAAGAATAAAATCAACCGTTGGAACGATCTCTGATTTTTAGGTCCTGAATTATTCATGAGAGATGCCTCTATCAGATGAACATAGAACTTTTTGATAAACCCATTTTTAGTTGAAATATTAGAAAAATAAGCAAAATTTTTTTTCAAATTCAGAAAAAAAATCGAAAAAATTCAATAACTCAAGTAATTCTTGCAATATCAAAAAGTTCTATGTTCATCTGATAGAGGCATGTCTTATGAACAATTGAGAACCAAAAATTCCAAGATCGGTCCAACGCTGGGTCTGATTCTTTACGGCAACCGAGTGATTTTGTATTTTCCTGTCTTCAGCGCAGCCACTGTTAGACTGGAAGTAATACATGATGTAAGATATGGATAATGAAGGTCGAACCCTCCCCAAACATGATGATTTTTTTAAATTTTATCAGAGTCTTCAAGTTGAAAAAAAAAGGAAAATTGTTTTTCAGAAATTCAACCCATTTAAAGGTGTATATTAGGGTGCTTCAAAAAAAAATTTTAATTTTTTTTTTTCAACTCTTACCCTCCCGAATGCTTGAGGTGGATGAGAAAAAAGTCCTCCCGAAAGTCGGTCGCTGTAGCTCAACTCTAAGAGGTCGCTATTTTCATTTTAGTTTCCTATTCATTTAACATGGGAATTTTCGTTGTTGTATTTAAACTGAAATTACACCTATTCATTTTAATTTTTTTTTAATAACCATTGTATATTCTGCAAGCTGGTTTGTCAAGCTTTCCAAATCCATATAATAAAAGTCGATTACCGATTATATTATAATAAAATGTAGTCGATTATTATTATATTATAATCAAATCTCTAGATTTCAAATGACTTTATTTAATCTTCTGATTAAGGTAATCGACTTTTATTATATAGGTTTGGAAAGCTTAAAAAACCAGCTTTCTGAATATACAATGCTTATTCAAAAAAAATTTAAATAAATAGGTGTAATTTCAGTTTAAATAAAAAAACGAAAATTCCCATGTTAAATGAATAGGAAACTAGAATGAAAATAGCGACCTCCTAGAGTTGAGCTACAGCGACAGACTTTCGGGAGGACTTTTTTCTTATCCACCTCAAGCATTTGGGAGGGTAAGAGTTGAAAAAAAAATTCAAGTTTTTTTTTTGAAGCACCCTAGTGTATATACCCCCTTAAACACGTTGGGAACAGATAAATCGGTAGTACCACATAAGTCCATGATGTTGGCCATTTTTCTTAATGAAACTTAGCAAATCTTTTCTGGAGCTCTATTTGATGTTCACACTTGTGAATTTAGATTGCAAGTAACTCAGATCGGAAAATGTTGGTATATTCATAGTGAGCAGCAGCAGCCAGATAAACCGGTTTATAGGGTACGGACCCCTCCCCCCACTAGGTTGCCTACGAAAATTCTTGTAAACTAATCTTACTCTCCGCAGATCCTAGATCGTAAATTATATGGACATGATGAACATGCAACCTATCGATGTTGATGGAAATTTCTAACGAACAGGTCATAGAACTGAAAGTTTGACTGGTTGGTCAGACATCAGATTTATTTTCGAACTGCACAGTTCTATAGGTTGACCAGACATCAGATTTGGAACTAATAGGTACTAGGAGGGAACTGAATTAATTACTCATCAGAACAATGCATATGTGTACAATCATTTATTTGCAAAAGGGGTACATTCAAAGTATTAGTCGAATTCACATATAGTTAAAATGCATATGTGTATAATCATTTATTTCCAAGACGGGGTACATTCAAAGTATTGGTCGAATTCACATATAGTTAAATTCAACTCGGGTGTATAACCCTCCGAGATTATGCATGTGAAGCCGATTCTCATCAGCAGCCAGTATCATTTTTTCGAATAAGTCCTCATCATCAATCAACACTTTTGGCGTGCGTGCAGGTAGAAATGCAGAACATGTGTTTTCCAAGTCGATTGTTATTCTTGTGCCGAATCTTGTTTGCACTCTCCGCAGACCGGTGACGGGGTAGTGCTTATTCACTTCAAGATCTGCCAATTTCTTCGTGGGGAGGTATTCATCACATTGACCCACCTTGTTGATTTTAGTCAGGTCCATAGCGTTGTTTATATTAATTTTATACTCGTTAATATTCTCAAAATATGATTAAGATCTGATTTTGTCTGAATCAAGGCTTTTACTTCACCAATATTTTTCAAAAGCAGTTCGATTCGCAGTTTGAGTTCTTGTCGCTTGCGAATACTGCTCATGGAGTACTAGTTGAAGACTGACTTTCAGAAAATGAATTCACCACCCTTTATACCTCACCAACATCTGATTACAGCTCCAGCATTGATCTATGCATTAGCGCCCACTTTTTTAATAATAATACCCGGTTCACAGCACAATTCATAACATGATCGCTGCACCGCAGTTCGCGGGGGTACAAAACCCCCAATCGCTCTAGCGAAGGACAGCCGCACTTCTCCATGTCGATAAATTTAGCGGTACTCAACTTCGACAACTGAGCAGATGTATAATAATATTGCACATAGTACACATACTCTTCTGATTCTTTCAGATGTTTCAAAATAAATTGTTCAAGATTGGTGTAAGGAGCCCAACCATTCCACCAGCTCATTCCATGCCACTCAGACTCCATTCTCACAGCCTCCCGCTGACATTCAGACAATTCGTAAATATCGTAAGGCTCTTTAAACTTAAGGTTAATTATTTTTTCACTTTTAGCATCAATCAATGCAATTTCCTTGAATATGAATTCTCCATTTTTTCCGTTGAAACCCAGCGCATCGAAGTAGATATAATAGGGGGGTTCTGGATCAAAACTTCTTTACCGGCCGAGTTGTGATAGTAAGTTACCGACCGTGCGGGATAAGTTACCGACAGTCTGATGGTAACGATCATCGATCTTTGTTACCGACAATCGGATGGCTGCAATTTACCGTCGTGCGATGGCGCCACTACCGATTGTTACCGATAGTCCGATGGTAACGATCCGATCATTAGTTACCGATAGTCTGATGGTAACGATTTCCTGTTACCGACAATCTGATGGTAACGATCCGATCATCAGTTACCGATAGTCCGATGGTAACGATCCGATCATTAGTTAGCTATAGTCTGATGGCTGCAATTTTCCTGCAATTTTCAGTCTTGCGATGGCGCCACTAACGATTCGGATCATGGTAACGATTACCGATCTTTTTTTCTTAGCGACAATCGATCCAAGATGGCTGAAATATCTAATTCTTAGCTTATATATACGAATTATACTAGCTGAAATGCTTAAAGTGTGACAGGGTGTTATATATGCAATCAATGACGCGAATTATCTGATAATATATGCGTTTATTTGTTATGTCTCAAGTCTAACCTATTCTAAAATACAACAATTTCAATAATAATAATAATAATAATGGCCGTAACATTTATCCCTCATCTGTATTCATCATCATGCCCTATGAGAATGGGATCTGAAAATAGAAAAAGTGAGCTTAGATGTGTCATAATGATTCCTCAATGATAAATCATACACACTATTCTTCTTCAGACGCATTCTGTATATCTTGATCATATTCGCCCTCGCTACCGCTATCCAGTCTTTCGTCTATTCGATCCCGAAGAACCATAGAGACTGCATAATCTTCGGAATTCGGGTAATAATGTTCATCATGCGCCTTCTTAAACCACCAACAGCGAATATCGTGGTCTATCTGAAGCTTTGCCTGGACACCATTAATTGTTAACACGGCACCATCCACACAACGCCTGGTTACATATGGCTTCAGCTGTGGATCAACCAAGTCATCAAGATTAGGAGCATTACCCCATTCCACAGGAGTCGCCCAATCATATCGTGCGTGAATTCCTTGAACAAATACATAATCAACTTAGCAATTCTAAAATAACAATATTGTATCCAGACATCGGGCTCTACTTACGATTGCGCATGTTTGCGGAATTATGAGCTATCACATCGATATCTTTCCCCATCATCTCGTCTATTCGATACCGAAGAACATTGGCGATTGCATAATCTTCAGGATTAGGGTAAGCCTGATAATGATCCACCCTCCTAAACCACCAACAGCGAATATTGTTGTCTATTCGGAGGCCAGCCTGGATACCATTAATTGTTATTAAGGCACGATCCACACGTCGTCTGATTACATATGGTTCTAGTTGTGTATTAATCAATGCACCAAGATGAGAATCATTACCCCACTCCACAGGGGTTGCCCAATTGTATCGTGAGGAAACGTCTTGAATAGAACACAATATTAACTTAGCACTTGTAAAATAATATCATATGAAGACATCAGGCTCTACTTACAATAGTATATGCTTGCACGATTACCAGCCATCACGTTCAGGGATTTTCCTTTGATTCTATGAACTTGCACTATTCGCCGATCTTTTCAGACTGAAAATTGTCTTTTTCGTCTTAAACTAACCAGGCAGGGGTTAGGTTGCATCCTGTTTGCTGCATACCATCCCCAAAATAAAATCAAACTCAACCAACCAGAGAACAGCTCTCAAAGACACCACCTCGGCTCATAAAAACCGGCAAGTCCCAAAGGATCGAGCAATAAATATCATTCAGAAGTTTTTCACTATACTTTCGTCGCTCGAAAAACGCTAGAATTCTGCAAACACGAAGATTGCATGCAATAATCAAAAGATACCACCTAGGCCCATAAAAATCGACAAATCTCAAAGGATCAAGCAATAAATATCATTCAGAAGTTTTTCACACCCTCTTGCCGCTCAAAACGTTAGAAGTTTGTGAAGACACAGATCGCAATAATCAAACGAGCACACCTCGGCCCATAAAAATCGTGCATAATCTTCAGGATCCTGGTAATACCGATAATTATCCACCTTCCTCAACAACCAACAGTGAATATTGTTGTCTATTTGAAGCCTTGCCTGGATACCATTCTTTGTTATCATGACAGCATTCACACGTTGCCTGGCTGTATATAGTTTTAGCTGTGTATCAACCAATCCACCAAGATGAGGATCATTATTCCATTCTACAGAGGTTTTTCAGTCATATTGTGCGTAAAATCCTCGAATATAACACATGATTAACTTGGTAATTGTCAAATAATATCATATAAAGATATCAGGCCCTACTTACGGTGGTGCATATTTGCGAAATTACGAGCCATCACGTTCAACGATTTTCCTATGATTCTATGAACTTTCACTATTCACCGATCTTCTTTCAAAAACTGGCAGTTGTCTTCTTTTCTCAAACTGATCAGGCGGGTGGGTTGCATCCTATTGGCTGTATACCACAAAAAAGAATCAACCCCAGCCAAACAGTTATCAAAATACTCCGCCACAGATAAAATCGGCAAGTCTCAATGGATAGAGCGATAAAACGTCATTTAGAAGTTTTTTCACGCTTTTCGCTGATCAGGACGGAAAATTGATCATAAAATCAGTCAACCCTTGACGAATAAAGCAATAAATGCTGTTCAGAGCATCCGAATTTTTCACCCATTCTTCGGTGATTCTAAACGCTTTAATTTTTTGCGGAACGCCATCTGCGTTTGATTTATAAACAGAATTTGGTTGTAAAGTTATTGCAACAATAGTGGTCAAATACATCATATTCTAATCAACGAGAATCGGGAAGGTTCTAGACAAGGACCCCATTCGACTAGACCTGCTGAACAAAGAGGTGGATGAAAAATGGTTGCAGGACTACTCTATCTCGAAAGATTATACAACAAATTTGAATTTTCAGGCAAAATTTAGACACACACACACACACACACACACACACGTAATGCGATGGGTTGAGTTGAATAAAAAACAATGAAATTGTGATTACATTTGCAGGGTGATGCTAATTATATAATAGAGTCGTGTTCCCCACCACCGTTCCTCAGTCATTTGCCTGTTATCGAAAAAATCGGATTCGTCGGTGGACATCATCCCATGGTTGGTGATTAGCTCTAGCTATTGCAAAAAAAAAAAAAAAAAAAAAAAAAAAAAAAAAAAAAAAAAATAAAAAAAAAAAAAGCTCAGTTGAGCCACTTCTCATCCATATCCTCCTTCAAAACGAATCTTCTTGAATCCATTCAGGTGTACAGCCCACGACAAACAGATTCAAACATGTCCATTGAACGATCAAATATATTGGATATAATATTAGAATCAAATGAAATTCTGTTGGACAAAAGTATAAAGGTCGAGGTCCACCAGCCGGCAGCGAACGGCGGTGACCGGCCGAAAACAGTGATTCACATTCAAAACACGGACCAAATCTAACTTTAACGCCAGATTTGGTCGATGTATGGGATGTGAACCACTGTTTTGCCGTTTGCCACCGCTCGCTGCCGGCTAATGGGTTTCAGCCTTAACTGGAAGCATTGCCGGGAAATAGAAATCTATAATACAAGTACTTACTATGATATTCCCATAGGTGTTACGTTATGAATAAATGTTATGTAAAGGATGCGAATCACTAGTTAGATGCGTTGACATTCTGATCCCGAATTGGTAGAGTTCTATGTTTGTTACCGAGTCTTGAATAGATAGTTCTTCGAGGTGTTGTCTAACTCTTATCTATCGATGTAAATGCGTTTTATCAGTCGCCACTATGCGGAGGTGAGATAAATGATCGATGATTTTACTTTCAATTAACAATATTCATTTAACAATCCGTCGGAAATTTTGGTTGTTAATCTCGCGCATAAATGCCAATTAACTTTAGTTTGCAATTTTGATAGTTATACAGGGTGTATCACCTCATGTGTTCAGAATTGGAGGGACTCAGTCGACGCGAAGCCACGTCTCTATAGCCTATCAACAAACAAGAGATTTTCGTAGAGCGAAATTCTCACGAGAATAGAAGATACAATTTCTTGGTTTTGGAAAAAAAAAATGTCAACAACGACTATTAATATTTGTATTGATAGAGAGGGCAGACAATTCGAGGCGTATGTGTCAGCGTCAGAGTGAATAAGTACTTATAACAAGCACATTAAATCGTTGTTGACATTTTTTCCTACACCAAGAAATTGTATCATCTATTCTTGTGAGAAGGGATACCATGCTCATAATAACAACATGCCGACTCACCTCTCTGTCCCGAATATTTCACACCACCGAGTAGTAAAATTAGAAAACTTGCGACAATGCTTCTACCTAAGGAAAAATATGCTCTACACTATCGTAATTTGAAACAGTGCATCAAATTTGGTTTAAAGCTGACGAAAGTGCACAGAATTCTAAGGTTCGCACAATCACCATGGTTAAAATCATACATAGATCTCAATACAAATATGCGAAAGCAATCGAAAACGAATTTGAGAAGAATTTCTACAAGCTTATGAATAACGCCGTATTTGGCAAGACCATGAAAAATGTGCGTAACCATAAGAACGTGAAACTAATCACGAAGTGGGAGGGTAGGGGCGGTGCACGTGCTCCCATTGCAAGGCCAACATTTCATAGTTGTACCATATTTTCTGAAGATATGGTGATTATTCAGCTAAGTCGAACCACTGTATATTTCAATAAGCCCATCTACATTGGTGCTGCTATTCTCGATCTTTCGAAAATATTTCTATACAACTTCCACTATGATTATGTAAAAAAGAATTTTTCAAGTACCGAATCAAAATTCATGTATACCGATACAGATAGCCTGATATATCAATTTACTGTTCCAAATAATTATGAAATCATCAAGCGTGATGTTGCGACAATGTTCGATACATCAGACTATCCGACGGATAATACCTACGGCATTCCCCTGTTGAATAAAAAACGCCTTGGTCTGATGAAGGATGAGAATAATGGAAAAATTATGACCGAATTTATCGGCTTGCGAGCAAAACTCGATACATTCAGAACTCGTCGCGATACCGACAAGAAACGTGCAAAGGGTGTAAAAGGCTCGACATTAAAATCTATCACGTTTGATGATTACAAACGATGCCTTTTCGACTATCAAAATTTGGCTGAGCAACAGTGTGTGATAAGAAGTAGTCGACATACAGTTAGCACTATTCTACAGAATAAGTTAGCTCTAAGCTCGTGTGACGATAAGCGAAAGTTGATACCCGGTAGAACTGATACTTTACCCTGGGGTTACCAAGATCCTGCAAACTTGTAAATTTCTCACATTTTCTCACATTTTCTCACATTTTCTCACATTTTCTCACATTTTCTCACATTTTCTCACAATTTCTCACATTTTCTCACATTTTCTCACATTTTCTCACATTTTCTCAAAAAATTTCCCATCTACTTTACACGTAAATGTGAGAAAATGTGAGAAAATGTGAGAAAATGTGAGAAAATGTGTGCGTGTGAAAACATTTTTCCGCAATTATCATGTAAGCTAGCATTAAGATTGAGGAGGGTGAAGAAACAAATGTAAATAAGTTCATAATAAATTTATTCATGAAAATTATATTACATATCCGATTTATTTATCCAACTATTATGTGAACTGTCGAATCCCAACCATTTTACATAGAGTTGATCACCACGCCTCCGCAAGACCTTTTCTACAAGATAGCCATCGGGATATTGCACCCTGCTGAGCTCCTCCTCATAAAACCCGCCTTCAATGGGTTGATTCAGGTAATCGGTGAGTTTGTAAGTTGGAGGGTTGGTATTTTTCACCTCATGAATCGTAAATATTTCTGTTGTCCAATTCGGCGTATAACCCTTTTCGAACACATTTTTATATTTGCTAATTCGAACTTTATCGCCAACCTTAAATTTACGTTTTCGTTTGCTTCTTTTTATTTGACGCGGTTTATACACACTTCGATACAGTTGTTTTTCATTAGTCGTAGTCACATCTTTCGGCTTCATTCCAATCGTGCGATGTTTGGTATTATTGTACGATGCAATTAAATCTGGTAGAATGCTGGTCCACTTATAAGAACCTTGAAGTGTGAACTGCTTCCACATTTTATTTTTCAGTGTACGATTGAAGCGTTCGCATATCGATGCCTTCAAGTTGCTAAATGTCGAGTACATGTTGATCCCATAATGTCTCATGAGAGTTTTAAATTCTTTGTTGTAAAATTCCTTGCCCTGATCGACGTGTAGATGTTTCGGTATGCGGTCCAGAGTTAGCACAGATTTCATCGCAGAGATAACATTTTCTTTTTTTTTTTCTTTTTTTTTTTTTTTTTTTTTCAATCCCAACCTGAGTTAATTTCAACTATCCTAACCTAAGAGAATTTCATCCATCCTAATCTAAGAAAACTTATGTATACTCATCGAATGGAAATAAATATATATGGTGAATGTAGGGAAAGGATAGGGTTGGTAAAAACGCACAGGTGAATATTGTTATAATGGTTGTTTATTCATATCATTTAATATTTATAAAGGTAAAGATCCAAACTTATGTTTACTAAAAAAGGTTCAAGCTTATAACTAAGATTTATTTAACAGTATTGCGTATAAAAATTACAACTAATTATGTTAAGGCTTATTCTAGAGAAAGAACAGTCGTTTCTTGTGACAAACTATAGGCGTTGTTATACATGCTAAATGCTCAAACTTTAATGTTTACACGGCGAGAAGTGTTGAATACATTCGAGCGCACAGGTTTCATTTTTAGAACACATGCCTTTAGACTTGCGGCTTATACAGCTGTAGAAGGATTCGACCACTTTATCATTTGACTCGAGAGTCTCATTGAAGATATTTGTAAACTGTTCAAGTGTGAAACCTTGAGTCATATGGTGCAGGAACATAATGCAGAATTGTCCGCATACACGGGATGAAAAACTCTGTAGCTGCTTGTCATTCCATCGGTAGGATGTGCAGTTTCGTCGCAGGGCACGTAGATAATGCGGTATGAGTGGTGGCATACCCATACTGTCGAAGTATATTCCGTTATAAGAGTCTGGCACATAAAAGGCAACCCAATGAGATCCTGGTTTGGTATGCTCATCCGTGTTCGCTACGATAACAGCTGGATATGACCATCTCAGGGGTATCTGGTCGGCTGGAAACACTCCCCTAGAACGGGCAGGTATCATCTCCAACGCTTTGTAGATTTGAAGACTGTCCATTCTGTAGCTTGGTTGACTAGGTACTGAAGTAATTATCACTGTTGGTTGATGTTGAACAGTCATCTATCTCGTCGTAGCCTAGATCTGGCGTCTCGCAGGATTTGGGTTCATCAGGCGACTTTGAGGATTTGGTAATGGGAGCAAATGATGACACTGTCCTCTCGCGTAACCTCTTGTTTTCCCGCTCCTGCCACGAGTCACCACACTTGTTAATACCCACGAAATCTGTTGTATCCTTCTTCACAGGTTTTTTCGAAAATTCTGGTTGAATATGCGCGTTCAACGATTTGATAGAGAACGAAAACGATGTCACAATGCGATCTGATAATTCGTACGGCTCCAGCCATTTCTTCAGCTTCAATGCGTTGGTCAATGCGCAAGTGAAGTTCTTTCGGTTACCCGAATGTAGGATGCATGATCTGTCCATTACCATATCTTTGAATGCTGGTGATTCCCACTCTCCGCCTTCCAGATTAATGATTTCACGTGCCATCACATCTTCAAGGAATTTAGTATTTTGTGCACCGCGGGTGAAAATGTTCATCGCCTTACGCGTAAGAGAGCGTAGATCCGCTTTCAAATCCTCAAGACTCACATTGCCTTCGAACCATTCTATACCGTGATGTTTGCGAGTTAGAACGTTATTCTGTATCTGTTGTTTCGTACAGAGTTCGGAAAACACGTGCGGTGGTTTGATTAGCCAGTGAGACGCGGTGTCATACATGTACGTCACGACAGCAACTTCTTTTGGTAGAAACTGACCGTTATTACCGTAACAGCCCTGTATATCGATAATGTAATGCATGGTTTTGGTTTTTCGAAGTACACGCGACAGGATTGAATGCGAACGTTTCAAGCAGAAGTAGAGAACTAAACTATTGGGAGTACGCTTGGAAGTATTTAAGGTCTTCTGTTTTATGATGGTCACTACCTCCCACTACCGAAGGGGAATACCTAGGCCTGTATCGAAAACCGTTTGCCGGTTCAAACGGGTCTGAGCATGGTTTATGACCCTCAGGTATTTTCCCTAGCGTCGGGTGTATTCACCTACAGGTTGGCTCTAAACAAGTAGAAGCATGTCTTGTACAGGCCATCTGTTCGTTACCATTTCTAATTACCAAAATCTGTGATGACCTGACGCATAGAATCAATCTCAATCACGTTATCGAATTCTGCGTAGACGATACAATTTATAGTCGTAGTCAGAGCCTGCTCAAAACGCGTTTCGATTCGGACACTGCCATGCTTGATGAGGTTCCAATGACCGTTATCACTGGCTGAGAGATCAGGGGTAAGATCGAATGCCGTGAGACAGTATCCCTCCTCATAATCCTCACGAGGAATCGAGTTCCCCTCGTTGAGGAAATGTATACCGGTACCCGTGAACAGAGTGTTGTAGGAATCCACAAATAAGTTGTTCGTGAAATTTGGCTGTAAAGGCTTTGACGGAATCTGGGTGCCTTCGATATATAAGGATAGGTGACTCAGTCCGAAAGACGAGAAATTGAACGGGTTAAGTTTTTATCTCCGTTATAGGCTTTGTTGATATTACACAGCGATCATATATTGGTCTTGAGCGTACTATAAAGGAAACATTCGAGCAATCCATGCAACAGGCGCTCGCAGCTCTTGAATCTAAACTTAATGCTCGGATTGCACAAGAACACAGCGAAAGTTTTGAAGAAGATCAGCGTATTTGGATCCAGGCAAAAGAAAGGATTGCGGTACTGAAGGGGGAAAGTGAATCTTTGGAAAAACGGTTGGTGATAGTAGAGAATTGCGCTGAAATACTTAGCCGGCATTACATCCTCGGAATTCCGATTCCACCCGAATTTTTAGACAACGAATACATTGCAAATTGGTTGAAGACGCATGAACATGAAGTCGGTAAGAGCGAGCGAACTTCATAGACTCGCCCGACGTAATTATCCTCGCCGTTATGTCGATATACGCGGTCTGGATGAGACCTGGCAAGCCGATCTTGTCGATATGTCCGCATACTCATCCGTCAACAAGGGCTCAAAATTTTTGCTCACAGTGATTGATATATTTTCAAAATTCGCGTGGGCCGTGCTGATCAAGAGTAAAAATGCCAAAGATGTAACAGCTGCGATGAAATCTGTGCTAACTCTGGACCGCATACCGAAACATCTACACGTCGATCAGGGCAAGGAATTTTACAACAAAGAATTTAAAACTCTCATGAGACATTATGGGATCAACATGTACTCGACATTTAGCAACTTGAAGGCATCGATATGCGAACGCTTCAATCGTACACTGAAAAATAAAGTGTGGAAGCAGTTCACACTTCAAGGTTCTTATAAGTGGACCAGCATTCTACCAGATTTAATTGCATCGTACAATAATACCAAACATCGCACGATTGGAATGAAGCCGAAGGATGTGACTACGACTAATGAAAAACAACTGTATCGAAGTGTGTATAAACCGCGTCAAATAAAAAGAAGCAAACGAAAACGTAAATTTAAGGTTGGCGATAAAGTTCGAATTAGCAAATATAAAAATGTGTTCGAAAAGGGTTATACGCCGAATTGGACAACAGAAATATTTACGATTCATGAGGTGAAAAATACCAACCCTCCAACTTACAAACTCACCGATTACCTGAATCAACCCATTGAAGGCGGGTTTTATGAGGAGGAGCTCAGCAGGGTGCAATATCCCGATGGCTATCTTGTAGAAAAGGTCTTGCGGAGGCGTGGTGATCAACTCTATGTAAAATGGTTGGGATTCGACAGTTCACATAATAGTTGGATAAATAAATCGGATATGTAATATAATTTTCATGAATAAATTTATTATGAACTTATTTACATTTGTTTCTTCACCCTCCTCAATCTTAATGCTAGCTTACATGATAATTGCGGAAAAATGTTTTCACACGCACACACTTTCTCACATTTTCTCACATTTTCCCACATTTTCTCACATTTTCTCACATTTTCTCACATTTTCTCACATTTTCTCACATTTTCTCACATTTACGTGTAAAGTAGATGGGAAATTTTTTGAGAAAATGTGAGAAAATGTGAGAAAATGTGAGAAAATGTGAGAAATTGTGAGAAAATGTGAGAAAATGTGAGAAAATGTGAGAAAATGTGAGAAAATGTGAGAAAATGTGAGAGAATGTGAGAAAATGTGAGAAAATGTGAGAAATTTACAAGTTTGCAGGATCTTGGTAACCCCAGGGTAAAGTATCAGTTCTACCGGGTATCAACTTTCGCTTATCGTCACACGAGCTTAGAGCTAACTTATTCTGTAGAATAGTGCTAACTGTATGTCGACTACTTCTTATCACACACTGTTGCTCAGCCAAATTTTGATAGTCGAAAAGGCATCGTTTGTAATCATCAAACGTGATAGATTTTAATGTCGAGCCTTTTACACCCTTTGCACGTTTCTTGTCGGTATCGCGACGAGTTCTGAATGTATCGAGTTTTGCTCGCAAGCCGATAAATTCGGTCATAATTTTTCCATTATTCTCATCCTTCATCAGACCAAGGCGTTTTTTATTCAACAGGGGAATGCCGTAGGTATTATCCGTCGGATAGTCTGATGTATCGAACATTGTCGCAACATCACGCTTGATGATTTCATAATTATTTGGAACAGTAAATTGATATATCAGGCTATCTGTATCGGTATACATGAATTTTGATTCGGTACTTGAAAAATTCTTTTTTACATAATCATAGTGGAAGTTGTATAGAAATATTTTCGAAAGATCGAGAATAGCAGCACCAATGTAGATGGGCTTATTGAAATATACAGTGGTTCGACTTAGCTGAATAATCACCATATCTTCAGAAAATATGGTACAACTATGAAATGTTGGCCTTGCAATGGGAGCACGTGCACCGCCCCTACCCTCCCACTTCGTGATTAGTTTCACGTTCTTATGGTTACGCACATTTTTCATGGTCTTGCCAAATACGGCGTTATTCATAAGCTTGTAGAAATTCTTCTCAAATTCGTTTTCGATTGCTTTCGCATATTTGTATTGAGATCTATGTATGATTTTAACCATGGTGATTGTGCGAACCTTAGAATTCTGTGCACTTTCGTCAGCTTTAAACCAAATTTGATGCACTGTTTCAAATTACGATAGTGTAGAGCATATTTTTCCTTAGGTAGAAGCATTGTCGCAAGTTTTCTAATTTTACTACTCGGTGGTGTGAAATATTCGGGACAGAGAGGTAAGTCGGCATGTTGTTATTATGAGCATGGTATCCCTTCTCACAAGAATAGATGATACAATTTCTTGGTGTAGGAAAAAATGTCAACAACGATTTAATGTGCTTGTTATAAGTACTTATTCACTCTGACGCTGACACATACGCCTCGAATTGTCTGCCCTCTCTATCAATACAAATATTAATAGTCGTTGTTGACATTTTTTTTTTCCAAAACCAAGAAATTGTATCTTCTATTCTCGTGAGAATTTCGCTCTACGAAAATCTCTTGTTTGTTGATAGGCTATAGAGACGTGGCTTCGCGTCGACTGAGTCCCTCCAATTCTGAACACATGAGGTGATACACCCTGTATAACTATCAAAATTGCAAACTAAAGTTAATTGGCATTTATGCGCGAGATTAACAACCAAAATTTCCGACGGATTGTTAAATGAATATTGTTAATTGAAAGTAAAATCATCGATCATTTATCTCACCTCCGCATAGTGGCGACTGATAAAACGCATTTACATCGATAGATAAGAGTTAGACAACACCTCGAAGAACTATCTATTCAAGACTCGGTAACAAACATAGAACTCTACCAATTCGGGATCAGAATGTCAACGCATCTAACTAGTGATTCGCATCCTTTACATAACATTTATTCATAACGTAACACCTATGGGAATATCATAGTAAGTACTTGTATTATAGATTTCTATTTCCCGGCAATGCTTCCAGTTAAGGCTGAAACCCATTAGCCGGCAGCGAGCGGTGGCAAACGGCAAAACAGTGGTTCACATCCCATACATCGACCAAATCTGGCGTTAAAGTTAGATTTGGTCCGTGTTTTGAATGTGAATCACTGTTTTCGGCCGGTCACCGCCGTTCGCTGCCGGCTGGTGGACCTCGACCTTTATACTTTTGTCCAACAGAATTTCATTTGATTCTAATATTATATCCAATATATTTGATCGTTCAATGGACATGTTTGAATCTGTTTGTCGTGGGCTGTACACCTGAATGGATTCAAGAAGATTCGTTTTGAAGGAGGATATGGATGAGAAGTGGCTCAACTGAGCTTTTTTTTTTTTTATTTTTTTTTTTTTTTTTTTTTTTTTTTTTTTTTTTTTTTTTTGCAATAGCTAGAGCTAATCACCAACCATGGGATGATGTCCACCGACGAATCCGATTTTTTCGATAACAGGCAAATGACTGAGGAACGGTGGTGGGGAACACGACTCTATTATATAATTAGCATCACCCTGCAAATGTAATCACAATTTCATTGTTTTTTATTCAACTCAACCCATCGCATTACGTGTGTGTGTGTGTGTGTGTGTGTGTGTCTAAATTTTGCCTGAAAATTCAAATTTGTTGTATAATCTTTCGAGATAGAGTAGTCCTGCAACCATTTTTCATCCACCTCTTTGTTCAGCAGGTCTAGTCGAATGGGGTCCTTGTCTAGAACCTTCCCGATTCTCGTTGATTAGAATATGATGTATTTGACCACTATTGTTGCAATAACTTTACAACCAAATTCTGTTTATAAATCAAACGCAGATGGCGTTCCGCAAAAAATTAAAGCGTTTAGAATCACCGAAGAATGGGTGAAAAATTCGGATGCTCTGAACAGCATTTATTGCTTTATTCGTCAAGGGTTGACTGATTTTATGATCAATTTTCCGTCCTGATCAGCGAAAAGCGTGAAAAAACTTCTAAATGACGTTTTATCGCTCTATCCATTGAGACTTGCCGATTTTATCTGTGGCGGAGTATTTTGATAACTGTTTGGCTGGGGTTGATTCTTTTTTGTGGTATACAGCCAATAGGATGCAACCCACCCGCCTGATCAGTTTGAGAAAAGAAGACAACTGCCAGTTTTTGAAAGAAGATCGGTGAATAGTGAAAGTTCATAGAATCATAGGAAAATCGTTGAACGTGATGGCTCGTAATTTCGCAAATATGCACCACCGTAAGTAGGGCCTGATATCTTTATATGATATTATTTGACAATTACCAAGTTAATCATGTGTTATATTCGAGGATTTTACGCACAATATGACTGAAAAACCCCTGTAGAATGGAATAATGATCCTCATCTTGGTGGATTGGTTGATACACAGCTAAAACTATATACAGCCAGGCAACGTGTGAATGCTGTCATGATAACAAAGAATGGTATCCAGGCAAGGCTTCAAATAGACAACAATATTCACTGTTGGTTGTTGAGGAAGGTGGATAATTATCGGTATTACCAGGATCCTGAAGATTATGCACGATTTTTATGGGCCGAGGTGTGCTCGTTTGATTATTGCGATCTGTGTCTTCACAAACTTCTAACGTTTTGAGCGGCAAGAGGGTGTGAAAAACTTCTGAATGATATTTATTGCTTGATCCTTTGAGATTTGTCGATTTTTATGGGCCTAGGTGGTATCTTTTGATTATTGCATGCAATCTTCGTGTTTGCAGAATTCTAGCGTTTTTCGAGCGACGAAAGTATAGTGAAAAACTTCTGAATGATATTTATTGCTCGATCCTTTGGGACTTGCCGGTTTTTATGAGCCGAGGTGGTGTCTTTGAGAGCTGTTCTCTGGTTGGTTGAGTTTGATTTTATTTTGGGGATGGTATGCAGCAAACAGGATGCAACCTAACCCCTGCCTGGTTAGTTTAAGACGAAAAAGACAATTTTCAGTCTGAAAAGATCGGCGAATAGTGCAAGTTCATAGAATCAAAGGAAAATCCCTGAACGTGATGGCTGGTAATCGTGCAAGCATATACTATTGTAAGTAGAGCCTGATGTCTTCATATGATATTATTTTACAAGTGCTAAGTTAATATTGTGTTCTATTCAAGACGTTTCCTCACGATACAATTGGGCAACCCCTGTGGAGTGGGGTAATGATTCTCATCTTGGTGCATTGATTAATACACAACTAGAACCATATGTAATCAGACGACGTGTGGATCGTGCCTTAATAACAATTAATGGTATCCAGGCTGGCCTCCGAATAGACAACAATATTCGCTGTTGGTGGTTTAGGAGGGTGGATCATTATCAGGCTTACCCTAATCCTGAAGATTATGCAATCGCCAATGTTCTTCGGTATCGAATAGACGAGATGATGGGGAAAGATATCGATGTGATAGCTCATAATTCCGCAAACATGCGCAATCGTAAGTAGAGCCCGATGTCTGGATACAATATTGTTATTTTAGAATTGCTAAGTTGATTATGTATTTGTTCAAGGAATTCACGCACGATATGATTGGGCGACTCCTGTGGAATGGGGTAATGCTCCTAATCTTGATGACTTGGTTGATCCACAGCTGAAGCCATATGTAACCAGGCGTTGTGTGGATGGTGCCGTGTTAACAATTAATGGTGTCCAGGCAAAGCTTCAGATAGACCACGATATTCGCTGTTGGTGGTTTAAGAAGGCGCATGATGAACATTATTACCCGAATTCCGAAGATTATGCAGTCTCTATGGTTCTTCGGGATCGAATAGACGAAAGACTGGATAGCGGTAGCGAGGGCGAATATGATCAAGATATACAGAATGCGTCTGAAGAAGAATAGTGTGTATGATTTATCATTGAGGAATCATTATGACACATCTAAGCTCACTTTTTCTATTTTCAGATCCCATTCTCATAGGGAATGATGATGAATACAGATGAGGGATAAATGTTACGGCCATTATTATCATTATTATTATTGAAATTGTTGTATTTTAGAATAGGTTAGACTTGAGACATAACAAATAAACGCATATATTATCAGATAATTCGCGTCATTGATTGCATATATAACACCCTGTCACACTTTAAGCATTTCAGCTAGTATAATTCGTATATATAAGCTAAGAATTAGATATTTCAGCCATCTTGGATCGATTGTCGCTAAGAAAAAAAGATCGGTAATCGTTACCATGATCCGAATCGTTAGTGGCGCCATCGCAAGACTGAAAATTGCAGGAAAATTGCAGCCATCAGACTATAGCTAACTAATGATCGGATCGTTACCATCGGACTATCGGTAACTGATGATCGGATCGTTACCATCAGATTGTCGGTAACAGGAAATCGTTACCATCAGACTATCGGTAACTAATGATCGGATCGTTACCATCGGACTATCGGTAACAATCGGTAGTGGCGCCATCGCACGACGGTAAATTGCAGCCATCCGATTGTCGGTAACAAAGATCGATGATCGTTACCATCAGACTGTCGGTAACTTACCCCGCACGGTCGGTAACTTACTATCACAACTCGGCCGGTAAAGAAGTTTTGATCCAGAACCCCCCTATTATATCTACTTCGATGCGCTGGGTTTCAAGATTTCAAGATTGAAACGATATGTGGATTCCGGTTTTTCCGATTTTTATATGTAAAGGGATACCAATATTAAAATTAAAATCGTTCAAAAGGTTGGTTTGCACTGACATAAAACTCGCATAAAAATTTATGAAATTAATTGACAAAAATTTAAACAAAATAGTTACACAATGATAAGAGGTGATATAAGACCCCAGTCTGAGTTAATATTTGAGAAAATCGCCCATGTAATTATCGTCGTATCGGAATCAGATTATAACTACTACATTATACAGCTTGAGTTCACTGTATAATTATCAAATTATATTCAATGAAAGAATATTAGTAATAGAATCAACAGAACATGATTTTGAGGTTATAAAACAGTCGCAGGGGCATACTCGCTGGTTTTCGTCGAGGTATGCGAAAAATAACAATCCATAAATTGATATTGTAGATTTGAATATAAATACTTAACTTTTGACACCAGAAAACACGATATAACGCGAAATTCACGTCACGATCAACGTCAGTGATCGCCAGTGGGATTTTAGCGCACATTATACCGTAGACACATGTAGGCATATACAGTATACATTATACAGTATACAGTATATACTTATCATGACACATAAATAGGGTCACGTGATTCGAGGTTTCAGAAGAATCTATATGGAACATTACAGGAAGGTTGTAAGAAATGTATGTTCGTCGAAGATTCCTGAAACCTTCCTGATATGAATTTTTGGAAACATCTCTATTGAGTCACGAATTGAATATCACTGGAACAACGCAAGTGAAATGTTACCTATAAAATACATTGTAAGGTACCTGCAACGTTCCCGAAACTTCATGTGCTACACGGGATTGCTCCAAATGAATTTGATTTCATCCGTAGCATTTAACCGTAACTGTTTTACACTTGTTTCTTCTCTCAATTTAGTTTGAAGTTACAATGGCTGCAAAAAACGTGGATCAACGAAAAACGGGGGCGCCGGAACCTCAACAAAATCCTTCGGGATCTACAAAAAATGATAAGCAGGTCTGATTTGTAATTAACAATTACAAAATTCTTGTCAAATATGAATTTTATATTGAGAGAACTCAATTTTCAGTAATGTCTAATCTATATATTTTACTGGCAGAAAGAAGCATCGAAAACGGTAGTTCTGCAACAGCAGCAGCAGCAGCAGCAGAACCCGAAGATTGAACCCCCATGTATTCCCGTGGGGGATGAGAGTGACCATGAGGATGACGACTATAAATTCCTAACTAATGATGAACATTTGCGTGAGTTAGATGAGATTTGGAGAGAAAATCGTGATATCGGAATGGATGAATGGGATATGGGGTTGAGATAGGATTTTAAATAATCAGTATTTTGTATGTATTAAATGTAGTTTATTGAGACACAAATTTTAAATTAACAGTATGTGTATTGAATGTAATTTTTATTTCGGCACACAACATCGGTTATTCATTTCAAAAACATTTTCAATCGCACACTCGCCTGAATGGCTATTACACCTCGGCTGTTGCCTGATCAATCTTATTTCATCAGCTAAATATGTTGCATTAATATTAAACAATCGTTTTAAAATTAACTTAACAGACTTATTCATTACTAAAATGGATGGAGAATTTGTCAGATGTAGATGTACAAGATACATCAGTCCCGAGTAGGGTATACATCCGTCGTTCCAGCTGAATCTGTGGTAAATTTTACTCTCAAGTGCTTGATGTTGGTTATCTTTTGGTAAAACTGACCAGGGATATGGAGGTTGAAATATGAAATGATGTACATTAAAATTGTTTTTTAAAACTGCAATTTCTTTCACAATATACGTATCGTTTGGACCTGCAAACCCCTGAATATCGACAAATGTGGGCCCCATGACTATCTGTACCTTTCTGCATGGAAACTGATTGGTCAAGTCTTTATAGGGCCGCGATCACCTTTTTTCAAATCATTTTTCGAACCACATTTGTCAGCGGACTGTATTCGATAATTTTATTATGGAAAATTAGACAATACGCAGTTGTATCTGGGGGAACATTGACGTTACACTGAAACTCGAGACGTATATCTACAGACGCACTTTTTGGAGATTCATTCTGACGTGAAAAATCTATTACGGCGATCGGAGCATGGCTTTTAAAAGTATCTAAATCAAGCAATGGTTCTGGACTACCGGTCTCGCCGTAATACGATGCTTTGAATTTGGCATACATATTATAAAGCAAAGCGTAACGTTTTCGGGTGAAATCCAAATCTAAATTATCGTACGGATATGACTCAGAATTGAGGTATAGACGGAGGTTTGTCAATTGGCAATGGTCAAATACGCTCGGATCATGAGTAAGTTTATTTCTTCGTCCCGTTTGAAGCGCAAGTATCACGTAGCGAGGTTTCTCAAGTTGAACGGCCGTTTTCACGGACCAGGTATGGTGAGTAGTTTCTTGAAGCACTGGATACTCGTACAAATCCTACGAACGAAAACTAATTTAAATCGATGTCCTACTCTCAAGAAGATGTAACAGCTCCAATTTTCGTAAATCTTCTACACTCATGTGAGGCATACGCCATTGTAATTTATTTAGCTTTAGCTTTAGCTCGGTGCGCAATGAGAAGTTAGGCGTACGATTTTACGCAGGTAAACACTGCACGATGGTGTGTGTGCCTCCGATAGGTACTGGCCGGCCAGCTGATCTAAGCGATCGATTATACTTTGCCCGAACAGGGCGCATGGGCATGAACTTTAACTCGAGTTATACTGTTATCAAATACTGGTCGAGCATTAATGTTTAGCAGATTTGCCATATCTATCTTTTACATGAAATCCCAAAGATTCTAAAAAGTTGACGTTATCAGACGTGAGCGACTGACGTACTGCGTATGGTGTTGTTTGTTTGACCAAACTTTGAATACTAAGCGATGGGGGCATGGTGACCGCATATTTGTGCACGTTCTCGTATATCAGCGTGATGAAAAAAAAATCACTGCACTTTCACGTGCAAACGGATTGTTATCTCTTCTCCTCGAAAGTTCACCAGATTACCGTCTTGATCCATAACGCGAACTGTTACGTTGTCTATTACGCGGGTGCTCACGGGTAAGTAAATGACGTGGTAAAGGGACTCGGAGATATTATACCCAGGTGGCACGTTTGCGGAGAATTCGTGGATCGTGTGTACTGGACGAGCGTTACTATATGCACCCGCCGTAATGTTACACTCGACTTGTATAATATTAACTTTCAGAATGTTTACGGGTAGATCGGATTCATGCCAGACGTTAGCTTGAAGTTGTCGCCTTGTAAAACCGAGCAGGGAGCCGAGGTTATTTTCCCTACTAAAGTTAACGTCATACTTGCACTTTAACTCGCATTTTAATGTATTATTGTTCGGGCGAAGTATAATGGCGGCTGATGATTCGGAATCGTCATCCAGCTTTCTAGATAAATAGCTATTTAAATCATCAATTTCGTAGGACCTATCGGGTATGATAATTTTTTTGTTACCATCGTAATAAAATGTATTGTTCGCTCCATCGACATAAGGTACTGAGTTAAAAGTTTCAAAATCTACTAATCCCAATACATATTGAGCATTCTCGTTTAGCACAATCGGTGGAAAATAATTTGCACTAAGAACGGATGTTGACCCCGAAAGCGTGAGCGTCAGCGACATAGCGCAGTCACGTGCACACTGAACATTGAGCGTCAATGTAATTTATGTATTATCACGTGAAAAATACAAACACAGTTGTCCACAGTTTGCAGAATTATAATTTTGATACCTGTCGTGATTGTATTCAATTTCCACATTATCTCCAAAATATTCGATGAATTCTTTGGATGGGGGCAGATTTCCATAGCTATCATAATACTTGATTTTATGTCCACGTTTCACGTATGCAACCCAATGTGTGCCAGGACTGTGCAAACTATCCAAGTTGATGATTCCACACTCATTCGCTTGGATAGGATTTTTATTTTTACGTAGTTCACCCCTTTGAAATATGGAATACGCATGCGTTTTGCAAACGCGAGTAGCTCGATGTTAGTTGTCGGACCGTTTGGCAGAATGATTATTTCATTTTTGAAGTTTTTTTTTTTTCCTTTACATTTTCCCACCATACTACCCTTTTTGTAGGGATTCAGATACAGTCCGCGACCACCCTGCTCCATAGCACGATTGTGACGCTCAGTTTCAGATATAAGTTTCCGAGCGTTAGCTGCTTGATTCACAGATTGTGCGATGCCTGCGGCTCCCCCCGCGAAACTTCCTACCGCTGACAATCCCGCAAGTAATGGAACCAAGAAAGGTAAAAATCCTCCACGTTTTCCGGGCGGTAAAATTCGAGATTTTGCTCGTTTTACCCTCTTCCTCCGACGTTGTGAAACATTTTTTGCAATCTTTTGCAATTTACCACCTGTAATTTTTTTACCTCTACCACGCTTCAATCCCGCACCCATCTTTAATTTAACCTTCATAGCACGTGATACTGTCCACGCGGCGGCTCTCTCAAACAACGCGTTGTCTCCCGCGGTGATCCAGTGTGATGCCTGTTCTGCTAGTTTTCGGTCCGCGTTATGACGAGCTGCGAGGTCGCTACTTTTTGAATAGGCGATATCGTGCTCACGACAAGACTTGTCTAACGGGTTGATTCCTGCGTCACCTCGAGTCAGACGCTTAGCGAGATGTGTACCGGGGCCGCAGTACTGATAGCCCGGTATGTGTAGTTCAAAGGGTAACGAGTTGATAACGCTGTTCAATATACCTTGTCCGCGCGACCGTGCTCTTGACATTTACTACAGTTTCTTATCTGCCGCGCGAGTCCGTCAACGTGATCAATGTCTTTATTGTAATGATTCAAACACAACTGATATTGTGCAAGGTCTGGATCACTTGTTATGTGTATCGGAAGTTTATTCCACAGTTTAGGGATCAGATCGCCATAATATTGCAGCAATATAACTTTAGGAATATATTTTAAGTGTTCAGTTGTGAAGAATTGATCTAACGATGAGGCTGCGTTCACATATATTTCAAAACTGAGGTGAAAAAATACCTGCGTAATCTATAAATACCCATGACCCCCATGTCACTATTTCAATCACAAGCAAATAATGCATTTTATCAAGCAACCGTATTCGATTCGAGTCATAAATATTGACAACAAAACAGAGGCGGACATTCCAAAGCGGCACGGTCCGCTACTACCCAATACAATTAGGTCCATAATTTGTGGACCCTCCAATTGTGGAAAGACAAATGTTGTGGTGAGTCTGCTGGAGAGTTGTAATGGAGTTCGTTTTGAGAATATCTATATCTATTCAAAGTCGTTGGAACAACCCAAGTATAGATATCTGGAGAAACTCATATCAAATATTGAAGAAATTGGATTTTTCCCATTCTCAAACAATTGTGACGTAATACCTCCAAGCGAGTCATAAACTAACTCGGTATTTGTATTTGACGATGTAGCCTGTGACAAGCAAAACGTGGTTCGAGAATATTTTCCATGGGAAGACATGCACACGCTGACTGTTTCTACTTGTGTCAAACATACGCACGAGTTCGAAAACACCTGATTCGTGACAACGCGAACGTTCTTGTCCTATTCAAACAAGATAGTTTGAATTTACGTCATGTTTATGATGATCACGTAAACAACGATATGACTTACGACTCATTTCAAAAACTGTGTGAAATCTGCTGGTCAAAAAAATATGGGTTTATTGCGATTGTTAAGGATAGCCCCCTTCACGGAGGTCATTATCGCAGGGGGTTCGATGAATATGTTGTTTGGTGAGCGAAGACCTTCAGTCAGCTTTGAACTTTCGAAGCGTAACTATGTCGGAATTGGTCAATGAGTCTGCAACCTTTAATGAGAGCATGAAAACTAATTCCTCAAAAGTTGGTGATGAAAAAGTTAAAGAAGCAATCGCACGATCGAGTAAAGCAATTCGAGCAAAATACAGAGCATTAAAAGTTAATCAAGCAGAAGCTGTCGATGCCGTGGAAAGAAACCTAGCACCAATAGTGGCCCCATTAAAAATATTAGCTGAAAGCAGCAACATTAAGACATCGTCCGAACGAAAATCAATGCTGAAACGAAAATTTGAGCTGGACGATGAAGATGAGGATGATGATGATGATGATGATTTGAAGCAACGGCAGTATATTCGTTATAAACCGTCGAGCACTCCCAACAAAACCTTTAACGCTACACTGCAGAATGCGCCTGCTTCGATGAAGATCGGTTCTGCAGCGGATAATAATGACAGCGTTTTTGTGAACTTGCAAACCGTTGCTCAATCTCATCCTAATCCATCGCCTGAAGATACCATGCGCTCAATTCTGGAAACCTCTGACGGGTGGGATCGAGCTATTGAATATATTGAGAAGAACTTTGGCGAATTGACTAGACCCTATTTTATGGGATTAATTTTTGACGCAAAAAAAATCATTATGATACGATTTATGGGGTTCGTATTGCAGACGGATCCTGGTTGATGGGTGATTCCCCTTTTGATGTGGATAAAAATGATAATATTCTAATCAATAATGTGACGTACACAGGAACTCCAGGAGTATTCGAGCTAATTTTTAAAAGAGTTCCAGATGAAGAAGACTTCACTGAACTTGATCTCTTAAAATATAAAAGTATATTTCATAAAACCAATGCCCACAAGCGTGGTTACAGTTCACGCGGACAACTGAACGGAAGCAAAGGTTACAAATGGAAATATATAATTTCAAGATTATTTAATACCCCTGCTCGCGCCAAATCCTCTGGACATGGATTGATTCCAAACAGAATGGTTGTTACAAATCATCCTGTAGATTACGTCCATTGGGACAACCCAAATGAACTTGTTGAGAGATTACGGCTCTTAGTTTCTTCTAAAACTGCTGGGCACACAGAGCACGACAATGAGATAATGTCCATCATAGAGGAACTACGTGAGGCAAATATTATTCATAAATAGACAGAGCTCCTTCATTGTTTGTCAGTGTAAATATGTCCGTTGATCAATTCGGCAGACATCTTGATTTCAAACGTGTCCCTGTATCCAGTAATAATGGCGATGTTACGAACGGCCCTTTTTTGATATTTATTTCAAAGTCTCTATGCTATTGCAAGTAGGGGCAGTCAGCGCATTCCTAGACGCGCGCGCTCGATCGGAAGCAGAGCAGGAAACGAGTCAGGGGCGCAATGATCCCCGAAACCACTTATTCAGCGGCTCGCAGAAAACCCCGCCGTCGAGCAACCCGAGGTTTCTTTATCGAAACCGAGGTGATTGCTCGTCAGTCGTTTAAAATACCGAAAGCTGAGCAAAGTGCTCACGTCTCCAAAACGCGCACCCGAAACCACACCTAACCGTCCACAACGATTCCTGCAACGGCATGTGTGTGAAGCAGACCAGGGTACGGAATAGAAGAAGGTCCTCTGTTGTCACCCTCCAAGGAAAACGGTACTCATCGCACCTAGTCAACAAGACAGCTACTCTCATCGAGCGCCCGGCATAAGCTGCACTAGGATCCTCGTGAAGGAAGTCGTTTGGCGGTAGGTTCTTGGAGTTGGTTCGGGTGACGCCAGGAGTAGATTCGGTAGGCTCGTTCCCTTCTCTACCTTCCTTATACATTTAATCCTTCAATTCCAACCATATATCCATCCAACCATATATCTATTCTATTCTATTCTATTCTATATCAATTTCTTTGACATTTGTTTATTATATATATTTATAACTAATTCACGTAGTCTCTAGTATAATTTAGTTAAATTATTGATTTTTAATCCGGATTTTTTTTTTTTCTAATTATGGATTAAAAATTCAATTTTTTACTGTGAACATTTTTATTGACGAATTCGCAATCCTGTTCAATTCCGACTATGATTAGTGTTATTATTTGTTTTTCTGTAACACCTGTTGACTTCCGACCAAGTCTCATCAGTTCAACGTAATTTTTGGACTAGTTCTTCTTTATGAAAAATTTCAGTTTCACTATCGGACAGTTGATGGATTTTTGTTGTAAATTTCGTTGATAAATTCAGCCTCTGATTTTTTTTTAACCAAAACGTCAGGCAACAGACATCACACACTGACTCTACGGGATTGATTGAGATCTTTCCTCATATTATTATTATTATTATCATTATTTATTATTGTTCTAACTATGTAATAATACATCTTGCAAACATTAAATAATGACTTGGTATTCGCACAATTCAAATTTCTCTTAATGAGAACAGCTGATTGAATGAACTTGGACTAACGACGGTCATTGATTTACAAACACGAAGAATAAGGATTTTTCGTCGCAGTGGGCGTAGAATCCGATTTTACAACTTGTTCTGCTTGGATAAAATCGAATTTGACGCCAACTGCAACGAAAGATATCGTTTGCAACATGGGCGTAATACTTTACACCCTCGTGTGATGCCGTGACCACTAATATAAAGCCGGGATTACGATGAACTTAACGTGGCGGAACGGGACGGAACGGAACGGGGCGGAACGTGAACTTGACGTAAACAGCGTAGTTATGTGTTTACGATCGCCGTGACGGAACGGAACGGAACGAAAAATAGTTGCTTGTTTTGTGGACTATGGTATTGTTGTTTATAAAATGCCTGTCACACGAGATCATTATGTGATGTTCAATCTGTTACTCGCTGGGTATTTGTACTTGAAACTTAAAAAAAAGCGAAGAGTGAGATCAATGGCAGTACGTGATATATTCAAAAGGAGAATTGAATATGGAGATGGTCATAACCTATTTGAAGAACTCCGCTTGAGCGATCCGTATATGTTTTTTACATATACACGAATCAATCGTGAAAGGTAATTTGAATACGATTCTGAAGATGTTTGATATTTTTTTGCTGTTGCCTATATTGTCAAAATCAATTTTTCAGGTTCGAATATCTGTTAGGTCTTGTGGCGCCCCTAATCAAGAAACGTGACATGTACACTGTCATTACTCCTGCTCAGCGACTTGCAATGACCCTGAGGTTAGTACAGATGTGATATCAGCAAACGACTATGGAATGTGTCAATCACTTTCATACCGATTAAACTGATTATAGATTCCTCGCTGCTGGTGACAGCCAAGACTCATTGAGCTTTGCATACCGGTATGCACAAAGTACAGTATCCTGTGTCCTGAAAGAAACGACTGGAGCTCTCATTGAAGTGTTGAAGCCACGGTATTTGGCACCACCATCTAATGAACATGATTGGCGAAAAATTGCCAGTGGGTTCTGGAGTGAATGGCAATTTCCTCATTGCATTGGAGCCATCGATGGCAAACATGTCCAAATCCAGGCTCCACAAGCGTCAAACAGTATCTTCTTTAATTATAAGAAGATGTTTAGTGTCGTCTTGCTTGCTGTTTGTGATGCAAACTATAATTTCATTGTAGTTGACATTGGAGCAGAACGGTCGCAGAGCGATGGTGGAATTTTTATGAATTCTGAATTAGGGAAGCGTTTACAAGAAAAATCTTTGGCAGTTCCTCCCTCTAATTATTTGCCTGGAACAGATATTGACATGGAATTCTTTTTTGTTGGGGATGCAGCGTTTCCCCTAAAACCATATCTAATGAAACCCTACGGTGGACGCAAAATTTCATTTGAAGAATCAGTTTTCAATTACAGGCTCAGCAGAGCAAGAAGAGTAATTGAGAATTGCTTCGGAATTCTATCGGCTCGGTGGAGGATATTTCGCCACCCCATCGGTGCTTCATTAGAGAACACAGAGAGAATCATTGAGTGTGCAGTATGCCTGCACAACTTCATTCTGAAAACAGCCGATGCAAATCTGAGGCTTGAGTATTGCCCACCAAACTTTGTCGACGTTGAGCTACCCATTGGTGATGTTGTGGAGGGAGAATGGCGAGATATTGTGGCTGGCGAAAATGGAGCCATTGTTGCAGGTCCTCGACTGGGAGCAAGAAATGCAGCAATGCATTCCTTGGAACTTAGGAACACCCTCCGGGACTTTGTGAATGGACCAGGAGCAGTGCCATGGCAAAACAATGTTGTGCAGGTGCGACTAGGGTTGATTGCAGTGGATTAAGGATAAAGAATATTATAGGTATCATCTTATTATAAAATAATCAGACGAAGTGGGTTTTGTTATAAAGCAGGTATAATTATAACTCTGTGGCATATACATGTATGTTTATCTATACAGGATGATTCAGAATTCGTGACAAATTTCTTGGAGTCGAAATTGAAATCAAAATTTTCTCGGCCAGTTATTTCAAAAACTTGTTGGTTGTAAAAAAAAAAAAAAAAAAAAAAAAAAAAAATAGAAAAAAAAACTACGTAATTTCAGAAAAACTGCTAGATGGAAAATTTATTAGTATCGACCCTGTAAAATACTCATCACGAATTCTGAATCATCCTGTATATTTAAATTCTAAAAGTAATAAAAGCTCAGTATAGACTATATTATGAATCTTCAATCATGACCTCCGCACACTCCTGTACAATATCCCTGAATTTTTTCCTGAATCGCAGCTTCAGCCGAACATCTGTCAGGTTTTGTAGGCACGCTGTGACACTTTGACCAATGAGACCATCTGCATCCAATGATTGCGCTGGTTGTGATGTTTGAGCAGGTGCAGCCATACTTTTATTTAAGTTTGCAAGGGTTTCCTTGAACATCTCTGCTGTGTCATCTAGTTTTGGTTTCTTATTTCGACTAGAAGATACCTCTCTCTCAGGGTGTTCCACCGAGCAGTGCAATCAGCTACCCTAGCTGCAATGCAAAAGCACAGAACCATAGCTTGCGTCGTAAATAGGCTCTATTTTCGATAATATAGATTAAACTAAACTAAAAATGCTAATAGTGTAATTTGTTATTTGTAATAAACGATATGCGGTTCACAACATACGATCTTTTGGAATATAAATAAAATGATCCATAACCTACCATGAACAGCTTCGGCCACAGCGCTCCACGCACACTCTTTTATCGCAGGATTTTTAAATCCTGCATGAGATTTGTCGTAGATTTCGCGGCGATTTCTCACAGTCTCGATAAGTACTGCGTCATCCATCATTACAAAATCCCAATCAAGATCACGTTCCAAAACTTTCTCAGCAACAGACCGTATACTCGCGCGCGACAAACGAGAACGACACGCTGGGACACCGGCTACTCTGATTGGTTGGCGCAGTCACGTGTTCTCTCTGACTCGAGGTAACGGGACGGCAAAGCTTGACATTGTCAAGCTTTGCCGTCACGTCACGTCACGTCACGTCACGTCACGTCACATCACGTCAAGTTCATCATAATCAGTCTCATTGATTTGTATGTGATATACTTTCCCGTCCCGTCCCGTCAAGTTACCGTCCCGTTGCGTCACGTCACGTTAAGTTCATCGTAATCCCGGCTTAAAATTTTACGCGCTTGATACGAAATATACTATTATATCGTAGCTTCAAGATGCCAATTTTTATCGGAAAATCGTTTTAAAAAATGTAATCATACATACAAAGGTATACAGGAATGATTTTACGAGATTGGTCTAGATCCCGAATCATTAGATATGAAGCCACTGTGGATGACCAGGTTACCGATTTCTATGGCCATCATTTTTTTTTAAATCAATCAATCGAAGATCAAGACCAAATATCAGAGATCAAAATAACGTTCAGGGTCTCGCGTTATAAAATCACATCTCACCATTTTTAGCGGAACGTACGTATTGGTGCCTGTTGTGCGGATGTAGTCAGTTTACTGACCGACGATGTCTTGGAAAAGAATGGGAGGATATTAATTTTGGTTGGAGCAAACGATACGGTTTTCTGTATCTTAGAACTGATTATATTGTTCTGGATTCGATCGGTCATTTATTAATCTTCTGGATTAATAGATGACATCTGTAGAATGGTCAAGGGATTTGAAAAAAAAAAAATGTTTCAGTCCAGGATTTTATATGACTCAAATGTGATAAAATTTTGTAACTCATTGATCCGGTAGTTTTCAATTGATGCAGTAGATGCTCCTTGAAACTTAGTTTTTAGTTGGAAACATTCGCTGCAGTCTTTTTATAGATGAAGAACCTCGAAATAATTCATTTTTCGCCCATATTACTTACATATTACGTGGTGGCCACTACAAACAGTAAAAAAAAATTTCCTGACTTTTCCCTGACGGAATTTCGGACCAATTACTGGTTATTCAAGTATACCTATAATAAACAACGCTCTGAATCAATGCTGATAGAGAATGATTTTTTGAATTAATTAATAATTAACAATTTTCTGATTAATAATTCCGCGCAAGGTAGAAAGAAGAAAGAATCACGGGGGACGTTCTATTGTCTTGTTCTGTGTCACCATAAAATTCCCTGACTCGCTGAAAAATTCTCTGACTTTTCCCTGACCTCCCTGACCATTATTCGAGTTCCCTGACTTTTCCCTGACTTCCCGGTTTTCCCTGACTAATGGCCACCATAAATGTTTTTTGTTGACGTATGTTTTATATGAAAATGAAAGTTTATCTATTTTTGGTTAGGGCCACATTATAGTACATAGTTTAAAGAATGGTCACTGATAAATACGTTTCTTAATATCTATTTTTGTAGAAGTTATGAATTTTCTAAAAAAATTGCGGCATCTCTCCCGACTTTACCTTATTTATTTCATTCATAGTTCGGTAACATTTGCATGCTTCTGTTTTCATTGCATCGCCTGTATGACTTAGCTACATACAGCAGAGCCGCGGACGTCTGATCGTCGTTTCTTTGCAAGTTCGCGGTGGCGGGCCAACAATAACGGCGTAGCGGCGGCTGAGCCATTCTCGTATCTGCCCTCGTATTGGCTTACTTTGGCTTACTTTAAATGGCTCCTACCTGAACACGGCTAAGCATTCGATATTTTAGGATGAATAATTTTTGTCTTAGATTTTTACAAGGAATCCACCGGTGTAAGGAAAGTACCGCACTCTGGATCACCCTTATACAACTATATATAGTTTTATATAGTAATATAAAGCCATGCGATACGCTATTATATAAAATTTTATATAGTTTTACATAATTTTATGAACTTATATATATTTGTATATATTTATATACAGGGTGTTCCAGACCTCGCGCCGAATATTTCACAGGGTAAATCTTGATCAAAAATGGGATCGAAATTTCCTCAGCCGATTTTTTCGGAGATGCATGGATTTTCCGTTATAATTATTTTAGTTTCAGCTAATGACATGCGACTTATAAACGGCCGTTTGTCGGTGTAATCACCGCTCGGTTGTGTGCGCGACTCTCGCCCTATTGTCGCCACGAAAAAAAGTGCACACAACCGAGCGGTAAGCACACCGACGCGCGGCCGTTCGTAAGCCGCGCGTCATTGACTGAAATTGAATTAATTATAACGGAAAAGATATGCATTTGAAAAAAAATCGGCTGAGGAAATTTCGATCCCATTTTTGATCAAGATTTACCTTGTGAAACATTCGTCGCGAGGTCTGGAACACCCTGTATATGTACAGAGGTCCTAGCCGGGACATTATTTGATATACAATGGCGTTTTCTGGGACACTTGGTACTTTCGAGATCCGACCTGGAAGAATTTTATACGTAGGGTGTGTAACCAGGACCGTACCGGCAGCAACCAATACATGGTCGCAGGCATGGTGCATATTCAGGGACAGTGTAAAGTGTATGTTCGTATGAATTCGAAGGATTGAGTGTTTCCAAGACCTGATCGTGAATCGACCAATATGACGACTTCATATACACTTTCATACTGATATATACACTTTCATACTCTGATATACGCTTTCACACAATTTCATACACTTAGATACAAGAACGATATTTGGGGTCATGGAGTCTATGGGTCCGTTCCGGGACCGCGACTCAAAATGGAAACAATTTACGCTAGAATCCAAAATATACGTCCGAAAACTCGACTGTGACTATGATGTCGCGGGCGGGTGAAGATATGAACCGTGTTTCGGTTTCAGATTAGTAGAGAATAATCGTTCATATCCAGAATGACGTGGTCCTTGAACAGACCTGTAGGCCGTTTGAACGGGAATAACACATATACCTTCAGTATCTCTTATGCCAACTTTGAAGGGGCTGCGTTGCAAATCACAGAAAATCAATTTCTCTCGTAATCAGTTCGCTTACCATCGATGCTTGATCAATCTATTCATTCAATGATACATTTGCCGTCATACATGTGATGCATTATCAACGAGTGACAGACTAAGACACTGCTTATGGGTCCGTTCCGGGACCGCGACTCAAAATGAAAACAATTTACGCTAGAATCCAAAATATACGTCCGAAAACTCGAGTGCGACTATAATGTCGCGGGCGGGTGAAAATATGAACCGTGTTTCGGTTTCAGATAAGTAGAGAATAATCGTTCATATCTAGAATGACGTGGTCCTTGAACAGACCTGTAGGCCGTTTGAACGGGAATAACATATAATACCTTCAGTATCTCTCATGCCAACTTTGAAGGGGCTGCGTTGCAAATCACGGAAAATCAATTTCTCTCGTAATCAGTTCGCTTACCATCGTTGCTTGATTAATCTATTTATTAAATAACCTTCACTCACATCTTTTATACGAACGTTTATTTTGAAAAAATGCTTATTTTATTACAGACGACTTTTTCATCTTAACAGTATTTGAGTTTTCCTTAAAATTACTTGTTAGTTCAATCTTACACTGAACTTCAGAGAAAAAAATTCCTCGTTCCAAGAAAAAGATTCCTTGTTTGTAGAAAAAGATTTTTTATTTCAAGAAACTCTAGTTTCTTGAATGTTTTTCGATTGAATCAAGAAAATATGTTCCCAATTCAACACAATATTCTTAGTTTGAATTAAGAACATATTTCCTTGATTTAATAAAAAAAAAAACACTCAAGAAACTGGTTTCTTGAAACAAGGAATCTTTTTCTTGAAACGAGGAATTTTTTTTACTGTGTTTGATCCTACTTCAAGTTTGATGCTATGCTAGTCTATCATCATATCTGTTTTCTTATCTTGATAATATGCTGGTCAATTACATTTTTCTTTCTTATTTCAATAGGATTCAAGTTTTCCTTAAAATTACTCGTAAGTTTAATTTTTCGGTCTTTTATTCTACTTTGGCTCTGATAATACGCTAGTCTATTATCACATTTGTTTTTTATTTCAACAGTATCACTCGTTTTTAAAAATACATGGAAGGTCAATCTTACACTGGACTTTGATCATACTTCAAGTTTGATGATACGCTAGTCTACCATCACATCTGTTCCTGCATCTCAATATAATATGATAGTCTTTTACATATTTCTTTCTCATTTTAATAGCATTCAAGTTTTTCCTCAAATTACTTGTAAGTTCAATTCTTCGGACTTTTATTCTACTTTGGTTTTGACAATACGCTAGTCTATTATCATATTCGGTTTTCATTTCAATAGTATCACTCTTCTCCAAAATTACTTGTAAGTTTAAGGGGACCCGTACAGTTTGAAATTTTGCAAAAATCGTTTTTTCGTTTTTTGCGGTATATGCTATCTCAGTGTCATATCTATCTCTAAAAAAATTGGCGTCGACGAATTCGTAAAAGTGACAGAGTTATCGACCGAGATTCATAATTGAGCTTTGGCGAACTGGCGCAATTGGCGCTGTCGCCTTATTTACATGTCGCTCACATGTTTTGTGACCGGCCATTGTTTTCTGAACGCTTTCTGAAATCGTGTCAACGTTCCCGCTTTTTAAATCTGTTCCAATTACAATAAATAAAAAAACAGTACTTTTCAGTACTAAAAAATCCGCGATTCAATCGTGCTAAAATCTACTTCTGCTACTTGTGTGTGTGAGGTTTATTTGTGGGAAACCACCGACTAACCTCAAAGTAAGTATCGTATAATAATAATAATAATAATAATAATAATAATAATAATAATAATAATAATAATAATAATAATAATAATAATAATAAATAATAATAATAATATCATTAATATTATTATTATTATTGTTATTGTTATTGTTATTGTTATTGTTATTGTTATTGTTATTGTTATTGTTATTGTTATTGTTATTGTTATTGTTATTGTTATTGTTATTGTCGTTGTCGTTGTCGTTGTCGTTGTCGTTGTCGTTGTCGTTGTCGTTGTCGTTGTCGTTGTCGTTGTCGTTGTCGTTGTCGTTGTCGTTGTCGTTGTCGTTGTCGTTGTCGTTGTCGTTGTCGTTGTCGTTGTCGTTGTTATTGTTATTGTTATTATTATTATTATTATTAATAATAATAATAATAATAATAATAATAATAATAATAATAATAATAATAATAATTCTCTCCCCCAAGTCGTGATGGACGCGATCAAGCCTGTCTTCGAAAATCTCACAGCTCCAGAACTACTCACCCGCTGCGTTGGTGGTAAGACTCAGAACGCTAATGAGTCACTGAACAACGTGATTTGGAAATTCCGCCCCAAGAGAGTGTACACAGGACGGAAAATAGTGTCTATAGCAGCAAATCTCACAGCAATAACTTTCTCCGAAGGAGCCACTGGGATTCTGAAGGTCATGACTGCACTTGGAGTGACCCCAGGATCTCACGCAAGAGCTCAAATGATTCGGACTAACCAAATACGCTTGGAATAGGCTCGACGACAGGCAGCTGATAGTACTCGAGAAGCCCGAATCGCTATCAGAAGACTGCGGCTAGGTCAAAATGAGGCTGCAGAAGCTAGGGAAGGACCGTCATACGCTGCCGGAGCTTTTTGAAGATGGTTCGTTAGAAATATTACTTTGAAAGTTGGAATGGAAAAGAACAATTTTTTTCGTCGAAATAAAAAATGGTCACTTGAGTCAAAATTTTTTTCCAAACAACTTTTGTTTGTAACAATTTTTGATATCTTGAACTTTTCTAGTAGTTATTTCCGATTTTTTAGTGAAAACTTAAAACGCGTTTATCTCAAAACTATGTTTTTGGAGCTGTGTCGTAAGGTTTTAGGAGTACCGTTGGACCGATTTGGCTCGGCTAGGGCTTATTTTTTTCAGAAAACCAATCCTCATCGTATGAACGAGGGAAATTTGGAAATAAAATTTTTGGACCAAGTTATCTGCAAAAGAGTGGCCACATTTTGGGTGAATTTTGATAACTCGCTATAACTTTTAACATGATTTTTTTTTTACAGATCCTCGCGTTCACACGATGTAGGATTGCGCTCCGAAGAAAATGAGACGTCAAAATGTGAAATTGGACCAACCGTGTGGCTGAAACCTTACGACAACTGATTTGGGCAACATGATTTTTTTGATATGTAATGAACTTTGGTTAAGTTATAAATGATTTTTGGAGTATGTTGAATTCATTGGTTCAAACTGTACTGGTCCCCTTAATCTTACACTGGACTTTGATCCTACTTTGGGTTTGATGATACGCTAGTCTATCATCACATCTGTTTCTGCATTTCAATATAATATGATAGTCTATTGCATTTTTTTCCTTATTTTAATAGCATTTAATATTTTCTTTGAATTACTTGTAAGCTCAATTTTTTCGTACTTTTATTTTACTTTGGTTTAGATAATACACTAGTCTATCGTCACAGCTGTTACTTTATTTTAATAATACGCTAGTCTATTATCACATCTGTTTTTCATTTCAATACTGTTACTTCTCTTCAAAATTACATGTAAGTTTAATCTCACACTGGACTTTGTGAAAAATGCATCAGCCGAATCGCATTATAGATAATAATTAATGATAACTTGAATATCATTCTTCAAAGGTAATCTGATGGATCGTAATTTTTAGTTTCAGTGTAAGTAGTGACATGCGTATAATGTATGCAGCCCACGAGCTATGTATCATTCTGTATTTCCTGTAATACTAGAGCCTGCATCTATTCAACAGAAAGTTTTCGTAACGCTCCTGATGTCTTACCAGCTTTCTCACATTTTGCAAATGTGGGTATGCGCTTGCTTTTAATTTGGTGCAAAAATACTGATTTTATGAATTTCTTGCTGGAATCGACTTTACTATTTCGTGATAGTGAGTTATTTTCTGTATAGGTGTCATTTTTCGTGCGAAGATCCAGTTTTTCTTTTTTTTTTGATTTGGTTATTTATCCACGCCTTGACAATCCTGGAGTTTCTCGTTTTTAACTGATCATGTTTTGCGATTTTTTTTTCAATGACTCCCAACGATGGAATGACGGCTTGATTTATGTCTTCTCCAAACATATCGAAGCCTGCTTCTACTTCGTCATTACTCCATCTACATCTATTTGTTTTACCAAATGGAGGTGCTAAAAGAATTGAAAAATGTAAATTACTAATCCAAACTGAATCAAATCCAATAAACAATCACAATCATCGATGCAATATACACATACACATTAAGATACGACAAATATTATTTTTTGAAAGATAGCAGTAACGAACATACTGCAGGGCCGGGATTCTGGATCTTTCAGTGCTACGTAACGACCGGCGATAATTATTGACGTTATTTTTTGAGACAAATACAGCATCTCATATTCGTTAATCATTTGTCAGCAGCCAACTGCTCGTCCAAAACATTACGACAACGCTCGCCAACAGTCGTAGTCGCCATGAAAAACTCGCTATCTGCATGTTAGCACGGGCGTTAAAAGATCCAAAATCCCGGCCCAGGGGGAATCCTGACGTCTGACACTTGAAGTAGTGTTAAGGTGGCCGAGCATCCAGCGCCGGCAATTGTTTCCTAATTTCAACGAATAAGAAAGCCCAAAGCCAATATAACAATTGACAATTTTGACTGGTGGCCACCTCAACGCTGCTCCGAGTGTTCAGACGGCAGGAATTTTCTGTGTACGATGATCTCAGCCTACTTTGGACCGAGTCCTAACGTTAGAACACTCGTGGCAGTTAATCTGATCAACTTACCAATTATAATCACACAGGGCTCTGCAATAGCTGATCAAATTAATCACTGTGATCATGATCGGAGGAAGTTGCAAGGACCAGGCTTGTAATGTTAAGAGTGGATATTAGTTAGATTTTGATAAAAATCATTTATTCGATTTCGAAAATATTAAACAAGGTCAAATCAAAAAATTTCCCCATAAGTTGTGAGATTATGGTGGCATGCGTATTAGGGTGTTCGTTAAAAATTAAATTTCATCAGACGTCCCTTAATTTTTTAATGAAAAGAACACGCGCCGCAAGACGATCAAACATCTCTTTTCTCAACCTACAGTTTTTTGGAAATGTTAAGACATTTCCAAAAAACTACAGGTTGAACAAAAAAAAAATGTTTGATCGTCTTGCGGCGATGCAGGCACGTGTTCTTTTCATTAAAAAAAAAAAAAATTGCCAGCATGTTTTTAGACGAAAAGGAAACTTTTTGGGGGGCGTCTGATAAAATTTAATTTTTAACGAACACCCTAATGCGTATTCAAAAACAAAGATTCAACCTCATGCGATTAATAGTATATTGTTTACCGAGCGAGAAAACAGTCGGTTGCGAAGGCGAGGCGAAGCCGAGGTGTTCTCAACTTCATACAAGGCGCCAACGACTGTTTTCTCCGAGGTGAACATACTATTTTCTTCAACAGCGGAGCGGAATCAGCAAGTTTCCATCCGCAAACGAAGACCGGCAATCGACTGGTTTCCATCTTCATTTGCGGATGGAAACTCCTTGGTTTCGCTCGGCTGTTGAAGAAAAGTGTATTACGCAGAGAAATTTACTACAAAAAATTTTTTCTGCATTGACTTTTATCACAGCAGATTGAAATTGTTTTTTAACATAATATGTATTATCTTTATCTAAAAATTTGAAGAAGAAATTTCCGATAAGACCGTTTTTACTTATTTTGCAGACGAAAAATTGTTTTCATTAAAATTTCACCGATATACCCCTGAAGCGAATTACTTTCAATCGTGGACAGAAAAATCTTATGAGCACTGGCCCGACAAAGGATATGGTAAGCTTGGACCCTGATTGAACAAACGATCTTATTGTATTCTTACTGGAACGTTTCTTAGTTTGTTTCTTGCTGGAACTGTGCTTCTTCTTTCTTTTTCTTCCGATTACTAGTTGCTCATCGGTTTCCATATCGCTAGAGGCAGAGTTGGAAGCGTTTGAAAAATTCTCACTCAAATTATGACCGCTGAGATTTTCAGCATCATCAAGTAGTTTGCCACTTATGTTTCGTTTTGCGTTGTGTTCTGGAATAGAGGTATCAATAGACAGACTTATTGATAGGTAACAGTTATAATATTTTCCATAATAGTAATATAAAGCAGCCAAATTCAAAGTAGATGTTGTATTATCGAAAAATAATGGTGTTTGAAAGACATCGATTGTAGATTTTAATATAAAAATTCTGATAGCTACAAACAGCTGTTTTGCAAGAAGAAATTTCAGTGACACAAATTGTTAAAAGAACGACGAAATTTGGGTCATGCAGTTCTAACCCGAGTGAGTTTGGTCAATATCGTATATAATTGTTTTCATGCCACAATCGTGGGTTCAAAACAAAATTTACAACTTCATTAGCAAACCACAGCGAGGTAAACAATGTGAATCGATATTTAAAACCCCCAAAATATGCAGTCCATACCACGACTTTTATCTTTGTTGGATATAATTGTTTCTGATTCGTTGTATTCTATGGACGTTTCTTTGTTGAAGTTTCTTGAACTTGGACCGGCATGGCTACTTGTTCCTTCTACCTGTTTCAGTACTTCTGACATTCGTACGATATCACGACTTGCTACAGGTTGTCTATATATGTTCGTATGAATATTTTCATGGTGCCCCATGAAATTCGCTATATCTGATATGTCATTGGCTGGCAAATCCATAGAGGCACATTTCGTTGCTACATGTTTTCGAAGGGTAGTTCCACGCAAAGTCGTTGCATTTTTTGCTGAACATACCTTAGAAAATTTTCGCATCAAGTCACAGGCTCTCAGATGCAGATTTCTGTCCTTGTCTTTGCCGCTGGGAAGACCAAATACATATGGATTTTTCTGAGGTACTTTAGCAGCACTCCGACACTGAATAATAGTTTTTGGTATCATAGCCGTAAAATTCGATTTTACGGCCTGTTTTGAGTCCGTAAAATGAGTTTTCACGAACGTAGGTCCGTAAAATAATTTTTCACGGACGTAGGTCCGTAAAATAATTATTTCACGGACATGGGTCCGTAAAATAATTTTTTTACGTACGTAGGTCCGTAAAAATGATTATTTTACCGACGTAGGTCCGTAAAATGAAAAATTTCTAAAATGAGTTATTTTTCGAAAAATTATTTGTTTTATTCATTTATTCATACCGAGAAGAAATCTTGATACTGCACAGTCAAAGTGCCTGACTGCGCATGCGCGAGTTTCGTCGTCCGCTGAGGCAGGTTAGCCATCCCGAGTTTTAGCTGTCAAACTTTGTTTTTGGCGGCGATGTAATTGATACGAATTTTTGAGGTTATAATCTCAAATAAAACTTTTATTTTGATAATTCACGTTAAATAAAAATGAACAACAACATAACCTCAACTGACTAGTCTACGCGCGAAAGTTTGACAGCTCTTGCTTCATTTCTCGCAAGTTGGCACCCCTGCCTCATACGTCATAATATTATCGCGGGACCATCTCACCGACCAATAAAATTGAATTATTTAGCGCATGCGCAGTTAGGCGCATCGACTGTGCAGTATCAAGGTTTCTTCCCTGTATATTATTTGTATGTATTTCTTGATATATTTTTACTAACTGAGTGCGCAAGATCTAACTTTTTTTTTTAGATTTTATCCTCAACACGTTGACTATTCTTATTGTATCAAATGAAATCTATTTTTCCGGTACTCGGGGGGCTTCGCCCCTGGACCCCACCACAGGGGCTACGCCCCTGGACCCCTCAGTGGGGTGGGAATGCTCAATGGTTTTTTGAATATTCCATGTAAGTTACTACTGTAGAATTTTGCGCACCTCGTTACACAAAAATAGATATTTTTGGCGATTTTCATCGTCGCATTGTCCTATATTTTTATGAAAAACGATTTCAGTTGCGAATTTTACGGCAAAAATACCAAAAAATAAAGTTCGTCACTCGGCCGTAAGATTTCACGGCCTCGCATGATCCCAGCATACTCGGGCCGTGAAAATCCCTTTTACGGCCTTGTAACAAAAAATACTATTTCACACTGTCAAGTATTTCCGTACTTAAAAGAACTGGTACAATTCTATTTAGCTTCCCACGGATGGTGAAACGAACATATTTTCTCGCAGCCTCCTGTTCTTCAATTGATAATGATGCAAATAAATCTTTGTCCATTTCATCCAGTCATCCAGTCTGACTCTTTCTATTTCCCCTGCTCGTCGACAGTTGAAAACTTGTACTAAGATTAGTGTTGATTGTGCCAAGGACAGCCATGCTTCAAATGTGAATTTGTGTCGTAAACTTTGATGAGCGGACTCACGTTTCTTATTCAAGAATGTGTTTAGTTTAGTGATATCTTCAATTACTGGAAGCTCAATCTTCTCCTGGCGCTGATGCTTTACTTGAGATTCGATGACTGTTTTACCAACACTACACCCAAAATCTTCATTTAGTAGTTTCAAAAAATCTGCAGCATTATTTTTTTTTTTCATTGTCATGCTGCTTAATACATTCAGTTTCAAGAATAGCTCCTATCTTTTTAACCATGGTCCCGATACTCGAAGCTACAGATGGATGTTGATATGTTTCTGTCTCTTCATTGAAACCTGCAAGATTATTAACAGACTGGATAGCTGCATCATAATATTTTGGGTCGTATAACGACGCAAAGTCTGTGAGTTCAGGTTTGATTGTTTTTAAAACAGTCAAAAACCGGCCTAGCAATCTCAGATGCGCTCTGATCATGTCGTCCTGATGTTGAGACCTATATTTTCTGCACATTTTATTCCCATATAATGTAAGAAGCTGATCATACCGTATGAGACGAACAATATTATCTTCCCTCATTATAGGAATGATACGTTTCCTTAACTTTTCAGATGCATCTGGATGAACCCGACCAAGTATCTTACGGCCTGATGCTAGAATAGATCTAGTGTTTTTTTCATGACCATGGGCACAGTGTTGGAAGTGATGTCTGACGTTACTTCTAGCAAAAAATCCTTTGCATTTTGGACATGCGACAAAGTCTTGAGCATTTTTTTTCATGTTTTTTTGAGGTCTTCTACATACTATAAGTTCTCCATGGTTGAAGTCGGCATTTTTATTGTGTAAAAAATTTCCCTTATTTCTCAAATTTTTAATAAGTTCAGCACGTTCAGCAGTTTTCTTAGGTAGTACTACGAATTTTTTAACGTCTTCTTCGTCTTTGTGGACTCTTTTTAGATGTCGTGCAAGTTTGGTAGTTTTTTTGTGACAGTAAAAACAAAAGTATTTCTTTCCAGCTCCTTGGGGTCCGGTTGAGGGATCAACGACCATATTGGAGTCATCGCAAGCGAACGTACCAGGCACATTTGATGTTGAAGATAAATTGAATGATCCATCAGTTTAATGATTCTTACTTTTACTCAGACTCGCACTTCTATTAGGAGTACAGATCTCAGTCTCTTCATCTGCATCATCAATATCAGTTACGTCTGATGAATCTTCAACCACATCATCCTTTTCGGGATTATAATCTGAACCATTGTCGTCATCCGATTCATTTTCTATGATGTCATTGGTGTTTCTGTTTGGAATTGAAGCCTTGTTGGTTTGGAACCTCAGTCTTGTTGAATCACTCTCAGCAGATTTATCCGATTCGTCTGCTGCAGATTTATCCGATTCGTTTGCTGCAGATTTATCGAATTCTGCCCAAATATGATCATTATTCTGCAGAGTGATAGACGGTTCGCTTGGTATATAAGAATCGCTTACGATATCTGTAGTTAACAGCTGCAATTCCGAATCATGTTCAGTTGTATAGTTAGCTAAGGTAGGGTCTCTGTAATAAGCTTCAGCAATTAGCATTTCCGATGCTACGGACATTAAGGTTTGTTCTATACATCTTGTTCCGTGAGCCTGTGCATTCTCGTCTTGACATTCAAATGCACTGTTAGTTAGGTCAGGGTTTGTGTAATTGCTTTCAGCCAGTAGCATTTCTGATGTTACAGGAATATAGGTTTGTACTTCAAGTCTTGTTTCGTGAGTTTGTACATTCTCGTCTTGACGTTCAAATGCATTGTTAGTTAGGTCAGGGTTTGTGTAATTGCTTGCAGCCAGTAGCATTTCTGAAGTTACAGGAATATAGGTTTGTACTTCATGTCTTGTTTCGTGAGTTTGAACATTTTCATGTCTAGATATATCGTTAGTTGGGTCAGGGTTCGTATGAGTACTTTCAACAGATAGCTTGTCCGATGTTACAGAAATTGAGTTTTGTTCCGTGCATCTTGTTTCGTGAGTTTGTACATTCTCGTCTCGACGTTCAAATGCATTGTTGGTTAAGTCAGGGTTTGTATAATTACTTTCAACGGGTAGCGTTTCCAATGTTACAGAAATTGAGTTTTGTTCTGTGAATCTTGCTTCATGAGTTTGTGCATTCTTGTCTTGACATTCAAATGCATTGTTAGTTAAGTCAGCTGGGTTTGTATGATTACTTTCAGCGGATAGGATTTCTGATGTTACAGTAATGGAGTTTTGTTCTGTATATCTTGTTGCGTGAGTTTGTGCATTCTCATCTTTAGATTCAGATGGATTGTTATTTAGATCAAAGTTTGTGTAATCATTTTCAGCCGGTAGTATTTCTGATGTTACAGAAATATAGTTTTGTTCTCCATGTCTTGTTTCCTGAGCTTGGACATTTTTATGTTCAGGTGTATCGTTAGTTAGGTCAAAGCTTGTGTTCTTACTTTCAGCGGGTAGCACTTTTGCTCCCCCTTTTTTCCTACTCTGTTTACGGATTACAACACGTTTTTTTGTTTTCGGCAGGGTATCATTATGTCCTCCTGGCAGTACAGAAACATCTGCACTACCTTGTGATGAAAAATTTGATAAAAAAGCTTGTACTTCGTTTTTTATCTGCGCTTCGGAGCATGGTTCGTTATAATTGAGACAATGCGCATTCAACTTCTGTTTCATATCTAGGAGATGATTTTTGTCATCTGGAAGAAAATTGAAAGCTGGTGTAACTTCTAGATTATTTGAATCCTTTCTACATTATTTAGGGTAAAGTCAGGAGAGATGCCGCAGTGGGAGAGATGCCACATTTCTTATATCTCTGAGATTTGCCGACCGATGGTGTTTCAACGCCGATTTATGTTTAGTATTAGAGTAATAAAGCAGACGACGATCGATATTGCAATCGAATCCGTACAAAAAAGAATTCGTACGTAAATAGCGGAAAGAAGATGGTACGTACGAATTTTCCTCGTTGAAATTTCATGCGGCGGAGGTGGGCCTATTAATGCAAGTATCATTGTCCTCGTTACAGTTTTCATTATTGTTATGATTTTATTGAGGTCCTACAGCCCAATTTGAGATGTAGGTTCCATTCGCGTAGCGAAAATCAGTATTCTCATTAGAGAATGACATTAACTGCGGCATCTCTTCCATAGGGTGTGGGAGAGATGCCGGTTCTCACTGTTTTTTGTTGACGTATGATTTATATAAAAATAAAAGTTTATCTGTTTTTGGTCAAGGCCACGTTATAGTACATAGTTTAAAGAATAGTCACTGATAAATACGTTTGTTGATATTTATTTTTGTAGAAGTTATGAATTTCCTCCAAAAAGTGCGGCATCTCTCCTGACTTTACCCTATCTTATTTTATGCTGATATTATACGCTTATGATCACAAGAATATGATTTTGAGAAAAAATAATTGGTCAGTAAGAATAAGTGAAGGGTGGCACGGCAAAACGGTGTAAGTGCCAAAAAAATCAAAAGTCGTTTTTTTTTTTTGAAAATCTTGAAAAATCCATACGCACGTCCTCGCCAAACGATATATCTGAAAAAAATTTATCTGCGAAGTTCTGAAAAATTGGTACGGCAAAACGGTGTAAGTGCCTATTGCGCCATCTCACGTCGTAAGTGCCTACTGTGCCATCTCACGTCGTATGTCGCTGAGTTCGGCCTGTCGGCTGTTGAGTGTTGCGCCAGTTTGCCGCGCTCCGCGTAAACATTTTTTTTTTTTTTTTTATTTTTATTTTTATTTTTATTTTTATTTTTTTATTATTTATTTTTTTTTTTATTTATTTCTATTTATTTTTTTATTTTATTTAATTTTTTTCATTTTTTTTTTTTTTTTATTTTAATTTTTTTATTTTTTTTATTTAAATTTTCACGATTTTAATAGCAAATCATGTTCATTTTGGCACTTACACCTTTCTCGATCCCTCCCTAGTCCGTCATTTTGCGCCGTAATATTTGGAAATTTCAACGAATTCAAAAATCTACAACCGGATCTTATTCGTTAAGATTTGGGCTTCCAATTCGTATCTGGTTCGTAATTTTATTGTCGTAATTGTGTTTTTAATCAGCATCCAAAGTAAAAAAAAAAAGTTGGCACGAAACGTGGCACTTACACTGGCACGAAAAAAAATGAGTTTCGCGAGTCATTTATTCGGAGACGGATTACTATATCGAATCGGGAAATGGCCCATTAGAAAGGGCTTGAAAAACTCCAGAAAGTACTTCCTTCTTTTTTTTTTAAAGTAATTGACCGAATTTTGGGGCAGTTTTTTTGCTCTCCTGAAAAATCATAACGATGGCACTTACACCGTTTTGCCGTGCCACCCTTCAAGTGTAAAGCCCACTGGAAGCCTCGCAATGGCCATCTGACTTCGGACAATAAATCCAATGAGACAAATATTTTCTACATAATATATGTTAAAAAATCCTGATTCCGATTCATAGTCAGGTTTGAAAATTTGTAATCTATTTTTTTCAATTTATACAAGGTGTCACAGGATTCGTGACGTATCTTTCACAGGGTGAAACTTTATCAAAAATGAGATCAAAATTTCCTTAAGGGGGTATGTAAGTCTCGAGCTCCATAAAACGTTAACACTTTTCATAACGGTATAGCATTGAGGGACATGTACGGACACAAATATGAATGATACCGTTTCAAAGTGTACAATTTCAGCTTCAATTTGAAAAAAAAAAAACGGTCACTCTACCATCAAAATAATGGCCGTTGCAGCCACTGAAGTACTGGTCGGCGAGAAGCTGTGCTGAAATCTGCGACCACGATCCTGGCTGAACGGAGTATCCGAAAATAAAAAACTTGGGATTGTTTTGTTGGTTAAGGTACCCTTCAGGCTTCTATGCGACAGATTTTTTATAGATTGAAATTTGGCAGAATTATGAATTTTTTTACCGAGAGAAGTCCGTTTTCTTGATTTCGAGTAACGTTTTTACCTGTATTTTGGAAATTGAACGACGGATCAAAAATCTGTCCCATAGGAGCCTGAAGGGTACCTTGACCAACAAAACAATCCCAAGTTTTTTATTTTCGGATACTCCGTTCAGCTAGGATCGTGGTCGCAGATTTCAGCACAGCTTCTCGCCGACCAGTACTTCAGCGGCTGCAACGGCCATAATTTTAATGCCACAGTGACCGTTTTTTTTCAAATTGAAGCTGAAATTGTACACTTTGAAACGGTATCATTTATATTTTTGTCCGTACATGTCCCTCAATGCTACACCGTTGTGAAAAGTTTTAACGTTTTATGAAGTTCGAGACTTAGATACCCCCTTAAGCGATTTTCTCGGGAATGTATAGATTTTCTGTTATAAATATTTTAATTCCAGCCAATGACGCGCGGCCTATGACCGGCAAAGTAATTCTAACGGAAAATCTATGCGTTTCAGAAAAAATCAGCTAAGGAAAGTTCGATTCCATTATCGATCAAGATACACGCTGTGGAGGATTCGTCACGAATTATATGACACCCTGTATAATGTATAATGTATGTATTCATATATGAAAACCAATCGAGGGATAATTTTTCGCTATCAATAAAAAAAATTCCATTGATCCGAATGAAAAGAGAAGATGGTGATGTGTGATTTTCAAAAAAATTGTATCAATTTGTATATTACTTACCGTTAGATTTCAACAATATCGCTTCGAATCTTCCACCGCCGCATCAAACCGTGCACGTGTTTCCTTTAGTTGAGATGTTTTTGAATATACATACATCATACGATCCACCAGAATACTTCACTAACGCAAACATTTTCGATTTTCGACTTTTACCGAAAGGATAAAGATAATGAGGTTAGCAAAACTTTTAAAATTTACGGCATTCGGCAGCGTGTATCTTTTCATCGTCAACACGGCGCAGTAAGAGACGCCGGAACCACCATGCACAGAGTTGAGTGAATGGAGCCGCATGACGATAATTATCGAAAACCAACTAACGAACTCGAAAGTAACCAACGATTCGGACGTGCCAAAATTAGCAAATGAAAATTGTCCAGATCTTACTCCAGCTCTGCCGGCATGTTTTGTCCTCGAGAATTGTCCAGATCTTACTTCAGCTCGCGCCGGCATGTTTTGTCCTCAGCTATCCTCCGGTGATAGGTAAGAAAACGTGTCTGATTCTGCCTCAGTAAGCTTTTGGAATATTCCATTGATTCGTTGGAGTTATTGCAGCATCTGATTGTCGAATGATTTTATTAAATCACGAATTAAGACGAAACCTATATTTATGTATACATCTTGCAACTCTTTGTAAAGGAAATAACTTTATTTCATAAGTGCAGACGGTCCTGGAAGAATACTGATATCAAGACAGAAAGGAGAATACTAGACATTACTTTTTCTATGCTGTAATATAAGTGTATGTTGGTTAAGACAGGTGTTCACTCACCGATAAGACTCTTCTGACATTACTCATACATTTTTTTGTATTCCGTATCAATGATATAACATTTTCATTAGGGTGTTTCATCTTTAGGCAATATTTTTTTTTTTTTCTATGTTATACTAGAAAATCTTATACTTTATAAAAAAAAATTTTTAACAACGAAAAATTCAATTAAACAAAAAAAAAAAAATTTTTTTCCTGTGTTATTTAGGTGGCAAATCGAATTTTTGAATGAGCTAAGCCGCTATTAGACTTTAAACCTTTTACCAGGCGGCAATATTTTTTATTATCTATAAAGTATAAGATTTTCTAGTATAACATAGAAAAAAAAAAACTATTGCCTAAAAATGAAACACCCTAATATTCATATTGTACGATAATATTTCTTTGCAATTCTTTGCTCAAAATGTGATTTCTCATGGTGATGAGGTCTTGACTCAATGAAAATAACCATAATTGAAAAACGATAATCGAAGGCGACTTGGTAAAAACCACTTTATACGTTTCTCGCCATAATTAAAAAACTAGCACTATTTTCAGAATATTTTCAGTTGGAAAATCATAAGAAACTTATTTTTGTCATTTTCCAATTCTCAAATCGTACGTGGGAAATTGGTTCCGGAAACAACCTTTCCTCATACGGTCCCGTAAAGGACCTGTACACACCAATTTCAATGTAGGACTGAAAGTACTACAATTACTTACAAATTTACTTTTGAAAACCGAATATGGAGCTCCTGTTTCTATTTTTCGATCATAAAATCATGTCCAAAATTTTGGTCCCCAGAACGACCCCTGGACATATATATATATATAAATGTATACCGGGATGATTTCTTGATAGTATACAGGTGACTGCGCATGCGCGAGTTTTGTCGTATGCTGAGGCAGGCTGGCCTCAAATACCACTACGTGACGACTTTACCGACCAATGAAAATGAATTATTTGGCGCATGCGCTGTCACCTGTATACTATCAAGAAATCATCCCGGTATAATTTTATATAAACAATTATATATAACTATATAAAACTATATATAATTATACTAGGGGCTCTGCCCCTGCGCGCTTCGCGCGTCAACCCCGCTCGTCGCTCGCTTCGCTCGCTCCGAGGGCACTCGGCGCCTCGTCTGTTCGGCGCTTCGCGCCTCACTTAATTGCGAGGAACAGTCAGTGCCGTGTGAACATGACTTATCACCCTACACGGAAAAGGTTTTGGGACTGCTGCAGCGCCAAACGGCAGACGGTGGGCTTCCCGTGTCTGAGTAACCCTGTTGAAAATGTCCAATAAAAACCTATAGAAAACGATAAGCATCGAATGGGTTTCTATCTGGTCTATCTGGACAGAAAAATTGCCAGATTCAAGCGAGTTTGAGATCTATCAGGATGTGTAAGCAAATCCAGTTAGAACTTTTTTTCCAATCGAAATGAATGAAATTTTAATGTTTTTGGTAAACTCGTGGATTTTATATGGAGTCGACTTATATGATTGTAATGTTCGTTATAAGGAGCCTGATCAACTTCAAGAATGTATACGCCATCCCTATTAGAACAACTGATGGGTTTTAATGGGATTTTCAAACTTAGTGAAGTTGTTGTTTCTCATCGGTAATAACCACGAAAACAATGTAGGAATTGACATGTAATTCCCGGTAAATAATAAGTCAGTAACGTATTAGGAATCACCAATTGCGGATACAGTGAAACCTCCCTTAACGGACACCTCTTAAGGTGGCTCAAGCACGAAGGTCCGATTTTTGCGGGGGCTAAAGCAAGGCCCTCCTTTTTCCCCCTAAAACGCATCTTTGTGACAATACAGTTACTTCTAATCAAATTATTGATAATTTCACGTGCATAATTATTAGTTTATATCGCTAAATAAAGACCGTAAAATAAGAGTAATTTTACGTTACGGTACTGTACAGAGAAGAACGGCAACGTCGCAATCAGCCACTGACAGATGCTTCGAATGATAGGTTAGGTCTACTAGCGATGTTCGATTCTCGCGCATGCGCTCTTGCGTTATTCAGATCAGGTGATGTGTGCGAGGCTGCCAGTTCTTCAGGCGGTTACCAAACCTTTCTCAACTACGAATTTTCCGACACTTTAACATTCAATATCTTTTGAAAAAAGTCGTCGACCCCATATTTTATTGCGGTGATTGTAATTCTCATGATCTAATCTACATTCCTCTAGTTTTTCGACAACATCCCTAGCGTGAATATCGAGATATTACCCGGCCCAACTCTTTCGGCGCGATTCTCCCATAAGCCCTGTGTTAAAAAATCGAATTTCAACAATTTTTATCTCTCTTATCTAGTCGTTGACCTGGTCTGAGATTTCGCGTACGTGAAGATGGGTACTTTATGTACTATATACTAAAAAATTATTTTTTTCTGTAGCTGAACGTGTTCGTGCTTGAGCCACCTTAACAGCGGACACCTCTTTATACCGGACAAGTTAGAAATCCCCGGCAGAAAAGCATTGCCTCTTATGGGAAACATACCTCCCAATAACGGACCCTCCCAATAACGGACGCGGACACTGTCAGGGATGCATTTTTACATGAAAAACCCTCTTAATAACGGACACGTTCACAGAATTTTCAGTTTGTTTACACTTTTTCCAAACTCTTGGCTGTTGACGTGCCGTCGCGGAAAAATAATCATACGTAAATGTGTACGTTACGTTAACAAAATCGTTCCTATTTTAGTTTATTACATACATATTATATATTTTATTATATATTTCACTGCAAAAAAAAGTTGTTGTTTTCGTTCGTTAAAGCATTTTGAATGCTTACATTCATCTAACATTTCATGTGTATGTACGTAAATAAATATATGTTTATCCGCAATAAAGTTTGTGCAATATCAAATGAGCTATTTTCTGAATAACGGACACCTCTGAATAGCGGACAAGATGTCCGGTCCCGAAGGTGTCCGCTATTGGGAGGTTTCACTGTAATTATATTTGTAAGACTGTGAAAGGATCACCGATTAGCACATGGTCTCAGATTTGAGGAAACCATATTGGAATTCCAGCGTCAAAAACACAATACAATCTTTTAGGATCCAATGTCAACACCAGAGTCCATAAGGAGCAATCAGTCGATCCAATTAGGACATCAATCATGATATTCATAAGAAAATAAAAGTCTGTATCTGGAACTTCCATGTTGCGACTTAATGAGATGTCACTGCAATTACTCAAATAAAAAGTGATGAATTCTAAGCGGATATCCATGCACTTAAGGTATTTGGGAACTTATCAGGAGTAACCAGTAAAATTGTTTGTCGATAAAATTTTATATTTATCGTTGCAATTAGAGCGATCTTACGTGAATCCCCTATATTACCGAAAAAATCCGACAAGCTTGATTAGAAAGCTTGTGAATTGAATCTTAGATTTCATTTGTTTCTAACATCGATAACTGTTGAAAGTAAAGAAATAAAGGAAAGTTTGTACACGTCCAAGATAATAATTGATACGATTGGTCCGAAATTACAAAAAAAAACAAAAAAACATCTTTGTTACAAAGTATATAATATTATAGAACATGAAAAAAAAAAAATTTCTAACTTTATCAACGTTTATAGAAGAACTCAACTTTCCGTTCTATACTTTTACAAATACATGCAAAAGTATGTCTATTTGCATCGGATTGTTAATGGATTATTTTAACATTTTTATATATAGATGATAACTTCAAGAAAAAAATTGAAGCGTATTCGGGGTGGAAGAGTTTCTATCCGGATATTACATTTCACCATTAAAATCCAATAAGCCCCATTAAAAAAGATACCTGAAATATATCTGAGATTTGTTGTTTTATTGTTAGAAAATTGAAAAATTTCTCATTATTAAGTATACTTCTCAGCGTTTTTAAAAACAATCGATCTGATTTCCATAAAGGAAAAAATAATTTTACGATGCAATTTTTTTTTTTTTTTTTAATTAAGTCAGTTTTTTATTAGAATTTTTTTTTTTTACATTTTTAAATAATGATAATAACTTCAACGAAAAATTGCAGAGGATTGGGTTTAAAGGAATTGAATATGGATTTTCCGTTCCACGATTAGAATCCAGTAAGCCCCATAAAATAAATTGTTAACTTGACATCGGACTTTTCGCAATAAATCGTTGAAAAATTCTGAAATTCCTAATTATCAATCCTATTTTTAGTGTAATCGAAGAAAGATCGATTCAATCTACATACAGAATAATAATAGTTTTACAAAAATTTCTTCCTGAGATCTGTTTCATCGGCATCTTTGTTTTAGTAGAAATTGTTTTCATATTCTGAGAAATAAATTGAACTTGAGCGCCTGCCTACTTACGTCATGGTTTTCAATGGAAGGTTTAATGGTTTAAAATCTTTAAACATTAACGATAATTTACATAAAGCAATTGACGAGAATCAGGTTGAAAGAGATATTATCTGGATCTCCTGATCGACCATTAGGATCCTCGCAGCCCCATCAAGAAAGCAATCAACTATTTATTCACGCTTCCTTATTTTGTTGTTTAAAAAACATGACATTTTCGATTACGAGTTACATTTTTGGTGCGCTCTAAATATTAATGATAAAATCTCGATTATTAACGGAATTATTTTACAATTTTGCTAGCTTATTTTAAAAACTGATGGAAATAATTTCAAAATCAGCATTAAAAACTTTTGATAGAATAACATTTTTTTTCAATAAATTATCAAAAATTATGATGCTTCCTTACTTTTTAGTTTTTAGAAAACTTTTTACACGTAACTATACATGTTAAGGAAGAATGGTTAAAAGGGATTCTATCTGGATCTCCCGTTTGATCATTAGAATCCTATTAGCCCCATTAAGAAAGTTATCAACTGTTTGTTTGAACATTCTTATTTTGTTGTCTAGAAACTATAAAATTTTCTGCGTTAAAAATGTTGCAAAGCAAAAGATTAAATGCGTTCTATGAATATTTTCCGTTTTACCAAAAGAATCCAGTAAGCTTCCCCGATTAAAAAACATTATACATAATTGCATATATTTATATATATTTGTATATATTAATATATAAAATGGTATAGCCTTTATTCATATATATTAATATATGAATATAATATACAGGGTGATTCAGAATGCGGTACTTTCCTTACACCGGTGGATTCCTTGTAAAAAACTAAGACCAAAATTATTCATCCTAAAATGTCGAAAGCTAAGCCGTTTTCAGATAGTAGTAGTTTAAAGTAAGCCAAAGTAAGCCAATACGAGGGCAGATACGAGAATGGCTCAGCCGCCGCTACGCCGTTATTGTTGATCAGACGTGGCTGGTCTGCTGTACGTAGCTAAGCTATACAGGCGATGCAATGGAAACAGAAGCGTGCGAATGTTACCGAACTATGAATGTAACGTCTGATCGTCGTTTCTTTGCGAGATCGCGGTGGCGGGCCAACAATAACGGCGTAGCGGCGGCTGAGCCATTCTCGTATCTGCCCTCGTATTGGCTTACTTTGGCTTACTTTAAACTACTCCTACCTGAAAACGGCTGAGCTTTCGACATTTTAGGATGAGTAATTTTGGTCTTAGATTTTGACAAGGAATCCACCGGTGTAAGGAAAGTACCGCATTCTGAATCACCCTGTATACAAATATATATAAATTATAAATAAATTATATATATATATATATATTTATATAGGGCCATTTTTCAAATAATATAATCGATATATAATCTATATATAATCAATATAATTATCTATAATCTTTTTTTATCGGGTCATTAAATAAGTAATTGCAGTCATATATCTGGGCTTTTTTATTTCATTGTTCAAAAACTTTATAATTCGAAACCATTAATCATATTTTATGCGCTGCCTGAAAATAAAAACAATCGTTTCGGTTTATTAAAACTTTACAGAGTAATTTCGGATTTGAATTCGTTTATTTTGTACGAGTACAATTGAAGTATGCGTAAACATTGTGTTTATTGAGTCAAGCGGACGCCGCAGGCGGAAGGGATAAAGAGTTGTTATGATAGAGTCTCGTTATATGGCCATCTAACGGGGCTATAGGAGAGGTAAAGGTAAGCGGCGCGCGCAATCTTTGTGCCTGCGCAAAGCACGCCGGTGGCTTGGTGAAGAGCATAGTGGGGACCGGCATGTTAGTGTGTGTGTTTGTACGTGTGGAGGGCGAGCCGCTCGCTTGGCCATATATTAATCAGTGCTTCGGTGACCGGCATACGAGGTAGAGCTGTTTTACTGACTGTAAGTTTAAATTATTATTATAGTTGCTGATAAGTTTATTACTATAGTTTATTATTATAAGTATTACCTTTTATTTCGAAGTTTAAACACGGTTATTACTCTAGTTTTTTCCTTTTGTTGTCTGAAAACTATAAAATTTTATCTCTATGAATATTTTACAATTTTGCTTATTTATTTCAAAATAAGATAAAAATCGTTCTATAATCAGCGTTAAAATCTTTTGATACACTTATGCCGACTCTTTGCATTTTAATTTTTAATAATCTTTTCATCGCTAACTAAATACCGACAATGATAGGTCGAGAGAGGGATTCTATCTGGATTTTCCGTTTGACCATTAGAAACTAGTTTGCGCGGTTAAGAATGTTATCAATTGTTTGTTTACGCTTTATTCTTTGTTATTTGAAAATGGTAAAAATTTCAATTATTAATTATACTTTCATCATGTTCCAAATCTTAATGATGAAATCTCGATTCATTACAAAACACTTTGATTATTTTGCTTATTTATTTCAAAATAAGATAAAAATCGTTTTAAATAACAGACGAGATAATGCCGTAACTAAGTTTCACCCCCCATGTTTCTAGTCTATATCACCAAATATCGATCTTACGGAAAAAACGATAAGGAGAAAAGTTGTAGCAAATTCGATTTCCAATAAGTTTGTTCTCATTTATACGTAAAAATCAATAATAAACAAAATAATGCAATAATTAAATTTCACCCCTTCTTTCGGGTTCAAATCGAAAATTATGGATTCTAGGGAAAAAATGATAAGGACTAAAGTTTTTCAAAATGTAATTTCCAACAACTTTGATTATTGTCATTTTCAGTGTAAAATTGAAAATGAACGAGTTTTTTGATAAACGAAAATTCACCCTTAATTTTAAGATGGCGGCCAACGCAAACGGGGTGGATTCCCGAAAATCGAGATTTAGATTCTCAGTGACCCTTCCCGACGATTCGCGAAGAAAAATTGCTACTTTTAATTTTTTTCTATTTCAGCGTTATTTTTTGTCTAACTCGCTTGGACTCCAAGTCCACGTTCATATAACATTTCATAAAAAAAAAAAAATTATTATATGAAATCTACCTTCTTCGCGGGTGAGGCTGAATGGCGGTCATTTTGTTGTAGAGGGTACAGCTGATGCTACGAATGGTGGAGAGCAGAATAAAGCAAGTGCCACTAAAGAGGGTAAAGGCAACAATGATTCTGCCGCCAAAAAAATTGACGCAGTGCCCAGCACCTCCTTGGCCAACACCGATACCATCGAATTATCTCCGCAAGAGAAGTAAAAAAAAAACAGCTGGCAAAGAAGATGAACTCCTCGTCAGACAGTTCGTCAGAATCTAATGACGAGTCAGGAATATCGGATGAGGATGATGACGGAACGTCATCTGATGAAGATTCCTCGCCAGATATGCGCATCCAGGACCAAAGCCAGTGCCAATAAGTAGTTTCATTCGAAAGCTGTAACGCTCTATTTAATATATAAATAAATCAAATATTCCCAAAGTTATTCTCCCTTTTTAATTATCATTAACGCGCTTTTATATATGATGAAAACTCAGTTTTGAAAAATTGGACAAAAATCAATAGCTTCCCAATTTTTAAAAATATTTCATTTTCTTCGCGGGAAGTTTATTTTTTTCTTTTCAATTTAATCAAATACTTTCTTCTTTCTTAATTTTAAATCTATTTTTTTTTCAGTACTCCCTCTATATTCATTGGTTTTCTGTTTAAAATTTATCAAGTGTTTGAGGCATGCACTTTTGGATTTTCCAAGCTTTTCATTGAATTATATTGAGCTAGTGGATTTTCTATTGCTGTGAAAGAAAATCTTGATGGCTGAAAATTATTTTTCTACTTTTTAGCTTAATTTGTTACTTTAGGAAGTTTCATTTGATCGTGGAAATCCTAATGACGACCAATAATTTTAATTGTATATTTCAAAGGGAGCGTCCTATTAAATCCACTCGACAATGGGTTCGGTTCAATCGGACAGTCCAAAGTGAATCTGATTCAGATTTGTCAGTATTCAATAAGTATTGACGAATAGGTACTCATCGGAAAAGTTTTACAGTGATCGTGGAAATCCTAATAACGACCAACAATTATAGTTGTATATTTCAAAGGGAGCGTCCTATCAAATCCACTAGACAATGGGTTCGGTTCAATCGGACAGTCCAAAGTGAATCCGATTCAGATTTGTCAGTATTCAATACGTATTGACGAATAGGTATTTATCAAAGAGGTTTCTATTTGGTGGTGGAAATCCTATCAACAACCACAGTTTTACGCGTATATCTTATAAGGATTGTTGTATTGAATATTTTGAGTGATGTGGTGGTTTTTATTTGGATACTCCATTAATCTTCATAAAATCGACTCTATCATCTGTTAGCACTGGATATCCACGTAAGAAATTTTGATACGTATACGCACCAATAACATTTCATACATCCCAATCAAATTTATCAACTTTAGAGTCGCTATGGGTATGAACAAGGATTTACTGCGTCAAAAGCACAATAGATTCCGACATTTATCTATTTAAATGGAATCTATTGGACATTTTCAACAGGGAAAGGCGCCGTCTCTGCGACGGAAAGCCACGTTCTCTCGCGAGAACTCTGCAGTCTTTGAGACGTTGGGCTGCGATACGTTGGACGTAATAATACGGAAGTCCAACGTCTCGCAGACTGCAGCGTTCTCGCGAGGGAACGCAGCGTTCCGTCGCAGAGACGGCGCCTGTCTTTGGATACGGGTACTCACCGTTCTGCCGCTTGGCGCTGAGGCATTCCCGAAACCTTTTCCGTGTAGGCTAGGTAGCAACCCCCCCCCCCCCCCCCCCCCCCCCCCCCTTCTTCTCCTCTGCCCATCGGTGGAAGTTTTTTGAGACGTGAAATTTTCTAACAGATGAAATACAATTTTAACATGGTGCAAGTGGTGCAGGAAAAAAAAACGCAAATATAATTTTGGACCCGCACGCAAAGATTTAAACCCGACTGGTTACGGTTCTGCACACGACTCAGTCAGGTGCTATCGAAAAATAGCGAATCCTGGTGCAGCACCACACTGAGTACTGTTTAGAACACGACTTATTACTGTGCCCACACGACTCATTCATGTGCGCACACGAATGGTTTGTATTCTAAACAGTGCTCAGTGTGGTGCTGCACCAGTATGCGCTATTTTTCGCTAGCACCTGACTGAGTCGTGTGCAGAACCGTAACCAGTCGGGTTTATATCTTTCCGTGCAGTTGCCGCCCGCGATTCTGCTGCCTCTGAAATATTGCCGCCCCAGGCTATAGCCTAGTTAGCCTGTGCCTAAATACGGCGCTGGCTACACGGAAAAGCAACATTTAACACAACGTACTTATCATATTTTTATTATTTTTTCAACTGATTGAATTCATTTTGCATAACTTATATAGCCTATGTTACTCGGGAAAACCTAAAGAACAATTTCGTATAAGGTTCATCCAAATCGGTCCACTGGTTCTCGAGTTTAGCGGTAACAAACATACAAACATACAAACATACAAAGCCTTTTATATATGTAGTAGATAGATAAACTTATACATAATTATATACGATTATATATGATTATATATGATTATATATGATCATATAACATTTTTTTTCCCCGGGTAAACATGGAATCCATCACTATTCCACGTACAATTATGAAGGCATCCGTTGTTGAGCGTTGGAACATAACCCTGAAAAACTCGATGTGGATGGCTTTTACCGCTAATGGTTCGTATGAATGGGTGAATATGCATCATCGATTGGTTGCAGACTACAATAAACGTGTAGACAGAACAATTGGGATGTCACCGCAAAAAGTTACACCAGCTATCGCCAAGAAACTTCTTAAAACCGTATACAGCAACATAAAAATAGCCGGTCCAGCAAAGATGAAAATTGGTGACTTTGTACGAATCAGTAAATACAAAACTGTGTTTGCTCGAGGATTTATACCTAATTGGTCTACGGAAGTATTCAAGATTATCAAAGTGTGAGTCACCAATCCAGTGACGTATTTGCTCGAAGATTCTCGTGGACAGCCTATTAAGGGTGGATTTTATGAACATGAATTAAAAATAGCTAAATATCCCGATGTGCATCTAGTGGAAAAAATCTTACGTAGAAGAGGGAATCAAGTATATTTTAAATGGTTAGGGTTTGATTCATCACACAATTTATGGATAAATAAGAAAAATGCTTTATAATTGTAATAATGTATTTTTAACATTCAATAATCAGAAAAATCAATCAATTGCTGCAACCTTTTTCTGAATCACCTTCCAACTCACTCGTTATACTATAATGACCCCACCGCAACGGGTCAGTGGAATTGTGAATTACATAACTGTCACGGCAAATACAAGCAGCAACGAACTCACACAACCTAACGTGTCACTGACGTGTTCACCTCAGAGCACTGTTTGTAAATTCAACTGACCGCGAAATGTCCAACGTAATCCGTGTGAACACACTCGTAGATACCTCACATTAAACTCTTGTATATATGTACTGTATCGTCCAGCCTACTCAGCTGTCCAAAAGGCAGTATCCCTCAGACGCTGCTCACTAGTAGCAGCATATTGAATAAAAGTTATACTCAAACTAAAGGCATGTGTTTTACTCGAATCAAATCGGTCTCACCCTTCTAATTCCGTATTCCTACGTCTATCAGCATTCTAATAACGTTATGTAGCTCAAGGCTATTTTTGTCTCACATACTGAATATACCTTATGCAACTTTGAACGTGGATTGCTGCTGTTTGTTCAAGTCACGGCTCGTATTTAGGCAATCCAAATAATCGGCAAACGTTATTCCTCTCTGTACGACACAATTTTTTACTCCCTTAGCTTTTTCAACCTCTTTTTCATTAATTCTAATTGAATACATTTTAGATCTTAAATCGACAAACTCAGTCATTATATCACCATTATTTTCATCTTTCATCAGTCCCGGGACTTTTTTATTTCTGAGGGGAATACCATACAAATTACTTGGATTATAGTCACTTGTGTCAAATCTTTCAATATCACGCTTCATTATTTCATAAATATCGTCACATTTTATTTCATATATTAAACTGTCAGTGTCAGTATAGAGTAGCTTGCACTGATCTTGGAATTGCGGTCTCATATATTCGTGGTGGAACGCGTATAGGCAGGTTTTAGATAAATCTAAGATACACATCCCAACATAGATTGGTTTGAAGATTTTCACCTTTAACCTCCGCAATTCTATTGCAACGACATTTTCAGAAAATATTGTTCGCCGATGAAAATTGGGTTTTGCAATCAATGATTTTGCTCCATATCGCCCCTCCCACTCACTGATCAATTTTATGTCCACATGATTTCGCACATTTTCCATTGTTTTACCAAATACTACATTATTCATTAATTTGAATAAATTCTTTTAAAAATTATTCTTGGCACGTGTGCGCAAACTTGTATTTAAACCAATACATGAACCTAGCCAAGCCGACTGCTCGAACCGTAAAATTCGATGTATTTTACATAATTTCAGACCCTGGTTCAAACACTGTTTGAAATTTCTGTAGTAAATGATGTATCGTGTTTTATTATGCAAAGTTGCAAGCAGTTTAACATCCTTTGTATTTAGAGCGTTGCTATGGGTGGGGCAAAATGGTAAATCTTTATGAAGATCATGCAATTCCTTAGGGTATTCTAAATCAACTTTCAGAATATATCCTATTGAAGCGCCATCGGAAATCAGTAACGCATCAAATTGCGATACATCTGCAAGCCATTCAAATTTACCAGTAGGCAAATGCTGAGACATCGCCCAACCATATAAATTATTCACATCAAAGTGCATTAAATATTTTTGAGATGCATTTACGTCATAACACTTCATATACCTATTATTAGCGCATACCTATTTGAGCACTGACTCAAACCACCTCGTATACCTCGTTCTAAAAATAATAACATATCTACAGGGTGTCCCATTTGAAATTTCGCATTAGAATATCTCTGAACCTAGAGCTGCTGTTGAAAAATGTTTGGGATAAAAATTGTTTGGTTCGAAGGGGGACACAAACTTGTAATATCAGATCAGTTGTAATTATCACTGCTTCGGAGATACGAACACAAAGTTGATTTTTTTGAATTGCAAGTACTTTTTTTTCAGGATAGAAAACGTACCTCACGTTAAGAAAAATTCAACCATATGTGGGAAAAGTTCATGTCGTTCACGCTCCGTGACTTACGGCTACGCGAAGTTCTCAAATCCTCAAATGCCTGCGATTATCGGGACAGGTGTTAGGAGTTTATTGGACAGTATTTAGGAGTTTATTAAATGTTCAAACACATTGCCTCCTGTCTGAACGCAAAGTTGCAGACGACGATGGAATTGCTGGAGTGTGGCGAGAAAGGTACTACGCTGGATATTACGACAAGCAGTTCTTATCCTTCGTTTCATGTTTTCCCGTGTTGGTGGTAATCGGATAGGAGGCAATGTGTTTGAACATTCAATAAACTACTGAATGCTATCCAATAAACGCCTAATGCCTGTCCCGATGATTGCAAGCATTTGAAGATTTGAGGATTTTGCGTAGCCGTAAGTCACGGAGCGTAAACGGAATACACTTTCTCCACATATGGTTGAATTTGTCTTAACGTAAGGTACGTTTTCTATCCTGAAAAAAAGTACTTGCCATTTGAAAAAATCAACTTTGTGTTCGTATCTCCGGAGCAGTGATAGTTAGAACTGATCTGATATTACCAATTTGTGTCCCCCTTCGAACCAAACAATTTTTATCCCAAACATTTTTCAACAGCAGCTCTAGGTTCAGAGATATTCTAATGCCAAATTTCAAATGGGACACCTTGTATATCGGTCAACAACTCTAAACAAATTTTCGTATATGTATATAGTGACTCTATCGTTCGTAATATGTTAATTCATGAGAATTTATCGGACGAACGAACCAAATTTTTAACTAAGTCATCTAACTGAGGAAGACTTCTCTAATTCGAGAGTACAATCCACAGAAAAGACCGAAAAAAACACGGAAAGTGCATCCAATCATTTTTCAAGTAAAAATTCCTTCAGCCCGGGTTTGAACCGGGACCTCCGCATTTGTACTGCGACGCCTTGTCCAATTAGACCACTGAAGGACTGAACGGAGGTGCTGGAAGAACTGTGCGGAGGTCCCGGTTCAAACCCGGGCTGAAGGAATTTTTACTTGAAAAATGATTGGATGCACTTTCCGTGTTTTTTTCGGTCTTTTCTGTGGATTGTACTCTCGAATTAGAGAAATCTTCCTCAGTTAGATGACTTAGTTAAAAATTTGGTTCGTTCGTCCGATAAATTCTCATGAAATTTTCGTATACTTGAGCATTGCATCCCACGTCAGTCCTGGAAGTGTAAAATAATATGCAGGATCCAAATCGTACGTCCTCATGCAACTTTTTCTGAAACTTTCAATTACGTCTGCCAAGAGTAAAACATCTGTTTTCAAATACAAATCGCTGTATTCACCCAACGTCTTTATGTTGAATGATTCCCAAACATTAATAGCGTGTAAATAATCCTCATCTGAAATATCAGTATTTGTTAATCTGTTGTAAAATTCTCCCCGCAGTGGTAGAGTAGTATCAGCTAGCCTATTAAGTGAGTTCAGGTAATCATAGGGGAACACACCTTTTCGCGTCAGGAGTTTGAATTTAGCTGAACTAATGTCACTGAAATTTTGTCTTAATATTTTCAATTCATCAATTTCCAAATATGAACTAAGTTCGTCTAAGCTGGAATTCAAAAATTTGAATGAGTCGATGAATCTCAACTTAAAACTACTGTCCCCCCTAACCTCCTTTGTGAATGAAATGTACTTTTCTTTATTGAGTGCCAATAAATAACTTTTCCTTCGAATGTTGTCATGAGTTCTGTTATAATAAAATGTACATCGTAACCAGTCATATTATGGAGTACGATTGGAATAATCCGATCATCTTGATAATTCAAATTACACCTCCCGTGCGCGGGACCTCTATATCGGCCAGTAAAGTGGCAATGATCGCGAACACGTAGGGTTATATCAGTAAGCGGACCTCCGCAGATGTGGCAGATTGTTGCGTTCCTATACTGCAAATTTTCTGTTTTAGTTAAATTATTCATTTTAACAGGATTTTGGTAGATTGTTTCCAGGTCAGTGGCCATTGTTTGCAGTTCCTTAACAAACCATCCTGATGGGTGGGGGCCTCGATATGATTCGTACCTTGATCGCGAATTATCGAATGAACAATGAAAATAATATCCAACACTGAATGCTTCATGCTGTTGGTATGCATGGGACTTCCCATTAGTCAACTCTTCGGTTGGTAGTTCATTCAGCAGACATTCAAAGTCGGCGTACACTATAAACGGCACAAACTCTTTCCGGATATAATTTTTGAACTGCAACCACTTAGTTTCGTCTGTAGGAAGCTCTATCGCACAGTTATTCAATTCGGTGCAATCGACACTGTGATCACTTAAGCGTACTTCACTATAAAACACATGTAAACACCTATCACAGATGAATTTTTTACTTTTATTCTTTGATATCTGTTTCGACAGCAATCTAGAGAGATTTTAATCCAACAAAAGTGCGATTTGCCACTTCTGTTATGGATCATAAGTAAATTGATGTGTGTGACTTTTTTATCTCTAGTTAAATACAATGGTTCGATTCCGATGTATTTTCCACGTTTAAATTCTAGAATGAAAACATTTACGGACATCGTATTCATTTTCTCAAACTTTGGTATTTGTTTGAGTGTCATTGGAAATGAAATCCCGGTCAACTTCAATATCCCTGAGAAATGTGGATACGAACTTAGTCGATCCGAATGATGCGTTGCGGGATGTAAAGCTGAAACGATTGCCCAGGCAAAGCATGCATCATCTTGCGAACGAACATTTATCACTGCTCTTCGAATTTTAACCGCAGCAGGTAATTCAACAAAACTCGACGCAATGAGAGGTTCATATCGATTCACATTGACTTCTAAATTAATAAGCCTACTCAGTACCCAGCCGCTATCCCTCTCCTGAAATTCCTCCATCTGAGTTATTATGGGTGTGACAACGTGGTTCGAATACCATTCCTGCAGATTTGTTGTTGAAAGCAGCTGTCTATTCGCCGTGTTGAAGCATTTTATCTCGGTTTTCTCTTTCAATAGAAAATCTCCGTTAAGCGCCGTATTTACTTTGATGCAGTTGTGCTTCCGTAGTGCATTTTTAATACGAATAATCACCAGATATTTAGCATCTTCTAAAAATTGTTTTGGATCTATGTGCTGTATATTGATCACTAGTCCAGTCCGAATTCTTCCTTTGAATGCTGATTCAGTATCCTGCCAGCATATTCGACTGCTTCGCAGACGCGGTGTGGTGTTTCCAATTCCTCTACCCGTCCTGACCCGTTGCTGCACTAAAACTTTGAGACTTCAATCAACCAATTCTTGACTCCAAACTGTGTTTGAGTCCACACGATAAATTGGATTTCTTCAGTGCTCTCTTCAACAAACGTATTGTAACATCGTAATGGTGAATCCATCTCTCAATCTTTTCAGCACTCCTCAAACTCGTTATCATTCGGAACATATCAGTCAATTCATCTTCTATCTCAATCGATAAATCTGATACTGCAGCCATTTTATAATACTAACACGAGCGTTTATTTCTGAATGTGGCTGTGTCCGACGAGTAATGCCGTATTTATCTCGAATGATTTTTTCGTGAAGCAACTGAACCAATATGGAACCTGTGCTATAAATAATCGACCGTGAAAATTGAAAAATCGATTGAAAAAAATTGTGATGATTACCTGTCACGTAAGAATTCCGAGCTAATGCACACGAAAGTTGCACTCACCCGCTATAGAACCTGTGCTACAATCGACCGTGAAAATTGATTGAAACGTATCCGAGGAAGTTCATTGTCACATTAATGAGATGAGTCATAAAAATGTATCGTGCAAATTGATTGTCTCATCACCAGCGTAAAGGCGCGGGTTAGAACTTTGGGAAAAAAGGAACTCCGGGGCGAAAGGTAAAGGCGGGGTCATTTAGGGCCGATTCACACTATAGATCCGCTCACTGTCCGCTCTAGCCTCGCTCTCGGTTCGATCACGAGCCTAATGCATTCACACTTGTCGATCAAGCTTCGTTCCTGAGACAATCAGTTTACATCAGATAATAATATAATAATATATAATATAATTCATAATTTTTGCCGTGAAAAAATGTCGAAATATTTAAAAGTAAAGGAATTAATGATGATTGCCTTAGCGCTAGATGACAAAAAAACGGAAACTGGAAAGCAAAAAAAAAAAAAAAAAAAAATATCGCGAAGGAAAGATAAGAAAAGAGGACTCTGGGCTTATCCGAGTCCAATTGATAGGGAATTAGAAGGGAAGACACTGTATTTTGCTGCGGCTCATTACAATGTTATTACGGCTAGATGAAAATTAGAATTGCTTTGAAGATCGTGCCTGGACCTTTACCGCAATGCCAGTGATTCACAATATGGGTCAGGTATCGGAACAGTACAGGCTCGATTCGGTCAAATATTGTCTCGACTTGATTTTGCCTGACCGAAACTGGAACGAGACGGGAACGCTACCCATAGTGTGTATACCACCATTAAAAACAACGAAACAATATTTTACTGGACCGAGGCGGGAGCTAGAGCGGACCGTGAGCGGACCTATAGTGTGAATTGGCCCTTACTCACCCGACCTAAGTGGTCCAGTAGCCCCACTGGTCTAGTATCCCCCTAGATACTCTACTAACATTTGCGTTCATCCGCTCAGATCAACGTTTATTTTCTAACAGCCTAAAGTCCGCTGGGCCGTTAGACCTTTGGCCGGCAATTAGGCGAACGGCCTGACTCAATCCGGCGGTTAGACGAATATCATCACTGACATGGAGAATTCGTCTATTGGCCGGCATTTAGCAAACGGCCTGATTTTTCTAAACGCCTACGACATATTTATCAGCTCAAAAAATTCAAATCATACTGCCAAAGCGAAAAGAAGCATGATAGATGATTAGATCTTAGGTTAAAATCGATAAAGTTCACTTAGGTTACCATAATTGAAGCTCAATTAGCTCAGAATCCATAGATTTGACTAGATTTAGAAAATTAAAAAAAAAAAGATGGCGGCGACTCCCCCTTTTTCCCCCCCTCCCAGCGGGCGGCCATTTTACGGGGGGCTATAAAATAGGATCCATACTGCACCCTCTCTACTGACGGTAAGCGTTAGCGATTCTTACCCATGCTAATTTGAATCCGGCAACGGCCGTCAGCCATCTTGCCTTGATACAGCCACAAGGCTAATTAATCTTTTGGGAATCGAATTAAGCCGATCTTCGACCGGTAGGCCGTCACCAGTGTCCCCATGTAATAGAGTGAATAGTTCGAGTCGTTATTTTATAGAAAATTCGGGTATTTTATCGTTTGTTCGAGTTCATATCATTCGTACACGAGTGCGAGAAGGATAGATTTAGTCCGTCACCGTCGCGCTCTCTTCTTCCTGAGGGGAGAGACGAAGCTCGAGGCTCTGCCGAGCCGTATTATTATTATTTAGATTTCGAGTCTCAGTTTTAGGGTTCATAATTTTTATTAAAATCGAATATTTATCGTGCTAGGCGCAGAGTTAGGTTAAGTTAATTTTAAATAATTTTGTAAATAATAACTCTTTTGCGTAAGATTTCTTTAACGGCAGGCTTCGCCTCTCGGAGGCGAGCTAGCCGCCGTATAACGGCTAACGACTTAATAATCGAGTATTAATCCGTGTAAATTTATCTGATTCGCGAGCCTTCCGATTCTGTACGTTATTTATTCTGTTATTTTGTTATTTGATTGTTTCGTTAATATTCCGAGCCTTAGGCCGTACTATTTTTATCTTATTTATTATTTCGAGCCTTAGGCTCTTGCATCGTTAGTTTAAGGTTGTTAATTTTCCCTCGGGGAGCGTAACTAGTGTTTTAGCTAGATTATTGTCCTATGAGGACCTGATTTGTCGAGTTATTTATTTTTGCTATATTTTTTTCTTGTTATTGCTATCCTACGTGGAAGCTGTTAATTATTTATTATTTTAAAACTAGTCAAGCGTGGCCAGGTCGCCTTTACACGACCTGGGAAGCGATTCTCGATCTTTTGGCGTTAGTTAACGACCTTTTGTTTGTTATATAACAATCAAAAGGTCATTAACTACACGTTAGGGGAGAGCGGGGTAACGCCGGACGGCGGGTAATTCCGGACACGATTTTTCAGGTCCGCGTTACAGGTTAAAAATCATTTGTCACGTGATACGCATATCATATGACATGGTCCAATGGCTGACATCGAGAATAAGCCTGGGAAGCTTTTGTTTGATGAGTATCAAGACTCAGTGCTTTAAGATTCAATTTTTAGTGGCTATATTGCAGCGTATAACAATCAGACCGTACGAGATAGCAAAAATCCGAGTACGCTGAGCTGAAGTACTGAGTTTAATCTTTCGAACGCCATGTAAGTCTAATTAATTTACTATTTGTCGAAAGCTATATTTTTAGGTTATTGTCAAACTGCAGTATGGGGCAATTCCGGACACAATTGCTCCTGGTGTCCGGTATCACCCCCGATACCATATCTCTATGTAATTGTTAAAATCGTATGTCTAGTTAATCTTCAACGCAAAGTAAAATGTAATTGCTTCAATTGTAGAATAAAATGGTGCGGCAATACGTACGGAAAACTGAGAGAAGCACGTGGGAACCTGCTGTTTTGAACCGAGCGATAACGGAAGTTTCAGAAGGACGAATGTCTTTGAGAACAGCAGCTAGCGAATTCGGTATTCCGAAATCGACGTTGAGCGACCGTATATCAAATGGAAGTTTTAAGGAGCCCCTTACTGGAAGAAAACCCGTGTTAACATACGAAATGGAGAAGAAATTAGCAGATTATGCTGTCAAAATGAGTGATTGCTTTTATGGATTAACGCCGATCGATTTACGAAAACTTGCTTTCCAGTTTGCCGAACTAAAAAAGATTCCTCATACTTTTAATCGCAATACTATGATGGCAGGTAAAGATTGGTTGAAAGGATTCTTGACTCGATGGCCAAATCTCAGCACACGCAAGCCTGAGGCTACAAGCATGAATAGGGCAAAGGGTTTTAACAAAGAGGAAGTACAGCTGTTTTTCGACAACCTGGAGAAAATTCTTGTTGAATATCATATCCCTCCTTCGAGAATAGATAATGTCGACGAAACAGGCATTTCTACGGTGCAAACTCCCGATAATATAATAAGCCCGAATGGACAGAAACAGGTCGGAAAAATTGTCAGTGGCGAGAGGGGAGTTACTACTACCGTAATTGCTTGCATCAGTGCCATAGGATCTTACATACCGCCTATGTTTGTTTTCAAGAGGAAAAACGAAACGATCTATTAATGAATGGAGCACCATCCTGCTCAATATACGCAGTGACCGATTCCGGCTGGAGTAACGAGATGATTTTCATAGATTGGTTGAAACATTTCATTTCGATCAGTGGAGCATCTACTACTGCGAAGGTACTGCTGATTCTAGACAACCATGGCAGCCATAGCACACTACAGGCTTGGAAGCTGTGCAGAGATAACGGCGTAATAATGCTTTCGCTTCCTCCGCATTCATCTCATAAGATGCAACCCTTAGATCTAACGATATTTGGGCCGTTGAAGAAAGCCTACAACTCCGAATGTGACCAGCACATGAAGCTCACGCGTAAAGCTATTACACAGTACCAGATCGCCGAAATATTAAAAAAGGCTTATCAAAGGATAGTCAGTCTGGAAAAAGCCAAGAATGGTTTCCGAGCTGCCGGGATTGTACCCTTCAATCGAAATATTTTTCCGGATGAAGATTTCATGCCCAGTTTGGTTTTTGGGACAGCTGAAACAAGCAATGCAAGTACCTCCTCAACCGCTGTATCAGGCGTAGAATCCGTTATTGAGACCAGCACTACATTGAGATCTTCAGTCCAACCTGTGATTGAGGAGTTGTTTGCTTTACCGTTTGAAACAACTGCCCCAGCTAGTGGCAGTCGCATCAACAAACGGAAGGGACACTCGGAAATTTTAACGTAATCACCTAAGAAAGACCAATTGGAAGAAAGAGAAGTGAAGCGAGCCAAGAAAAACGAAGAATTACGAAGAGTGACTGCAGCAATAAAGAAGATGAATGAAGAAGCAAAGAACAGAAACGAATCAATCAAGAATAAAGGCAAGCAATCAAAGAAAAAAGGAGCAGAATTGAAATCGAAAAACGAAAAATCAAAGGGCAAGCAAGACAAAGCAAAAAAGTCAACAGCAGGTCTGCGATCCAAATCGTCCCAAGATGAAAATATGAATAGGTGGAGTTGCATTACTTGTAACGAAATATTTGTTCATCCTCCAAAAGAGGACTGGATTCAGTGTGGTACTTGCGAGGAATGGTGCCACGAACGATGCGCGGGAAAGAACGCCGGGTCCAGTACTTTTGAATGCTTCAAATGCAAGGAAAATAATTAATACTCCAGCTCAAATACATGGCCGGCATTGCCCCACGGGGTGTCCGGCATTACCCGCCTCTGTCCGAACTTACCCCATCGTGCAATTATCCTTTCAAATATTTATATTGTTTTTCAAAAAATTTTTAAAAATGTTATATTTTCAGATTATTGAATAATAAAGTACATATTTTAAGAAGACATCTTTGTTTTTTTATCTAAAAAAGTATTTTGGCCTAGACGTTGCAAAATCTAAAAGTGTCCGGCTTTACCCTGCTCTCCCCTACCGACCGGCGTTAACTAACGCCAAAAGATCGAGAATCGCTGCCCTGTAGCCGTTTATACCCGAGCAGAGTACCTCCGGGTACACGATTTGTTAATTTCTATTTTTCTATTTTTCTATTTTACTTGAATAAATTCTATTTTCTTTATTAAATTCAAATATATCGAGTCGTTAATCAACGCCCTGCTAATCCTTCAAAATCCCGACCCCTCTCCGCGGTACTGACGCTAGCCGGCGCTCAAGTACTCGTAGTTCGTATTGTTTTTTTTTTTTTTTTTTTTTTTTTTTTTTCAGAAAGTGGCGGTTATACGCCTGGCGCCCAGCATCTTGCATTAATTATTAATTTTGGCCAATTGTCGAGTGGACGGTTCTCTGAGCCTAGCTATCCGGTCTAATCCGAGGACTAATAAAAATCTACGTCACAAATTGCAATGTTACAACGCAAATACTTTTGGTCAGCAATTGGACGAAAAGGAACTTGATTTGCCGAGAGGTACGAGTGCACTCCCCGGAAGTGACATTCGAACTCCCTGTTTTTTTGTCGGTGATGATGCATTTCCATTATCCTCTAACATGATGAAACCATATCCTGGTCATGGTTTGGACGAAGCAAAAACAATTTATGATTACCGGCTATCACGAGCTCGCAGGGTCATAGAAAATGTCTTTGGTATCCTTTCTTCCAAATGGCGAATTTTCAGGAAGCCGATAGCTCTTCACCCCCGACAGCACTGATTATATCATACTTTCAGCAATATGCCTGCACAATATGTTGAGAAAAAGAGATGTCGAACAAGACCCGCCTAGATTATATTGCCCGCCCAATTTCGCTGATTAGGAAGATCAGCACGGAGTTGTTCAACCAAGTATGTGGAGGGAAATGAGAGGCTGTTTGCAAGATTTACCTCACTTCAAATGCCAAACGTTGACCAGAATGGTACAGAGATCAGAAATGAACTGAAAAGATATTTTTCATCATTCTAACCTCAAAATCGCAACTCCGTCGCGATTTCTAGGCAATCCTGATAAAAAATAATGATGGTTACTTGTACGTAAAGGCTTTTTGACAAACCTCGTTACAGCACTCGCCTTCGGCTCGTGCCGTAAACCTCTCGTTTCGTCAAGAAAGCCTTTTCTTACTCGTAATGAAATGTACTATTCTGACACCAGAAGGAGAAGTGCCATGGCAATACGAACTAGGGCTGTAAGGTTTAACCGGTTTAACCGGCCAAGGTGGTTAACCTTAATAATTAACTGATGGTTTAACCGGTTAACCGATTAACTGGCGAAGGTGGTTAAGCTGGTTAGTGAGAATAAAGTGTTATAATCAAATCATTGCTATTTAACGATAAATTCAAATACTAAAATTTTAGACAAGATCGGGATGTCTCGCCTTCTACCGAAGACAAAACATCGCGATACCAATAATTCTCCATTTCATTATTCTTATTAATCTTCAGTTTCTGCGAACTACAGTGGAGAGTAGTTCAAGATTAGACACCTTGCCTTTTGCGCTCATGCCTTTGAGACACTTTAACGGCGTCCTATACGCCTATGCTAAAATACCTTGCGTCAGCATCTCGCTGACTGATGGGTAGCAACGCAAGTTGCGATATTCGGATCTTCACTCTTATTCTAAACGCCAAACAGCTTGTATCAATAATAAAGCTCCTTCAAATTTGTCTTCAAAACCAATTAATTTGTTATAAACCCGTCCCCACACAACAGTGGTGTCAGAAGCGAGATATTGGATTAAAGACAATAATTAGAAAACAGAGGCCGTTGTAATAAATCAACGTTAACAAAAATCACTGTGCGTGGATTAACACATAATTCACCGTTGTACGAAATCAACGGTAACAAAACCCTATTCGTTGTTATACATCAACGTTAACAAAAATCACTGTGCGTGGATTAACACATAATTCACCGTTCTACGAAATCAACGTTACCAAAACCCTATTCGTTGTTATACATCAACGTTACCAAAATCACTGTCCGTGGATTGACATATAATTTACCGTTACACGAAATCAACGTTAACAAAACCCTGTGAAGTGACCAACAAACCAAAGTATACCGAAGTTACATTACGTGCCCTATATGAAGAGGCGCTCAAGAAACCTCAAGATCCGTCAAGACATAAACGCAAGAGGATTCCAGTAAACCAACACCAAAGCAACCAACTACGGATCCGACGGTACAGCGAACTCGAGCTTTCAACACTGATAACGTTATGCATTGGCTCACCCTACTGTTACTGTAAGTCTTACGAACTAGCAATAGTAATATTCGAAATTTGTAATTGAAATCCTAGAAAATGCCAGTATCAGCTGAAAAATTAGCCAAACTCCTTCCCGTGTTTACCGGAAAAGATATTAGCGGCAGAGAATTTATTGACAAATGCGATCGCGCGATCAAACAATGCATTACTACAGAATCAGAAGAACTTCACGAATATATGGGCAAATCTCTGAAACCTCGAATTTTTATGTCACTCTACATTCTTTATACTAATACATCATTTTTACCCATTTATCAGTGAAAAATCAGGTTGTATATGTTGTGTAGATGATGTGAATACAAAAAAAAAATACTAGCGCACAAATTTTCAAGTCAAAAATGCATATGATACACATATAAAATAGCGAAATTGACACATTCGAAGATGTCACTCCCTCATTTTTATTTTATTTTTATGCTGTAAAATTTGGTGCATTAGTTGGTAATGTTTGAATTGGTGATGAATTGAAAGCATTAAGAGAGCAGAATAGAATGCAACATGTTAGAAGTATGTGCTCACAATAGGAGAAAAGTTATGAAGAGTCAAAGTGGTGTGACTACTTTTTTAAACTTGTGATATTTATGACTTTTATAGCGCACCGTGGTTGGTGCGTACCTGAAATCGTTATCAGACAACATCGATCGTGTTCTAGGGCACAAAAGAAATAAATCTAGACGTGACAGGATTATGTGCTCGCATGAGGGGGTAGTTAAAATACATCTTATTGAAAAGTAGACAATACGTGCACCGAAGTAAAAACGCATACTTTTTATTGGCACATCGTCTGCTGATGAAAAATCTAGCTGAATACATTTGTGCACTGCTGTTTAGTACACTATTGAATCAAAATTCACCCGCACCATCTCCTTAACAATTATTCAAGAAGTTACGGAGCGAAAAGTAAATGCGAAAAATCCAAGATCATACAATTACACGCGTTAGGTGAGCGGATCCACGTCACCTCACTCAAAAAAAAAACCGTCAAATCACAGAACTTTGCGCCATTCAAAATATCTGTAGTACTATGGAAAAAAAAATACAACTTCAAGGATTTCGAAAAAAATTTAAAAATGGCAGATTTGGAGCTATGTTAATTTTCATAAACCGCTGTTGCACCGCTATGTTTGAAAATTCATATCTCCGAAAGTATCAATCGGAGCAGACTGACCCTGGAATCATTTTGTTCGCAAAAGAATGCGCTTTCATACAAAACACTTAATTATCACCTTATTTGTATTTTTCATCACCTTATTTTTCAAAAATGATTCGAAAATCACAAAAATATGAAAAAACCGTTGATAATGATTGGTGCGTTGCTTCAAAACGTTGCACCACGTTAGATTCTGTATTCTAACAGCTGACGGGACGTATACTCAAAATTTCAGACATGTGCTCAAGAATTGAAAATGAAAAAAAATTCCTTAAAAAAATTCGAGGTTTCAGAGATTTGCCCATATACGTATCAAAATCACTGGTAAGGCATATGAAAGGATTCAAAATAGGGAAATTAAAGACTACGATACTCTGAAAAAGGAGTTACTACTGTTTTATGGAGCCAAGGGAACAAATAGACAATGGGAATTGGAACTAAGTATCTGTAGGCAACGCCCCGGGGAATCTGTCGATTCCTTCTATCAAAGAATAGAAAATCTGTGCATAAGAGTAGTAGAATCTGGTCCGGTAAGAACTAAGGAAGAGACTGTATTTTACGAGAAAAACATTACGACAAAAGCACGAGACTGTTTCATTTACGGACTTAACGAAAAACTACGTGACATCCTAAGATTAAAAAACCCTAAAGACTCACTTCAAGCTTACAATTGGGCCACAGAAAAAGAAAAATTGAGGGCACCCGAAAATCAAATAACTTATCTTGCAAAAACCGCTGCTACTAGTAGAACTGATCCCGTTTGCCAAAATTGCAATAAGATCGGGCACACAGCAAAAACCTGTTTTAAGAAACAGAGATCCGAACCAATAAATACCATTGAAGCAGGTTATAGTTCAGAATCCGATCAGTACGCAGACTTAGACCACCAATCAGAAAACAGCTGCTCACAAAACTGTTCCGAAATCATAAATGGCTATGACTCTATAACAGAAGAGATTACATGCGACGAATGCCAACGAATCTATCCTATCGATAGTTCCAGAATTAAGGGGGGAAACACATGGAAATTTTTTCAAAAAAGTTTTTTTTTTTTATTTCACGAATCGATAGTTCAACATCTTAAGAATATTCTCTGAAAATTTCGTTGTGATATCATGAATACTTTCGATGTTATGGCCGGAGAACTGAGCGACCGCGCGCGGAGTAGGTATGACGCCGCTCGCCGGGAGACCGACTCGTTCTTTTTTTTTTTTTTTTTTTTTTTTATTCACGAGGAAGGTCCACTTTATGGTCCCGGAATAGCGGAATAGCCTTGAAACACCTATAAGGTACCAGACACCAGACTTTGATTTTCCGTTGCCCAAAACTTTAAACGCGATTTTCTCGAAACTGCATTTTCGCAATCTGCCGCAGCGATAGAAAAAAAACTATTCATCCGATTCACTGCAACCAAATTTTTTTAGACACGTCATTGCAAACCGTTGTCGATCAACCTCCAATATCTCGAAAAAAAATAATTTTTTAAATGCATTTTGCATAAAAATGTTCGTTGAAAATCCGATCTTTTTTTTCTGAGTGCCGCCATTTTTACAATATTCAACATTTTTAACTTTTTTTAGGTTTATCGACAGCGTACTTTCATACAGAATTTAATGGTTTTTCAAATTTTTGATTCAGATGAAAAATAAAAAAACTACAGCTGCCGCAATTTGCCGTCGCGGGAAAAATTCGTTTAACCACAATTGGTTGCGGTCAGCTGATGAATAATTATTTTCCATTGAAAAAAATGTTTTTCAAGTCTTCGAATATCAAATAAAATAGCCTCCAAAGTTAAAAACGATTGGTGTAGTACTGACTTCAGAAAAAAATCCCGGAATTCCTCGTCATTTTTGACCGTTTCTATGTATTTCCCCCCTTAAGTGCTTATTTTGTAAAAAGCCCGGCCATATAGAAAACAAGTGTTTCAAAAAGAAAGCTATGTTAGCCGCGAAAACTAATCAAAACCATGTAGGAACCTCGAATTTTGGGGAACGGACTGCGTCGACGAGCGGAACGAAGTCCGTAATAGAAAACCGCTCAACACAAACGGCGGAAAAATAGAAATACCAGAACATAAGATAAATTTAATCGGGTCACCAAATAACGTAATTTTGTCAATACCCGAGTTGAATCAACCTAAAACCTTGTTGATGTTAGACACTGGAGCCTACCCATGTTTGATCAAGAAGAAATTTATTATAAATTCATCACAGATAAACCCACAAGAGCGGATTAAATTAAAGGGTCTAGCTAGTGACTCACAAGCATATACGTTAGGAACCATTGAACTTACACTCGATGGAGGAGACGAAGTGAGGCCGATCAAATTTCACGTAGTAGACGATTCCTTAGACATAACGCAAGATGGTTTAATAGCCAACCACCTCTTAACCCAATTCAATAATGTGCTGATCAGTTATAGATGCAGAGGCATGGCATCGAACCACAAAGAGTTTACAGAATTCTAGACTCCGAAACTGACAAGATACATTCAGTTAATTGTATAAACGAAAATACTTCAGCTGACAGAATCAAAAAATTAAAAGACGCATTAAGATTAGACCACTTAAATTTAGAAGAAAAGCAAAGTATAGTAGAAGCTTGTACCAAGTTTACCGAACTCTTCTATCTAGATGGGGACACATTACCAGGTACGCAAGCCCGTACCCACAAAATTAAAACTACCGATGACACACCGGTTCATGTTAGACAATACCGGTACCCTGAAATCCACAAAACAGAAATAGATAGACAAATGGAAGATCTCCTAAATAAAGGAACAATTTGAAATTCAAACTCACCATGGAACTCACCCATCTGGGTGGTACCAAAGAAACTAGATTCATCGGGGATTAAGAAGTGGAGAATAGTCGTAGACTACCGAAAATTGAATGATAAAACAATAGGGGATGCTTACCCGCTACCGAATATAGTAGATATCCTAGACCAGTTAGGAAGCTCTAAATACTTCACCGTACTCGACATGGCCAGCGGGTTTCACCAAATTCCAATGAATCCCGACGATATGCATAAAACCGCGTTTTCCACCCATAAGGGACATTTCGAATTCGCATTCATGCCATTTGGGCTTAAAAACGCCCCAGCTACATTCCAGAGATTAGCAAATACCGTTCTATCGGGGTTACAAGGATTGAAATGTTTAGTGTACCTGGACGACCTAATAATTTACGCCGACTCACTTCAAACCCATACAGAAAAACTTTGGGGGTTACTACTGAAATTGAAAGAATACAACTTACGATTACAACCGAATAAATGTGAGTTCTTGAGAAAAGAGGTTGCTTACTTAGGACACATAATATCAAGGGACGGAGTTAAACCTGACCCAGACAAATCCAGAGCAGTCAAGGAATTCCCTACACCCAACACACCTACGAAAATAAAATCATTTCTCGGGCTTGCAGGTTACTATAGACGTTTCATAAATAATTTCTCGATGATAGCTAAGCCATTGACAGAACTTTTGCGGAAAAACGTACCATTCGAATGGACATCATTACAGCAAAATTCTTTCGAGGAACTAAAGAACGCCCTAATATCCGACTCAGTCCTAATATACCCTGACTATACACAGACATTTAACCTAACGACAGATGCCAGTAACACTGCTCTAGGGGCCGTCTTATCTCAAGGTGTCCCAGGTGACGACAGGCCTGTTGCATACGCTTCGCGAACTCTAAACAAGGCAGAAAGTAACTACTCCACAATCGAACGCGAGCTGCTGGCAATAGTATGGGCGACCCAACATTTCAGACCATACCTGTTCGGGAGGAAATTCAAGATATTTACCGATCATAGGCCCCTGACTTGGCTGTTTAACATCAAAGATCCAAATAGTAAATTAGTCAGATGGCAATTAAAAATCTCGGAATTCGACTACGAGATTTGTTTCAAACCTGGAATAAAAAATCAGAACGCAGATGCGCTTAGTAGAAATCCTATTGATCCACCAACTAACCATGTGTTCAAAATATGTCCTATCAGAGTGACGAGCTCTCTCCCATCGTACCCTGAATACCTCAAACTCATAAAAACAACGATAGTGCAAAACTCAAACATCGTAGAAATCCACGATGACCTTTTCAATCGAATCGATAACTACGCACACACTGTTTCCACCGATCTAGAAATGAGTCAAGGAATAGCATTAGAATTCAAAACTAGATACGGCAATGTTGAGAACTTGAAGGAATCAGCTGAACTATACACGACTGGTAAACTCACTTTACGAGACCGTAACGTTTATTACATAATGACAAAGCAAAACTCCTGGGATAAGCCTACATATGAGGATTTATACATAAGTTTGATAAAATTCAAGGAAAAATTAGAAGTAGACTCGATCAAAACAGTTTCCATACCCAGGATCGGTTGCGGGATCGATAATTTAAAATGGCATAAAGTTCGGACGATGTTACGATTCATATTTAAAGGATCGGGAATTAAAATAACTGTCTGTACGAACATAAAAACCGATCTCAATCAAAACCACATTCAAGACGTTATCAAAGAATTTCACGACAGCCCTTCAGGTGGACACCAAGGCGTGAGCCCTACTATGACGCGACTTAAAGAAAGATACCACTGGGATTCAATGAAAAACGATGTAAAAACATATATTCGTAATTGCACGACTTGCCAAAAGAATAAAACCGATCGACAAAAGACCAAAATGCCAATGAAGATTACGACCAGCAGTAGCAAACCATTTGAAAAGGTTTTCTTAGACATAGTTGGGCCCTTACCGACTACAAAGTCAGGTCATAGTTACATACTGACGCTACAAGACGACCTAACAAAATATTCCCAAGCCTATCCACTCCGAGCTGCCACCGCTGAACATACCGCAGAAGCTTTCATACGAAATTTCATATCCAACTACGGAGTACCACTATCAATCCTTACAGACCAAGGCACAAATTTTATGAGTGACATGTTCACCCAAGTCACAAAAATACTACAAATAAAAAAGTTAAATAGTACTGCATACCACCCGCAAACCAACGGGGCACTCGAACGCAGTCACGGCACGTTAAAAGATTACCTTAGGTGTATGTCTACTACAGACGACTGGAACGAAACACTCCCAATTTACATCCTCACGTACAACACAACACCTCATACTACCACTAAAATATCACCTTACGAACTTATATTCGGACAAGTAGCTAGAGTACCTTGTAGTGTGCCTCACGATCCTAAAGATGAAACGTATAAAGAATATGCTCAGAGACTCTCCGAAAAATTGACGAACAGCCAAGCCCTCGCGAAACAGAACATAGATAAATCCAAAGAAAAATCCAAGGCCTATTATGACCAAATTACTCGACCACAAAGTTTCGAAATTGGGGACTTAGTACTGATGAGTAACGAAACTGCCGGACCATTAGACCCAAAATTTCTGGGGCCATACCCCATTACTGATCAAATTAATGAAGTGAACTATGAGGTAAAAATCAAAGGGAAGAACAAAATAGCGCATGCAAACAGATTGAAACCATACCACAAGTCAACTGATCCAATAGAACCGATTCAAATAGAATATGGATAGGGATCATAGAGAATAAACATACGTTACACACTCGAAGAAATTTACATGGAACTCAACAAAATATTGCTGTTCAACCATGGGAATTTCTTTCAGTGCACTCTATTCGTTCTTATTGAGAACAATTATGTGGCTATATAACAGCTGAGGAAAGCTTTGTAATCCTCACCTGGAATATTGATTTTCAATATTAAGAATAACTATGTGTAATCAAGTAAACGGCTGAGAAAAGCTTTTATAAATTCTCATCCGCACAGAATAATATTGTAAGCGTTCTTATTAAGAACAATTGATATTTAGAATAACCATATGCAATCGAATAAACGGCTGAGAAAAGCTTTTATAAATTCTCATCTGCACAACATAATATTGTAAGCGTTCTTATTAAGAATAGTTATATGGCTATATAATAGCTGAGGAAAGGTTTGTAATCCTCACCTAGAATATTGATTTTTACCGATGACTATTTTGCTTCGCTTCACATTCATGCTTAAGGGGGAAGGTGTTATAATCAAATCATTGCTATTTAACGATAAATTCAAATACTAAAATTTTAGACAAGATCGGGATGTCTCGCCTTCTACCGAAGACAAAACATCGCGATACCAATAATTCTCCATTTCATTATTCTTATTAATCTTCAGTTTCTGCGAACTACAGTGGAGAGTAGTCCAAGATTAGACACCTTGCCTTTTGCGCTCATGCCTTTGAGACACTTTAACGGCGTCCTATACGCCTATGCTAAAATACCTTGCGTCAGCATCTCGCTGACTGATGGGTAGCAACGCAAGTTGCGACATTCGGATCTTCACTCTCATTCTAAACGCCAAACAGCTTGTATCAATAATAAAGCTCATTCAAATTTGTCTTCAAAACCAATTAATTTGTTATAAACCCGTCCCCACACAACAAAAGGTTTAACCTGTTAACCGGTTAACCAGTTTAAAGGTTTAACCGGCCATAAAGTGAATTAATATTTCTCCATCGCAAATAGAATAATTAGGTAGTATGAAAAAAATCAGAAATAGCCTAAATTTACTTTTTTGTCGAACTATTATTAGTAAACGTCTGATTATTTTTATTTATTCGTTACAGTATATGAGACAAGAAATAGCTAGATAGACAGTGATTAGTCAATTCACTTTATGGCCGGTTAAACCCTTAGCCTGGTTGACCGGTTAAACCTTTAAATTTTCACTAACCAGCTTAGCCACCTCAGCCGGTTAACCGATTAACCGGTCGGACCTTACAGCCCTAGTATATCATATACATGTAATAATTGTGATGTATAGTTAAATTTTTATTCAATTACCCATTACTTGGGTAATGTGTAATTAAACTCGATTTAAATAAATAAAAATTCAATTACACATCACGAAAGTAATGAATAATTAAAAAAAAGTTGATTACAATTTTCACAACACTGCAAAGCACATATTACGAGATATACATTCCACGATGCCGTTATTATTCCAAAGCAACAATCGGATTACTTAATTAAAATTAGTAGTTATTCTTACGGTCGATATTTTGCTTCATTGTCGCTGCGACTTGTCGCTCCAACGGCTGAGTCCTGACTGGCTTAGACACGTGAGCTGCGCATGACCGTCGACTCTTCGAAGAGCGGAGTGTATGGCTAAGCTATAGCAGAGAGAATTCACAGACCGTTTTCGCTCGACATCGTTGCTTCAGATCTGTTTTTAGTTTCTACGCTTATGTCCGTAGCTATGGATAATAATCCGAAAACTGATGAGATTAAGGTTGAAAATTCCAAAGATCACCCGTTGATTTATGACAGTGAGTATGAACTTTATGTTACAGCTTTACATCGTGCGGAAAGAACTGCTACACTGAGAAAAGTTTTTATTTACCAGTAATAAAAAAAAGTATTTGGATTTAATAAAATTTTATTAAATACTAATAAATTTTATTAAATAATAATAAAATTTTATTAATATTTAATAAAATTTAGTAAATACTAATATGTGTTTATTAGAATCGTCGCAAGTGTTGCTGTAGTGTCAGCCATTTTTAATGTTAACTGTGACTGCAGTAAAAGTAAAGTGGATTTTTTAAAAATATACGTTATTTTAGTGAACGATGGAAGAAATATTAAAGAATTGGAATTCAGAAAAGCTGTCGCCTATTTTTCAACGTAATAGTTACAATAAAATTTAATTGAAATAATGAAATATAAATCGATATTTGTAACTTTCTCTTAAGGTGAAGTGAAACGTTTGTCAGAACTTCGAAAACGGGAATCGTGAATTCTCCGGAACTACTGAATCAATCGCGATGAAACTTGGAGGGATTACAGATAATTGTGGCAGAAAATGGCTGATTATTTCACTTTTCCAAAATTTGACAAAAATTTTCACAGATTGACGTACCGACCACATAAATCGCGAGATTATTCACTGTTGCCGTAGATAGTCGCATTTTTCCCGATAATTAACCACTCCGCAATGAAAAACTACACACTTTGAGCCTAATCTCGTGTCATTTTATGGAGAAATGGCTGAGAATTGACGATTCTCCGTTGCTCATAACTAAAAAACCGATATTCAGTTGAGATCACAACCCTTATCTACATTTAGTCGAGATCACAGCCTGTATCGAAATTGCAGCCAGTATATTTGCAAATAATCTAGCGGTGGACAGAGGTACCAAACGTTCGGTAGTTCTGTTTTACCGCGGTGCAAGGCACCTTAAGGTGAAGTGAAACGTTTCAAGGCCACGGCCGGGTGCCTTGCACCGCGGTAAAACAGAACTACCGAACGTTTGGTACCTCTGTCCACCGCTAGATTATTTGCAAATATACTGGCTGCAATTTCGATACAGGCTGTGATCTCGACTAAATGTAGATAAGGGTTGTGATCTCAACTGAATATCGGTTTTTTAGTTATGAGCAACGGAGAATCGTCAATTCTCAGCCATTTCTCCATCAAATGACACGGGATTAGACTCAAAGTGTGTGGTTTTTCATTGCGGAGTGGCTAATTATCGGGAAAATGCGATTATCTACGGCAACAGTGAATAATCTCGCGATTTATGTGGTTGGTACGTCAATCTGTAAAAATTTTTGTCAAATTTTGGAAAAGTGAAATAATCAGCCACTTTCTGCCACAATTATGTGTAATCCCTCAAAGTTTCATCGCGATTGATTCAGTAGTTCCGAAGAATTCACGATTCCCGTTTTCGAGGTTCTGACAAACGTTTCACTTCACCTTAATATGACTTTTCTCACTTTCATACTAAACTTTTAGTAAATTTATAGTATTTATAACATATAAACAACAACTTTATTATGAAATTATATTTCAGTAGTTGATAATTGTGATTTTTAATGAAATATACATCATAAACTAATTCAATATTTGATGATTAAATTTTATTAAATATTAATAAAATTTTTACTAATATTCAATACACTTTTATTACTATCAAATAACAACTTCTCTCAGTATATGGGTAATTCCACCTCAAATCCGCCGAGAAATGACCTTGTATTTTTTGAATCGACTTCAACTTTTTTCACGTGAAATCTACGTCAAGAAAGTAGACCCATATTTTTTCGTTGGTCCAAAAACTTTTTTTTACGCTAGTTATGAATTATCGCATTTTTGTAAAAGTGGCGCGTGGGCGGCTTTGAGAATTAATATATCGGGTCCCCTTCACCGTAGAGAGATGTTCCAAAACGCGTTTTAAAGGCGATGAAATACACTTTTCGATAGAATTTTTCAATTTTTCGAAAAATATAGTTTTGTTATTTTTAGGAGCAATCAAAATGTTTATCGATTTTTTTCGCTAACTAAGGCCATTTTTTAATTCTAAAAAAAAATATGATCGCATTCCTTATTCAATTCTGGAGATGGCTATTTTTTGAAACTGATGAAGCGATTTTTCTAAATATTTTTTCTACAATTATTTGTTCGGCGCTGCGTCAGGTTGCCGCGCCGCTCGCCTCGCTTCTACCACGTCATTCCATGTATGGAAAGCCGCGCGCCACGCTATTGGCCGAGCCCCGTAAGACGCGGTAGTAGCGAGGCGCACGGGGCGGCAACCTGACGCAGCGCCGAACTAATATTTGTAAAAAATATTTAGAAAAATCGCTCCATCAGTTTCAAAAAATCGCCATCTTCAGAATTGAATAAGGAATGCGATCATATTTTTTTTAGAATTTAAAATTGGCCTTAGCGAAAAAAATCGATAAACATTTTGATTGCTCATAAAAATAACAAAATTATATTTTTCGAAAAGTCAAAAAATTTTATCGAAAAGCGTCTTTCATCGCCTTTAAAACGCGTTTTGGAACATCTCTCTACGGTAAAGGGGACTCGAGATATTAATTCTCAAAGCCACCCCGCGCCACTTTTTTTACAGTAAAATGCGATAATTGATAACTAGCGTAAAACAATTTTTGAAATGAATAATGTGAAAGCTTTGACAATGCACTCTTACACAACCTGCCCGAAAGCGACATTATACCTAGTGACATTTAATAACTGGCTATTCGAATTATATTTTGGATTACACTTACCATTGATAATTATTATACAGACGACATATTGCCATCCACATCGAAGGCTTCCACATTCGCTGACGCAGCCAATACAGTCATAGTGGACGATACGTCGGGTGATAAGAAAAGTGAGTCTACTACTAATTGGATGAAATTGCAACGTGCATTTTGGCATCTTGCACGCCCTTGAACAATTTCTTGCGTCCAAATCACCAAACGCATTGATCGTCGAATAAACAGAAACTTCATGCATACAGAGTGTGACAAAATTCGCACCCACATAAAAAAGGCTCTTATTTATATCAACAATTGGATCGGAATTACAAGTCCGTTTTGACGCTCACGTGATATTTTATAATAAATTCCGATCCTATTGCTGATGAAGAATGGCTCTGGTAATTGACGGGCGCGAATTTCATTATACTCTGTATACCTCATCTCATACACAGTAAAAAAGAATAACTTGGGCCAAGCATTTTTTTTTTTTGAACAACCGACAATCTCTCGAGCGAAGTTAAAATTCTCTGGAACCAAGAAAATTTTCATGATTCAAGAAAGATTTTACTTGGTCTCAGAAAATTTCACTTCGCTCGAGAGATTGTCGGTTGTTGAAAAAAAAAAAAAATGCTTGGCCCAAGTTATTCTTTTTTTCTGTGTAGGTTTTATGTAAAGTCGTAATCGTTGAGATATTATTATCTATTGCTAGAGCGAGATCCCGCAACACAAGGAAACCCGGGCAAGGAAGCTTTAGCGCGTTCGCGGCGAAACTGCCGAATCCGGAAGAGGGCGGCGATCAAAGCGGCCAAAAGAACGCAAAGAGCACTAATAGCTGAATCGCCGAGTTACAAAAATTGTACTATCACCTATAATATAACGTATTGATAATGTATTCAACTTCGTATATTCATTACACATGGGCAATTCCACCGCAAATGACCTCGTATTTTTTGAATCGACTTAAACTTTTCCTACGTGAAATCTACGTCAAAAAAGTAGACGCGTATTTTTTCGTTGGTCTAAAAACTTTTTTTACTATAGACTATAACATTGAAATAATTCCCCTGGCGTTGAAAAAGGTATCAATCGATTCCAAAAAGACGTCCACACCCAAGTTGACCGCGAATTATTTAAATAATTAAAAACTATGAATAATTCGGGTTTCAACGCCAAAATCACGCGGAGTTTGAATTCTACTTATATAAAAGAAAAAAAGAAAAATACCCTCTTGTAGCGGCGGAAATTCTCTACAAAATTAAAGTGAAAACTCATGTTCTAGGATCCCTAGTTTTTGCAAAATAAATTGTTAAAGTTTTTCACACGCCAAGTACGCCAAACGATCAGCTGTGTGGCAATCGATGTGCGCGCCGCTCTGTCCTCGATCTCGCATCGATCGGCACACAGCTGATCGTTTAGCGTGATTGAAGTGTATAAAACTTCAACAATTTATTTTGCCAAAACTAGAAATCCTAGAACATGAGTTCTCACTTTGATTTTATAGAGAATTTTCGCCGCTAGAAGAGGGTATTTTTCTTTTTTTCTTTCATATAAGTAGAATTCAAACTCCGCGTGATTTTGGCGTTGAAACCCGAATTATTCATAGTTTGTAATTATTTAAATAATTCGCGGTCAACTTGATGTGGACATCTTTTGATATATTGTTCGGAAGAATTTTTGGAATCGATTGATACCTTTTTCAACGCCAGAGGAATTATTTCGACCTTCACATAATAAATAAATTCCAGATTGACTGGACTAGCGATGAAAGACACTTTTCGATAAAATTTTTTAACTTCTCGAAAAATATAGTTTTATTTTTTATGAGCAATCAAAATGTTTATCAATTTTTTTCGCAAACTAAGGCCATTTTTTTAATTCTAAAAAAAATATGATCGCATTCCTTATTCAATTCTGAAAATGGCGAATTTTTTAAATTGATGGAGCGATTTTTCTAAATATTTTTTTTACAATTATTTGTGCGGCGCTGCGTCAGGTTGACGCTACATTCCATGTATGGAAAGCCGCGCGCCACGCCATTGGCCGAGCCCCGTACGACGCGGTAGTAGCGAGGCGCGCGTCGCAACGATTGTAGGATGAAACTTAAAGCGCCTCCCACGCCTACGCTATTGACTTTGGATACATGCTCTCGCTGACTTTTTTGTAGAGAATTTTGTGATCTACAAAATTATTTTCCACAATTTTTCGCCATCTAGCACAGTTCTCGCAGCGTTTGTAGTTAGAGGCAGCGGTGCGCAATTTTCCGATCATTTTTGACGATTTTTGAATTTTTTCGCATATTTGACGAACCTTTTTTTAACGCAAGCTTGGGCTTAAGACCAGTAGACCATCCCCGACATGCATATATATCTTTTTTTTTTTTTTTTTTAAGTTTATGGCATTTAAGTGCTGTTTCGCCTGGTCTATACGGTCTATACCTCTTCCTCCAACCCCCAAGCGTTCGCCGACACTTCGATCGTGTGATCTAGCAGTTCACGCCTAGCACTATTACGGCTTGTTGTGTGACACTTTTCGTGATTAGAGACGAGTGATAGCAGTTCTTAATTACCCGCAGGGAAAAAAAAACAAAACAGCAGTTCTTAACCACTTTCCATTGTGCAATCTTCATTATTGTTGATTTTCTGATTCTACTGTCGTATGATTACAATTCTGATACACGATGTCAAATTGTATCAAAAGTGAAGCCTCCGTCCACCGGTTGGCAGACATTATAGCTGACTTAGTTGTTGACATGAAAGACGTCGTTCTAACGGCGACTCCGACGAGTACAAGCTTAATCATTCCAGTAAGTATCAAATTTATTATGAAAAGTTCGTTTAGTATTTTATAAATATGTGTGGTATATGTGTATATCCATAGATATAGAAGTTGTACATGTACTTCGCGAAAGGGACGACAAACTCAAGGCCTAACTGTAATTTAAAAATCTAGTCCAGTTCCTGCACATTTTTAGTCTAATTGTGAATATATTCAAATAAAATCGGCGAATCTCGGATTCGATTTCGAAAGCAATAGCAGAGCTGCTGTAATGCTTGGAATGGATGATTTGTAGCCGCGTTTCAAAACGCTTATATGTCGCGCGTTGGCTGTAACTTTGTCACGGTGATTCTTACGCTGATACTATACTCGTCATGATCACCCTTGATTATCCAGGTTAAGGGGACAAGTACAGCGACTTTTCGAGAAATTATCATAGTCCGAAATCAAATTATTTCACAACCAAAGTTCACTTCACATCAAAATATTTTTCTTTCTCAAAATCATGTGTCGTAAGGATTTTAGAGCACCGTTGGACCGATTCAGGTCATCTTGGATTCATTTTCTTCAGAAAACAAATTCTCATCATGTGAATGTAGGAATTTTAAAATAAAAAATTATGTCATAAGTTATGATCAATTTACCAAATTTGCAAAAATTATTATCACTCATTTCTTAAATAACTTGGCCAAAACGGAAAATTTTCAAAATTCCTACATTCACATGATGAGGATTTGTTTTCTGAAGACAATGAATCCAAGATGACCTGAATCGGTCCAACGGTGCTCTAAAATCCTTACGACACATGATTTTGAAAAAGAAAAATATTTTGATGTGAAATAAACTTTGGTTATGAAATAAATTGATTTCGGACTATGATAATAATTTCTCGAAAAGTCGCTGTACTGGTCCCCTTAAGTTTTTCACTATACCGGATATATTTTGGTAATTTTATATACATATTAGGGTGGTCGTTAAAAAAAAGTTATCTTGGATGGCCTTCAATCGGTTCCTTTAATCTACCGTGTACTTTGGAAGTACGTTATTTCCAAATGTATGGAAAAGAGGTGTGTGGGTACAAAGTACACGGAAGATTTGGAAAAAAAATTTAAAAAAAAATTAATCAATCAATATATTAAAATATGTAAAATGATAATTTCAATTTTTTCATTCGAGCTGTGTGCAATATAAAATTACAAAACGTATCTGATGTAATCTCGCTGATTTAAATTAGACCCAACTCAAATTAGGATTTTTACGAATTAAAAAAAGTTCATGTGAAAATAGCGTCCATAGGGAGTCAAAATAAAAATCTGAAAAAATTAGAGAATAATGTTTTTTATATTTAGAACCGATTGAAGGCCATCCAAGAAAACTTTTTTTTTAACGACCACCCTAATATGTATATATTAGGGTGGTCGTTAATTTCTAACATATACTCGCCACCCCCTGAATCGACAGATAACGACCCAAAAACACCGTATAATTTTTTAAAGATTTTTAGCTTGATGGTAAAGCGTGCCGAAATCCATTTGGAGTTCGAAACTTTGAAAAAAAAAAAAAATTCAATTTTTTCTCAATTTTTGAGTATAAAAGCAGGAAATAAATGTAGAATCACGAAAAACGAAAACTTTCCAACAAAAAAAAATGTATTTTATAATAATCTTATGATATTACAACGTTATAAAAACTATATTGAAAAAATAAATCCTCAAAAAATGAATGGGAAAAAAAAAACTGAAATAAAAAATACATAAATAAATAAAGTAAAAAAAAAAAAAACAAAATAAAAAGAAATGAATATAGTCTAACATGAGGTTGAAATATGATAAGCTTACAATAGTTTTCGTTTTTTGTCATTCTACAATTATTCACGGCTTTTTAACTCGAAAATTGGAAAGAAAAAAAAACAAAAAAATGTATTTTTTATTTTTTTATTTTATCAACTTCAAATTGATTTCGGCACGCTTTCCCATCAAACTAAAAATCGGATAAAATTACACAGTGTTTTTGGGTCATTATCTGTCGATTCAGGGGGTGGCAAGTATATGTTAGAAATTAACAGCCACCCTAATATATATACAGGGTGTAAATCTTAACTCTGTACATACTTATAGGGTGTGTAGGGGCTGCCAATACAAGCATTTTGAGGTATGACACCCATGGTCGGAAACTCATCCTCACCACTATGGAGGGCTTTGAAGGATATGGTACCGCACGCTTGATCGTCGTGTAGTGAATCAGATGTGATCACTTTCGGCCCAACATTTTATTCAGCCGTAGAGAACAGTACATAAATGTTCTTGCGTCAAATCAACAAAACGATAAACTTTGCATTAAAAAAATAACAAAACAATTTCCGGTGCTTATGAACAGAATTTGAAAAAGTTATGGAAAACGAATTGGGGTTTTGCACACTTGGGTTTTTCGTTTTTCATAACTTTTTCAAATTCTGTTTATAAGCACTGGAAATTGTTTTGTAATTTTTTTATTGCCAAGTTTATCGTTTTGTTGATTTCACGCAAGAACATTTGTACTGTTGTCTACGGCTGAATAAAATGTTGGGTCGAAAATGATCACATCCGATTCATTACACTACGAAAAGCGCGCGGTACAAGCGCGCGGTACCAGAACCTTCAAAGCCTTACACAGCCGTTGGGATGAGTTTCCGACCTTGGGTTCATACCTCAAAATGCTTATATTGGCAGCCCCTACACACCCTATAAGTATGTACAGAGTTAAGATTTACACCCTGTATATTAGGGTGGTCGTTAATTTCTAACATATACTTGCCACCCCCTGAATCGACAGATAATATATATATATTAGGGTGGCCGTTAATTTCTAACATATACTTGCCACCCCCTGAATCGAGAGATAATGACCCAAAAACACTGTGTAATTTTTTTCCGATTTTTAGTTTGATGGGAAAGCGTGCCGAAATCAATTTGAAGTTGATAAAATAAAAAAATAAAAAATACATTTTTTTTTTTTTTTTTTCTTTCCAATTTTCGAGTTAAAAAGCCGTGAATAATTGTAGAATGACAAAAAACGAAAACTATTGTAAGCTTATCATATTTCAACCTCATGTTAGACTATATTCATTTCTTTTTATTTTTATTTTTATTTTTTTTTTTTACTTTATTTATTTATTTATTTTTTATTTCAGTTTTTTTTTTCCCATTCATTTTTTGAGGATTAATTTTTTCAATATAGTCTTTATAACGTTGTAATATCATAAGATTATTATAAAATACATTTTTTTAGTTGGAAAGCTTTCGTTTTTCGTGATTCTACATTTATTTCCTGCTTTTATACTCAAAAATTGAGAAAAAATTGAATTTTTTTTTTTTTCAAAGTTTCGAACTCCAAATGGATTTCGGCACGCTTTACCATCAAGCTAAAAATCTTTAAAAAATTACACGGTGTTTTTGGGTCATTATCTGTCGATTCAGGGGGTGGCAAGTGTATGTTAGAAATTAACGACCACCCTAATATATATATATATATATTTATAAAAGGTATTCCATGTCAACTCGACCAACGTCTGACTCTGACGTTTTCGGATTTGATTCATATATTTTTCCTATTATTGTCCGAACTCTAAGAGGCGTTCAGATTCTTTTGACAAACCGTTGTTTATTCATGCATTTTTGACGATAAAATGAACAAAAAGTATACTTTCAATTTTATCGAGAATTTCATTTTCGTACAATTTCTGTTTTTCCTAACGATTATATTCAGCCATATATTCTGAAATGGAACTCGTTTTTCTTATTTATCCAACCGATTACGAAGAATTATATTCAGTAAACCCAGTAGAATTTTGTTCAGAGAAAGAAAGCCCATTCAGTCGATTTGAAGAATAGGTCAATTTTTGTACGATTCAATATGGGATTCCTCATCTAGTTAACGTGCATGCGTGTGTGAATCGAATATTACAAGGTAACATTTGTGTCAGCGGAAGATATTAGTCATTTACATTTTTGTCACTTTTCAAATGTCAGATCTTCAAATTTCTGCTCCAAATTTGCATCTGTTGCACAATTATATTTTTATATAATTTCTATAAATTTCCAACTTGAAGATAAAGCGGTCGACGATTAAAACATTTTGAGCTGAAACATTTCAATTCGAGCATAATTGCGTCTTACGAATGTCAACTGTGGTACTAGAAGAAAATACAAGAGATTCTGAAAAAAACACTATTCTGAAGAGAAAATTCTTCCGGCTGCACACTGGACGTTTTAAGGAACAGCCACGTTTTCAGAGTATTCCGGGTCTTAAAGAAATTGGAATAATTGCAGGGCTACTCCTTAAAGTGTTTACTACAGTATTCAAAGGTTGGCAAAGTCAAAAGATTAAAACTTTTGGTAATAAAAATTTAAATCGAAGCGAAAATGCAGAAGAAATTGGGATTGTCTCCAAATCGACTGTTTTTTAAAAAACCCAGTGTACAGACGGAGAATTAAATTTCGGCAAATAACGACAAATTATCACAAATATATTTTTCGTGCTTACTCTGAATTTCTTTAACCCTCTGTAATAGCCGCGGGTCACAGTGACCCCACGCCGTTTTTAAACTCGATTTTCACCCCTCAAACTTTTGGAAAACCGGCTACTGCTGCTATCTGCAAGGAGCAGGATAGTCCAACACTAGACCCGTGAAGTAGGGATCGGATTCAAAGCATTAGCATCCTTAGGGCAGCCGTCGAGAGCGGGACGTGCAGAATTGTGGGGGCACTGTGACCCCGTGCTAATATTACGCGTGAAAAACTTTTTTTGGAGCAATCTTTTATTTTTTTTTCAAGTGATTGGAGACATCAAGGTGAGTGCAAATAATTAATATCTGAAGACTAGATTTTTGTAAACCACTTTTTAACGATTTTTCTAACAAATTTTGAGATGGCATAGGGTAATTCCGGGTGAGATGGCCATAGGGGAGAGATGGCCTTCGATGATATTTCTCATGTGGCCTCTGTGAAAGAACTAAAGACAACAAAACATTCCCCCAGTGCCCATCGTGCCAGCGGGCAATGTGCGACAAGCACAGGGCCTATTTGTACATCGAGTGCCGCCATGGGGCTGTTTAGACAATGGTATTTCAGTGTTACACACGTCTGTACCTTTTTTCATTTTTGAACAATTTTTTAAAGTCATTATCAACAATAAAATTATCGTATTTTCGTGAAATATCTTGTGCTTCATTTTTCCCCGAAACGCTCCCTTCATTCTTCAAAATAAATATACTTTTTGGAAAGGCTGTAAAAACCATTATACTCACCTAAAAGAGGCATCTTTAAGGATTCAAACGCCGTTTGAATTTTTGCAAAATCTCAAAAAACAAAGAAAATAGAGCAATTTTTGTAAAAAACCGTAATTTTTCGTCATTTTTTTTTCGGGATTTTTTTTAACGTATTCAAAATAAAAATTTCAACTAAATTTTTTTTCACAGTCAAAGAGAAAGGTTTGAAATGCACTCCCATATTTTTTTTTGAGTCATTTGAAGGGGTCTGGACAGTTCTGCAACCCTTTAAAGTCGCTGGGGTCTAATTGACCCCGTGCTATTTTGACGTAATTCGCGGGAGGTGCTATTACAGAGGGTTAAGGTTGTTAGCTTGTAAAAGCGGTTACCGACAGATCTGTGTGAAATTTGACTGGTGAATAGCTTGAAACACGTTCTACAACATGATACGAAGTTCATTGATTTTTGCCGTATATTAGTGATGAAACAAATTATTGAAGTTTACATTATTTGCATACGTACATAGGGAAAATACTAACTTTTATCACTCTAACTTTTTTTATGATTCAACTAGGCGACAGATTTCAATAAAAAACTAGTGTGTTATGAATTGAAATTTAACGAACATTTTGAGACTAGAAACAAAAGTATTTCCCGTGTAATAAGAAAGATATTGTTAGTTCCCTAACAGCACCGAGACGTTGCAGCAACGTTGCAGCGACATAACTTTGCAATATTGGTAATATTGCGGTTATATTGCGCAATGTTGCTGCAATGCCCCTGCAATGTTGCTGCAATGTCTCTATGTCCGCTTTTCATTGCATAACATTGCAATATTCCTGCAACATTCCCTGCTTAAAAAAAATGATTCAAACCAATGGAAGGTTTTGTATGGGTCGTAATCGGATTTCTGTGTTCGAAATTTTCTATTTACAGACTAATCGTTTTTATTCATGTGGGTCACCCATCCAAATTGTGGTCGCAGATGATATTGCTTAAGGGGGGAAATCACAGTAGCACACAAAAAAATAGGCATATTTTCGGGAATTAATTTTGGCTGAATAAAAGTATTAATCGAAAATCTGTAAAGTAGGTTTTATAGCAATACTAAAGAAGTACAAAATGTAATTTTTTCAATAAAAAATATTTAAAAATGGCGGCTGCGCAGCATATACCACAAGGCGCCTATTTTTGAAAGCGTGTCGATGGCCGAAGACGTAGACTCCTTAATTTTTGACCTGGAAGAAAAAACCAAAATTTTTTAGTTTCCATATAACAACAGCTAGCGAGCTACGTAGGATTTTTTCGATATATTGATTTTACGCAAAATGGTGCATGTTTGAAAATAAAGTTACATTTTTAACAAAAAAAAAAACGCCATAAAATCGTCGATAAAAAAAACTAAGCCATATAAAATAAAAAATCCTACGTAGCTCCGTGGAGAAAGATATTTCGAAGCTACCGTCAAAATTTCAAGTCGATCGGTAAAGATTTGCTCGAGTTATGTCTTCGGCGAGCTCAAAAAAAGTGGTTTCGAGAAAAACACGTTTAAAGTTTTAAGTACTGAGAAACCATATGAAAATTTCTCTAATCTGCAATGCCTGCACCGTACAGTTGACCTTCTAAATCCACCTCCAACTCTTCTTTTTCTTTCCGCATACTTTTCAAGTCGAGTCGGGCCTGTTTTGCGCCATCACTAATAGATTTTTCCGCCTTCTTGATACGCTTTTCGTCGACCACTTTTGACGCACTCGGACACTTTTGCCGTATTCCATCATTTGGTATATTATTTTTAAGACCCTAAAGCATCTTTTAAGCGAAAAAATTTTTTTTCGAAAAATTAAAAATTTTACTGTGATTTCGCCCCTTAACTTCGTTGATCAACTGACGTCCGGTGTCGATCTGGATCTAATCGTCGCCTGTTACAATCTTTAACACTTTTCGACTCAATAGGTAAACTTCGATTCGTGAGGATTGACATCAATATGTATGTAACTGTAACTGTGGACTCGTGGCGGGTTAATTTTCAGTGAAATAAAAATAAATGATTAAATCTAGTGATAAGTTCTGTCACCATATGGCATTCAAGTTACAGTTAATTATGAGCGTCCGTTTTTGTCCGTAATTATTTTGTCCGTTTGATTAACACATGGAAAATTGACTTCTTGTGTTTTCACATGCGTGAATATATAAATATAACAAAGTTGCATTGCAGCAACCTTGCGGCAACATTGCAATGCAATGTTGCAAATGGTATATTGCAGAGATCTTGCAGCAACATTGTAGTGCAATGCAATGAAAATGAAATTTAGCAATGTTGCTGAGACATTGCTGCAACGTTCCGTGCTGTTAGGGTTAAACTCAAGTCTCTTTTAGATATTTGCGTGTAAATCAAATGCTGATGTGATAGACGTGACAACAGCGCTCACGTAGCTCAAACGGACGGCTCGAGCGCATTCTTCCGTTATATACACGCAATGTTGCCACGATTTATTATAACTTCGACTCAATGCGCGTGTGCCTATGCCTAAAAGAAATGTGAACTGTACCTTGACAAAAGTTTGTCAACTTGGCCGTTTTAAAAAAATCTTAAAAAATATTAGAACGACTTTGTTTAACCATCAAAACATTTTGATACGGTTTGCATATCATAGCATGTAATTGATAGTGTGTATATTTGATTTTGTGACTTATTTATTACTGTGGTCATTCTAGAACTATCGTCAACTGAAATAAACTTTTGGCTGTGACTATAACAGGCTAACAACCTTCAAGATTTGCACGGCATTGAAGATGAAAAACAGCTGCAAATTGATGCTCCAAATTCAAAGAGCTTGGGCAGGAAATAAACATGGCGTTCGAGACCGCGTGCAAGAGAAGTTGAACCAGAGATTCAATAAGAAAGAGCAAGTTGACTCGCGGGATTCGTCGCACCACTCTGTTGCGAGTGAAGGAGCTCCTTTAGATTGGGGCCAGGATTTCGATGACTACGTCGAAAACCCGTATGATGGATCAGAGAATTTCGGAACGCTTAGTAATTCACCGTCACTGTCGCCACCTAGATTGACAGAAATTTCGTCCTGCCAGACTCCTAAATCAAGTAAGACTCACATAGATTTTATGAATCAGACCATAGGCGAAAGTGTGACCGATAATGAGTCGAGTATCGGGAGCAAATCGTCTATGACTGATTCGAGCAGTGTATTAAATGAAAGCGTATCTCAATACGTCGTACCTCCACAATCACCGTCTATTCGGAAAAAATTCACTTCTTCTTTGGGTAGAATTCAAATTCCATCAGTACAATTATTAGATAACGATGGTAATGTGGATAATGATAAAGTAAGGGATACAATATCAAAATGTATGCTAAATGACTTGCGGTACAGTTGTCCCCTGGGTTTTTATGGTGGTATTCGCCTTAATCTAGAAATTCTAGTAACATACGCGAAGTGCAGGTATCCGAGCCATGCTCAGAGTTTTAGATTTGACGTCGCTGATTTTAAAACGCCCGTTTCGACCATTTATTTTAAAGCAACTGAGTGTGCAGAAATAGTACACGAGGGACCTAAAATACACTGTACACTTAAAGGCGAGGCGAGAACCAAAGTTAAGGCTCAGTTGATGAAAGTAGCCCCTAGAATCTTGCAGCTGGAGACGGCTAAGACAATCGATCGAGACATGGCCGACGATGGTCACATGCAAGACCTGATGCGTCTTTCAACGTACCAGAAGAAACAGTGCGAAAGAATACGACCGAATGTGCTCTGCGACACTAAATGGACTACGGTTTCTTACAAAAGAGATCGTCCTATGCAGAAGGACTCGTTCAATTGCGGAATATATGTCCTGTACTGTATCGAGTGCTTGGCTAGGGGTGTTGAAATGGCTATTAATTTTCAGCCCGACACGTACAGAATAGAAGTCGCAAAATCCTTATTGAGATTATCACGCGACATGAACGAAGTATGCCAATACTGCTTCAGTACAAGGCCTCATCAGTTAATCATGTGCAATACTTGCGGACGCTGGGCTCATCTGGGGTGTTTGAATCTGTTGGGGCCAAAAAAAACTATGGAAGAATGGAACGAGTCTACAGCCCGCTACAGATGTGCACTGTGCGCACACGGAGTAAGGACATTAATCACATTCAGTGGCATCGAAGGTGAAAATATGTACGTATGTATGTAAGTAAAATTTTCATTGGAATTCGCATTGCAGTTTGATAGACGATTTTGCGATAGAGTTTGAGTCATCTATTGAAAATAAAAATAATTTTGGGAAGCCTATGCCAATATAGATGAAAAAATAAGAACGAGAATTGTGCGACCTTGAGTAGTACGTACCATAAGTGCTCGGTTGATATATAACTTGACGGGGGAAGTCTGAAGGTGTTGATACTTGAGATAATTCTACGTTGATATTTGACTCGTATAGAGTATATAATAGTTTCCCATAATGCTTCGATCTTGTTTCACAAGAATAGCGTATCATAGGCAGGAACGATATCGGGGTGTTGCGGTTTTTATGACTTCTGTTTAAGGGGGTATTCTAGTCTAGAAGCCCGAATTTCGGGTGTTTTTTGACGCTCGATAAAAAAAAGCCGTGAATATTTTTACCATCCATATTTTTATCATTTTTCTATTGATATCTTAAGAATACATAAAAAAAATTAAAAAAAAAAAAATCAAAATTTGAGTGAGTTATGCGCCGTTGAAGTAGAGGGGGAACAAAAAAAAACGTGTTCTCGCCGTCACGATTCCCACCCTTCTGGTCATCTGTAACAAAAAAAAAAGGTAGATTCTTGATTAGTACAAATGTCAAAATGGTATGAACCATGAAAACTGAAAATAAAAAATTTTCCCGCAAAATGGCGGCTACTCAAAAAAGAAGGTCGATTTTTCCACTAATTTTTTAACTTTCACAAATTTTTAAAAAATATTCAAAATTAGAAATTTTGAGTTTTTAGCGGTTCATACTGAAGAGGGATATATGAAGAATATTCATACCGAATTTCAAGTCAATCGGTCGATTAGAACTTGAGATTTTGTGACGGCCGTTTTGGATGTAGACTTCTCTTTGAAATGTTTGGAGCTGATTGCGAAATACGATAGAATTGTACTCTCACTTCATACACAATAGGTCGGCATTGGAAAATGCGTGTTATCAATTTTCATGGAATTGAAAACGTCATGATTCGAGACATAATTTATCTTTAGACTTTCCACGCGCGTGCAAGTGTGTACGGATGTGAGTGTATGCCTGTGAAAGCGATAAAATAAGTGTTACTTTCGGAATACAGTGAATAGTGATTATTCTCTGAATGGATTAAATGCTCATGAGTATAATTCCATATCCTCAAAAATTAAAATTATCGCATCTAAAATAAAATAGATAAAAATATATTTGAAAAATAATCAAAATGATTAAATTATCTTATCTATTAACGAAATAAATAAAAATAGTATAAAATTAAACATTACGTAACATTTGAATATTACGTAAGTATATTCTTAGTATCCCCCCTCCCACTGTTCATATTAGGCACTCAACTACGTCTATTGTCAGTGCTTAAGAAAGTTTTCGATTCTTCACTCCAAACTGTCATGAATATCTATCTTCAGCATCGTCGATACCTGGCAAGTCAGAGTAAGCCATCCCGTCCAATCTAATCACATAATACCTAACTGGGCCCTAATCGTATCTTTTGATTTTGATTCGGTCAAGTGAGTTCTAATATTCTACAACGTGAACCATTCGAACAAGTGTTATAATAACTGTAGCTGATAATACACTTTCCTATTCGAACCCGAAAATAAATAGGTTCTGTCTCTGACATTTCTGTGAACGCGCAACTATAAAGTATTCTAAGTGAAGTGATAATTAAATATCATCTGACGAACGCTAGTCCAGCCGTTACTGGAGTGCTGTAGCATCTTCGAGTCAGCTTCCGGAGTCTGCTGCGAGGGCGAGGGCAGAGGGTTACTCCACGAAAGATGAATTTGAAACTTCTGTAGGAGGGAAAAACTAACCAGCCGCAATCATGTGTCGTGAAATGACAGGCACTCTGTGGAGATGAGTATTTGATTCTGACATCGTTCTTTTATCACATGAAAAAAAAAATCCCCTTTTGACTAGAAATATCTCAAGTACTATCGTATTGTTCCAACACATGCGATGCCATGAATCCGAATCAGATTTTTCGAAGGCTGGGTAGCAGACATGAATTAATGACACAGGTTCGTCAACTGGAATCATATTGTCAAGTTGTAAAATCAACCGATCACCAATGAGCCTTATCTCGTTCGCACGTCTCAGGAGAATTGTGAGATCTTGCGTTGCACGTCATGCATATGTTCGCTGATTTAATGGTTGAAACTGGTGTTGAAATAAAATATGAATCGCAGGTTTCATGAAATCAAGGTCGAGAATTGTTCAACACTAACTTCAATCGCCTAATCAAACGACCACATGTGTAGTGTATCAACCTTCTACCGCACGATTATGTAATGTTATATGTTTGTCGGACAGATTTGCAGTTCGATGATAACATCCTGTTCCATATTGATGTTCATACAATTTCGAACAAAAGTTAGTTACTGGACGTATCGATCTTTGCTCTTTGTGCAAATCGCATAATTCTATAGATTCAGCTACTTGTGATACATGTAGTCACTTGAAAGTGTCATAGTAACATAGTGTATGAAGTACGGTAGAAGGGTGAATGGCGATCACACGTCTCGAGAGTCGAGTGACACAATTATTGAGATCAGTGCGTCCTGTAGTCGAACGAAAAGAATATGCAAGCACATGAAATAGGTGAATTCACACCAGTTGCATGTTCCAATTGCTGCTTTCGTTGACACGCGAGTATTACTGAAGCCAATTACAAAAGTTGGCCATAATATTTGTACGAACGTATTGCTGAGGATCCTCAATGTTTTTTCAAAGTAATTGGTAAGATTGGTGTAGAAATTTTAACACTATCAGCCGTAGCAGCTTGATTCCACAGTGATGCTAATCTTGATTCAATGTATTTAGATAAGATACAGTCATTTTTCTGCCTTGCATCAATAATAGACCTATAGTCATGATGACGTGACCATCTGCCTTCTGTTATTCTATCGAGATAGTTATGATGCTATTCGTTTCGTGCAAAATCTCGGACGCACACTCATAATTCACAACTCATTCAATAGTCTACGTATAACCACTGTATACATTTTAATTGATCGATTGATGCTTGTTTAAAACAAACGTTATTCAGAATAAAAGTGCAAACATTCGAAAGGCCGGCATTTCATGCATAATATCATTATGCGAAATGGTAAGTGAACGAGTAGGAACACATGATACTTTCTAGCATTTGATCCAATATGATTAATAAAGCATACCATATAACCGTTTACTTGTCGCTGTTATTTATTCGCAACATCCCTTCCCACGTATGTAAATAAGATTATTAGAAATAAGTCTAACTGATGTTGATACAAGGTACACGCAACATCCATCGGAAATCAATACCTTTCCAATCTAGTTCACGTTCGCTACACTGAGGGAAAGGATTTTTTGAAACAAATGATATTCATTTGACTGAACGAAATTCGGCTATCAAATGCGGGGGAGCGACTGTTTTTTCAAATCAACAAAATAGTGTTTGATGCAAAGAAGTAGTGTTAGGGGAAACGAGCGATACCTCCGGATTGAACGAGATTTATTCTAACCAAATCAGAAATACTTGACCCAACTAATTATTCCAACAAAATATATTGGATTGGTTCAAAAAATCCTTTTTCTGCGAGTACGCTCAGCACGCACAGATAAAACTTCAGACAAATGAATCCCTTGATTGGCGTGCTGCGGTTCAGCGAGATCGCTGATTGAATTGCTGATTGTTGATTTCTTCAATGATACGATACCCAAGGTAAGTATACATTTATGCATGTATGTATGTACGTTTGGTTGTGTTAATCAAAAGTACATATTTTTTTTCTAACTAACTACCTTCTGAAACGTTAGCGTATGTGTCCTAGAGAATTCGTTGAGATTTCCGCCCAACCAATTAAGATTAGGAGATGGCTCGATCACGTTTTATATCTCCCATTTAAAAACACGCTAAGATTTATTTTCTCATTATCTGGCTCCGCCCTGTGAATATGAGGTTCCACACTCGATTATTCCGGTCTCGGAAATTTATTTTCTATTTTTAAATGATTTTCCACCCCCTAACGGTGGTGTCCTATTTTTTCTGATTACTGCCAATTTTTGGACAGACTTGAAATGTCAAAAGAAGACCGCCCCGTGAATATAAAGTTCCACACTCGATTATTCTGGTCTCTGGAATTTATTTTCTATTTTTAAATGATTTTCTACCCCCTCACGGTAGTGTCCTATTTTTTCTAATCACTGCCAATTTTTTAACAGACTCAAAATGCCTAGAGGAGACCGCCCCGTGAATATAAAGGTCCACACTCGATTATTCCGGTCTCGGGAATTTATTTTCTATTTTTAAATGATTTTCCACCCCCTAACGGTGGTGTCCTATTTTTTCTAATTACTGCCAATTTTTTGACAGACTTCAGATGTCAAAAGAAGACCGCCCCGTAAATATAAAGTTCCACATTCGATTATCCCGGTCGTCGGAATTTATTTTCTATTTTTAAATGATTTTCTACCCCCTAACGGTGGTGTCTTATTTTTTCTAATTACTGCCAATTTTTTGACGGACTTGAGATGTCAAAAGAAGACCGCCCCGTGAATATGAAGTTCCACACTCGATTATTCCAGTCTCTGGAATTTATTTTCTATTTTTAAATGATTTTCCACCCCCTAACGGTGGTGTCCTATTTTTCCTAATCACTGCCAATTTTTTAACAGACTCCAAATGTCTAGAGGAGACCGCCCCGTAAATATAAAGTTCCACACTCGATTATTCCGGTCCCGGAAATTTATTTTCTATTTTTCAATGATTTTCCACCCCCTAACGGTGGTCTCCTATTTTTTCTAATTACTGCCAATTTTTTGACAGACTTGAGATGTCAAAAGAAGACCGCCCCGTAAATATAAAGTTCCATACTCGATTATCCCGGTCGTCGGAATTTATTTTCCATTTTTAAATGATTTTCCACCCCCTAACGGTGGTGTCCTATTTTTTCCAATTACTGCCAATTTTTTGACAGACTTGAGATGTCAAAAGAAGACCGCCCCGTGAATATAAAGTTCCACACTCGATTATTCCGGTCTCTGGAATTTATTTTCTATTTTTAAATGATTTTCCACCCCCTAACGGTGCTGTCCTATTTTTTCTAATTACTGCCAATTTTTTGACAGACTTGAGATGTCAAAAGATGACCGCCCCGTAAATATAAAGTTCCACACTCGATTATCCCGGTCGTCGGAATTTATTTTCTATTTTTAAATGATTTTCCACCCCCTAACGGTGGTGTCCTATTTTTTCTAATGACTGGCAATTTTTTGACAGACTTGAGATGTCAAAAGAAGACCGCCCCGTGAATATGAAGTTCCACACTCGATTATTCCAGTCTCTGGAATTTATTTTCTATTTTTAAATGATTTTCCACCCCCTAACGGTGGTGTCCTATTTTTCCTAATCACTGCCAATTTTTTAACAGACTCCAAATGTCTAGAGGAGACCTCCCCGTAAATATAAAGTTCCACACTCGATTATTCCGGTCCCGGAAATTTATTTTCTATTTTTAAATGATTTTCCACCCCCTAACGGTGGTCTCCTATTTTTTCTAATTACTGCCAATTTTTTGACAGACTTGAGATGTCAAAAGAAGACCGCCCCGTAAATATAAAGTTCCACACTCGATTATTCCGGTCTCTGGAATTTATTTTCTATTTTTAAATGATTTTCCACCCCCTAACGGTAGTGTCCTATTTTTTCTAATTACTGCCAATTTTTTGACAGACTTGAGATGTCAAAAGAAGACCGTCCCGTGAATATGAAGTTCCACACTCGATTATTCCAGTCTCTGGAATTTATTTTCTATTTTTAAATGATTTTTCACCCCCTAACGGTGGTGTCCTATTTTTTCTAATGACTGCCAATTTTTTGACAGACTTGAGATGTCAAAAGAAGACCGCCCCGTAAATATAAAGTTCCATACTCGATTATCCCGGTCGTCGGAATTTATTTTCCATTTTTAAATGATTTTCCACCCCCTAACGGTGGTGTCCTATTTTTTCCAATCACTGCCAATTTTTTGACAGACTTGAGATGTCAAAAGAAGACCGCCCCGTGAATATAAAGTTCCACACTCGATTATTCCGGTCTCTGGAATTTATTTTCTATTTTTAAATGATTTTCCACCCCCTAACGGTGCTGTCCTATTTTTTCTAATTACTGCCAATTTTTTGACAGACTTGAGATGTCAAAAGATGACCGCCCCGTAAATATAAAGTTCCACACTCGATTATCCCGGTCGTCGGAATTTATTTTCTATTTTTAAATGATTTTCCACCCCCTAACGGTGGTGTCCTATTTTTTCTAATGACTGGCAATTTTTTGACAGACTTGAGATGTCAAAAGAAGACCGCCCCGTGAATATGAAGTTCCACACTCGATTATTCCAGTCTCTGGAATTTATTTTCTATTTTTAAATGATTTTCCACCCCCTAACGGTGGTGTCCTATTTTTCCTAATCACTGCCAATTTTTTAACAGACTCCAAATGTCTAGAGGAGACCGCCCCGTAAATATAAAGTTCCACACTCGATTATTCCGGTCTCGGAAATTTATTTTCTATTTTTAAATGATTTTCCACCCCCTAACGGTGGTCTCCTATTTTTTCTAATTACTGCCAATTTTTTGACAGACTTGAGATGTCAAAAGAAGACCGCCCCGTAAATATAAAGTTCCACACTCGATTATTCCGGTCTCTGGAATTTATTTTCTATTTTTAAATGATTTTCCACCCCCTAACGGTAGTGTCCTATTTTTTCTAATTACTGCCAATTTTTTGACAGACTTGAGATGTCAAAAGAAGACCGTCCCGTGAATATGAAGTTCCACACTCGATTATTCCAGTCTCTGGAATTTATTTTCTATTTTTAAATGATTTTTCACCCCCTAACGGTGGTGTCCTATTTTTTCTAATGACTGCCAATTTTTTGACAGACTTGAGATGTCAAAAGAAGACCGCCCCGTAAATATAAAGTTCCATACTCGATTATCCCGGTCGTCGGAATTTATTTTCCATTTTTAAATGATTTTCCACCCCCTAACGGTGGTGTCCTATTTTTTCCAATCACTGCCAATTTTTTGACAGACTTGAGATGTCAAAAGAAGACCGCCCCGTGAATATAAAGTTCCACACTCGATTATTCCGGTCTCTGGAATTTATTTTCTATTTTTAAATGATTTTCCACCCCCTAACGGTGCTGTCCTATTTTTTCTAATTACTGCCAATTTTTTGACAGACTTGAGATGTCAAAAGATGACCGCCCCGTAAATATAAAGTTCCACACTCGATTATCCCGGTCGTCGGAATTTATTTTCTATTTTTAAATGATTTTCCACCCCCTAACGGTGGTGTCCTATTTTTTCTAATGACTGGCAATTTTTTGACAGACTTGAGATGTCAAAAGAAGACCGCCCCGTGAATATAAAGTTTCACACTCGATTATTCCGGTCTCTGGAATTTATTTTCTATTTTTAAATGATTTTCCACCCCCTAACGGTGGTGTCCTATTTTTTCTAATGACTGCCAATTTTTTGACAGACTTGAGATGTCAAAAGAAGACCGCCCCGTATATATAAAGTTCCACACTCGATTATTCCGGTCTCTGGAATTTATTTTCTATTTTTAAATGACTTTCCACCCCCTAACGGTGGTGTCCTATTTTTTCTCATTACTGCCAATTTTTTGACAGATTTGAGATGTCGAAAGATGACCGCCCCGTAAATATAAAGTTCCACACTCGATTATCCCGGTCGTCGGAATTTATTTTCCATTTTTAAATGATTTTCCACCCCCTAACGGTGGTGTCCTATTTTTTCCAATTACTGCCAATTTTTTGACAGACTCAAGATGTCAAAAGATGACCGCCCCGTGAATATAAAGTTCCATACTCCATTATCCCGGTCGTCGGAATTTATTTTCTATTTTTAAATGATTTTCCACCCCCTAACGGTGGTGTAATATTTTTTCCAATTACTGCCAATTTTTTGACAGACTTGAGATGTCAAAAGAAGACCGCCCCGTGAATATAAAGTTCCACACTCGATTATTCAGGTCTCTGGAATTTATTTTCTATTTTTAAATGATTTTCCACCCCCTAACGGTGGTGTCCTATTTTTTCTAATTACTGCCAATTTTTTGACAGACTTGAGATGTCAAAAGATGACCGCCCCGTAAATATAAAGTTCCACACTCGATTATCCCGGTCGTCGGAATTTATTTTCTATTTTTAAATGATTTTCCACCCCCTAACGGTGGTGTCCTATTTTTTCTAATGACTGGCAATTTTTTGACAGACTTGAGATGTCAAAAGAAGACCGCCCCGTGAATATAAAGTTTCACACTCGATTATTCCGGTCTCTGGAATTTATTTTCTATTTTTAAATGATTTTCCACCCCCTAACGGTGGTGTCCTATTTTTTCTAATGACTGCCAATTTTTTGACAGACTTGAGATGTCAAAAGAAGACCGCCCCGTATATATAAAGTTCCACACTCGATTATTCCGGTCTCTGGAATTTATTTTCTATTTTTAAATGACTTTCCACCCCCTAACGGTGGTGTCCTATTTTTTCTCATTACTGCCAATTTTTTGACAGATTTGAGATGTCGAAAGATGACCGCCCCGTAAATATAAAGTTCCACACTCGATTATCCCGGTCGTCGGAATTTATTTTCCATTTTTAAATGATTTTCCACCCCCTAACGGTGGTGTCCTATTTTTTCCAATTACTGCCAATTTTTTGACAGACTCAAGATGTCAAAAGATGACCGCCCCGTGAATATAAAGTTCCATACTCCATTATCCCGGTCGTCGGAATTTATTTTCTATTTTTAAATGATTTTCCACCCCCTAACGGTGGTGTAATATTTTTTCCAATTACTGCCAATTTTTTGACAGACTTGAGATGTCAAAAGAAGACCGCCCCGTGAATATAAAGTTCCACACTCGATTATTCAGGTCTCTGGAATTTATTTTCTATTTTTAAATGATTTTCCACCCCCTAACGGTGGTGTCCTATTTTTTCTAATTACTGCCAATTTTTTGACAGACTTGAGATGTCAAAAGATGACCGCCCCGTAAATATGAAGTTCCACACTCGATTATCCCGGTCGTCGGAATTTATTTTCTATTTTTGAATGATTTTCCACCCCCTAACGGTGGTGTCCTATTTTTTCTAATGACTGCCAATTTTTTGACAGACTTGAGATGTCAAAAGAAGACCGTCTCATAAATATAAAGTTCCACACTCGATTATTCCGGTCTCTGGAATTTATTTTCTATTTTCAAATGATTTTCCACCCCTTAACGGTGGTGTCCCATTTTTTCTAATTACTGCCAATTTTTTGACAGACTTGAGATGTTAAAAGATGACCGCCCCGTAAATATAAAGTTCCACACTCGATTATCCCGGTAGTCTGAATTTATTTTCTATTTTTGAATGATTTTCCACCCCCTAACGGTGGTGTCCTATTTTTTCTAATGACTGCCAATTTTTTGACAGACTTGAGATGTCAAAAGAAGACCGCCTCGTAAATATAAAGTTCCACACTCGATTATTCCGGTCTCTGGAATTTATTTTCTATTTTTAAATGACTTTCCACCCCTTAACGGTGGTGTCCCATTTTTTCTAATTACTGCCAATTTTTTGACAGACTTGAGATGTTAAAAGATGACCGCCCCGTAAATATAAAGTTCCACACTCGATTATTCCGGTCGCCGGAATTTATTTTCTTTTTTTGAATGATTTTCCACCCCCTAACGGTGGTGTCCTATTTTTTCTAATGACTGCCAATTTTTTGACAGACTTGAGATGTCAAAAGAAGACCGCCTCGTAAATATAAAGTTCCACACTCGATTATTCCGGTCTCTGGAATTTATTTTCTATTTTTAAATGACTTTCCACCCCTTAACGGTGGTGTCCCATTTTTTCTGATTACTGCCAATTTTTTGACAGACTTGAGATGTTAAAAGATGACCGCCCCGTAAATATAAAGTTCCATACTCGATTATCCCGGTCGTCGGAATTTATTTTCTATTTTTAAATGATTTTCCACCCCCTAACGGTGGTGTCCTATTTTTTCCAATTACTGCCAATTTTTTGACAGACTTGCGATGTCAAAAGATGACCGCCCCGTAAATATAAAGTTCTACACTCGATTATCCCGGTCGTCGGAATTTATTTTCTATTTTTAAATGATTTTCCACCCCCTAACGGTGGTGTCCTATTTTTTCTAATGACTGCCAATTTTTTGACAGACTTGAGATGTCAAAAGATGACCGCCCCGTAAATATAAAGTTCCACACTCGATTATTCCGGTCGCGAGAATTCATTTTCGTAAATATTTGTGTTTAGGGGTCAATTTCAAATCCGTAGGGCTTCTTTTCGAGACAATTTATTTTTCCTAATTCATTTTTCAACTTAATTTTTCTCGAAAAAAATTTGTAAATTTCGAAATAATGGTTTTCAAACATTGTTCGAAGAACGTTCCAAACTTCAACCATCTAATTGCAATCACATTTATTTATTCATTTTTTCGGCATAGGCATTGAAAAGTCACTTTTTGACGCCTGTTTTCGATCCACAAAGTGTCACTCTATACGGTTGGTTTCAGAACTGCCCTATAACGTCTTTATACGGCAGTCTGGATGCGCAGTTCGAAGTGCGCATTCCAAAGCTGCCGTACAAAGTCTTTATATGGCAGTTTCGATGCGCGGTTCGAAGTGCGCGACAGATCGCACCATAACCTCACTCTTCGTCTGGTGAATCTCAACAGGCGTCAAAGTGACTTTTCATGCCTATTTTGAAAAAAATACAGTATGGGGCGCACCCGTAAACCGTGTTTGACTCGAATAATGATTTCAGAACTCGCTCTCGGCTCGCCTTCGGCTCGCCTTTAGCTCGTCCTGAAATCATTATTCTCGCCGAAAAACACTTCGTTTACGGGCATGCCACATAATATACTATTATTGTTCCTTCAGAATAAGCTTAATCTATAGTTCTCCAGCATGTAGAATTTTCAAAATGTGGCTAATTTTTTGACGGTACCGCTCATTGGATTATATTCAACAATGCGATCGTGTATAATCATATTGTAGGCTGAAGTATTTGCTGGAAATGCAACGCTAGTTTCGAATTCCAAACGAATATCCACCGGTCCACTCTTTGAGGGGGTTTCCCAGTCTGGAGCTCCAGAAAGCGTGTGTGTTTTTTGAAGCTTTGTGCCGTTAAGGGTTGTAGAAGGAGAATAAATGAAAAAATATGTTTTGAAAGTGCTCAACTTAAACTTCAATTTGAAAAAAAAAAGTTGACAATATCATCAAAATTACGACCTCTATGGCCGTTGAAGTCATGGTCTGCAAAAAGCAGCGTCGAAAACGGTAAACAACATTGTAACCGAACGGAGCATCTGAAACCCAAAAACAAGGAGTCATTTGATTGGTCAAGGCACCATCTAAGCTTCTATGGAACGGATTTGTCGTCCGTCTTTTGGTTTATCAATAACTTGCAAAAACAGTTGTCAAAATCGAGGAAATCTAAGTTTATTGATTAAAAAATTCGCAACTCACCCAAATTTAGGTTTATCAAAAATCGGTTCCATAGAAGCTTAGATGGTACTTTGACCATCAAAATGACTCCTTGTTCTTAGGTTTCAGATACTCTGTTCGGTTACAATCTTGTTTACCGTTTTCGGCGCTGCTTTTTGCAGACCATGACTTCAACGGCCATAGAGGTCGTAATTTTGATGACATTGTCAACTTTTTTTTTTCAAATTGAAACTTAAATTTCGCTCTTTCAAAACATATTCCTTCATTTTTTTTTCCTTCTACAACTCTCAACGGCACAACGCTTTGGAAAACATGCACGCCTTCTGGAGCTCCAGACTGTAAAACCCCCTTAACGATTCACTTTGCTTGGAACAGTCTATAGTAATGAGTGGGGCTCTCTCCAAAAAATCACTCTTCGACAAAAGAGGTTCGGATTCCTTATCGTAGTATTAAATTTGAAAGTTTGTGTACATATTGTAGAGAATGGCGTATTGATTGCGAGCAATATCGAGATTCAAATTTCCATAGGGATAGCACTGTGAGTTTAGGAAAAGTTTCACATCTCTAATCATGCAATGATCGAATTGACTGGCATTCTTCGTCGCATCGTTTCGTCGTGCAGTTTGGAATCCCAGTATGACGTGTCTCGGTTTCTCTAGCTGTGTAGATGTCTTGACAACCCATACATGTCTCGTTGTTGCAGGCAGCATCGGGTACTCGTACATTTCCCACGAGCGAAAACTCATAGATACAGCCGGATCTTTGGCGATATAATTGAGCATCTTGATTTTTGCAGAATCCGACAGTCGATGTATGGCAATAACCCTTCAATTTTCTCGAGTGCAATTTTGATCCTCTCCGCAGCTGTTTGATGTATGGTATTGAGATCATTGTTTGATCACGTCAAAATTAGCTCATGCTTCGCATTGACGATGATTCGATTAAAGTCCTCGGCAAATCCAAGCAAAAAATTCAGCGGTATAACAACATCAAAGTATCCATCAGCGTCGGTTAGTTTATTTTTATCATCCACCAACCAACCGGTGTTTCCCAGAAGATGCTGTTGTCCAGGGGTGAATGATAGGTATCCCTTCATGATACTCGTGATGCCGACATTCTTATTCTGATCAATCTCGTGCCCATTCAACTCGTAACGCATATCGCCAAACATGTGACACACGGCCATATTGACCAATTCCGTGCCTGCACTAACAGCGGTGCTATCTGATTTTGTAAGCCGACCGTAGATGTGGAGCGAACTTTTTCTGGGTAATACACACGCATCTTGATTCTGTACAGATATCATCGTTATTTCTGAATGTAGACGCAGCATACACAGTTGATGCGCGTGTATTTCACAGTGGGCAATCGGCTCGTCGAAGGTCACAGGAGTTTGAATTTTTATCATTTTTGTGATGGATATACGCAGATAAAGCAACGAATTCTTATTTTCCACCACAACGAAGTCGAAGTCCTAGGCTCCGAAAAAACTGAGCGTTCTGATGTGTCACTCGAATCGGAGCTCCTCGACGACTGATGATGCTTGGACATGTTATCGAGCTTTTATAACTACTACCAGATTTTCTTGTCCTCTCAAACACAATGCCCATATTATCTCAAAGATTTCACGTGTAATCGTATAGTTACAGTTTCACTACGAAAATTGATTAATTTCCCGTCCTGATCGACTATTCTCAATTGTATTTTAATTTTAAGGTATTTTTTTTCTGTATATTTTTTTGTATATGATTACTTTCACACAATTGCATGTTGAATCCCTTAAGGGTATTGTATTTTTAGCCTACTATTTAGATTTATATGCAGACAATGATTGTCTTGTTGCTTTTTTTTTCGGCAGTCAATAAATCACTGTTCTGAGGAGGGCCCCTAACTGGGCCGAAACATTAACACTATAAGGTGTCTTCTTTTTTTATCGACCTTTTTCCAATAATCCACTGTACATTCTCAATTGTGAAAAAATGACCTTTGTCGGCACTTCCACGATCTTATATCCAGGTGGTACGGTTGGGAAAAATTGATGAATCGTATGAACCCGATGCTCATTTATATACGCACCGGTGGTAATATTACACTCAACTCGTAAGGCGTTGACTTTGAGTATGCGAACGGGTAACTGGGATTTATGGGTAATACCACTTTCGAGCATTTTTGAGGTAAAACCGAGCAATCGGCCAATGGAATCTTTTCGTTCAAAGTTCACAGAATGATTACATCTAATTTCACTGAGTAACTCATTGTTATTAGCCCATAGACTGAGATTTATATCCTTAGGTCATTTTTTCACAATTGAGAATGTACAGTGGATTATTGGAAAAAGGTCGATAAAAAAAGAAGTAGTGCCCTTTTCAAATAATTAGCGATATCCTCAATTTCATAGCTCCCGGTGGGTATTGTAATCACAGTTTCTGGTTTTATGTAAAACTTATTTGATCCCGCATCTATATTGGGGATCGCATTGAATGTCAGAAGCTCTATGAGTCCGAGAACATACGTCTTTGTTGGGGATAACTCGATAGGCGGAAAATATTGAGTCCTCAACCCCGACGATTCTCCGGAGAGTGTCAACGTGAACGAATCAGCCATGACTAATATCACATCAGCGATTCGCATACATTTTATAGTTGTCCGCTGAGAAACTTAAGGCACAGGTGACCGCAAATCACCGTGTCATATTCTTGATATCTCTTATGATTATATTTTACGCTACCAACACCGAGATATTTCATTAGATTTCTAGGTGGTTGTAAATCGCCAAAACTATCGAAATACACCGCATCGTTGCCATTTTTCGTGTACGCAACCCAATGCGTCCCCGGACCGTTTTTATCATCGAGATTGATAATTGCAGATTCACGCTTTCTAGGCCCTGAACTGGGTAAATCATTTCGTATAAAAACACCCCGGAAATGTGAAATTTTCATAGCTTTCGCATACTCAAGCAAATCGGTATCTGTGAGGGCTCGATGTGGTAGCTTCATCAGTTTTTTGCTGGCTTCAAATACAGTCCCATATCCTTCTTATATGGCTTCAGGTATAAGCCCTTCCCCAACGCAATCGCTTCTATTGTCGCGTTGTGACGCTTGGATTCTTGCAATTGATGTTTGTTTGCTTTAGCTTCATTGACAACCTTTGCTATACCCGCAGCACCACCAACTAAAGCATCTGTGGCACTAAGGGCTGCAAATAGTGGGATAAGAAACGGTAGTAAACCACCAATTTTCTGGGGGACAGGTAAAATACGAGGCACGCGCACTTTCCCTTTAGACACGGCCAAACGGGCACCTGGAGATTGTTGATGATTTCATTTATCAATCCACAACCACTTCTTTGTCTACGTGTGTGTTCAACCATAGTTGACCATGAACTAACACGAATTCTATAAAAGCATGTATTTTATACGTAAATATATTAGTTCTCATTGCGACGTTTGCCGAGCATCATGAAATTTCAAGATCAAACGATTAAACTACCCATCGCCAATTTCGATAATTTGGTCGAGCGAAAAAAGAAGAAGGGGAAACGGCATCGGACCCTACTACCAAATAGTGTGAGAGCTGTCTTTTGCGGACCTTCGAATTGTGGCAAAACTAATGTCCTTCTCACGCTACTGATCCATGTGAATGGTCTACGATTTGAGAATGTGTACGTCTATTCAAAATCCCTCAATCAGCCAAAGTATGAGTTCTTGAAGAGGTTGTTGGAACCGGTGATGGGGCTGGGTTATTTTCCGTCTGATGAGCACAAGGAGGTTGTAGAACCAAAAGATGCACATTCCAACTCTATTATGATTTTCGATGACGTGGCCTGTGAAAAGCAAGATAATATCAGAGCCTATTTCTGTATGGGGCGGCACAGGGATGTCGATAGTTTTTATCTTTGTCAAACGTATGCCCGCATGCCGAAACATTTGGTGCGTGATAATGCAAACTTGTTGGTTCTTTTTCGTCAAGATGAAATGAATTTGAAACACATCTATGCCGATCATGTGAACACCGATATGACCTATCAGCAATTTGAGGATTTGTGCTTGGCGTGTTGGAATGATGGTAGATATAGTTTTGTAACCATCGACAAAGACAGCGAGGTTAGCGCTGGACGATATAGGAGAGGCTTTGACTGCTTTATAAGTCTGAATCACGAATAAACCACATACAGTCACAACACATCGATCAAACTAGCAGCATGGAGAGCTCCAAGATACGTAAGCAAAACGATGTATTGCGGGAAATAGCGAGGTCCAGCGATATCATTCGACGTAAACATGAAATGATAAAAATGGGGAAAGACACCAGCGAGCGGACTATTAGTGCAATCATCAAACCACTGGCCACACCACTGCATAAGTTGGTAGATTCATCGAAGCAGCAGCAGTGGCTACTAATGAAGCGAGAAATAAAAACGGAGCCGGGTTCAGTCAAGACAGAGAGGGCAGAGCCGGGTTTGGTCAAGACAGAGAAGGCAGAGCCGGGTTTGGTCAAGACGGAGAAGACAGAAGATTTTGTGAAAACAGAAGATTATGAAGATGCTGATGATGATGAGGATGATGATAATGATGCATATAAAAGTGCGATTGAGGAGAGCTTGGCGACTAACATTGCTAGTGTAGACAATGCTACAGCTGTCGCCGCTATGGATGATACGGATGATGATGATGATGATGATAACAACCAGGATCGCACGTTTGCAATCGCGTCTGCAAGCACACCGATGTTGAAAAAAGAAGTTAAGACGGCGCGCTATAAACATGTTTGCCCCTGTCAAAGAGCGCAAGAAATTGGATGAGAAATTTGGAGTTCGAAAATTAGTTTGCGGATTGAAGATTGTCGATTCGGATATCGCATTTGATAATAATCAGATATATGTAGGCGATAAGAGTTATGATAATACACCGAGATTGCTTGAATTGCTATTGAAAAAGTGACCCGATCCCGCTATGGTGAATAAAAGCGACAAATTGAATTATATCAAAATCGTGAAAAAAACGAATGCTTATCGGAAATATTATAAAGCTGAGAAAAGTCCTCATTATGATAGGGAAGAGTATTCAAAGTATAGAGATTTCATTGCCCCATACATCGACCTGCCGGTGAAAAAATCCGGTGAAGGTTTATTACCCACCCATAAAATCGCGCGGGGATAAAGCATGGATTATGTTCATTGGGATAATCCTAATGAGCTCGTTGATCGTCTCCGGTTACTCACGGCATCTCAAGCAGCTGGTAATGAGCAAGATCACGTCAAGTGGACCCCCCATTTTCCACTTGACCATGTAAATTAAGTCTATGTATTTTTTTCTCAAGTAGTCACCATGAAGAATTAATTCCCCAAACGATTTTCCAAAATTTTCATTTTAACAACAATTTTTTTTACAATCAAAATTTTGAGTACTTTTAATTAAAAAATAGATTTCAAATCAACCGTTAAAGATAAATTAATGAAATTTTCAGGATTTATCCCAGGTAGAAATTATGAATTGGCCCAGGCAAGGCACTGTCCAGTTTGCCTAGTTTATTTCTAGGCACTGGGTGGGAAAACTGTACAGGGCCCTGCCCGATTTGAAACGGTCGGAACAGCTAGCGCCTAGATCGGAAATCTGGTTTGCGCTAACGATTTGAGTGCAGGCCCAGCGTCGGCGGTTAATACCGATCCAATACTGGTAATTAGTTGGGATGATAATTTCGATCCAACGTATGGCTATCGACATTGGGCCAGTATAAATTCATGAATAGAAATATATATATAGTCAATGGCCCAACAACAAGAGCCCAATAATTTATCAGCCGATGACCCGATCATTCTATTTTTGTTTATTTTCGATATTATCCGGACAAAAAATATTTTTTCACCAATAGTTGATTCTTTTTCGAGCGGTAGAGAACGCAGTTAATATTTCCTGGATGTTAGAAATCATCTGTTCAAAGACTAATTTTTTTTTTTTCCATTTTTAATTCATGTGGGTCACCCATCCAAATTCTGGCCGCAGTTGAAATTGCTTAACTTCGTTGATCGGCTGACGTCCGGTTTTCATCTAGATCTAATCGTCGCCTGTCACGATACTCAACACTTTTTGAGTCAATAGGTAAACTTTGATCTGTGAGGATTTACATCAGTATGTACTTGAAAAAAATCAAATATGATAGCAAAATTTCACGGTCACTTCGAAGATTTCTGCTGATTAAATAGTATATTATACTTTTATTCGATTGCATAGAAACATTCTTTACTTGAACATCTGAGTTCCAAATATCTTCTTAAGGGGGTTTCCCAGTCTGGAGCTCCAGAAGGCGTGCATGTTTTTCAAAGCGTTGTGCCGTTGAGAGTTGTAGAAGGAAAAAAAAATGAAGGAATATGTTTTGAAAGAGCGAAATTTAAGTTTCAATTTGAAAAAAAAAAATTGACAATATCATCAAAATTACGACCTCTATGGCCGTTGAAGTCATGGTCTGCAAAAAGCAGCACCGAAAACGGTAAATAAGATTGTAACCGAACGGAGTATCTGAAACCTAAGAACAAGGAGTCATTTTGATGGTCAAAGTACCATCTAAGCTTCTATGGAACCGATTTTTGATAAACCTAAATTTGGGTGAGTTGCGAATTTTTTAATCAAAAAACTTAGATTTCCTCGATTTTGACAACTGTTTTTGCAAGTTATTGATAAACCAAAAGACGGACGACAAATCCGTTCCATAGAAGCTTAGATGGTGCCTTGACCAATCAAATGACTCCTTGTTTTTGGGTTTCAGATGCTCCGTTCGGTTACAATGTTGTTTACCGTTTTCGACGCTGCTTTTTGCAGACCATGACTTCAACGGCCATAGAGGTCGTAATTTTGATGATATTGTCAACTTTTTTTTTTTCAAATTGAAGCTTAAGTTGAGCACTTTCAAAACATATTTTTTCATTTATTCTCCTTCTACAACCCTTAACGGCACAAAGCTTCAAAAAACACACACGCTTTCTGGAGCTCCAGACTGGGAAACCTCCTTAATCCAATTACTTTCCTAGAGTAACGCTCACAGTAAGTATGTCATAATATAGATAAAAATCTAGTCTCTGTTACTATTTTCAGTTGGTTAGCAAATTGACTTTTAAATAATAGTTGATATAAGGACGTATGATAATCAAGTCCATTTAAACAGATGAGTGAAGTTAAATAGTTAGTTAATCTGCAATAGAAAATGAAGTTCCGTCAACTGAAAATGTAGTTACCATCATTTAAAAGAATTGAACATTCCAAAATTTTACTAATGTCGAGATTTTTAATAACCGATTTTTCCCCGAACCTCAATACTAGGCTTGGATTCGGGATTCTTTTTTTTTTTCATTTGGCTCAAGGACTGAAAAAATTTCACTGCCGGCCGATCATCGTAATATTCTGTCAATAAAATCCGCGTTTGCGTAATTTCGAATATCAAAAATTCGACGTTGAATTATTTTTTAGATACGATGTAGTATCAGTCTGGAGTACGGCTAAATTACAAATTAGATATTTCGTGCAGACAATTCGTGACAATTGTTGAAAGAATAACAATTCTTACTTATCACAGACAAAAATATCTTATTCGTAATTAGTTTATATTTCAAACTGATGCTATCTGAAAAAATATAATTTCGTATTTTCGATCCGAAACAATATCTGTAGTTTTTCACTCCAATCTCAATCACGAGCGATTCGAGTGTTGAAAGACACTGTCGAATTGTCTTAATACGCGGTCGGAATTGGCCGAAGAAAGGCCCTAGCTTGGTACTGGACAGATTCTCTGACTAGGCTCTGTCCGCGCATGCCAAGTTAAAGTCTAGATTGGCTAGCCTGCGCCAAGCTGGAGCCACGACAGATTCCCCTAACTTGGAACGCCCGGACTTTCCCAGCTAGGCGCTAGTCGAAAACTAGGAAACTCTAGTCATTTTTCTACCTGGGATTGTCAAATATCTATATTTTATTAAAATATTATTAGCTTAAAATTATTTGTTCATTATCCTATTGTTAATTAACTTTTAAGTAAACAAATGAAAATTTCATTGATTTCTCGGTCAAAAAATGAAGTTTTTTTTCATCGGTCACATGCGTTATTTATTTAAGTTTAAGATCCCGAAAGAAAATTTCACTGCTCGCGATTAGTTTAAACAATATGAATTTTTTTATCACCGCGTGCCGGGCGCCGGGCGCTCTCAATACAGCGCGCGGCCGAGCGTGTCAGACTATATTGCAGCTTGGGTCAGTCGTAATTAAAAATAACTATTAAAATAGTATATTATGCAACAAGTGCGTAAAAATTTTACGCACGAGTTTCATACGATATTTTTCGACACAGTGTGCGTAAAATGAAATTTTACGCATACTATATCGAAAATATTATTATTGAACAAATTTCATTCTTTTAAGGGGGTATCCCCACCTTTAAATGAGTTAACATTCTAAGAAAGAGATTGATATTTTACAGCGAATTTGAGAGTCTGATCAAATCCAAAAAAATCAAGAAGTTTAGGGAGAGTTTGACCCTCATTATCCATACTTAACATTGAATATTATTTTGAGTCTATTAGTAGTTACGCTGAATATAGAAAAATACAAAATTACTCGGTTGTCGCAAAGAATCAGTAGTACCGTTGGATCGATTTTGGAATTTTTGGTCTTCAATTGTTCAGAAGAGATGCCTCTATCATATGAACATAGAACTTTTTGATATGACTATTTTTGGTTGAGATAATAGAAAAAATAGAGAAAAAAAATTGAAGAATTAGAAAAATCTCAGTAAAAACTAAGCGAATCAGGCAATTTTCGCGATATCAAAAAGTTCTATGTTCATATGATAGAGGCATCTCTTCTCAACAATTGAGGACCAAAAATTCCAGAATCGATCCAACGGTACTACTGATTCTTTGCGACAACCGAGTAATTTTGTATTTATCTATATTCAGCGTAACTACTATTAGACTCAAAGTAATATCCAATGTTAAGTATGGATAATGAGGGTCAAACCCTCCCTCAACTTCATGATTTTTTTGGATTTGATCAGACTCTCAAATTCGCTGTAAAATATCAATCTCTTTCTCAGAATGTTGACCTATTTAAAGGTGGGGATACCCCCTTAAACAATATCATGAACCGTACAATGAAATAATTTTTAAATATGAAACTAAGACAGAAAAGATTAATAAATAATCAAATATAAATTTTACAAAACCGTGTGATCTACATTTATTTTTTCTTGGTAATTCAGTAAGCAATCATTTTTAAATTTACTAGGAAGTACTCCATCTTTAGTTGAAAAAAACCACTGGGTTACGATCTTCATTTGTTATTTGCGTATCCACGTAAATAAGAAATGAGTTTTACTAATCGTTTTAGTTTATTTTTTAAATGAGTTCATACGCACCTAAGTTGAGAAAAATATTAAAAAGAAGAGCTGAAGTTTTGTAAATTTGTGTTTAGTTATTCAATTTGTTAATATTATAATTTTTATTTATATTAATAATATTGCTAGTGATTTTAAATGGGCCAAGTCAATAAATGTTGTAATCCATCGAATAAAAAAAATCATAAAAACGTCATTAAAAATTTAGTTTTAATTACAGCTAATCGAGCTAGTGATTTTAAAGATTTTCTTGGATATCATATGTGCAATTCTTGTGAGAGGGCAATTTATCTGGGCCGTAAACCTGGTAAACCTGAAAATCCTTGCGAGAAACCTATAGATAAAAATCCTAGTGTTGACGACACTGAACCAGAAGTTGATGAGATCAAAGATGATGACAAGAGAGATCCTATCTTCAAATGCGATGCAGTAGACAATCAATTAAAAATTGATAACGTCAATAAACTGCTATCGAAGGTCGGTGAACCACCAATAAAATTGAGACGAGTGTCGAGTGTCACTGAATGTAAGAAAGCTATTATAAATTCTGTGAAGAAATTGAGTGATATTGATATAAATAATAACAATCCAAATGAAGTCCTTGTGAATAATTTTAAGTCTGCTTTTAATCAAACAACTAGGAGATCCGAAAAAATCCAAGTCTTGACTACTCTTCCGTTGGATTGGTCAATAAAAAAGATACGACGCGAATTTAAAGTTTCGAAGAGAATGGTACAAACTGCTAAAAATATTAGAAAAAATTCGGGATTTGTGTCACAGCCTGATACTAAAAAAGGAAAAAGCCTGGACAATTCAACACTCGATCGCGTAGAAAAATTTGATTTGTCAGATGATGTTAGCCGTGTGATGCCTGGAATTAAAGATTATGTTAGGGTTTTAGAAAATGATAAAAAAATCCAGAAACAAAAAAGACTCTTATTATTTAACATAAATGATTTATATACAAAATTTAAAAAAGCTTTTCCTGATGAGAAAATTGGACAGACTAAATTTCAAACTTTAAGACCACGGGAATGTATTTCTGCTGGAAAAAGCGGAACACATAATGTGTGTGTATGCAAAATTCACCAAAATGTGAAATTACAATTACATGGACTGAAAAATGAACTTAAAAAGAAAGGAACTATTTTCTCCGAAAGTTCAAATGATTTCAAGGCTCTGTTTGCGTGGAACCTACATCATCATGTTTTTTTTTTCTACGTGTAAAAAGTGTCCAGAAGTTGATTTCGTTATTGAAAAGTTAAAATTATTAATTGATAGTCATGAGATAGAGGAAATATCATTTCGCCAATGGAAAAGTACCGACAGGTAAGAAAAAAAAAATATATATATATTTATACAAATTACTCATATAATTATTGATGTCAGTACACACTTTGAAAGAATATCTTGTTAATTAGATAATTACCAAATTTCTATTTGCTTCTTAATTAATAAAAGTAAAAATTTATCACATCAACATTACTCGTTTGAAATTATTGAATTTCATTATTTCAATTTGTGTATTTATTATTTTTATTCACTTTTTTTACGAAGTCTATAATCTAACGCATTTGTTTGAAATTTTCAGGACTGAAATCGTTGAAGCCAAGTATACAAAAGAAGATTTTTTAAATGAGTTGAAAAATAAGTGGTCAGAGTTTTTGAAACACGATTTCGTGGCAAGATCTCAAGCGTCTTATTTCTTCAAACAAAAAGAATCTGTTGAAGCTGGAGAGTTCATAGTATGTCTCGATTTTTCCGAAAACTATTCTTTTTTTGTGCAAGACGCTATCCAATCGCATCATTGGTCCAATGATCAGGCTACACTTCACCCGTACGCCGCGTATTATAAAGAAAATGGAGAAATGAAGCATGACAATTTTGTAGTGGTTTCGGAGAAAGTTAGTCACGACGCAAGTTCGGTACATCTCTTTAATTTAAAATTGATTGAATTTAAAAAAAATAAATTTGGTGCTGATAACGTTAAAAAAATTAAGTACTTTTCCGATGGAGCAGCTTCACAATATAAAAATAAATATAACTTTGCCAACGTAATCAATCACAAGAATGATTTTGCTGTTGAAGCGGAGTGGAACTTTTTCGCCACATCTCATGGCAAAGGAGCGTGTGATGGCTTAGGAGGGAGTGTAAAAAGACAGGCTTATCGTGCCAGCCTTCAACGTGACAATAATAAGCACATAACAACACCACTTTCCTTATTCGAGTGGGCCGGAAGTTCTTTTAAAAAAATTAATTTTGCTTTTTGTTCTCAAGAGGATCATGACTTGCAAGAACCAAAGTACCGACAGCGATTCGAACGAACAGTTACAATAAAAAATACTCGCCAATTTCACTACTCTGGTTAAAAAAAGCGATAGAAAACAATAAAATCCAATAGAAACCAATTATAATTGAATCGGATTTGATTGGGGCAATCGGTGTAGCTTTCGGCGGCCGATAGAAAATGAATTGGAATTAATGGCTCTCAATCGGATTTCAAGTTTTATCGGACTCAATCATATTTCCATTATTCTGCGACTTAGGAAATTGTGAAATGCTGATACAGACCTAAAAAGAAATCTTATCGGAAATAATAGGGTTTTTATATCGGTGTATATTATATTAAAAATAATAAAGCCTTCACTACTATAAAAAAAATTCGACTGCTTCGCATGAAAAATACAACAATTACGAGTGTTAACGACGTCGTCGCCGGGAGTTGTCTTCATACAACATACGCTTTCGTTATCTGTAACCAGGTCCACCGCACCGTAGTTTCCGTCCTCCAGGTCCACCGCACCGTAGTTTTTGTCCTCCAGGTCCACCGCATCGTAGTTTCCGTCTTCCAGGTCCACCGTACCGTAGTTTTCGTCCTCTAGGTCCACCGCTACGTAGTTTTCATGCTCTAGGTCCACCGCACCATAGTTTCCGTCTTCCAGGTCTACCGCATCGTAGTTTCCGTCTTCCAGGTCCACCGCACCGTAGTTTTCGTCCGCCAGGTCCACCTCACCGTAGTTAACAATTTACTGAATAATGATGCATGAATTATCAACGTCGTGTGTACAACATCAATTGTTCATCAATAATTACTTGCAATCGGTCGACCTGGAGGACAAAAACTACGATGCGGTCGACCTAGAGGACAAAGACGACGTGGCGGTGGACCTGGAGGACGGAAACTACGTAGCGCTGCTCCAGGTCACAGATAACGAAAGCGTATGTTGTACGAAGACAACTCCCGGCGACGATGTCGTTAACACTCATAATTAACTGTAACTTGAATGCCATACGGTGACAGAATTTATCACTAGATTTAATCATTTATTTTTATTTCACTGAAAATTGACCCACCACGGGTCAGCAGTTAGTTACATACATATTGATATAATTCCCAAGGTAAATCCTCACGAATCAAAGTTTACCTATCAAGTCGAAAAGTGTTAGAAATTGCAACAGTCGGCGATTAGATCCAGATGGACACCGGACATCAGATGCTCAACGAAGTTAAGCAATTCCAACTGCGACCAGAACTTGGATGGGTGACCGACATGGATAAAAATCTATTCAGCCTGTGAATACATAATTTCTAACATCCTGAAATATTCACTGTGCTCTACCGCTAAAGAAAGAAACAATAATATTGGTGAAAAAATCTCAATTTGATTTTTTCTTTTTTTTTTTTTGTTGTGCTAGAAGAAACAATTGGAACCGATAGAATCCTATATACAAAATGAGGAAGTTAAGGTGGTTCTTCATTAAAAATGACTAGTTTTTTATGATTATTATACGGCATAGTCACCACATTGAGTATTCATCAAATTAATATATTCGTAAACTGATGATTTCCCTGATATGTCCAGAAACAAAATAATATCCAAATTATGAACAAATGGCTAGATATCGATTTTTCATTTTTCATTGCTTTAAAACCAAGAAAAATCTAGTAGATTGGTTCGATCACAGTCTACGATGGCTCATTTTGTCCAGAAAACTATTTCCCACAAATTCACCGCATCATATTATTTTCTCTGTCAATCGGCAATTCAATGTGGATATTTGTTCATTGAAATCGGTATACGTGCAAAATGTAAAATGTTGTAAAATTAAATATTCACCGTCACCAACATGATAAAAAAAAAGTGTACGGTCGGATTGTAGAGAATAGTTTCCTGAAGAAAATAAGCCATCGTAGACTGTGATCGAACCAATCTACTAGATTTTTCTACATTTTAAAGCAATGAAAAATGAAAAATCGATATTTAGCCATTTGTTCATAATTTGGGTATTATTTTGTTTCTGGACATATCAGGGAAATCATCAGTTTACGAATATAATAATGAACAAATAATTTTAAGCTAATAATATTTTAATAAAATATAGATATTTGACAATAAATCCTGAGAATTTCATTAATTTATCTTTAACGGTTGATTTGAAATCTATTTTTTAATTAAAAGTACTCAAAATTTTAATTGTAAAAAAAAATTGTTGTTAAAATAAAAATTTTGAAAAATCGTTTGGGGGATTAATTCTTCATGGTGACTACTTGAGAAAAAAATACATAGTGTTCTGTTATTGGGTTAGGAATAAGGTAGGTGATTAATTAAACTCTCTTGTTCGTGAGACTCGGGATCTCCGTGTGTGACGCGTCTCTTAGCCTTGGCTCTCGACCAACTAACTGCTCTCTCAGCCCCCAGGGGGAACACCCGTCGCTTGCTTGTGGCGCGTTCACACGACATCCTTTTCTTTTATTGAAAGGTTATTGGTTACATATATCATCTCTAAATCTAGGGTTTGGCCGACGTTCGCGTCTGGGCCTTACTTGAACCTCATCGTTACCATTTGCTCCCTCGGCCTCGTTTAGTTGCACATTGTTACCATCTGCTTCACCTACTTCGACATTCGCCTGCTGTTCGACCTCACGTATCTCTACGTCGTCTACTAAGGGTGGAGTGTCGTTTTCGTTAACAAACTCTATATTTTCTTTGAACGGAGCTGGGACCAAATGCTAACGATTTCGTTTCATAACACTACCGTGTTCTGTTTTAACAACATATGAGTTTGGACCTGTGTTTCTTTTAACTATCTCTGCGTAAACTCTCTTATCTATCATCCATACTTTATCTCCCTTCTCGAGTTCGGATAGTTTCTTAACTCTATGTCTCTTGTTATAATTTGCTTCTTGTTTGTCTTTTCTTTCTTCCTCCTTTTTAATAATTGACTTGTGATCAACAAATGTGCCTAGCTTTTTTGGTAATATTGGCACTAATGAGCGTATTTTTCTAGAGAACAATAGTTCCGCCGGTGAATACCCATTATCAATCGGTGTTGATCTATATGATAGTAACCCTCTACCTAAATCTTTAGACTTCTTCATAATCCTTTTCGCAGTTTTCACTGCTGCTTCTACCCCACCGTTACTCTGAGAATATTCAGGCGAGCTTTTTATGTGCCTAAAGTCGTATTCTTTTGAGAATTTTTTAAATTCCGCTGAGAATTGAGTGCCGGGGTCAGTTCTTACGATTTCTGGCACTCCAAACCTCGCGAATACTTTTTTGCATTTAGACACTACCGTTTTTTCTGTCAAGTCTTTCAAAGTTATTATTTCAAAATATCTTGAATATTAATCTGTTATAATGAGATACCATTTATTCAACTTGAATAAATCTAATGCAGTTTTCTGCCAAGGACGATCCGGAAATTCCTCCTTGACAAAGGGTTCTTTAATATTTGTTTTTTCTTCGATACATTTAGGACAGAACTCGACTAGATTCTTTAATTGAGCGCCTATCCCTGGCCACCAAACCGACTGTTTCGCCATTTCTCTGCATCTACTGATGCCCAAATGACCGTCATGTAGTTTGTTGAGTATTTCCAATTGTAAAGCCTGCGGTATGACTAGTCTCGCATTGTACAAAAGTAAACCATCACAAATTGACATGCTGTCTTTTAATTGGAAATACGGCAACAACCCGTCTTTTAATCTACCCTTATCCGGCCAATTATTTTCACAGTAGCTTATAATACTAGAACACACATAGTCTTTTTGTTGCTCTTCTCTTATTCTATCTAACATATTTTTAGTGGTTGGTAAACTATTTATCACAAATCTTACATAATAGTCTATTTCCTCAGGTAACTCGTCATTACTTTCTTTCTTTGTTTGATCAATTGGTCCCCTTGACAAACAATCAGCCAATACCAATTGCTTGCCGGGCACATAAATTACATCATAACTGTAACGCATGAGTCTCAATCTAACTCTCTGTAATCGAGGCGTCAGATCATCAAGAGGTTTAGTTTGCAAGATCTGTAATAGAGGTTTGTGATCTGTTTAAAGTGTTATGTCTAAACCCGTTACGTATTCCTTGAAACGTTCGGTCGCGAATGCCAGTGCTAACGCTTCTTTCTCTATCTGACTATATCTCTTTTCTGCCTCAGTCAGTGTTCTCGAAGCGTATGCTACCAGTTCACGTTTTTCTTCTTTATCCCTACTCGTTTGCATTAATGTGGCACCTAACCCATAGCTTGATGCGTCCGCTTGCACTATAATCTTTTTTGTATAATCATAATGAGCCAGTGTAGGAGCCTTCAATAACCAATCTTTTACTTCTTTAAACGCTTTTTGTTGTGGCTCTAGCCATACAAAATGTGACTCATCTTTGAGTAAAGAATTCAAGGGCTCTAACACGTGTGACTTATTCGGTATGAACTTACTGACATAATTGACTGCCCCCAGGAATTGCATAAGTGCGTTTTTATCTTTTGGTGCAGCAAAATCAGTGATTGCTCTGACACGACTTGGTAAAACACTTATTCCCCTATCGAAAATTGCATGCCCGAGAAATTCTAGTTTATTTGCTCCAAACACGCACTTTTCTTTATTTGAAGTTATACCCGCTTTTTCTATTTTATTTAATACCACCCGAAGAGTTTTATCGTGTTCTTCGGCGGTCGCTCCGTGCACTATGACGTCATCAGTATGAATTTCTACACCCTGTATGCCTTGTAGTACTTCAGAGTACCATTGTACAAAATAATCTGGCGAACAATTGATGCCAAAAGCTAACCTTGTAAACATATACCTGCCAAACGGTGTAATTATTGTTGTTAGAGGCTGACTATCTTTTTCTAATTTTATTTGGTAAAACCCTGCTTTAGCATCTAACTTTGAGAATATCGTTGAGCCTTTCAACCTTGCTAATGTAGTATCTACCTTTGGTATAGGAAAATGTGACCTTTTAACGCTTTTGTTTAGCTGTGTGAAATCTCCACATATTCGTACTTGTTTATTTCCTTTCTTCGGAATGACCACTATTGGGCTACACCAATCGGTAGGAAAATCTACAGGTATTAGTATACCGTCACTCACAAGTTTGTCTAACTCTTTCTTGAGTTTATTCATTAGAGCTATAGGTACCGTCCGGGGAACCGACTGAAAAAATGTTTGAGCGTTTTCTTTGATATGAATTTTCAACTCTTTTTTAAATGCCCCAATTCCCTCGAATACCTTTGGAAATTCCACAACAGCTTCTACTTGCGATAGGCTCTTTGACTGTAGACAGTTTAATTTCTTTATCAGTTGAAACTTATTAATTTCTGGTTTACCTAACAAATTTTGCTTCAATCCCTCTAAAATATACACCTTCGCTTTAACCTGTACCTCTTTCTTTTTTAAGCTTATGTGTAAATAACCTACGACCGACAGTTTTTTTCCATCCGGTCCTACTATTATCTTATTTGTCTTACAGATATCTTTGCTCATTTCTTTTGGTACGCAGTCTACTGACATGCATGTGATGTCTGCACCAGTATCAATAATAAAATTTACGTGTCTGCAAAACTCTTCTACTAATGCCTTAAATGTAAATTCAGTCTTTGGGTTGTCCCTGTTACGTATGGCTCCGATGAAAGCCGGTGCACCGTCGCTGTCGCTGTCGCTCGTACTTTCTTCCCTCACTCGGTGTACTTTTTTTGCTCTGCATAGTCGATCCCAGTGACCCACTTTCTTACAGTTTCGGCAGACTGACTTCCTTGCTGGACACCTTTTTTCATCCGTATGTTTTGTTAAGACACATCGTCCACAACTTTCTGTCTCTTTTTTGGTTTGGCTTATGTTATCGCCATCAACCTTTTTTGAGTATTTCTTTTTGTGTTTGTGTGACACTCTATTCACTTCACTTTGTTCCGATGCGGCTTCTTTTCTTATCACTTTTAACTCCTTGGCTTGAGCTTCTCCTTGCCGAGCTATGTTCAACGCTTTTTCCGCTGTAAGGTTATCTGTTGCTAACTGTAAGCGTTCCGAAGTGCGGGAGTTTTTTACGCCAATCACAATACGATCACGTATTAAATCTTCTTTGAGCGCGCCATACTCGCACGATTCAGCAAGTGAATATAATGCCGTGACGAACGCGTCCACGCTCTCTCCCATCTGTTGAACTCTGGAGTTGAATTTAAAACGCTCGAAAACTATGCTTTTCTTTGGTGAGAAATATGCCGTAAGCTTATCCGTGACTACTTTCAACGTAGTTGCGTCATCTATTATTGGCAATAATTGCGTGAGTATTTCCTCTGCTTTCTCTCCCATGGTGTACAGTAACAAATCTATTTTCTCTTTGTCCGACTTGCCAGATAGATTAGCTACTGATATATATCGTTCAAAACGCTTCAACCATGTTGGCCACAATTCCGGTTTGTCGAAGTTGAACATGTTTGGCGCCTGTACCCCGGGCGTCGCCATTTTTTCCTTGTTTTCGCCGTTTGCCGCCATCTTGACGTTCTTTTTCTCCTTTGTTCAACGACACGCGGTGCACACTCTTTTTTTTTTTCCTAACAATAATGTCTAATGACTTTAATCTTTAATTTTATGCTAATATCACGCACTTCTGACACCATGTTCTGTTATTGGGTTAGGAATAAGGTAGGTGATTAATTAAACTCTCTTGTTCGTGAGACTCGGGATCTCCGTGTGTGACGCGTCTCTTAGCCTTGGCTCTCGACCAACTAACTGCTCTCTCAGCCCCCAGGGGGAACACCCGTCGCTTGCTTGTGGCGCGTTCACACGACACATAGACTTACCCTAGTAGCATGGTGAAATCGCAAGACGCTTGCGCAATCTCTGCCGTGAGTCTTGCACAAAGACTTTACGACATTGAACAAGCTATTCGCAATTCCCGCGTATAGGTGCTTGACAAGCCTTTCTTGTGCAAGATCCACAGAAATAATCGGAAGCAGACCATTATCGCGCTGCGGATGGATCTTATTGCAAGACCCAAAACGCAAGAATTGGATCAGATATGATAAAGCGTGCTACTAGGGTAATTTTCATGATTAAGTGGAAAATGGGGGGTCCACTTGACGTGATCTCGCTCAATACTAGCCATACCAATGAAATTTCCTCCATTATTGAGGAGCTACGTGAGGCGGGAATCATTTATTAGCATGAGATTGATCATAAAATAATCATTCGGTCACATATCGTTGAACAATAAGCATAGACATATTCGGACGACCTTTGGCCAGCAATAGCTACGAAAAAGTTGTTATCCGGGGTTCTCCAGGTGTTGGATTCAAATTCACCCCTGATAAGCAGTACGATCTAGATGGCAAACGATTATGTAATATTGCGGATCTGCAGGAGCCGAACGACGCTGTTTCTCTGAAAAGTCTTGAAGATATTACACGGCGAGCCTTGAGTGTTCTCGAACATTCTATGGAAAAAACATTTGCAAACTCTACGCTACAAGCACTTCACAAGTTTGAATCTCAACTTAATGCAGGCCTAGATCGAGAGCATACCAACAATTTCAGCGAGAATCAACACATTCAGACTCTCATACTAAAAGAGATTGACACTCTGACAGCGGAAAAGGAACTTCTGAAGATCCGATTAGCTGCCGTAGGATCTAATCTTGAAAACCTCCACCACAACGGGCTAATCCATAGAATTCACCCTGAATCCAAGCTAGATCGATCGATAATGGGCATAGACATATTCGATCGTTGGTTGGCTAGCAGAAAAATCAAAAGTGTGAGTTGTCGTGGACCGCCCGGTGTTGGATTCAAAACCACCATCGATAACCAGTACGACATAGACAATAAACGATTGTGTAATATCGCACATCCGCAGGAGCCAACCAATGCCGTTTCTCTGCAAAGTCTTGAGGATATTACACAGCGATCATATATGGGCAATTCCACCTCAAATCGGCCAATTTTGGGTGTTTTTTGACCTCGTATTTTTTGAATCGACTTAAACTTTTTTTACGTGAAATCTACGTCAAAAAAGTAGACCCGTATTTTTTTGTTGATCCAAAAAAATTTTTTTACGCTAGTTATGAATTATCGCATTTTACTATAAAAGTGGCGCGCGGGCGGCTTTGAGAATTAATATCTCGGGTCCCCGTTATCGTAAAGAAATGTTCTAAAACGCGTTTTAAAGGCGATGAAAGACACTTTTCGATAAAATTTTTTAACTTTTCGAAACATATAGTTTTGTTATTTTTATGAGCAATCAAAATGTTTATCGATTTGTTTCGCAAACTAAGGCCATTTGTAAAATTATAAAAAAAATATCATCGCATTCCTTATTCAATTCTGAAGATGGCGATTTTTTAAAAAAGATGGAGCTATTTTTCTAAGTATTTTTTTTTACAATTATTTGTCCGGCGCTGCGTCAGGTTGCCTTGCCGCGCGCCTCGCTACTACCGCGTCATTCCATGTATGGAAAGTAGCACGCCACGCCATTGGCTTTCATAGTAAAATGCGATAATTCATAACTAGCGTGAAAAACATTTTTTGGACCAACGAAAAAATACGGGTCTACTTTTTTGACGTAGATTTCACGTAAAAAAAGTTTAAGTCGATTCAAAAAATACGAGGTCATTTCTCGGCCGATTTGAGGTGGAATTGCCTATATTGGTCTTGAGCGTACTACAAAGGAAGCATTCGAGCAATCCATGCAACAGGCGCTCGCAGCTCTTGAATCTAAACTCAATTCTCGGATAGCACAAGAACACAGCGAAAGTTTTGAAGAAGATCAGCGTATTTGGATCCAGGCAAAAAAAAAAAGGATTGCGGCACTGAAGGGGGAAAGTAAATCTTTGGAAAAACGGTTGGCGATAGTGGAGGATAACGCTGAAACACTTAGCCGGTATTACATCCTCGGAATCCCGATTCCATCCGAATTTTTAAACAACGAATACATTGAAAATTGGGTGAAGACGCATGAACATGAAGTCGGTAATAGCGAGCGAACTTCATAGACCCGCCCGACGTAATTATCCTCGGCGTTATGTCGATATACGCGGTCTGGATGAGACCTGGCAAGCCGATCTTGTCGATATGTCCGCATACTCATCCGTCAACAAGGGCTCAAAATTTTTGCTCACAGTGATTGATATATTTTCAAAATTTGCGTGGGCCGTGCCGATCAAGAGTAAAAATGCCAAAGATGTAACAGCTGCGATGAAATCTGTGCTAACTCTGGGCCGCATACCGAAACATCTACACGTTGATCAGGACAAGGAATTTTACAACAAAGAATTTAAAACTCTTATGAGACATCATGGGATCAACATGTACTCGACATTCAGTAACTTGAAGGCATCGATATGCGAACGCTTCAATCGTACACTGAAGAATAAAATGTGGAAGCAGTTCACACTTCAAGGTTCTTATAAGTGGACTAGCATTCTACCAGATTTAATTGCATCGTACAATAATACCAAACATCGCACGGTTGGAATGAAGCCGAAAGATGTGACTACGACTAATGAAAAACAACTGTATCGAGGTGTGTATAAACCGCGTCAAATAAAAAGAAGCAAACGAAAATGTAAATTTAAGGTTGGCGATAAAGTTCGAAATAGCAAATATAAAAATGTGTTCGAAAAGGGTTATACGCCTAATTGGACAACAGAAATATTTACGGTTCATGAGGTGAAAAATACCAGCCCTCCAACTTACAAACTCACCGACTACCGAATCAACCCATCGAAGGCGGGTTTTATGAGGAGGAGCTCAGCAGGGTGCAATATCCCGATGGCTATCTTATAGAAAAGGTCTTGCGGAGGCGTCGTGATCAACTCTATGTAAAATGGTTGGGATTCGACGGTTCACATAATAGTTGGATAAATAAATCGGATATCCCTTCAGTAAAAAAGAGATTGTAACGGAAGTGACGCAAATATCTCGAAACTCTCGCACTTCCGTCATCGCTTTTCCGCGATGTCTATTGGCTGTTCGCGCCGAATATTGTTTTCTGTTTCTCGCCGGAATTTGTTTGTTTGATTTGACTTCACAGCGACGTGTCATTTTGCGAATTCAAGTCTACGACTGGTGTAATTTCACGCATTTAAGGCACAAAGGAGAATCCACAAAGCAGTAAGTCTCTTTGAAATGTTATGAATCGTACTTTCATAGAACCGAAACTGAAGATTAATTCATATTACAGAAAAGAACTGACCATACCAGCTTCTTACGCTCAGCGAACGATTGGCGTCATCAACAAACTTGCTTTCTGTTTTGTCGACGGCTGAAATTTCGTGTATTCAAACCATAAAGAATTCTACATGTAGGTAAGGCTCTTTGAATCATTTTTACCCTCATACATCGACCAAACCAAAAAAAAATTCAACCAAAGTAAAATTTTGTACAATACTCGACGGAAAAACTTCTTCTCATCTCGTATTGTAATGTACTATTGCCTTACTGTGCATCATTTAATTTATACGTTTTTATTTTGATTTATTGAATTTGAATGATTTCATGTTACAGTTAAATAAATCTTAGTCATCATTCGATTCACATGCATCACAGCCGAGGCAGATCCTCTATATTCACTTATTGCTCTTATTTTCAGGTATGCAGAAGACGAATGTTTTGCAAGGTCAACAGTTATTCAACTTTCAGAAGACTGATCCTATTTATGCAACGTAATATTTATTAAATATCTAATAAAAATCAATTTATTCACGAGTACTTTCATGAGAGCCACGAGTACCTACTGAGATATGTCTAGCGAGTACCTTAACTGATTCATGAGTATCTTTATAAAGGAATTGAATCACAAAACCACATTCAACTGGTTAACACCATGATGCATACGAGTACTTGATCACATTATAATCAGAATTGTTTAAATAATGCCACGTCGAAAAATCAATCGTGCCGTTGAAGAAGAGGAAGAGTTTCAACGATTGCGCAGGGAAAGAAATAACGAAAATCAACGTCAACGGCGTTGTAATCAGAGTATTATTAATGAAGCAGGTTGTAGTCGCGTTGTAGACAGGGAGGTCGGTGTCATTCGTTTGGACGTGAGATATCACTCCGATGATATTTTAAGTCCCACTCACAATCAGCATTAACATGCTGCGCCGAGAATCATAATCGATAATCCCACACAAAATCCGAGAATGCCAGTGCTTAGTAATGTTGAACGTCAACGTATGTATCGAACTGTACAAAATGAAGCGTCGAGTGTACGCCACTTTACTCTTGGCCATTTACATGAGATGTCCGAGCATTACATCGGAATGATGGATGTATCATGTATTCATTGTGGTGCAAAACACTTTTCAAATGAAAAGGTTGCTAATAGAGGAAATTCTTTCAATGATTGTTGTAGTCATGGGAGTGTCGTTCTTGATGCGTTGCCTGATTTTCCAGATGAACTGCGCGCTCTGTTTGAGACAACACATCCGAAATCAAACGATTTTTTTAAACGGATACAATGCTACAATAGCTCATTTTCGTTTGCATCTTTTAACGCTAATCTCGTTAATTTTGGCCTTTGTTTGAAAATCACGTTTGAATAATATATTTATTTATAACAAATAGAATTGTTTGTTACCGCAAAATTAAATAAATATATTATAATAGTGTCATTCAATAGCTTTAAAATGGTTCTTGGATGAAGTCTCTAGAATGAATACAATCAAAGATATGACCGTTTGAAGAGGAGTATGTTTTCGATTTTTGGCTCTTTTTCCCGAATTTCACCCCCGTGTAACTTGGAAAAAAGGGGCCAAAAAAAAAAAAAAAAAAAATTGTTTGATTCATTTATTTGTTCCATAGAACCTGTAAAAAAAATCATTGCGAAATCGGTAACATCGAGGTCAGAAAGCTGTCCGGTCTGACGTGGAATTGCTCATATGCTGGTAACGTTGATGCAAAACTACAAAATAACAACTCCCAGAATCGTTGATCGGTATATTTCTGCTGAAATTCCCGACCCTTCAGAGAATCGAGTTTTGCATGACATTGTCATGAGGAATATGATACATGGTCCGTGCGGCGATTGGTGTTTGGTAAATGGTAAGTGTTCGAACCACTATCCTAGATCATTCAATGAGGAAACAACCATGGATGTAGATGGGTATCCGTATTATCGCCGCAGAGATACTGGTGATTTATTTTTCGAACGTCCGGGTGGATACAGCGTAAATAATCGATATGTTGTACCCTATTGTCCAATGCTATTGCATCTACTCAATTGTCATATTAACGTTGAAGTCATTTCGAGTATTAGATCTGTGAAATATCTCTACAAATATATATACAAAGGCCACGATGCTGCTACGATAACTGTCGGAGAAGCTTCTGACAATACTGTTATAAATCACGACGAAATACGCGATTACATTGAAACTCGTTATGTTGGTCCTGTAGAGGCAATCTGGCGTATTCTCAGTAAAACTCTCCATGATAAGAGTCATACTATCGTGGGTTTGCCTGTGCACTTACCAAACGAACAAAGCTTGACCATAAATGCTACTGCAAATGAAAATGAGATAATGACTGCATTGAACCAGGCAATGATGCTTATAGACTATTTTGCTTTGAATTCAGGTGACGAGTTAGCCAGGCAGTATTTGTACGTTGATATTCCGTGTCACTATATATTCAAAAAGCAAAAAGATGTAAACGGAGTGAAGGTCTCGCATTGGGAAAAACGCAAGTCTCGTCACAACTGCATTGGCCGCATGTACGCTGTCAGTCCGACGCAGGTAGAATTATTTCATCTCCCTGACGACTTTTGCGCAAGGTTGTGAGAAGGTTTATATACCGATATTAAACGGTATATTTCCGGATTTACCACGGGTAATCACTTCAGAAATACAGTATATTTGCGCCTTTCTGCATACCGTATTTTACCGGCACTTCTACCGTATTCACGGGTACTGAACACAGTTTTCATACGGTATGAACACCGTTACCGTACCCTGTGTGAACCGACAAATTTCCTGGTCCCTTCAAAAAATTAGGTTTGACCGCAGTATGTGTACCGTAGTTCGACGGTTTCGATACCGTATTCTCACCACATTCATACCGTATTCTCACCATATCCATACCGTATTCTCACCACATCCATACCATATTTTCACCACATTCATACCGTATTCTTATCACATTCATACCGTATTCTCACCACATTCACACCACATCAATACCCTATTCGAACCGCATCCATACCTGAAAAAAAAATTCAATAAAAAAAAATCGGGAAGTGCGAGACAGCGACGCCTTGGCGGCAGAAGACATGTAGCGAATTTCATTGAGAAATAGAGCTCTTCAGCAGATCTCAACCAACGTCGGGATAGCATGATTTCTAAAGGAGATTCCCTGTTTGCCTTCGTACCAAAGCGTCGCTCTTTTCTGAGCAAGACATATATCGGACTATTCTGTACATGGTATTTATTGATGACAGGAAATTACAATAATTCACTTTCTTCGCTAATGAGTAATTTAATTAAAAATGTAATTGGTGAGTTGCAACACTAGTTGGGAACAACTGCATTTTCCCGTCCGTAGTATCACGGTCTTCCATGCCTCGCATGACGAAGTAATATCGTCGGAGGCGGCCTCGATAATTCAGCAGCCGCATACTCGGTGCGTTTCGAGTACATTTGCCCTCTCACATCATCCATGGTACCTGCTTAATTTCAATAAACGATTTCACCCAATTTTCAATAATATTAAGATTTAATAATTCATCAGAACACGTTATAAGACCTTCCGTGGTGACTGGAACGAGCTCGGTACTTTGACGCTTTCTTCCGGGATCACCACATGTCCCGTTGTATCGCTCGTCTCCAGCACACACTCCTTCGATGTAGTCACCAACCTTCTGAAAATTATTAACACGCTGCGGAATGTACCTACTATTTTCTAGGTTATGTCTCTAACTTTTCATCGTATTCCAACGCGGGTATATCGAGGCATTGTACAACGGCTTTACGTAACATCAGAGATGAACGCTACATACACACGAGAGTCAAGGAAGTTTCACCAATTTTTTTGACGACTGATTTCAACACAAAGCTGAGTAACTATGCTAATACGTGCGAACGAGTATACCGCTTTGACAGGTCAACGCATGGCGGAGCGAATGCCGCGACGCTTATCGTCCTGCTGGAGAACTACCATAACGGTTTTAACGTATTTCATGAGTCATAAATTTCATATACTTTTGTTTCGCTGAATTGGTAGGATTTTTATACAAATAATATATATAAATAATATGATATAAATTTATTATTATTTATTCATTTTCATTCACGTTATTTTCACATAATAAATATTATTTTTATACTGATAATCAAATTGCTGTTTGAAATTATTGCAGTAGAGAATCCCAATATACCCAAAATATTTTCCACATTTTTTTTTACAACATTGTTCAGGATTTCATTCCAAGGCGTGTACAGTGTTATACGCTTTATACGCTTAGGTGTGTTATACGTTTATGAATTATCCGAAAAATATCTAGATCCTTTGGAAAAATAACTTGTGAGCAGAAATACCGTCATATAACTACGGTACATAGTACCGTATTTTTGGTAAAAAAATACCGTCGTACAACTGGATACATACCGTATGTTTCGAGAAAAAACACCGTTTATATATGATTTACATACGTGACTCATACTCTGTTCGTGCGTACCTCATCTGCCATTACGACTGTGAACATTCCGCTTCAATACCGTATTATTAGTGATTACCTACGGTGTATAGACGGTATGCATCCGAGCTCAAAAATACGGTATTTATTCCTACAACACACAGTTTTACTACGGTGCGGTTACTCTGTTTATACCAATACCACGTGTTCACGGTTGATATACCGACGTTATTGGGATCCTTGGAATGGGCGTGGCTTTGAAATTTTAGCCTTGATAGAGTAGTTCTATTTTCGTCACTAGTTGGCGTATCGAGGTTCTAAGCCCTCTCATTGGTTACTGTAGCCTTGATAGAACAGTTCTATTTTCTGCCACTAGTTGGCGTATCGAGGTTCTAAGGTCTAATACGTTGGTCAAAAGCCGTCAGGGCTGCGGTTGCTGTTATTAACAATCAAAGGAGCTACAAGTTTCAATGATCTCAGAACGGTAAATGGAGAACTTCAACAAACGTTCTCAGCTACCTGCTTGAAATTAGGCCTCATAGAAGACGACGAAGAATGGAGCCGAGCGATGCACGAAGCGGAAGTTTGGATGATGCCACGACAATTGCGCCGGTTATTTGTTCGTATTTTGATAAACTGTCAGCCAATTCATCCTGAAAATCTTTGGGAAGAATTCAAAGTTGCGATGTCTGAAGATTATGCAAAACATTCAGGTGCGCTAGAAGGGCAGAATGAATCATATGCGCAGATAAATGCAATGCTGCACGTCGAAGGTCGAAGTCTCGCTGATTTTCCTGAAATGATACAATTGTCAAATATAGTTGAAATGGACGATGGTATATCACTTCAACAAGCAACGGAAAATGGAATGCAGCAATACACGAGATTGAATGAGAAACAAAATAGTAGATTACGATACAAGTGGGCAAAGTACGTGATTCTCGCACGAGTGTAGCTTGTCGCCCGAGCGAAGCGAGGGTGACAAGAACACGAGTGCTAAGATCACGTACGCGCACGCGTGTCGTATATTATTTTTTTCAACTTAGTGTGAGAAATTCGTAACCTGCAAAAAACTAGAGTAAAGACGGAAGTATAGTATAGTACACATATATATATATTGAGAGGCGGGGCGCGGAGGGGGTCCAGGGGCGCAGCCCCTGGTGGGGCCCAGAGGCGAAGCCCCGGTAGGGGGTTCGGGGGGCAAAGCCCCCGAGTACCGAAAAAATAAATTTCATTTGATACAACAAGAATAGTCAACGTGTTAAAAATAAAATCTAAAAAAAAAAAATCGAATCTTGCGCACTCTGTTGGGAAAAAATATTAAGTTTGATAGAAAAGATGTTGATAAAAATAACATACAAAATCCACGGAACAATGAAAACATAAACATATGAAAAAGTCCGCTTCGACGTCGCGCGAAAACGTAAATACTTTCACCGCTCGCTGCTTATGATAAACAAAACGGTATGTTTACCTAGTTATTATAATTCACATCGTACTTTTATAAGCACGGGCTTCGAGGTCAGTTCTTGATGAATCGTTGAATAGACAAGAGCTTTGTCAATTTGTGAAAATGAGTTTAGACCAATCAGATTCTGAAATCGAAGACGTAATACCGGACGACGTGCTCGAAACAGCAAAAAATATTATACTGCAGTTATTGCCGGCGCAATCTAAACGGCAATATGTAAAAGCATATAATGAATTTAAAAGTTGGAGGAAAACAAAAAAAAAAAACAACTTTATTCTCTGAAGAAATTTTGCTGGTGTATTTTGATATGCTATCGAAAACTGTCGCTCCATCCACTGCATGGTCTAAATATTCTATGCTAAAAACAACGATAAGAACATTTGATAATATTGATATCAGCGAATATAAAAATTTATTAGCTCTACTAAAAAGGAATAGTACTGGGCATCAATCGAAAAAATCGAAAGTGTTCACTTCGGCACAGATATCAACGTTCAATAACGAAGCTCCAGATAATAATTTTTTAGTGACAAAGGTTGGTATTGTTCATGCGATTATTGAATATCTATCTATTGATCAATCTCCCCATTTTTTTCTATTTTTGATAGGTTGCTATGATTATGGGAATTACTGGCGCATGCAGACGAGAAGAACTCTGTAACATGACCATGAAGGACATTGAAGATCATCACACCATGCTTTTAGTCAAAAGTCCGCGGACGAAGACTAATATTCAACGGTCTTTCACAGTCGTAGGTGATTTTTATCACGTCTGCAAAAAATATATGAGCCTACGACCTAAAGACAGTAAATACGATCGATTTTTCCTCAACCAGAAGAATCAAAAATGCACACAACAGCCGATAGGAATAAACAATTGGGAGGAATGCCAAAAATGATCGCCACTTTTTTACAATTGCCAGATCCAGATTAGTATACTGGACACAGCTTCCGCAGGACGTCGGCAACTTTACTCGTTGAAGCTGGAGCTGACATCACAACATTAAAGAGACATGGTGGCTGGAAGTCGGACACTGTAGCAGAGGGCTACGTTGAATCGTCAATAAATAATAAAAAACTAATAGGAGAAAAAATAACAAGGTCTTTAACGATACAGCCACCTACATCTACAATGATAGCTGATGGTATTACTCCGATGCCCAGGTGCAAACGATATAATATCGTTGAAGATGTTCAACAATTAGGTATAAATCCATCAACTTCTGCTAAAAACACTGAACTGGAAGCTACCGTACCAAAACGCATACGCTATGACAATAATTCAGTTAATGAACGATTGGTGCCAATTCCTGCTGCATCAATTCCGCCAGATACTCCTGATCCAAACTGTGTCAGTGTCAATAATAATTGTGCCGCATTAACATCGACAAACACTACCACCATGAGTAAGGATCTTGTTTCGTTTCAATTCAACAATTGTTCGGTTACAATTAACATGTGTAATGCAGATAAAAAATAACGGAAATACTCTACATTGAATATTACATTTGTATGTATGTGAATAATAAAATATATCTAAAAAAATAAAGTTTTCTTCGTTTAAAAATAATTTCCAAAATAATTTTTATCAGTAACCGAAAACCGGCTGAGCATGTGAAAACTGTATTTCAGACAATATTCTACAGATACACTATTTACAGTGTGCGGAGTAAATCATTCTCTACACTCAGTGTGCGAATGTCTAATATACTCCAGATACATTTGCACACTGAGTGCGCGAAAGTATCTACTCCAGATACATTCGCGCACTCAGTGCGCAAATGTATCTACTCGGCACACCACGCGTCACAGTGTGTGAATCGGGCACTTCGCACACTACTAACAGACATGAGAAATCGAAATTCGCACACTGAGTTGAAAAAAGAAATTGTTGATATTATTTTGAATGTAATTGACAATAAATAGTATTTATTGTCCATGTTTACGTTGTCTAACGATAATCCTGAAAAGTGCCAACCATCGGAAATAAATATTGACTCTGCGTAGACTTTTAGTTTAGAATCCCACGACATCCCACCTTGTTTTTTTTTAAATGGTAGCTTAGAATATCAGCTTTCGGATGAAGTGTAGATAAGAGTGCGCAAACGTGCGCGGCCTGTTCCAGAGCATTTTTGGTGAATGTATGCACGTTCCGAGAAGGCCCCTGCGCTCGCTCGCCGTGCCACGTTTCCATGCCAGTGCAGCTGCCTTGAGCTGCCTGGTCAGCCGAGCTGAGCAGGTAGCTCGCTTACTTGGAACTACCTCACCCTAAGCTGCCCTAAGCGGACTCGGTCAACTGGTTTACTCCAACTATAGATTCTGAATATTGATATATTGTTCATAAAAATTACGATACTCGATTTGACATACGTACAATTTGTTCTCCAGAGGCAAAAAGATTCATTCGAAATTTGTTATCGTATTCGAAATTCCAAATCCACATTTAGACCAACCAATAGAGAAAAAAAAGTGGCTATTCTCACACTTAAATATAGCTGCGAATAACCTATACAGTAAACTCTGTATAGTTGCACCTTGTATACTTGCACGCTTCCCCTCACACCGACTGTCACTAGCACAGTGAGCGCTCTCCCACCACAGCGCCTACTGACACAATTCCCCCACTACAATATAGTTGAAGCCGTCGCGCGTGTACATACATGTCCGATCTAGTCGCACAGGCATTTAAACTATGTATGTATGCATGTATTTTTTTTATATAAGTTGCATGAGACCCTGATCAAAGTCGGTGTAACGTGCCAAAGTTCTCACTCCCCGGGGTCGGGTGGTAAATCGTCAAAATACCCCCTGGAAATCGTTTTTCGCCGAAAGCTTGTAAACAAAGTGAGATTAAGAAAATAGTTTCAAATAAATGTTGTAGGGCATAAAATTTTACATAAATAATGTTGAATATTTTTTACCCTCAATTCTAATAGTTCAGGTTTTACAGCGATGCAAAGCTCGATATCTTAAAAAATTCATTCAAAATCGAAAACTTGTTATTTTTCAACTTTCTTCAATGTAAATCCGTCGGAAAAATCTCACCTTTTTTTGAAACAAGAAAAAAAAAAAAAAAAAAATACCATTTGTTGGTTCACAAATTATAACAATTTTGATCATTTACAACAGATGCGAGAATTTTTTTACGTAATTAACGATGGGAGAATGTTTAAAAAAAATGTCAGAATGAAACCTGAAATAGTACTTATAGATTCGTTTAACATTTTAACGATACACATACAAATACTTTTTTATCGTTAGTTTTCTCTCATATGGATCTCTGTATTTGTTTAATGTCTGAAATAAATCTTCCGTTCACTCCACCTTCGAATACATATACGTACAAACATTACCAAGTTCGAAAAGAAAGATATTGATTTCGCGCGCCCGAGCGGCGTGCACGCGATTGGTCGGGAGGCGGGGCTGGGGAGACATGGGAAGGGGCGCTGTATAGTTGCGTTTTTCACTCTCCTACAGCCCCGAGGACGTGCAACTATACAGAGTTTACTGTACTACCTTTTGAAATACAGCACTTAGATGAAAACCCCGATGTCGGCCCCAGCAAAATCGCTTTGTGGAATTTTTCAAATAACAAAAACTGTGAAAAATGGTCATTTTTTTTGGTTTTTTACAAATATCTCAAGAAGTAATGAAGGAATCTGTCAATGGGACTTTTGTAGGGAATTGAAAAACCTACAAACTGTTTTTTTCTGCAACCGGATCGCTGCATTACCCACTGAGAAAGTTCGGAAAAACCTCTGAAAATAGACCATTTTTCAAAAATTCATAATTTTGACAAATTCAAAGCTGGACAAACAATCTTAAAAAAGTATTACCGAATGCATAAAGGCGTGGGTATGTCTCATCTTCTTTCGGATTACAATGCCATTTATAATTAATACAAAATACTATTCTTGCTTTCTAGGTTCTGGAACTTCTCTCATCACCTTCAAGCGAAGGGAAATCTTCTCAATAAAAAATGAAAGCAGTTCTCGTCAGAAGCCATTCCACTATTACCGCGCCCAACTATCGTACACATGAAGATCTTTATCCGGATTCGGATTTACTTATTACTCATAATTTCTGACAATAAAGATAATAATCATAATCATAATAATTATTATTATTCTTTTCCCGAAATTTCAGGAATCTATTTTCCAATCTAGTACGTACATATTTTAAGTTCACCATTTTGTTTTCCCAAATTTGGATACCAGATACGTAATCATCGACTCCAAAAACGTGAGTATATCAAGTTAGGAAAAATTTCGATGATCCCCTGGATCATGGCCATGTTTTCAGAAAAATAATGGCCACTGGCATAGCGAAGCACTGAAATTAGGACGAACGAAAAACTAATGATAACTTTTCTCTCCACCACGTTCCTTCCGAAAGATAACGCGCCGATACACAGAACAGAAATGGAATAATAAAACAGCTTTTCCGGAATCTAAAAACCTGGAATTATGCATAAAAGTTATCATAGTTTTTCATTCGTCTTAATGTACTCTACAGCCCTGAATTATTTCAGATTTTTAGATTCCAAAAAAATTATTTCAATATTTTATTCGTATTTTGTATATCGACATTTATCTCGCGAAAGGTACGTGACAGGATGGAAAGTTATCAGAGTTTTTCATCAGTTTTAATCCATTCTACAGCTGTGAATTATTTCAGATTTTTTGATTCTGGAATATGCACGTTTTTCTGCGTGAAATTTATAAAAACAAAAACAAGTGTTCTCAGGTGGTGAACTTTGATTCTAATTCGATTGCGAAGGGATTGCCAAAGTTTCATCAAAATCCACGCAGGATCCCATTTTTGATCAAGATTTACCCTGTGAAATGGTGACCGCGAGTTCTGTTACACCCTGTATAAGAAATTCGCAGCTTTTCAAGATACCAACGAATATAGCTGTAAATCGCAGACACCTTAACGCGATATTTTGTCAAATAAAAAGTGACTGGATTAACAATTGTTGTTAGTTACTACGGTTTCATTAATCAAACAACTCGGAAACGAATAGGTCGCGTTTGTAATAAAACATATAATCTTTGTTAGTGATTAATTAATATTATACAACCATGGCGCCTGCAAAAGAGAATATTGGTAAGTACTCATTGATGATTTGCTAATGTAACTTCACATATTGACTGACGATATCGTTTTCTGATAATTCATGTATTATCTGAATTTTATACTTTGAAATTCTTACACGGTCTTCTTTTTTTGCACCATATATGGGTCAAAATCATGGAGGTGGAAAATTTGGGTTGGAAAGGATTTTTATTATTGAAATTACATAATATCATGGACTTTTTTACTTTGATCGATCAATATTGATGGTAGTTGATGCTACATCAAGTAATTCCGCATAACATTTCTCCACTTTCATTTTTATTCAGTCTAACATGGTCGTAATATCATTTCGGGAACGCGTCCATATTACATTTTCTTCTATTCACATGGCAAAAAATGTAATGAAATCAACTCTGCAGAGATAACTATTCTAGTGAAAACAATATACTAAATATAATGTTTAGGATAATGGGAAATTTTCGGAATAAATAAAAAAAAAACATATTCTTGTGTTTTACCAAATGTTGTCCGACGAAAAATTCGTCATCCCGGGAACGCATTCATAATCTGTGAAAATATTGCGCGTGTAACGTAGTGGATGATGCTTACTAGAAGTCATGTAAAGTGACAGTGAACAGGTTGCCGGCGTGTTATCGTTCTTCCGGATTGAATTAATTATTTAATTGATAAGTACATTTCAATTCGATATTTGAATACCGTACATCAATACAGCATCATCACGGGAACGCTGTCAAACATTTTGTTTATGCGAATGATGAGACTTTTTATAGTAATTATGATGAATAATGAAAATCCCTCGCAATATAACCTCAGAAATACGGCATACGACGATGTGTGTAGAAATTTTGTGTGTAGAAAGGTAAAAACGTCATTTCGGGAACGGTCATTTCGGGAACGTTCCCGGACTATGACGAGCGTTACCGAAATGACGCCTGCGTTCCCGAAACGACTCTGTGAGGCAAATTCTTGTTCAATTATATGATTTTTCAGAAAAAATCATTTTCTGACAAAAAATTGTATTAGGAATGAATATTTCCTGTGCAATCAAAATTTCTCAAAAATAATAATAGTTCACTCATATATATCAAGTTACATGCTATGCACTACCATCACTTAGGGGGCGCTACCATCCCTTCCGAAAACGATGCAAAATCTAAATTAATGAGAAAAATGTTTGATTTCCCGAACTCAATTCACACGAATTTAGTGTGCTGCAAGAAACTGATAAAATTCAATCACAAATGAGATAATCAAAACTCACAAATATAAAATAAATTGTAGATTAGACTAGGACATTTTGCCATGAAGGCACTATTGAGTGAAAATCTGTTAAAAAATCTGAAACTCCAAAATGTTAGTTGAACTTTTCGTGGTATAATATTTATTCAACACGTGCATGTAATAGGCCCTTTTTCTTGCATGTAAACCGGATAGAAAATTACTAATTTCCAGCGTGGACTTCATGACCTCCCTAGGGAGTTGATATTCATTTCCACACTGCGTGCGCAAAGTTCGATTTAATATAATATAATATAAGTACATGAAAGTCAACTTAATGCGCAATGTGTTAAGAAATAAAGTTCGATATACGTGCGGAAGATGATTCTCGACTCGTGTGATTGTCACCCTTGCTTCGCTAGGGCGAAGAACTTCACACTCGTCCGAGAATCAACACTTTCGCACTAGTATCAAAAAGTACTGTCATCTCCCAAGGGAAATAATGAATATTACCTCCCTAGGGAGATGATAAGTCCTTTTCTTGTAAAGGGGGGTAATATCCATTACCTTCCAAAGGAAATATTGGATATTATCTCCCTAGAGAGGTAATTGAGTACATTTACTTCCAAAGGGAGGGAACTTTTTGAAGGAAGGGAGCGTTTCAAAAGTTTTCAAATTTTTCGAAATTTTTAAAATTTCAAAAATTTCTATCGTACATGCACGAAAAAAGGCCTATACATGCACTCTTCGAAAAAAATACGGTTTGCAGCAAAGAGGGAGGGGGGGGGGGGGGGGGGGGAGGGGGTTAATTTCAAGCTCGGGTGATGACGTTGCATTCGTCTTTGTCTTGAGCGTTTTCGGCGCTCTCGACTCCGACTTGTGCAACATGATCTGACCCTTGCTAAAAACTAGCCATTTCCCCCCCTTGTTGACCAATGTACTATTATTCTTACCAATTGAAACTAAAATAACGTAAAATGGGTCCATCCCAACGAAATCGAACATTTCATTTTGTATTTTAAATGACATTCCCGAAATGATTCTTTCTTACGCCATTGCTCTTAATATTGTCAATAAATTATTTAAAAGATAATTTTGTGCGCTGCCCGCTTACGTAATGATTGATGAAGAATAGAGCTATGATTTCAGCAAGTAATATTGACTCTAAAACCAAGTTGAATTTTTCGGAGTTTGAATACCAGAATTTTCCACCTCCATGATTTTGACCCATATATTTTTTCATATAAGAATACACTCAAAATTAATTTAACCGCCACGTCATATGAATATAAATTTTTATTCAAAATTAAAAACGATGAAGGGTTATTTGAAAATAAAAAAACAAAATTTTTCATCTATACGGATGTGGAAATCGTTATGCGTAGCCATTTTTTTTTTTTTTTATTTCTTATGATTATTTACAAAGTGGCGACGGATTTTTTTATTTTTTATTTTGAAGGCCTTTTTTTTTATTTCAATCCGTCGCCATTTTGTAAATAATGTTTTCATTTTCAAATAACTTTTCACCGAGACATCAATGGCACAATGGAGAGGAAATATTTTTTTCAGTCGTCAAGTCAAAGCCCATATCTTTATCAAGGTGCTTTCCTAGGCAATTCCACCAGTCCTGAAAACATCGTGAAAAAATGTGCTATTAAACGGAATATCTCTGCCTGGGCACCGAAATCAATGAAACAAAATACGTCGCGCAATTCTGTGGGCAATTACGAACACGCACGGCCCAAATCATATCCGTTTTATGCTGAAATAGAAAAGATATGTATGAAAAACGCGTATTTTTGACACTTGGCGATATATATCGATCGAAATGATGGCGAGTTAGTTGTTTTCGAGAGTTTTTGAGGTATCGGTGACGGTTCAGAGATGGCGTGGCGCACGAATCTACGAGTCGGATCACTGTTCGATAAACTGGACAAAATGGGCTTGTTGCACGCATAACTTTGCAAATATATCCTCAGGGCGCCTATCGGTAGGCAACCTATGCCTACACGGCTGCCTCACCGCACCGCGCGCCTCCCGCCTCGACGAGCGACCCGCGCTCTGAGGTAGGCTGCCGGCGGTACTTCCACGTGGCGCCACTACGCGGCGCATAGCCATTTCGGTACCCGCGAGTAAAGTAACCCGAGCGCTGAATAGATAAGCCGGCTATCGATTGCCTCATCATGATCATCTACATACACGCTTCGGCGTACTAACTGTGAGCTATAAACCTCTACGGGTGAATACTCAATAAAGAGACACTTTTTCCTTCTAAGTTGCTCTCTTCTTTTTCGGCTTCATGCCATACCTTTCCCGATCCGCCCGACTCCCCGGCCAAGACATCAGCAGCGACGTCTACGGCAGCAGCAGCAGCAGCATCGAACATCCTACTCCACCAAACTTCTCCTAACCTCCGAACTATCATAGACACCCTCCTGTCTCACTTACCGCCCCCTACCTCATTGATTGGAGAGCCCCTCCACCTAAGGCCCCTCTCCATACCATCAGGCTGTCAGTGATAAATACGCGTTTATTCTAAAGTTGTCATAGAAAAATGTTGTTATTGTGGTCAGGATACACAGAAGACTAATTCTGGAGATTTTGTCCAATTTATCGAACAGTGATCCGACTCGTAGATTCGTGCGCCACGCCACCTCTGAACCGTCACCGATACCTCAAAAACTCTCGAGAACAACTAACTCGCCATCATTCCGATCGATATACAGGGTGTAAATCTTAACTCTGTACATACTTATAGGGTGTGTAGGGGCTGCCAATACAAGCATTTTGAGGTATGACACCCAAGGTCGGAAACTTATCCTAACGGCTGTAGAGGGCTTTGAAGGTTCTGGTACCGCGCGCTTTTCGTATTGTAATGGATCAGATGTGATCATTTTCGACCCAACATTTTATTCAGCCGTAGACAACAGTACAAATGTTCTTGCGTGAAATCAACTAAACGATAAATTTGGCAATAAAAAAATTACAAAACAATTTCCGGTGCTTATAAACAGAATTTGAAAAAGTTATGGAAAACGAAAAGCCCATAAGTGTGCAAAACCCCAATTCGTTTTCCATAACTTCTTCAAATTCTGTTCATAAGCACCGAAAATTGTTTTGTTATTTTTTTAATGCAAAGTTTATCGTTTTGTTGATTTCACGCAAGAACATTTATGCACTGTTGTCTACGGCTGAATAAAATGTTGGGTCGAAAGTGATCACATCTGATTTCATTACACTACGATCAAGCGTGCGGTACCATATCCTTCAAAGCCCTCCATAGTGGTTAGGATGAGTTTCCGACCATGGGTGTCATACCTCAAAATGCTTGTATTGGCAGTCCCCACACACCCTATAAGTATGTACAGAGTTAAGATTTACACCCTGTATATATCGCCAAGTGTCAAAAATACGCGTTTTTCATACATATCTTTTCTATTTCAGCATAAAACGGATATGTTTTGGATCGTGCGTGTTCGTAATTGCCCACAGAATTGCGCGACGTATTTTGTTTCATTGATTTCGGTGCCCAGGCAGAGATATTCCGTTTAATAGCACATTTTTTCACGATGTTTTCAGGACTGGTGGAATTGCCTAGGAAAGCACCTTAATTTAAAAAGATTTTCAATAAAAATTTATATAAATCAAGATGAATATACACTTAACCCTTTGTGCCATGGTGGCACTCTGAGAGTGCCACCTGTTTCCACCATTTTCTGAGCAATTTCGACCGAATTTTCAAATTTTTTTTGGTGTTTCAAAAAAAAAAAAAAAAGAAAATGTGTGACACAAAGGGTTAATGCAACAAGTGATACCTGTGAAAAAAATTGTTCAAAATCGGTTACTTTTTCGGCCGACACAGCGGCCTACCCCTTAAGGGGATATACCCACCTTGAAAATAATTTTTTTCAATCACTGCTACGCTCTGAGAAAACATTCTATAGTAACTCAGTTTTTCTACAGTTTATTAGTGCTATTTTGATACATAGTTCATGATTTTTCAGGATTTTGTATCCTCCGCTGAACATAAGTTTTTCCAAAACGATGGGAAAAAAAGTCTTACAATCGAAAATTTCTCTGTTTAAAACTTAACTTCATGAAATATTATTGGTTCGGCTCTAAATTACGTTCATACAGAATATTTTCTCAAAATTTGAAGAAATTTCATGCGACATAGCAACCTGTACCCTACGACAACTACTTTCTCTTCGATGGACTAAATTTATGTTCAGCGGAGGACACAAAATCTTGAAAAATCATGAACTACGTATCGAAATAGCAATAATCAACTATAAAATTGAAGTATATCATTCGCTCTAATTATGGCTTCGGGTTTTGACTATAATTTAAAAAAAAAAATAGTATATTATGCACCGAGGGAAGAAAGTAGGCTGTGCGCTCCCGCGTGTAGTTGCCGCCCGAGCGTAGCGAGGGCGGCACGTACGCGGGAGCGCGGAGCTTACTTTCTTCCCGAGTGCTATATACAATTTTTTCTCATCCCCAGCGGAGAGTTCGTTCACGCTAAATGTATCTCATTATAGTCTGAATATATATATATATATTAGGGTGTGCAAAAAAAAAAAAAAAATTGAACGCACATCAACATTCCGGTGGAGCATCTCAAATAGAATATCTCAGCCAAATATGAGCTCTCAATATTAATATTTAGAACTGCCTAACTCAGTTTTCCCATTTTTGATTTGAATAACACGTGAAAAAGAATCGGAAAATTTTCGAATTGTTTTTTCTCGTAACCGGCTTGATTTAGAAACTTTCTGAATACAGATTCTTATAGGAAATTTCAGGCTCTACAAAAAAGTACTGAGATAGAATTTTCCTAACGCTCACCGATTAAGAGATATTCGCCTATAAACATTGAGTCATAGCGTCATAGAGTCATACGACTCTGGAAAAAAAAACAATTCATTTTTCAACTGCGCATCACAATTTCGGTAGAGCATCTCAAATAGAACATCTCAGCCAAATATGAGCTCTTAATATTGGTACTTAGAACTGCCTATTTTAATAACTAAAATTAGTAATGAAAATTAGTAACGAAATTAGGCCTATAGGTGTGACGCATCGGTTGTGTGTATCACGTTAATGTTAAGAAACACCTACGTAACACACACAACCAGGCGTCACACCAACGTAACACACGCAGTCGCGATCAGTTGATCGTAGTACTAAAATCAGCCGTTGCTTCGTAAGGTCACGTCACATCTTGGGTATATGGGCTAGCAGTCCATAGGTATCAAAGGGCTCTGTACGAAGCGCTAGACAATCGCGCATGCGCGTGACGCCGGGAAGAAAGTAAAACCAGGGACTGAATATAGCACTTCTTTCCCTGATCAGCGGGAAAGAAGTACGAACTTTACGGTAGGGGATGAGAAAAAGGTTTTTTTCTCCAATTGTGTTCCCAACCGCTCTTCGTTTATCCAAATCAAAACTATTCCCGGAAGGAAAATTCGTTGTGATGGATATTCTTCTCAGGGCATGATTTGTCAAAGTCGATGGGCGAATGAGACTAAAAAATATGAATAATATACAATTCCATTTTCATACTTTTTGTAATTTTATCAGATGATCTTGGTGACCTATCCATACTCGAAAACGACTCACTTGAAAATACAGATGACATAAAGCTCAGCTCTTCGGAGGATGTGAAATCAATAAAGCCTTATGATAATACAGTGTAATTAAAATTTATGTTTTATACCATGTTCTTCATCAAAATATTTGTTGAAAACAATTTTATTTGCGTAATTCGATTACAGTGATGTTTGTTCGTCAAATTCAAAATAAATATAAATGAATAACTTAACAAATTTTATGATTTAGGGAACTTGTTGGCTACATTGATAGCATTGAGGCACCCAGACTGGTGGGTGCAAAAAATAATAAAATTTTCAAATTCTTTTTGAATAATGGTAACGGCGAAAGAATTCAAGTCACATCCTGGAATGCAGAAAGCGACAGGATCGAACCCTTATTGAGACCAAACTATGTAAGACTATTCGAATATTCAATTAAATTTTTGTTTTTAAATTCGATTTACATTTTTGAATTTATTGATGTATTTGTAAACAATAATATGAATTTATTGTACAGCTTGTCACACATTTATATAACACATTTCAGATAGCACACATAGATGGGGCATATGCGAAGCCAAGTCTGGTAAATAACTTCAATAAGGGCACGGTGAATTATGAATTAATAATTCAATCAAACACAATTATAAATATTCTTGGGAAACACCTCGTCCAAGAGTCGGAAATAGAATTCGAACTTGTAATTCTAGCGGATGCATTGAATTATAAAAATTTAATTTCATTTATATTCTCTTTTTGATATATTATCACACCTGTGTTTCACTGTTTTATCCATCACGTTATTTTATGGAAATCAAATTCAAAGATTCTAGATTCTAGATACAACACGTCCACATCACATTAAATAACTAATAACGAATCATATATTGATTTTAGTAACAATTATAATTGAATTAAAAACGTTTATATTTACATAGAATGATAACAATTGAATAATGATAGTTCTAAAAAAGTAATAAAAATAATCATAGAAATCTTCATTGAAATAAATATAAACTAATCAACAATAATTTTGTTTTCCATTGATGATGCTTGAACAGTTCATTTTAGTTGATGATTATTTTAATGAGTAAGCATGTGTATTTTACAGGTACACAGGCTTACATAAAATCAAATTTTTATTTGATTAAAAAGCAAAACTCGAAATCCAGTGATTACGGGTGTGGATCCATAACTGATGGAGAACGCAAATTGGAGCTGAGGATCCCGGACATGGATGTGAATAATTCATTTAATAAAGGCGACCATGTCGAAGTAAAAGGATATATCCAATCTAATGGTAAGCTATTGATTATCACTTTCATAGATCATGATATTTTTATCGCTTATGTTATCAATATAGCCAAATCAGTTCTACTTGTTTTATTCAACATCTTTTGTTATTATTTAAATTCAAATTTTCCAGGAAATAGGTAATATTCATTAAATTCGGTTGATATTCACAAATTTGAATCTTCATATTTTATCACATGTCAAACGTCGTAGATTGTTAAATATCATAAATAATTGATCATCTATTTCTTACATCAGAATATCCATGTTTAATTAATTGTTATATATGTACTTCTCTGTAGCAAATCCAGTGTATCTACAATTAAGTAAGCTGAGCAACGTAAAATTGGTTGAGAATCAGAAAATGCCAGTGATAAAATTGCTTAAAGGGAATAAGCCGCTGACACCGTGTAACCTAAATGCGGACGTTGGAGCTCTTGCAAAAAAGCAGAGACTGCAGTTATTTTTTCATCCTCCTCTTGATCAGCATTCATAGGCATATTCCTTTGACTTTGCGATCACTTATCACCGATCACTTTAAACTCCGGAGGCATAATTGAATAATAATTGATTGAAGTGATCATGATCATAGTTTGATAAGTGATCAGAAAGTCAAAAGAATATGCCTTATATTATCATTGTATGGTTCATATTATCATTTTATTCAATAAATTGAATGTTATACCTATATCACGTTGGCTTAAATTTCGTCTTCTAGTTATTGTGTATTTTTATTATGTAATTGTTTCTTGTTGAAATAGCTCAAATTCATTCAACGTTGCAAAGTCGATAGTATATATGATATCTAAATTTTTATTCAGAACTGTTTCTAAAAATTTCCCAACACTTTTTTCTATTTACATATTAACTTAATGTCTTCTAAGTATATAATACGTATCACACTCTTTGATAGTTGATTTAGGACTGAGTTTTGGCTAGATAGCGTTATATGGGTCCTTCTTCTTCTTCCTTGTTTTCGACTTATCGTTATATGGGTCCTTCTTCTTCTTCTTCCTTTTATTTCGACTTATCGCACTTTCGGATTATATGGATCCTGATTGGCTGAGACCATGCTTAAGTCGTGTGCTGAGTCGACTCAAGACTGTCTAACTATCTATGAATACCGGCCCTAGAACCTGCTTCAATATTCTTTTTCTGGACCGTGATTCTAGAAACATATCCAACTGTATCACAAGCGTATCGGCCGACTTTAAGCATCATATATCGACAGCTTAATAACATAGTCACGTAAGCGCCAAAAAAAAATTTTTTCGCAAACTGACAGATGTATCTCCAAAAAAATTTTGGCGTCCATTAGAAATTGTTTGAAAAATAGGCCATTTTTGGCGCTTACGGGACTATGTTATTAGGCTGTCGATATATACTTACGGAGCAGTCGACAGGAGAGCTTGGAAGAGCTTGATGCTGAGTCTACAATGGAGTACCAGCGCGTCGACGTCGACGCGCTGGTATTCCATTGTAGACTCAGCATGAGAAACCACGACTGGAGCCTCCCACCGCTGTCATTCGCATAACCTCTAAGTTCGCGAGAGCACGAATAATTTTTCCCATAGAATGTATGAGCCGTGAATTTAATACTCGATAGATGTTGAATATTTAATATGGTTTATCATATTACGGAGAGCCCAATGCCTAGAGCTTTTTATAACCGATAAATATAATGCCGGGAACAAGACGCCGCTGATGATGAGGTTAACCTGTGCAGTGCTGTGCAGTGATTTTAACTGGTTTTCGATTCACTGCAACGAATCTGTAATGGTATAAGCTTATTACGTATAGAATAATATTTTAACAACGACACGCAGTAAAAAGAACGGATCAATATTTTGTAAATTCATTCTGATTCTCATCAACCAATTATTATCGATCCGACTCATTTCACTATTCGTATACTCATCATCCATCCATCTGGCATTTATGCCAATTGGGTTTATTTCGATCCCTCGACGATATGATACAAACGAATTCCCATAATTTATACGACAGAAGTTGCAGCAAAGTTCATTCTACGCTAGGAGCAAGGCTCTTGAGAATCGACGCACAGTTCTCATCGTCGGATCAGACTTGAACTGACAAATGGCCTCGAAGATGATTTTGAGCTTTGGACGCAGATCTTGATACCATACATGGGGTAGTTTCTCATCTTAGAACTATACTCGAGCTGGAAAGTGGCCTCGGAGTTTAACTAATTAGATTGATAATATCATTTTTCATTGAGATTGTTCCAGATTTCAGTAAATATTGTATGTAATTTGAAGTTCTCTTTATTGAATATTGAAGACAAGACTTATATCATTTCAATTTCATCCATCCCTCTAGATTCTAATTGAAACTACTTTAAAAGCATCAATCTAGCTCAGTTGTTGAAATAATTTCACCTCACTATACAAAATACCTTTTACCAATAGATATAGATTGAACTTGACTTTTCTTTTTTTGTTTACCACTAATACATCACATTGTGCTACTATCATCTAAACATCTTGGCAAGCGTTCTTTAAATTGCTTTTTAAAATTATTTAAGAAAATGAAGAATGTTTTTGTTCGAAGTTCCTGATGCCAATTAAAGATTTAAACGTACTAAATTAGTACAATTCTTTATAAACATAATTCTTAACGAACGCATCATCACGTTGGCTACCCAGATAAATTCTCAACGAATCCCATGAACGGACACGCGAACATGCAACGTATAATTGTCCATGATTAAATACATCTTTGCGAAGATCGAGTCCAATTTTATAAAAAGTCTGACCTTGAGACTTATTGATAGTCATTGCGAAAGCTAGTTTTATTGGAAATTGTCTTCTTTTCAGAGTAAACGGATAATTATTTTCACAGTACAACGTGATTCGATTCAAGAATACAATTTCTCCCACCCTGTCACCCGTAAGAATTTCACAGCGAAGGAGATTATTTCAAAGATCCAAAATCAATAATCTAGTGCCGTTACAAAGACCTTCGTGGATACTCAGGTTTGTAATTATCATAACTACGCTATTCACCCTTAATCGCAGTTCGCGAGGAGGAAGAGACGGTGGGTTCAAAGTGTTCAAATATTCTGGTAGAAGAATCTCGACTACATCGCCATTATCCTCGCAGTTGTCAGTACTATCTACACTGGTATAGACCTTTTCGCTTTTAATATCCAAAAGTTTGACAACTCTTTCATTAATTTCATCAACGTCGACATTTCGTGCAGATAGAATTCCACATTTTGCAGCTTCTCTAAATCTTTTATTCCGAATAAGAGCACCGAATGTGTCTTCTACTATATCAGCATCTGCGCTCGCTATACAACAGTGTGGAATGCACATATTGTCGTTAATATCATTCGATACTCCGTCGCCTAAATCTATCAAAAACTTCATAAATTCTACTTCTTGTGGTAGCGTTCGCATGTTTTGGGTCAGAGAATATTTTATAAAGTGTTGCCACACTGAACTGAATTTAATTGACAGATTAACAGTTTCACTCCGAGTACCATGCATTTTGATTTTGCAGAAGTTGCCTGAAATCTCCGCCAAGTATTACAATTTTTCCCCCAAATGGTAAATTATTGTTCATTATATCACGCAGGGTTCGGTCCATGACTTCCAAAGCATATGGTGGTGCCATTGGAGCTTCATCCATAATGAAAATATCCGTTTCTGCGAGAAATTTTGCTTCTTTAGACTGCAATTTAATATTAGACGAAGAATCGGAATAGAGTGGAACTGGCAATCCAAACGTCTTGTGTATTGTTTTCCCATCGGGAAGCAGTACTGCTGCAATACCAGTGAAGGCCATTGTGATGACACGTTTATTTCTACCTTTCAGTAGATTCCAGAGAGTGGTGTAGAGGAAAGTCTTACCAGATCCACCTGGGCCATCGACATAATAGCACGTATTTGCACGTATTTTCAATTGTAAAATGGGAAAAATTTTCTACATACCTTGAGGAAGAACACCCATTTCGTTGAAATTGATTACCACTTTACACTGCTGAGTTATAAGTGTTCCAAGTTAGAGCGGATATGAGAACGAATTCAGGCACGCAACCGTCACGGACGAAGGTCAACTTTGAACTGAAATATCTAAGAGACTATGAAGGTTGAAGGGTCGGGACAGCCGGAAGGTTACGCAGGAATTAGTTCTTAACCAATCGCCCCGGTCGTTATACCTGCATGGGAAAGTTCGTTTTTTGAATTCGGGCCACGTTTTTGTGAAAATTCCCCACTGTGTGGTATGAAACTGGCTCCACAGTCTTCTGTCTCCTTCCTTCTTTCAAAGAATACGCGGTATTTTGCAAGCCGATTCGAGATTGAATAGCCCGATTTTTCCGAAGTGAGATACTTTCTACCATTCCATACCATCTCAGCAATTTACTGTTCAAATTTGAATCGATTCCGTTCATTAGTTTGTCAATGAAACGAAAAACTGTACATACAAATCCGGTAAAGCAGGATTGTTGCATGCCCTTATGTTGCTATATTCTTGAAAAAACATTGCACAAATTTACAAATGCAGGTATATCGATGAATCTTGTAATAGAAACTTTGTGCTTCGGCACCAAGATCTAGCTCAATGAAGACGACTGGTATGCAAATTTAGATAGAACGAAATATTTGAGAGTGCTTTATTTCACGTCAATTTGCACAATGCACATACAGAAATTCAGATTCAGACGCGCGCGTAGTACGCGCAATGAGCTAGTGTAATATAATTTTCATGAATAAATTTATTATCAACATATTTACATTTTGTTTCTTCACCCTCCTCAATCTTAATGCTAGCTTACATGATAATTGTGGAAAAATGTTTTCACACACACATTTTCTCACATTTTCTCACATTTACGTGTAAAGTAAATGGGAAATTATTTTATTTTGTTTTAGAAAATGTGAGAAAATGTGGGAAAATGTGAGAACCCAATAAACACACTAACCTAAGAAACGTATAAAAATAGGAAGAATGTCCGGCCGAAAAAACGTATATTTCACGTATAAACGTATATATTATACGTGTTTATACGTGAAATATACGTTTTTCCGGCCGGACATTCTTCCTATTTTTATACGTTTATCGGGTTTTGTGTTTATTGGGAAAATGTGAGAAATTTACAAGTTTGCAGAATCTCGATAACCCCAGGGTAAAGTATCAGTTTTACCGGGTATCAATTTTCGCTTATCGTCACACCAGCTTAGAGCTAACTTATTCTGCATAATAGTACTAACTGTATGTCGACTACTTTTTATCATACACTGTTTCTTAGCTAAATTTTGATAATCAATGAGGCATCGTTTGTAATCATCAAACGTGATAGATTTTAATGTGGAGCCTTTTACACCCTTTGCACGTTTCTTATCAGTATCGCCACAAGTTCTGAATGTATACATTGTATGTTTGATTAGAGTAGAGTTTTGCGCGCAATCCGATAAATTCAGTCATGATTTTTCCATTATTCTCATACTTCATCAGACCAAGGCGTTTTTTATTCAACAAGGGGATGTTATAGGTATTATCAGGTTGATAGTGTTGAGAATTGTTACTCAACATTCCATTGCATTTCGTAATTAGGCTATCCTAAATAATTAAGTAAGGCATGACCTGGAATGCGACAAAGCGCATCGCATGCCGGTTATGCCAATAATCGAGTAAGCATTATGTAAGTTATAAATTAGGCTAAAGACGGAGCCGCGCTTCAGTCTTGAGCAGATACCTTGAAGAAAGCGGAGGCTATCTCCGATTACTCATTGACTCGAACCGGAGCAAGTGCTCCAAACGCAATTCTTTTGTACTTGTTTAAATATTAAATATTAAATAAAAACTACTTTGTCAATATCAAGCACTAAGAGTGATTGTCAAAGATCACCTCTGGGAACAACCCTTTTAATTCCCCATTCCTTGAATAACGGGAGTTAAATAAACAAATTACAACATTGGTGGCAGCGGTCTAGCGGATAAACCAGAGCTTGCAAGATAGTTGACGTTTAAAGAAAAGTAGAAAAGTGAAATAAAAAATAAATAAGTAAAAAAGAAGAAAGTTAAAGGTGCAACACGCAGTCGTTGTAACCTAGTGAAAGATACATCGCAAAGAAAGAGCTACAGCAGCAGCATTCGTGGCCAAGGCAAAGGAACCAGCACGGGGTACCTACAGCAGCAGCAGCACACAGCGATTCAGCAGCACCAAAGGAATCAGAGAGTCAGCAACAGCCCAGCGGAAGCGGAAGAAGCAAGATGAAGATATTCATTTTTGTGTAAGTCAATTTGAAATCTTTCGCAGTTTTAGTATATAAGCCGCAAACATTGTTATTGAGAGCTAACTGCCAGTTAGAAGCGTGCGAGCATTAGAAAATTATCGTGTTTAGAGAGTGCAAGGAATTTTAGATATTTTTCCGTCAAAGTAACGAATCAGTTCAGGCTCATCAGGCTTGAATTAGAATGTTTGATTAGAGTAGATGTCTGCTACGTGGAATTAAATTGAGGAACTTGTCGCGCAAGGTCAAACCGGGTGGATACAGGAGATTCGGAAAGAGGTCCTCCTATAAATTTACGAAAGATACGGGTTAGCAGTCGATGACTCAAACACGGTAGAGGAGATTAGGGCAACTTTACGAGCGTTTATTAAAAGCAATAGAAAAGGACAGCCAACTCCTTCTCCAAAGCCTAAACCAGGCACTTCCTTTTTTCCTGACCAAGCACAAACAGCATCCCAGGAGACAATAACCATTCCGGGATCGGTTCCTGACGAGAAATAATCAAAGCAACAGACAGCAACCAAGATGACGGACTACTTGATATTGAAGGAAGTACGACAGATGGTCAACGTTTTCGATGGAAGCGAACCACGTAAAGTGGACGATTTATTGCAAACGATCGAGTATGCGAAGGATAAAGTAAATCCAAATCAAAAACCAGACGTGTTAGAACTGGTCCTAAAAACAAAGATACAGGGCGAAGCAGCCATGGAACTTAGATATAAAGATATAGATTCTTTCGAAAAGCTAAAAGCCGAGCTTTTGGCATTGTACGGAGTTAAAAGCTCTACGCCAGCACTGTTGGTAGAATTATTTTCAAGTAGACAAAAAACAAGTGAAAATACGCATGATTACGGAAAAAGGGTTACGCGTCTTATGATGGATCTTATTAGAGCATGCGGAGCTAGGACAGAAATCGCAGCGGAAAAAAAAGGAATAGAAGACCTACTCAAATACCAAACACTAGCCATTTTTGAGAACGGGCTAAATTATAATTTGAGAACGATCGTAAAATCATACCATTTCACGGAACTTTCGGCTTCGATAAAGGGCGCGGAAGAGGAAGAAAAATCGCAAAACGGCGTAAACTCTATAAATCGACGGACTAACCAGCCCGGCGATAGGAATACGTCAACAGTAAAGTGTCTGAAGTGTAATCAGATGGGACATTTTGCACGGGACTGTACTCAGACAAAATACAGGCAATCGTTACCTACAGCAGGACAGAGTAGATCGGTGCATCGTGTAGAACTGGTATGTAATTTTTGCAAACGCAGAGGACATCTATACAAAGACTGTAGGGATAGAATACGTCGCGATGAACGACGATCAGGAAATAACGGTAGCGGATCAGGCGAAAACCAAAAAACTAGTACGGGCTACTCCCAAAATTCATATAGTAGAAACGCAGGACACGAAGGATCACAACAATCGACGAGAAATGCAGGATCATACAAATCAATGAACATCGCCAACGCAAATAGAGCAAGTCGGAACAGAATAGAGTTAAAGGCGAACGGAACCACTAAAGAAAATATGACTCTTTTAGTAGACTCTGGTGCTGACGCCAGCATTATTAAAATAGGAATGTTGAAAGATGATTTGCCAGTCTTAGAAGAAACGACAAGTCTATCAGGAATAGAACAAGGCGTTGTTGAAGCACTTGGTAAAGTCATATTAACAATTCCATTGAAAGATAGAACCATTGAACATCCCTTTTTTGTGGTAAGAGACGATTTCAGTCTAGATGCTGACGGCCTCATTGGAATAGATTTCATAGAGGATCATGAAGCCGCGATAGGTAAAAGCGCTCATGCATTCTTCATACACGGGCAGCGTTTCGAACTCTTACGACCGTTGAAAACGGAGAAAATTAGGTTAGCGCCGCGAACAATAAGGAAGGTCAGTGTAAAGACAAACAGCAAGTTCATCGGCATTGTAGAGAAAAAGGAACTCGCCGACGGAGTATACCTAGGAAATTGCTTAACTAAACCGGCGAACCAAGAATGCATAGTAGACATTTTAAACCTAAACAATCACGAGGTGATATTGGAGACGCCGACCGTGGAATTGGAGGAGTTATGCGAAGAAAATAACGAAACGAAGGAAGAAGAGACGGCCTGCATAAGACTACTTACTGGTAAGACGGGCAGACAACGAATCAAGCTAGTACATGATACTATTCGCACAGATCATCTCAACGAGGAGGAGAGAAATACTCTACTTGAGATATGCGAAAAGTATAGCGAAATTTTCTATTTACCGGGGGATAAGCTAGGCGTTACCAACGCGACCAGTCATACAATAACACTAACGGATGGGGGAAAACCGATTAATCTTCGTCCATACCGTCTACCTGAATCGCAGAAACAAGAGATAAACAAGCAAATAGAAGCCATGTTAAAGAGTAACATAATACGACCGAGTCGCAGCCAATGGAACGCACCGCTCCTGGTAGTACCGAAAAAACCTGACGCATCAGGGAAACAGAAATTTAGAGTAGTCGTCGACTACAGGAAATTGAACGAGATAACGGTAGGAGATTCGTATCCCTTGCCAAATATTACAGAAATATTGGATCAGTTAGGAAAAGCGAAGTACTTTACTACATTAGACCTCGCCTCGGGATTTCATCAAATTCCGATGGCCGAAGAAGACAAGGAAAAAACTGCTTTCTCAACAGCACATGGGCATTATGAGTATAATTCAATGCCATTCGGAATGAAGAATGCGCCAGCGACATTCCAACGTTTGATGAATACCGTTTTAGCAGGTTTACAAGCATCTAAATGCTACGTTTATTTAGACGACATTGTAATTCATGGAGCAACACTCAAAGAGCACAACGATAGGCTCATCGAGGTACTAAAGCGACTGCAGGAGAGCAATCTCATCCTTCAGCCGGACAAATGTCAGTTTCTTCGGAAAGAGACTAGCTATTTAGGGCATGTGATAACCTCGGAGGGAATCCTACCAGACCCCTCGAAAATTGCAGACGTCAAAAAATTTAAGAGTCCGACAAACGTTAAGCAAGTACAGTCATTTTTAGGGCTAGCAGGTTATTACAGAAGATTCATAGAGGGATTTTCAAGCATAGCACGACCGTTAACGCAACTAACACAGAAGGGACGCAAGTTCGAGTGGACAACGGTAGAAGAGAGCGCATTTGAAACACTAAAATCAAAGCTAATTACGGCACCCATCCTAAAATAGCCGGATTTCACAAAACCTTTCTTGATAACAACAGATGCATCCGACAAGGCAATTGGAGCAATACTCTCTCAGGGACCAATAGGGCAAGATTTACCTATAGCATACGCAAGCCGAACGCTTAACAAAGCTGAAAGAAATTACTCGACAACCGAGAGGGAAATGTTAGCAATCGTCTTCGGGACTAGACAGTTCAGACCATACGTATATGGGACGCATTTCACTGTGATCACGGATCACCTCCCTCTTAAATGGATCTTCAAAATCGAGGATCCTGGATCAAGGTTACTGAGAATGAGATTAAAACTTGCCGAACACGAGTATGATGTAGTCTACAAACCTGGAAAACTGAATACGAACGCAGACGCACTCAGCAGAATATATAAGATTTACAGCAATAGCCAGGAATTCGAAGAGGATAAACCTTTAGAAGGTACAAAGATTCCCGTAATGTCAGAAGAAGAAGAAGAAGAAGAAGAAGAAGAAGAAAGGAAGAAGAAGAAGAAGAGGATGAATCGGAACCGGAATACACGGAAGACAAGAGGAAAAAGATCTTGTACGAATATCACGACGCACCCATGGGGGAGCACCAAGGCGTATCGCGTACACTGGAACGAATAAAGATGGAACACAGGTGGCCGAAAATGCGCAAGGAATTAGAAGACTACATAGGCAGATGCGAAAAATGTCAGAAAAATAAAACACAGAGAAGGCCGAAAGCACCCATGATAATCACCGACACTCCCTCGAAAGCCTTCGAAAAATGTGCACTGGACATCGTGGGACCATTAACTGAAACTAATTCAGGCAATAAGTATGTACTTACGTTCCAAGATGCTTTAACCAAATTTAGCAAAGCTATGCCAGTGGCTGACCAAGAAGCTTCCACAGTGGCTAGAGAATTCGTAAAAAATATTATATGCGAATATGGAACACCCAAAGTTATCCTTACTGATCAGGGAACTAATTTTTTGAGCAATGTATTTAAGAATATGTGTAAACTCTTGAAAATCGAGAAAATTCAGACAACAGCGTATCATCCAGAATCTAACGGAGCGCTGGAACGATCACACAGAACACTAGCAGAATATCTAAAGAATTATATCGAAGAGGACCAAAGCAACTGGGATGAGTGGTTGCCGTACGCTATGTTCACGTACAACACAACCCCCCACACTGCGACAGGGTTCACGCCGTACGAACTTGTTTTCGGGCATCCAGCGGAAATACCATCATCGGTAAAGCAAGCGCCGAGACTTACTTACGCGTATGACGACTACGTCCAGGAACTACGCGAAAGACTTAGGGCAGCTCATCTCCAAGCAAAAGGAAATTTGAAAGCGGCCAAGGGAAAAGCGAAATCATACTACGACAGGAAAACGGTGGAGACCAAATTTCAGCCGGGAGATAAGGTTCTTCTGCTTGATGAGACGGTTCGGCGAGGAAGATCGGCGAAATTAACGCCGAAGTATGTAGGTCCATACGAGATCACGAAAAAGGATTCGGATGTCAACTACACCATCCGAAAGGGTCGGAAGGAGGCCAAGGTTCACGCCAACAGATTGAAGTTGTTCGTAGAACATTGACTAGAAGGAGCAAAGCATTTACTCAACCCCTATCCTACCCCTCACCTTATTCCTCACAAATTTTACGATATAACAAAGGGAGGGGATACTTTAGTATTAATGTCTAAATTAACTTGCAGATCATTGCTGGCGATGGCGCTGGCAAAAGGAGAAATCAGTTCATCTTACAAGATCGAGAGATTCAGGGATAATCCAGGCGTATTAGAGAAAATAGGGACACTACAAGTGTATAAAGATAGGTGGAGCTTAGTAATAGACATGGACCTCCGCACGGTGTTCGAAAGAGAAAAAAACGTGAAGGCGCATCTAAACAACATACGCAGAACATGCGAGGGTCCAGATAACGCGGGCTCGCTTTTATGTGAGACTTTGAGCGAATCGGTAGAAAACTTATTAGGTAAAGTTGATAGGGGCTTGCAACTAGTTCGCGACGTCACATGCGTCGGGCCGGCACGAAGGCGCCGAGGATTAATAGACGGTCTAGGCTCGATAGCAAAATCCTTGTTCGGGACTATGGATGCAGCAGACGCGGCTAGAATAGATCAAGAGATCGATGATCTTCGGGAAGATCAAGTCAACTTAAAAAAGACAATGAGCAAGCAAATCCAAATCGTTTCCTCGACGCTAGGAGTGTTTAACAACACCATGAGGGTAGTGGAGGAGAATGAGAAAACCTTGCTCGAGATAACCAAACAACTCAACATCAGTCTCTCGAACAGTATAGAACGAACGGCAGTGAGACAAAACCTTGACGAGCACATAGAGGCAATAGGCCTAATAGTAGATGCGCTGCTGAGCGATGTGAAGGACCTAGTACAATTCTTAACGGAAATTAAAAGGGGTATTATCAACCCTACGGTGCTTACACCAGCTAAAATACTAGAGTACCTTTCGTCGGCAGTACCGCACCTGCCGGCGGGGCATAGCTTTCCCATACCGTTGACGCGACCAGGAGTGTCATTGCTGATGACAGTCGCAGATATTAAATCTTATGGAAGAGAAGACACAGTAGTTACAGTAATAGAAATACCTCTGATAGGTAGCGAGGAGTACAGCATCAATAAGGTATATCCTCTGCCTGTCAGGGCACAAAATAATACGTATTGCTATCTGGAGACGACAGAGGAATTAGCAGTGGTGGACCACGAATATAGAAATTATCTGCGAACGAGAGAGGCAGATTTAGGAACTTGTAAGCGATTAGGTGAGCATTATTTGTGTGACCCAAGGCGCCCCACGAATTCGATAGGAATAGGTTCACCCTGTGAAATTGCAATCCTCTCGAAGTTGGACGTTGAACTTTCACAATGTCCAAAAAGAATAGTTAGGGTAAATAAGGCAATAGTTTTAGTTTTGCAGAGCCCAGGAACATGGTTATACGTAGCTCCAGAGGCCGAGGCAATCACAGTAGCTTGCGAAGGGTTGCCTTCGGCGCGCGAAACATTAATAGGCACTGGCACAATAACTCTCAACGGGAAATGCGCTGTAACTGCGAAGGATTTCCGTATGGAGACATTACGGCAATCTCAGAGTAACCAGGAATTCAGTCACTTGCCGCCATATAATCTGAGTCTCCACGAAACAGACTGGGAGGCAATCCCGAAGTCTAACGATAAAGGTGTCAGTGTAGTACTCAAGAGCGTCCTGCGAGACGCAAACGAGCTAAACTCATTGGGAACTAGCCTTGAGAACCTACATAAGGAATTAGACGATAAGAACAATAGTCACAGGCGGCACCTGCCGTATGTGGCACCTTTGTATCCAATAAGTGGAATAGTATTAGTAGGCATGATAGGTTACATAATCTATAAATGTGTATCTACAGGTAAATTTAGATGTAAAGAAACGTCACGACAAACAGTGGCACCGGAGCCTCCGCAACCGCGGAAACGGGTTCCGATGGCCAGGGAAACTGTTATTAATTTTAAACGTAACTCGTCTATCACGGGTACGACGTAATCAGCATTAAGTTATGAATGGGTTTTTGCTAGTAAGAAACATGTAATGAATTGGGATAAGAGTATATGTAATATGTCTTATATACAAGTAACCACAAATAAATTATTGTATCTCATATCAAAATAATAAAACCGGGTTTGGTTTAACCCTTTGTGCCATGGTGGCACTCTGGGAGTGCCACCTGTTTCTACCATTTTCTGAGCATTTTCGACTGAATTTTCAACCTTTTTTTGGTGTTTAAAAAAAAAAAAAAAAAAAAATGTGTGACACAAAGGGTTAAAATAAGATTAGCAAATAAGGTTAAAACCAAGGAAATTTGTTAAGTAGAACAAAATAGTCCGGAGGCCTATTCTCCTAAGGGGGGAGGGATGTTGAGAATTGTTACTCAACATTCCATTGCATTTCGTAATTAGGCTATCCTAAATAATTAAGCAAGGCATGACCTGGAATGCGACAAAGCGCATCGCATGCCGGTTACGCCAATAATCGAGTAAGCATTATGTAAGTTATAAATTAGGCTAAAGACGGAGCCGCGCTTCAGTCTTGAGCAGATACCTTGAAGAAAGCGGAGGCTATCTCCGATTACTCATTGACTCGAACCGGAGCAAGTGCTCCAAACGCAATTCTTTTGTACTTGTTTAAATATTAAATATTAATTAAAACTACTTTGTCACTATCAAGCACTTAGAGTGATTGTCAAAGATCACCTCTGGGAACAACCCTTTTAATTCCCCATTCCTTGAATAACGGGAGTTAAATAAACAAATTACAACAATAGTCTGATGTATCCAACCTTGCTGTAACATCACGCTTGATGATTTCATAGATATTTGGAACAGAAAATTGATATATTAGACTATCTGTATCGGTATACATGAATTTTGATTCAGTACTTGAGAAATTATTTTTTACATAATCATAGTGAAAGTTGTACAGAAATATTTTCGAAAGATCAAGAATAGCAGCACCTGTAGATAGGTTGATTGAAATATACCTTGGTTCGATTTAGCTCAATAATCACCATATCTTCATCAAATATGTTACAGCTATGAAATGTTGGCCGTGCAATGAGAGCACGTGCACCGCCCCTACCTTCTCACTTCGTGATTAGTTTTACACTCTTATGGTTGCGCACATTCTCCATGGTCTTGCCGAATACAGCGTTATTCATGAGCTTGTAGAAATTCTTCTCAAATTCATTTTTCGATTGCTTTGGCATATTTGTATTGAGATCGATGTACGATTTTAACCATGGTGATTGTGCGAACCTTAAAATTCTATGTACTTTTACCAGCTTCAAACCAAATTTGATGCATTGTTTCAAATTACGATAGTGCAGAACATATTTTTCCTTGGGTAGAAGCGTGGTGATTTGATGCATTGTTTCAAATTACGATAGTGCAGAACATATTTTTCCTTGGGTAGAAGCGTGGTCGCAAGTTTCCTAATTTTACTACCCGGCGGCGTGAAATGCTCGGGGCAGAGAGGTAAGTCGGCATGTTGTTTATCGAGCTCTACGGGATACAGTAAACTCTGTATAGTTGCACCTTCTATACTTGCACGCTTCCCCTCACACCGACTGTCACTAGCACAGTGAGCGCTCTCCCACCACAGCGCCTACTGACACAATTCCCCCACTACAATATAGTTGAAGCCGTCGCGCGTGTACATACATGTCCGATCTAGTTGCACAGGCATTTAAACTATGTATGTATGCATGTATTTTTTTATATAAGTTGCATGAGACCCTGATCAAAGTCGGTGTAACGGTGCCAAAGTTCTCACTCCCCGGGGTCGGGTGGTAAATCGTCAAAACACCCCCTGGAAATCGTTTTTCGCCGAAAGCTTGTAAACAAAGTGAGATTAAGAAAATAGTTTCAAATAAATGTTGTAGGGCATAAAATTTTACATAAATAATGTTGAATATTTTTTACCCTCAATTCTAATAGTTCAGGTTTTACAGCGATGCAAAGCTCGATATCTTAAAAAATTCATTCAAAATCGAAAACTTGTTATTTTTCAACTTTCTTCAATGTAAATCCGTCGGAAAAATCTCACCTTTTTTTGAAACAAGAAAAAAAAAATACCATTTGTTGGTTCACAAATTATAACAATTTTGATCATTTACAACAGATGCGAAAATTTTTTTACGTAATTAACGATGGGAGAATGTTTAAAAAAAATGTCAGAATGAAATCTGAAATAGTTCTTACAGATTCGTTTAACATTTTAACGATACACATACAGATACTTTTTTATCGTTAGTTTTCTCTCATATGGATCTCTGTATTTGTTTAATGTCTGAAATAAATCTTCCGTTCACTCCACCTTCGAATACATATACGTACAAACATTACCAAGTTCGAAAAGAAAGATATTCATTTCGCTCGCGCGAAAGTTACGTGTTTGAATGCCGGCGCGCCCGAGCGGCGTGCACGCGATTGGTCGGGAGGCGGGGCTGGGGAGACATGGGAAGGGGCGCTGTATAGTTGCGTTTTTCACTCTCCTACAGCCCCGAGGCCGTGCAACTATACAGAGTTTACTGTAATCTAAACCCCAAAAAGCACCCCTGGTGCAAAAACCTTTCGCCAAGTACATTAATGTGGTCACTACCCCCCAAAAAATCCACCAACCAAAATTCCTCCTCAACAAAATTGGTACTATAAAAATGTCTACTTACAAAAGGATTGAAATCAAATACAATTGCCAAGTACATGTCTTCTGTATAACAAAAGTTTACAACAGAAGAACAGAAAACTGAATAGTCTTGTATCGTTCACTCGCTACGCTCACTCACTCGATTGGCTCTTGATAATTACAGGGAAAAAAAATCAGTAAAAAAAAAATTTAGTACGTGGTACTTGCGGGCCATTTATGAGTAAGTAATAGCTATTTATGTATCAAGTCCGAAAAGTGTCACAATCCGGTATGGGTAATTTCTAATATGAGCCGATCGAGTGTGCTGTGTCACAGAAGAATGAGTGTGAATTTATTGCTCGAGCGCAGCGAGGGCGATAATTCACACGAGTTCTTCTGTGACACAGCAGACTCAGAGGCGAATTTCGGAAATTACCCATACCGGATTTGACACTTCTCGGACTTGGCACATACAATATTTTATGCGATCCGTTGTTTGAAAGTTCACTTTTTGGAAAATCAGTGTTATACTTACTTTAGTTTCTAAAATTACTGGTGTTATTGCATCTTTCTGTATCAAAACGTTTGGACTCAGACATTTGACATTTTCAGACATTTTGGTTTATAATGTGTGAACGTAGTAAAAAATAACCTGACTATGCTTATTTTAATGAAACATATTCATATTGTACGATAATATTTTCATTATAGGCTCCTGTCCTATAATATTTCACTATATTTCAGTGACCTGAAATTGGTCACTTTGTGGCCTAAATCCGATGCTCAAAAAGTGAACTTTCAAACAACGGGTCGCATAAAAGAGTTTTCACTTCGGTCTATCTATCATTTGTTTGATACATATTGATATAATGCTACACTCGCTCAATTGGGTTTTCCTGTATATTCGTTCGCGAGGCTTGCTCAGTTGTCAGCATTCTGTCAATTGTTCCTATAAACATCTCAATGCATGTATACGGTGATGCCTTTTTTATCATCCGAATCCTCGAAAAGCAGCAATGTTAAATGTAGTAGTATAATTTTAAATGAATGAAAATAGTGTTATAATATACACGTATGCTCATACTCTTCTGTGAGCCTCGAATTTTTGTGGACAGACGTAACATGTGTTCTTTTATCAAGTTCCACGAATTGTTTTGTTAAAATCCGGTATAATTCTATATGCCTGAACGTGTAACCTTGCGCACAGCCCTTTTCCTGTCTCATCTGGGTCTGGGACCGGCAATGGCGGAGTCACTTGCACGCAGGGTTATAGTTGCTGCTCATGATTAAATATATATAAATATGAGATATATGTATTGCAATTCTCAGGTAGTTTTTTTTTTTTTTTAATGCAACTAGGTCCTCTGCAGAAAGAACATGTACTCGTCCCGTACTCATAACGTCAACTTTGAATTCGGATCTGAACAGAAGGTATCGAAATATATAGAATTAAGCCGATTGAGCCTATTGATGCAAGACTAGCGTAGAGCATGAAATGAAAGTTTTTGAAGTCAAACACTTGCATTCCGCTCTATTCGTCTGACTCTATCCGTTTCTTGTATCAAATCACACTGCCTGGTTATTTTGCAACTTCAGCGTTTTCTCTCATCATCCTCTCTTCTCATACGGCGACCCGCTACAAAATTAAACAATCCGTAAAAAAGGTTGTGCAATGAATAAATAAATATAAATGAGAAATAAATGGTTTTTATCATTTTCATGATTAAATACAAATCTCTATCATCTGAGAAAGAGGAAGTCTATCGATCATTTCTTTAATATTGAATAAGTATTTTCATTCTAACCATTTGTCGTGATAGCACTAATCTGAATTTGATTGAGATCGTTCCGAGCGGAGTCTAAGCTGTTTGTAAAAAATGTATTAAAAAATTATCTTCACCGAAGGTCAATGCACTACGTTGTCGTGAAGTGTAGAATAAAGCCTATCGGAGTCCAACGCACAACGTCAACTTACAGTCTCGTTTGGACTAGAGGATACCGAGATAGAATATAGAACTCGTCGGAATCCAACGCATAACGTTGACGCACAATTTGGGTCTGAGCAGACGAGCCTTTAAAGATGAGCCTAACATAGAGCTTAAAGTGGAATTCGTAGCAATGCAACGCTTGAACTCGGCTTTCTTGGTCTGGCTCCATGCCGTCCTTATATCAAATCATGCTATCCTGATATTTTTCAACTTCAACATTTTCTCTTGATTTTCTATTGTCAGACTTTCTCAGGCGGCAACGTGCTAAATAATTGGAATCCCTAAAAAAAAAAACGTTTCCTCCGATAATTGCATTCATAAATGAAAATAGGCCAAATCTACAATGTATATAAGTGAACAAAATTTAGAGGTAATAGTCAGTTAATAATAGTCATCTGACAGTCTTGTGTCATGCAAGGTAAACCTAATCGTAAAATTATCCGTTCACGATTGTTATTTTATTTATCACCATGAATTTTACACGTCAGTCGATTCGCATAACCTCAAAAGCTCAAGATCGTAGGATTTAAGATAATAATTAACCTATCGAAACATTTTTGTTGGTGGCTATCACTTAAATGTACTTGGCGTAAGCTTTTCGCACCTGAGGGGCTTTTGGTGGGTATTCACTAGTTTTCGTACCTTCATATTTTATATTATTAATTATTTATTAATCATTGCTTGTACTTTCTTTTATTTTCTTTATTTGATTTGAATTCGAAAACATGAAATGAAATGACAACACGCGTCTGCTAGTGTTGCAGACGATTTCTGTCTGCGATACCAGCGCTGACTACGTTGTGACTGTCGAACAACGCCATTCTATACAACTTTTGTGTGGATTTTCCCTTCTACTATGTGATTTTATGGGAATGGTTTGAATGGGATGAATCTTGGTCTGAATTTTTGTGTGGATTTTCCCTTCTATGTCATGTTCCCAGATGCGTAAGGACGTATGTTCTATGTATAAGCATAGGACATACGCCCTGCGGTCAGCAACGAAATGTGATTTTATGGGAATGGTTTTAAGTGTGAACGATCTTGGTCTGAAGACCAAGAAGGATTTTATTATACGAGGAAACGGGGTATCAGAATCTGTAATTAATCATAAATCAGCACTCCTGACACCGATTTAATCGATCTAGGGCTTAAATGAAAGCTTTTCATGCCCACATCCTAGATTAAATTAGTTCGAAATCGTGTATGTTGTAAGGTGAAAGAAAACGAAGATACTAATTCGCGGTATAGGTTAGGGTAGTTGCCTCTCGGGTGTATAGACTTGTTGAGTCTCGCGCTTGAAAAAAAATTTTTTTAATGTACTTGGCGCGAGACTCTACCGAGTCTCTTGATCTACCTCTAGAATATAACCGATTGGTGCGTCATCCGGATGGGAAATGACATCAATGGCATCCCATGCGAACGACCTACTCGGTAAATGCTCACTCATAGCTGCACCATAAAGGTTGTTTACATCGAAATACATTAAATATGATTCCGCTTTGCTTGGATCAAAATCTTCACCCATAAATCGATTATTTGCTCGGGCATAGCGATTTGAGCACTGTGCCACACCGCCTCTTATACTTTTCTCGATGAACAATATCATTTCTGAATCGTCTAGAAGTTGGAGATTAATTTTCGTCTGCTTTAACATTGCATCAAAAGCAAGCCCCGGTGCTGTGTAATAATGCAGAGGATCCAAGTTGTATGTTTTAAAGCAACTATCGCAGAAATTTTTAAATATATAGGCCAATAAAAGTACATCAGTTTTCAGGTATAAATCGGAATATTCACCCAGAGTTTTCATATCAAACATGGTCCAAACATTTTTCGCGTGTTCATAATCTCCATTGGAAATATTAGAATCGCTCAGCCTCGAATAATAGTACATTATGTCACTAGGCCGATTAAGTATTTTCCGATGAATTAGAGTTTATAATCCGAGCCGAAGGCGAGGATTATGATGAAATTCGTAAGAAAATACTTTTTGGGCCGTATGGCATATAGAATTTTATGTGTCCAGGCCAAAAACCGCGTTTAAACCGAGCGAAGCGAGGTTGAAATCGCGGTTTTACGGCCTATGACACATAAAAATATTTTTCAATTGGTAATTCCGGCTCATCAAGCTTTTCCCAAGAATCGATGTATTCGTAGGGGAATACACCTTTGCGAATCATCAACTCAAATTTTCCTTGATCAATGTAAAATTTTCGAGTTATTTTTTTATCCGTATCGCGCACGTATGATGCTAATTTGTCAATGCTGCTAGCCATAAATCGAAGCGAATCTATGAATCTCAAGCTCATCATAGTACCATCAACCCTCTTGGTGAATGATATATACTTTTCCTTATTAATGGGCAATAGCGTGATTTCACCCGAAAAATTTGAAGCTAGAGATTTAATTAAGAAATGCGAATCATAGCCCGACAAATTATGAAACACCACCGGAATCGTGTGGTTTTCTCTGAAATTCAAGTTACACCGATTATGGGCGGGGCCGCGATATTTGCCCGTGAAATGGCAGTGATCATGACATTTTTTTTTCTTCCGGTGAAAATCGCTTCTCACAGATGTAACAATTTTTTGCGCGCATATGACGGTCGCGTTATGTCTGATTCAGAGATTCCATTGGAATTATATTTTTTATGCGCGACTCCACTTTAATTGATAATTCGCGAAGCTGTTCCATGAACCATTCAACACAATTAGGTCCACGTTTGTTCTCATATCTCGATAATGTCTCATCATATGAGCAATGTACATAATAGGCGACACTGTGCGGAATATGCTCTTGAGATTCATTTGCAACTGGTTTCAATATACACTCGAGATCCGCGTAAACAACGAATGGCACAGTTCCCTTATTCTGAAAATTTGAAAATTCCAAGTCTTTTTTCTTTGGAAATTCCATTCGGATGCTATTCATTCGCATGCAATCTTGCCCGTGACTTTCATACGCGCTGTGTACGCTGAAGTGACACAAGCCTCTATCACACAAAAGTTGTTCACCATTATGGGTCGATAATTGTGTGCTAACCAAACGTGAAAGATTCTTAATCCAAGCGAAGTGAAATCTGGCTTTGAAGTTATTCAAGTTAGCATAATCATCATCATCATCATCGTGATCATTACCATTGTCGTCTATTTCAATGTTACACTCAATCATAAGTAGGTGAATTGTCTTTTTGTCGGGATTTGTTGAATTTTTACTAAGATAAAGAGGCGTGATAATGCTCTGTTTTGATTCTGAATTTGAGGAAGTTTCGTTTTCAATTCCGTATTGGGAACTAACAAATTGAGTCACGACGTCTGGTGGTTAAAATTTTAACTATTAATAGCTTACAAATCTATTGTGTTTGCATAAGTATTTGTAGTCACTAATACTATTTCATATGTGTACATACATAAAAGTGTAAGCTACTTTCCGCCATTTTTTCCTAAGCCACTCCCACGTGTTAGTTCCCAATACATTGATTCTTAAATTATTCGCTTTTTCAAGTTTTTCTACACCACGCAGGGTTGCGGGGAATTTTATACCTGTGCAATCTAGCTCTGAGATGTATCGTCCAAGATCCCAGAGCCCCCAGATATACGTTATTTTCTAACGGACAAAATGTGAAGCTTTGAGTAGTGTTCATGTGTACATTAAACGCAGGCATACTTGTAGAGTTGGTCAGACGGCCAATTTACAGGTACCAGGTGAGAAAGGTAAGTACAAATAGGGTTAACTTATCTTACATTCTAATGGTTGATTTTTATATCTATTCCATAGAATATTATTACAAAATGATATTCAACACTGCCAGACACTTTCCGCCGGCCATAACTTGCGCCAGATGCTTTAAAGCTCCCAAAAAAATAATTGAACTTTACTTATATTCCAACGCTTGATTTTTAAATATGTTACTTAAGGGACTATTTCCAACAGATATGTGTTCAGCCAGACAAATTATATGGGCCAAACATCCCCCCAGACACCAAAAACATTCAACCGTGAGTATGAGCGCGAGGGTACTATGCTCGTGCTTTGGAGCGAGTGAGATATCTATGCGAAATGATTTCCCCCTCTTAAACTCAGTTTTAAGATTTATAAAAGTAACTTGAAGTTATATTAACATTTTCCGCAAGTATAGTTCAAATACTTACCAATTTCGGTTCAATAGTTTTCCATCCTCATTCTGATGTAATAAAACTTATGATTAAGATTATATTTTACAATTATTTATTGAAGGCTGAAGGTTTGCTCACAATATGTTTTTAGGAAAATAATATTTTCTAGCAATTAATTTCGAAAGATAAAAATGTAATAAGGGCAATTCCACTTCATATCGGCCGAGAAATGACCTCATATTTTTTTGAATCGTTTGGAACTTTTTTTACGTGAAATCTACGACAAAAAAGGGAACCCGTACTTTTTCGTTGGTCCAAAAAATTTTTTTTACGCTAGTTATGAATTATCGCATTTTACTGTAAAAGTGACGCGCGGGCGGCTTTGAGAATTAATATCTCGAGTCCCCTTCACCGTAGAGAGATGTTCCAAAACGCGTTTTAAAGCCGATGAAAGACACTTTTCGAAAAATATAGTTTTGTTATTTTCATGAGCAATCAAAATGTTTATCGATTTGTTACGCAAACTAAGGCCATTTTTAAAATTCTCAAAAAAATATCATCGCATTCCTTATTCAATTCTGAAGATGGCGATTTTTAAAAAAAGATGGAGCTATTTTTCTAAGTATTTTTTTTACAATTATTTCCCCGGCGCTGCGTCAGATTGCCTCGCCGCGCGCCTCGCTACTACCGCGTCGTACGGGGCTCGGCCAATGGCGTGGCGCGCTGCTTTCCATGCATGGAATGACGCGGTAATAGCGAGGCGTGTGGCGAGGCAACCTGACGCAGGGCCGGACAAATAATTGTAAAAAAAATACTTAGAAAAATAGCTCCATCTTTTTTAAAAAATCGCCATCTTCAGAATTGAATAAGGAATCCGATGATATTTTTTTTAGAATTGTAAAAATGGCCTAGTTTGCTAAAAAAATCGATAAACATTTTGATTGCTCATAAAAATAAGAAAACCATATATTTCGAAAAGTTAAAAAAATTAATCGAAACGTGTCTTTCATCGCCTTTAAAACGCGTTTTGAAACATCTCTCTACGGTCAAGGGGACCCGAGATATTAATATTCTCAAAGCGGCCCGCGCGCCACTTTTATAGTAAAATGCGATAATTCATAACTGGCGTAAAAATTTTTTTTTGGACCAACGAAAAAATACGGGTCTACTTTTTTAACGTAGATTTCATGTAAAAAAAAGTTTAAGTCGATTCAAAAAATACGAGGTCAAAAAACACCCAAAATTGGCCGATTTGAGGTGGAATTGCCCATAAGCATTTTATTTTATAATGATACATTAATTAACGATAATTGTTTTTTTTAAAGTATTTCTCTGTCCCTCAATCGTTCCCGTCATCATAATTAGCGTTATCAAAAACTTCATCATCAAGCCAATCATGATAAAAAAAAAAAAAAAAAATAGTCCCTTAAGTAACATATTTAAAAATCAAGCGTTAGAATATAAGTAAAGTTCGATTATTTTTGTGGGAGCTTTAAAGCGTCTGGCGCAAGTTATGGCCGGCGGAAAGTGTCTGGCAGTGTTGAATATCATTGTGTAATAATATTTTATGGAATATATATATAAATCAACCATTAGAATGTAAGATAAGTTAACCCTATTTTTACTTACCTTTCTCATCTGTACTTGTAAATTGGCCGTCTGACCAACTTTACAAGTATGCCTGCGTTTAATGTACACATGAACACTACTCAAAGCTTCACATTTTTGCCGTTAGAAAATAACGTATGTCTGGGGGCTCTGGGATCTTACTCTATGTGTTCTGGTTGCGTTGACGTGTATGACCACAGCAAACATCGATCATCGTCGTTCTGCACGTTGAGCACCGCTTTCTTTCGCTGAATATCCGCGGGTAGCTGTGTGAATGTCGAAAGTCCACCTTGTAGAGGGCTCATATCGGTTGATGCAGATCACAGCATTTATGATTTCAATCATACTCCAACCAGAGTCTCGTTGCTCGAAATTCTCCACCATGGTTAGCAGAGGATTCGTTACATTATCGTTGAACCAGGTGTCCAGGTCTGTCGATGGAAGAATCGTAACGTTGCGTGTGTTGAAGTTCTTCACTTCCAGACTGATCTCATCGCTTTTTATGTTTTCAAATTTACACGAAACAGCTACATTCATCTTAATACTTCCTTCTTGGCGTAGCACATTTTTCAAACGTTCCATCCTTACCACCCCAGCGTCAGTCAAAAATCTTGCCAAATCTTTGTGTCGAAGATTTGTCACGGTTCCGGTGCGTATGCGACACTTGAAGGCACTCTTCATATCATCCCATCGAACACGATTATGAATATCATCGCCAATATTACCCCCAACAATAGTCGTACGGTGTCGTTCAAATTTCACCGCCCACGATTGGAGGAGTAAAATGATATGCTGTAGTCGTTGTTTTTCACTCACACACGGTTTAGATTGCGTCAAAATATTGTGCAAGAATCGAATATTTTCAAGCGCAATGTCACGCCAGTGAATAAAAATATCTTTATTCGCCTGTTCTGGTGGTAGTGTACACAGTAACTTGTATGCATCTTCCATCATCGCAACGAGATTCATATACATAGCGTTGTCCATTTTTTTTCCTCGATGAATTTCACAGCCAAACTGACACTATACGATTGTTCACACCCACCATAGGGTTGGGGTTTTATATGCACACGCCCCCACCCCTCTACCGCCCAAATACCATGAAAATTCAAGCGTTTCCAACCATCGGTCAGTTTTGTACCTGGGAGGGTTTGCATCTTTGGCACCTCCATACGAAAAAATATTTTCCGAGTTTGCCATTGATCAGCCCCTCCTATATTGGGGGCGTATTTCGGGTTCCTAGTTGGGTATAAAAGTGCGGGTTTGCATCGAGTTTTACACATTCCGCAGCCAGTCCACGGAAGGAAAATTAAAATAGAAAACGGAACCACCAAATTGAAAGCAAGAAGTAAGTATCGTTATTCCTCGATATCATCCCAATAAACCATAACGTACAAAAAATAGGACTGATGTCCGGCTAAAACATGTGTATTAAACGTAATCACATTTAATACACGTGTTTTAGCCGGACATCAGCCCTATATTTTCTACGTTATGGTTTATTGGGATAGTTTTCATGATGGGTATAGTTTTAATTGATATTTCATATTGCAGACATGGATCATGAAATCATTGATGCCGACGATTGGCAAAGGTGGGACGATGACGAGGGAGATAATGGCTACGCAGGCCTAGATGATGAGATCCGGTGGGTGAAAATATATTACGACGATAGTTTCCCAATGTGGATCGAGTTGAAGCCACCGGAGGAATATGTGGAGGAGCCGAAGGAGGAGGATTGGGGGGAGGAGGCTGATCGTAAGGAGGAGAGAAGGAAGGAGGAAGAGGAGAAGAATAGGGTAGTGGTGAATGAGGAGCGGAAGGGGGGGGGGGGGGGGGGATAGAGCGGAGTAGGATAATGCTTTTCTACTACAAGTTTCTTAGTTACCTTAAGAAAATTGTTACCTTACAATATTTAGAAATATAGTTTAAGTTGGTTTTGAGTAGTTTGTAGGAAAATTGTTACTTTAAAATAGGTTAGACTTAAGGGGACTAGGCAGCGAAAATAGGTCGAAAATGGGATAAAATTCAAATGGTATTTGTGAAGAACCGAAACAACATACAAACTTTTTTTTTTTCTTAATTTTCACTAGAGTTTTAGCTATTAAATTAATTGGTTGCGATTTCAAAAATATGAATATTTGAGGGAGATATGGGTGGATAAAGAGGACCGCGCGTCTCAAGCACTGCTCCCTCATTGCCACGATTCCGAGTGACCGGTTGAAGTTTTCGGCAATTTCCGAACGCCGTTCTCTTCAGGGGATGTTCCTCTACAAAGTGAACCAACAACTATGTAAAAAAATCAATTTTTCATCATTGTTATTCCAACAAATGTCGTCCATTTTTCGATGTTTCCCAAATTTTGGCCGCCATTTTTTGGATTTTCATGTTTTTTTAAAAAATGTCGGTTCAATCTGTAGAGGAACATCCCCTGAAGAGAACGGCGTCCGGAAATTGTCGAAAACTTTAACCGGCCACTCGGAATCGTGGCAATGAAGGAGCAGTGCATGAGACGCGCCGTCCTCTTTATCCACCCATATCTCCCTCAAATATTCATATTTTTGAAATCGCAACCAACTAATTTAATAGCCAAAACTCTAGTAAAAATTGAGAAAAAAAAAAGTTTGTATGTTGTTTCGGTTCTTCACAAATGCCATTTGAATTTTATCCCATTTTCGACCTATTTTCGCTGCCTAGTCCCCTTAAGAAGCACTAAAATAAAAACACAAATATTATCAGATAATTCGCGTCATTGATTGCATATTATATATAACAGCCTGTCACACTTTAAGCATTTCAGTTAGTATAATTCGTATATAGGCTAAGCATTAGATATTTAAGCCGGAAACGACGAAAAATTGCAGCTCGCCGATTGTCGGTAACAGGAAATCGGCATCCATGATTCAGAACCATTACCATCAGACTATCGGTAACTAAAGATCAGATCGTTACCATCAGACTATCACTAACTAAAGTCGGATCGTTACCATCAGACTATCGGTAACTAAAGATCGGATCGTTACCATCAGACTATCGGTAACTAAAGATCGACAATCCATAGTAGCGCCATCGCATGACGGAAAATCGCAACCATCAGATTGTCGGTAAGAGGAGATCGGCAATGCAGGATTCTCAATCGTTACCATCGGTAACAATCGGTAGTGGCGCCATCGCACTACGGCAAATCGCAGCCATCCCATTGTCGGTAACAACGATCGACAATCGTTACCAACCGACTATCGGTAACTTACCCACGCGGTCAGTAATTTACCGACTGCTTGATGGCCGGTAAAGAAGGCTGGATCCAGAACTCTCATATCCCTTCTACTTTTGGCGATTTTCATCGTCGCATTGTCTTGTATTTTTATAAAGAGCAATTTGAGTGGCGAATTTTACGGCAAAGATACCAAAAAATAATGTTCGTCACTCGGCCGTAAGATTTCACGGCCTTGTAACGAAAAATACTATAGCCATTATTCTAAAAAATGTTATTTTGCTCGGAAATTTTTTTTCAGCCATTTTTTTTTTTTTCTTCTATATCATTTGTTAATTTTAAAGAATCCCACATGATGCCAATGAGTTTTTTTTTTTTCAATTTCAAAGAGATTCTCAGTGAAAGTTTCTTATTTGGTGAAAGATGTTAAAAAAATATGTTATGGTTCCAAGGAAAAAAATCATTTTTCGGAATAATGGCTAAGAAACTTTCGATCCCAATGGGGTCGTCCAGAAAAAAATTTTGTTTTACTTTTTGGGGCGCATCAAGTAGAAAATAACTCAAAATAGTGGAATCATTTTTTTTTTTTTTCCGATGAAAATTGCGAATGTTATAAGCAATTGAAGTTCACTGATTTTGATATATATATATAGATATACCTCAACATGGGTGACGTCATAAAATAGTAATTTTCAATTCGTTATATTTACTGCAATTTTTGCTTAAACGAAAAAAGAAAAAATACGTCCTTATTATTTTTCCCCAAACTACTGGAATATGAAATAAAAAAAAATCGTGGACGACCCCATTTTGACAAGGATTAACCCCTCAAGAGATTCGACACGAAAAAAAAAAAAAATTATTGAAAAAAAATTGTTTGTTGGAAAAAAAAATTTGCAAGGAATGAAATCATTTTTCAGAAAAATGGCTAAGGAACTTTCGATCCCAATTTTGACAAGGATCAACCCCTCAAGAGATTCGTCACGAATTCAGAATCATCCTGTATACCTCGGTATATACTGTGATGTGAAAATCCCCCAAGTTCCACAAAAAAATAATATAAGCCGCTAGCCTAACGGAGCGCATTGCATTTGTAGGATATACATTGTATATAGCTGTAGCAGTATAATGTCAGCGCGTCATAAGTCTGAAAATCGGAATTCAGAATGAGCCACGTGGTGTTCTTTGTTGGTAAGAAATTTATCATTTTACCAACAGAATATTTAGATGATTCAAGCACACGGGTAACATTTTTGACTATATTGATAGATGTTCTATCTTACCACCAAATATAGATGGCAGCATTCGTTGTCACTATTATTTTGTGCCATACTGCTGTATGACTCCGAATTTTCTCAACTTGTCCAATCTACTGCCTTATATCTATGATAGCTGTTTTTCTTTCGAAAAATGTGATTTGGGATAAGAGCTCACCCAGCGCTTACGTGATCACTGAAGGTTCAAATTGAAAGCCAATAGCACATCGATCAAATATCTGATTGTAAGTCAACGCAAGCTTTCACCAATCGGTAAAATCTGAGCAGCAACGGCTTCGGTCATCGTGGGTGAGAATAAGGAAGATGGAACAATGTCCATACGAATCTGCAGTTGATTAGGTAACATGAAATTGATGTGTTTTATTTATATACAGTATTTACAACCGTGGATCATTTTAATAGCTAGCACAATTCGCACCTCCAAATACGTTCGGTTTATGGGTAATCAAGACTGGTCTGATTGTGTGAAGGTTCTTTTACCTCAGACTACCTCATTTTTTATTCAGTTATGCCAAAGAATATCGTGCTTTGCAGTTTCCACTAATCTTCAGCCCTAACTACGTACTTGAAGATCGTGAAATCAACCTTGCTTTGATTGATAATAGGATTCAAATACAACTTTCTTGAATGGCTGTGGCACTCTTTGTGATGACATCGGAATATCTATTGGGCCTCTGAAGACTGTAGAACATCTGTAATTAAAAACGATTCCTCGTGAGTGCACGACAGGAGTAGGGAATTATCGAACACAATATAAATGTAAAATGTGAGTGAGGCTTTACAAGTATAGTGGGTCAACTTAGTTAAGTCAGCCGGAACGTGTTTTCTTTACAGAATGTAAAGGCGTGATTTTATTATGCCCGATTTTATAAACGAGGGGTACTCATCGACTCCGGGGTAAATTTACCCCAGACGTAGCGCTCAATTTTTCTGCCAAAAATTGAAACATCGCGATGGCTGTGCATTTACGCCTTCACCCAGAGCAGGTATCACAGGTACCTGTTTACGTGTGCATCACACCCGACGATGACAGCACATCCGCGCTTATGTTCACGCGCCTGACAATTGCCGCGCGATTTTGTAATTGTCAGCCGTAAATCATTTGCGGCTATTTGCACATGAATTATCATTAAAAAAATGGTCAACCGAAAATCTACCGTGAAAAAAGAGACGAATGATAAAGTTATCAACGGCAGCAAAAAAAATTATTCGACGGAAGAGAAAAAAGACTTAGCAAAATTGGTTGCGGACTAGAAGGATCCAATTGAAAATAAACAGACGGACGCTACGACGACTGCACGAAAGACGAAAGCTTGGGAAGAACTGACAATAAAATTTAATAATCAACACGAAAACAGACAGCGAACTGCGAAGCAGTTGAAGGAACTCTCCAAGACGTTGAAAAAAAATTCAAGGACGAATCTTCACAATGACAGAGTAAGCCCATTCACGCTCTAGCCGTATCTCAATTGGTCAAAGGTGGTAAAGGTGTGTACCCTTGTACACTTGCCCTCACCACTAATCTATATGGGGAGTTCCATATGAAATGTACAATTGGTTGTCCACACCCCTTTCGATTTGTCTCAAACTTAGTCAAGTTGAGTAATAAGTTAAAAAAAAAAATCCTCTAAACAATGAAAATTCTACCTTTTACAGGTCGCGAGTAACACCGAATGACAAATTTTGAATTATTTTTTTCAAATCGCTGTAGCTCCCTAACTACATGTCCGCACCTGGAAGTCAAGTAGGTCAAAAGTTTTGTACTTTGATGTGCTTTTTGATGGTGCCACGAGACAAAGTCGATTTTCAGTTAATGGTATAAAAAACGCGAAAAACGCGATATTGATCTCGTTCCCCAAACTTTTTTGGGGTCCATTTTTCATCATAAAATGCGGCTATTTTTCCCGAAAATTTTCGTGCAAAGAAAAGTCACGGGACTCTACTGGTTAAAGAGATATGAGGGAAATTCTAGGAAAAACCGACCGGATCTGGACGTTTTTGACTTTAAATTTTTCAAAACTATTGAAACTTTTTTTTACGTGAAATAGATGTGAAAAAAGCTGATAGTGTTGGCTCTTTTTACGTCTATTTCACGTAAAAAACAGTTTCGATAGTTTTGAAAAATTCAAATTCAGAAAACGTCCAAATCCGGTCGGTTTTTCCTAGAAATTCCCTCATATCTCTTTAACCAGTCGACTCCCGTGACTTTGCTTTACACGAAAATTTGCGGGAAAAATAGCCGCATTTTATGATGAAAGTTGGACCCCGAAAAAGTTTGGGAAACGAGATCAATATCGCGTTTTTCGCGTTTTTTTCACCATTAACTAAAAATCGACTTTGTCTCGCGGCAACATTGAAAAGTACATCAAATTACAAAACTTTTGACCCACTTGATTTTTAGGCGCGGATATGTAGTTTGGGAGCTACAGTGATTTGAAAAAATTATTTCAAAATTTGTGAATCGGTGTTACTCGCGACCTGTAAAAGGTAGAATTTTCATTATTTAGAGGAATTTTTTTTTCAACCCATTACTCAACTTGACCAAGTTTGAGACGAATCGAAAGGGGTGTGGACAACCACCCGTGTGGAAATTTGTCCGGGAACGCCCGGTGTTTGCCCAGCCCCCGGATGGGCAATCCCGAAGATGGCCCAACTAGTCGGGTGCTATACGGGCAATAGATAGCATAACTGTAAATAATTTTTTCTAGTTTAGCTGTGCAGCCCCCGGTTAGCAAGGCCAGATATTTTCCCTGCATGCGTTTTCACATCAAAACTTGCCTAGGCCCTAGTTGGGAGAGCCCGAAATTGTAGCTGATTACTATACTTGTGAGCAACGTTGGGATATATCAGCATTTTCGTCAATATTACCAGCGAGTATGGTAAACTTTGTAGTCGGATCTGGATATTTCGACCATTTTCGGCAACAAAGTGTACCAGATCCAACGACAAAGTTTACCATACTCGCTGGTAATATTGACGAAAACGCTGATATTATATCCCAACGTTACTCACAAGTATAGTAATCTTTGCTAGGAAAAGTTTCTCCGTGTATGGACCCTATTACGCATTCGTGTGTCAAACGACACATATTGAGTTTTGAGAAAATGGACATTAAAGTTTTTCTGATTAAAATGGTTTTGATAATACTTTTTGTATTATAAATATTTTATATTTCTTATTTTCAATCAATTTTTGATGAATGATTATACGAAGATAAATGAGAAATATACGAAGATATTAAAAATAAAGAGGTTAGAGCAAAAAGAAACATGACAAGATTGAACATTTCAGGAAAAGTGTTTTTTTTTTTGCATTTCAACAGTTTGAATGTAAAAAAGATATTTTCCTGAAATGTTTCATTCTCTCAATCATACCTCTTTTGCTTTAACCCTTTCTGATATCAATAAACTAAGCGGGGTCTGGCCGGGCGCTGTACAGCCGACCCGACAAATCCTCTAGCATTTGTCGGGAATGTTAGACGGGCGCTGGCCACTTCGCGCTGTACAGCTGAGCGTTACATGCGTTGCCGGGCACTGGCCAGCCCGCCCGTTCAGCGCCCGCTTAGTGAACAGCGAAACTAGGCAACACCTAGCCAGCCCCCGAATTGAATTTCCACACGGGCAATTATACATTTCATATGGAACTCCCCATATATGGGTCAAAATCATGGAGGTGGAAAATTTGGGTTGGAAAGGATTTTTATTATTGAAATTACATAATATCATGGACTTTTTTACTTTGATCGATCAATATTGATGGTAGTTGATGCTACATCAAGTAATTCCGCATAACATTTCTCCACTTTCATTTTTATTCAGTCTAACATGGTCGTAATATCATTTCGGGAACGCGTCCATATTACATTTTCTTCTATTCACATGGCAAAAAATGTAATGAAATCAACTCTGCAGAGATAACTATTCTAGTGAAAACAATATACTAAATATAATGTTTAGGATAATGGGAAATTTTCGGAATAAATAAAAAAAAAACATATTCTTGTGTTTTACCAAATGTTGTCCGACGAAAAATTCGTCATCCCGGGAACGCATTCATAATCTGTGAAAATATTGCGCGTGTAACGTAGTGGATGATGCTTACTAGAAGTCATGTAAAGTGACAGTGAACAGGTTGCCGGCGTGTTATCGTTCTTCCGGATTGAATTAATTATTTAATTGATAAGTACATTTCAATTCGATATTTGAATACCGTACATCAATACAGCATCATCACGGGAACGCTGTCAAACATTTTGTTTATGCGAATGATGAGACTTTTTATAGTAATTATGATGAATAATGAAAATCCCTCGCAATATAACCTCAGAAATACGGCATACGACGATGTGTGTAGAAATTTTGTGTGTAGAAAGGTAAAAACGTCATTTCGGGAACGGTCATTTCGGGAACGTTCCCGGACTATGACGAGCGTTACCGAAATGACGCCTGCGTTCCCGAAACGACTCTGTGAGGCAAATTCTTGTTCAATTATATGATTTTTCAGAAAAAATCATTTTCTGACAAAAAATTGTATTAGGAATGAATATTTCCTGTGCAATCAAAATTTCTCAAAAATAATAATAGTTCACTCATATATATCAAGTTACATGCTATGCACTACCATCACTTAGGGGGCGCTACCATCCCTTCCGAAAACGATGCAAAATCTAAATTAATGAGAAAAATGTTTGATTTCCCGAACTCAATTCACACGAATTTAGTGTGCTGCAAGAAACTGATAAAATTCAATCACAAATGAGATAATCAAAACTCACAAATATAAAATAAATTGTAGATTAGACTAGGACATTTTGCCATGAAGGCACTATTGAGTGAAAATCTGTTAAAAAATCTGAAACTCCAAAATGTTAGTTGAACTTTTCGTGGTATAATATTTATTCAACACGTGCATGTAATAGGCCCTTTTTCTTGCATGTAAACCGGATAGAAAATTACTAATTTCCAGCGTGGACTTCATGACCTCCCTAGGGAGTTGATATTCATTTCCACACTGCGTGCGCAAAGTTCGATTTAATATAATATAATATAAGTACATGAAAGTCAACTTAATGCGCAATGTGTTAAGAAATAAAGTTCGATATACGTGCGGAAGATGATTCTCGACTCGTGTGATTGTCACCCTTGCTTCGCTAGGGCGAAGAACTTCACACTCGTCCGAGAATCAACACTTTCGCACTAGTATCAAAAAGTACTGTCATCTCCCAAGGGAAATAATGAATATTACCTCCCTAGGGAGATGATAAGTCCTTTTCTTGTAAAGGGGGGTAATATCCATTACCTTCCAAAGGAAATATTGGATATTATCTCCCTAGAGAGGTAATTGAGTACATTTACTTCCAAAGGGAGGGAACTTTTTGAAGGAAGGGAGCGTTTCAAAAGTTTTCAAATTTTTCGAAATTTTTAAAATTTCAAAAATTTCTATCGTACATGCACGAAAAAAGGCCTATACATGCACTCTTCGAAAAAAATACGGTTTGCAGCAAAGAGGGAGGGGGGGGGGGGGGGGGGGAGGGGGTTAATTTCAAGCTCGGGTGATGACGTTGCATTCGTCTTTGTCTTGAGCGTTTTCGGCGCTCTCGACTCCGACTTGTGCAACATGATCTGACCCTTGCTAAAAACTAGCCATTTCCCCCCCTTGTTGACCAATGTACTATTATTCTTACCAATTGAAACTAAAATAACGTAAAATGGGTCCATCCCAACGAAATCGAACATTTCATTTTGTATTTTAAATGACATTCCCGAAATGATTCTTTCTTACGCCATTGCTCTTAATATTGTCAATAAATTATTTAAAAGATAATTTTGTGCGCTGCCCGCTTACGTAATGATTGATGAAGAATAGAGCTATGATTTCAGCAAGTAATATTGACTCTAAAACCAAGTTGAATTTTTCGGAGTTTGAATACCAGAATTTTCCACCTCCATGATTTTGACCCATATATATATAGACTAGGGTGTCCTTATTTGGGGTATGTTCGAATTTTTTTCGACGATAGTCCTAAATCGGTTCCAAATAAATCAGAAAAAACGCCTGCCAAATTTAAGCCCTTAATATTAATATTAACCCGGCCCCCACGACAGTCAAAGTTTTAAATGGGAAATTGCATGTATTTTTTAAAACCAAACATTGAATTTCCATAACTCCGATGATTGTTGATGAAAAAAATCTAAAATTTGGTATAGTCATTTGCTCTTGTAGGATGTATAAAATGGTGCATTCGAATTTTTTTTAGATAATTATATTCTTACCTTTTGATGCTTAACTTTAAGGGAAATTTTGATTTTCCATCACACTGAAAGGTAAGAATAAAATGATCTAAAAAAATTTCGAATGCACCATTTTGTACATCCTACAAGTGCAAATAACTATTGGGACCGTGCATACCAATACACACTCACCAAAGTAAGAATGTGTAGTCATGTACATGCATACTAGTGGCGACGCCTATAGAGGAGATCGGCATTTTGGGGCGAAAAAAACAATGAAAAAACAATGTATGTACACGAATACACATTCTCACTTTGGTGAGTGTATTAGGTGTGCTCGGAGCGAATACCAAATTTTAGATTTTTTCATCAATAATTATCGGAGTTATGGAAATTCAATGTTTAGTTTTGAAAAATACATGCCATTTCCCATTTAAAACTTTGACCATCGTGGGGGCCGGGTTAATATTAATATTAGTACATCGTGCACCAAGGTCGTAAAGTGGAACTTTTAAGGCCGAGTGCGATGTTTTAAGGTGAAGTGAAACGTTTCAAGGCCACGGCCGGGTGCCTTGCACCGCGGTAAAACAGAACTACCGAACGTTTGGTACCTCTGTCCACCGCTAGATTATTTGCAAATATACTGGCTGCAATTTCGATACAGGCTGTGATCTCGACTAAATGTAGATAAGGGTTGTGATCTCAACTGAATATCGGTTTTTTAGTTATGAGCAACGGAGAATCGTCAATTCTCAGCCATTTCTCCATCAAATGACACGAGATTAGGCTCAAAGTGTGTAGTTTTTCATTGCGGAGTGGTTAATTATCGGGAAAAATGCGACTATCTACGGCAACAGTGAATAATCTCGCGATTTATGTGGTCGGTACGTCAATCTGTGAAAATTTTTGTCAAATTTTGGAAAAGTGAAATAATCAGCCACTTTCTGCCACAATTATGTGTAATCCCTCCAAGTTTCATCGCGATTGATTCAGTAGTTCCGGAGAATTCACGATTCCCGTTTTCGAAGTTCTGACAAACGTTTCACTTCACCTTAAGTACGAGTCGTAGACGAGCGCGCGAAGCGTGCGAGGCGAAGACGAGTACTGAAAACATCGTGCGAGGCGTTAAAAGGCCCTCCTCCATGGTGCACACGATACTTTATATAACGCAAGCATATTTTGCTCGCTATTTGATGCCTCTGTATAGGACCTAAAAGTGGTACTTTTAAAGTCCGAGGACTTAAAGTGGTACTCTTAAGTCCTATACAAAGGCATCAAAAAGCGAGAAAAACATGCTTGCGTTATATAAAAGATATTTCTTTGGTTTCCCAGGGATTTGGTGGTTGAGAATAAACTAAATTCTGTTTCTCTGGAAATAGAGATTTATTTATTATTTCTCGAGCTCTATGCTACTATTTACATTATGTACAATGGTTCTTACCTGGAAATAGAGAAACAACATTTAGAGACAAATGTCAATTTACTATTTTACCTTTATTGTTCGGTACTATTTTACTTACTCATTATGAGCGACGTGTTTCTCTAACCTAACCTCACTTTCCTAATCTTACTTTCTAATACATTTAGATCTCTATCTTTGTATAGGAACGTTCAATAAAACACCCTTTTGGTTGATTTATAAGCATACTATTATATTTCTTTGTTTTAAGTTGCACATGTTTTTCTCCCGACTGGTCTTTCTCTCTTCTAAGACGCCATTACATCTTTTCTTCTCCTCAGGCCTACCAACTTATTTTATTTTCTTACAAAATCAAGGACTATTGCCAACCTTAACAAACTAAATCCCTAACAATCTTATCATCCGCGCTTGACCAAGCGCGGGTGGATTTAAATTAAAGAAATGTATTTTCTTCACATTAATATTAAGAGCTTAAACTTGGCAGGCGTTTTTTCTGATTTATTTGAAACCGATTTAGGACTATCATCGAAAAAAATTCGAACATACCCCAAATAAGGACCACCCTAATATAGACATATCTCCGATGTATTGGGCAAATGTACTAGAGTACCCTTACCACCCTTGACCAATTGGGATACGGCTTCTAATTCATGCACCTGATAATCAATCGTATTCGTAGAGAAGAGCTGGTATGATTGCTAATCTTCGTATGAAAATTGTGTTACAGATCGAACTTTACAAGACAGGAGGTGGCACATTCACTCCAAAATCCACAGACGTAGATTTAGAAGTACAGGGAGTCCTACAGGATCAATTTGAGCCCGATGAAAATCCATTCGACAACAGCGCGGTTCTGTACCTAAGACAAGGTGACAGCCGATAGACAAATTCAGTACATTTTATTAAAAAAATGATAATAATGCGAATAAAATTCGAAAATTAAAAAGTAACGACGTAACGTGAATACGTTTATTATTATTACGAAGCTAAATTTGACGATTCTCTTGTAGTGCCCGTTGCCAACTTGGAAGCTGACCAAAGGGAACAAGGGGATTCTTGCGTCCAGACGCCCCGAGCAAGTACTTCCGACGCTAACATGGACCCGCTTGCAAGTACTTCCTCACACGAAGCGGAACCCTCTTTCTACGAAATCAGGGGACCATCTGCCTCGTAGCCAGGGTCAAAGAAAAATTTATCTGAAACTGGGCAGAAATGCGTATTGTTCAGGGTTGCCGATACCATTGTGCAGCGCAAAAAAATTAAAAACACTCACGATGAAGCAGCTCATAATGAAAGATTGAAAATTCTGAAAGACAAGGCTGTCCTTTTGGATACGGGCAAACAAACAATGAGCATTGAATTCGAGATGAAGAAGATCGAGAAGGAGCATTTGGCGGCCATGTGCAAGAAGAAATCGGAAATTTCAGGTACAGAATTGGAGATTAAGAAGATGGAGTTGAAAATTAAAGAATTAGAGTACAAGGTAAAATTGAGCGAGTATGAAAAAATCACCCACAAATGATATATATGTCGGAGAGATGACCCAACGTGGATCAGGGGCGTCCACGATTGCTCTTGAGGGAGTAGGATAGTTTGAGAGATTTTGGAGGAATTTCAGAAGGTGAGTAAACCTCAATATTTTCTGTCGAATTGGACATAGGAAGAGGTGTAGTGAATGTCTTGATAACTACAAGAAATCTAGAGGTAAAATAGAGTTGAAAATATGGAGAATTAGAGGCATATGATAATCATTGTGAATCGCGCGATTGCCTTGGCGATGTGAACAAAAGACTGAGGTGCTGTTTCCTTTAGATGCAGAAAATGAAATATAATTTCATTTTCGGTTATAAGTTTTTAAGAGTTGGAGGAATCCTGTTAAAGTCTTCTTTTTGATGAAATTTTCTTTGACTATAAATAAAGATAAAAATCTCATAAGACAAGCAAATAAGATTCCAGGGCAGTTCTTGGGTTAAAATACTTGCAGTGCGGTATAGCCCATTAGCTGACTAGGGGAACTGAAGATCTCTGTACGCGCCGTGTACGTGTGCGTGATCAACCGATTCTGACAGATTTCATTGCCGTGCGTGAAATCATATCTAGTACATGGTGTGCACGTGCATGTGGGTGATGCGGAGGGATTCAGCTCCCTGTTTCAAGTCATCTTTCATTGCCGTGCATTAATTTTGGCTTAGAAGCACGAAACGAAATATTGTTTATTCTATACGTATAAATATCATTGTGATTAGAGGCCAATATTACCGGGTATTAGATGTAATCTAAAGAGAATATTAGAGATCTCAAAAGTTAATCTTTAAGAGATCATTAAAAATTAATCTAAACAAATGTTCGATTCAAAATACTGGAATAGATGGCAGAAGAGAGTTCGGATGATGAATGTGAGAGGAGAAATATTCCTTACATGGTGAATTATGAGAGTGATGAGGATGTAATAAAGAGTTACGAGGATGAACATCACATAAAGAGTATGGAAAAAGAAAAAGATTCAACCGAAGAAATAAAAGAGGCTGGGATAACTCAGAATAAATATTTAGAGGAATTAGATTTATCTAATAAGAGTAAGAGAATTTTCTTTTACATCATTACACATTTTTTTCCGAATTCTCTCACGCACATCTGCTCAGTTTGTACAGTAATATATGAATTGGAGTATATAGAGTGCTGTGAAATTTAGATTTTGAGGAAAAGTTGGATGGTCAGGCCTGACAATATTTAAATTCTTAGAAGAGGCCCTGGTAATAATTTTGGAGTTTCATATTCACAGCAGTAATGAAGAGTCTAGAGGCTAAAGAGAGCAAAGAGAAGAAGAAGAAACCAATTATTAAAGAGGACACAGTATACAAGCCAATAAGTCAGGATTTAATGAAAAATCTGTTCTATCAAACACAATCAAAACAGCATGACAGACCGGCCGAAAAGAATGAGACAGTGTCCAAGACATTATTCAATACGGTAACTCAATTGGCTAAAATCATGGAAGGAGTTCAAAAAATGGTTACAACACTGGCTGACGTCTCCAGGAATAATGTAGAAGCAGAGAAACTTCGACTCCAATATTTAGAGGCAAACAAAAATATTCAAATAACCAAAGAGTTAGAAAAGTCAAACCCTGATCATTCTTACGAACAATTGGAAGATAAGAGTAAGAAAAGAAAATCGGAGAGCTCTATTGAATTCATAAACACAAAAAGGAGTTCAGAAAAGACCGAACAAATCAATTTAAATAAAGATGTCGAATTGTTGAAGAAAGTTGTAGGGCATGAATTTCTCCATAATAAAATAAACATTTAGAGGGAGTATCGATTGACACAAAAATCAAATTTTGATCTTTGGATGGATTACCTAAAATCTGACTTGACTACTGTAGGCGCAAAAAGGTTTGGCCCCTCTGTTCGAGTGATCATAACTTCTACAGGAAAATTGATAGAGCATCGAGTCTAGAAAGATCGGAAAGCGCCAAGTTTTCTGCGTCTAATGGTTGTTCGCAAATTTCCGTGTAAAAATCGTGAAAGCCGTTATGATCTCCGAAAAGTTAAAAAACGTAGTTTTTCGGAGTCCATCGCCGTACGTCAACTTCAACTCGTCACTGTTGATCTGAAATGAGTGTAAAAAATCTGGAAAAATTTAGAAATATTCCCTGAACATTGACGAACAGGATAGAGTTTGGTAAATCCAAAAATATTCACAAACCTGGACACCAGGTGCAAAAAGGTCCAATGGTGCGACTTGGGGAACGGATCGGTACGGACGAACCTGAGCCGGCTCAAAATTATCGTCAGGATATACACTTTTTGATTCCGTAAGCAGTTTTTGTTTCGCAATAGCGGACTTCCAGTAATCGACGTCAACAATTTTTCAAATTTGAACGGGGCCGCGTGTGTCCCAGCCGCGATATTCTTCGCTGCATTCACATTGTTATATCAGTGGGCCCGAGTAACAATTGAGTCTGCGACGGGCGCGGCGGGAGGGAAATGCAGCGACGAATATCGCAGCTAGGACACAGGCAGCCCCGCGAAAATTTGAAAAATTGTTGACGTCGATTCCTGGAAGTCCGCTATTGCGAACCAAAAACTGCTTACGGAATCAAAAAGTGTATATCCTGACGATAATTTTGAGCCGGCTCAGGTTCGTCCGTACCGATCCGTTCCCCAAATCGCACCATTGGACCTTTTTGCACCTGGTGTCCAGGTTTGTGAATATTTTTGAATTTACCAAACTCTATCATGTTCGTCAATGTTCAGGGAATATTTCTAAATTTTTCCAGATTTTTTTACACTCATTTCAGATCAACAGTCACGAGTTGAAGTTGACGTACAGCGATGGACTCCGAAAAACTACGTTTTTTAACTTTTCGGAGATCATAACGGCTTTCACGATTTTTACACGGAAATTTGCGAACAACCATTAGACGCAGAAAACTTGGCGCTTTCCGATCTTTCCAAATTCGATGCTCTACCAATTTTCCTGTAAAAGTTATGAATACTTAAACAGAGGGGCCAAACCTTTTTGCGCCGACAGTAGTAATGACTTATTAGATGTAATAGATTCCGGAATACCAAGTCCAGGAAACATTTCAGAAATAAATTCAATAAAAAGAAAGAACTTGGTGAGAGACATAATAATTAATCACTTGGATGAAAATTATCACAAGAAAATTCTGAACGAATCAGATCCGAGAGATATTCTAAAGAAATTGAAAGGTCATAGAAAATGTGAAATAAATGTTACACATACGTCAGTAAGAGCAAGACTTTACCAAACCAAGATGAGAAAAGATGAAAAGGTTAATGATTTTTGTGAAAGATTCGACTCAATCATAAGAGAATATGAAGGATGTGAAGACGCAGTACCTCTAACAGATCGAGACAAGCGATCTTCATTCTACCAAGCTGTAACTGCTATAAATTCTGAACTCCGAAATGCAGATCTGATCAGAAGGCAAACAACATCCAAAGAGATGAATTTCGAGGAAATAAAGAGCTTCATCTTACAGCTAGAGGCAGAAAAGAAGAACGATATTAAAGAAGAGCCTAAGGCTCATAGAGCATTTCCAAAACAGACATGGACTTCAGAGAATCGTTGTCACAGGTGCAACAAATCAGGCCATTGGTCTAAAGAGTGTAATTTGAACAGTACAGACAAGTGGTTCTGCTATTATTGTCAAGAAATCAAAAATCACAAGGGTAGTGACATCCACAAGCAGGTGCTAAATTCAGAGAAAGGAAATATGATAACAAACCTCGTTATAAAAAGTAACTTTAATAAAAGTAATAAATACAAAAACTCAAATGATTATAATTACAAGAGTGAAAATAAGAACAAGAATGATCAGAAAGGGTTTTAAAGAGTTGACAACAGAGGCAGAGTGACTAAATTACGTAATACAAGCCAAGGAAATGCTAGAAGGACAACTGGAGGAAAAGATAAAGGTCAACAGGAATTCGGTGAGTCTGAATCAGATATATTAAAGTCTGTAAATTTTATAGCAGATTCAGGTGCAACTGATCATATAGTTAACAATAATATAACATTGAGAAATTTTAAGAGATGCGAAAATGAGGTTATTAAGAGTGCTAATAAGAAAGACATAGCAGATATACTGATAGATGGTAGAGGGGATCTTGTATTGGTTTCAAGTTCACCCGAAAATAGAGTTATAAAATTAACAAACGTAATAGCAGCTAGAGACATCTCAGATAATTTATTATCTCTCAGAAAATTAGCAGATACGGGACTTAGCATATACTTAGATGATGAAATACTTAGAGTTTACAATAAGGTCACTGACGAGACAATTTTAAGAGGAACCTATGAAAAACCAAACTGGATAAAAAAACTTTAGAGTTAAAGAGGTCAGTGACCACAATAAAGAAAATTTAGAGGTAGCGAAACATAGTTGTAGAAGAACGATAGCATTAGAGGATGAGCTTCCAAAGCAATCACAGACAAGCATTGAAAATAATGATTTGAAAAGTTCGGAGGGAGAAGCTGAAGAGTTCGTAATTGTTAATTCTGTGATTGGGAGGGAGAATAAGGAGAAGCTCATAGATTCAACTGAAAATGAAGAGGTGAACATAGATTGTCTAGCCACAACAGAATGGGATAACAACCTAATGTCTAAAGAAACAATTAAAATAGACAATTTAGAAGCACTTAAGAATATGGAAGAAAAATTCAAGATAAATCCATTCGAGAATAAATCACAGAAGTTTAGAAAATTAGACGAGGCTATGCTATGGCATTTTAGATTAGGACATGCATCGTTGAATTATTTGAAGAAATTACAGAAAACAGTCAAGAGATTAGAAAAGGTAAAATTCGATGAGTCCATCTTAGAGTGTGAAGTCTGTGTTATGGCAAAAATGGAAAAACTACCATTTAAAGAAACAAGAACTAGGGCTGAGAGATCACTTCAAGTAATACACACTGATACGGTGGGTCCAATAAATCCTACCTCATATCCAGGACAGAAAAGATTTACAAATGTATTCGTAGATGACTATTCCAGACTAGCTAGAGCATATCCGTTAAAGACAAAAGATGAATCAGGTAAAGCGTTAGAGGAATTCTTGATTTCAACTCGAAATCTATTGGGAAAAAATGAAAAGGTATGCTATGTGAAGTCAGATCAAGGTACTGAGTTCACAGGAAAGAAATTCATGGAAATTTTACAACAAGAAAAAATAGGGATTAAATTAACACCGCCATATACACCTGGACACAATGGTGTAGCGGAAAGATTCAATGCAACAATCCAGAGGAAGGTTGGAGCTTACATGTTCGATTCAGGACTACCGAAGAGTATGTGGGAACTTGCTGTTGATGCTGCAGTGCACGCATACAACAGGACTCCTCATAAATCCATTGGTTTCGAAAGCCCATTGAAAAAATTTGCACCAAACGAGAATTGTCACTTCGATAAAATAAAGAGGTTTGGCTGTATAGGGTATATAAAAATACCAATGCCTAATTCGAAGTTTGATAAGCGAGCAATCAAAGCAGTATTGGTGGGCTACAAAAATACTGGGTACCTATTATGGCATCCTAGTTCACGAAAATTTCTAGAGTCAAGAAATGTCAAGTTTAACGAGAAACTTGTATATGAAGATGTATACAAAAGAGAGGCAGACGAAAACACACGAGAGTCAAAAGAAGATGCAGAGGAAATAGTACTTTTCGATACTAGTGCGAAAGTGTTGATTCTCGGACGAGTGTGAAGTTTTTCGCCCGAGCGAAGCGAGGGTGACAATCACACGAGTCGAGAATCATCTTTCGCACGTGTATCGAACTTCATTTTTCAACACAGCGCGCGTTAAGTTCAATTTTATGCACGTGAAGCGTGCGCAAAATTGAACTTTGCGCACGCCGTGTGGAAAATGATTGGAATTGGATGAAAGAGTTTCAAGAGGAAAAACAAGAAGAGACAAAAGAAGGAAGAGTGGAACCCCGGAAAAGAGGTAGAGCACGAAAATCGACTAAAGAGAAAAATAATCAAATGAATGTTGAAAAAGAGGAAAAGAACAAGATTTTAACACGACAAAGGAAGAGGAAACTGCAGATTGAAAAACATATTAAGAGTCTATACGTTGGAAAATTAATTGAAGATACCAGTTACACCAACGATGTTAGAGAATCAGCAGAAACACAGAATTTGACAATAGAAGATAATCTAGAGAAACAAATGAGACAGAATGAATGATACACGGTTTCATTGCAAGATTAAATAAAGATCCGACTACATATAAAGAGGCAATAATGACAACTGAAAAAGAGAATTGGATATCTGCAGTTAGGGAAGAGATTAATTCAATGAACTCCAATGGCGTATGGACGTTGGTGAATAGACCAAGTGCAATGTCTGACGGGAAAAGGGCAAGCATCATCGATTCAAAATGGGTCTTTAAGAAAAAGCTAGAGGCTGATGAATCGACAAGACACAAAGGCAGATTAGTAATTAGAGGTTTTAAAGATAATAACATCTATGATTTAAGAGGAACATATGCACCAGTTTCTAGACTGCCGGTTGTTAGATCTTTACTTGCAATTATAAACAAGTACGATCTGTACGCGTGTCAATTGGACGTAAAGACCGCATTTTTAAATGGCATTTTGGACGAAGAAATTTACATGGAAATACCCGACGGTTTAGAAGTAGATGAGAATACGAAAATAACAAAGGTTTGTAAATTGAAGAAAGCGCTTTACGGTTTGAAAATTAGTCCGAAGAAATGAAACAAGAGGTTTTCGGAAGAAGCATCAAAAATAGGACTAGAGAATGACCTGCATGAACCCTGTTTGTTTACCTGGAGGAAAGGAGGGAAGATGGCAGTACTATTACTTTACGTAGACGACATCTTGCTGACTGGCAACGATAAAGAAAAATTAGATGAAATTAAAACACACTTGAGTAGAGTATTTGAAATGAAAAACCTAGGGGAACCAAAGAGTTTTCTAGGTATGGAAATAGAGAGAAATAGAGAAGAAAAATACATAACAATTAAACAACCAAGATACACAGAGAGCATACTAGAGAAATTCCACATGAAAGATTGCAATCCTTAGAGTACACCTATGGTGACTAGACAAGTGAGCAATAGAAATAAGAGGAGAAAATTAGAGGATCCAGAAAATAAGGGAGACGATGAAACCAAAAAGGTACCATATAGAGAGGCCATCGGAAGCCTGATGTATTTGACTAACGCAACGCGTCCTGATATATCGTTTGCGGTCAATTACCTAGCGAGAAAACAAGTAGAGCCAACTGAAGATGACTGGATGGATGTAAAGAGGATATTCAGATACCTGAAAGGCACTGTCAACTCAGGACTGAAATTCAAAGCAGAAACTGAGCAATTAGAGGCATTTACAGATGCAAGTTTTAGAGATCATGAAGATTCGACATCCACGTCAGGATATATAATCAGATTATTTGGTGATATTGTAGCTTGGAGGAGTCATAAGCAGACAAGTGTAACTCTCTCGACTTGTCAAGCTGAATATTTAGCCATGAGTGAAGCATGTACCGAAATAATATCACTCGATAAGGCCATTAGACATGTAATTGGCAAAACACTCTATCCCGTAATAATCTGGTGCGATAACAGAGCTGCAGGCGATTGTACGAAAAGAGATGGAAGTCATAAACTTAAGATGTTCGATGACAGTATACAGAAAATTCAGGAAAGTCTTAGAATAAGAGAACAGAATGGCACTAGAAAGCATATGGCAGAGAGTCATGGAGACTATATCAAAGAATGCGTCAATCAGAATAAAATTAGAATCGAATGGATAGCTACCAAAGAGAATCTAGCTGATTGTATGACGAAACCCTTACCATTAGATGCATACAAATACCTAAGAGACAGAATGATGATTTAGGGGCTTTAAAATAAAACTTAGGAGTTATGACCCTTAATATTTAATCATTTATCTTGATTTCAGAAAAACCCTAGAATTAAGAGATGGCAAGAAAGAATCACCCAGATTCAGAGACAGCAGCCACTTAATTCCAGGACTGGGTCAAAACAGTGTTCATATTATATCTTTAAATATATTTTTGTATTGTATTAAAATAGAATTTCAAATCGACAAAGGGATGGAGTATTAGAATAAAAGGCTTTGCCGATACAGGACTGTTATGTGTCGCCACCCAGAGGGGTATATTAGTATGAGATACAAGTATGTCACTTGTCTCAACCCTTTTTGTTTTGTTATTATTCGTTGCTAAGCCTAGCTACAGCTGAGTTATATTTCTTTATAATCTTGATATATATATAATAAAGAAGTCCTTAAGAGTTGATGTATGTTATAATCTATCTGGTACAATTATCAGTATCTCCCCGTACAACTATTCCAATAAATCACATATTTTTTTTTTTTTTTTTTTTTTTTTTTGTTGTGTTTTATGGGTGTTCTACAACGTTATAGCTGCACCAAAAATAACGCAGGTCAGGGTGAAACTGGCAATTAAGGATATTGAAACAAAAATGTCATCTATTGATACCAGAAATGATCGACGTATGAACGTAGGTATTATAATACTTATGACATTTTTGGTTCACAAATAAATTCATAAAATAGCATCAAAGGGTATGGATAAAGTTAAAATGGCACGTGAAAAACGCTGTTGACCAAGGCAGCTCTCAATTCTTGCCCCTGGTGAATCTCGTAATCGTTACCACGAACCGGATCGTCGGGGACGTCTTCGTTTGGAGCCTCTCTATCCGGTATTCGATCCGGTATCACATCTCCTTCAGCGATGCCCATGTTATACAGCACTGCTGCTGCTACTATGACCGCCAGCTTTGTTGTGCGGATATTTCCAGCCCAATAGCCAGGGCTGCAAACAGTCGCTTCCAAACTCCAAACATACGCTCTATCGAATTTCTTGTATGAATTTGCGCAGCGTTATAATTTTCTGTACGCGTTACAGGGTTCAGAATTGGTGTCAACATATAATTCGTAGATCTGTACGCACTGTCACCTAACAAAAAACAATTTTTGAATTCGCCCTCTTCAAATCTGACACGGAGCAGCGACGCATTAAACACTGTTCTGTCGCGTGTAGACCCCGGCCAACGCGCATTGATGCTTAGTATTCGTAGGTCAGCATCACAGACAGCCTGGACGTTATATGAAAAGTACCTCTTCCGGTTGCGGTATAATTCGGCGTTATCTCCGCCCGGAGATTGTATTCGTACGTGGGTACCATCGACGCAACCTATGACTGACAGAAACCCATGCATCGCACGGAATTTGGATTTACCCGCAGCTATCTTTATCTCATTTCTTGGCATTGTAACGTTCCGGGATGTTGAGAACCTTTAGGTTATATCAACAGACCGGTGCTACGGGTTCGAGAGTGATTTAATATTGCTATACTTTAAATACTAGATTAATTTTGGACTCCTCAGTACTGATAGGTAGGGAAAAGGATGGGGCTGTGTGAATCTAGCATATCAAATGCGAGCATATCAAAAAAAAAAAAAAAAAAAAAAACTCCAGTTCCTATAGCATCCCGAATAGTTCTATAGTTCTGAATAGGTTTAAACAATAGTTCCGTTGAATTTCACGACAAAAAATCATTTTTGGAAAATGAGATGATAAGTTCGCGTAGCAGCTCACAGCATCTCAACGGAATTTGATAACCAGACCTCCAAAATATAGATATCAGAAGAGTTCTTTAGTGACGAGCAAGATTTACAAAAGTTCTCGTCGTTTTTGATGAAAAAAATAATTCCAAATATACGAGATGCTAACTTCTCGTAGTTTCTCGTAGCATCTCAACAGATTGTGATGAATAAAGCCTTGAATAACATATATCTTGAGAGTTCTACGGCCAGAAAGCACTGTATCAATAGTTCCGAAGGCGGAGAGGTGGAAAAAAGATATAAGTTTTCACTTCGGTTACGTCGTGCGATTGTATACCAGGTCTGGAACCATGTCCGAATGGACAGAAACTATCCTATCGAATATTTACAAAGCTCGAAACTTCCGTCGATACGCTAGAATCTCACTCCAAAACGTCAGCATCTCACGTCTGGAGCCAGATATTGAAGGTGAGAGGATAAATTAACCCTCCGTCGGCAACCCATGACGACATCGTCATACTGACTTTTAGTGAAATGGTCGAATCTACCTATTTCGCGATTTTTCTAAATTTCTATTCGTTAATTGCTTGAACATTTTGGGATGAGAACTGCTGGAATATCGAGATGGGGCCTGTAACTAATTTCCTGAAATGTTTCGAAATTTTCGGAAACTCCTAAATGGGTTGCCAATAGACGATGACGATATCGTCATGGGTTGCCGGCGGCGTAGTAAAAAAATAGGTTGCTGGCGGAGGGTTAAATTCATTATAAATATCTCCGAGTGGAACTATGTTCGAATCGACCGGAACTATCGAGAAAAAGGTCCAGGCAGCTCGGAACTCACTCGAAAACACTGGAATCTCACTTCGAAACACCAGCATCTCACTTCTGGAGTCAGATATCTAACGTATCTGGATGAATTAATTGAATATAAATATCTCCGAGTGGAACTATGTTCGAATCGACCGGAACTATCGAGAAAAAGGTCCAGGCAGCTCGGAACTCACTCGAAAACACTGGCATCTCACTCCGAAACACCAGCATCTCTCTCCGAAACGTCAGCATCTCACTTCTGGAGCCAGATATCTAAGGTGTGTGGATGGATTAATTGATTATAAATATCTCCGAGTGGAACTATGTTCGAATCGACCGGAACTATCGAGAAAAAGGTCCAGGCAGCTCGGAACTCACTCGAAAACACTGGCATCTTATTCCGAAGCACCAGCATCTCACTCCGAAGTGAGAGCATCTCGCACACGAAGGCCGAAGAAAACAAAGAACGTAGATTAATATCGATATTATTTATTCATACCATATGTGAATTTATCGGACCAGTCGAACCAAATTTTTTTTTTTTTTTTTTTTTTTAAGTCTTCTAACTGAAAAAAAAAAAAAAAAAAAAAAAAAAATTTGGTTCGACTGGTCCGATAAATTCACATATGGTATGAATTAATATACTTCGAACGATAGAGTCACTACTCAATGAAATAAACACAGACCTGGGACTAAGAAGGTCAATGACAATAACATGAAATTCAAGTAAAGATTCCTCCAGTCCTTCAGTGGTCTAATTGGACAAGGCGTCGCAGTACAAATGCGGAGGTCCCGGTTCAAACCCGGGCTGAAGGAATTTTTACTTGAAAAAATAATTATGATGCACTTCCGTTTTTTTCGGTCTATCTGAAGATTGCACGCTCTATATAGAGGTGAGCTTCAGTTAGAAGACTTAAAAAAAAAAAAAAAAAAAAAAAAAATTTGGTTCGACTGGTCCGATAAATTCACATATGGTATGAATTAATAGGCTTCGAACGATAGAGTCACTACTCAATGAAATAAACACAGACCTGGGACTAAGAAGGTCAATGACAATAACATGAAATTCAAGTAAAGATTCCTCCAGTCCTTCAGTGGTCTAATTGGACAAGGCGTCGCAGTACAAATGCGGAGGTCCCGGTTCAAACCCGGGCTGAAGGAATTTTTACTTGAAAAAATAATTATGATGCACTTCCGTTTTTTTCGGTCTATCTGAAGATTGCACGCTCTATATAGAGGTGAGCTTCAGTTAGAAGACTTAAAAAAAAAAAAAAAAAAAAAAAAAATTTGGTTCGACTGGTCCGATAAATTCACATATGGTATGAATTAATAGGCTTCGAACGATAGAGTCACTACTCAATGAAATAAACACAGACCTGGGACTAAGAAGGTCAATGACAATAACATGAAATTCAAGTAAAGATTCCTCCAGTCCTTCAGTGGTCTAATTAGACAAGGCGTCGCAGTACAAATGCGGAGGTCCCGGTTCAAACCCGGGCTGAAGGAATTTGTACTTGAAAAAATAATTATGATGCACTTCCGTTTTTTCGGTCTATCTGAAGATTGCACGCTCTATATAGAGGTGAGCTTCAGTTAGAAGACTTAAAAAAAAAAAAAAAAAAAAAAAAAAATTTGGTTCGACTGGTCCGATAAATTCACATATGGTATGAATTAATAGGCTTCGAACGATAGAGTCACTACTCAATGATATTATTTATTGGTAAAAACAAGGTAAAATCTCATCAGCGCACTACTCTTACGAGTAGGCGACACAGTACATGTGTGGAGGGTATAGTGAGGCGAATAGAATATAAACGCGTTTTGAAATATCTCTCTACGGTGAAGGGGACCCAAGATATTAATGCTCAAAGCCGCCCGCGCGCCACTTCTATAGTAAAATGGGATAATTCATAACAGCGTAAAAAAATTTTTTTGGACCAACGAAAAAATACGGGTCTACTTTTTTGACGTAGATTCTACGTAAAAAAAGTTTGAGTCAATTCAAAAAATACGAGGTCAAAAAACACCCAAAATTGGCCGATTTGAGGTGGAATTGCCCCTATATTATAAGTAAGACCCAGACATCAGCTGCGTGGAATAGGATTCTCGTGCGCGTCATCTCTTAGCAGTGTCGCGAGCCTGGATCCCGGTCCAGCGCTAAGGCCGGCTCGAAAACCTTTCTCGCGAGTGAAGTAACTCCGAGTCGTCTTGAGGATCCTGGTTAGCAGCCGAACCACTGGAAAGTGGAATTCTCAACTCCCTATAGTCTTTGAAGATTTGTTAGGCTTATGTTTGCGGCGAAGTTAGTGGTATCGTTCGGTTGGCTACTAAAGTAAATTTTCTCTGGTTTTTTTTGTTACCCACATATCGTTTTTGTTGTTTCAAGAAAATTAGAAGTACATGAACGTTATGTCGAAGGATCGTAAGGGTTATGATGCGACCATCTTACAGGACATCCTGCTGCAAGATGATTGTCGAACTATAGATGGTAAGGGACAAGCTTATCCACCCAAGCATGAAGTGTACACTACTATCTGTAAAAAAAATGCAAGAGCAGGGCTCCCATATATCCGCTCGTCACGTACACACCATCGTAAACAAGGTAAATAATGACCGTAGGGGGCTTAAAAAAATGATCGTCAAAAAGTATGCAATAAAAAAATCTACACCTGACGCAGAAAATAACAGCAGCTTCGATTATTCCGTTCAAGACGCGACCTGCAATACCTCCGAATCATGCTGTTCGAAAAGCATAAAACTTGTTTTATCACCAGAGAATTGGCTGCTGATGACTCCAAGAAAATTAGTTTCTAGTCAGCGAGTCTACTGGAAATTTAAAGAGGGATGGGCTGATATGATTGCTGATAAAATAAGCCAGCAGCATGGTGGCGTGTCGTGTGTGTTTTCTTTCAAGAACAATTTGGTCAATCCAACGCCTACTGCTCGATTTTATGCAACTTTTACGGGATCTTGCGTAGAATGCAAAGCATCCATTAAAGGCAAGTTATTAACAGAACCCCGGAAAGACGTCGACGTAATTATTACTTGCCATATCGATAATATGATTCCAGAAGATCATACTGGCGTGAAAAAAAGGCAACTGAGAGGTGATAGAAGGGTAAAAGTTGCAAATATCCTGATAGACCAGCATAAAGATGCAATAACTTACAGACGTGAGGAGGCTCAGAAGCTGAAACAATTTGGTCAGCGAGAACCTGCAACACTACCAACTTGTCCGGTTCTGCGCAAAGCGAAGGAGCAACAATTGCTCAAAATATACGCGCTAGCTTTTGCTAATCCTGTGCTCAACCTACTCCACCATTCCAAGTTCGGAAAATATGCTAGATCCATTCGTGCCATCAGTGCATTCAAGTTCAGCTGTATTTATTGGACGCCTGAGCAATTCCAAATTTATGTTGCTCGCTGCAAAAAAGATCAAAATGCAAACGATCGATGCGACAAGTGGAATAGCTAAAAGTAACGCTGAACAGGACCCGTTGTCCCTCAATGTTTGAGGGATATTCTATAATTCTTCGGCGTTTTTCCTCAATCTTCAGGGTTGATCCACCAACTTTTCACGGTTGACCCTTCAATTGATGGTTCATCCATAGGAATTGAAGGTATTACTCTGAATATTGGAGGTTGAACCCTGAAATTTCAGGGTTTCACCCCCAGAATTGAGGGTGAAACCTTGAAAATTGAAGGTTCACCCTCAAACTTGAGGGGTTTTTTCCGTAAGGGTATACCTGTGGCTACTACACGGCAAAAGTTTTCAAAACGTTATGTGTCAATAGATGTAAACAGACGCCGCGCTAAGTCACAATAGCTCAGTATACTTCCGAATCGTCAGAGAGTGGAGATCGAAAAATGAGTGATTCTGATTGTGATGATACAGTGCCAATAAAAATACTTGAAGCAGCAAAAACGGTTTTTATGAACTTATTGCCAGAAACTCGAAGAAACGTTACACGGCTACTTATAATGAGTTTAAAGCGTGGCGGAAAACTCAAAATACAAGATCGTTCGCTGAAGACGTTCTCATCGTATATTTTAACGAACAGGCCAAAACTATGGCATCGCCTTCGCTTTGGGCCAAATACTCCATGATTAAAGCATGCATTAAAGCATACGACAATATTGACATCTCAACGTATGCAAAATTACTTGCTTCTTTGAAAAAGCAGAGTACTGGTTATAAACCAAAAAAATCTAAAGTGTTCACCGTTGCCGACGTCTCCAAATTTATTAACGAAGCATCAGACAGCGAATATTTAGTCCTCAAGGTAAGAATGAAATATTATATACCCCTATTCAAAATCAACTACTTTCCAAAATGACCTTCACGTTATCATATATTTTCACAGGTTGTTCTCATTTTCGGCATCACAGGTGCGTTGAGACGCGAGGAACTGACAAATTTAACTGTAAAAGATGTGAAAAATCATGACACAATGATTTTAATTCGGATTCCGCGAACTAAAACAAACATTGAAAGGTCCTTTAGTGTTGTCGGGAACTTTTATAGCACGTGCAAAAAATATATGGAAATTCGATTAGAAAATAAGAAAAACAATCGGTTTTTTTTGAAGACGTTTAGAGGGAAATGTATGAACCAACCAATTGGTTTAAATAAAATTGGTAGTATGCCAAAAGACATTGCAACATTTTTGAAATTGGCAGAGCCCGAGTTATACACCGGCTATTGTTTTCGTAGAACCTCAGCAACATTATTAGTAGACGGTGGAGGTGATATTACGACGTTAAAACGCCATGGAGGGTGGAGATCTGATAGTGTTGCCGAAGGTTATATTGCAGATTCGCTTCGAATGTAATTGAAAATTTGCGAGACGATAACGAGTACAATAACTCCATCAATTTCGGCAAAAAGACCACACATCGACAGTACAGACGATCCAATGTCGTCGACATCAACGGTCCACGAAGAACCAGCTTTTCACGAAGCAAAGAAAGCAAAAATCTCTAAAGACAGTGAGATGACAAGTGATGCAGATAGCAGTAACATATCTATCCAAAAAAGGGTCATATAGTGGATCCTTCTAGTGAAGATATAATACAAAAAGACTTGACGAATTTAACGTTGTTGTCGAACATTCTTAAACTCGATAAGAATTCAAAAGTAGAATTCAATAATTGTAATAATTTTACAATCCATGTTCACCATCACAATAAAGAAACTTGAAAAAAAAAGTAATTTGTTGTCAGTGGGGGGGGGGGGGGGGGGGAGGGGCTCCGCCAGGAGTGATTTAACCAAATCAGAAATACTTGACCCAGTTAATCATTCCGATTTTTCTGCGTGTACCACCCGCACGAAAAAAAACCCTCAAATTTACCCTCAAAATAACCCCCAAGTATACCCTCGATGTTGGGGGTGATTTCGCACCCCCAATTAAGGGTTCACCTCCAAATTGAGGGTAAACCCTGAATTTCGGGGTTCCTTGAAATTGAAGGTTTACCCTCAAACCCCGTTCGGAGTGCGAATTTACCCCCAATCGAGGGTTAACCCTCAGTCCCCGGTTAACCCTGGATTCCGGGGTTTCTTCAAATTAAGGGTTAACAACTGTATAGGTATACTATATCACAGCGCGCGCGCTATTTTATACTTATACTATCATTTTATATTTTCTGACAGAGAAAAAAATATATTATTTCTTGCGAAACAACGATTTTTGACATTTTTATACACTGACCGTTTTTTTTTTTTTCTGTAACTATGTATATAATTTACTTTTTGTAACAACCTCAAATCTGAGGGTATTATACGCTGAAAGACCGTTGGGTGTAACCCTCAAATTTAGGGGTTACCCTCAAGTCTCAGGCTATACCCTCAAAGACCGTTGCGTGTAACCCTCAAATTTAGGATTTACCCTCAAATCTGAGGGTATACCCTGAAAAACCGTTGGGTGTAAACCCTCAAATTTGGGGGTTACCCTCAAATCTGAGGCTCAACCCTGAAATGTGAAGGTTAACCCCGTAAGGTTAAGGGTATAGCCCCAACGTTAGGTGTTAACCCCAAAATGTTTGAGGGAACACCCGGTAATGTTAGGGGTATACCCCCACCATTGAGTGTTAACCCTCAAAGTTGAGAGTTTACCTCGGAATTTCGGGGTTTAACACCCAAATTTGGGGGTATACCCCTAAAGTTCGGGGTTTTTTTTCGTGAGGGCAATTCGTCAAAACGGACACATGAAGCGGACATCCATCTCATATAAAATGATTTGGATATAACTTGAAAATTTCATATTCCATACAATTGAAGGAACGGATCAAATAATACAACTTCCGCGCTCCTGCCAGTCGGACAAGCCCCTGAAAGTATGCAATAGTCGCTGAGCGTCAAGCATATTTTTAGGATTGAAAAAACATCAACAAATCTTATACTTGTACAAAACTGTCAGCGAGAAAGTTGTTCACAATGGTTCGAAGTATATGTTTGGTAAGTAACAATAATTTTCATACTATATTTTCGAAAATATGAGAAATTACAGGCCATGGCCATGGCAACGGCTGCCATGTTGCTGTCAGTCAACGGAAAAGCGTCGTTTCATAGGTGCGTTTTGCATTGCCTCAAACGCATCAGATATCAACTATAGATATATGCCGTCGTAGACTTTTTTGTATAGAATTTAACGCTCTCCAAAAGGGTCCAGTCAACTTAGGGTCTATCTGCCTTCGTTTAAGTAGCGTTCGATGCGAAAGGTATAGAAACGTGTTTGGTTCGAGATTTTTTCGGATTTTTAATTTTTTTATTCAAAAACGAGTGAAAATTAGATGTCACAAACGGTAGTATATATTATTCTCATCTATCGCTACATTGGAGTATTTTTTTCATGCATTCCACAATTAGTGTAATTTAAAACCCTAAAATTGCATAAAGTGACTGGTCCATAGTCGGCACAAACGAAGCCGGCACTATAACTTCTCATATTTCCAAAGATATATTATGAAAATTATTGTAACTTACCAAACATATACTTCGAACCATTATGAACAACTTTCTCGCTGACAATTTTGTATAAGTATAAGATTTGTTAATGTTTTTTTAATCCTAAAAGTTTGATCCACGCTCAGCGGCGATTGCATGCATTCCTCATCTTCTTCTTCCTTTAATGACCTAACGCAATTGCATGCATTCAGGGGCTTGTCCGACTGTCACGAGCGTGGAAGTCGTTATTCGATCCGGCCCTTCAATTTACCAATATTGTCGAATTTTACGCATCTAGTTAGGAAATGTACTGTGACGTGGATTTTTATTAGTCCTCGGATTAGACCGGATAGCTAGGCTCCGAGAACCATCCACTGGACAATTGGCCAACGAAAAATTAATAATAAAACCAAATGTTGGGCGCCAGGCGTATAACCGCCACTTTCTGAAAATCTAAATAAAAAAAAATACAAACTACAGATACTTGAGCGCCGGCTAGCGTCAGTACCGCGGAGAGGGGTCGGGATTTTGAAGGATTAGCAGGGCGTTGATTAACGACTCGATGTAATTGAATTTAATAAAGAAAATAGAATTTATTCAAGTAAAATAAAAAAAAATAGAAAAAAAATATAGAAATTAACAAATCGTGTACCCGGAGGTACTCCCTCTCGGGTATGAACGGCTACAGGTCGTGTAAAGGTGACCTGGCCACGCTCGACGAGTTTTACAATAATAAATAATTAATAGCTTCCACGTAGGACAGCAATAACAAGGAAAAATATAGCAAAAATAATTAACTCGACAAATCAGGTCCTCGTAGGACAATAAGCTAGCTAAAACACTAGATACTTTCCACGAGGAATATTAACAATCTTATAACTAACGATGCAAGAGCCTAAGGCTCGAAATAATAAATAAAGTAACAATAGTACGGCCCAAGGCTCGGAATATTAACGAAACAATTAAATAACAAAATAACGGAATACTCAAGAGAGTTATTATTTACAAAAATTATTTACAATTAACTTAACCTAACTCTGCGTCTAGCGCGATAAATATTTAATTTTACGAATAATTACGAACCCTAATATTGAGACACGAGATCTAGAGAAAAATAATGATAATACGGCTCGGCTGAGCCTCGAGCTTCGTCTCTCCCCGCGGGAGGAAGAGAGCGCGACGGTGACGGACTAAATCTATCCTCCTCGCACTCGTGTACGAAGGATACGAACTCGAACAAACTATAAAGCACCCGAATCTATAACATAAAGACTCGAAACATTAACTCTATTACATGGGGACACTGGTGACGGCCTACCGGTCGGAGATCGGCTTAATTTGCTTCCCAAAAATATTAATTAGCCTCGTGGCTGTGCCAAGGCAAGATGGCTGACGGCCGTTGCCGGATTCAAATTAGCATGGGTCCCTAACGACTTTTGACCAACGTATAACATCGGTATATCAACCGTGAACACGTGGTATTAGTATTAACAGAGTAAACGCACCGTAGTAAAACTGTGTGTTGTAGGAATAAATACCGTATTTTTGAGCTCGGATGCATACCGTCTATATACCGTAGGTAATCACTAATAATACGGTATTGAAGCGGAATTTTTTCAGTCGTGATGGCAGATGAAGTACGCATGAGAATACGGTATGAATGTGGTGAGAATGCGGTATGAATGTGGTGAGAATACGGTATGAATGTGGTGAGAATACGGTTTCAAAACTGTGGAACTACGGTACACATACTGCGGTCAAACCCAATTGCTTGAGCTGGCCAGAAAATTTGACGGTTTAGGCAGGGTATGGTAACTGTGTTCATACCGTACAAAAACTGTGTTCAGTACCCGTGAATACGGTGGAAGTGCCGGTAAAACACGGTACGCAGAAAGGCGCAAATATACCGTATTTCTGATCCGGAAATATACCGGAAATCCGGAAATATACCGTTCAACATCGGTATATGAACCTTCTCTCAACCTTGCGAAAAAGTCGTTAGGGGTGAGAATAGCTAACGCTTACCGTCTTCCAGCCAACAGAGAAAAAGGATTTTCTCCCGACCAAAATCCATCCTCGGGGATTGCCATGGACCCTCGAAGGACGAGGCTGAAGCTAGCAGCCAGAGTTAGCAGCCGAACGCTGCTGTGCATAGATGACGCTGAAGTTAGCCGCCGGTTTCAGCCGCAGAGCGCGTAAAACCAGGGACGAATAGGCACCGGGGGCCCCCGACCTTAAAATTTTCATCTCCGCGTTCTGGCGTGTATAACGCAGTATTATTAGTTGAAAGGGCACTCAAATAAGAAAATATCAATACCCATGTGCAGATACTTCCAGCTAACGGAGCGAGAACTTATCTTCATACATCGATGCTAATATTCCAGCTAAACCGAGATTGTTGACAATAATTTTACAAGTATTGGGTTCGCGTTCCCCGACCAAACTTGGTTGACTATTTCAGAAACCGAAAATAGTATTTTTCAGATTTTTTACAACCCCTTCCAAGCTTTCCGCGACTCGGCCGCGCGATTAAAACTTAGAAATATTTAAAAAAATACGCAAATTATCTTCTATCTCGAAAACTTTTACGCGTTCCCCGACCAAACTTGGTTCACTATTTCAGAAACCAAAAATAGTATTTTTCAGATTTTTTACAGCCCCTTCCCAGCTTTCCGCGACTCGGCCGCGAAATTCGAGATCATTTGAAATCTTCCTAAAGGTGGGTAGAAGTACCGTTTCTGGCGCCCTGAGTACCGTTTGTCACTTCATCACTTGCTTCATTTGTGGCCATACTTTTACCATGTAAATCAAGGCCTGGCCACAACCGGTACAAAACCATCTTGACAGCCCTAATTATCGAAAACTTAATTTTCAAACAATCAAGTACTGGAAAAATTAGGTCTAATATTTGCTGTGGGTTATGTTTTCGTAATCAATTCAATAATTGAATAGATATTTATAGTGCCAGAAAGGAGGGAAGCATTTGTCAAGCATGGCCACAAAAGGTACAGTGGCCACAAATGGTACGTCTACCCTATTTTTTTTCAATTTCAAAATTTTTTTTCATTTTCTCTTCATTTTTCAAAAAATTTGTATCAAGCGGTTTCAAAGTTATTCTCTAAAAACTAAAAATGCATATTTTGCTATCGTTAAATACTAATACTACTACGGTAATACTACTACTATAGCATGCTCTGAATGCAAAGATTAATCAAAATCTTCCCAAAGGCGTTTTTGTTTTTGTTGAATTTTCGAATTTTTTTGAATTTTTTTTTTTTGTGTTTTTTTTTTGTTTTTTTTTTTTTTTTCATTTTTTCCTTGCTTTTTACATTTTTATCAAGCTGTTTCGAGGTTATTCTCGAAAATCTAAAAATGTGTATCTTGATTAGTAAAGACTGACTTAGCATGCTCTTGATGAAATTCGAAATCGACACCGTAGCTTTAATCGTAAGTGAATGCTGTCTCCGTGCGATTAGACTAATTTATGTATAGATGAACAGTATTCGTACGTACTGTCGGAATCCATTGGAATCTTCTTAATTTTTCGGATGTTATGTTTTTTATTGTCTGGCTTTAGTACTAATGGCTCGTTATTATCTAAAATAATATGTCGCAGGCTAGTCGCTCGGTTTTCTAATATATTGTTCTTATTGTTATCAACAAGGATTCTCGCGATTGCTTTTCTCACCGCTGGCATGTCTTTTTCGGTGAATTGAAAAAATGTACCAGTGCATACTTTCGGTTTCTGAAATAGTCAACCAAGTTTGGTCGGGGAACGCGTAAAAGTTTTCGAGATAGAAGATAATTTGCGTATTTTTTTAAATATTTCTAAGTTTTAATTCCACGGCCGAGTCGCGGAAAGCTCGGAAGGGGTTGTAAAAAATCTGAAAAATACTATTTTCGGTTTCTGAAATAGTGAACCAAGTTTGGTCGGGGAACGCGTAAAGGTTTTCGAGATAGAAGATAATTTGCGTATTTTTAAAAAATATTTCTAAGTTTTAATTGCGCGGCCGAGTCGCGGAAAGCTCGGAACGGGTTGTAAAAAATCTGAAAAATACTATTTTCGGTTTCTGAAATAGTGAACCAAGTTTGGTCGGGGAACGCGTAAAAGTTTTCGAGATAGAAGATAATTTGCGTATTTTTTTAAATATTTCTAAGTTTTAATCGCGCGGTCGAGTCGCGGAAAGCTCGGAAGGGGTTGTAAAAAATCTGAAAAATACTATTTTCGGTTTCTGAAATAGTGAACCAAGTTTGGTCGGGGAACGCGTAAAGGTTTTCGAGATAGAAGATAATTTGCGTATTTTTTTAAATATTTCTAAGTTTTAATTGCGCGGCCGAGTCGCGGAAAGCTCGGAAGGGGTTGGAAAAAATCTGAAAAATACTATTTTCGGTTTCTGAAATAGTCAACCAAGTTTGGTCGGGGAACGCGAATCCAATACTTGTAAAATTATTGTCAACAATCTCGGTTTAACTGGAATATTAGCATCGATGTATGAAGATAAGTTCTCGCTCCGTTAGCTGGAAGTATCTGCACATGGGTATTGATATTTTCTTATTTGAGTGCCCTTTTAACTAATAATACTGCGTTATACACGCCAGAACGCGGAGATGAAAATTTTAAGGTCGGGGGCCCCCGGTGCCTATTCGTCCCTGGTTTTACGCGCTCTGCGGCTGAAACCGGCGGCTAACTTCAGCGTCATTGTGCATAGACGTTCAACGTTGAACACCTATGCGCAGCAGCGTTCGGCTGCTAACTCTGGCTGCTAGCTTCAGCCTCGTCCTCGAAGGTTATATTTAGGCACCACACACACACTCAAAAATTCAGCTAATTATTACTGCCCACGGGGCTTGAATAAACGAACAGATTATCGTTACGCAGAAATGAACAAGAGAAAAACACACGAGTGTCTTGGACGCTAGTCTATCGCAGAGTGCTTAGACCGCACGGCGCTGGTACTCAGCGCCCTCATTAGACGAAAGATTATTGATTTTCGCATCGACCGGAGGATCCCTAAATATGGCGACTTGTTGTCGCTCCGCGCGAAATGCGACGTTCCCCACGATGGTAGAAGCTCGCTAAATCGGAGGATCACGGGTTGTAGATTCTTCTTGGTGGCGGGAATCTCTTCCGCCACCGATATCCCACGATGTAGAGTGCCTGAGACACTCCCCCGTGTCCTCGCTGTCGATGGTGGAGGTAGCCCTGCAGTGGCTAGTCTCCTGAGCTTTTTGGTGGCGTTCGTCGAAAGGGATCCCCACAGTCGGTATTTGGCGTCGTGCGTCTGTTTGGTCGTGCTTCTGTCTGTGCGTTTGCCTTCGGATAGGCCTCGTCTCCCACATATCAGAGAAAAGTCGTAAAACAAACAAAAGAATAAATAATACGTTCGATAGTTTTTAGTCGGTCACGGTCGCCTCTCGGAATTTTTGCCAGGCCTCAGGGCCATCCTAAACATTCATACTTCCCAACAGTCACTCCGCTAGGGTAGTCCAAGGGGTAAGGAGCGCCTTGTAATATGCAATGTTACAGTACTATATCGTAATAATTTTGAAAATTAAATTCAGGGACAATGTCCACAAATATAGTGGGAATTACATTTTGAATGAAAGATGTATACGAATTGGATTTTTTCAGATTTTATTTTTAACACGTTGACTACTCTTATTGTTTCAAATGTACATTTTTTTTGCAGTCGGGGGGCTTCGCCCCCCGAACCCCCTACCGGGGCTTCGCCCTTGGACCCCACCAGGGCTTCGCCCCGGACCCGACCAGGGGCTACGCCCATGGACCCCCGCGAAAGTTAGTTTGCTGGATGGTTTTTCAATATTCAATACAAGTAACGAATCTTGTCGAATTTTGCACAGCTCGTTAGGGAAAATAGTATACGCAACACCTGCGCATAGGTGTCTCCCACTCTCGTATTTTTTCGTCATCAATCCATGTTTACAGTCATAATAAAACAAAACTTAAGAAAAAAGTTATTCGCTTTTATTAGATCTTGTCACGCACGAACTGACCGCAACTTGTGTCAAAAAATAGTATACGTAACTCGTGCGGGCAGGTGACCCTGCACTCGTGCTTTTGAACTGACCGCAACTTGTGTCAAAAAATAGTATACGTAATTCGTGCGGGCAGGTGACCCTGCACTCGTGCTTTTTGCCGCCCTCGCTTCGCTCGGGCGGCAAGCGTCGCACTCGTGCAGGGATCACCTACTTCCCGCACTTGTTACGTAATGTACTATTATATCAGTGCATGTTGGTAACCTCTGAAGGCAGCGTACCGGTTTTCCAGATGGTCTCCGCTGATCAATCTGCATTACAGATTGGTAATTTTCTGCGTCTTATTTTATCGCAAGGTGCACCTATTCCGCCTATTGTAATCAGTGATTTTGGGTGGGCTTTGCTGATCGCAGTAGCGCAAGCATTTGGAAAATGCACTGATCTGCAGGATTATTTACAAAAATGCTATGACGTTGTCGTGAGAGATGGAGATTCACTTCCGACTTTATACTTGCGACTGGATGTTTCCCACTTAATCGCCATGATAGCACGATGGAAATCTTTAAAACAACAAAGAAGGGATGTGCCGTGCGTAGGTTTTATTTGCGAGCTTGAGTCAAGCATATCAAATTTCCGATTTGAGTGATTTGACCTACCTACTCGAATTAGTCCTAGCAGTATCACTGAGCGCATATGTCGGGCATGCGGATAATGGGCGCACACTGTTGTCAGAGACTCGGCTGCAATACCTGAATGATGCGATAAAAGGAGTAGTCGTTGATGAGGAATGTGGTAATTCTGATATTCAGGATCAAAACCATCACGACGACGACGGCGACGACATTCACCATAATCAGGACAAAAGCATGATAAACTCGAGCTGGGCAACGTTGACAACATCGCTGTATAGTACTGCAACAGCAATTGGTCTGAAATCGACAAAGGGCAGCGTAATCAATGCCTGCTATAACCCGGAAATCGCTAAGCAATTTAAAAAGCAATTGCTCCCATACTTACCTCTGTGGACCGGTACCATGACAACATTTTTCAAAAGGGGCGCCACGATAGCCACATCTTCCTCTGTAGAAGCTGAATTTAATGACCTAAAAAATCTGGCTTTCAAAAACCGATTGCCAATGCAAATAGACAAGTTTGTTTTGCAACATTTAGACCATCTTGATGGTAAATTGAGACTCGCATCGAATCCTAGCGATCTGCCATCGAATCATTCTGAACTACCGAATATAATAGAGAGTTGCACAGCGAGGAGTCCGGAGGTGAGCGATCTTACTGCAGATAAGACTGAAACAACCAGCGCGTTGATCGAGGAATTAGGTACCAACAGCGACTGTCAATCTCTGAACAAAATTACTCTAGATAATTTTTCGAATACGAATATGAAGCATAGCACTTCTAATTCAACCGCAACGGAGACCAATGGCTCAGACCAAAAACTGACTATTCAGGGTGATTCGAAAATTGTAGGATTATCGTCGACCGAATACGTATCACCCATTAAACCTAGGCTATCCGATTCTAGTAACTCCAGGCACAGCGAAAGTACATCGGTACCGGTGGAAACTGTGAATTGCGATATTGACACTCCGAGGCACATGAGTGACGACCACTCTAGTGAAAACAGGCATTTAAGGGATGTTAATATTTGCGAAAACTGGCGTGGTTTAGCACAGAAATCAAAGGCCATTGATTGTACAGACACAGACGAAACTCCGAAAAGAGGCCGGGCAAAGCCATCGTACCTCGATAAATGTCCCGAGTGGGATTTCATAAAAAAATGCTAAGCTAGGAACGATTCCCATGTTCAAGAATGGCTTTCTAAGCCATTCTAAGCCATATAAAAAGAATCTCATGCTCGTGTGGATACAAGGTCACACGATCTACCCCGTGGGTCACTGTGAATGTCGATATACTGATGGAGAAAGGATTGCAGCATATGTAGGAAGCAATCGATGATGCCCAGATCCTAAACACAATCTGTCGTAAATGCAAGAAAACTATAATGGAAGAACGCGTGTACGGCCCTCATTTACTTATCGATCTTACCGCATTCATGGACAACCGATATACGACGTCCAAAAAGTTGATTCGCCATGACCTCGAATCGATTGCGACTACGGTTGAAGCTGGAAACAACACTTATCTTATCGCCGGTGTCGCTGATTACCGCAATGAGCATTATGTTGCATACGCAAAGTCGGGTATGTACTGGACCTTGTACAACGACATCTATGACAAACGTCAAGATGTCAAATCCAGCACAAAAGTGAAACTACACCTGGGTTGCGATTCTGTAACTTTCCGCTAACTCGCTAACTCGCTAACTCGCTAAATTTTCGCTCTAAGACCGTTGGTTGGCTGAGGAGCGTCCAATCGGAGATCGTTACGGGCCGCAACGATCTCCGATTGGACGAAGTTAGCAAGTTAGCGAGTTAGCGAGTTAGCGGAAAGTTACAGAATCGCAACCCTGATAGTGTACACCATAGTCAGTAAGAATCATCAATCACGAATTAGTTTGTTATAAAAATTAAAAAGTGAAGTGAGATAATACACGATCACATGTAAAGTAAAAAAGAAGATACTTATTAGACAAAAGAATACCGACAAACTGAAAAAACAAATCACTGAAACTAAAGATGACCGTATAAAAGTGGTTCAACGAACGATTTTTTATTCGCTCCGAGCACACCTATACACTTTCACCAAAGTAAGAATGTGTAGTCGTGTACATGCATACTAGTGGCGACGCCTATAGTAGGGATCGACATTTTCCTTGAAAAAAATGAATGTATGTGCACGAATACACATTCTCACTTGGGTGAGAGTGCATAGGTGTGCATGGAGCGAATAGCCTACTGTTTCATATTTGTTATACAATTATATTGTTCGCGTGGTTTACCTCAGAACTGAATTAGCTGTAAGATAAAGAGCAAATTTGATACGGAAATGAAAAAAATTTAAAAAATACTTGAAAATATTAACCCTAGAACTCATGTACGGGGTAGAAATCTACCCCAGTCGATTCTCAAACTGCGCTCCTAAGCTGGAAATTGAATTACGTTTAGGTATTCAAATCGATTTTTCACCAACTAAACTTCGATGAAATTGAATTTGCTTTTCACCATTCTCTTCCTTATGACGAAACGAAGAGATTTGTGTACTTGCGAATCCCATTAGAGCTCTAGGAACGATATTACGAACAAGAAACTCGTGGGGTAGATATTCACCCCAGTCATGAGTTAGAAGGTAGAAAAAAATATACATGAGTTCTAGGGTTAAGAATCACTTATGGCATTTTCTTAGGGGCTATACAGGGTGGTCCATTTTAATCGATGCAGGCGAATATCTCGAAAACTAACAATTATAAAAGAAAAAGTTTTATACAAAACTTGGAGGGTTTCGAGGGGGAAAGATAATGCTGATATGTGTTGACTTGTGGATTTCGCCAATTCCGAGATTTCGCAAGCAACTTCGGATTTTAGATAGGGAATACATGTTTTGGTTGAGGGCATCTGATAGCGCGATCAAAGACTCATTCAACCACGCAAGCAAAAAAAATTGGAAAAAAAAAATTTTGCAAAAAAAAATTGGAAAAAAAATATTGCAAAAAAAAATTTCGCGAATTTTTTTTTTTCTCTTGCAAAAGATTGTGCTTTTTTGTCCCTAGCTTTCGAACACATTCATTGTTCATCACTTTGCGTTATTGATCTACGATTTTTTTTTCAATAATCTGGTACATTCAATCTTTCCAATTTCAAAGTTGGCGAGAAAAATTTTGAGCTAGAGTGATGAACAATGAATGTGTTCGAAAGCTAGGGACAAAAAAGCAATCTTTTGCAAAAAAAAAAAAAAAAATTCGCGAATTTTTTTATTCCAATTTTTTTTGCAAAATTTTTTTTTCCAATTTTTTTTGCTTGCGTGTTTGAATGAGTCTTTCATCGCACTATCAGATGCCCCAAACCAAAACATGTGTTCCCTATCTAAAATCCGAAGTTGCTTGCGAAATCTCGGAATTGGCGAAGTCCACAAGTCAACACATATCAGCATTATCTTTCCCCCTCGAAACTCTTCAAGTTTTGTATGAAACTTTTTCTTTTATAATTGTTAGTTTTCGAGATATTCGCCTGCATCGATTAAAATGGACCACCCTGTATATACTATACTTTACGATATTATACTGAACTACACAGACGTACGCTCTTATACTCTAATTTCTATGTAAGTGTAGAGTAAACTATATTAGCATTTGGTGATAAAAATTATATTTGAAGAAAAAAACTATATATAATTATACCATACTTAACTATGCTCTACCGTACTACATACATACGTTCATACTTTAACTGCCATCTATATAATAGCTTTGAATTGAAGGCCTGAACTTTAAGGTGACGAATTTAGGTGTCTTCTAATCTTTTTTAGAAATAAAGGATGGATTTGTAAAACTGCTAGAGATCTTGTTCAAATTTACACGGTACTTTTTTCAAAGAATGTATAAATCAGTATTACAGATTCATACTTGACGGGTATTTAACAAAGAAGTTGACAACAGAATGAAAATATGGAGTGGAAAAAAAAAAAAAAAAAAATAGTAGAAAATTAACGATCTTGAAAGAAATAGAGAAAAACAGAAAATGATAGAAAAATAAAAAAATCAACGTACCCGTGCTAATATTATCATAAGTTGGGAATCTATCTACCGTTGAGACGTATTACATTACAATATTTTTATTAGATTCATTATAGTATTGACATTAAGGGGGGAAATCACATTAGGATTTTCAAAAAATTGGATTTTTTTTTTATTATATAAATTGTTAGTATAACTATTCAAGAATACGTTGCCAAAATTTCAAAGTGAAATCCGAATTCGTTCCGATTCTATGAGCCTAAAACCGATCGCCCATCGGGTCAGCGCACGGGCGCACCGCAGGTTGGGTGCTCCGCTCGCTCAGATAGGCTGTGTTCCAACTTGTAAAGTTGTACACTTACACTTATACTTACCCTTTGCCTGCGCGCCGAGCGTATGCCTGCGCCAATGGTTGAGCATTGGAAAAAATAAATGAAGAAAAAAAAAGAAAAAAATAAAGGAAAGAATAGATGCATAAATGAATAAAAAATACACGTGAATCCAAACTAAATGTTTTTTATTAGTGTTGTCAACTGATGGAAAAAGTTTGGTTATTGAAAAATAACCGAGATAAATAATTTATCATTGAAAAATGGCTGATTTTAGAAATTGTTCATTCTATGGATCTACGTACGTAAAATAATTATTTCACGGACCTACGTCCGTGAAAAATCATTTTATGTGTTGTAACGTTTATGAGTTTTATAAGATCAGGATGATCGTCAAAACTCCGCTATTGTGGATGTCTTTGTCCTAAAATTAATTATTGAAGCGTCTCTAGATTAAAAAGTAGCGTTCATTCCTATGTATTGCATTATGCGGACTCGGGTAGGAATTAAACCTCTACCAGAGCCGCTGACCTCCAGAACAGGAACACTTTGTGTCCGTGTCTGTCTTTCAGACTTGGGTTCAATTCGTACACCTTAGACACGGATAGCAATTATCGCTCTACCAATGCTAATGTATACAAATCTACACCGAAGCTGTCTCTACGTAATATTTGTTGACTGAATTCTGAAAAAGGAAGAATAGAGAAATAGCGAAATAGCAAATAAGGAACAAGTCTCGTTTATGTTATATTGTTTAATATCAAATGGTAATTAGTCTATGGTTGCAACCCGCTGGCTATAAAATATGTACAAAAAGAAAAATAACTAAAAGAAAATTGTTTGATTTGCGATCTTAATATTAATTTATTCTAACTTACGACTACGATTCGCGTGCTTTTATCTTATTTAGTTTTCTGTTTGAATTTGTTTGAGTAAATAATAGAATTTTAATGTTTAAAGTTTTATGTCTCAAGGAAGCAATTTTTAGTCGACCTGATAATTTTGTTTGAATGAATTTAATTGACGCAATCCCAATTTTAGTGAATTGATCGATAGATATCTGATTGACTAAGTCGGATCGACTTGTGTCAGTGGATGCGATCGGCGCTATGCCACGAATCGTCCTCGAGTGACGCTCCTGGTCCCTTTTATGTGGCGTGTGACGTCATCTCGTTCTTCGACCTACGTGCGCGGTTGATCGGCGCGTACGGGTACCTAATGTTTTCACTTCGGATCGTTCGATATTATTCGAACGGTTACAGTGTCTAGGCCCGAAAAACCGCGATTCTAACCTCGCTTTGCTCGGTTCAAACGCGGTTTTTGGCCTAGACACATAAAATTGTATATGCCATACGGCGCATAATAGTATATTATGTGGCATGCCCGTAAACCAAGTGTTTTTCGGCGAGAATAATGATTTCAGGACGAGCTAAAGGCGAGCCGAAGGCGAGCCGTAAGCGAGTTCTGAAATCATTATTCGAGTCAAAAACGGTTTGCGGGTGCGCCCCATACTGTATTTTTTCCGAAATAAGCATGAAAAGTCACTTTGACGCCTGTTGAGATTCACTAGACAAAGAGTGAGGTTACGGTGCGATCTGTCGCGCACTTCGAACCGCGCATCGAAACTGCCGTATAAAGACTTTATACGGCAGCTTTGGAATGCGCACTTCGAACTGAGCATCCAGACTGCCGTATAAAGACTTTATAGGGCAGTTCTGAAATCAACCGTATAAAGTGACACTTTGTGGATCGAAAACAGGCTCGCCTTCGGCTCGGATTATTGTAATGTATTGTAAGACAAACGTACGAGTATGAGTATGAGTACGAGTATGTGTGTGAGAGGAGAACTGTACCAAAGAGTATAAGATAGAGGTGAAGCTGCCATAAGGCGTGTATAGAAAAAGCCGTACACAATTTTCAGCGCCTCTGATGAGCCCGTACCGTTACTAATTTCCCCCACCCGCCCCGCCCTCCCCGTACCCCGCGCCCATTGTAATTTGCGAAAACGCGATTAATATATGAAACTGAAAACGGTGGCATCTATTGGCCACACTTTGCACTAATTTGTTTAACGGGTTAGGGTACAGGTTCGTTAGATGTCACTACAGTAGCTTGTACGCCAGCTTCACCTCTATCTTATACTCTTTGAACTGTACGACAGGTGCGCACTAGTAGTTGCGTGCTAGGCACCACGCCGAGCACATGGGGGACTCCGGCTCATGCCGTGATTGTACTGACCAATTGTAGTAACCACGAATATAATAAATATCATTATTATTGACTACACTGTAAAAAAGATTTTGTAAAATTTAACACAACAGTTTGTGTTAAAATTTTTGTGTCAAATATTTAACACTCTCGTGTGTTGATTCAATAGTTACATTATGTCACTAGGCCGATCAAGTATTTTCCGACGAATTTGAGTTTATAATCCGAACCATAGGCGGGGATTATAATGAAATTCGTCAGAAAATACTTTATGGGTCGTATGGCATTTACAATTTTATGTGTCTCGGTCAGAAACCGCGTTTAAACCGAGCGAAGTGAGGTTAGAATCGCCGTATTTCAGGCCTAGACACATGAAGAACGAAATAACACAAATTTTGTGTTAAAAAGTAGTTAACACAAGCTGTTGTGTTAAATTTTACAAAATTTTTTTTACTGTGTAAGTGATTCTTGTGTAAGCCTCTCCTTAGATATAACAACACGGATTATAAACTCAAATTCGTCGCGAAATACTTAATTGGCCTGATGATATAATATACTATTACGGACTGAAAACGGGCCGTAAAATCGAATTTTACGGCTATGATACCAAAAATGATGTTTTTTATTAATCAAAGGTATTGATTGACGTTAAGCAATCATTAGACCTCCAAATCAACGAATCTTCAACAATATTATTGCTTCACAGAATCATTAGCGAATTGAATCGTCCGAATTTCAAATTAACCCTAGTTAAGTACATCTCCGCCAGAGCTCGCTAAAATGCGCAACTATTGGCGCAGGCATACGCTTGGCGCGCAGGCAAAGTGTAAGTGTAAGTGTAAGTGTACAACCTTACAAGTTGGAACACAGCCATAGTCACTTATTTTTTTTTTTCTTTTTTTTTCAAATGCTTGTTATAGGGCGATTGTATAGACGGTACTAGAAGCATCGGCATCATTTTGATTATATCCCGGTAAAGCGTTGCTTTACCTCACTTGGCGTCAGTTTGATAATAATTTTTTTCGAACGCGTTTTTCTCGAAACTACATTTTTTTGATTTGCGGGAATTCTAGCTCAAAAAGATATGGACCGATCGTTATGAAAATTGAAAGTGTGTTTCTTTATAAAATTACGAAGAATATGAACCAACATTAGGGATGATATCATAATCTGAGGGGATTTTTTTTTTTTGCAAAATAAGTGAAAAAAATGGTGAAAATCGAGAAATTTTTTTCAAACACCTATAAAAACTTCAATTTTCACAATTTTTACCCGCATTGAGGTTCATATTCTTAGGAAACATGTTGATAATGTATATAAAAAAACCGATCCGCTTTCGCATAAAAATTGCGACCTCCACAATTCCCGCAAACAAAGAACTCGGATGACAACCTTCAGTGGACAACAGCCAATAACTTCCACATTTTCGGTCATAATGACTTGAAAAAATTTGTGAATGTAATTCAAAATAACAATAAAATAATGTCAAAGTTAGATCAAATTCGAATTAATTCTTCACACTCAAAAAAATTCGTAAAAAACGCCCGAAAATCAGCCTCCTAATGTGATTTCCTTCCTTAAGGTGAAGTGAATCGTTTCAAGGCCACGGCCGTGTGCCTTGCACCGCGGTAAAACAGAACTACCGAACGTTTGGTACCTCTGCCCACCGCTAGATTACTTGCAAGTAAACTGGCTGCAATTTCGGTACATGCTGTGATCTCGACTAAATGTCGATACGGGTTGTGATCTCAACTGAACGTCGGTTTTTTAGTTACGAGCAACGGAGAATCGTGAATTCTCGGCCATTTCTCCATCAAATGACACGGGATTAGACTCAAAGTGTGTGGTTTTTCATTGCGGAGTGGCTAATTATCGGGAAAATGCGATTATCTACGGCAACAGTGAATAATCTCGCGATTTATGTGGTTGGTACGTCAATCTGTAAAAATTTTTGTCAAATTTTGGAAAAGTGAAATAATCAGCCACTTTTTGCCACAATTATGTGTAATCCCTCAAAGTTTCATCGCGATTGATTCAGTAGTTCCGAAGAATTCACGATTCCCGTTTTCGTGGTTCTGACAAACGTTTCACTTCACCTTAACAATGAGAAAATAACCGTAATGGAGAAAGTGAATAAAAAAAAAATGATGAAACAAAACAAAAAAAATCTAACATACCCAGGCTGATATTATTTTAAGTTGTAAGTCTATCTACCGTATTACATTGTATTATTGTTATTATTGTTATTAGATTCACTATATTATTGAAATTGACAATGAAAAAATAACTTTGATGAAAAAAGTAGAAACAAACCAAAAGATAAGAAAACAAAAAAAAAAAAAAAAAAAAAATTCAAGGTACCTCTGCTAATATTATCATAAGTTGGAAATCTATCTACCTTTAAGACATATTACATTACAATATTTTTATTAGATATAATATATTCTTAACATTTTATACTTGCCTCACTATACCCTCCGCACATGTGCTGTGTTGCCTACTCGCAAGAGTAGTGCGCTGATGAGATTTTACCTTGTTTTTACCAATAAATAATACTGATATTAATCTACGTTCTTTGTTTTTTTCGGCCTTCGTGTGCGAGATGCTCTCACTTCGGAGTGAGATGCTGGTGCTTCGGAGTAAGATGCCAGTGTTTTCGAGTGAGTTCCGAGCTGCCTGGACCTTTTTCTCGATAGTTCCGGTCGATTCGAACATAGTTCCACTCGGAGATATTTATAATGAATTTAACCCTCCGCCGGCAACCTATTTTTTTACTACGCCGCCGGCAACCCATGACGATATCGTCATCGTCTATTGGCAACCCATTTAGGAGTGTCCGAAAATTTCGAAACATTTCAGGAAATTAGTTACAGGCCCCATCTCGATATTCCAGCAGTTCTCATCCCAAAATGTTCAAGCAATTAACGAATAGAAATTTAGAAAAATCGCGAAATAGGTAGATTCGACCATTTCACTAAAAGTCAGTATGACGATGTCGTCATGGGTTGCCGACGGAGGGTTAATTTATCCTCTCACCTTCAATATCTGGCTCCAGACGTGAGATGCTGACGTTTTGGAGTGAGATTCTAGCGTATCGACGGAAGTTTCGAGCTTTGTAAATATTCGATAGGATAGTTTCTGTCCATTCGGACATGGTTCCAGACCTGGTATACAATCGCACGACGTAACCGAAGTGAAAACTTATATCTTTTTTCCACCTCTCCGCCTTCGGAACTATTGATACAGTGCTTTCTGGCCGTAGAACTCTCAAGATATATGTTATTCAAGGCTTTATTCATCACAATCTGTTGAGATGCTACGAGAAACTACGAGAAGTTAGCATCTCGTATATTTGGAATTATTTTTTTCATCAAAAACGACGAGAACTTTTGTAAATCTTGCTCGTCACTAAAGAACTCTTCTGATATCTATATTTTGGAGGTCTGGTTATCAAATTCCGTTGAGATGCTGTGAGCTGCTACGCGAACTTATCATCTCATTTTCCAAAAATGATTTTTTGTCGTGAAATTCAACGGAACTATTGTTTAAACCTATTCAGAACTATAGAACTATTCGGGATGCTATAGGAACTGGAGATTGTTTTTTTAGATGCTCGCATTTGATATGCTAGATTCACACAGCCCCTCCAAAGCCGTATCTTTTCAAAACCGAAGGTTTAGGCTACCTCTATAGAACCAGGCTGGCAATCCAAGCCTATGGTTCCTGCTATTGCGATTTTAATAACTATCTGCAGATCCAGGATGCTTCATCCAAGACTGCGTCTCAAACTCGGAATTACAACACTTGGCCCTCGAACACGAGTCAGTTAGACTAATGTCGTACGCTCTTGTGTTGATCTTCACAGCTGCTATCTTTGGCTTGTTTTGGCTTTAAATCAAACAGAATTAAATAAGAAAATGTCAAGCGAATGTTCTAATAGTATATTCGTTTACTATGAAATACCGAATATGTTTTAATACTATAATACAGCATCTTATATTAACTTCCTATATTCTGATTAAACGTGAGTTTGATATCAATGCTATTTCAGCCAATGAGCTCTTATTAAATTTGCTGTGCTATAATATATTAGAATAGACTTTGAAATGTGATGTGTTCTGAATTGCTATATGCTTTAAATTGAAATATCGATATATTGAGTGAAGCTAAGTTATTAACCAGTCAAGACGACTAGTATAATAGAGAATGAGTCGCTAGGGTGCTATACCACTAATGCGCTAAGTTTGCTTTCAATATAGTTAAGAGTCGTGCCGGTGCTATGCCTGGTCACGCTCGGAGTAATGATAAGATGTGAGTCGCACCGTGCTCTACCTGACTACGCCGTCGAGCTCTGTCGACGCCGGTTTATGTATGATTAGTTCCTCGCTAGTGACGTCACAGGCGAGTTCGGCGAGTTGTCCAGTGTATCACCTGATTTAATGTGACCAATCTTGGCAGGCCTAGGGTCTGTCACATTGGACATGTTACAGCATATTTATATACCGTTCTTTCAACCCTGCAATAACACGTACTGCTTTCTTCACAATCATGCATACCGTAGATTTGTGTACGCGCATATCATCTCCAATAAAGATTTGAAACGACCCAGTGCACAAAAATCTGAGTGCAATAATTATTTGGTTTAAGGCTGATATTGGCTGATTTCGACGAGTCGAGTGTTCTAGCTGAGGACCAACAATCTCCAATAAACTTTTAAGAGTTGCCTTGCTCAAGCGAAATCTTATTTTAAATTGTGTCTCAGAGAACATCTCGTAAGGACAATTCCTCACACGGAAAATACGTAACGCACGCCTCGCCGGCGCCGCCACCCCGTCGATCAACTCCAAGACTTCGGCATCGGAAGTATCGGATGAGGCAGAAGAGGATGCGGAGGAGGACGACGATGACGTCGATATCGATTACGAAGCATCCGAATCCATTACTTAAAATTTTGATACTGCAAAATTTGGAACAAAATAATGATAATAATAATAACAATAACAATAACAATAACAATAACAATAACAATAACAATAACAATAACAATAACAATAACAATAACAATAACAATAACAATAACAATAACAATAACAATAACAATAACAATAACAATAACAATAACAATAACAATAACAATAACAATAACAATAACAATAACAATAACAATAACAATAACAATAACAATAACAATAACAATAATAATAATAATAACTGTAATAAATTATATTAAATGTTATTTAGTTGGGACTTGAACTTAAACCCGTTAATGCCCTACATTGCCGCTATATTGATAAATATACTGACATTTATACTTACCACAAATCTACTTGTTGGTTCCTTAAAAGATATTTGAGGAAATAATTACAAAAATTTGGGACATTGTTTGAGATGATCTGCGGCTGACAATTACAAAATCGCGCGGTAATTGTCAGGCGCGTGAACACAGGCGTAGATGTGCTGCCATCGTCAGGTTCCAATACCTGTGAAGCACACGTAAACAGGTACCTGTGATACCTGCTCTGGATGAAGCCGTAGATGCACGGCAATCGCAATGTTTTGATTTTTGGCAGGAAAATTGAGCGCTACCTGTGGGGTAAATTCACCCCGGGGTCGATGAGTACTCCTCGTTTATAAAACCGGGCATTAGGCAAGCAAGTGAGGCATGGGCCAGGAAAATGATGAAAAACAAAATGTTCAAATCCTGACAAATCCTCAAAGATACCTTGACGCCGAAGAGTTATTTCGGAGAAAAAATCCCTTTGGCGACAATGAATGCTACGCTAGGTCTTCTGCCCGTTGTCTCAGTTTCAGAAATTTCAAGAGAGGCTCAACTGAATTGTTCGAGAAGTTATGGTATCGTTGTTATCATAACAATAATTAAATAATCGTAGTGATAATAATAGTACAAGCGAAGCTTAATTGAGGGGACGGATGCAAATAAGGGGATATAACTTTTTCTAGCTCCGCAGCGTTGGCCCCTGAACAGTTAAAATAAAATCACGAATTTTGAATTTTCAAAAATGCATTTCTTTGAAAAATTTGATTCCGCATCTTTTTTTCCTCTTAAAAAAGTTGTAGCTTTCGTCGTTTCCGAAATATCTACAAAAAACGTGTTTTTTGTGAGGTGAAAAATTCCCGCCTTATTTCACTTCAGCTCGCACTAGATCAGGAGTCGGCCACGCCGGCTCGCCGAGCCAGCCCGGCTCTAAGTATCAATGAGTGCGACCGTAAATCTCCTCGGTCTACCTGAAAACGGTCAGTCGTCCTTACCTGGAAATGCAATGGTAGGGGCAGCGTTCAGGAGAAATAAAAGGAACTAAGGGGTGGTTTGCTCTATTTGAGACGGCAAGAACTGCGTCCGACCGTCCAGGTCTTGTCATACCTGCATATCCCCGCTCATACCTACCAAAATCCAAGAAATGGCGTTAAAAGGATTAGTACCGGTGAACGGGGTAATAGGATTAACAGCTTTGATTCTTTCGACTAATGAGTGTGCCGACCCCTGCACTAGATTACCCAATTTTTTGAATTTTCGAACGAAATTTTCAGGAATCATATATTATAGTGTTACGTATCCCACTCTATTCAATACCTCTCTTACTCCCAATCTAAGACACAACATCCTGTGTACACCTTACATTCGGAGAACTCCATCCCTACCTATCCACCTGCATAAACGCGCCCATGCCCGGGACAATGGAAAAGATGATCTCAGCTCATCAGTAGCCATTATTAATATTGCACTTGCAACAACTCACTTACTCCTAAATCGTTAACCAAACCAGTTGTTCTTAAACTTGCATCCGAAACGACTCTTAATTAACTCTCGAAATCATAAACTCAAATCACTCATCGCTTTCACTTAATAACGTATAACAATCATATCGATGGTTCTACTATCCTAGTAATCACTATACCAATAAACAACTATTTAGTTATTTACATATTATATTCGTTTCAATCACCTACCATCCAAAATCCGGTTACCCAGCTAAGGTGTAAAAACGAGGAACGAACTCGACGACAGCTATCCACGTATACACAAAAGGTGGGAGCTATTATTATATACATAACAATGGTGGCAGCGTTATTCATAACAATAGTGTTTCAATATTAACTGAAAAAGAAAAAAAGTTAATATTGCTGTTAACGGTTATGAATAAATGTCATTTCTAAACAAAATATGACCCTCTCCGACGAATTATTTCCGCATTTAACCACACGCGTCACGAAACTCCCAATTAGTTAACAGGAAAGTTATTAATTATTTCACAAGACATTGCGAAAAACAGTTACGGATATCTTCAAGTGCTTCGGAAGTCGAACGGATTTCGAGCGACCAGGAACTTCCAGTGAGAAAGTTGTTCATTAAGGTACAAATAAGTTTTCCGGAAAATCTCACTTTAATCGAATGAATGGTTTAGAAATTGTTAATGTTTTATTCTACCACTGCCCGGCTGCCGCGCGCGTAGGTCACAGCGGGAGTATATGAGCAGTGACTCGCAGTTCGCCAAAGATAAAAAGTAATCGAAACTCGGATAGATGAACAAAATCATAGCTTATTGTTCTTTCTTCTTTTTATTATAGAGCAAGGATTTCAATTTTTTTTTTTTTTTTTAATAATAATGCAACGGTTAATCTCGTTTGGTTCGAAGTGGAGCATTTTGTTCAATTTTCTATTAGTATGCATAAAAGATACGTATAGTACTTATATAAAAACGAAGTGATCTTGTTTAATTATAAAATGGAAAATCGATTACATCCTACTAAAGGTAGAAAGCGGAGAAAAAGTGAGGAACTTTGGAAACGAAATATTCGTAAAATCAGCAGAAATAAGGTATAATAATAAGAAATTAACCTTTAAAAAATGTGTAATTAACAAGAATAAGAGCAATAGTGATCACAAGAGTTAGTAAAAAGATTAGGAAGAAGAATGTGGACAAAAATTAACATAAAACGTCACAAAAACCCAAAAATGTAATGAAAAACCGCGGAAAAATACAGATTCGAAAACATCGGAATGAAAATGAAAATCGGAAAACGACGGTAAATTCTTCAATTTTCATTTTTTAGTATCTAAAGTATTGGTTGTTGTTTTATCGTATTGCAGGGAGATGGATATATTCAGCTTCACAAAAGGTTCTCCCAAGAAAAATTTTCAAACCCGCTGAATCGTGTTGTTTACAGAATTACTTTAAGAAATGTGCGATCAAACAACAAGAGAATGTCTTCGAAAGTTTTTGGGGCTTGCAGGATTACTACACATAAAATGTTTTCCTCAGCACGATAGTGAAATGCAAAGATCCGGAAAAAATAGGAGGTGTTGAACGTCAACGATTGAGGAATTATTTTTTTCCTACCGATGAAGACAATATTCGTGTTTGTAAGAAATTTGTTTGTAGTGTTCTGAATTTGGGAAAAAAAGAGATTGGCAAACATCCAGAAAAAAACATTAGGTATAATGACAGTCTTGAAGATGGTAGGGGGAGCACGACAGTCATGCTGTCAAGTTATCTCAGGAAATAAAAGACTTGATTGGAGTTCATTGTGAATCTATACCACATCAAAAATCGCATTATTCCAGAGAATCGACTACCTTGAATTATTTTCTCAATCCTGAATTGAATCTGAGGATGTTGTATCATCAATTTCTGGAATATTATGCTGCTGTGACTCAGGATCGCGGGATTCCACTGGACAAATCAACATATTGCAAATATTTGAATTACAATTTAAATCCCAGGTAGAAAATTGTCTTGGCTAAGAAAGTTTCAGCCGAGCCGCTAGCCACATTTTATATTGGCTTGCGAGACACGTTACCGCGATATTGGCTATAGACTGGCGCTGGCTATATTCGTAGGTTCGAGCTATAAGATATATTATGGATAAATAAAATTAGATCGCAGTTAGCTATACTTGACATCCATTGTCGAGATTCGTTACTCTCTTTGGATTGTATCTAGCCGCGACCCATCCACGTGCGAGAGTCGCTGCTCTGAGTTCAGCATGTACTGCTGCTAGCTAAACATGATAGGTATAGGCCTCTTGGATACCTTTACAGACAAAGTAGACTAAGCTTGTGTGGCGTATACATGCATGAAATTCACGTCCAAGTTTTGTCAAGCATCCACGTTAGGCGGCGCTGTCAGCCGTATATGTACACAGCTCTCACGCACACTAGTAGCGTGTCTGTATGTTATCCAAGAGGCCTATTTTCGAGATTCGCAACTCTCTTTGTATTGTATCTAGTCGCGACTAGAGGTGTGCGGGTAGTCTATTTTGTCGGGTCAGGCCGGTTCGGGTACCCGAGGGCGAAACCCGGGCGGGTACCCGGGTTTTCGGGTACCCGAGTCAAGACCGGGTACCCGGTTTAACTCGGGTAAAGTCAGGTTTTCGGGTAACCGAGTCATAACCGGGTACCCGGTTTAACTCGGGTGAAGTCGGGTTTTCGGGTACCCGAGCTTATATTTGAGTAAATCCGATATTTTATCGAAGTGTTTGTATAGTGGCGTCGAGCGAATATCGGTTCGGTATCGCTGTTCTTGCACGGAGAGAATTTTATATTAGCGCTAACAAGACTTGTTTTGTAGATCCTACTATCTTAGATGGTAATTAAATTTGTAAAAGTTAAGATGATAAATATAATAATTTAAATATTATATTCAATACAATATAAGATGATAGTTCCTAAAATCGAGCGATCGTACGATTTACAATCTAGATGGTTACATTCACCATCAAAAGTAGTTAAAGTTACCAAATCTTATGATAAAAACTACACAGTAAAGACAAGAACTTTTTAAGAATAATAATAACAATAAGCCCGAGTTTACCCGAGTTAAACCGGGGACCCAGCCTTAACTCGAAGACCCGAGTTAAACCGGGTATCCGGTCTTATCTCGGGTACCCAAAAGCCCGACTTTACCCGAGTTAAGCCGGGTACCCGACTTTGATTCGGGAACAGCAATACCCGACCGATATTCGCTCAACGCCACTATCCGACTCGGGTACCCGACTAAATCGGGTACCCGCACACCTCTAGTCGCGACCCATCCTCGTCGAGTCGCTACTCTAAGGTTCAGCACAGACTGCTGCTAGCTAAACTTCATACGTATTTTCAAGATTCATTATACTCTACACTATGATTTTTGAGGAGGTTACTTGTAACTAGTCGCAACCTCTCTATGCGTGAGACACGCTGTAGTGCAGAAAGTGAGGTTAGGCCCGCGCTGCTAATGTGTTAGTTGTATTTTTGAAATAAATTATGAGAAATAAATGTCGGAACGGCGACTATGGGATAACTTTGTTCTGTTACTTATAAAGCACATAATATGAGTGAAAGAAGATTCGTTAGACTTGACACTGATTTTTGAGGTTACTTGTAGCTAGCCGCAGCCTCTCTTTGCGTGAGACACGCTGTTGTGTAGAAAGTGAGGTTAGGCCCGCGCTGCTAATAGGTTAGTTGTATTTTGGAAATAAATTATGAGAAAAAAATGTCGAAACGGCGACTATAAGATAACTTTGTTCTGTTATACTTATAAAGCACATGATATGAATAAAATTTATGTCACGAAATTTTATAATTATTGCATGTTCCATATAAAATAACCTAATTTTAGATATCGCATAATTCTGTACGCATTACGCTCATATTTTTCTCAACATTTTCCAGGCGTGATCTTGGTTTGACACTGATCAATCATATGATACTGATCGGAGAGATTGAAATGTCTATTAGTTCTTAATTCAACACCGTGATCATAAGTTCCATCAAATAGCATTAGCGTAACTGTGTGGGGGGGGGGGGGGGGGGGGGGGGGGGGGGGGGCGGCCCTCCCCAGGATGTTGAGTGCCCACCCCAGAAAGACGAAAAAAAGAAATTGAAAATTTCGGATATATATTAGACCTGTCCTTAAGAAGAGTAAAATCGAATTTCGATCAGGCCACCCCTCAAAGTGGTTTGAAATAATTAAAAAAATATGTCAAATTTGAAAAAAAAAAATTTTTTGTCCATATTTACCACCGCTACAAAGCCTTACTTTTAGTAAAGGTAGGGGCCAGCCCCCCCCCCCCCCCCCCCCCCCCCCCCCCCCCCCAGAGAAAAGTTCTAGTTACGCCAATGTCAAATAGGAAAATATGAGATGCAGTAGTCATAGGATAGTTTGGCGTAGTAGGTAGAGCGTGCGATTAGTAATTAAGCGATGCGAGCGGAATGAGGGTCTTCACTAGGGCCCTCGCGTAGTTGAGGGCAGCACTGTTACTGGTTCCACAAAAGCGGGAAGTTTTAATTCTCACATTTACTTTTGATAATTAACTAATATATACCTCGATGAATTATTTATTAAATCACTCATTTCTCTTCGTAATAGACAATTTAAGCATGGCTCAATTGTGGACAAAAATTGCCTTCGATATACTCATGATCTATATATATCTCTGTACACTAAACGTAATGGATTCTGATCCGGACGAGTTGGACAATTCTAGAAACAGCCAATCGGCGCTCTGGATTAAAAAAATCCAGAGCACCGATTGGCTGTTTCTAGAATTGTCCAACTCGTCCGGATCAGAATCCATTACGTTTAGTGTACCATCGTTGACTATATAGCCGGCCAACATAACTTTATTTTATTGCAACCTGCCGTGGGCCCCGTGTCCATGCTCGTGTCCAATGAATATTATTTGTAAAAAAAAGTATCAAAGATGACAAAGTGTTGTGTACGTCATTCTAAACAAAATGGAAATTTTCGTTTTTCGAAAAACTGTCCAACTGCTGTATTTACTGTCACAAAACTCATTTGACATTTTAGGTACAAATTGCGAATTTGATTTTTCGCGCGCAAAAGATCCAAAAGAACATTGGCGCACATCTACGCCGAGTTTGACGAATATGGACCCTCATTGGGTTCAAATCCCGGTTAGGTCGAACAAATCAGATGGCGTTTTTCTAATGTGATATCGAACAGTCACACGTACGTTAGTTAATTAGTTTTTTTTTTTTTTTTTTCACGATTGGTTTGTTTTTCTGCAGTGTACCAATAATAATTAATCATATATTGATTCTTATTTCACGTATATTCAGACGATACCCCCAAGCGAGCGCCAAACTGATTCGGTTATATTGGCATTAGCTACGTTGTGAAGGTTGGCCCAAGATAAGTAATTAAGCTTGCTGCTAGCTCGAATGAGCGTTACATACCGAGCTTGCACCAACATGATTCAATTATCTTGCGCCAAGATAAATAACTAGTACAACTAATTAGCAGCTAGCTTCTGCCAAGACACGATATCTACCTGGGATGTTACATTTTAATTACCGCGCACGGATGTTTGCAATAGATGCTATAGTAGGAGAGCCCACGGCACTAGGTATACCTCGAACGGGAGGCCGTTTTAGAATAATACAACGTAATTCGGAGTGACCTGCACGACGTGAAATCGAACCTGCGCGGAAAAAAAAAGAATACGAATGGTTACTGTGGTACACACGAACCAACGAAACTTATATGATAAAAGGTCTCAACATACTACTGGCACAGGTTGTAATGAGAGAGGTTAGGTTTTAAACATGACTGAGTATTTTCATTGAGTAGTGACTCTATCGTTCGAAGCCTATTAATTCATACCATATGTGAATTTATCGGACCAGTCGAACCAAACTTTTTAAGTCTTCTAACTGAAGCTCACCTCTATATAGAGCGTGCAATCTTCAGATAGACCGAAAAAAACGGAAGTGCATCATAATTATTTTTTCAAGTAAAAATTCCTTCAGCCCGGGTTTGAACCGGGACCTCCGCATTTGTACTGCGACGCCTTGTCTAATTAGACCACTGAAGGACTGGAGGAATCTTTACTTGAATTTCATGTTATTGTCATTGACCTTCTTAGTCCCAGGTCTGTGTTTATTTCATTGAGTAGTGACTCTATCGTTCGAAGCCTATTAATTCATACCATATGTGAATTTATCGGACCAGTCGAACCAAATTTTTACTTGAATTTTTACTTGAAAAAATAATTATGATGCACTTCCATTTTTTTTCGGTCTATCTGAAGATTGCACGCTCTATATAGAGGTGAGCTTCAGTTAGAAGACTTAAAAAATTTGGTTCGACTGGTCCGATAAATTCACGTATGGTATGAATGACTGAGTCTTATTCAACATAGTAACCATTGTTGTGTTACATACTACGTCGAAACATATGACTGGTTAGTATGTTCACAGGCACTGTTCGCTCATGAGATAATACAGATTGCTTTCGGCACCAGAGCTGTTACTATCTAAAATATGTCCAGATACTATGTTGAGAAACAGAAGTCTACTGTGGCAGACACTACTCATTCGTACTCAACATAGTAACCAGTCCTATGTTAAGTAGGAACTGTTACTGTGGATCACATGTCTCTTTTTGCTGAAGGAAACAATTAATTTGCTTCTCTAGAAACTTTGAATACACCAATATACTATATGATCATTACTTTATTTGTTATGTATATGAGCCGTTCTCTAGAAAAACGGCTTAAGTCGATTTAGGTCGTTTTTGAAATTTATGAACTATTGCATTGCTGCACGTCTCTATTATGTGTTTGTAAAGTTTTAAGCATTTTGAACCACTTGATGAGCTCACAAAGTCGGCTAGAAACCAGTCCGCGGCGACCCGAGCGCGCGTGGTAGTGTAGGTATACGGTTTGCGTATTCCTGCAGTTCGCGTGCTCAAGTCGCTCCGAACAGCGATACCAGCGATTGAATATTTATGTATGTATTTAATGAAAATATTGAAATAAATGTGATTGGAATAATGTATAATCAATTTGAAATCAAATTATTTCAATACTATCAAATTAGCCTGCGTGTGGCATCTTTTTAAAGACTTTGTCAGTCATTCTCCGTTAAAACGGCTTAAGTATTAATTTATTAATACGCTGATAAATATTAAAATGTAATGTTTAATCTTTTCCGGCCGCTCGCAATTTATTATTGGATACTATAACTCTTAAGTGAAACATAATAAACTACGCTAAAATAAAAATAACTACTGTAACGAGGCGGATTATTAGGCCTCGTAAATGAACCATCTCCTCTTTCCCCAGACCAAAGTGACCACCTTAATATAGAATATTGAAATCAAAGCGAGAAGTCCCAGCTCAAGTGCCCAAGGTCCATTGTAGTAATTATACGTTCATGTACTAATACTTTTTCCCGTTCCCTATATCTCATATGTCCCGTACCGTTCCGAGAAAACAACGAGCACGATCATCCCTTCGGATCATCCGGCCTGGCGGGCCACCCGGCTTTCGAGTGATTAACCGGGGGAACCCTGCCGTCGTATCCAGAGATATGCCTGGAAGAGCGCTGCATGAAGAATCAATCGCATGGAGTAGCTTTCTCCCTTCCTCTACCTGTCCCGTACCGGCTTGGTCCACCGGTCCAAACTGCAGTAATTCCGCCTTCCAGGATATCGACAATTAAGAACATGACGAGCCATCTAACAACCCCCTGGCGAAAGCTTGAAGTGCCAAAAGGCCCTGTCAGGCCCGCGACAAAACTCAGCGGAAAGAAGATACGCCCATTAATGAGATGCGTAGAACCCCCTCCACCCCAAAATTGCATCTGCATAGAGATAGAGCTAGACGCTTCACTTCTTGCTTGGATATCGTATAGTAACGTCCTGTGTCAATAACTCTTTAATTGCATTTTTGTTTGATTCCGAAATTATAAAAGATCACGCCTAAAACCTTATAGAATCTGTCACCTCAGTTAGTGAGTGTAGAGTCTACTCAAGGTAAGATTCCAAATCTGGAAAACCCTTCGATTGATATTAGATTGATTAAAAGAAGATTCATTTCTTATTGCGTACTTGGGTCAAGCTTCCATGAGGGTGACGCCATTAACATATCATCGAATTGTTGTGCTTTAGTTTCGTTTAATGATTGATTGTTGATTATATTATCGATTATTGTGTTCTCGGTTATATGTAATATTGTCTTATTGATCGATTTTTCGAGAAAGTACCGTCATTAATTATCGTATCGGCATTTATTATCGTATCGTCATTATCGTCATTAATTACAGTATCGTCCTTATCGGCATTTATTATCGTATCGTCATTATCGTCATTTATTACCATATCGTCATTTAATTATCTTACTGTGATTTCTGTGTCTTTTGGTTGTATCTTTCCGTACCTATTCTCTTGTAAACGTTATTAATTGATAGTCTGAGTTCCGGTTATTATTATTTTGTCAAGTCCCAGAAATAAGAATCCCCACGTGGAGAAATTAGTTGAGTAATAAAATACGATAATCGATCTCGACGGCTTGTTGAGCCACGTGTTTCTGGAAGAATCGATCTACTGGTTGTAGATCTGATATCGTGTTAGTATTCCGATTAATCTAGTCTCTTTCCGATTAAAAGTAACTTTAAGACCTTAGTAAAACCTTGAGCTGGTATAATTATTATGTTTCGAATTATTATTTGTAATAGATTTTGGCGTCCCTTTTGTTAACTTGTTATTGTGTAAACGACGCCTGTATCTCGTGTAACGTTGCCTTTGGCGGCTTTTGTGCGAACTTATTTGAATTAGATTCCGACGCCTTGCCCTTGTCTAGGGAAATATTCTGTAATACCGACTTGTTCCTATAGTTACTAGAAGTCCCTAAATTATTGACTCTGGACTTTTGATCTCTCTACGTTATCGACCTATTGGTTATAAACTAATACCTTCCTATTATTTATTTCTACCGTACCATAAGATATTTGTTTCCTTTCTTGTTCTGTTATTTTATTTGTTCTACATTACCTATACCTTGTTTATATTATCTTGTGTCCTACCTTACCTTATGTTCTATATTGTCTAATGTCCTACTCTTTCGTTGGTGACCTAGTCAGTCAGCTGTTTCCGATTATTTTAGTTTAAGTTGTTTAACTTGCGTTAGTCCCGACCTAAGCGATCGGCTTTGATTGTTTAATTCGTTTATCGTGTGTTTGATTATTCGGATTAATTGTTGTTACCGATAATTTTAATAAAAGGGTTTCTTTGTGACTTGATCCATAAACCATAAAAATATATTAGTCTTCCCCTATATTATTTCGCCCCCATGTTCCCCTCACGCTGAGCTTACCATGTAATACCGTACTCGTTTCAATTACCTAACCTTTAGTTTTATTTCACTTATTACCTTTAATTAATTTCGTTCCGATTATTTTATTTAATTCATTTCGTTTATTATTATTATTATTATAATTATTATTATTCTTTCATTTTGAGTTTTTGAAGTTTCGTTTCGTACCGCGGTACCTGAAGGTACCTGGCGCCCAACATACCGTAAATTCAGTTAGACGAAGCTAGATTATAAGAAGTAGTATTTGATAGCCAAACTCTAATTGAAACAGAACGTTGGAAGTGTTTTATTTTGTAGTCGCGTAGCTGCCCGGAATAAATCCCCCACCGTCGGCGGTGCCCGTCACACTACTTATAAAACACTGTACAAACTTAAAACGCAATTATCTCAAAACGACATTTTTCGACTTAAGCCGTTCTTCGAGAGAATGGCTCATATGGGGAATTCCACGACAGATCAGCAAACCCAAAACCCTCACTATTTTAGATTGACTTAATTATCATATATGATGCTTGTTAGGGTTCAAAATGATTAAATTAATTTTTTCAATTTTTTATGATTTATCATTCCTTGACAATAAGGAAAAAACAAATTTGCCAATGAGACCCGATTTAAAATTACCAAAAAAATCAAACGCACTCTGTGACGACCTAGAAACATTCTCCATCAAAGATCAAAGCAGTGCCGTCTTTATGCACAGGCCTGAAAGGCCCGGGCCTAGGGCCCCAGGCATCCCCAAGGGCCCCCTGCCAAGGAGTACTTGCTAAAATTTTGAGAAAGATATAAAAATTTCGAAAAAGAATTCCGAAAACTGTATTGAATACAAAAATAATTTTCAATATATCTACAGAAATATCGAATATCGGAAATGTTCTCTTTGATTCAAACTAACTAAAAAACTAGAGTTAAAATTAAGCCATCGTTTCGTAAAAATTTACATTACATATTCATTTCATGAGATTTTCGCCGCCTTAAGAGGGCCCCGCCCCGGCCCATCAGGCCTAGAGCCCCGAGGTCGATACAGACGGCACTGGATCAAAGTGGAACTACGATTAACGACCGAGACAAAATAGTACATTGTGCACCAAGGAGGTAAAGTGGCACATTTAAGGCCGAGTGCGATGTTTTAAGTACGGGTCGTAGACGAGTACTGAAAACATCGTGCGAGGCGTTAAAAGGCCCACCTCCATGGTGCACACGATACTTTATATCATACCCCGGCACACTAATTAGTCGAAAGAGCCTAAGCTGTAAATCCACTTAACCCGTTCACCGGCACTAATCCTTTTAACATCATTTCTTGGATTTTGGTAGGTATGAGTGGGGATATACAGGTATGAACAGACCTAGACAGTCTAACGCAGTTGTTGTCGTCCCAAATAGACCGCACACCCCTTAGTTCCTTTTATTTCTCCTGAACGCTGCCCCTACCATCGCACTTCCAGGTAAGGACGAGTCACCGTTTTCAGGTAGACCGAGGGGATTACGGGTCGCACTAATTGTCACTTAGAGCCGGGCTTTCTCCGGAGAGCACAGCGAGGCCGGGGTATGCTTTATATAACGCAAGCATATTTTTCTCGCTATTTGATGCATCTGTGTAGGACCTAAAAGTATGGTACTTTTAAAGTCCGTGGACTTAAAGTGGTACTTTTAAGTCCTAGGACTTAAAAGTACTACTTTAGGTCCTATACAAAGGCATCAAAAAGCGAGGAAAACATGCTTGCGTTACATAAATTAATTATTAAATGAATAATTTGGATGATTTTGTGATTTGAATAGTACATTATGTCACTAGGCCGATTAAGTATTTTCCGACGAATTTGAGTTTATAATCCGAGCCGAAGGCGAGGATTATGATGAAATTCGTCAGAAAATACTTTTTCGGCCGTATGGCATACAGAATTTTATGTGTCCAGGTCAAAAACCGCGTTTAAACCGAGCGAAGCGAGGTTAAAATCGCGGTTTTACGGCCTATGACACATAAAAATTCTTAGCAATTAATTTTTTGTCTCGGTCATTGATTGCACAGGTCTACAATGATTTTGGTGCCGCTAAAACTAAAGCAGATATTAAGTATATTCGATATCCTGACTCCAGCAATATCCTTATTTTTTTAATGCTACGTGTAGTTTTCGAGAAATCGCAGGTGTAAAATAAAATGAAAATAAACGATTTTAAAACATTTTGTTGAATTATTCTACATATACGACGACATATCAGCGTTACTAAGTAAGAAATGAAATCAATTAAATATAATGACTATAAATATGACAAAATACAGTTTTTTGGTAATTATCTATAGATATAAGCCTGGACGTAGCTTCAATGTTTTGACGACTCCGTACGACTTCTCGAGGGTTAATTAACCAAATTATAACAAAGAATCGTCGGCACCAAGATTTTTTTTTTTTTATTTGTAGGCCTGTGTTGTAGTTCCACTTTGATCTTTGGTGGAGAATGTTTCTAGGTCATCGCAGAGTACGTATGATTTTTTTGGTAATTTTAAATCGGGTCCCATTGGCAAATTTGTGTTTTCCTTATTGTAAAGGAAATATAAACATTAAAAAATTGAAAAAATTAATTTGATCATTTTGAACCCTAACAAGCATCATATATGATAATAAAGTCAATCTCAAATAGTGAGGGTTTTGGGTTTGCTGGTCTGACGTGGAATTCCCCATATATAGATGTAATTGATCATTCAACTGAATACTACATCAGTTATTTCTTAAATGAGCAATATTTTTTTTCTTTTTATAAAATTACCGCTGAAAAATAATTTTAAAAATAGTTACATTAAATTTATTTCCATTAGTAAAATTAAAAGCAAGGTTGTAAATAAATGTGGGGGAATAATTTTTTCATTACATTTTTATTAAATTAATATTATGGATTGTAACGTTCTGGCTGTGCTGGCTACCGCCAGGGCAGCCGGACCGCGTCCATCGCGCATCCCGCATCCCGCGACGCGGGATTGGAAATCCTCGATTAAATCAAATAAATCACCGGCTTCAACAAATTTAATGAACATTGCTAATAAACCTCTAAATCGGAAACATTGATGAACTTTAGAATATTGTTTAAATCTAATCTTATTCTACCTTATTATTTCTTTAATATAATACTTTATATTCTATTCTGTTCTTTATGATTTATTACTATTCTAATTCTATGCTTAATATGCTATTTTTTGTTTCTTTTGTATCGTTTCCTATTCTCGACGATCTAATTCATTAAACATAACCTATTGTTAAAACGACATCTTTTTCTTTCGATTTCCTTATCCTTTAATTTAACAATCTCTCACCCAGAAAAAAAGTGTCTTAAATCAAGTCAGTTTAAGGATTGGTTCAAGTATGAATAACTACTTGATTCAAGTAGTAATCATTTCTCATATCATTCCGAATTCAGACTCGTTATAAGTGGAAAACAGTCTCAATTCAAGAAATAGACTTGACATTTTCGAAGCAGGCATGATTCAAGCTGTCTCCAGCGGCTTGAATTGTGTCGACTCCCGACTTGATTCATGCCGTTTCATATCAAGTCGGTATTCCCGGTATGAATCATGACACTTTTTTTTCTGGGTGCTGAATATTTCAGCTTTCTTTCTACGCAGTTAGCAAGCGACAGCTACGGTGCGGGTTCTCAACCCAATCCCGAGTCTAGTCAACAAGCTTGGTACGCCTAGCGACACCCAGCTCTGTATAATCGCAGCTACGGTTGAGTTTTCGCTGGGTTACAGCACTGGCAAACACCTGTGTCTGTGATTCTCACACACAGTGAGCTCAATCCAAGTCTGTCGCGCAGGCGCGGTTAGCGAAGCAGATCCTAGCTCGGTAGGTAAATAGCTCTAATCGGGTGATACCTGATTCGAGTCTATAATAGGGTATTTTGTGGTTTTTCACTTTTTCCACCAGAGGAGCTCCAAATCATCACCCGTGACAAAGACACTCACGCGGACTAGCACCGTATCTCCAGCCATCAGCTGAGATATTGGTGCAGTAAGTTACAGGATATTTCATGCCAAATTGACAAGTTTTGAACAGAATCCTTTTCGATTTGGCTGAAATTATATTATGTTTTAGTACTCTGCTAAAGGAGTTTTTGTGATTTTGAAAAAATTATACAAAAGTCATTGAAGAGGTACTAGACATAAAAATTACAGCCAAAGGGGAAGGGGTTAGGTTCAAAAGTGGTTGATTTGACATGGAATATTAGATTATTATCCATCGCTTTGGAATGTACTTATGCCCATTTGCACTCAAGGCTATATGTGTCACAGAACAATAGTTCAAGGTGGTTCTTCACCTACAGTCCCACCAAACGTGGGTTCCAGAGCAGATTTTGAGTACTTCTCGACGGGGAAAAAATCTGAAAAAAATCAAGCATGCAGAAGATCTTCGGGAGATTGATTTTGCATAATAATAATTCGAAAAAGTTATTAACAAATCGATGGAAAAAAAAAACTGTTCAAGAAATTAGCCGATGACCCAACTTTTTTTTTAGGTGAAAATAATTTTTTAATTTTTCTGAATACGTATGCATTTTTTCAGAATTTTGTTAAATATTTAAAAATTGCGTTTTTTCATACTTGACATTTCCGAAAATTATTTCAGTACAAACGGAGTGATTTTGATGTACAAGTAATATATCACCGATACAGACATATCTAATCGTGACTTCTTTCTTATTATAATTAATTTTAATTTCTACATTAAGACTGCAAGGTTTCACAACACCGCATTTTTCGATTCTGGGTTGGTAGTATTGAGCTACAAAAAAAAAAAAAAAAAAAAAAAAAAAAAAAAACGACTCGCCACTTGATATTTGACATTTTGACGTTTTGACGTTATGTTGATGGCTGTGAAAGAGTAAACAATAAACAATTTTTTAAACGATTATTCTTTTCCTGAAGAGTATACATCAGAGAAACATGAAATCGTATTCTTCGAGCTAGAGACTTCAAGTCTCTGTTCAAGTTGTGACATCTTGCAAATCGCGGCTGGAAAAGGTTCTCTTCGATTCAATTGCTACGTCAATCCTATTCTACCAGTTCATCCAAAAGCGGCTGAAGTCAATGGCTTGACGAACAACCGCGGAGAACTCTACTTACACGGAGTTAGAGTAACAACGTATCCATTGAGAGTCGTTTTAGAACAATTATTGACTTTTTTAGCGCAATTCCAAAAGCCTTGCATCTTAGTGGCACATAACTGTGCATTCGATTCTTCTCGTTTGTTGCGGGATTTGAAAAAGTTATCATTAATGGACAATTTCAAATCAGTTGTTGCTGGCTTTGCATGCTCTCTTATCAGCTATAAAGATAAATTTCCCGGACGAAAATTTAAAAAAGGCGACTGCAAACTTGTGACATTAGTTTTATCACTTGTTAAAGACGCAGCGAAAAATGCTCATGATGCAGCGTTTGATATTTACTTATTAGAAACGTTTGTATGGCACGAGTTTTCAATTGAGTATTTATTATCCAAGAGCCATACTGTTGACGAATGTATTGATGAAAAAGAAAAAGAGGTCAGTCTCACGGCAATTAAAATGACTCTTCGCCCTTTGGTGAAAGTGATATCAGCTGCTTTGCGCGAAAAACTTGCTGGAGAGAATGTGACAATGGCCAAATTGAAAGAAATATTTGCCACTGAGGGCGAGGATGGAATCGTCACATTATTTTCGAATAAAGTTAACGGCAAACCACGTATCAGCAAAAGTAAGAATGTCCTTCATAAAGTCATCAGTTATCTTGAAAGTCAAAAATAATTTCATAATATACCTTCAATTGTTTTAAAAAATGTAATTCGTTTCGCAGTAAATATAATAAAAATGCTATAGTGAAATAATAAAAATATTCACAATATATTCTACAACATTTTCGATTTCAACACTATGTATACGAAATACAGCACCGTACCTTCACAACGAGTGTGCCATGATTTTGAGTTATACTTGCGCTCCGCGATCAACTGATAAACCTGTGTTGCCGCGTTTGCCCTGCTTTAGCGTGAAAAACGTCAAAATATCGCATTTTTTGGAAGAATTTATGTGAATTATAGAAAATGGCAGAATGAAAATACCTCTAACTTTACATACAGGTCCTTAAGGGTAGGAGATACTGAAATTTGAGTGCGAAAATGTAAAAAAAAATCGATTTTCGGTTTTTTTTTACGGAAAAGTGTTATTTGAACCCTTATCTATACGTACACAAATCCTTGAACCGAAAAAAAAAATGTATTAAGCCCCGTTTACTCAATAAAACGTATAATGTTACAGTAGAAGTTCCTAATTTTCCTATATTTCGGTTATTGCCATTTCAATTTGTGAAAATAAGTAACTTGAGATGCATTTTTTCATCAGGCTACCACACTCAAGTGATTCACGTGAGATAACAAAATAATAAAAATAAAAAAATGATAATAACAAAAAATAATTTTTTTCAAATCACTGCCACGCTCTGAGAAAACATTCTAGTGACTCAGTCTTTTTACAATTGATGAGTGCTATTTTGATACATAGTTTATGATTTTTCCAGATTTCATGTCCTCCGCTGAACCAAAATGTAGTCCATCGAAGAAAAAGTAGTTGTTGTAAAGTACAGGTTGCTGCGTTGCATGAAATTTCTCCAAATTGGAGGAAATATTCTGTATGAATGTAATTTAGGGGCAAACCGATAATATTTCATGAATATTCAAGTTTTAGACATAGAAATTTTTGATTGTAAAATATTTTTTCCAAAACGATGGAAAAAAAAGTCTTACAATCAAAAATTTCTCTGTCTAGAACTGAAATTTATGAAATATTATTAATATAATATTGTTACTAAATTAGCTTCTGAGGGCTAATTGTAATTATTTAAAGAAAGGCTCGAGCAGATTAAGTTGAATAAAATGTGGGTCCTGAGTTGAAATAAGAGATTCAAGTCGAAGAAAATATATTTGTCAGGGAAATTGAATATATTGGGAGATGCGAGAAAATGTGTGTTTACAGTTTGAAGTGTGAAACAGCACTGTTTTTATAATAATGTTTTACTTCAGTTATTTGATATTAACGAGTCATTTATTTGTATTCATTTATCTTCTATGACTGCTAGATGATGCGAAGTTTAGAAATAGAATGTAAAAGTAATCTCCTAGTAAAGATAAAGAGGAAAATCAATCTTTGTAACAATATTATTATAATTTTCATACAGAATATTTCCCCCAATTTGGAGAATTTTCATGCAACGGAGCAACCTGTACCTTACGACAACTACTTTTTCTTCGATTGACTACATTTTGGTTCAGCGGAGGACATAAAATCTGGGAAAATCATGAACCATGTATCAAAATAGCACTAATCAACTGTGAAAGAACTGAGTCACCAAAATGTTTTCTCAGAGCATAGCAGTGATTTGGAAAAAAATCATTTTCAAGGTGTGTATACTCCCATAAAACAACAAGTCCAAAATATGTTTTTCTACGGTTGGAAATCATATTGAAGTTTTCGGTCACACAGTTCACCAGAGATGAGCATTGAAATTTATATATCAAATCAATATTCTCCCAAATGTTTGTATTCATGTTACAGAACCAGATTTACAAGTCATCAACTGCACGATTCGCTGCCCGCAGGTCAAATTGCTTAGACTTGACAAGATCCAGTTTATATCAACCGAACTGCTAAAATATAAATGTTAAAATTTCTTCAAAATGTGATAATTAAATGCTTTATAATGCTTTCCTTGAAATCGTAATTTCTGAAATGTATGATGAAATCGATGGCCCCTAATAAAATTCAATTAACTTTAGAGAGGCTGATTATAATCCACGTAACTCTGTGGTAGCAGATTATAAAGGAAGCAACTTTCGCGTTACGATGACAAACCAAGTAACTCTACGGCTACTGATCATAATTCAATTAACTCAATTTTTTGTCATTTATAAGTAAGCACTGAATGAGGTAAAGTAAGGTGGGCTGAACGTTTGAACATTAATAAAAACCCCGATATTCACCCCCTTTCAAAGAAAAATACCTAAATGTGATTCACACATCCCGCTTGTCGAAGAATTATTCCAGTTAAGAATGATGTAACTCGCGGTTTCTGAAGTTGTTTAACAAGAAGTCTGCTTTTGTTTCACTGACAGCAGTCGCTTTGAATCAATGACAGCGATTGACCGCGGTTGTTAAAAATATAATTGATAAATTATAATATTATTATTCATCATGAAGGTAACACTCGAACTTCTTAATTTTTAGAGGAAGGTCTCAATCAATCAAGTCGAGTCAATTATTCTTTTTAGTCAAAATTGCCTGGCGTTTCGGCAGTCGTGTTCTGCCCTCATCAGAGGCTGTTTATTGAAGAAAAAAAAACCAAAATATTACAGAAATTTAGTTATCTGACACATGTGTACATTAATTACATTATGTTAAAAGTCTAATGATTAAAATCCAGCTTATAGCAGATAATACAATGGAAGTCAAACATTTAATGCAAGTCACATTTGAAACAAAGTAAACAAATGGATAAGACCTAATGACCAATCGTAAACAAAATTTAATTACCTTAATAAATTGGTGTTAAGTGAAAAAACTTGGCATACTTATTATAGCCATTGTCACACAACAGGATGAGCAGTCTGTCATCCTGTGATCGTGGAACGCTTATGAAAACAAGGGGGTATGACAACTCTTATTATATACGGACTCAGCAGAGGCTCGTCATGTTGACAAACGTCACAGGTGATAATGTAAATAATTCAAACTTCGTGACGTTAGCGAATGACGTCAATGACTGACGTCAATGGTTGTTTATATTCTTCTGAATAGAGCCCGCTCTCATAGTCAAGTTTTTTCACCAACAACATTATCTAATAAAACTAAGAGCAGCTTTTAGATCTTAATCTGTGAAGCATGTTAGAATAAGGTAAATGTAATTTTTTAGTGTCCTCTTTCTTGTTCAGACTATTCGGTTGCAGATTAATTCGTAACATCTCGGAGGTGATACGTTTGGACCAAACTGCTTCCCTATCAAGTATAGATATATTCAGAAGAATATAAACAACCATTGACGTCAGTCATTGACGTCATTCGCTAACGTCACGAAGTTTGAATTATTTACATTATCACCTGTGACGTTTGTCAACATGACGAGCCTCTGCTGAGTCCGTATATAATAAGAGTTGTCACACCCCCTTGTTTTCATAAGCGTTCCACGATCGCAGGATGACAGACTGCTCATCCTGTTGTGTGACAATGGCTATAATAAGTATGCCAAGTTTTTTCACTTAACACCAATTTATTAAGGTAATTAAATTTTGTTTACGATTGGTCATTAGGTCTTATCCGTTTGTTTACTTTGTTTCAAATGTGACTTGCATTAAATGTTTGACTTCCATTGTATTATCTGCTATAAGCTGGATTTTAATCATTAGACTTTTAACATAATGTAATTAATGTACACATGTGTCAGATAACTAAATTTCTGTAATATTTTGGTTTGTTTTTTTCAATAAACAGCCTCTGATGAGGGCAGAACACGACTGCCGAAACGTCAGGCAATTTTGACTAAAAAGAATAATTGACTCGACTTGATTGATTGAGACCTTCCTCTAAAAATTATAATATTAGTTCTGACTTTTTATACACAATCTCTTCTTCTCTTCTTCTCTTCTCTTCTTACATTGTTCATATTCAACGTTGAAACGATAAAAACATAATAATTATTCATGTCTTCAATCCTTGTGTTTAATTTACTTAATTACACTTTTTCTGAATATTCAAGGAAACGCATGAAAATACATCTTCGCAGTGGTGCGACGGCAGACCTGCATCTCAACTTTCATCTCAGAACTGTATGGTTTTGTTCCAATACACGTTACTAACATAATCTAGCAATGTAGGGCGCGGTTTTACGATTAGTCCGTTCTTATTAAGGTTCAAGATTATAATCCTATTTTATTTAACATTATTTTACTTAAAAAATGTTACGTTATTGAGAATATCTCTCAATATAACCTTCAAATCAATACACTAGTCGCAATGAATTTAAAAAAATCAGACTGAATTTGCTACACATTCTATGATTCAGAACTAATGTCTGATTTATTACATTATGATCAAGAACATTTTCAGTGGTATCGGCTATAAATTGTAATTGATATACTAATATGAACTTTACTTTATTTTCCCTGTAAACTCGCATATTCAGAGTTGATTGAATTATGATCAGTAGCCGTAGAGTTACTTGGTTTATCATCGTAACGCGAAAGTTGCTTCCTTTATAATCTGCTACCACAGAGTTACGTGGATTATAATCAGCCTCTCTGAAGTTAATTGAATTTTATTAGGGACCATCGAAATAGTACATTTCGATACGATAGCGGAATGTGAGGCGTTTATAGGGGAGTACGATGTTTTCAGCACGAACCGTAGTCGAGGCGAAAGCGGAGCTCGGCGCCGTAGGCCGAAGGCCCCCCCGACAAGAAACAAATCAAATTCATGGTTCATTAAAAAAATATCTTCAAAGAAGAATAAGTTGAAAACCGAAATCAATTGTCTTCTCTTACTTCTTAAAATGAACGAAAATATTATGAGAAAATAATAACAAAAAATATACATATGTTGACGATGAAAAAAACTTAGATTAATTGACTTTTTATTTAGAGGACCCAGAAAATGATACATTTTAAATATTTATAAAACTTTTATTCAATTAAAACATTCGTAGGAAATAGCAAGGAGTATTTTATGGTTATTTTTAATGTTATTTTAGTAAAATAATAAGGTACATTAGTTTTTCTTTGACTCTATCGACAAGAATCGGTGTTTTTTTTCTTTGCGTTTGTAGCTTACAATTATGTAACATTAAAATATGGATATGTAATATTTGTTTGGTGATACGCAAGACAACATAATATAAAATATGTAAGATAGGATAATAATATATACATTTTTTTAGTAATATATACGTTCTTTTTCTGTTACTCTATCCGCAAGAATCGATAATGATTCTTTGAATAGCTTTTTCGCAACTGAGTACGCCTTCTAAATTATCACTCTTCTTTTTTGGTGACAAATTGAAAAGTGCAATTAGAACAGTTCTGGATTTGAATTAATCCATCTCTTGGCACAAGAATCTGGGCCGGAGCATCTAGAACCACTGTCTGAGAAAGATTGGTCCCTGTTGATGTTGACGTTGGAACTGGTGTTGACGATGCGGATGGCTTGATTAACGAATTGGACGTCGTTGTCGCTTTTACGTTAATAGAACTCGTTATCCGGTTGTAAATTTCCCTTTTTTCGTTTCTTGAGGTTTTAACGTAGCCTTCGGCAACGGAGTCTGATCGCCAGCCGCCATGACGTTTAAGTGTTGCCATGTCGGCTTCACCTTCAACCAGCAACGTCGCTGATGTTCGAGGCCAAGCATGGCCAGATTAGCTGTCAGGTCGATCAAGATTTAAAAATCTGGCAACTTTCTTAGGCATTTCGCCGAAGGTATTTATACCAATCACTTGGTTCGCACATTTGCCATTTTGGAATTTGAGGAAAAAATCTTTTCTCCCCTTCGCTGCCGCTGACCTCAGTTCTGAATATTTCTGGTACATCTTGTAATATTCATCTTCGAGAGTGAAAGATCTTGGCTTGTTCGTTTTCGTTTTCGGAATCCTCACATGCAGCGTAGGATTTTTCTTCTCTTGGTCACCGTCCGGACAGTAAAGCTCAAGATCATCGGTCGTTACGTTCTTAGTTCTTCTCTTCGGCAAGCCCCAAGGAACCCAAATATTGCAGCCACCTAAACATTACATAGTTACATAGTATTTTATACGTTGTCCGTTATTTGAATTAGAGTCTATTTATTTATTTATTTATTATTTATTTATTTATTTATTCATATATTTCAACCTAATTCATAGTTTTTTACCTTTATCGCCAACCATTGATCGTCTGAGGCTGTATTTAAGAATCGTTCGATGTCGTTCGATGAAAACGTGCTAGCCTTCTTAGGCCTGTATTAATAGTCGATTCTCAAGTGATAAACTGAGGTGAAACTAGTCTTGAGTATGAATACGGTACAATAGACGCATCCTGAGAGTGTTTTCGAAGACTGAAATTGAGAAGAGATCAAGTAGCGGCGTTTCTGGTGATTGATGCTTGAGACTTGTCTCATGCGATACAATAGTCGATTTTCAAGATTGCATTACCCGTAACCTTATTAATAGTCGACGAAACTCGTGTCAGTTGAGTATTGAGAATAGAAAAATCTCGTGTCAGCCAAAACAGGTCTGAAGGTGTCTTGAGACGTGATTCTGCGCTGCTTTTCGTTCGTTCTTTCATACATACAGGGTAAATTCCTAACCACCGAACACTCGGAGTACAGTTGAAGCGGCCGCGAGTCAGAAAAAGCAATTGCTCCTGTAGCTGGCGACTTCTTGATTGGTTATTACGAGGTAAACAATTGCCGATTTCGACTCCCAGCCGCCTCAACTCTATTCCGAGTGTTCGAACGTTAGAAATTCACCCTATACCCACACGGAAGATGATATTGCCTGGATATCCCGCGAATAACTCTATGTCCATCTAACGTCCATATCAATTGTAGATATCCCATTAATACCCATAGGATATTGCGAAATCAATATCGACAAAACCTTTACACGGTATATCCACTGGATATTCCTGAATGGATATTTATCGTCAAATCCTGAATGTCCACGTAATGTCCATATAATCAAATTTTTATCGCCTGGGGCGATTAAAACCGACCACCCTGTATACACAGATGTATAGAATATAATATACATGTGCGGTATACAATATTGTTTGGTTCTATAATCAGAGATCGGTGACAAATTTTTATATTGTTTATGAAAATAATATTGAAATAAGTAAGTTCTATTCATGTATGAATAAAGCTATACAGTTCCTCTTCTGTGACTTCATATATTCTATCATGAGTTTTTATTTCAATTACATTACCAACGATGAAAATTGTTTTTTTTTTTTATACTTATATTTAACATTATAAGGCAATACTCGGAATGACAAGTGCAATAAGTATGATTTAAGATTTTGGTATTTTTGTTCTACATGTGTACAGAATAGCGTATATACTTGAGATAATACTGTATAAAATTTCTAGTCTGATTATTTCACTATGTATGATAACTATAAAAATCTAACCACTCTAATCACTAACTTGAGCTATTCATTAATTATGTGCATCTTTAAAATCATAATTGAGAATGTCCTCTAATAAAAAAGATCTCAATTGAAGTGTGTCATTATTGTAAGTAGCCTATTAACTACAATAAATATCTTTTATGTATATTATATACCATATACATTATATACCATATACATACTGGGAGTTTTCGTGGATGCGGGTCAGTCCAGGAAAAATTCCAACCCACGCTCTTGACTCTTTACGGTCTACGGTAGTAGAGGGTCTAGAGCGTAGAGTGACATTTTTCCCGTCCGACTGACCCGCATCCACGAAAACTCCCGGTATGTATTTCCTATATAAGAGCGATTCTGTGATCTGCTGAATTCATGCGTTCCCCGTTTGCCTCCCTTTTAGGCGCGTTATTTTTCACAAATCGCTCTGTATAAATATCTATGAGATAGCTCCAGGTTATTCTACAGATATTCACAGAAATATAATATGGATATCCAGTGGATCGAATATTGCGGACATTTCTCTATCCAGTGGATGTCCACTGTATATCCCGAACTTTATCAGGGATATCCCAGTGGATATTGCGTATATCTAATGGACATCTATTAGATGCACTTCTTCCGTGTGGGTATATTCTGCCAAATCAACCGAAATTTCGCGTCCTCCTCCACGGAAAATATATATATACCGAGATGTATCCGCAGATATATCTCGAACTATATGCCGAGATATATATATCATATATTATGCATATATGATATATATATCTGCCGATATATCTCGGTATATATATTTTTTCCGTGGGGCTTTTGCACGTGGTGTGCATAATAGTGCAGTGAAAATTGATATGAAATGCATACTTGACAATTACGATTGATATGATATATCGAGGGTACTCTGGCGTAACTTCGTAACTCGATTTTTGAAGGTTAACTCGTATCAGAAATTCACTGAAAAACCAAACCTAAAATATTTTCTATAGTATAATTATCATTTAAATCTATGGAAAAACGATAAAACTTTCAAATTAGCAACAAATAATTAGAAGTTTTTGATTTGGTTTTTTCCAATGAAACGTTTTTTGTTTCTTCTGTAAACTAGTGTTTTTTGAGATACGAGGTTACGTCAGAGTACCCTCGATATATGACGTGTACAAACATACAATCGATATGATGGATACGACAAAGATAAGGGGATACCTCGTGTCCGATTGCAGAAACAATATGTGCGGGATGCGATGAACTCCTTCGAATGGTGGGCTGAAAATGATTTCGCAAAGCGCTTAAGATTTTCAAAGCCTACTGTGATAAATTCAATTTTACCACAAATTGAGCCTGTGTTGAGATCCGATTCGATGCGATAGTTTGCCTATCCCTCCAGCTCAAGAACTGTTCCTGTGTAACCCTCGGTACATTTTTTTTTTTTTTCTATGATTGCAATTCGATTACACTATACGTATGGTTAGGTACACCCAACACTTCGAAGAACATCGTTTGACATATTTGTATACTCGGGGGCCCTGTATAAGGCTAGCCACCGTAATCATCCTTCGGCTGATCGCTCATCAGCTGAATAATGAAACTAGTTCCAGTTTGAGAATATATCAACTGAGTAAGACTTGAGAAATGACTATTAGATAGCGCATGGCCTGAGACGAGAATAGTATCTTGAGAGTGTATCACTTGATACACTCTTGAGACGAGATCTGAGCACCGACTATTAATACAGGCCTTAGTGTCGTTGTCAGTATTCTTGCTCAAGTTCTTCAAAAAACGTTTCAAATCCGGATAATTGATATCAATTTGATGATTGTGTTGGATCATCGTCCGTAGCTTGGAAAACTCACTCCACAGAGTTGTCGGCTTCCATGATTTCGACAACTCGTTGAAATATGCGAGCAGAACTCGCTGCGAGAAAGATTCGGATTTTTTAACCTCTTTCCACGCCATAAACTTGTCATAACTTTTTTTGTAAGTTTTTGTTGATTTGACTGGCAATAATTTTTCTGCCACCTCTTTACTTGCTTCGCGAATGTCAGGCGGAGTATTGGGATTACCATAATCGTCGTCCGAGTTCATTTTTTGTATAATATTATGATTTTCTTTTGAGACACGACGCGACGTTAACGGCACGAGGTACACGCATGGACTGTTGCCGATGTAAACAATCAAAATGGCTGACCCACGTGAAGCTTCGGTTAGCGCGTCGAACGAAATGTACGCTTCGTACCAAAAACATCGAGTTGATTCAGGATGCCAAGCAATACGCACGGAGGTGGCGCGTCATGAAGGATAAATGACTCTTGTTTGCACGCCGTGCGCGATAAGAATCTTGTTGAGCACGCTGAACGTGCGCAGAACCTAGTGCGCATGGCCAGCCGCAAACGTCAGAAAAGGGCCTGATTATACGCTCCGCGGAGCCGCAAACAAGCAACTTTTTCATGCATGCGTTATAAAAATGTGAATTCCACTCAAATATTCTTGGAGCCGAGCTATTTTTTTTTTTTTTTTTTTTTTTTATCGTCACATGCTTCAAAACTATTAGCAATCTCGTCTGAAACTAGTTTGGTTCATGCAGTAATAAAAATTTTGAATTTTGTGAATAATTTGAAAAAAAAAACTTCAAAGCGATTTATCTCAGAACTATGGTTTTGCCTTTTGAAAAAGTCCCATGCGTCTGAGTTTTTGTCGAAGACTTCTGAAATTTACAGGGTGCATTTCTACACACACTAGCTACAAACCCACGTCAGATTTTTGAAATCGAGACAAAATTACGGATTTTAGGAAAAATAATTGAAGTTATTTTTTTTTTTTTCATAAAAAAAAGTGTTGAAATCAAAGTATCGTAGCTATCTCTAAAAACCGACGTCGGTTTGTGGCTTGGGCATCTTAAAATATGTGTGTGCACTCCCAGCAAGATTCAAAAATAATTGAGACTCAATACTCATGGAAGGTTTTCGAATAAAGGCTATTTCAGAAGCATTATGAGGAGTAACTTTGTACTTATTGTTTCAAATGACTTGAAAGTTGCACTACCCACACAGCAGAGAATGTTACAATATGTTACAGAAACCTCATAATTGTTACTTAAATGTAACATCACATTTATAACGTTTCTATAATGTTGCATTTTGTAATATTATTTTTGTAATATTTCTACTAGATGTTAAAAAGGTTTCATACGTAACATCAATTTCAGAATATTTTGTAAGATTATAAAAATGTTTCGATTTCGATCATTTTAAAACATCACAATGAAACATTTCTCCAATGTTTATTTTTAAATGTTTAAATTTCAATATCGTTATATAGTATTACAAAAATATTTTTGTTTTGATATTTCAAAAATATGAGTAATACAACGTTTTCGTAATATTTATTTCAAAATGTTTCATCCGTAATGTTTTATTAGATAATTTTTCCCGATTATTGAGAAAAAAAATCACTCCGCACGAATTTTCAGGTAGCTAAAATGGAGCGTATATTGCCTATAATGCCCTTAAGTGTTTAAGCTGTTCAGTGGTAGTTTTTTGCTAAGCTATCACCATTTTTTATTTCACTATGAATATGTAAAGATGTGGCCGACGAGTTATTCCATATGAACATGTGTAAAACATTCAAGGTTTGCAAATTATTTATTGAAAAGTGGCTGAATGAAACCGTTCAAAAATTTGAGAGGCTATAGAATATATATTCAAGAATATATTCTGAAAGTTTCATTGAGTTATCACCATTTTGATCAAGCTGATGTTCCTCCTTAATATCATCTAATGAAAAAAATTTTGCTTGTGTTATGAAGTAATTTATTATTAAACCAAAATCGTTTTCAGCTGTCCCTTCTAAAATATCGTGCATCACATCAATAGTGAGGAGATCAATGGTTGTTGAAAATTTTAAATCAGTTAGCACTGAAGGCCCACAAATACCCGTTTTGCTTGAATCATCGATCGTCAAATCGTGAGCGTAGTTTTCATTTGTTCGTAGTGAACTGTTAGATTCATTAAATGTTGAATTAATTTCGTTACGATTGATTGAGCAGAATCGGCATGGGTGATGACCACTGAAACTGCATACAAAACCAAGTATAGAATGAACCGCAAGTTTGTCCCCGATAACTCCAGCCAAGGAAAAAAAAATTTGTTTTGGACCTGATCGTGTGGATATATTTATACGTTATGAATTTCGTCGCTTAAGCACATGTATTGACTTTGAGTTAGTGAGTGAGCACACGGGCTCACTAACACTTGTAAGGTAAGACTTACGTCTTTTATACCTTTATTTTATTGGTTATATTTAATTAAATACAACCAATACCACCGAAGGTGGTGTATTCGCCGAAGAAGAATGATTTTAAGATAGAAAACTTAAAATTTTTGACGAGAAAAATTTATCCGGCGTCTCGGGAATCGAACCCGAGCCTACTGGCTGCCAATCCGGGGGCTTATACCCACTAGACCACCTGGCCGCCTTCAAATTTATCTCGTCATTTTTCAAGTCTAGTTCGTGTGCTTGGTATTGTACGTTATGAATTTCGTCGCTTAAGCACATGTATTGACTTTGAGTTAGTGAGTGAGCACACGGGCTCACTAACACTTGTAAGGTAAGACTTACGTCTTTTATACATTTATTTTATTGGTTATATTTAATTAAATACAATGGTGTATTCGCCGAAGAAGAATGATTTTAAGATAGAAAACTTAAAATTTTTCTCGTCAAAAATTTTAAGTTTTCTATCTTAAAATCATTCTTCTTCGGCGAATACACCACCTTCGGTGGTATTGGTTGTATTTAATTAAATATAACCAATAAAATAAAGGTACAAAAGACGTAAGTCTTACCTTACAAGTGTTAGTGAGCCCGTGTGCTCACTCACTAACTCAAAGTCAATACATGTGCTTAAGCGACGAAATTCATAACGTACAATACCAAGCACACGAACTAGACTTGAAAAATGACGAGATAAATTTGAAGGCGGCCAGGTGGTCTAGTGGGTATAAGCCCCCGGATTGGCAGCCAGTAGGCTCGGGTTCGATTCCCGAGACGCCGGATAAATTTTTCTCGTCAAAAATTTTAAGTTTTCTATCTTAAAATCATTCTTCTTCGGCGAATACACCACCTTCGGTGGTATTGGTTGTATTTAATTAAATATAACCAATAAAATAAAGGTACAAAAGACGTAAGTCTTACCTTACAAGTGTTAGTGAGCCCGTGTGCTCACTCACTAACTCAAAGTCAATACATGTGCTTAAGCGACGAAATTCATAACGTACAATACCAAGCACACGAACTAGACTTGAAAAATGACGAGATAAATTTGAAGGCGGCCAGGTGGTCTAGTGGGTATAAGCCCCCGGATTGGCAGCCAGTACGCTCGGGTTCGATTCCGGAGACGCCGGATAAATTTTTCTCGTCAAAAATTTTAAGTTTTCTATCTTAAGATATATTTATACTTGTAGTTTCCAGAAACATTAATTCAGCTACTGCCGCAGATAACATTGCATTCATAGTAACGTGTTTTAGATCTTCGGTTTTATATAACAATAAAAGAATAGTACATTATGCTACTAGGGAGGAAATCACGTACCTCCCGTGTAGCATATATTACTTTTTACCCGACTAGATAAAATTACCATATTGCACCCACTAGTCAAACACAGCAATTTAATCAATCAAACCTAGAATCGGTCAAACTTGGAGTTTTTTTCTTTCGGCAAAATTTACTTGTTTTCCCGCTAAATTTACTTTTTTGCCCGCAAATCGACTTTTTCTTCCCTCTGGTCAAAAATTGCTTACTTTCCTCCCGTATTTCAGGGATGGAATATAGTCATTTCATCGCAGTCGGATAAAAATGTATTTTCGATTTTTGACTGCATACGAGAAGGCAAACAGGGTATATTTATATATATATTGTACTCATCTTTCCTAACCCTCGATGATTTCCCAACGGGTTATTCGTTTCGAAATCATCTTGGTAGAAAAACAACGGTAATACGATTTAATCACCAAATACAGATTTCACTTTTTTCCAACACAATCCTTGAATTACATTTGTTAGCAGAATGTTCTGCGCTTCTAGGTAATGAATGTATGACATTATTTCTTCGAAAATACCAGGTAATTCTAAGAATTTTTTTAGTGCGTCTCGTAGTACAACAACTTGTACGGTAACATCTTCAGTTGTCGAAATCATGCGGTCTTCTATTTTTTTGTAAATTTGTTTCTCTCCAACCTTTATTTCAATTGGTGGTACATAAGTTTTCATATCTTCAAAATATTTTAAACACTGATGTTCTGTTTTTAATGTATCAAATGGGTTTTGTACTCTATTCATCATTATTTTAAGAACTGCGATATTTTCTGCAGATTCGCCAAGATTGAGCATTCTATCAAGTAACTGGTTGAAAAAAGCTGTTATTGAATCATTTTGTAATAAATTTGTGACACTACTAGGGTAGGTGTCCCAGTTACGGAGGGTGTCCCAATTACGGTGCCCATCATCGTTTTCTTTGATTTAAGGAAAACCTGTACCAAATAGAAAGTTCAACGAGTTTTTCTTATGAAGTTCGACTTATAAAAGGTTCAAAACGACAAGCTTCAGATATTAAGGCTTTCAATTATCCGTCAATAATTTAATTTTAATCTCGGGCCGACGAATTCGTCGCAATTGTCGTACCTCTCTTAAGAAAAGTGTTAATGAATCGCACTCAGTGAAACGGAAATATATAGAATATTTTCACGAAATACGGTATGAAACTTATAGAGAATGATATTGTAACAATAATGTTTGACAAACCAGCGAAAAAATATGCAATTCAACCATTTATCGTGATAATAATAGTGGGGACCGCAATCGGTACTGACTTTGGCCGTCTGTCCCTATTATGGAGTCCCGCAACTAGGACAGCATTTCGGATCGTTGTCCCAATTACGGATAGTCGAAACTAAGATGGTAACTGATATGACGACCATTATTTGTCGCTGAAATAACCATAAGTACATGATACGAATTTTGTTATTTTATACGACGCTTTAATCGAGGTCTGTCTGCTTCTGAATTCCCTTGAATTTTCCTCGACATCACTGTCTCATACGCTCCTTCGACGGCGTTCACGTATAACCTAACCCTAACCTAACCTAAGTTACGTTACGTATATTCTATTGCCTACAACATTAAAATTGTGAATAATATAATACAGAAGTTGGAAAAAAAAAAAACACAAAAATAAAAACAAGAATTCAAGCAATGCGAATTAATCCTTCATTCATTTCTTAGCAGCTCTTATACTGATTTGATGTAACTCCGTAATTGGGGCACCGTATATGGGCTTTCCTGTCCGTCATTGGGGCACCGTATTCGGTTGACGGACCTTTTCGAAGGCACCGTGATTGGGACAAACGCATCGCTTTATATTTATCTTCAGTTTTCACCAAGTAATTTTCAAATTTGAAATGTAAAAAGATTGTCTCGATTAAAAAACCATCAATTCGCAAGTATATAACCTTAAAAAGTCGATATAATACGTAGAAAATTTATATTTAATCAAAGACGACGCAAGGTGTCACTAAGGGCCCGTAGTTGGGACACCTACCCTAGTGATTTCTTGGACTCGAATCCGAGGTAAATCAGCGAAATCATATAATTTTGTTACAAGAAGAGCAGCATCTGCTATTCCTTACTAAAAATGCCGTATAAGAATTTATAGAACCGGATAGGACTGCGGATAGCGTTCCGTGCAGGGTTCAATCGGAATTGGTTCGTTTCTATCCGCATTTGATCCTCCTTGTCAATTTTGTGTGAACCTTATAAGGTCCTATCCTGAATCCGTCCGGATCCGATGATTGAAAGAGTCGACGATCTATCTTGTCTTATACCGAAAGTATCTATCACCGAAATCCTATACCGAATTGCGTCCGTCCCTATCAGGATTTCATCCCACAGATTACAACGCGTAGGAAATATTTCAAAGTCCCAAGTGGTGCTCGATCCGTCTCTATCAGTTTTTGAGTCGGCAGATATTCAAAGTCGAAAATATTTATTCTCTCACTCGGGTTTCTATACGTCCCTGTCAGGTTTCGAATCGGTACATTTTAAGGTGATTGAAATATTGCCACGAAAATATGTCTGAGTCCCAGGCAGGGCTCTATCCGTTTCTGTCGGGTTTCCATGTAATGTACATTACTTCGATATTTTCTCGTAAGGCGGCGACCACCGGTGTTGATATTCTCGCGAGTGCCACTTATAGAAGTTGATGAGTATATATAGAGGCGGAAAATAACATTTATAAGCGTCGCCTAATACCTGTATTGGTGATGTGTTATAAATACATATGTTGCCAATATATGTCGCGCCCCGTAAAGCACTGATAAAAATGGGGAAAAAAAATGAATGAATAAATTGATAATAAAAAAAAAAAAAAAAAAAAAAAAAAAAAACACCGTTCCGACGTTCATTGTTGTAATTTGCAGATACTTAATACCGTAAACGCGCAGGGCATCGTATACACTCCGTATCAGTACCGTATAAGAGGCGACCCGATATTTTTCTAAAAATCGCAGTGCAGTAACGTATAGAGATTCCAGTTCGATTGCGGATAGCTCCGGATAGAGAGCGAATGCCGAACCCGGATAGGATCCGGAAAATTACCAGATCCAAAACACGGAGTTTTGGCGGATAGGGCCGGATAAGGCCGGTTCGTCAGTTCCTATCCGGCGTTTTAAGTAGGGTTATGCTATTCGAAAATGATGGAGGATTCATAATTATTTAAATTTTGTCTAACGTCATCTTCAACTCGTATTCGAAAAAACTTAAAACTTTGTTCAATTTAACTGTTGATGTCGGAACTGGTGGAGCAATACCATAAACGACTTTGAGGATAATATACCAAACGTGGTTATTTTTTGGAAATGAATAAGTAGTACAGAAAATTTTTGTGGTCAAATCAAGAGCCTCGATCGCAGATGTCACAGTGAATTTGATCTTATCATCAATTACATGGAAAGCTTCTGGCGATGGCGCTGATCCTACAAAAACCATGTGAGGGTACAATTGCTGCCCGTTTGCTAAGATATAGGCGTTTCTTCTCATTATCTCCGCATCTGAATTCCCACCCTACTGGAAAAGTTCTTGTGATATATCATGTAGAAAAGTACAGGATAAATCGCATGGTTAAGCACATGGTAAATTGTATGAAATTATGAAAGATATCAGTGCACAATTTACCATGTGATTTATTGTGTAATTTATTTTGTGATTTATTGTATAGCTCGAATCCACATCATTTATTTTGTAATTTACCATATGATTAATTCTCATATGGTTAGGGTTTATCGGAGAAGAAAAAAAAAAAAAAAAATTGGGGACTTCGTGCGGGATAGAAATCACGTCCGTCAGATTCTTTAGCAGTCTCGCTACCGCCTGGGCTACGCCAATTGTATATATGAGTTAACAGTTTGACAATCATTAAGTCTACATATGACCAGAATTTATTTCATTTTCTCCCACTAAGTTGAGCTTTATTTTGATCCAACTATGAACAGCATATAATATGTAGCGTAGCCGAGACTGCTTCAGGATGTGATAGACGTGGGTTCGTTCCCGCACGAAGTCCTCGATTTTTTTTTTTTTTTTCTCTGATAAACCCTGACCATATGAGAATTAATCATATGGTAAATTACGAAATAAATTATGTGGAATCGAACTATACAATAAATCCTAAAATAAAATATACAATAAATCACACGGTAAATTGTGCACTGATATCTTTCATAACTTCATACAATTTATCATGTGGTTTACCATGTGATTTATCATGTACTTTTCTACATGATATATCACAAGAACTTTTTCGTCACTCATGTCCAATTTGCAGCCTTTTCCGGTCCGATTTGGCGCCGATAGATGGCACTTTCTCGTATTAGCGACGAAGCGACTGCCTAGGCAGTGAAAACCACTTTTTCCTGCCTAGGCATTGAAAAATCGGACCGGAAGGCTGCCGATCGGGCGTTTGTGACGAAAAATAGTATATGTCATTCGACTTTGACCTCAAGTTTTTCGGTCAGTGTTCGGTTCTAGTGTTGCCGCGAGAGACGAGAAAAACGAGACGAGACGAGAATGAAGAGTCGAGAGACGAGACGAGAGAGCGATTTTCTCTCGGCCGTTCAAGTCGAGACGAGACGAGAAAGACACGGCGAGAGTGTCGAGAGTCTCGGCCTATCGATATGATTAATCATGCGAATTAACTGAGTTCTTTTGGTATAATATGAGCATTTTATCTACCGGGAGTATTCGTGGATGCGCACCATGCCCAGAACCGAAGATACCCGAACGTGTACGCCGTATTATAGGCAACTTAAGATACACGTATATGTATATACACGCATATACACGTAAATACTGCCTGTGTGTTTGTTTCGCTCTCGCCGCAGAGTTCAAAATGACGGCAAGCTGTCATCTGTTGTAGAGCTTCTATGTGCATTGGTTTATAGGTCTATGTTTATAGGTTATTCTTCAATTACAAAACTTGTTGGTTAACGCGGATCAGTGATGAATCGATTTCGAATAATTACGTATGATTAATTAAAAGATATGGTTAAACAATTTGATCTGCCAGCCTGTCGATGCGATGATGTCTTATAGGTTAGAATGTATTCTCCTGCACCGCAGATGTGTTCCAGGTGAACGAAAATAATATTTCGTCGTATTAGTGATCTACGTGTCAGCAAATCAGGTAAATTCCATTGTAATAACTCATTGCAGCATTAAATTTCGATAACCAACGTGATTGATTTACAATAGTAATTATACTCTGTTTGTGAGCACCCTCAGGTAGTCAATTTTTGCGGTCCACAGGTACAGCACCTGCATGATCGCTGGCATCGACCTCCTACTTCCTATCCGACATCTTTTCTGCTCGCTATACCAGAAATCACCATGAACATCACCAGAATTCCCAGAATCGCATCGTTATCCCGTAGGATTCATTCCCATGGTACTGAGACCCTATGCTACAAGACCATGTCGCAAGCAGCATTAAATTTTGATAACCAACGTGATGAATTTACAATGGTAATTATACTCTGTTTGTGAGCACCCTCAGGTAGTTAATTTTTGCGGTCCACAGGTACAGCACCTGCATGATCGCCGGCTTCGACCTCCTACTTCCTATCCGACATCTTTCCTGCTCGCTATACCAGAAATCACCATGAATATGACAGGAATTCCAAGACCCGCATCGTAATCCCGTAGAATTCATTACCATGGTACTGAGACCCTATGCTACAAGACCATGTCGTAAGCAGCATTAAATTTCGGAAACCAACGTGTTTAATTTACAATACTTATTATACTCTGTTTGTGAGCACCCTCAAGTAGTCAATTTTTGCAGTCCACAGGTACAGCACCTGCATAATCGCTGGCACCGACCTCCTACTTCTTATCCGACATCTTTCCTGCTCGCTCTACCAGAAATCACTATGAATATCACAGGAATTTCCAGAATCGCATCGTTATCCCGTAGGATTCATTCCCATGGTACTGAGACCCTATGCTACAAAACCATGTTGTAAGCAGCATTAAATTTTGATAACCAACCTGATTAATTTATCACACTAATTATACTCTGTTTGTGAGCACCTTCAAGTAGTCAATTTTTGCAGTCCACAGGTACAGCACCTGCATAATCACTGGCACCGACCTCCTACTTCCTATCCGACATCTTTCCTGCTCGCTATACCAGAAATCACCATGAATATCACAGGAATTGCCAGAATCGCATCGTTATCCTGTAGGATTCATTCCCACAGTACTGAGACCCTATGCCACAAGACCATGTTGCAAAGACTCTGCAGCCTAGACAAGCGGGATCATACTATGAAAATTTGATTATGTAAAAATTGTTAAGGGGAGACTTTGATAAAAACGATTTTTTCATGTTTTAAATTAGTAAAAAAAAATCTAATCAAAAATTTCTTGCATCAAAATTTAGATTATGGTAGTATGGGTATTGAACAAAAATGTCAATCCGCTTAGTTGAAAGTGTATGCGCAAGGAGTTTTTGGCAGCGCTGCACAAAAAATTTTCTGCTAAAGGTTCCTTGCGCATACACTTTCAACTCAGAGGATTAACATTTTTTTTAAATACACATAATACCATAATCTAAATTTTGATGCAGTGAATTTTAATTTGGATTTTTCTAGTCATTTAGAGAATGACAAAATCATTTTCATCAAAATTTCACCGAAGTCTCCCCTTAACAAATACAGATAACATATTTCGATACTCATGTAATGTAATTTCATAAGAGAGACTAGTTTCATATCCAACCACGAAACGACACAGGATAATCTCACAAGTTCTTCTGTGCCAGTGTACAAATTGAATCAGTTTCACAACACAGGGTGCCGAATATTTTATATGCAAGTTCTTTATTCAGTAATAATTTTTTTATGATAGTACTACACATTAATCAAACTGGTCAAAAAATAAACAAATAGGCCGACTAAGAGATTGAGATCAATTAAGCCAAGAGTTATCCAGTAAATATTCCAAAGACGACTTTGGATAATTACGGATACCAACAATACTATACTAAAACTTTTAAAAACGGTGAAACTTTTTCTGACGAGTGTTGCAATCACACGAGATCAGAAGAAGTCTTTCAGTCGGGTATTGTATACAAAGCTATACTTTATAAGGTGTGAAAATGAGGGTGTTACCCACTCGGAAAATTAAAAAAAATATTTTCTCCAAATTTTCTATAGGGTCAATGAAATGCAAAATAAAAGTCAATGCAATTCGGAGTGATGGTCTGAGACCTCGGATTTTTGAGGAGGATCTGAAATGTCGGTCAATGTTGAGATTCCTTAGCCTAATTCACCTCATGTTTCCTTAAGTCTGTAACCTTTGCGTCTTCAATCCCTATCGAGCACGAATAACGTCGAAAAAATATTTGTTAAAAAAAAAAAAAAAAAAACAGGAGTCCTTCGCATCTCTGCGTTCTCTTGCTAGAGCGACTTCCTTCAGCTAAATTTCGTGGCGCAAATACCAGCCCATTGCTTCGTTCTCATTCCACATATCCTATGTACTAAGTATGTTCAAAATAAGTTTAAAGACCTACTTTAATCAAGTTAAAAAAAAATACCGTGTCTACACGAGTTGATTGAGATATCAATAATAATTCCGTGTAATGGTTCACCAGTTAAAACTGACACTGTTAATGGCTTCCCTTGCAACCTTAAGCTCACTCTGGAAACACTCTGGACTCAGCATCAGAGCGAAAACATTCTGAGTCCAGTTTGATTCCAGAATGGTTTTGTGCCCTTTTTCCAGAATGAGACCAGAATGAGACCAGAGTGAAGCCAAAGTGTTTCCAGACTTGGTCCAGAGTGAACCCAAAGTAAACTTAGATTGAAATCAGAGTGTTTTCAGAGTAGATCCAAAGTGAACTCAAAGTGAATCCAGAATAAAATCAGATTGTTTCCATAGTAAGCAAAGAGAGTTTTCAGAGTGGGCCCACAGTTTTTTCAGAGTGGATCCAAAATAGTTTCATACTTGATTTAAAGTAAAACCAAAGCGGACCCAACGTATTTTCAGAGTTGATCCAGAGTCTTTCCAGAGCAAAATTAGATAGTTTTCAGAGTGAACTCAGAGTGTTTTAAAAGTGAACGCAAAATGTATTCACGTTAATTTTGGAATGTCCAGTGTTGATGCATCTCGAGCTCTCAGTGGTTACATAGATTATCCAGAATTAATTCTGGTCAAAACTTTGGTTATTACACAGTACATCTAATTGGTTTTTGTATATTTAATATCAATGTTATTTATTATTACAGTCCAACCTCGGGCACTGTTAACTCGGGCACTGTGAATCCAGCCAGGGCCGACTCAAATACCCGAAAGTGCGAGGAGCAAGTTTGTACACAGTATTCAAGATGTAACAGTGCCCGGGGTGCTCGGTCCCGATGCCTAACAGTGCCCGAGGTCGGACTGTATTGTTATTATTATTATTATTATTATTATTTTTTTTTTATCATAATGATTATATAACAAATTTTCAATGGTCGTATAAATCGATAAAATATTAGTTGATAATTAAAACTGTATTTCAAACCGTTATACGACTGGTGTACACATTTTTTTTGCTATTGTTTCGTTGAATATAGGCAAATAAAATATTATGCATCAGTCACGAAATGAATAGGAATGTCGCCTCGATTATCAACTAAAAAATTATTGTTATTACTTAATTATTATTATTTTTATTATTATTGTGCTGTTAATATAGCAAGTAAACTGTATGGCAGCTATTACAAGCTTGGCATATCTTCAATTTACAAGCTATCGAGGTATTAATTACCTAGGTTTTCATAAGTATTTATTGCGAAGAAGTCATTTAACCACCGAGGATTCTACATGCACTCATACTGGATTAGACCAACCAATAGAGATTTTTTCTCACACTTAAATTTAGCAGCAAATGACCTTTACCACCTTTTGAAATATAGCACGTAGATGAAAACCCCGGTGTTGGCCCCAGCAAAATCGCTTTGTGGAATTTTTTAAACAACAAAAACTGTCGAAAATTGTCATTTTTCTGGTTTTTTACAAATATCTCAAAAAATGATAGAGGAATCGTTATACTCTCAATAGGACTTTCGTAGGGAATTGAAAAACCTATAAAACGGTTTTTTGTGCAGCTAGATCAGTGCATTTCCCACTGAGAAAATCCGGAAAAACCTCTAAAAATAGACCATTTTTCGAAAATTCATAACTTTTACAAATTTAAAGCTGGACAAACGACCTTGCGGGAAATTATAGATAATAACATGTAGTTTAACTGTACGCAAGATGGTTTCTGTCCGATGTGTAGTTTTTGCACAATCGCGTTATAAACAATTTAAGGGCTTATCTTGTAAAATGCGCGAATTCAAGGGAAATTGTCGTATTCGAATTTTACAAACGGCATTTGAAAGTAGAGATCAAAATCTTCAATTTGTATATTTTGGATTTTCACCTGGGATGTGGGAAATGTGTCTAAAACGTCCCTGAAAGTTCCTCCAAACGCTCGAAAGTGCGTTCGAGGCAGAGTCGGGTACCGGTAGTGGGGGAACGAGCCAGCGGAGTAGAGTGTGTTAGCAGCCCGCCGCGCTAGGGGCTCGTTCCCCCACTACTGGTACCCGACTTTGCCTCGAACGCACTTTCGAGCGTTTGGAGGAACTTTCAAGGACGTTTTAGACACATTTCCCACATCCCAGGTGAAAATCCAAAATATACAAATTGAAGATTTTGATCTCTACTTTCAAATGCCGTTTGTAAAATTCGAATACGACAATTTCCCTTAAATTCGCGCATTTTACAAGATAAGCCCTTAAATTGTTTATAACGCGATTGTGCAAAAACTACACATCGGACAGAAACCATCTTGCGTACAGTTAAACTACATGTTATTATCTATAATTTCCCGCAAGGTCGTTTGTCCAGCTTTAAATTTGTAAAAGTTATGAATTTTCGAAAAATGGTCTATTTTTAGAGGTTTTTCCGGATTTTCTCAGTGGGAAATGCACTGATCCAGCTGCACAAAAAACCATTTTGTAGGTTTTTCAATTCCCTACAAAAGTCCTATTGAGAGTATAACGATTCCTCTATCACTTTTTGAGATATTTGTAAAAAACCAGAAAAATGACCATTTTCGACAGTTTTTGTTGTTTAAAAAATTCCACAAAGCGATTTTGCTGGGGCCAACACCGGGGTTTTCATCTACATGCTATATTTTAAAAGGTGGTGAAGGTCATTTGCTGCCATATTTAAGTGTGAGAATAGCCTTTCTTTTTTCTCTATTGGTTGGTCTAGATGCATTCTGAAATAAACGTGAATTCGTTCTAGATACATCGGAAGTACACTTAAAATTCACTCTGGTTTGACTCTGGGAACACTCGGGATCCACTCCAGAAATACTTTGAAACGATTATGGGAAAAACTCTGAATTTATTCTGGTCTTGTTCTGGAAATATTCTGGTTTCCCTGTGGAAACACTTTGGTTTCAGTTTGGAAACACTTTTGTTTCATTTTGGAAACACTCTGGTTCACCCAGGGAACATTTTAAATTTACTCTGAAATAACTTTAATTTCACTCTGGTTGGACTCTGGAAACACTCTGAAGTGATTCATATAAACACCTTGGATTCACTCTTCGATGACTTTGGAAATTATTTAGAAACACTCTAGTTCTGCTTGAGAAACACTTTAGATTACACACTGGGTTTTTTCTGGATTTACTCTGAAAAACAGGCACAAAACCATTCTGGAAACACTCTGAGACCGGTAAGGCTACATAACGATTTCTGAACTTTTTCAGAATGATTCCAGAATAATTTTAAAGTCGCAAGGGTTACGTCTTGTCCAGGCTAGACTGGTTATTCGTTTCTTTCGAAGATGTAACTGACGATTTTACAGCCAACATGGCAATTGATTTTCCTCCCAGAGGTATCGGATCTTTATTGCTCTCCGATACATCAAATACATCGAATGAACGAATACTTTCTAAAATTTGTTTTCAATAATCAAATATTTCACCAACTATCCCGCATGTCATAGTTTTGTATCTACTATTTATATTTGCCAGTGAATGACATCACATTCTATAATTTGTTGCGGCATTGCATTTCAATAATCAATGTGATTCATTCTCATTTACCATGATTATTAGCCCCTATTCAACTAGTCAATTTTTATGGTCCACAGGTACAGTACCCGCATGAGAACTAACATCAACGTCCTACGTCCCACCCAACATCTTCCCCGCTTGCTAACACAGAGATCACAATCGATATCACAGGAATTCCCAAACTTGCTCCATTATCCTATAGGATTCTTTATCACGATTCTGAGACACTAATCAATAAGAGTATGTCGCACAGACTCTGCAGCCTGTAAAAGCAGGCTTTTATTAAAATTTTATCAAAATGATGGTATCAATGTGTGAGAATTGTTAATAATGTTCATTGATTTATTACATTATGTATCGGTTGACCTGTGTATGGGTTAACATAGTACTGAATATCAAATTTGTATCACTCTAATGACAATAAATACATAATTTTTTTATCAACAGGCACTCTCATTTGTTGCATAAATTATTCTTCAATTCTGATGAGTGAGACAATAATGTTGAAATTGATTATGAATCCGGTACAATCTCAAATCTCAAGTTTCACATTTCAGCTCAGTAGTAAGAGTCCTTGCAGTTGACGCCCTACCCAATTTTTAACTTGAGTGTAGTGACACTTTCGGTATAGTGAAGCACAGTTCAGGGCAACCTCAACCCCATCAAATTAACTGTTCAAATGCACAAGCAATTACTTTTTCAACCCCAGTTGGGGCATACATTAGTTTAACGATGCAAATTCATGAAAAGTAGCTACCCTATTACAACACGCTGTATCTATAAGTCGATAAAATACTTCAATACTTATTCACTGTAATAAGCTCGTTCAGGCGGAATCGTAGTTGGGACTTAGAATGCCTTCTCCGGCGACTACTCATCTCTCAAAGAATTACATTTTGAACTTTGACAATTCTTAGACTGAGACCTAAAATATTATCAGGGACGACTGCTGGCTTCTTATAATGTAAAATTCAAGACTTCAAGCTGAATAAATACAAATGCGTGCATGAAAATCGTATGTCCCAGCAGATTATTTATTCTTTTTCCAAAGTAATCATCGGCATAAGTATTATAAATATTGATTATATCAATATCTAATTGAGAAGGAGAAAAGTTCATAAAATTTGAAAGCACGTGACAACACGCTACTAATAGATAACAATGACGAGATATGGATGATTCGATTTCATTCATACATTTATGAAACTTCAAAAATTCATTGGATACAGAATTAGAATACATGCTCAGACTGATCGTTTCTAGGAAAATAAAACCATAAACTACTCGTATTTCACAAAATTACATTAAAAACTTTGACAATTCTTGGACTAAGACTTGGAATACTATCACAGACGACGAGAAAATATTTTTTTTAATTTTCCGAGTGGGTAACACCCTCATTTTCACACCTTATAAAGTATAGCTCTGTATACAATACCCGACTGAAAGACTTCTTCTGATCTCGTGTGATTGCAACACTCGTCAGAAAAAGTTTCACCGTTTTTAAAAGTTTTAGTAGTATTGTTGAACGCAGCCTTTAAATTGGAATATTGTATCTGTAATTATCCAAGGTCGTCTTTGGAATATTTATAGGCTAACTCTTGGCTCAATTGATCTCAATCTCTTAGTCGGTCTATTTGTTCATTTTTTGACCAGTTTGATTAATGTGTTCTGTCATAAAAAAATTATTACTAAACAAAGTTTTTATTCATATTATTTTAGTTAAGTTTTCCTCTTTCCAGGCCTATGGACAGGTGGTAACACCTTTATAGGACAGATATTGTCGTTATATTTTATGTAATATCTGTATCTCTGGTGAATAAACTCTAAACTCTAAACTCTAAGCTCTAAAGAACTTGCATATAAAATATTCGGCACCCTGTGTTGTGAAACTGATTCAATTTGTACACTGGCACAGAAGAACTTGTGAGATTATCCTGTGTCGTTTCGTGGTTGGATATGAAACTAGTCTCTCTTATGAAATTACATTACATGAGTGTCGAAATATGTTATCTGTATTTGTTAAGGGGAGACTTCGGTGAAATTTTGATGAAAATGATTTTGTCATTCTCTAAATGACTAGAAAAATCCAAATTAAAATTCACTGCATCAAAATTTAGATTATGGTATTATGTGTATTTAAAAAAAATGTTAATCCTCTGAGTTGAAAGTGTATGCGCAAGGAACCTTTAGCAGAAAATTTTTTGTGCAGCGCTGCCAAAAACTCCTTGCGCATACACTTTCAACTAAGCGGATTGACATTTTTGTTCAATACCCATACTACCATAATCTAAATTTTGATGCAAGAAATTTTTGATTAGATTTTTTTTTACTAATTTAAAACATGAAAAAATCGTTTTTATCAAAGTCTCCCCTTAACAATTTTTACATAATCAAATTTTCATAGTATGATCCCGCTTGTCTAGGCTGCAGAGTCTTTGCAACATGGTCTTGTGGCATAGGGTCTCAGTACTGTGGGAATGAATCCTACAGGATAACGATGCGATTCTGGCAATTCCTGTGATATTCATGGTGATTTCTGGTATAGCGAGCAGGAAAGATGTCGGATAGGAAGTAGGAGGTCGGTGCCAGTGATTATGCAGGTGCTGTACCTGTGGACTGCAAAAATTGACTACTTGAAGGTGCTCACAAACAGAGTATAATTAGTGTGATAAATTAATCAGGTTGGTTATCAAAATTTAATGCTGCTTACAACATGGTTTTGTAGCATAGGGTCTCAGTACCATGGGAATGAATCCTACGGGATAACGATGCGATTCTGGAAATTCCTGTGATATTCATAGTGATTTCTGGTATAGCGAGCAGGAAAGATGTCGGATAAGAAGTAGGAGGTCGGTGCCAGCGATTATGCAGGTGCTGTACCTGTGGACTGCAAAAATTGACTACTTGAGGGTGCTCACAAACAGAGTATAATAAGTATTGTAAATTAAAAACGTTGGTTTCCGAAATTTAATGCTGCTTACGACATGGTCTTGTAGCATAGGGTCTCAGTACCATGGTAATGAATTCTACGGGATTACGATGCGGGTCTTGGAATTCCTGTCATATTCATGGTGATTTCTGGTATAGCGAGCAGGAAAGATGTCGGATAGGAAGTAGGAGGTCGGTGCCAGTGATTATGCAGGTGCTGTACCTGTGGACTGCAAAAATTGACTACTTGAAGGTGCTCACAAACAGAGTATAATTAGTGTGATAAATTAATCAGGTTGGTTATCAAAATTTAATGCTGCTTACAACATGGTTTTGTAGCATAGGGTCTCAGTACCATGGGAATGAATCCTACGGGATAACGATGCGATTCTGGAAATTCCTGTGATATTCATAGTGATTTCTGGTATAGCGAGCAGAAAAGATGTCGGATAAGAAGTAGGAGGTCGGTGCCAGCGATTATGCAGGTGCTGTACCTGTGGACTGCAAAAATTGACTACTTGAGGGTGCTCACAAACAGAGTATAATAAGTATTGTAAATTAAACACGTTGGTTTCCGAAATTTAATGCTGCTTACGACATGGTCTTGTAGCATAGGGTCTCAGTACCGGGTACAGTACGTTTCGGCGCCGCGGTTTCGGCGCCGCCGTTTCGGCGCGACCGATTCGGCGCGAGTACTTTCGGCGCTGGGACGTTTCGGCGCGAGTCCTTTCGGCGCTAGGACGTTTTGGCGCCGGTCGTTTCGGCGCTGGTCGTTTCGGCGCCGGTCGTTTCGGCGCCGGTCGTTTCGGCGCCGGTCGTTTCGGCGCCGGTCGTTTCGGCGCCGGCCGTTTCGGCGCGATGGCCACTATGAAATAATTTAAGTCCATACAATTTTTTCTCAAATGTGTAACTGAATACACGACCGGAGGATATGGTATGGGTATGGTGTTGTGGTTTTAGATGAGCGACAAATCAATGGAGTCCTAACCTATTCTAACCTTTGGGGGTGCGATAGCCACCGACTACGCGTTCCGTAATGGGTATGGTTTTGTGGCTTCGGATAAGCGACAGATCAATGGAGTCCTAACCTATTCTAACCTTCGAGGGTGCAATACTAGTGTCCTAACCCATTCTAACCTTTGGGGGTGCAATACTAGTGTCCTAACCTATTCTAACCTTTGGGGGTGCGATAGCCACCGACTGCGCGTTCCGTAATGGGTATGGTGTTGTGGCTTCGGATAAGCGACAGATCAATGGAGTCCTAAGCTATTCTAACCTTCGAGGGTGCAATACAAGTGTCCTAACCCATTCTAACCTTTGGGGGTGCAATACTTATGTCCTAACCTATTCTAACCTTTAGGGGTGCGATAACTACCGACTGCGCGTTCCGTAATGGGTATGGTGTTGTGGTTTCGAATAAGCGACAGATCAATGGAGTCCTAATCTATTCTAACCTTCGAGGGTGCAATACTTATGTCTTAACCTATTCTAACCTTTAGGGGTGCGATAACCACCGACTGCGCGTTCCGTAATGGGTATGGTGTTGTGGTTTCGGATAAGCGACAAATCAATGGAGTCCTAACCTATTCTAACCTTCGAGGGTGCAATACTAGTGTCCTAACCCATTCTAACCTTTAGGGGTTCAATACTTATGTCCTAACCTATTCTAACCTTTAGGGGTGCGATAACTACCGACTGCGCGTTCCGTAATGGGTATGGTGTTGTGGTTTCGAATAAGCGACAGATCAATGGAGTCCTAACCTATTCTAACCTTCGAGGGTGCAATACTTATGTCCTAACCTATTCTAACCTTTAGGGGTGCGATAACCACCGACTGCGCGTTCCGTAATGGGTATGGTGTTGTGGTTTCGGATAAGCGACAGATCAATGGAGTCCTAACCTATTCTAACCTTCGAGGGTGCAGTACTGATGTCCTAACCTATTCTATCCTTTAGGGGTGCGATAACCACCGACTGCGCGTTCCGTAATGGGTATGGTGTTGTGGTTTCGGATAAGCGACAGATCAATGGAGTCCTAACCTATTCTAACCTTCGAGGGTGCAATACTAGTGTCCTAACCCATTCGCACCTTTAGGGGTGCAATACTCGTGTCCTAACCTATTCTAACCTTTGGGGGTGCGATAGCCACTGACTGCGCGTTTCGTAATGGGTATGGTGTTGTGGCTTCGGATAAGCAATAGATCAATGGTGTCCTAACCTATTCTAACCTTGATCGATCAGAAAACTCATAACAAACGTCCCCGTGCAAAAGCAGACGCGCCAAAGCTTCCACGTTTTAGAATAGTCCAGTCAAATTGTGAAATGAATAAACATTAAATTATGTAGTTTGGGGATTGTTAGGGATCGATCGGGGGGTGCATTCTGAGCTTAAATTTCAATTTGAGGGGTTCTCCGAAGGTCAGCTGACCCCCTTCTCGATAAAAACGCATTTAATTCGATATCTCGAGAACTGTTAGTGTTAGGCAAAAAATTATGGACACCTTTTCTCTTCTAAATTGAATTTACTAACTTTTTTATTCGAAACTTTTTTTTGTAACATCAATACAATATTTAACCATTCTTACTAACCATTTTTTGTAACATCAATACAATATTTGAATGATTGCCAAAAAAACATGGCTGTCTCAGATAGAGTTGTTTAATCGATTCACCTTTTTATACAGGTAAGTTGGCTAATAAATGATCATGGAATAATTTGATATTTCTTTCAAGTACTGAATACTCACTGGTGTGGATGATATTGCGACAATGGCGCGGATTTCGCTCGGTAAAGTAAGCTATAACTCCAAAGGTATTGGTAGTAGAGAAAAAAGTTTCGAGAAAAAGTTGTTCGCAATTAAAAGATCTACAGCTTTAATAACCGGAGAAATTTCATAAAAGTCAACGGTTGGGGAGAAAATGGCGAAAGATGAAAAATAGGGAGAAAAAAAATAATTTTTTTGCCTTTCGGAAGTAATAACTTGAAAAATATTGATGTTACAAAAAAAAGTTTCGAATAAAAAAGTTAGCAAATTCAATTTAGAAGAGAAAAGGTATCCACAATTTTTCGCCTAACACTAACCGTTCTCGAGATATCGAATTAAACGCGTTTTTATCGAAAAGGGGGTCAGCTGACCTTCGGAGAACCCCTCAAATTAAAATTCAAGCTCAGAATGCACCCCCCGATCGATCTCTAACAATCCCCAAACTACATAATTTAATGTTTATTCAACCCATTTTGAGCGACAATTTGACTGGACTGGAAGGAGTGCGCCGAAACGACTCGCGCCGAAAAGGCTCGCGCCGAAAGGACTTGCGCCGAAAGGGCTCGCGCCAAAACGGCTCGCGCCGAAAGGGCTCGCGCCGAAACGTCCCAGCGCCGAAAGGACTCGCGCCGAAACGGCTCGCGCCGAAACGGCTCGCGCCGAAACAGCTCGCGCCGAAATCGCTCGCGCCAAAACGGCTCGCGCCGAAACGGTCGCGCCGAATCGGTGGCGCCGAAACGGCCGCGCCGAATCGTCCTGCTCCCCCCAAACTGCGTTCTTACCACCCTCGCCATCGGCTCGGGTGTCAATCTCACACGCAGTTTGGGTTAGCCTACTTTCCCTCCCTAGGTGAGTAATATACTATTGCTTACTCTAATTTTTTTAACCGTGCTTCCAACGATACTTTATTTCTCTTCAAAATTATTAATATTTCACGGTCAACAACTAGCTTCATCACATTATTACATAAAGAATCCGCTAACTCGTGATGAACTTTATATGAATTTACAGCTAAAATCCCATCAACTGATTGATGCAGAAACAATTTTAACTCTTGTCGTTCATTCTGAGAGGTTATCGAACCATCATTAATTGGAGTTGCGCAATTAGAACAATAGTACATTATACAACAAGGGGGGGAAATGGGTCATTTCTAGCGAGGGTCAGATGATGTTGCACGAGTCGGAGTCGAGGGCGCCGAAGGCGCCTGAGACAAAGACGAGTGCAACGTCATCACCCGAGCTTGAAATTACCGTCCCCCCCCCGCTTGTTATACACCGTAATTTTTTCAACGAGTGCATGTATAGGCCCTTTTTCACGCATGTACGGCGGAAATTTTGGAAATTTCCAATAAGTTTGGAAACTTTTGAAAGTTTGGACATTTTTGGAAATTTTTGGAAACTTATGGAAAATGGAAATTTTTGGAAATTTTCAAAATGTCGAAATATTTGAAGACCTTCGAAACCCTCTCTTGGAAGGTAGTAATACACTCAGCAACAAAATTAACGGCGCACCTGGCACTCGGCGAAATAATGCCGATTTTCAAAATGCTGTAACTCAATGAAAAATTATCGAAAAAAAATCATTCAGGGACGCATTTTGAAGGTTGAAACTTCATCTTCAATATGATTTTTGAAAATTCTTCTTACGGCCGTTTTTGATCTCATGGCGTAGGTTTGAGTGCCGGATTGCGAAACGCCAGAAAAAACAAGTTTTTCAAAGTTCTTTACGGGGCGTTAAAAAAATCACAGAGAACTTTCAAGATAGCCATTTTGTAGCCTAAAATCTCCTCTTCAAAATGGTTTCTAGAAATTTGTCGCCGGAATTTTTATCACCGAGTTATTCAACTTTTCGTGAAGCAATGTCAACAAGGGCAGGATCGACGAGTAGGCGTAGAATGATTTGGGGTTATCCAGGATGCACCGCGAGAAGGTACAGTCTACCATGCATCCCGTGTGTGTGTGTGTGCATGTGTGAAATTCCGCAAGAAGCCATTCAAAGTTGCATCAACATGCGAGAACGCTTGCAGGCAGTGATAAGAAATAAGGGTGGCAACACCCGATTTGGAACTTTAGATATCGTAAACAACACACACACCCACACACACACACGCACACGCACACACACACCCACACACACACACACACGCACACGCACACACACACACACACACACACACACACACACACACACACACACACACACACACACACACACACACACGCGCGCGCACACACACACGGGATGCATGGTAGACTGTACCTTTATTATCGGCGCTATCAGTCCCTCCTTCCACTCCTCTGGCCACCCCTCCCCTTTCCACACTCTGTTGCATATCGTCCATACCCATTCCCCTATCTCTCCCCCCCATACCGCCATACCTCATTCACTACTCCACCCCCCCCCCCCCCCCCGGCGCCTTTCCATCTTTCATTTTTTCTATCGCTTTTCTAATTTCTTCCCTCCTTATTTCCCCCTCCCCGTCCTCTTCCCTCCTCGCTGTTCTTCCCTTCCCCACTACCTTCTCCTCCTCCCCACCCAGCAGTCCCATAAAGCACTCTTTCCACTCTTCCTTTCCTATCCCCTCGTTAGCCCTTTTCCATCCTTTTCTCTCTCTGTTGACAATACTCCATACCTTGCCTTCCGTTCTAGCTTCCTCAACTTCTCTTATAAATCTCTATCATTCTGTTCTTTTTTCTTTTCCTCGCATAACTTATTGTACCTTTTCCTACTTTCTCTGTATTCCTTTACCTCCCCCTTCCCTCTTCGGCACTTTCTCAGACTTCTTCTGGCCTCCCTTTTCTTTTCCCTACACTCCTCGTCCCACCATCCCTTTTTCTTATTTTCCTCTCTCCCCACTGCCTCTGTCGCTCTCCTGAATTCCGCCATCCTCTTTTCTATTTCTTTCCCCACCACCGTCTTTCCCTCTCCCTCCCATCTCACCTCCCTCCTGAACCTCTGCCTCCTTTGTTCCGATCAGTTCCCTCTTGCCAACCTTTTTTTCCCCCCCTCTTGCCTTGTCCATTCTACTTTCCCCTTTACCCACACTATGACCGGATGATGGTCCGAATCTACCCTCTCTCCTATCTCCAGTCTTTCTACGGTTTCCCTCACCTCTCACCCTCCTATCGCATAATCAATCACGGTTTCCCCTATCGCCCCCACATACGTGAATTCCCCCTCTTCATCCCCTTCTATGTCCCCATTCATTACTGAGCATCCATCTCACCCAGAAATTTTATTAGCCCCCTACCCTCCGCCGTTATCTTCCCGTCCTTTGACTTTCTCCCCCTTCCCTCATCTTCTCCCCCCCCCCCCCCCCAGCATTCTCCCCCTTTCTGACCCGTTCTCGCATTCAAATCCCCCCCTACCAGCACTCTTACCCCTTCACCCCCTTTCTCCCCACCCTTTCCTTTATTTCCTCTATCTTTTCTTTGATGTCGCCGCTTACGTAGATCCCCATGATCATCCATCTGTCCCCCCCTACCCTTACCCTCCTTTCACTCGCCCCTTCTCTTTCCTCCGCACCCTCTCCACCTTCCTCCGCTACTTCTCTTCTTACCCCTGTTATTATTTCCCCCATTGCTCTGCCCTTCCTATTCCTTTTCTTTACGAACTGCGCTTCCCATTCATAGCCCTCCGGCAGCTTGTTCTTTATCTTATCCCATCCCTTCTCCTCCATCCACGTCTCTACTAACACTATTACGTCCCATTCCTCCAGTGCCTTCCAGAATTCCTCGTCCTTCCTTCCCAGCCCCGCTACGTTCCAGACTGCTACTTTCCACCCCTCCTTTCTCTTTTTATCTACCCTCTTCCTCTTCATCCCCCTGCCTCTCCCTCACCCTCTCGTACCCCCTTCCCAGCCCTCTGCTGCCCATTCTTCCCCCTGCTTTTCCCCTTCATCCCCTTGCTCCTCCCCTTCTTCCTCCAGCTCCATCCCTTCTTCTCCTTGTTCTTCCCTCTCACCCCCCTGCCACGCCTCTGCTTCCCTTGCCCGCACATTGCCTCATACTCTTACCTTACCTCCTACCCCCCTCAGCACTTTTTGCCTTTCGTCCCACCACCACAGTTCTCCTCCTATCACTATCTTTCCGTACCCCACCCTTACTTCCTTTCCCCTGCGCCCTTCTTCCCCCGCTATCCTCTCCAGCTTTCATTGCATCCTCCTCTCCCCCCATGTTAAGTCATCCTCTATCCTTTCTTTCCTTCCCTTCAGCTGCCGCTTTTTTTTCATTATCTTTACCTTCTGCTCTACGTCCTTTAGCTCCACTACTACCATACTTCCTCTTTCCCTGTCCTCTGCTCCCACCTTTCTCACCCCCTCTATCGCTACCTGCGCTCCCGTCGCTCTTATTACCTCCTATGCGCTAGCTTTTACCCCCCTCTCCCTTATCATCAGCCCCTGGATCACTATATTCATTTTCCTTTCTTCCCTCTCTTTCATCTCCACTCTCCTTTCCATATTTCCCTAAACCTCTCTTTCCATCCGCCCCCCTGCTTCACTTACCTCTCTTCCCTTCTCCCCATCTATCTGCAAACTCTGGATCTTTGCCTCCAACCCCCTCATCTCCTGAACCCTCCCTCCAGCATTTTTTTCTATTTTCTCTACTCCTTTGCTCATTTCTTGCATGCTTTTACTGATCTCTTCCCTTTCTCTTTCCCATTTTCTCTCCCTTCTTATACTCTCATCCCTCTGCTTTTCTAGTTCCCCTCTTAGTTCCCCTTTCATCTTTTCCATTTCCTTCCTTATTCCCTTTCCCTGTCCCTTTACCTCTTCCAGTCCCGCTTTCATTTCCCCTCTGATTTGCATTAATATCTGCATAATCCCCCTCTCCTGCTCTTTCTCTTTCCCTTTCTCCACCTCTATCGCCCTCCCTTTTTCCTTGCCCTCTTTCTCTTTTTCTTTTTCTTTTGCCGGCGATCGGCCAATTTTCCGGCTTTTCACGAATGCCTCACTTTCGTCCCCTTCCCATTGCCATTCCCCATTTTCCCCGCCCCCGTCTCTCTTTCTCTTAAAAAGCTCGTCTAGCGACCCGTACCCCACTCCCCCCATCACCGCTAGCCTCTCCGCATTCGTCGGCCTCGCTTACTTCCCTCCCGTTGCCACCTTGCATCGCTATCCTGCTCCGCTCCTTTTTCGTCGCACTTGCCTCACGCCTCTCACTCGCTGCCTTCCTTACCTACCGCTATCTTCACCCGTATCCCGCCTGTCTATCTAGTATCCTCAGACCATACAGGATGGACCGCGCATCGTGGTGGTGGGGGTACTGCCAAGTGAAATGACAAAGATAGCACTAGCGATGTATGTAGACACATAAATATTTCTCATTCGTGCTAACACTTTGAATCGAGTAGGCTCAGTTATGATCGAGAGAGTTATGCCACAGAGGCTATGGGGTACGTAAACGCGGCAACGCAGCAACACGACTTGGCAACGTTCACTCCACTAGTGGAGCACAGGTTCCTTGTCTTACGAATGGTCGAGTATTGTCCGTCCTTTTCCCATTACTCGGCGGCAGTCCTCCCAATGCTTTAGCATAGGCAATGCGCGGTCCATCCTGTATGGTCTAAGCTAGTACCTATCTATACTCCGTTCACGGAGAGACGATCCAACCGTCGCGCAGCTTCGAACGGCCTGAGAGTCGGGTGGGGGTAGTGGGGCTCGCAACTCAGCGCCGTATCTAAATATCATACGTTTTGTCCCTCCGGCACTGTGGCGCTTCGCCACAGTTAGTATTCGAATGTTCGAAATTGACTCGGGGCCCCTTTGTCGGCTGTAGCCGGGTCTGCTCAGCTCTACGACCCGCTTGGCGACATGGAGAGGGTGAAATGGGCGGAGCGTTAGGCGTGATCTGACCGAACCGGACGAGTTCTGTTTCGATCTCTGGATCGTCTCTCCGTGAACGGAGTATACCTTCCAACTATCCCCGTGCCTACCTTGTCGTTCTTATTTTTCCTTTCTCCTACCAGATGTCACTCCCTCCCCGCTCTCGTCCTTTCCCGTGTATCGTTTCCCGCCTCTTTACTATCGCCCCTGGCACACCTAACCTCTCTGCCTCCCTCTTCCCTTTTCTTCGTTTACCCCTGCCTATGGAGTCTAGATGTTAGGAGAACGAGCTCTGCACTACGAAGGTGGTTCCAGTTCTGTCGCTTTGTATACATATATATATACGCGAGCCTAAAGTTCGACGCGCCTCTACCGGCAGCCAGGAGTAATAGTCTTAACGTACATAATGTATCGCAAGTAGACCGGTTTTCTAAAACACGTGTGAAATAAGGGTCCAAAAATAAAATGAAATATTTAAATAAAATGAACTAATAAACCTCGGATAAACTAATCATCTTTCTTAAAATTAGAAGGGCTCAAATCATACACAATATAATCAACGATCATAATTATTGGCGAATATATTTTGTGAACAAAAAGTACAGGCAAAGTCTATGTTATCAGTCTCGAGTCACAGTCGATTAAATCACGGTCGTATCTTAAATATATGATATATCACGGACATTCTTTAAACACATCACGGATAGAGTTTTAAAATAAATTGATTGGTTACTTACAATAGTCTCAGATAAGATCAAATTTAGCGTTGAGCAACCATCAAAGATAATTTAAATAATATTTAAAGAAAATTATTATGAAGGCTTGGAATTGGGAGCGTTTTCTTGGTACATCGGCTTATGCCGAATAACTCAAGGATTAAAAAAAAATAAAATAAAACAATAGTAATCAATAATATACCGGGTAAGTACCGGGTAAGTTCTTTGTTCAACGTTTAATAGAAAGATGTTGCGTTAAAAAAATGTTTATTAGCAAGCGTTTCAATTCTAATGAAAATTTCCAGCAATTTTGCTGCTTTGCGATATTGCCTGGCTTTTTCAGATTTTGCATTGTCAATTTTATTAGCGAAGTTGCAAAGAAAATGCATCCGCGTTATAAGATAAAATCTTATAATGGCTTCAGTCAATGTGTCTCGATGCTGCAAGCAGCCGACCAAGGGAATACTATTCTGATTCTCAATTTCTTCAGCAATAAGAAATAAGGAATTTGCGTGAAGCTGTTCACCAGACACTACTTTCAGTACGGCAACTTCCATAAGAGACACGAGTTGAAAGAGCATTTCAGAAGGGCGAAGTAAATAACCTTTACTTGCAACATCTATCATTTTGTCTCGTGGTAGAGAATGCTGACTTTTCAAAGCATCTAAACAAGCTGAGCATTGTGTAAACCTACTAGACCTTCGAGCTACATATCCAGAAATAAACGACGTAATAAAATCAGAAGATCTTGAAACATTATAATCGTGGTCTGCTGCAGCTGCTGCAATCACAGCGATATCTTCTGTCGCGGCTCCATTGTCAATCATGAGATCGAGATGTGACTGAAATTTGCTGAGTCGTTCGTTTGAATCAGTGAGGTCTTCAGATTGCAGCAGCGTGGTTAACATTTCACCTCCTGCAATATTACTTCCCCTGGGAGGCTTTACCAGGGAGTATGTACTGATGAGACGAAACAACTGGGCAAATACGTTTGAATCAAAATGATCGTTTGATCCGCATGCACCTTGCATCATCCCAAAAAATCTCTGTAAACATATTATAATTCGACAGGAGTGCACAAAAGGATCGGATTATGACTAGTAATAAGATACCATGAGATAGGATACGACAGGATAACAGGATAGAATAATATAAGGTAGTACATTGATAGTAAATAGCATAAGGTAGACTAAGTTAGGGTAGTACCTTGACAGTAAATAGCATAAGGTAGACTAACTAGGAGAGTATCACACCTCCGGGTCATCGATCTTGACCAAACTTATAGGGGTGATTTCTTGAGCCAAAATATTAATTACCCGCTGAATAACTCTCCGGAATGGGCCTTTAATCTGTCAATTTACCTAAATGTACAACAGAAATCAGCGTAACCTGGGTTTTGCAAATCGCCATGAAATAACCAGTTTTGGTGCTGCGTTATGAGATTCTACGTTGCACTGAATATTTATACACTGAATACCGAGAGGGTAACTACTCGTGAAATAGTTGGGACAGTTAGCTATGAAATGGTATGAAATTATCTTGAAATCATTGAGAAATGGGTTGAAATGGTCTGAAATGGTTTGGAATTACTGTGAAATGGTATGAAATGCTTGTGAAATGATCGCGAAATAGTGTGAAGTGGTATGAAATGGTATGTTTAGGTATGAAATAGTATGCTTGTGAAATGGTATGAAATGATCGCGAAATGGTATGAAATGGTATGGAATGCTTGTGAAATGGTATGAAATGGTATGAAATGGCATGCTTGTGAAGTGGTATGAAATTCTTGTGAAATGATCGCGAAATGGTAAGAAATGCTTGTGAAATGCCTGTGAAATGATACGAAGTAGTTGTGAAATCATATGAAATGATTTTGAAATGTGAAATAGATGGGACACACAAGTTTGAAGTGGTTACCCCCTCGCTGAATACAGTCATTATTGTACAATCAGATTGTTGAAATTTAACATCGCAGCTATAGAAAATCACCTTATGCTGCGCCTATCGACACATTGCTTCTCATCGCTTGTCGCTCGTACACATTTATTGGGTGAATTTGAAGAATTACTCCGACTTGAAAGATGTTGAATATATGGTCAGTTTCAATACTGACACTGGCAGCTTAGAAATCCTATAAATAACCACATAATATTAGTTTGACCACAATACAATAGTTATTATTTCAGAAGAATATACCTATTGTAACGTTTTCGGACTATAGCACCCAGCAGAACGACCGAACTACGACCATACGACCGCGCAGATAGCCTCGCGCCGATCGCGGATCAGAAGACCCTGACGTGACGTCACAAGTAGTATATAAGCCGGCACGCAGAAGCAGTAGCCAGCGATTCGTACTAAAGCAGTCAATCGTCTCAGACGCATTATTAGAAATTCATCGATAATAATTAAACTCACATAACCTCAAATAGGGAGTTACTCAAAGCGGGATCTTACCTCATATTAAATTCAGAAATCGAGAAATTGAAGATTAGCTAAAGCAGCAATTTAGATTAAACTCAAAACGATAAAAGAAATTATAATTAGCTAAAACAGTAATTATAGAATCAGAATAAAACAAAAGAAAGAATAAAATCAAAAGCGATTTTAGAAACTAAACAAAACAGAAAACAGAACAGAAACCAAAGCCAATAGAATAGGAAATTAGAATTAGGATTTATTATTTGATTATATCGAGTCACATTTTTAGTTTATTTCATTTTCACTGTAAATATTAGATTTAAGTTAGATCGATCAAAAGAAATCGAATCAATAAAAATAATCAACTAGATATTTTAACCTAACCAATCTGCCGTCTTTCATTTCGTGTATTATTTCCTTGCTTAATTATTATAAATTCTTTTCAGGTAAAATCATTGAAAATAAAATCGTGTTTAGCTAACAGGCAGCTTCGGTAATCTATCACTCAGGCAGCAACGGTATAGCTTTGATTGGTACCCGAGTCTGAGAGTGTAAGATTACCCAAGTCTGTATTAGGCAGCTTCGGTGCGTTTAACCAAGACAGCAACGGTATAGCTATAATCGGTACCCGAGTCTGAAAGGTATAAAACAATCCCAAGTCTGTAGGGAGGCAGCTTCGGTGCGAAACACTCAGTCAGCAACGGTATAGCTATAATCGGTACCCGAGTCTGAGAGTGTATCAATCCCAAGTCTGTATTAGGGTACAAAATGTTTTTTCACATTTTTCCTAAGAGGAGCTCCAAAAATCACACCCGTGACAAAGGATTCACGCGAGCTAGCGTAATTTCTCGGCCTTCTGCCGTGAGACATACGCAGAAAAAGTTACACTATATTAAGGTCAACGCGCACTACGTGGAAGCGAAGCGAAGGTATCGGAAGCGATTGGATGCTATGCGAGTGTCCACATTTTAAAAAAACGTTCAAATTCAAGTTGAAGTAAATTCAAACCCCAAAAAGCACCTCTGGTGCAAAAACCTTTCGCCAAGTACATTAATGTGATATATATCCCACAAAAGGCACCTCCCACGTCAAATAAAAAAAAAAAAAAAATCCAAAATTAGTTGCTACCGCCAAGTACCTACATCACATCACATCACCTTTTTCTCAAATTCATAATTCGGCCTACCAATACATGGTTTCCATAGCCAATCTTATCTTTCTACGCAGAACTATAGATATAGCAATAGGCAATTATTACTTCTATTGGTGTAAACAGAAAACATAGAGAAATGAAAATGAAGAGATAAAAAAAAAAAAAAAATTGGAGTACGTGGTACTTGGCGGGCCACTATTTTATGCTGTTACCTCGTACTTTTCTACAAAAGGCCCGCCAAGTACCACTACCTCCAAATTTTTTTTTTTTATCTCTTCATTTTCATTTCTCTATGTTTTCTGTTTACACCAATAGAAGTAATAATTGCCTATTGCTATATCTATGGTTCTGCGTAGAAAGATAAGATTGGCTATGGAAACCATGTATTGGTAGGCCGAATTATGAATTTGAGAAAAAGGTGATGTGATGTGATGTAGGTACTTGGCGGTAGCAACTAATTTTGGATTTTTTTTTTTTTTTTTTTTTTTTTTGACGTGGGAGGTGCCTTTTGTGGGATATATATCACATTAATGTACTTGGCGAAAGGTTTTTGCACCAGAGGTGCTTTTTGGGGTTGATTTCATTACTTTTTGTAAAATTTTGCTTGACTACCTAATAATTGTGCTCGCTCGCTACGCTCGCTCGATTGGGTTTTTCTATATCCTCGCTCGCAAAGCTCGCTCAGTTGTCAGCATTCTGCCAATTGTTTCTATGAACATCTCAATACATGTTCGGATGCATTTTGTATCATCCGAATCCCTCAAAAAGCAGCAATGTTAAATGTAGTAGTATAATTTCAAGTGAATGAAAATAATGTTATAATATACACGTATGCTCATACTTTTCTGTGAGCCTTAAATTTCTGTGGACAGACGTAACATGTGCTCTTTTATTAAGTTCTACAAATGGTTTCATTAGAATCCGGTAAAATTCTATATGCCTGCGACGTCTAAACCTTCTGCGCCTATGCCCTTCCGCGGTCTCATTTGAGCTTGGGACGGCAATGGCAGAGTTACTTGCACGCAGGGTTATAGTTGCTGCTCATGATTAAATATATTTAAATATTAGATATCTGTATTGCAATTCTCAGGTAGATTGTTTTTTCATGCAGCTAGGTCCTCTGCAAAAAGAACATGTATGCGTCCCGTACTCATAACGTCAACTTCAAATTCGGGTCCGAACAGAAGGTATCGAAAGGATTAAGCCTATTGATGCAAGACTAGCGTAGAGCATAAACTGGAAGTTTTTGAAGTCGAACACTTGCATCCTGCTCTATTCGTCTGACTCTTCCCGTTTCTTGTATTAAATCACACTATCCTGATATTTTGCAACTTCAGCGGTTTCCCTCATCATCCTCTCTTCTCATACGGCGATCCACTACGAAATTGAACAATCCAAATCTATAAAAGAGGTTTTTCTCCAATTATTACATTCATAAATGAAAATATGCTGAGTCTACAATGAATAAATAAGTATAAATAAGAATCTCTATCATCTGAGAAAGAAGGAGTCGATCGATCATTTCTTCAGTAGTGAATAAGTATTTCCATTCTAACCATTTGTCGTGATGGCACTAATCTGAATTTGATTGAGATCTTTTTAAGCGGAGAATCTGAGCTGTTTGTAAAACGTGGATTAAGAAATTATCTCCACCGAAGGTCAAAGCACTACGTTGACGTGGAATGTAGAATGAAGCCTATCGGAGTCCAACACACAACGTCGACTTACACTCTCGTTTTGACTAGATGATACTGAGATAGATTATAGAACTCGTCGGAATCTAACGCATAACGTTAACTCACAATTTGGGTCTGAGCAGACGCGCCTTGAGAGATGAGCCTAACATAGAGCTTGAAGTAGAACTCGTTGCAATCCAACACTTGAACTTGGATTTCTTGGTTTGGCTCCTTGCCGTTCCTTGTATCAAATCATGCTATCCTAAATCCTAATATTTTTCAACTTCAACATTTTCTCTTGATGTTCCCTTGTCAGACTTCCTCAGGCGGTAACTTGATAAAAAATTGAATAATCCCCAAAAAACCGTTTCCTCCGATAGTTGCATTCATAAATAAAAATAAAGTACATCTACATTCTACAATGTATAAGTATAAGTCCATGTGACGGAATTCGCATAACCTCAAAAGCTCGTGCTCATAAGGTAAACGATTAATTGAACAAGCAATATTTGTTGTTGGTCTCTTAGACGTCGAGGGTAAATTAAACAATATTTTACTCCTCGTCTGTGCCCACTTCAATATCAAACATTACTGTTTTTATAAAGTTTTGAGATATCGTAATAATTCGCAGCTGTCTGCCTGATGAACATGCAGATGAATCGTTTATTAACTGCCATAGACTATATTGTTTGCAGTTAGACGGGAAAACGCTATTATTTTCCCGTCCGCCTAGCGTAAGTCTTTTCGTGGGCCCAGAAAAGAAGGGACGCCTCTCTATGTTATTTATATACCCATACAACTGCCTCGTGACGTCATCGTGGAGACGGAGACGACCAAGAAAATTCTTGATCAAACTGAGCATTTCTATAAATCGGAATATTAGATCTCAGCTCTCCGTGCACCGATTGCATAAAATTTGGGCTTAAATGAAAGCTGTTTGAAACCATATTCTAAGATAAATATTTGAATCTCGTGTATAACGCGAGTCGCAATAAAATAAGGATAATATTATCGCCGTATAGGCCGAAGAGCTCTCATGCGGGTATAGAGACTCGGTCGAGCCTCACGCCGCACGCTTAAAAATTCTTTTTAATGTACTTGGCGCGAGACTCTACCGAGTCTCTTGATATGATTGAGGGCTCATTCGCTTCTCGATGACGTCCAGAAAAATGTGCGAAGGCTTCATACCAGACCCGCTCATAAACACTTGCAGAAGTTATAAACATATTAAAATTATCCCGAACCAAATGAGCCCTCAATCATATTTGAATTCACTTCAACTTGAATTTGAACGTTTTTTAAAATGTGGACACTCGCATAGCATCCAATCGCTTCCGATACCTTCGCTTCGCTTCCACGTAGTGCGCGTTGACCTTAATATAGGTATATTCTTCTGAAATAATAACTATAGTATTGTGGTCAAACTAATGTTATGTGGTTATTCATAGTATTTCTAAGCTGCCAGTGTCAGTATTGAAACTGACCATATTTTCAACATTTTTTAAGCGGGAGGAAGTCTTCAAATTCACCCAATGAATGTGTACGAGCGACAAACGATGAGAAGCAATGTGTCGATAGGCGCAGAATAAGGTGATTTTTTATAGCTGCGATGTTAAATTTCAACAATCTGATGTCCAATAATGACTGTATTCAGTGTATAAATATTCAGTGCAACGTAGAATCTCATAACGCAGCACCGAGACTGGTTATTTCATGGCGATTTGCAAAACCCAGGTTACGCCGATTTCTGTTGTACATTTAGGTAAATTGACAGAGTAAAGGCCCATTCCGGAGAGTTATTCAGCTGGTAATTAATATTTTGGCTCAAGAAATCACCCCTATAAGTTTAGTCAAGATCGATGACCCGGAGGTGCGATACTCTCCTAGTAAGTTAGGGTAATTCAATTAAATAAAATAGAATAAGAGATAGGGTAGTACGTTAATAGTAAATAGCATAAGATAGACTAAGTTAGGGTAATTTGAATGAATGAAATAGTATAATATAGGATAAGATAGGATAGTAGGATGTGCATGATAACCTCTAGGGAATCTTGGTTCAGTTTTGCAGTCATGAGGTACTCGTAATTGTAGTTCGACGCAAGGTATTCAAAAATTTCAATTGTGGCTCTCAGGATAATTTTGAGTCCATAACAAGTACTCTGTGGCATGAAAAGAAAATCGTTTTCCGTTGCACCTACTTCCCACTTGTTGAGGAATTCCAAGAAGGAATGGATGTGCTGTGTCAAAATGTTGTGGGTTAAAAACGAACGATTCTATGAGACACTTTCCATCGGGGTATAAATGCCTCGCATTATTTGTGAGAAAATATGTAGTACCGTCATCGCATCGCCATTTTTGCGTAGGGCTTGTGCAGGTGTTCTAGAACTCATTGCTACAATGAGCTCGTGAACAATGTTTATTAGGCTGACACTAGGAGCGCAGGCAACCAAGTCCTCATGGTCAGCCTGGTATACTAGCATGTCTACTGCAGTTTGTATCCCGAACAACTAAAAATGTTTATACCATATGTGAATTTATCGGACCAGTCGAACCAAATTTTTAAGGTGAAGTGAAACGTTTGTCAGAACTTCGAAAACGGGAATCGTGAATTCTCCGGAACTACTGAATCAATCGCGATGAAACTTGGAGGGATAACAGATAATTGTGGCAGAAAGTGGCTGATTATTTCACTTTTCCAAAATTTGACAAAAATTTTCACAGATTGACGTACCGACCACATAAATCGCGAGATTATTCACTGTTGCCGTAGATAGTCGCATTTTTCCCGATAATTAACCACTCCGCAATGAAAAACTACACACTTTGAGCCTAATCTCGTGTCATTTGATGGAGAAATGGCTGAGAATTGACGATTCTCCGTTGCTCATAACTAAAAAACCGATATTCAGTTGAGATCACAACCCTTATCTACATTTAGTCGAGATCACAGCCTATATCGAAATTGCAGCCAGTATATTTGCAAATAATCTAGCGGTGGACAGAGGTACCAAACGTTCGGTAGTTCTGTTTTACCGCGGTGCAAGGCACCCGGCCGTGGCCTTGAAACGTTTCACTTCACCTTAAGTCTTCTAACTGAAGCTCACCTCTACTTGAAAACTCTCTTCACTTGAAAAAATAATTATGATGCACTTCCGTTTTTTTCGGTCTATCTGGAGATTGCACGCTCTATATAGAGGTGAGCTTCAGTTAGAAGACTTAAAAATTTGGTTCGACTGGTCCGATAAATTCACATATGGTATGAATTAATAGGTTTCGAACGATAGAGTCACTACACAATGAAATAAACACAGACCTGTGGACTAAGAGGTCAATGACAATAACATGAAATTCAAGTAAAGATTCCTTCAGTCCTTCAGTGGTCTAATTGGACAAGGCGTCGCAGTACAAATGCGGAGGTCCCGGTTCAAACCCGGGCTGAAGGAATTTTTACTTGAAAAAACAATTATGATGCACTTCCGTTTTTTTTTTTTTTTTTTTTTTTTTTTTTTTCGGTCTATCTGGAGATTGCACGCTCTATATAGAGGTGAGCTTCAGTTAGAAGACTTAAAAATTTGGTTCGACTGGTCCGATAAATTCACATATGGTATGAATTAATAGGTTTCGAACGATAGAGTCACTACACAATGGACTAAAAATGTTATTACGCATTGGTACATACAATTCAAAGAATATTCTGATGCAAGGTTTACAATCATGAGCATCACTCGCACCCGATAAGCCCGAGAAATATTCATCTTTTGCTAACCCTTTGGGCGGACATCCTCTTGCGATAATTTAGGACAGACTTTTAAATTGAACCCCAAAGGATTGTCTTTAGTTATAACAGCATCCCAGTGTTTCAAATGAATAATTAGGTGATGCAGAATTTTTGATGTGGCACAGCCTCGGCTAAGAAAAGCTGCCAATGATTGAATCCAAGATCCTCGGAACGGCTTAAAAATCATCACTAAAGCGTGGTCTCCTTTCTGTGATTGCTGATGGACAGGTGTATGGTCTCCGAGATCAGTGAAGCCATTGACAGTCAGGGTACGTCGATTGAAGCTAAGCTTTTCAGTAAGCTTCATTTCATCGATCAAAAGTGTACCTACATGATTATTTAATATGTAATTCCAATCCCACATTTAAACTACTTTCAATCCTCTCATCTATTGTAATACTGCATGAACATTTTTCAGCGTACCTCTCCTTTCTTCTGGTTTTAACGATACTGACTTTTTTTCAGAAGGTCGAACGTTGCTTGCTGGAAGCCGTAACAACCATTCATTCGCCTAATATATTTATTCAGGGTGTCAGCACAGGGCAGAGCTAAGATTTGATGGGATCGAAGATGCTCATACAATTTGCGACTCTTGATTCTCAACAACAAGCATTCATACACCCAACTTATTTCACAGCGTCTGCCACTGGAACTCTTCACTTTTGAAGCAGCGAAGCAAGCCTTTACGGCTTGTTGGTGGGGCTCAGGCAAAGAACGAATTGCACTCTCTACAGCATCTTCAGCAGCTGCAGCGCACTTCTGTTTGGCCGATTCCATCTCTGCCTTCAAGTTCAATACTTTCCTTTGCAGCCTCAGGTTTTTGCGTTTAACGCACTTAACGACGCCTTTGGTTCGTTCGTGCTTTTTTTTAAATACATCTAAAACTTTTCGACGTAACTTATCTGAACAACTTTTTCTGTATTTTTGGCAGTGATTGCATCGAGACACCCGTGAGGCTTTTGCACCGAGAGATTCATTCGGCAAGTATGATGTGCACAATTCTGACCTAAGCACGAAATGTATTACAGCAAATAAAGCTACTTCGACAAGCAGGTAACAAATTCAAACGACACGCACCTCATCTTCTGACCCTTAATTTGCACTCCTGGACACGATTTCAGTTCATCTAATAGCTGAAGTGCCTTCACCAAATCTTGGCGGTTACATACATTTTTACAGATATTGTCAGTAATAATTTGCCGATCATAATGTATAATCTATAGGAATGTGATACAAGAATGTAAGTATAAAAATTCGCATGTATCATTATTGATGGCAGTACTGTCAGATAGTATACAGGATGTCCAGCGATGCCAGACTTGAAAATTCCCGTTAAAATGTTGGACTCGCTAGACACCCTGAAAAGCGGCAACAAAAGTGGTTCTTACTTTCAAAGTTAAACTTTCGGTCACGACTAGTTTTTTTTTATCAATACTGTAATTGAGCGGGTTCCATTTCAGAAAAATGATTTCTCTAGCTTCGGGTAAAAAAGTTGAACTCCACGTACTATTAGGCATGCTAATAGTTTTTATTTCATTGACAAATTTATGAAAATCCAACGGCTCATTATTTTGTTGTTTATCTGAAATTTTCTCTAATTCTAGTGATTGATCAATCGGTAAAGGCGTGAAAACCGATGGAACTGCTCCAATCTTGAGTCTAGGCCTGTGTCGTTCGGTTCGACAAATGGTGCCATCGGGCATTGCAGTTTCGTCAAACCGAACCACTTCCTCGTCCAAAAAGTGGCTCTCGCAAACGTAGGACTCCAAATTAAGTATGTTGCCCATGTGCGTCTGAACAGCGCTTTTCCATTTTTGGAAGAGTTGTTCGTTATTCTAGGTGAATAAGAACTTATTTTGTACCGTATGATGTACTATATGTTATTAAAATTTGCAAATCATTTAGTGCCCGCTTGTTTATCCATTTATTTACCTTTACATATGTGACAAGACCAATACCAGAATATACCAATGTATAGTATTTAAATGTAAATGTATGGATGTAAATGTACTATATGTATAGTACTATCACAATTGTTCAATAAACAATTATTACGAAACACTTGTTTAATAATGAAGTGCCTAGCTCATTTATCTATCCATTTACCCGGGAAAAAATTTTTTATATGATTATATAAAATTATATATAAATGACTATATAAAATTAGATATGAGTTTTGGCGGTATATAGTTTTATATAATTTTATATAGTTTTATATAGTTTTATATAGTTTTATATACTTGTATCGGCCTGGGGAAAAAAAAAAAAAAATTGGTCCCGACCGGGGATCGATCCGTGAATCATTCGCTCGCCAACTTGGCACGCTACCGACTCACCTACGATCTATATTTGAAAACATATGCTCAAATGAATATGAAATATACAAATTTCATACATTCAAATTCTCAGCAGACAAAATTTTACATCTGACGTGTACATATAATTATATATATTTTCATAAAATTATATATGATTATATATATTTTTTCGTCATAGTAGGCGTAAAGTACGCATTTTTGGTCTTGTTTTGCGAGCGTAAAGTTCGACTTTACGCCCGGTGTTTGTAAACGAAAACTATCCCTACGCGCGACGCCCATTCGGCGTCGCGCATAGGAATAGTTTTTATTTACACACACTGGGCGTAGAGTCGAACTTGACGCTTGCAAAACAAAGCCAAAAATGCGTTTTTGTAACACATGCACGATTTTTGCGTTTTTTTTACCTAATAATAGGGCTAAGAGTAGCCGTTTATTGACCGGCGGGCAAAAAAAAGTTCGTAGCGGGCAAAAAAAGTCAGTAGCGGGCGAAAAAAGTCGAACTTTTTGCGCCCGCTACCAACTTTTAGCGGGCAAAAAAATATTTATTTATTTATTTATTTATTTTTATTTTTTTTTTTTTTCGCAAAATCGTGCATGTGTCACAAAAAATATGGTGTGCACCACGGGCGAGGGCTTTTTTGCCCTCGTGTGTTTGCATTACTCGTCTCCGGCTCGCGATACGCACTCGCCTTCGGCTCATGCTTGCTCGCCTCGACTCGTACTGCAAACTCCACACGCGGGCGAAAAAGGCCCACTTCTCGCCCTTGGTGCACAATATACTATTTTACTTTACGCCACCATGACGAAAAATAATGTTCGCACCGTGGGCGTACAACTTCACGACCTTGGGATGATCGCGCGACCCTCGGGCCGGCTACGCCGGCCCTCTGGCGCGTTCGATCACCCGCGCGCGTAAAGTTGTACTTTACGCCCATGGTACGAAAATAACTATTATAAACTTATATATGATTATATATATTTTTATAAAATTATATAAAACTACGTATAATTTTATACAACAATATAAAATATGCAATCACTATTGAATAAAATTATACATAATTATATCGATGGCCTAATGCCAAACGGGGGTAAGCGGCAAAAAAAAATCCGTTTTTATAGTGGCAAAATCTTTTTCATGCAATGGAGAATCTTTTGGCCATATCCGCAAAAAAAAATATTTTTTTGTCGCTTACGCCCCTATGGAATTAGTCCATCGATATATAAATTTATATACATAATTATATATAAATTTATATATTTATGTATAAATTTATACAATTATATATGATTATATATGATCATTAGAGGTGTGCGGGTACCCGATTTAGTCGGGTATCCGAGTCGGATAGTGGCGTTGAGCGAATATCGGTCGGGTATTGCTGTTCCCGAATCAAAGTTGGGTACCCGGTTTAACTCGGGTAAAGTCGGGCTTTTGGGTACCCGAGATAAGACCGGATACCCGGTTTAACTCGGGTCTTCGAGTTAAGGCTGGGTCCCCGGTTTAACTCGGGTAAACTCGGGCTTATTGTTATTATTATTCTTAAAAAGTTCTTGTCTTTACTGTGTAGTTTTCATCATAAGATTTGGTAACTTTAACTACTTTTGATGGTGAATGTAACCATCTAGATTGTAAATCGTACGATCGCTCGATTTTAGGATCTATCATCTTATATTGTATTGAATATAATATTTAAATTATTATATTTATCATCTTAACTTTTACAAATTTAATTACCATCTAAGATAGTAGGATCTACAAAACAAGTCTTGTTAGCGCTAATATAAAATTCTCTCCGTGCAAGAACAACGATACCGAACCGATATTCGCTCGACGCCACTATACAAACACTTCGATAAAATATCGGATTTACTCAAATATAAGCTCGGGTACCCGAAAACCCGACTTCACCCGAGTTAAACTGGGTACCCGGTTATGACTCGGTTACCCGAAAACCTGACTTTACCCGAGTTAAACCGGGTACCCGGTCTTGACTCGGGTACCCGAAAACCCGGGTACCCGCTCAGGTTTCGCCCTCGGGTACCCGAACCGACCCGACCCGACAAGATAGACTACCCGCACACCCCTAATGATCATATAAAAATTTTTTTTCCCGGGTATTCACTCAATACAGATGGGACAGGACCAATAGGATATGACAATAATAGGCAGGAGGATGAGAACTCAAGTCAATTGTAATGGGAATTTATTCAGTAAACTTAAAACATAATTGTACATATAACGATGTACAGAAATGAGCTAAAGGTCACGGAAATGACTCAAGCACACTACTTTTTCTATAAATGCGTTTTCTATATAGAAACTTTAATATAATATTTTTCAAAATATTATTTTTAAGCTCACCTTAGGAACCGCGAACAAACTCTTATTCCGGATAGCTCTTCGTTTATTACCTTTTCGGGTTGATAAGTACCCAACATTGCAGCCAGGAATCGAACAACTCATCTTTGTAATTATTCATACAATAATAAAGTTGGTTGAATACGGAAATTTGAAATTTATAATATTTTCTGTTATAACCGTTATAACTCAGCTGAATTTTAAATAACAGTTTAAGTTCGCGGTTCCCATGACGATCTGAGCTTGTAAGTAGTTTCACTAGAGGCGCAGCGAACTTTAGGCTATATGTAGCTATAGATATACAGCGCAGAAAACGGGGACGTTTTTCAGTGGTGGGGAGGACTCAGCTCGTTCTTCTAACATCTAGACTCCATACCCCTGCCCTTTTCCCCCTCGCTGCCCCGCTCTCTATATTCTTTACACCCTTTTCCCTCACCCTACTCACCGAATCCCCCGCCACTTTCCTCTGCTCCTGACAACTATTGCAAAAACTCAAGCACTCCTCCTACACACATCTGTCACCTTTCACACCGGAAACGGAAGTCCTCACATCAGAATTAGTCAAGTCCCCGATTGAAGAAATCTCACAATCCTGTGCCATTATATTAGATGACGATGCGACCGAGCTAATTGGAATATTATTGATCGTGATTTTAGTAGGATCCAGAAGAAGCAGGGCAGGGTTATCGTTTGAAAGATTAATGCTGTAAAAGATACTTCTGGAATGTATCTAGATACAGATTCAGATACGTTACAGTGAAATGTATCTAGATACAGATTCAGATACAAGGATACTCAACGTATCTAAATATAGATACAGATACTTTCAAGACTATCTAGATATTTTTTCAGATACTTTCTAAAATAAAATGAGATCACATAATTATAGGCACAAGTTTGGATCTCAATCAGCTTTATTTTTCAATACGAAATTGAAACGAAACAAAATTAAGAATTCCACATTACAAAATTCAAGTAACAGAGCGACAGACTATTGACTACACAGTAGGGCTTGAGCGCAAGAATAATTTTTTTCAAGAAAAGTAAAGTTTCGAACAAATCATCACTTAGAGCATTGCGTTTGGCCATGACGTGTACAAGACTACAAGAGTCATTCAATGATTCAATCTTTCTTCACATTTCCTGAAGTATCTTCAGGAGTATCTTTAGCAAGATATAAAGATACTAAAAATATCTAGATACAGATAAAGATATAAAAAAAAACATGGTATCTAGATACATTTTTTAGATACAAAATGAATCTAGATACTGTATCTTAGATGCTTGTATCTAGATACCTCCAGTTTTGTTAAAATCACAATAATACCAATAACATCAATTACAGCTGAATACATGCATGTTATTTCTATGAATGAATAAACAAAAGTATTTTCAAGTTCAGAAGTATTATAAAAGAGAAGTGTTTAATATTGACGTGAATATTCTCTCTATCGTATCGAAAGTTAATAAAATAATAATTTACTTACTTGTTTAATATAAAAATCAACAAAACCAGGAATTATTTCACACCAGTAGTGGAGACAGCACTAATTGACGCCATGGAGCTACATAATGTATATGGAGGTTAGAATTTGCGAGCCCTAGCGTCGTGAATAGCAGTCAGACATATATAATACATATCCTTCTGAAATAATGAATATAATATCGAGGGCTAAGGACCAGAAGGGCGTAAACCCACATTTTTTCGACTTTGTTGAATTTGCTTCCACAAGGTCGTATATCTGAAAATTTAACACGTTAGCCCTTCTGGCAGCATCCGCAGTTTTTTGTGGGTTACGCCCTTCTAATCCTCAGCCTTTGATATTGCGATGAAGTTGATACTTTATGGCGAGTTACAGAATCTTGTATCCGTCCGTGGTACCTGGCGGGCCATAATTTTCGTCTCTCGTACTTACCTACGAAGGCCCGCCAAGTACCACTACCTCCAAATTTTTTTATTTTTTTTTTTTGCGAGTGAACGAGCACAAGGCTCTTCAATTTTCTGTTGTAAACTTATGCTATACAGAAGACATGTACTTGGCAACTGTATGTGATTTCAATACTTTAGTACGTGAACATTTTTCTTTTTATTCTTTCGTTTCGAGTAGAGACCACATTATTGCATTTGGCGGAAGGTTTTTGCACCATAGGTGCTTTTGTTGTTGATTTCACTACTTTTTGTACAATTTTGTATTTTATACACGTATGTTTACATATATATAGTTTTTTTTTTTTTTTTTTTTTTTTTTGCAGCCGTAACATGTGTGTTTTTTTTTTCATTAAGTTCTACGAATTGTTTCCTTATAATCCGTTATAATAACTCTACATGCCTGCAACGTGTAACCCTGCGCGCAACCCTCCTCTTTTATCTATATTGTGACGTGGATTTTTATTAGTCCTCGGAATAGACCGGATAGCTAGGCTCCAAGAACCATCCACTCGACAATTGGCCAACGAAAAATTAATAATAAAACCAAATGTTGGGCGCCAGGCGTATAACCGCCACTTTCTGAAAATCTAAAAAAAAATACGAACTACAGATACTTGAGCGCCGGCTAGCGTCAGTACCGCGGAGAGGGGTCGGGATTTTGAAAGATTAGCAGGGCGTTGATTAACGACTCGATGTATTTGAATTTAATAAAGAAAATAAAATTTATTCAAGTAAAATAGAAAAATAGGAAAAAAAATAGAAATTAACAAATCGTGTACCCGGAGGTACTTCCTCTCGGGTATAAAACGGCTACAGGTCGTGTAAAGGCGACCTGGCCACGCTTGACGAGTTTTACAATAATAATTAATTAACAGCTTCCACGTTGGACAGCAATAACAAGGAAAAAATATAGCAAAATTAAATAACTTGACAAATTAGGTCTTCGTAGGACAATAAACTAGCTAAAACACTAGATACTTTCCACGAGGAATATTAACCATCTTAAAACTAACGACGAATGAGCCTAAGGCTCGCAATAATAACAAAATAACAAAATAACAAAATAAGGAGGCTCGCGATCTAAGCAAATTTACAATAATAATGAATCGCCTAAGTGATCGTTAGTCGTTTTGGTGTGACTAGCTCGCCTCCGAGAGGCAAAGCCTCCCGTTAAAGAAAACTCTCCAAAGAGTTATTATTTCCAAAATCTACTAACACTAATTTAACCTAACTCTGCCATCGTAGGCGGAACAAAACTCAAAATAAGATAACGATCTGAATCTCCTCACGCGAAAGAGAGCGCGACAGTGACGTACTACGACTATCTTTCTCGCACTCAGGTGCGGAACCTACGGTTCTACAGAATTACTAATACGCAACACAAAACTCGAAAAATCTTATGCAAAACTGAAACGCAAAACTCTATTATGATGTGAGACACTGGTGGCGGCCTACCGACTCGAAGGTCGTCTTAATTTGATTCCAAAGATATTAATTAGCCTCGTGGCTCGGACAAGGCAAAATGGCTGATGGCCGTTTGCCGAATTCAAATTACTTTGAGTCAAATTGGCTAACGCTTACCGTTTTCCAGCCAGAATGCAAGGCCTCGTGGCGTCTCGACGACGAGCCCTCAGGTGCACTAACTCGAACTCAAAAACTCAAAGCTCGTAACAAAAAGTCCCTCGAAGGGAGTACTACAAAAATACAATTAGAGCGAGCACTAGAGCTCCGCGCTCTACCTGCTAAGCAGGCCTACGGCAGAGTGATCTTTCACCGCCGGGTGCCGATAGTTCGCACCCTGGTCATACGTTCGCCTAATAATTTGAGTATTGACCACTAGATCGCCTCGCGTGAGGTCGTAGATCTTGGCTTAGCGCTAAATTCGAAGTTCACCACGGTGTTAGAAGCTCGCTAAATCGGAGGATCACGGGCTGCAGGTTCTTCTTAGTGGCGGGAATCTCTTCCACCACCGATATCCCACGCTGTAGAATGCCCTTGGCACTCCCCCGTGTCCTCTCTCTCGATGGTGGAGGTAGCCCTGCAGTGGCTAGCCTCCTGAGCTTTTTGGTGGCGTTCGTCGAAAAGGATCCAATGCAGTTCTCAGTTTCTTAGTCGTCGTACAGGCCTCGTACTCGTAAATATCGGCCATGTCTCCCACATGATAGAGAAAAGGTAGAAAAAGAACAAAAGAATAAGAAATAGATTCGATAGTCTTAGATCGGTCACGGTCGCCTCTCGGAGAGTTCATAGCCTCGGGGCTAACCTAACGCATTCATGCTTCTTTCATGCATCCACCCTACGTAACTAGGGTCGTCTAAGGGTTCGGGAGTCACTTGTAACACGCGTTGCAAAATGCAATGTTACAATATATATATATATTCGCGTAACCACATGAATAAATAAAATACACATATATATATATATTAGGGTGGTCCTTATTTAGGGCTTGGACGAATTTTTCATCAGACGCCCCCCAAATCGACTCCAAATAATTCAAAAACAATACCCTAATTTTTTCAGATTTTTATCTAGACTCTAACCCCTCCCACCGAGAGGGTGGATTTCCCCATTTGAAATACATGTGTTTTGGCCATATTCTTAGGATATATTTTATTCTGAAAGTAAAAACTTTTAGAAAAATCTGTAACTGCGAGATTTTAGTGTTCATTGGTGCTACTATTTGAGAAAAAATTCACATTATCATACGGGTCAATCTAGACGAATTGCACACCCTTTAATCTGCTCTTTTTTCTCAAATGAAGGGCGTGCAATTCGTCCAGATTGACCCGTATGATAATGTGAATTTTTTCTCAAATAGTAGCTCCAATGAACACTAAAATCTCGCAGTTACAGATTTTTCTAAAAGTTTTTACTTATAGAATAAAATATATCCTGAGAATATGGCCAAACACGTGTATTTCAAACGGGGAAATCCACCCTCTCGGTGGGAGGGGTTAGAGTCTAGATAAAAATCTGAAAAAATTGGGGTATTGTTTTTGAATTATTTGGAGTCGATTTGGGGGGCGTCTGATAAAAAATTCGTCCGAGCCCTAAATAAGGACCACCCTAATATATATATATATATATATGTTCACTTCTTGTTTCGCGTAACCACATGAATAAATAAAATACACACATATATATATATATATATATATGTGTGTATTTTATTTATTCATGTGGTTACGCGAAACAAGAAGTGAACACGAAAATAGTGAAAAACGAAAAAAAACAAGTCGAGCTCTAACAACGGCGCTGATGAAAAGCGCGCTTCCTATTGTCCACAGATTCATGGTTATTCAAATATTAAAATAAATAGTTAAAAATATACAGGGCGATTCACTTTGCGCCCACCACCTGCAAAGTTTTCGTCCTCCATGTCCACCGCACCGTAGTTTCCGTTCTCTAGATCGACCGCTACGTAGTTTCTGTCCTTCAGGACCACCGCTATGTAGTTTACGTCCTCCACGTCCACCGCTGCGTAGTTAAGAACGTCGTGTGTACAACATCAATTGTTCATCAATAATTACTTACAATCGGTCGACCTGGAGGACGGAAACTACGGTGCGGTAGACATGGAGGACGGAAACCACGTAGCGGTGGACCTGGAGGATGAAAACTACGTAGCGGTGGACCTAGAGAACGGAAACTACGTAGCGGTGGACCTGGAGGACAGAAACTACGTAGCGGTCGACCTAGAAAACGGAAACTACGTAGCAGTCGACCTAGAGAGCGGAAACTACGTAGCGGTGGACCTGGAGGACGAAAACTACGTAACGGTCGACCTGGAGGACGAAAACTATGTAGCGGTGGTCCTAGAGGACAGAAACTACGTAGCGGTCGACCTAGAGAACAGAAACTACGGTGCGGTCGACCTAGTGGACGAAAGCGACGTAGCGGTGGTCCTGCGGTCACAAATAACGAAAGCGTATGATGTATGAAGACAACTCGCAGCGACAATGCCGTTAACACTCAGAATTTTTTTAAATATCATAAGAGCGCCATCTTGCAACTGATGTCACTGCTGTCTAGTGGTGGCCATTCTTTCCTCATTTTCATCCACATAGCTTTAGTGAACTGTCAGATCTGGCTGAAGGAGGTAAAACGACGAAAAAATTTTCAGACGAAACGGTACTCGGAAACTTGAAATAATCGTACCTCAGCTTTCCGTGCACTGATTCAATTGAAGTTAGACTCAAATGAAAGCTCTTGGTACCAACATTCTAGGATAAATATTCAAATCCCCTCGATATCGCGAGAAGAAAGAAATTAGGAAATACTGTTTCCCCATCATGCCGTTTAGCTGCCGTTCGGGTATATAGACTCGGTCGAGTCTTGCGCTTTTTTTATTATTGCTCTTGGCGCGAGACTCTACCGAGTCTCTTGATGTGAAATTTAAATTGTAAATAAAATATATGCAATATGTTGATTTGTCCAGTGGGATCTCGCGATCCTGAGTCACAGCAGCATAGTATTCCAGAAATTGATGATACAACATCGTCAGATTCAATCCAGGATTGAGAAAATAATTCAAGGTAGTCGATTCTCTGGAATAATGCGATTTTTGATGTGGTATAGATTCACAATGAACTCCAATCAAGTCTTTTATTTCCTGAGATAACTTAACAGCATGACTGTCCCAAGATAACAATCGTGCGACGCACTGAACCATCATAACGTGCGGCTCACGTCGCACAGTGCAAGAAAATGAAAAAAAAGTGGAAATAATTATTTTGTGCAATGAAATGCGAGATTTTGTTATAGTTCACAAATATAGTTTATTAACTAAGTAATTGAATACATATAACCCACTTATCATGTACAGGGTGTCCCATTTTAAATCATCCACTCGATCATCTCCTCTGGATAGCATTGAAAGTGAAAACTTTTCAGATGGAAGTTGTTCGGTTCGGAGAGGGACATCTGATGCTGACCTCCATTTTGACCTTGACCTTCACCTTCAAGGTCATATAAGGGTCAACTTTATTTTTTCAAATAGAAACCCCCATTTCTGACTCCAGAAATGAAAAGAGCGGAAAATTTTACGTTCAAACATGCTAGGGGTTTCCATTTTGTTTTTAAATGAAGTTGAGCCTCAGTTAACCTCAGATGTCCCTCTCCGAACCAAACAACTTTCATCCGAAAAGTTTCCAGTTTCAATGCTTTCCAGAGGAGATAATCGAGTGGATGAGTATGAATAAAAATGGGAAAAACATTGGAAAAGGACAAGATTACAAGATCGTGGAAAAGACATGATTACAAGATCGTGGAAAAATTTATGAAAAATGACGAAAAATGACAGGTTAATTCTCAGATTTACTACTATCAGTGAATAATTATTACATTATCGGCCATAACACTCCTAAAAAACCATCATATTCCATGAATATAGTGATCAAACTTAAGAATATACTTCGTAACTCATTTGCCATGTCACAGTTTTCGAATTATTGTTTTACAGCACTTGATACACGCCCACTATCTACAACCACTCTAGCTCAATCGATAACCGCGGCTACGCTTACAACGTTGTCGACCGTCCACTGTGCGAAAACCGGGTACTTCGATTTGTGTACCAAAAACTACAGAGTGTTATAGTGAATACAAAATACATAAAACTTCCATTTGAAAAAAAATTCTGAAAGCACTTATTTCCACCTTTTCTTAATTTTCTCCCACTGTGCGCCGTGCGGGCGAGAACGGGCCATTTTTGCTAGCACGAAGTGACGCCAACACATGTGCGAGCGTAATGAGTCGCATCAAGCCATCACGCGTGCATACAATCACGTGTGTCGCTGTTGTGCGCGGCACCGCGTGCGGGCACCATGATATCAGGCCCGGATTAAGTAGTTGCGATACCTAAGGCTACTCTGCAAAAAGGCCGAATGTATCTAATACAATAGATGAAATTCAAAAAGCGGTGACGGAAAAATAAACCAAATTCAGGCAGCTCTTTATAGACTAAAATTGAAAGTTCGCAGTATAATTCATGAAAAATTACTATATCTCATTTTGAAAAATTGAATTTTGAAAATTAAAGGGCCCAAAATTTCGAGGGCCCAAGGCTATATAGCCTTATTAGCCTTATGACTAATCCGAACCTGCATGATGTCAGTGTGCAATCATTCGATTTGAGATGATCAATATCATTTTCATCATAAAACCGTTCGTAAGATTTACTCGATGTTTCAGAATTCGTGACAAATATTTTCCAAGATCAAACCTAATTGTCAAGATTAGGAGCAAAATTTGTTGAACCTTTTTTGCGAAATAATGTTTTTCATTCACTTTTTCTCGTATTTTTTTTTTTTTTTTTTTTTTTTCATTTGTCACTCCCGCAAAATGCTGAGCGACGCTTTTTTTTTTTTTAATATTCGAAACATTCGTTTGATATGATATAAAAAGTGCTGCGGGATTATTTATTTGATACATTAAAAAAAAAAAAAAAAAAAAAAAAAAAACAGTGGCAGAACAAGACTCTGTAAAACTGATAGATGAACAATAAATTGCAAATACAATTATTCCTGAAAATCAAATTTCATTACACAAAAAAGTGGCTACAAAAGCCTCCGTTTCGATAATGGGTAGTCGCAATATGTGTATTATTTGAATTTCCACGGCGAATTGTTGCTATAACCATATCTTGAGAGTTCAATTTGTACTTGGGCAATTCCACCTCAAATCGGCCAATTTTGGGTGCTTTTTGACCTCGTATTTTTTGAATCGACTCAAACTTTTTTTACGTGAAATCTACGTCAAAAAAGTAGACCCGTATTTTTTCGTTGGTCCAAAAAGTTTTTTTACGCTAGTTATGAATTATCGAATTTTACTGTGAAAGTATAGCGCGAGGGCGGCTTTGAAAAAAAAAAGTGAAAAAAAAACGAAAAAAAAAAAATTGAATAAAAATTAAAAAATACCATGCTAATTTGAAAAAACCTCTAAATATTTTTTTTATGCTCTTCGATTTAATGAGAATTTTTTTCCGAATTTGGCACCGAGTTTTCAGGCGGGAGACGAAAAGAAAAAATGCAAGTTGAAAATGAACCATCCTAATGGATAATTAAATATATTACCGGTTATCACGAAATTATTAACTGAAGGTTTTTGACCATTGTTTGTAATCACGGTGTAAAAATAAGAGGTGGATCCACTGGCCCTAATCGCTGTGATTATTATGCGGCAGTACGGCGAAAATCCGCCAGGGGCCTCATGCGTCGGAAAGGGTGGGTAAACACGGAGGTAAACACGGTGTAAACAATAATGGCGTCGATCTAGCAGACAGTATTCACGGTATCCACAAAAGTTTGACGTTTGACGTGTGAAAAAAAAATCTGCTGCCGAAGATGACAAGTGCACGTTATTATTCACGTGGTGATGCATCTAAAAATATGTTACGCCACGAAAAGAAAATAATTATACGATGAATTCATGTGACTATCGCGATAATGTATTACTGAAAATCAAATAAACCGATGAGCTTTCGCAGCAAAAAAAAAGGTGACCACACCTAATAAACCACGAAAAGGATGCACATTAATAAATGTGTGGGATAATAACAAAGTAATTACTCATAATACAAATACTGTCTGCTAGATCGACGCCATTATTGTTTACACCGTGTTTACCCCACGGGTTTACCCACCCTTTCCGACGCATGAGGCCCCTGGCGGATTTTCGCCGTACTGCCGCATAATAATCATAGAGCTCTACACGGGGAGTATACGGCAGTTGACCCACCTCTTATTCTTACACCGTGTTTGTAACCAGTTCAGACAATACATAATTTTTCCTATAAAATCGGTCTTTCGTTCTATTCCGTGCTACTCGAAAATATCAGTTAAGAATCTACCTCCAAACTGAGTGCATAATACAATCACGTGATGACTGCACTGTGCCGAACACATATGCAGATCACGACGTGAATGTCATATGCGTCGCATATGAGGACGCATATGTCTGGTGCAGTGAGCTCATGGCGTGAGGGTTGGGCATCACAACGTGAGCGCACACTGTGCGCACTGTGCACGCATTTTGCTATCTGGGTCGTGCTTTCCCCTACCATCTTCAAAACTGTGATTACCTAATTTTTTTTTCTGGACGTTTGCCAATCTCTTTTCTCCCAAATTCAGAACACTACAGACAAATTTCTTACAAACACGAATATTGTCTTCATCGGTAGGAAAAAAATAATTTCTAAATCGCTGACGTTCAACACCTCCTATTTTTTTCGGATCTTTGCATTTCACTATCCTGCTGAGGAAAACATTTTACGTGTAGTAATCCTGCAAGCCCCAAAAACTTTCGAAGACATTTTCTTGTTATTTGAACGCACATTTGTTGAAGTAATTCTGTATACAACACGATTCAGCGTGTTTGAAAATTTTTCTTGAGATAACCTTTTGTGAAGCTGAATATATCTATCTCCCTGCAATAAGATAAAACAACAACCAATACTTTAGATACTAAAAAATGAAAATTGAAGAATTTACCATCGTTTAAAACATTTTCATTCCGATGTTTTCGAATCTGTATTTCTCCGCGATTCATTATTACATTTTTGGGTTTTTGTGACGTTTTATGTCAATTTTTGTCCACATTCTTCTTCCTACTCTTTTTACTAACTCTTGTGATCACTATTGCTCTTATTCTTGTTAATTACACATTTTTTAAAGATTAATTTCTTATTATTTTACCTTATTTCTGCTGATTTTACGAATATTTCGTTTCCAAAGTTCCTCACTTTTTCTCCGCTTCCTACCTTTAGTAGGATGTAATCGATTTTCCATTTTATAATTAAACAAGATCACTTCGTTTTTATATAAGTACTATATGTATCTTTTATGCATACTAATAGAAAATTGAACAAAATTCTCTACTTCGAACCAAACGAGATTAACCGTTGCATTAATAATAAAAAAATAAAAATAAAAAAAAAAAAAATTGAAATCTTTGCTCTATAATAAAAAGAAAAAAGAACAATAAGCTATGATTTTGTTTATCTATCCGAGTTTCGATTACCTTTTATCTTTCGCGAACTGCGAGTCGCTGCTCATATACTCCCGCTGTGACCTACGCGCGCGGCAGCCGGGCAGTGGTAGAATAAAACATCAACAATTTCTAAACCATTCATTCGATTGAAGTGAGATTTTCCGGAAAACTTATTTGTACCTTAATGAACAACTTTCTCACTGAAAGTTGCTGGTCGCTCGAAATTCATTCGACTTCCGAGGCGCTTGAAGATATTCGTAACTGTTTTTCGCAATGTCTTGTGAAATAATTAATAACTGTCCTGTTAACTAATTTGGAGTTTCGTGACCCGTGTGGTTAAATGAGGAAATAATTCGTCGGAGAGGGTCATATTTTGTTTATAAATGAAATTCATTCATAACCGTTAACAGCAATATTAACTTTTTTTCTTTTTCAGTTAATACTGAAACACTATAATATATGATTCCTGAAACGTTCGTTCGAAAATTCAAAAAATTGGGTAATTTAGTGCGAGATGAAGTGAAAAAAGGCGGGAATTTTTCACCCCTCAAAAATAGTATATTTCGTATCAAGGGCGTAAAATTATATACTCGCGTGTGATTGCCGTGCACGAGGGTCGGCGAAGCCGGCCCGAGTGATTACGGCATCACACGAGGGTATAAAGTTTTACGTCCGTGTTGCGAACGATATTTTTCGATGCAGTTGGCGTAAAATTCGATTTTATCTGAGCAGAACAAGTTGTAAAATCGGATTTCACGCCCACTCCAACGAAAACGCATTTTTTGTAGATATTTCCGGAACGATGAAAGCTACAACTTTTTTGAAACAGAAAAAAAGATGCGGAATCAAATTTTCTACGGGAATGCATGTTTGAAAATTCAAAATTCGTGATTTCATTTTTAACTGCTCAGGGGCTAACGCTGCGAAGCCAGAAATTAGTACATTTCAGTACGAGTGCGGAAAGGCTTTTTTCACGGAAGGAGAGGTTGACGGCACGAGCCGAAGGCGAGTGCTGTCACGAGGTTCGTCAAAAAGCCTTTACGTACAAGTAACGATTATTATTTTTCATCATGAAAGCTGAGAAATCGCGACGAATTTGCAATTGTGAGGTTAGAATGGTGAAAAAGTTATATCCCCTTATTACATCCATCCCCTCAATTGTGATCACCGGTCGAAAGTATCGACTAGCTCCACAGACATTGAAATTGTGTACCCATCATAAAAATATTCAGATATTTCGGAAGCTTCCGTGAAAATTAAATATCGACGTTGTATGTATTTTTTTGTAACACATGCATGATTTCTGCGTTTTTTTGACCTGAAAATAGGGCCAAAAGTAGCCGTTTATTGACCGCTTGAAAAGAGCGGGCAATAATCAATCCATTATTGCCCGCTTCTTCAATAATATCTATATATACATATATATATATATATATATCTAGATGAATCCAAATGAAACCATTTGAATCTAATGAAACCATTATTGCCCGCTTCTTCAATAATATCTATGGGGAATTCCACGTCAGAATAGCAAACCAAGACCCTCACTATTTTAGATTGACTTAATTATCATATATGATGCTTGTTAGGGTTCAAAATGATTAAATTATTTTTTTTCAATTTTGTATTATTTATCATTCTTTCACAATAAGGCAAAAACAAATTTCCCAATGGGACCCTATTTAAAATTACCAAAAAAATCATACGCACTCTGTGATGACCTAGAAACATTCTCACACAAAGATCAAAGTGGAACTACGATCAACGACCGAGACCAAAAATTAATTGTTCAAAATTAAAAAAATCACAAAATCATCCGAATTATTCCTTTTAATAATTAATTATTTGTCGCGGTCGTTGATCGTAGTTCCACTTTGATCTTTGTGTGAAAATGTTTCTAGGTCATCACAGAGTGCGTATGATTTTTTTGGTAATTTTAAATCGGGTCCCATTGGGAAATTTGTTTTTGCCTTATTGTGAAAGAATGATAAATGATAAAAAATTGAAAAAAATAATTTAATCATTTTGAACCCTAACAAGCATCACATATGATAATTAAGTCAATCTAAAATAGTGAGGGTTTTGGTTTGCTGTTCTGACGTGGAATTCCCCCTATATAAATATATATACAGGGTGTAAATCTTAACTCTGTACATACTTATAGGGTGTGTGGGGACTGCCAATACAAGCATTTTGAGGTATGACACCCATGGTCGGAAACTCATCCTAACCACTATGGAGGGCTTTGAAGGATATGGTACCGCACGCTTGATCGTAGTGTAATGGAATCAGATGTGATCACTTTCGACCCAACATTTTATTCAGCCGTAGACAACAGTGCATAAATGTTCTTGCGTGAAATCAACAAAACGATAAACTTTGCATTAAAAAAATAACAAAACAATTTTCGGTGCTTATGAACAGAATTTGAAGAAGTTATGGAAAACGAATTGGGGTTTTGCACACTTATGGGCTTTTCGTTTTCCATAACTTTTTCAAATTCTGTTTATAAGCACCGGAAATTGTTTTGTAATTTTTTTATTGCCAAATTTATCGTTTAGTTGATTTCACGCAAGAACATTTGTACTGTTGTCTACGGCTGAATAAAATGTTGGGTCGAAAATGATCACATCTGATCCATTACAATACGAAAAGCGCGCGGTACCAGAACCTTCAAAGCCCTCTACAGCCGTTAGGATGAGTTTCCGACCTTGGGTGTCATACCTCAAAATGCTTGTATTGGCAGCCCCTACACACCCTATAAGTATGTACAGAGTTAAGATTTACACACTGTATATTAGACCGGTTCAAAAAAATCGACTATTCTTTTTCTTTCAATTTTCGCATTGTAATACTTTCGGGGGGCTGAAAAAAGATGCCTGTTAAAAGCGGAGCTCTTAATACAGTCCGATCCCTCAATAAGGCTTTCCTCAATAAGCCCGCTTCCCCAGTTTCTCGCTCGCAGCGTTCCCCCACTCCGTCTATTAAGACATAGCGTAGCGAGGAAAGAGAGAGACGGAAAACAATTGATGCGACTAGCGAAGAAGGCAAAGTGGGGGAACCTCATTTCGTGGAAAAACACTTCCCCTTGGCGGCTTGGGAGGGCTTATTGAGGGATCCCACTGTATTAAGATTTAGAGGTCGCTCATCGCGGATTTTTATTTTCCATTTGAATAGCATAGGAAATTTTTTTTTTTTTTTTTATAATTTTGTAGCTCACAAACCAATGAACAAGTCCAAATGACTCAAACATATTTTCATAGGAAATTGAACACTCTACAAAAAGCTTTTCTTATCATTTTTTGATAAATTGGCTTCTTCCAAAGTTATTCAAGCTCAAATTTCAATTTATTGTTGCAATTCGAATACCGATCAATTGTGACACCTGAAATCCAGGAATGCGTTAACGCGATATAGCATCAGAGCAACAACTATGTCGCATGGCGAAATACATAACAATATGGGACACAGCACTGACCTCCTAAATAGTCATTAAAAGGAGGGCAGACGACGCGCTCATTGTCAGAACATCGCGACCAGAAGCAAGACGCATTATACAGAGATTAGTTGGATATTAGTAAAACCTTTTTGTAAAACATCATATATTATTAAAATTTGAATCACTTTTGTACGACTGAGTTCCAAATCTTCATTCGATCACGGACCCTTAAATAAATTGTAGTTGTATGACAGATCTCAGGATCCCAATTACAACATTATAGTTGCCCAATAAACCACAACGTATAAAAATAGGACGAATGTCCGCCCGAAAAACGTATATTTCACGTATACCCGTTTAATATACGTTTTTCAGGCGGACATTCGTCCTATTTTTATACGTTGTGGTTTATTGGGTGAGTAAACTATTTTTTTTTGTGATTTTTTTTCCACAATGATAGATACATTTTTTAGAGTGTTCAATCCCCTATCAAAATATGTAAGAGTCATTTGGATTTGTTCATTGGTTTGTGAGCTACGAAATTCTGAAGAAAAAAAAATAAAATTCCTATGCTATTTAAATGGAAAATAGAAATCCGCGATGAGCGACCTCTAAATCTTAATATTAAGAGCTCCGCTTTTAACAGGCATTCCCCCCCCCCCCCCCCCCCCAAAGTATTTCAAAATTTTTTTTAGCGCAACTATAAATGGTGCCGGTGAAGCTGAACTTTTTTACGAGTATCTCAATGTTGATTTTTTTAAATTTCGCATTTCAACGATAAAAATTCAAACTCAGCGGGAAATTCATGGTCAATAGCTGTGTTCGTCTTAGTTACACTTTTCTGACACTTTAACGCTCGCCTAATAGGACCTGATACATAAATAGCTATTATTAAACCAAAAAAGTTCAGCTTCACCGGCACCATTTATAGTTGCGCTAAAAAAAAAAAAAAGGCACCATCTTTTTTTTCTGTTTTTTTGGGGCCCATCTGGGGGGCGTGCCCGATTTGGACCATGTTAAGGGCCACCCTAATATATATATATATACTAGGGGGGCTTCGCCCCCCTGCGCGCTACGCGCGCCAACCCCCCATATTCTAATTTGTATCAGTTGTTTCTAAAATTCAAATAATCCGTGGATTTTATGTTCTTCGTATTCCTCGTTGTCCAGGTCGTTTGCCAAGTATTTATAGTAGTCCAGGTCCTCGGCTTCGTAGTTCTCGTTGTCCAGGTCGTTCAGTGAGTATATCTCGTAGTCCAGGTCCTGGGCTTCGTAGATCTCTTAGTCCAGGTCACTCGCTAAGTATTTCTTGTAGTCCAGGTCCTCGGCCTCGTAGTTCTCGTTGCCCAGGTCCTTCGTTTCGTATTCCTCGTTGTCCAAGTCTTTCGATAAGTATTTCCAGTGTCCAGGTCTTCGGCTTCGTAGTTCTCGTAGTCCAGGTCATTCACTGAGTATTTCTCGTAGTCCAGGTCCTTGGATTCGTATCTCTTGAAGTCGTGTGTAGAGACTATTAGGATATATCGCCGCCGCCGTGTCAGACATTTTATGCTCTCCTCGGCTATCCTCGGCTATCCACGGCTATCTTCGGTTATCCTCGGCTATCTTCGGCTATCCTCGGCTATCTTCGGCTATCCTCGGCCATCCTCGGCTATCCCCGGCTATCTTCGGCTATCCTCGGCTATCTTCGGCTATCCTCGGCTCTCTCTGGTTCTCTTCGGCTCTCCTCGGCTGCCTTGGCTCTGCTTCCCCCTTTCCCTTTCCTGGGCCCTCGGACCGAGGGAAGGACCGGGTTCAGCTCCCCTTGGCTCTCCTCGGCTGTCCTCGGCTATCTTCGGCTATTCAGGATAGTTTTCGATAGGGAAGCCGAATGGGCTGGGGGGAGGGGGCGAAAACAGCCGAGCGGGGTCGAGAAAGCCGAGGGCGAGGGGGGGGGGGGGGGGGGGGGGGGAGCCGAGCGGGGTCGAGGAGGCCCAGGGCAAGAGGTAGGGGGAGGGGGAGGGATAAACAAAAGCCGAGCGGAGCCGAGATCGCTGGGATACTGACAAAGGTTAGGTTAGATTACCTAACCTAAGCTAACCCAACCCGACCCAACCCAACGCACTCTATCCTGACCATGGCAACCTAACCCAACCTGACCTGACCTAACCTAACCTCACCTCAAAGGTCAGGTCAGGTAAGGTTAGGGGTCAGGTACGGTTAGGTTAGGTTAGGTTACCAGCGTAACCTACTTTATCCTGACCAAGGCAACCCAACCCAACCTGACACAACCTAACCCATCCTAACCTAACCTAGCCCACTCTATCCTGACCATGGCAACCTAACCCAACGTGACCTGACCTAACCTAGCCTAGTTAGGTTAGGTTACCTAACACCTCAAAGGTCAGGTCAGGTAAGGTTAGGTTAGGTTACCAACCTAACCTACTCTATCCTGATCAAGGCAACCCAACCTAACCTGACCTAACCCACTCTATCCTGATCATGGCAACCTAACCCAACCTGACCTGACCTAACCTAGCCGAGTTAGGTTAGGTTACCTAACACCTCAAAGGTCAGGTCAGGTTAGGTTAGGTTACAGACCTAACCTACTCTATCCTGACCAAGGCAACCTAACCTAACCTGACACGACCTAACCCATCCTAAGGGTTAGGGGGAGGGGAGGGGCGAAAAGAGCCGAGCGGGGTCGAAGAGGCCATGGAAAGGGGGGGTGGGGGGGGGGGGGTAGCGAGCGAGGTCGAGGAGGCCATGGAAAGTCTGACACGGCGGCGGCGGCGGCGGTGATATATCTTTATAATATAAAGAGATATATATGAGGAATTCCACGTCAGAACAGCGAACCAAAACCCTCACTATTTTAGATTGACTTAATTATCATGTATGATGCTTGTTAGGGTTCAAAATGATTAAATTATTTTTTCCAATTTTTTGTCATTTATCATTCTTTTACAATAAGGCAAAAACAAATTTTCCAATGGGACCCGATTTAAAATTACCAAAAAAATCATACGCACTCTGTGATGACCTAGAAACATTCTCCACGAAAGATCAAAGTGGAACTACGATCAACGACCGAGACGAAAAATTAATTTTTAGAAATTAAAAAAATCACAAAATCATCCGAATTATTCCTCTTAATAAATAATTATTTGTCGCGGTCGTTGATCGTAGTTCCACTTTGATCTTTGTGTGAGAATGTTTCTAGGTCATCACAGAGTGCGTATGATTTTTTTGGTAATTTTAAATCGGGTCCCATTGGAAAATTTGCTTTTGCCTTATTGTGAAAGAATGATAAATGATAAAAAATTGAAAAAAACAATTCAATCATTTTGAACCCTAACAAGTATCATATATGATAATTAAGTCAATCTAAAATAGTGAGGGTTTTGGTTTGCTGTTCTGACGTGGAATTCCCCATATATATATGTATATATATATATATAAGCTAGAAGACTTAAAATTTTTGACAAGAAAAATTTATCCGGCGTCCCGGGAATCGAACCCGAGCCTACTGGCTGCCAATCCGGGGGCTTATATCCACTAGACCACCTGGCCGCCTACAAATTTAATTTAATTTATTCAACTTTTCGTGAAGCAATGTCAACAAGGGCAGGATCGACGAGTAGGCGTAGAATGATTTAGGGTTATCCAGGATGCACCGCGAGAAGGTACAATCTACCATGCATCCCGTGTGTGTGTGAGCGTGTGTGTTTGTGTATGTGTGAAATTCCGCAAGAAGCCATTCAAAGTTGCATCAACATGCGAGAACGCTTGCAGGCAGTGATAAGAAATAAGGGTGGCAACACCCGATTTGGAACTTTAGATATCGTAAACAACACACACCCACCCACACACACACACACACACACACGCACACACACACACGGGATGCATGGTAGACTGTACCTTCTCGCGGTGCATCCTGGATAACCCCAAATCATTCTACGCCTACTCGTCGATCCTGCCCTTGTTGACATTGCTTCACGAAAAGTTGAATAACTCGGTGATAAAAATTCCGGCGACAAATTTCTAGAAACCATTTTGAAGAGGAGATTTCAGGCTACAAAATGGCTGTCGTGAAAGTTCTCTGTGATTTTTTTAACGCCCCGTAAAGAACTTTGAAAAACTTGTTTTTTCTGGCGTTTCGCAATCCGGCACTCAAACCTACGCCATGAGATCAAAAACGGCCGTAAGAAGAATTTTCAAAAACCATATTGAAGATGAAGTTTCAACCTTCAAAATGCGTCCCTGAATGATTTTTTTCGATAATTTTTCATTGAGTTACAGCATTTTGAAAATCGGCATTATTTCGCCAAGTGCCAGGTGCGCCGTTAATTTTGTTGCTGAGTGTATATTGACTTTTGAGTCTTTTGAGACTTTTGGTCTAGTGGGTATAAGCCCCCGGATTGGCAGCCAGTAGGCTCGGGTTCGATTCCCGGGACGCCGGATAAATTTTTTTCGTCAAAAATTTAAAGTCTTCTAGCTTAAAATCATTCTTCGGTTAATTACACCACCTTCTGTGGTATTGGTTATATTTAATTAAATATAACCAATAAAATAATAGGTATAAAAGACGCAAGTCTTACCTTACAAGTGTTAGTGAGCCCGTGTGCTCACTCACTAACTCAAAAGTCAATGTATGTGCTTAAACGACGAAATTGATAACGTATATATATATATATATATATACCCTAGGATACAATTAATAATTTCGTTCAAATTAGTTGTTCTCGATTGAACTCTTCGATTCTCATTAATTTCCAGTTATAGCTTAGGTTAAGTCGTTGATTGCATTAAGATATCATTTAAAACTAATTGATCGATTTTTGATAAATATTCCTAGCTTATTCACGTAGGTTTCATTCACTTTATTTATCATTTCCTTCAAATAAACGAACATAACCACATTTGTCTACCTTCCGCGATGTATTGACAGTCAGCCGGCTTGTATCAACAATGGCTGCCGAGTTGCATCGACCGCGCGCCAAAATCACCCTAGGGATTTTTTCAGCGCAACGAGTGGCTATCCCCCTAAAAATACGAAATATTATCTGCCTGGGCGGATGGACCATTCTCTTTCACCTGGTCCTCGCGGTATATATATATATACCTATATGCCGCTTTCAGGCATAAAAAACGCAGAAATCAATACATGCGTTACAAAAAATATGGTGTGTACCAAGGGCTAAGTAGGCTTTTTGACCTCGTGTGGTTGCAGTACTCGTCTTCGGCTCGCGGATGCACTCGTCTTCGACTTGTGCTCCCTCGCCTCCGACTAGTACTGCAAACACCACACTCGGTCTAAAAAAGCCCACTTTACGCCCTTGCTACACAATATACTATTAAATTAAGAACACCCGGGACAGAACCGAATAGAAGACTGATTTTCTCGAACTTTCCGTAACCGAATTCTAGCAAACCTACGAAAAAATTATTGTGAAACTCACGTTGGGTGCTGCCTGAGGGTATTGAGGATCCTCTATGACATCGTAGGACATTTCACTGCCTTCCAAGAGATGCGGTCCTCGTGGAAGAGATCCGTAGATCGTGAGCTTTCTATCTGGAAAAAATTAAACGAGCATGGTAGGACCTAATTAGAAAAGATGCCAAAAAGGAACCCCAAGAGACAGTCCATACAGTGTTGTTCTTTTTTCCTAATCTCCAAAGCTGCAGATAACAGACTGCTGCCTGCCTGCTGGGAGAGGTCATGCGCTTAGCAATTGAATTGACGTAGGCTCAATTACGGGCGAGATATTTCACGGACTGGTAAATCAGTCTTTCAAACGTCAAGGGTGTGTTTCGAAAGTGATTCATGCCAGCCGGTTTGCTCGTTACTGTACGTGTGTCATCATTTAGAGGGTTCTTGCCGACAAAAAAGAGTCTGCCTTGCGCAAACTTAGCTCAACCCTCTCTGTACTGTTGTAGCAAGGCAGAAAGATCTGGGAGGAATATGAGTATTTCCACGTCAAACCGGACAGCCTTTTGATCCCGATGTTACCGATTTCGCTATAATTTTTTTTACGGGTTCTCTGGAACAAATAAATTCATTGAACAATTTTTTCCTAATTTGTTTGGCCCCTATATACCAAGTTACACGGGGATGAAATTCAGGAAAAAGAGCCAAAAATCGAAAACATACCCCCATTCAAACGGTCATATCTTTGGTTGTATTCATCCTAGAGACTTCATTCGAGAACCATTTCGAAGCTATTGAATAACACCATTATTATATATTTATTTGATTCTGCCATAACGTACAATTTCCACTTGTCATAAACAAATATATTATTCAAACGTGATTTTCACAGCAAGAACAACGCGTAAAAATTCTCAAAAATCTGAGCGTATTCCTTCATCAATTCTCTCTCAAATTGTTGAATAAACGGGATGAAGAACCGATAGGAACCATGTTCAGGCGATTTATTTATAAGCGACTGCGCGCGCTGCCACCGAAAAACCGTACCCGAGCCTGGTCTTTCAGCGGCAGCGCGCACCTTCGCTTATAAACGTATCGTTTCAACATGGTTGCTATCGGTACTCCATTCTGTTTACTTGAGCGAGGCACTCCGTATAGAACGCCAAGTCTTAGTCGATTTTCATGATTTTTTTTTGGAGGGTAAGGAATGCATATGGGCAAGGCCACCAATTATCAACGAATGTTTGGGCCCTAAAAAATCGATTTGCCTCAATTTTTTTCCTCGCATTCTGTGAACAAAGATTGGCAAATTCACCAAGTTTTAGCCCAATAAGACGTACCGTTCACGAGGAATACGATATTTAATTTTTAGGGCAAAATTGTTATATGCATTTTTAATGTATTTCTATCGTCCTAATAAAAATTCGGAAAAATACGTTTTCTTTGTGAAAAACTCTCAGCTTTTTGAATCCATTTTTTGTTTTTTGTCAACTTTGCTAAAACCTACTTAAAAACACTACGACGTCCTAAAACATCGTATATATAGATATAGAGATATAGGTATAATATAGCTCGAGACGATTTGCTATTATTTCAATTTTCTTAAATTGAACAACAAATAATCAACATATTAAAAATATGAACACGTAGTATACATGGGATCATTACAGTGATTGAACGGAAACTTGCGTATGGAAAATAGAGACCAAATCCACAAAAATAGACACCATGGAAACCCATGGAAGTTTTCATGAAATCATAAAATGATCCAATTTAAATAAACAAAACATCAAATTAAAGGAAATTAAATTCTAAGAAAGAAATAATAACATAATTTTGCATTAAAATTATCTATTCAAAAAATGGACATCATAGAATGCCATCGAACATTTAGGATTAGCTAGGATTAGCTAGGGATTATCTTACGGCTAAGTATATAAGGCGCGTGCCGTGAGGCATAGGCATCTCAGTCTCAATCATACAATTAGTCGGTCAACGCATAGTCAATACTTCATAATATACAAACTATACATTAAAAGTATGAATACATTTAAAAGACTTGTGCGGCAAGTATCCGCCAAGCCGTTATATTCATATTATTACTATATAACTGAAAGGTAAATTAAATTCAATATTCATACATCCTTATATATACAAATAACCATCAGATATTCTAATATATTTTACCTATCCTAAAATAATCAAATATCCATAAAATCTCGGTTCGTCAGACGATTCGTTATACCACTGCGGTAAACGATCGTTCTCTGAAGGGCTTCGAGTCAATCACATACACTACCCAACACTCGTCATCACCAAAATCTCGATCTTACAGACGATCTGTTGTACTATTGCAGTAAGCGATTGTTTTCTGGAAGATTTCGAGTAAATTACAGATTACACCAAAATATCGATTCTGCAGGCGATCTGCTGCTTTAATAACAAGCCTCGATCGGTCCCTGTAAGGATTTCGAGTCATACAACCGTTCACAACTTCAACATTTCGATTCCTCGGGCAATCTGCCGGATTATTAAAATCAACAATTGTTACCCGAGGGATTTCGAACGCACTCACCACATTAGCGTTCTTGCAAGCGGTCTTATCGGCAAGTAAGCACGAAGTCCGGTTCTTGCAAGAATACGCAAAACATACACATGCCGGCCTTGTGAGCAGCTTGATTCCCGAATACCGAGATCAGCTGTTCCTCTCAAGGTTTCAACAGAGAACACGCACACGCACACACACACAGACACGCAAACTCTCACAAACGTAACGACAAATTGTCAAACACACATACAAGAACGAGCAGCCAGGAAAGCTGACAATTTGGGACGTTACAACACGTTTTTTTGACAAAAAACAGCGATTTCTCCTTGAGCTTGATGTTTTATCATTCTCTTGAATTTTTATTCTGAAAGCTGAGATTTTTTCAGTTAGAGAGCCAAATTTTCAGAGTGGGACGGCTACGGGGTCGCGCGTGAAATACGATTAATTAATAAAGAGCGGTAAATAAAATTCTCTTTTGAGACTCAACGGAATATCTTTTTTTCACACATGAATGGAAAGGCCTATTTCGCTCCCAGTAGCAAGGGAGCAAAAAGAAGCTTTGCTTTCCTTGGTAAAAAAGCCGTGTGGAAAGTCTTTCTTCCCTAGGAATAGTATATTACTCACCTAGGGAGGGAAAGTAGGCTAACCCAAACTGCGTGTGAGATTGACGCCCGAGCCGAAGGCGAGGGTGACAAAAACGCAGTTTGGGATGGCCTTTTTCACTCCCGTGTGAGGTATACTATTTTTCACCACCCCCTGGATCGGAAAGAACGACTTCCCGCTCACGCAAGGGAGCGAAAGTCGTACTTTCCGTGCAGGTGTGGTGAAAAGAATTTTTCATAATACGTGCATGAAATGGGCCTTCTTTCATGCTTGTCGGGCGTGGGGAAAATCGCTTGTGTCGAACTACGACGAGAGCGGGAGGGAAAGTACTTTTCCTCCCGCCCATATATATATATATGGGTGGGAGGAAATACATATATATATATATATATATATATATATATATATATATGTACGTGACTTGGATATTTTGATGACATTTCCCGCAACGAATCGGTCATTTCGGTGACTACTGGCTACTTCGATGACGGTCATCAAAGAGCCGATAGATTATATGATCATATCAGTGACTGTCATGAATCTAACCGATTGGATACAGGGATGTATTTTAGCTGATTAATCACTCCCACAATGAAATTTTTGGACTATATGAATTTTGGGCAATGCAGGTAAGTGTCCTCGAACGAAAGCAAATAGAAAGCACGGGTATTGGAGCAGTTAGCGAATAAAACGTACATCTTTTCGGAGAAATCTGAAAACTGCCGATTAATTGTTCAGAATCGGTAAATCAAAGTAATAAGTGTGTTTTTCTTGCATTTGACAAAATATGAAAATGACTAGAACAGTAAAATAGAATTCATGTACTTGTAAATCGAGCCCAGTGACATTTGAATCAGGTGTCACCAAACTATCCGTTCGATACTTGATTGGACAGTTTGATGACAGTCCTCAAAATGACCTGTCCAAGATCGAACGATGAATTTGATGACTCTCTGAATGAAGCACATCGAGCATTTTGATGACACTCATGATGAAACGACGATAGGAAAAATGACGTTGTGTGAACAGGGCTGAATGACATTTCATATGATTGCAAAATATAACAAAATGAAGGTTCTAATTGGAGGTACATTGTGCAATAGATTTTATGAGAATTCTCCAATGGATTTTTTTATTTGTTTAGCCCATTACAATGATTGGGTGAAAGACACCATTTTGAGAATGCCGCGAAGTGATATAGCGCACCGGATTCGACAGAACAATCTGAGTCGAGGAGATATTAAACGCAGCAAGAGTGAATAAAATAATAGGAGAAATTGTATCATCTTTCATGCACGTAGTACGACTAGAGTGAGATGATGAGAGTTCAGTGAACGAGCGATGTCCGGTACGTGGTTTCCAGTGTCGTCGAAGTGCGCTATTCGTACGAAACTATTCGATAACCTACAAATCGATAGCTGCTATGTATCAATGGATTCCATTCGGCTCACCAGCAGACAGATGTAGATCGCATAGCGAGTGAATCGACCAAATTGTTAGAGCTGATGAATCGTCAAACTCTGCAATGATGATGAATGAAGATCAGCTCTGCAGTCACCCGTCAGCTGAAGATGCGTGAAAATAAAAAACGAAGCGTTTGTAATTTTATTATAATCGCTCGCGTGGAATCCAATGCGCGCGAAAGTTGATATACGATGTTTAGCCAAGGGTGATTATTGAAAAAACGGAGATGTGATAACGTTGATGTCACGTCGAAAATCCGACGCATCATCGTGTAAATTGAAGGTCCGAAACGAGCTGCGTCGAACTCGATTTATACACATACGGCGGGTCATCTACCGCTCACAATCCAGATCCTTTGGGAGGTGACAGTTGGTGACATTATTCAGCTTAGATTACGGAAAATAATCACGGATCGGCTTGTATACCTATTCAGCAGTGTCACTGAAATGACCGGTACGTAGTTTCCGCTGTCATCAAAGTGTGCGATCCGTATGAAATGTTTCGATAACCTACAAATCGATGGAGTAACTGCAATGTATCAATGGATTTCATTCGGCTCGCCGGCAGACAAATGTATAATCGCATAGCGAGTGAATCGGCCATAATGCGAAAGCTCATAAATCGTTGAACTCTGCAATGATGATGAATGGAAATCAGCTCTGCAGTCATCCCACGAGCTAAAAATGCGTAAGGATGAAATAACGGAGCGCTTGCAATTTGATTATGATCGCTCGCGTGGAATCCAATGCGCGCGAAAGTTAATATACGGTAATTAGCTGAAGCCGATGATTTATAAAACGGCGATGTGATAATGTTAATGTCACGTTGGAAATCCGAGGCATAATCGCGTGAAATAAGGGTCCGAGTCAAACTGCGTCGAACTCGATTTATACACAAACGGCGAGTAATTTACTGCTAACGATCGAGATTCGTTCGGAAATGTGGAGGACATGGTGAAAGGTGTCAGTTTAACACGTTATTCAGCTTGGATTACGGGGGATAATTACAGATCACCTTGTTGTATGCCTATTCAGCAGTGTCACTGAAATGACCGGCACGTAGTTTCCGCTGTCATCAAAGTGTGCGATCCGTATGGAATGTTTCGATAACCTACAAATCGATGGAGTAACTGCAATGTGTCAATGGATTTCATTCGGCTCGCCGGCAGACAGATGTATAATCGCATAGCGAGTGAATCGGCCATAATGCGAAAGCTCATAAATCGTTGAACTCTGCAATGATGATGAATGGAAATCAGCTCTGCAGTCATCCCACGAGCTAAAAATGCGTAAGGATGAAATAACGGAGCGCTTGCAATTTGATTATGATCGCTCGTGTGAAATCCAATGCGCGCGAAAGTTAATATACGGTAATTCGCTGAGGCCGATGATTTATAAAACGGCGATGTGATAATGTTGATGTCACGTTGGCAATCCGAGGCATAATCGCATACAATAAGGGTCCGAGTCAAACTGCGTCGATTTCGATTTATACACATACGGCGAGTAATTTACTGCTCACGATCGAGATTCGTTCGGAAATGTGGAAGACATAGTGAAAAGTGACAGTTTGTGACGTTATTAAGCTTGGATTACGGGGGATAATTACAGATCACCTTGTTGTATACCTATTCAGCAGTGTCACTGAAATGACCGGCACGTAGTTTCCGCTGTCATCAAAGTGTGCGATCCGTATGAAATGTTTCGAGAACCTACAAATCGATGGAGTAACTGCAATGTGTCAATGGATTTCATTTAGTTCGCCGGCAGACAAACGTACAATCGCATAGCGAGTAAAACGGTCATAATGCGAAAGCTCATGAATCCTCAAAATCTGCCATGACGATGACCGAAAATCAGCTCTCTAGTCAACCCATCACCCAGAAAAAAAGTGTCTTGAATCAAGTCAGTTTAAGGATTGGTTTAAGAATTAAACTACTTGATTGAAGTAGTATATCATTTCTCATATCATTCCGAAATTCAGACTCGTTATAAGTGGAAAACAGTCTCAATTCAAGAAACATGGCGTCAATCCACAAGCTACTTGTTTTGAACCGAAAAAAGGTCTGATTCATACCGGAAATCGGCTTGCCTTGGATATCATCGGTATTCGTTTTACCAGGTGGACATTGAGACTGAACGTTAGTTAAAAGTAGATTTTCACACTTTGTAGAGTCGAATTTTATACAATACTCGACGGAAAAACTTCTTCTGATTTCGTGTGATTGCAACTCGCCTTCGGCTCGTGCTGCAATCTCACACTCGTTAAAAAAAATTTCACCGCACACGTATCGTATTGTACTATTAATCGTTTTCGAGAGTAGAGCGATTTCTCTCAAAATTGCTAAAGGTGGCATTCAAGTTGTAAAAAAGCATGAATCAAGCCGGAAAAAAATATTCGAATCAAGCCGCAAAAAAATACTCGAATCAAGCCGAAAAAATACTTGAATCAAGTCGGGATTTCGACTTGACATTTTTGAAGCAGGCATCATTCAAGCTGTCCCCAGCGGCTTGAATTGTGTCGACTCCCGACTTGATTCAGGCCGTTTCATATCAAGTCGGTATGCCCGGTATGAATCATTACACTTTTTTTCTGGGTGATGAGCTAAGAAAGCGTGAAAATGGAAAAACGGAGCGTTTCCGATTTTGATAAAACTGCCCGCGTGAAAATCAATGCGCGCGGAGGCTGGAATATGGTGTCTTAGTCAGGGTGATGATTGAAATTGCCAGACCACGATGTCCAGAACTACGATGCACAGGATTAGGACACACTGTAAGAACCACAAGTCTGATAGACTGAAATTCCAGAAACTATGCTGCGGAGGATGTAGACACCTGGAGGTAGAACCGTAGGAAGAATTGAAGACCATATCGCAGATATCATTGAAGTACGATTTTTTATTATAATTCACCTCTTCAAATCATCAAAACTAATACCGAACGTTTTTTTTTTTTTTTTTTTATATGTATGGATAGAGAGCCCGGACATCAAGAACTGCGATGCGCAAGACCAGGACACTGAGAACTACAGTTCGAAATACCAGGCGCCAAGAAACAAAACGGATAACCGGAACACCGAGATTCATCGTCTACAAGCTATTTTTACTTTCAAAATCATGCGATGTTGTTCTGTCTTTTTTTCTTGTTATCAGGGGTTTTTCACGTCCTTCCAACCAACGTTCGCCCTCAAATTTGTTGTTACCTTTAAATAATAGAAGTTATAGTATTACTTGAAAAGCGCCTTAATTCGAACAAAATTTCCTCTTGTGTTAACTTCCAGAGTTACCCTAGTAACCGAATATTGTGAGAAACTCCTACAATCCTCTTTCGCAAGCATCTTTCGGCAGATTGCAGCAGACTTTTGTATGATCATTTCAAAAGACTTGGAATCATCAACATCTTGCGAAAGTTTATAGCATGCATGCGGAAACAGACTACTAGTAGTTCATATGTAAGCATCTTGCAACAGATGGTTACTATAGGGTACAATGGTTTGTAACTTTTCAAATTTCAACCATTTTGTGAAATCTCACTATAATTTCGTAATTTCTGTGAGGAATTTAGACATTTTTCACGCAACCCCCCAATTGGTCGAGATTTCCTAGGCTTTCCGTGTACTTGCAATATTTTTAATTCAATCAAACGATGTGAATCTCTTTTCTTCACGTTCTTAAGAGTTCCGACACATTTCTTGGCTAACAGATATCCTTGTAAAATCAACCAAACATTTTTTTTTCCAATAAATACATTTTTCATTCAAAAATTTTTTTGTCCATCTCAATTTTGTAAGATTTTTTGGCTAGTCTTATAAGGATATCTGTCAGCAAAAAAAAAAAAACGTGTGAGAATTCGTAAAAGAGCGAAGAAAAAAGACCCACACGGTTTGATTTTCAATTATAAATATTTCAAGTGTACGCAAAGCCTAGAAGAAGATCTCGGCCTATTATGGGACTTACGTGAAGAAATGCTAAATTTCACAGAGATATTTTGAGTTTTTTTTCAGATTCCACAAAATGTCAATTAATTTGAAGAAAAAAAATATAAATATTGTGATAATCAGGTGAAACCGAATGGTCCGTCAGCGTAGTCGCCGGGAGCTTTCCAATTACGTTAATCCTTAGGCACAGTGCGACAAAAAGCTGTGTCATTGGTCACTTCATTCGGATCGCACCAAATCACACCAATAACAATAGCTTTGTGTCGCACTGTGCCTGAAAATTGACATGGTCGGAAAACCCACTGAACTCTAAAGGCCCTGGCACGATCAAACGCGAACGCAAACGCGAGCGCAGACGCTGGAGCAGCGCAGCGGCGCTCCTGATTGGTGGTTGACACGACTTGTCCTACTTCAGACCAATGAAATTTTGTTGTCCAATAAAGTTGCATATGATCTTGGACAAATACCTAGGGATACTACGCTAATGCAAATTTAGAACCGTTTCTAAAATGGCGTGCGCTTGTATCCCTAGGTATTTGTCCAACATTATGGGCAACTTTATTGGACAATAAAATTTCATTGGTCCAAAGTTGGACAATTATGTCAACCACCAATCAGGAGCGCTACTGCGCTGCTTCTGCGTCTGCGCTCGCGTTTGCGTTCGCGTGTGATCGTGCCAGGGCCTTTATAATACTATTCAGTCAACGTAATACTTCTTCTTCTTCTTCCTTTAATGACCTCACGCTCGTTTGAGCATGTGGTCTAGTCAACGTAATACTGGAGCACAACGCCGGCTATGTTCTTCCACAGAGAAGAGGCGAGCCGAGAGAGATAGCGATTTGATGTAGTTTTGTCTCTGTCTTATTGCGTCACGCATGCGCACTTCCAACTATAGTATAGCAACTGCAAACAGTTAAGGCCCTGGCACGATCAAACGCGAACGCAAACGCGAGCGCCGACGCAGGAATAGCGCAGCGGCGCTCCTGATTCACTTGAAATACTTTTTGAACGGGAATGTACGGACAAAGACAGAACTACATCAAGTCGCTATCTCTCTCGGCTCGCGTCAGAGACTACTGCCGTGTCTCAATTGGTACGAAGTACACACTTCATGCACACTTGCCCTTGGACAAACCGGTAGTGACATCATGAAAGGCAGTCCAATTCGCAAAGGCGGAGGGCGCAAGGTTGCAAGTGTTGAAGGAACGAACTTGCACATTTCATCCGCCTTTCTTCTACCCTTTGGTCAGCCGCCATATTGTGGAAGTATTAGCTCTGTTCGTCTTAGCTACACTTTCTACACTTTTACTAGATTTTACACTTTTCACTAGAAATCCACACCTCCTATTGGACGAGCGTAAAAAGTGTAAGAAAAGTGTAGAAAGCGTAGCTAACGCGAACACAGCTACTAGCTATTATTCATATAGGCACAGGTCGCTTTTTCGAATGGATTCTGAGATAGCCGCTTTTTCAACCGAAATCTGTGATAGCCGCTTTTTCAACCGGACTCTGAGATAGCCGGTTATTCCACGCAGCCGTCAAAATTATAAGTCGTTGTAAATCAAAACCAATAAGAGGTGACTACAAATAACAAATCCAGAATTCATTTGCGTTGTTTGATGATTATTGACTCAAGTCATCAAAATGTTCACTTTGTGGTATTTAATTAAAAAAATTTGATACTATTATCGCATGAATCGCATCGACGAGCAGGTCTTTGAAATAGTTCAATCGCAACAATTATCTCTAAGCTACTCACCATTAAATGCTTCAATTTTGGCAGTGACTAGCCGCCGATTTCTTCTAATCATACACGTGTCATCGGAACGCCTCCTGAGGTCATTAACAGAACGCACTTCAACATCACTCTCGGAAAGACGCAGAAGTGCGTAGCTTTTGGTCTTATTTGAAGACATGAAGACCGATTACTGTTTGCCTTTCGTATTTGGAAAAAAGCCATATGGCGAAATCAAAACTAATTTTGAGCACGACACGAAGACATTTTAGACTGCGTCGGCAATGGCATGGTCACGTCTTCTCGAAAACTGGTCTTCCTCTCTCTGTTTCTTTTTCGACTTATCGCTCTTGATACTCGAAAACTGGTGAATTCCAGCCGGAAGCTGCTAGTCATGAACCATACCGCCATTAGGCTACCAAGAAAATAAAAATTAATTTGTTTCCGCCATAAACTATGCAGTTCGAAAGTAGTTAGCCAGTCCTTTGACTACATGCCCGAAAGGGCGATAAAGCTGCCGCCCCATGTAGGGCCGGAACGGAAAAACGGAACGGAATCTAGTGACGTTTTCTATGCATCGCGTGTATGTATACACCGACTCCTACAACGTTCCGTTCCGTCATTCCGGATTCCGGTGATTCGGGCCTACATGGAACGGCAGCCTAAGGCGGAACGGAAAAACGGAACGGATTCTAGTTACTTTTTCTATGTATTGCGTGTATGTATACACCTATACATACAACGTTCCGTTCCGTTTTTCCGTTCCGGGCCTACATGAGACGGCAGCCTAAGTCGAAAACAAGGAAGAAGAAGGAGCTAGCCAGTCCGCGTATGATGGTGTCGTCCCATGTAGGGCCGGAACGGAAAAACGGAACGGAATCTAGTGACTTTTTCCATGTATTGCGTGTATGATGACGTTTCCACCGGAGGGTCAAAGTCGGGTTAGGTTCAAATTTAAGCCAATGAGAAATAAGATTTGAAAAGAAATTACGGTAGTCTTTTCCATGGTACGGAAATCGCGGATCCGAAACGGATCCGTGATTTATTCATTTTTCGAAGCTCCAATCACAGGAGTTCCACCCTCACTGGCTTACGGGATGTTTTTCTCCTATGGTCCCATGAAACGGAATTAATACGGACGCATCGATCGCCGGCGAATTGCGATCGTTCCTTTTGGCGCCAAGTTCGGAATTCGCGGCCCGGATTTCATTGGTCTAAAGTTGGACAATCATGTCAACCACTGATCAGGAGCGCCGCTGCGCTGCTCTGCGTCAGCGTTTGCGTCTGCGTACGCGTTTGAGCGTGGCCAGGCCTTTTTTTTGTCCAGCAAGAATCCTATGTTAATCAAATAGGAAGAGTTCAGACCGACTGCGGAACCTTTTAAAATTGAGCCACCGGGCTCCGGTTTCACGAAGCTTCGTTTTACACTAGAAACTCACTTTTCCAAGGGTGTACGAGGTGAACAAAAAAAAGTTGAACAAAAACCGGTCTATTAAACATATTATATGATGATATATTATATATAATATTTAATATATTTAATATTTAATATATAAGGCGTTTTATGGGAATATAACACATGTTTTCGACATTTTCCTCTCTATTTACTTCGATGTATCCTAATTTTTCAAAACAAAACTGACATTATAAATATATCTGTTATTTTGTTTCTTGTATTCCGATTTTTGTAATGTAGAATGAAAATAAAGATTTGAAAGAAAACGAGAGAAAATCTTACAAAATCATTGATAGTTTCATGAATTGTGAGCATGAATATAACCAAAATCAATCTTATTTCTAGGGCAAAAAAAAAACCACTGTAGACCAGTGTCATCATTGCAGAGTTTGAGGATTTATGAGCTTTCGCATTATGATCGATTTACTCGCTATGCGATTATACATTTGTCTGCCGGCGAACCGAATGAAATCCATTGACACATTGCAGTTACTCCATTGATATGTAGGTTATCGAAACATTTTGTACGGATCGCACACTTTGATGACAGCGGAAACTACGTACCGGTCATTTCAGTGACACTGCTGAATAGGTATACAACAAGGTGATCTGTAATCATCCTCCGTAATCCAAGCTGAATAACGTCACAAACTGTCACCTTTCACTTTGTTTCCCACATTTCCGAACGAATCTCGATCTCGAGCGGTAGATTACTCGCCGTATGTGTATAAATCGAGTTCGACGCAGTTTGACTCGGACCCTTATTCTACCCGATTATGCCTCGGATTTCCAACGTGACATCAACGTTATCGCATCGCAGTTTCATAAATCATCGGCCCCAGCGAATTACCGTATATCAACTTTCGCGCGCATTGGATTCCACGCGAGCGATTATAATAAAATTGCAAGCGCTCCGTTTTTTCATCCTTACGCATTTTCAGCTCCTGGGATGACTGCAGAGCTGATTTTCATTCATCATCATCGCAGAGTTTGAGGATTTATGAGCTTTCGCATCATGATTGATTTACTTGCTATGCGATTATACATTTGTCTGCCGGCGAACCGAATGAAATCCATTGACACATAGCAGTTACTCCATCGATTTGTAGGTCATCGAAACATTCAATACGGATCGCACACTTTGATGACAGCGGAAACTACGTACCGGTCATTTCAGTGACACTGCTGAATAGGTATACAACAAGGTGATCTGTAATCATCCTACGTAATCCAAGCTGAATAACGTCACAAACTGTCACCTTTCACTTTGTTTTCCACATTTCCGAACGAATCTAGATCGTGAGCGGAATATTACTCGCCGTATGTGTATAAATCTAGTTCGACGCAGTTTGACGCGGACCCTTATTCTACGCGATTATAACTCGGATTTCCAACGTGACATCAACGTTGTCACATCCCTGTTTCATAAATCATCACCCTCATCGAATCACCATATATCAACTTTTGCGCGCATTGGATTACACGCGAGCGATTATATCAAACTTGAAAACGCTCCGTTTTTGTAATGAATGGGAACATGAGCGAGACGCTGCGTAGTCACATCGGCAACTTTATATATAGACCGAAATATATATAGTGTCACAGAAATAACCCCATGTCATATCCTCACTATATATATATTGAGCTTGGATAATATGCGGTCACATTGATGACTATATATTTCAAATATAGTGTCACCAATGTGACCTGATAATATCCTAGCTTTGTCATCAAACTGTCTGTTTTGAAGTTAGGTTGCAATAACTCAAAAATGGCTACGACTATATTCATGAAATTTATAGTACACCATCTCTAGACTTAAACTTCCATTTTCCAATGATAAAAAAAAATTGTCATCAGACTACTCAATTATCGTACATACATACATCGTATATACACATCGTATATATATCCTTCTATATTATATAATTCAATCGCCGCCGCCGCCGCCGCCGCCGCCGCCGCCGTGTCGGGTTCCATGGCCTCCTCAGCTCCGCTCGGCCCTTTGCCCCCCCCCCCCCCCCCCCCGCCGCCACAGCTCCCCCCCGCCTCCTCAGCTCCCCCCCCTTATCCCTTCTACCTATATAGGGTCCCTCCCCCCCGCCTTCTCAGCTCCTCTCGACCCTTTAGGCCCCCTTTAGGCCCTCTCCGGCCCTTTATACCTTCTACATAGGGTCCTCCCTATATAGGGTCCCTCCCGCCTCCTCAGCCCTTCGGCCCTTGGGCCCCCCTCGGCCCTGTATACCTAATGTCATGTTTGGACCGTTTATGAGAGTCAACTCTTGAATTCGGATGTAGATTATACCATTCTGTAAAGATATCGCGTATTAATAGATAATGTCCTTATTTACTTATTACTATTACGTTTCATATTTTTATAATGTTCTTCGGTGTCATACTCGAAAATAATAAATGAATAAATAACAAAATTTAAAAGAAACAAACTAATTAAACAAACAAACGATCCACTCCAGATTGTCATTGACATGTCGGCGATATAAACACGAAAGTGACAGATCAATACATTTCTTCAAAACTGTTAATAACAGTAAGCAAGGTTTAAGAAACTGCATGAGAATATATACAACTCGGTGCAGGACATAGCATTTGGAGGTAACAAAAAGGATATCGTTCAATAACATCAGATTGAAGTACGAAACAGGTATCAATTTTGTGATTCTTTATAATAATCGAAGAAGTACGATTAAAAAAGAAAATGATGTCAAGCCGTCCGGTTACAGTACCAATAGTGGGTGATGGTAATTGCTTATTTCGGTGCTTTTCGTATTTTATACATAACGATCAAGAAAAACATAGAGAAGTCAGATTAGAAATAGTTTCGGATATAGCAAACAAATGGTCGTTGTATGAGGATTTTATAATCGGTGATGATTCATACGGTTTGGAAATTTCAGATAAAGATTCGTATAAAATACATATGTCTACTAATAGTGTATACGGTGGAGAAGTCGAAATACAATCTTTTGTTAGTATTCATAATATTTATGTTTTGATATATAGAGATGGTTATGACGTTCCCGCAATTTATGGACAAATCAGTAATACAAACAAGTTAGTTCTTCGCCTTTCCGGACAAATTGACGAAGGTCATTATGATATTATAGAATGTATGAATTACAAATTTTTAAAAAATAGCAATAATAGGTTATATTACAAAAACAATAAAACAAGAATAAATGAGAAGAGACAACTCAAAAATCTAACAGAATCCGCATTAACAAAGAAGAGAAATACAGATAAAATTATAAACATGAATCAAAATCGATTAATTAAAAAAAGGAAACATGACATCGTACAAAATATGAATGAAGATCGATTGAAGAAAAAAAGGACGAAGGATAAAATACAAGCTATGGATGAAGACCGTTTACAAAAAAAGCGAACGAAGGATAAAGTACAAGCTATGGATGAAGAACGGTTACAAAAGAAGCGAACGAAGGATAAAGTACAAGCTATGGATGAAGACCGGTTACGAAAAAAGCGAACGAAGGATAAAGTACAAGCTATGGATGAAGACCGGTTACAAAAGAAGCGAACGAAGGATAAAGTACAAGCTATGGATGAAGACCGGTTACGAAAAAAGCGAACGAAGGATAAAGTACAAGCTATGGATGAAGACCGGTTACAAAAGAAGCGAACGAAGGATAAAGTACAAGCTATGGATGAAGACCGTTTACAAAAAAAGCGAACGCAGGATAAAGTACAAGCTATGGATGAAGACCGTTTACAAAAAAAGCGAACGAAAGATAAAGTTGAAGCTATGGATAAGAAACGATTAGGTAAAAAACGAATAAAAGATAAAATTGAGGGTATGGATGAAAAACGATTACATAATAAAAGAGAAAAAAATAAAATCTCTAATATGAACGAATGTCGCATAAATAAGAGAAGACCTATTCAAGCCGCTAAATTATATCACATACGTAAAAATTCAGTGATCACCAATAACTATAGAGATTTTGGAGATATGAATTACATATGCCCATACTGTTCAGCTCTCTTTTGGTCGATAGAGTTTTCGAAAAAGAGTTGCTGCCACTACGGAAAAATAAAGCTATCACCATTAAGTGATTATGACGAAACCTTGCGAGATATGTTGTTAAACGATAGAAAATTTCGGGAATTAATACGATATTATAATAACCGCTTTTCTTTTGCAAGTTTTAACGCAAACGTCATAAATGAATTTAAAAAAGGAATATATAATTTAAAAATTCAAGGTCAGGTTCGTCACAGTACTCCTAATAGTCTTATTGCTAAAAAAAATGAAATGCCCGATCAGGGACAGATTTACATTTACGATGATTGTGAGGCAATACAAAAAAGGATTAAAGAAAACAAAAATTTAGTTGAATCACACATTGGAATAATACAAAACATATTGAATGACACTAACCCATATGCCAAAAAATACAAACATTTATACGAACTCACTAAAACACACTCATTATCAGAATATTATTTATACTTTGTTCGAAATATTAGTTTGGATAAAAATAGATACAACGTTCCTTCCACTGCTGAGTGTGCAGCTTTAATCGTTTCGAAAGATGGTCAGATACCATCGTCTTATGATTTATGTGTATATCCGAAAGATCTCCCCCCAGGGGTTGATACTCATACATTTTTAAATAAATTATCGTTTCACGTTGACCCCATGATTTTTCCTATCATGTTTCCTTCAGGTGATTTAGGATGGAGTTGTTCATTTGCACAAAATCCTAATAGTGAAAAAAGACTATCAGCTCTTCAATATTACTCACACCGTATAGCATAGACCAGAAGGTAAATTCAATCCTATATTGTATTCTGGGAGATTAACTGAACAATACGTAATACAAGCTTATATTATCATAGAAAGCAATAGATTAAATTATATTAGATATAACCAAAAACAATTGAGAATTGAATGTTATCAGGGACTGATTGACCACGTAGCACGAAGTGCAATGAATGACTCGAATAATTTTGAAAACAGGGAAAGGTTAGGGAATATGTTTGATTTACCAACAACATACATTGGAAGTCCTCGCCACATGCATCAACTATATCAGGATGCAATGGCTATTTCAAGGGCAGTTGGTAGACCAGATTTATTTCTAACTATAACGACTAATCCAAATTGGCCAGAAATGAAACGAATATTGAAAGAATTTCCTGGTGGAACCACGTGCAACGATGTTCCGAATATAACTGTATGCCTTTTTCATTCAAAATTACGTTGTATAATATCTGATATAATGAGTGGCCAAATTTTCGGTAACGTATTGTCATATGTTTACACTATAGAATTCCAAAAACGTGGGCTTCCTCATGCTCATTTATTATTCACCTTAAACCATAAAAATAAATTAATGAATCCAGATATGATAGACAAATGTATTAGAGCCGAGATTCCTACGGATAACACACATTTACAAGAATTGGTAATCAAACACATGTTACACGGTCCACACACAGAATATTCGCTATGCTATGACGTGAAAAAAAATTTCTGTTCCAAAAATTTTCCTAAAGCTTTTTGTAGTCGAACCACATTTGACAAAAATGGTTTTCCAAAATACAAACGTATTGATAACTGTAATGCAGGTCATATGTATAGTCGAAAAATCGGAGGTGAGACAGTCAAGGTTGATAATTCTATGGTAGTGCCTTACAATCCGGTTTTACTTGAAAAATCTAATTGTCACTTGAATGTTGAATATTGTGCTTCAATTATGAGCATCAAATATATTTATAAATATTTACATAAAGGACATGACCGGGCATACGTAAAATTAAAAAAATTCACAGAGGAAGATGACCAAACTAAAGAAAATGAAATTTATGATGAAATTACGGAATACATGGATAGTCGTTATTTAAGCCCTATGGAAGCTGCTTGGCGGATTGAAGAACTACCGCTTTCAGGAAGATCACACAGTATAATTCGTTTGGCAGTTCACACAGAAAATCAACAAAAAATTATTTATGAAGAGCACAAAGAAGAGAAAGCACTACGGAACCAGGAAACAACCCTCACCGCTTGGTTTAAATTGAACAATAAAGACGAAAATGCAAAAAAAAATTTATATGTAATGTAACGTGGCAAAACGTTAAGACCTCCTCCTTACCAGCCTTACGCACGTACCGAGTGCCAAAACTCCGATTTCCGTGGTTTAAACCCTTGCCGCCGTGTCCCGCGGAGCCATATTGGCGACAAGCGTCTGCTAACAGCCGACCGATAGTCGTCAACGCTCGCCGGACAGGTGGTAATGAGGATAACCATCCCTAGCGGAAAGTAGAGTCAGTCTGCCTTTGCGTGCGGTACGAGGCACCAAGTGTTGAGACCGGCGAGAAGCCAGAAAGAGAGAGAGAGAGAGAGAGAGAGAGAGAGAGAGTAATTTTAAGATAGTAGTTAAGTGAGTGAGTGAAAAGTGAGTGTGTGTGTGTGAGTGACGAGTCACCGGAGATTGACTAGGGCTGATCTCTAGTCAAAGACCCGTGAACTCCCCTAAAAACCCTAAAAAGCCTCGAACCGATCCTGTGCTCAAGTCTAATCGTTCTAGCGAACCGTTGGATATAAAATAGCCAGGACGGAGTCACGTGTTGTTTGTCGTGCGTAGAGCCGTGCCAATTCTGGTCACCGCTGCGCCGATATTCACCGCGCGCGCGCCGACGCTATAGAGCCACGGACTGCTGACGTCCCGCCAAGCACGTTGCTGCTACGAGTCAGAGTTTCGTCGCTTCCCTAGCCATCCCCTCCGCCCCTCCGCCGCCGCTGGACAGCGCGCCGCGTCAGTCTACCGAGAGACATAGAGAGAGGCACGCAATCTCGCTACAGTGACAGCTAACTGTCAAGTAGCCAGAGAGGGAGAGCCAGCGACCGTCTAAGACGATCGTCGCCTTCGTGTAAATAATTGAAATAGCCAAAGTAGAGTCAATATTATAAAATATAACCTACGCCAGGTAGCGGGCGTGTTGAATAATGCGCCACCTTTTCTTTTTTTTCTTTTTTGAATAAAGCTAAGTACGATTATATATGGTGTCATTATTTCTCGCCCCCACGAAATCCCTCTATCACTAGTAGCTAGCCAGAGGGTCCCAGCGAGAGAGAGAGAGAGGACTTCCGACGAAGTCTGGCGCCCAACGACATCCCTTACCAACGGGTTGGGTCCGGTTTGTATTCGGCTTAATATTTCTGGGTCCCCGAGCCCAGGAAAACCCGTTACAGTAAACATACCTAAAAATTACCTCTTCGATTCGGTTAGGAAAATTTGGGTGAAGCGAAAAACTTTTTCGAAAATTATCGGACGCATCAATACCGTAAGTTCAAAAGATACAGAACGTTTCCATTTAAAATTAATACTAAATCGTGTAAAAGGAGCACTAAATTTTAATGACCTAAAAACTTACGAAGGAATCAACTATCTAACTTATAAAAAAACTGCAATAGCAATGGGGTTAATCGAGACAGACAAGAATATTTTCGATATTTTTGAAGAAGCATGTGACGTTATGATGCCAAAGCAATTACGAAAATTTTTCGCGTGGTTTATTATTTCGGATAAACCATCGTTTTCCAATCAAATTTGGGAAAAATTTAAACCATATTTCTGCGAAGGTTTCAAGGATAACGCGGAATACAAAGCTTTAACAGAACTTAACGGTATTTTAAATTTGGAAGGATTAAATTGCTCTGAATTTGGACTTCCTGAGCCAGAGAAGATAATAATAAATCAAAATTTAGAAGAAGAAAAGATTATACTATCAACCAATAGAAAATTGTATGAGACGTCGATAAAAACATTTAATGCTCAACAAATGGTGATTTTCAACTACGTAACCGATGAACATAAGAAACGAAATATATTTATTGATGGTCCGGGTGGTACAGGAAAAACCTATTTATATAAAACTTTAATACATTATTTCATAAGCAAAGGAAAGAAAATTATATCTATGGCATGGACAGGCATAGCATCAATTTTATTACCCGGTGGTATGACGAGCCATAGAACTTTTCGGTTACCTTTGGATTTATCAAGCATCGAGTCATCATTTTTGAAGTTAGATTCCGATAAGAAGAAATTACGGGAATGTGATGTTATAATATGGGATGAGGCTTCTATGATTCCCAAAAAAGCTTTAGAAATTATTGACAAAACCCTAAGAGATTGTTGTGATCTCGAAAATCTTCCGTTTGCTGGTAAATTAGTTATTTTGGGAGGAGATTTTCGTCAAATTCTTCCGGTCGTAAAAAACGGTTCCAAATTTAACACAATTCAGGAAACAATCAAATGTTCTCACTTATGGGAGAGTTTTGAAATATTAAAATTAAAAACTAACATGAGAACAAATGACATTGATTTTGCATCATTTCTGTTGAAAATAGGAGAAGGAAAAATTAAATCGTTCGTTATACCACCAGAATGGAAGTCTAACGAGATTTGTGAAGAAGTTTATGGTTCGATTAATGATAAGTCAGAAAATTTGTCAAATTGTGCCATTTTGGCATGTCACAATGAAGACATATACAAATTGAACGATAGGGTATTGAGGAAAATTAATGAAGAAGAAAAAACGTATTACAGTATTGATTACGCGAAGTATAAAGGAATAGACGATGCCGACCAAGATGTTCAATTAAATTATCCTAATGAATATTTGAATTCTTTAAACTTTCCGGGACTTTCGGTGCATAAATTGATTCTAAAAATAGGTGCCATCGTGATGCTAATTAGGAATTTGAGTATAAATGATGGGTTGTGTAATGGAACTAGGTTGAAAATTCTAAGACTATTCAAATTTAATATAGAAGTTGAAATAATTACTGGGTCAAAAACTGGAAACGTAATATTCATTCCAAGAATTCCTATAGATACAGGGGGATATTCTTCTTTACCATTTATACTATATCGTAGGCAATTTCCGATTATATTAGCTTTCGCGATGACGATTAACAAATCTCAGGGACAAAGCTTTGACAAAATTGGAATTTATTTTTGTAGAGATTTTTTCAGTCACGGGCAATTATACGTAGCTTTATCGAGATGCAAAAATAGGGATAAATTATTTATCGAAAATGCTTCAAAAAATCCAGATGTAATTGAAAATGTAGTATGGAATGAGGTTTTTAATTGAGTTTTTCGACAAATCGGGTTTTTTTAGTATATATGCCATATGCGATAAAGTATGAAATACACAATCAAGAACGATTACATAAAATAAAGATGAAATAAAGAATAAATAATTTACAAACGGATAGCTAGAAGTAGTCACATATATCGATATTGAATAAATTGCATTTTAATAATCGATTAAATTTTTGTGAATGACTACGGACTACGAGAACTACGGAGCGGAAGAGCAATCAAGTTTTTTTGCAGATGACAGGGCGTCAACACTGCAGTTCACGACAGCTCTCCTTATACACCAAAGGGGTCCTGGAGGGAACCGTTAGAAGAAACAATGATGAAATTTCACTAATTTGCAGTGTTGTGCAATTTGAATTAATAATATATTTCAGAATTTTTTTATAATGATAAATGCTTTTTTTTTTTATTTTGAAAGTAATCGTTTGTACTTATATATGTATTAAGAATATATAGTGGATTAGGCTTTTTGAGGAAACCACTTTAAAAAAAAACGCGCCGAGTTATCTACTGCAAAGTGGTGTGGAAACGATAACTGTTGTAATAATTATTATTATCATTATTTATACATATATTATTATTTACAGATTTTTCCCTACCAATTGTCCTACTTACCCTTCGGGATTACGTATTCCAAAAATAAGCTCTCAATCTTCGGCGTGGACAGAAATTATGGAATGGTTACCGAAAATTTCAAAAACCGAATCATAGGATCTAAGGAGGATACCGCTATATAAAAAAAGACGCGTCAGCATAACAAAAAAAGATTCGAATCCAAACAGGATTTGTTCATTTTTATTATGACTTCCTACTTTTTGGTTTCTCAATTTGATTTCCTTTCCCAGCATTCATATGAGAAATTTCGATCGAATAATCAAGCCCTTTTGAACAATTCGTCACCATGTAGGTCAAGAATTGGCGAAACAATGAAGATTCCTTCCACACAAAAAATACCGGATTGATAATTTATTAATATTGATCATTGTACATCATTTACAAAATCCATTATGTATTCGTATTATTCGTGTTAATTTTCCACTTATAATTCTATGCACGCTGAAGATTAAAAGTCAATAAGTTGAATTGCACAAATCTACCACTACACTTCTTAACTCGAACCTTTAGAATTGGAAAACTACTGTCGCAATATTGAACTCTTAACTATTTTAAACTCACGTTTATTTATTAAAGAACGATCATACGCGCTGAAGGCTAATGAATTATTTAATACAATAACATAAATAAAATCCAACAATTAATAGATCACCTAACAAAGAAGAATGAAAATATATTTTCCACTCATACGAATCTTTTGAATTAATCAATTTCTGATGTCAACATAAAGAAACCATTCCACTTCCGATTAGTATTTTCCACTACCGATTAATATTTTATTAATTTCAAACACTATACATGATTTGATGAATCTAAGATTTGTAAACCTATGTCTGTATTCGTATCGAATCGATCTCTGTATTTATATCTTTTCACACCACCCAGGGGTGGATGATGATTCTGTCCATGAAAGTTGAGGGCCTGTCTTTAGATGATGTAATCACTAAGGGTAAGGTAGCAGTAAGTAGGGAAAGGTCTGAAAATAATAAGAGATGTATGTAACTAAAGATAATAACGATTATTGCAACGGTTATCGTTTCCACACTACTTTGCAGTAGATAACTCGGCGCGTTTTTTTTTAAAGTGGTTTCCTCAAAAAGCCTAATCCACTATCTATTTTTAATATATATTTAAATACAAAATATTACCATGATATAAAGAAAAAAATACCTTTACAATAATAATAAAACTAAAATATATTATTAATTTCAAATTAAATTTCAATTTCTCTTTCTCTGCAAAACATCACCAGCATCGAGCAATTCTTGAACTCTCATTTTGGGTTCCTCTAAAATCTGGATATGTTCGATTTTTTGAATTTCAATGTAGAGATCCAAATTATCTATAATACAGTACGTTCAATGAATTAATTTTGACTTCATTGATAATAGCACACGAAATATTGTCGAATTTATTCATATCCATATTCACCATGTTCTCCAATTTGTCCAGTAATTCGAATTTTTTGACCTTGCTTTATGGAAAAATTTTGATCCGCACTACTTACAATAATTTCAATTCGAGATTGCCCATCAGTGATAGATCCCGAGAACACTTCTGGGGCAGATTTATTCGGTACGAAAAATTCATCACGAAGATAACCTTCGGTTTCTAAAGAGTTTCGATAGTCATAAATGATAACCAGGAAGTTTGTTAGAGAAAGAAATTTCGTTTGGGTTGTGGTACATAAATATTACCTATATGTCCATGTTTATCACAAATGTCTTCCAAATTAGTAATTTTTTGAATTTTGGCGTCGGATCCTAAAGCATTAAATTCTCCCAATGCGTTTATTTTGGTATATTGTTTCAATTGAAGCTCATATGAAAGGTTACCATGATTGAAAGATGAGACAGGTTTTGCAACAGCATTTTGGATTAACAATATCTGAAAAATTTGATTGTATGTTATTAATTTTCCGATCCATCGATGGGAAGTGTTCGAGAATAAATTCTTATAAATTTATATTCATATTTATACTTGATATCGATGGCCTAATGCCAAACGGGCGTAAGCCGAAAAAAAAAAAAAATCCGTTTTTATAGTGGCAAAATCTTTTTCATGCAATGGAGAATCTTTTGGGCATATCCGCAAAAAAAAATTTTTTTTGTCGCTTACGCCCCTATGGAATTAGTCTATCGATATAGTTCTATTTCATTTTGAAATTTTTCAGCATCTTCATTCCAAGCATAACATGACAATTTTCTTCCATCGTTGTTGTCGAGAATAAATTTAAAAAGTTTTAGAATTTTGGAATCTTTGCTTTTGAAGGTTTTAATTTTGTTCAATGTATTTACATAACCAACAACGGAGCTAAAATTTAAATAATAAGTCGTTCTCGGTTATGAAAGTTTAATTACGTAAACTATAAATATATTTATTATATTGAGATGCATACACAAATTTATCATGAGGCCTGATTTTTTCATTTAAAAACTTCGTGGTAGTAAAAGGGAGAATTGGGTCAGTACTTTTGGATCGTTTTCGTGATTGACTACGGGAGTTATGCCTTGAAGATTTTCGCTAAGACAAAATCAGTAATGTTGTAAATTTACTAAATAATGAATTTATACCTTTATACCTTTGTGCTGTGCTTTGATGGTTTATCGTGTGAAGACCCAATGTTTGACATGATTGAAAATATGTATGATTATACAAGTAATTTAACAAGCAAGATTTAATAAATAAGTATGCATCAGTCACATGAATTTGTAACTTTAACAAAACATATCAAAAACAAAGTTTTTCGGCGTTGGAAATATAATCGTTGTTCGATAAATTTCATTTTTATGATCGATTAAATGTCTGTGAATGAATATAGTTGATGAAATTTCGCGTTCTTCATTTCATTTCGTGGTATGAGTAAATTTACGTGAATAAATTTCAGAAAAATTAGTATTCAAAACTTGATATTACAAGCTTAGAATCAGTAACGAAAACTCATTTGATTTCGTAACATGTGATCGATATTTAATAAATTTTTGTCAATTTCGAAAAAGTTAGTATTCAAAACTTATTGGAGATTCAATTAATTTGGAAGATGGAACCAGTAAGGCGGAGTATGAAATATCGATATATATCTAATCAGCGAACCGAACAACAACAAACGTAACATAATATGAATTCACTAAAAATTAAATATTACGGAATTACAAGAAGTACTAACGACCGAGCTAGAAGCGGAATTGGAAAACAGATTGGATACGTTAACACGTCAGGCAAAAGAGGCCGAGCTGGAAGCGTCAAACCAAAATCCGAGTGGGCAGTTGAACGGAAAGCAGAAAGGGCAGAAATACTAGAAAGATTGGCCCAATTGGCACGTTTAGAGAGACGCGTTTATGAAACGGAAGTAATAGAATCTGAAGACAATCGGAATTGTTAGTAACATCAAATATGACTTGAATATATAAACGCGAATCGCAAACCATTCATTGAATTTCATTAATTTGCCAATTATTATCAATTTTCAAAAAATGGTATCACTATCCTTAATTACATGTTCTCCGTATGTTTCCAATCCTTTATTTTAACAACATCACTTCTACATAAGAACGGCAAAATCTTACAAGAAATGCAGAAGAGAACCGAAAATGAGAACCGAGATTGCTGAACGCTGGCGAAGTTTTACGAAGAAACAAAAGTTGACATTCAAGTTTAAATTAATGATATATTTGAAGGTTTTATTATAGTTGCGGATATTTTTTTTTTTTTTTTTTTCCACTACGGTAATCGTGTATTGTTATATATGTATTAAAAATATATAGTGGATTAGGCTTTTTGAGGAAACCACTTAAAAAAAAACGCGCCGAGTTATCTACTGCACAGTGGTGTGGAAACGATAACTGTTCCAATAATTCTTATTATCTTTATTTATGCATATATTATTATTTGCAGATTTTTCCCTATCTACTATTATTACACGTAATCTAATGGATCATGGATGCAACTATTTTTGAAATAATTGCGGGACATTTTGAAAACCACTGCGATATACTACAAACTAATTGACTAATTAAATGATTAACACTGTGTGACACTATTGACTGATTGACACTATATCATTTTCAAAATGTTTTAAACTACATTGCATTCCGTTTTTTTTTTTTTTTTTATTTCATAATAATATATATGCGATTCATAGATGCTGTACAATAATCGATATTAATAAATATGTATAATCCGTCAAAAAGATCCGTTGAAAATGTCCATTGTTTTGAAACCAATGTAGGTAATAAAATAATATGGGGGTTGGCGCGCCACCAAGCTTAGTTATCAAAATAATTTTTAGATATATAATAAGAAATTAATAATTAGGAAATAGTCAATGTATAGATAGTATATAATCAGGAGTGACAAAACCTTCACTGGATTCCATTAGAAATTCGGTTCTTTTTCAAAGAAGTCCGAATTGAAAAATGGGGGGTTGGCGCGCGTAGCGCGCAGGGGGGCGGAGCCCCCCTAGTATATATATATATATATACTCTCTATATTATAAAGATATATCGCCGCCGCCGCCGCCACCGCCGCCGTGTCAGACTTTCCATGGCCTCCTCGACCCCGCTTGCTACCCCCCCCCCCCCCCCCCCGTCGGCCTTCTCGACCCCGCTCGGCTCTTTTCACCCCTCCCCTCCCCCTAACCCTTAGGATGGGTTAGGTCGTGTCAGGTTAGGTTAGGTTGCCTTGGTCAGGATAGAGTAGGTTAGGTTGGTAACCTCACCTAACCTGACCTGACCTTTGAGGTGTTAGGTAACCTAACCTAACTCGGCTAGGTTAGGTCAGGTCAGATTGGGTTAGGTTGCCATGGTCAGGATAGAGTGGGCTAGGTTAGGTTAGGATGGGTTAGGTTGTGTCAGGTTAGGTTAGGTTGCCTTGGTTAGGATAGAGTAGGTTAGGTTGGTAACCTAACCTAACCTTACCTGACCTAACCGTACCTGACCTGACCTTTGAGGTGAGGTATTACTTGAGGTAGATTGAAGTATCTCTTTATATTATAAAGATATATCGCCGCCGCCGCCGCCGCCGCCGCCGTGTCAGACTTTGGTTACCATGGCAACCTAACCCAACCTAACCTTACCTGACCTAATCTTACCTGACCTCAGGTCTGGTTGGGTTAGGTGACCATGGTTAGGATAGAGTGGGTTAGGTTAGGTTAGGATGGGTTAGGTTGTGTCAGGTTAGGTTAGGTTGCCTTGGTCAGGATAGAGTAGGTTAGCTTGGTAACCTAACTTAACCTTACCCAACCGTACCTGACCTGACCTTTGAGGTGAGGTTAGGTTAGGTCAGGTTGGGTTAGGTTGCCTTGGTCAGGATAGAGTAGGTTAGGCTGGTAACCTGACCTAACCTAACTGTACCTGACCCGTAACCTTACCTGACCTGACCTTTGAGGTGAGGTTAGGTTAGGTCAGGTTGGGTTAGGTTGCCATGGTCAGGATAGAGTGCGTTGGGTTGGGTCGGGTTAGGTTAGCTTAGGTTAGGTAATCTAACCTAACCTTTGTCAGTATCCCAGCGATCTCGGCTCCGCTCGGCTTTTGTTTATCCCTCCCCCCCTACCTCTTGCCCTGGGCCTCCTCGACCCCGCTCAGCTCCCCCCCCCCGCCCTCGGCCTTCTCGACCCCGCTGGGCTGTTTTCGCCCCCTCCCCCCAGCCCATTCGGCTTCGCTATCGAAAACTATCCTGGATAGCCGAAGATAGCCGAGGACAGCCGAGGAGAGCCAAGGGGAGCTGAACCCGGTCCTCCCCTCGGTCCGAGGGCTCAGGAAAGGGAAAGGGGGAAGCAGAGCCGAGGAGAGTCGAAGAGAACCGAAGAGAGCCGAGGATGGCCGAAGATAGCCGAAGATAGCCGAGGATAACCGAAGAAAGCCGTGGATAGCCGAGGATAGCCGAGGAGAGTACAAAATGTCTGATACGGCGGCGGCGATATATCCTAATAATCTCTACACACGACTTCAAGAGATACGAATCCGAGGACCTGGACTACGAGAAATACTCAGTGAATGACCTGGACAACGAGAACTACGAAGCCGAAGACCTGGACACTGGAAATACTTAGCGAAAGACTTGGACAACGAGGAATACGAAACGAAGGACCTGGGCAACGAGAACTACGAGGCCGAGGACCTCGACTACAAGAAATACTCAGCGAGTGACCTGGACTAAGAGATCTACGAAGCCCAGGACCTGGACTACGAGAAATACTCACTGAACGACCTGGACAACGAGGAATACGAAGACCATAGAATCCACGGATTATTTGGATTTTAGAAACAACTGATACAAATTAGAATATGGGGGATGGCGCGCGTAGCGCGCAGGGGGGGCGAAGCCCCCCTAGTATATATATATATATATATATATATAGTAGACTGATTTGAGGTAACGACGATTTTTTCGTTCACTCTCGGCGTTACCCAAAAACTTGAGAAGATAGTCAGACAAGATGTATGGTGAAATTTAGGGCCTCTAGAACGATGTTAAGGGGTGTCTCAACGGTCTTTTCGGATTCCCATCTGAATAACATAGGAAAATTTTTTCCCAATCGGTTGAATTGTACCTCATCGTATGGTACATCACCTACAGGGTGGATCGCCCCCAATCTGAGTTCATTAAGGTTGGATCGAAGTGAGAAAAATCGGAATTTCACCCCCTGGTCATATGGGGTGAAACGGCGGAGGAAATAAAAAGAAAATAATTTTTTCAATTCAAAAATTCCAAAAAATTCTAAAAGAAAACTTTAAAAAATTGGAATAAACGTAATAGTACTCCTGAAAACTTCTACTCATGAGACAGCCCCTAAAGATGAGATTTTATGATTTTTAAAAGCGATAAAGGATTATTAGTGATATTTTCCTTCACAAAAAAATCATAAAATCTAATTTTTTCGGGGTTGTCTCATGAATAGAAATTTTCAGGAGTACTATTACGTTTATTCCAATTTTTTAGAATTTTTTTAGAATTTTTTGGAATTTTTGCATTGAAAAAATAATTTTCTGATTTTATTTTCTCCGCCGTTTCCCCCCATCTGACCAAGGGGTGAAATTCCGATTTTTCTCACTTCGATCCAACCTTAATGAACTCAGATTGCGGGCGATCCACCCAGTGGCGTAGCTAGACTTTCAGCGCTTTGGAGCGGTATTCATCAAATGCGCCCCTTACCTCCCCCAGTCCCCACAAAACAATTTGTCGAAAATTCGAGACTCACCCGCAAAATTGTGTCTGAAATGTCGAACAAGTAACGTAAAAATTCCCCGATAACAAACTCCTCATAAATATCATGAAACGGTGAGTTATCAGTAGTAATATCACAATACCTTCAAAATTATCGGCTAAGTTTTGCAGATCGAAAATCACGAGCGCGCAGCGCGAGGGATTTTTGTGCAAAACTTGGCCCGTTCGTTGCCACGTAGGATCAAAACATGAGGGAAATAACCGATTCATTTTGAAGGTCGAGTGGTATTCGACGGATTATTTTTCGCATTCGGATTTGGCCAAGCAGAGAGTGGCAGGTTGGAAAAAATTAGAAATTATTCGGGAAGTTCTCTGACTTTTATCACGGTATTTGACAGTTATAAAAACATTTGCAAAGCTAGAGGTAAATTATCAAAAAAATATTATTATTGTTATTATTATTATTATTATTATTATTATTTAATTTTTATTTTTTTAAATTATCAGTATAATAACGAATTGGGATGTCCTTCACATCATCAAATACCGCGCTCTGATTGGCCAGAATCCGAGTGCTAAAAATAATCAGCAAAATTATCGACAGAATATCAGTAGAAGATGTCGGTAATTGACCACCCCATTATCCCTCATTTTTCGGATGTGTGACAATTGAAATTATCATCACAAAATCGACAAATTGTTTTCAAAAGATGTCATCAAAAACTTCTTCATTGTTGCCGATATTTAGTTGCAAAATTATCGGCAGATTATCAGCAAAAATTTTCGGAAAATTATCTGCAGATTATGAGCAAAAATTATCGGACAATATATCGACGAAATTTTCAGTAATTTGTCGATGGGTAGGTACTAGTCGAGAGCTGAATAGTCATCGAATTACCCATATATCAATGAATTAAACAAATTCATTATATGGCTAATTTATACAAAATGAAAGAATCAAAGCGATTTGGTGACAAAGTCACTTAATATGAGCACTCTCAACCCGATTTTTTCCGATATCTTTTCACAGCAATTATAACAACACAATCAATCATTAATATTCTAAATGTTGGTCTTCATTCTCTGAAGAAACGGTCGAATTTGACTTTATTGCGCCGATAATCTTATTAAAATCTGTACCGGCAAAAAATCATCATTTTTATGCGCGTGCTTGCGTCCCATTTTCACTCAAAATTATTAGATAATTTTGCTGTATAATTGTTGACAAAATTTGCCGTCAGTTAGCAGTCAATCTGATGAACCATTTTATCCGAAATATGTCCGCAAATTTTCCACTAGTTTTCGCAGAAAATTTGCAGCGAACATCCGCAATAACTTGATTATTTATATGAAAAAAAAAAAAAAAAATCAACATCAGCTAAAGTCGTTGACACTTGATTGACAAATTGCCATGGATTTGTTGGCAAATTTACTGCTGATTAAAATTTTCATCCCAAGGGGTTGCCAACCCTTGAGTTTGTTAAAAAAATGTATATTTCATATCTTTCGATGGCATTTGATTAATTAAAAAAAATCACGAACTAGTACGCGATTGGTCACTACATGCTCGAAAACAGGGGGTGTCCCGCAGCTCTACTACCCTCGCGACCGTGCGCCCCTCGCGGCCAAGCGCCTGGAGCATCCTGCTCCAACTGCTCCACGGTAGCTACGCCACTGGATCCACCCTGTGGGTGAGGTACCATACGATGAGGTACAATTCAACCGATTGGGAAAAAATTTTCCTATGTTATTCAGATGGGAATTCGAAAAGACCGTTGAGACACCCCTTAACATCGTTCTAGAGGCCCTAAATTTCACCATACATCTTGTCTGACTATCTTCTCAAGTTTTTGGGTAACGCCGAGAGTGAACGAAAAAATCGTCGTTACCTCAAATCAGTCTAATATATAGATTAGACTCATACATCTCGGCTGCAACACATATATTTATATTTACGAAAACTACATAGTTATGAGCGAATGTTCCCATATTATACTATGCATTAAATGAAACATGGTCCATTTTTTATTCAGTAATTATAATATAATTACGCTACAGAAGATAGCCACCCTGACGCCAGGTAAGTTGATTAAAGTGAATTAAACAAACTCAAATTCTCAAGAAAAATTAACAGGCAGACCGGGAATCGAACCAGGATCTCTTGGAAGCCTAACCGGGGACTTAATCCACTAGACCACCTAGCCGCCCAACGAATGTTACCTTTTAACTTCTCTTGACAATCTGTGTTTACTTTTTCTTGTGTTGTGTGGTTCTAGATTAGACTCATACATCTCGGCTGCAACACATATATTTATATTTACGAAAACTACATAGTTATGAGCGAATGTTCCCATATTATACTATGCATTAAATGAAACATGGTCCATTTTTTATTCAGTAATTATAATATAATTATATCCGGGTTCGATTCCCGGTCTGCCTGTTAATTTTTCTTGAGAATTTGAGTTTGTTTAAGGGGGTATATACACCTTTGAATTAAATAAAAATCGATTTTTTTTTTTTTTGCGTTTTTGGAACACTCAGGGTCTAAACTATCTCTGAAAAAATCGCCATGTGAAAATACGTGAAAATGAAAAAGTTACAGCCATTCAAATCGCAAAGTAAATTTCAAAAAAATCGATTTTTGTTTTTTGCGTTTTTGGAACACTAGGGGTCTAAACTATCTGTAAAAAAATCATCATGTGAAAATATGTAAAAATTTAAAAGTTACAGCCATTCAAATCGCGAATTAAATTTCAAAAAAATCGATTCTTCATTTTTTGCGTTTTTGGAACACTAGGGGTCTAAACTATCTGTAAAAAAATCATCATGTGAAAATACGTAAAAATGAAAAAGTTACAGCCATTCAAATCCCGAAGTACAAGGGCGCGCCGCACGACGTGTTATCGGCGCCACTATAGCGAACGTATTTCACGACGTTTCACGAACCCCGATTCCCGCCCGAATCTGTCATTCTCTTGTTGTCTGCTAGCATTATTGCGTCTCCGACAATTTAACTCGAGAATAAAACTTACTTGTGACTGCAAAGTTTCAATCTATTTGGAAAGTATGAGTACCAAGGGAGAGAGAAACTCTTGGGGTGATGCGAAACATTCAGTTGGGCGCGCGAAGAAAAGAAAAAGATCTTTTGTCGGGAAACGACGAAACTCCGACGAGACCGCCGATCCATTTCAGAGACCGTCCAGCGCTTCGTCCAGTAAAATCAGCGACGACGACTACATCGAGAACGACGAGCAGGGGTATATGCTCGTTGATTTAGCTATTCTTTTTCAAAGTTTGCAGGACAACCTAAGCTGCAACAGATGTGGGACTGCTATTCGTATGAGAGAGGTTAGGATTCACGGCTTAGGTGGAACCTACGAAATCCAGTGCGGTAAGTGTCCTGTCAGTCCTAGGTTCAATACCTCCAGAATGGTCGGAAAGAAGAACAACGTGTTTGAGATCAATCGACGATCTGTATTGGCAAGCAGGAGCGTGGGTCTGGGCAACGTAGGTCTTGCTAAATTCTGTGGATTGATGGACTTACCACCTCCGATCAAGCAATCTACTCATAAAAAGGTAATTGATCAAATAGTCAAGGCAACAACTGATGTGGCAAGAGAGACGATGCATGCAGCTGTCGAAGAAGAGATAAGGGCCTCGAACAACCCTCTCACCCGAGAGATAGTTGTACAGTGCGACGGAACTTGGCAGAAACGTGGATTCAGCTCTCTGAATGGCGTGTGCGCAGTGATTGGGACGGAGACAGGTAAAGTCTTAGATATTGAAGTCTTGTCACGTTTTTGCAAGGCGTGCTCAAGCTATAAGGGTCAGAAGTCTGGGTATCGATGGAATGCTTGGTACCAGACCCACAAGAGCAGCTGTCAGGCCAATCACCAAGGATCGTCCGGAGCAATGGAAGTCACCGGCATGGTAAGAATTTTCAAACGGTCCGAGGAAGTACACGCGGCTAAGTACGTTGGGTACATCGGGGACGGTGACACAAAAAGTTATGCCAGTGTCGTGAAGGCAGAGCCCTACGGACCAGATGTAAAGATCGAGAAGCTCGAGTGCTGTGGCCACGTTCAGAAAAGGCTGGGGACACGGATGAGGAAACTGAAGACTCGGCTCAGGGGACAGAAGCTATCTGACGGCAAAACCATCGGAGGCAAAGGTAGGCTAACTGACAAAGCTATTGACCAGATGCAGTCTTACTATGGAAATGCGATACGGAACAACCCCAGATCAGTTCAAGGTATGAAAACAGCTATATGGGCTATATGGTATCACAAGTCCTCAACAGACGATAAGCCGCAGCACCATCTCTGCCCGGAGGGTCGGGACTCTTGGTGTAAGTATCAACAGGCAATTGCAGCTGGAACTATTGATACGTTCAAACACCGGGCAAATCTCCCAGAAGCTGTGATGGACCAAGTCAGACCAATCTTTGTTGATCTCAGTGATGAGGCACTACTGAAGCGCTGTGTCGGAGGTAAGACACAGAATGCGAACGAGTCCCTGAACAGCGTCATTTGGAAGCTTTGTCCTAAGACTTCATTTTCAGGTCGTGACGTCCTTCAAGTTGGAGCCAACATTGCAGCGATCACCTTTTCTGAAGGTCAGCGAGGTATGTTGAAAATCATGCAAAAACTTTCAGTAGAGCCAAGACGCCACGCCCATGCTGCAGCGAAACTACAAGACCAAGCCCGGATCAAAGCTGCTGGGAGGCGAACGGAGCAGAGGACCAAGGAAGCTCGTGTTGCTCTGAGGCAACTACGGATGAATCAGCAAGAGGAGGCCATCGAGATGGAAGGTAACAGTTATGAGCCAGGTGCTTTCTAGAAATAAAGCGGCTCACGACGTAGGCAACGTCGCAAAACAAGCTTTTAACTTCGCCTGTGTCGGTCCACAGCCCGGATCAAAAAGAAGGATGGAAAACTGTTTTGCATTATTAACTCACTTGATATATGATAGAGAAATGTCAAAGGAGTTCATCGGCATCAAAAACCATCAACGCAGTAAAAAAGTTTAAAAGTTGATTCCTGAACAATCATTATTTTGACCGGTTGCCGTAAAGAATAAAATCAACCGTTGGACCGATCTTTGATTTTTAGGTCCTGAATTATTCAGGAGAGATGCCTCTATCAGATGAACAGAGAACTTTTTGATAAACCCATTTTTAGTTGAAATATTAGAAAAATAAGCAAAATTTTTTTTCAAATTCAGAAAAAAAATCGAAAAAATTCAATAACTCAAGTAATTCTTGCAATATCAAAAAGTTGTCTGTTCATCTGATAAAGGCATGTCTTATGAACAATTGAGGACCAAAAATTCCAAGATCGGTCCAACGCTGGGTCTGATTCTTTACGGCAACCGAGTGATTTTGTATTTTCCTGTCTTCAGCGCAGCCACTATTAGACTGGAAGTAATACATGATGTAATATATGGATAATGAAGGTCAAACCCTCCCCAAACATGATGATTTTTTTGAATTTTATCAGAGTCTTCAAGTTGAAAAAAAAAGGAAAATTGTTTTTCAGAAATTCAACCAATTTAAAGGTGTATATACCCCCTTAATTCACTTTAATCAACTTACCTGGCGTCAGGGTGGCTACCTTCTGTAGCGTAATTATATTATAATTACTGAATAAAAAATGGACCATGTTTCATTTAATGCATAGTATAATATGGGAACATTCGCTCATAACTATGTAGTTTTCGTAAATATAAATATATGTGTTGCAGCCGAGATGTATGAGTCTAATCTAGAACCACACAACACAAGAAAAAGCAAACACAGATTGTCAAGAGAAGTTAAAAGGTAACATTCGTTGGGCGGCTAGGTGGTCTAGTGGATTAAGTCCCCGGTTAGGCTTCCAAGAGATCCGGGTTCGATTCCCGGTCTGCCTGTTAATTTTTTCTTGAGAATTTGAGTTTGTTTAATTCACTTTAATCAACTTACCTGGCGTCAGGGTGGCTACCTTCTGTAGCGTAATTATATGATAATTACTGAATAAAAAATGGACCATGTTTCATTTAATGCATAGTATAATATGGGAACATCCGCTCATAACTATGTAGTTTTCGTAAATATAAATATATGTGTTGCAGCCGAGATGTATGAGTCTAATCTAGAACCACACAACACAATAAAAAGTAAACACAGATTGTCAAGAGAAGTTAAAAGGTAACATTCGTTGGGCGGCTAGGTGGTCTAGTGGATTAAGGTAGTTGTGCCGCGACAGTCCGAGCCAAAATTCTTGCGCGCAGTGCGTGTTAGAAGCACCAAATAGTATAGGCTACGTGCCAAGAACTTTTGTCTGGGAGTATGATCGCAGCACCTTCACACATAGAATAGATCCCTATACCGATACACGCACACTATGATCAATTGTTTCTATTAATGATCGTAGCAACGTTGCAAATTCGTCGCCCGCTTCGATTTCAAATGTTAGCGGTTGTTGACAGTTTGATTAATTAATTAATCAATTGATATTCTGAACGCCAAAGGAATAAAGATGCCGAATGTACGGCTTAAGGGAAAATTTGCAAAAAAAATAGTTATCGACAAAAAATCAAAATGTGTCGCGGCTATGAATCGAGCGAAAACATATTTCAAATCTTTACCAAATCCGGTGCGAGTCAATCCTAACCTTTGCGAAGGACGACGTATCGTTGAATTGAAAGAGCTCGGTAAAAATCTGAGATGCTGCAAGTGTAACCAAATACTTTCATTAGAAAATGTCACGTCAGAGAGACAATTGGGACTGAACTCAATTTTATTAGTAAAGTGTGAGCAATGTTCTGTTCACACAGAAGTTGCGACAGGCAAGATACACGTCACAAGAACTCTTTCGAAGCATTCTGATGTAAACTCGAAAGCTGTGCTTGGTGAGTTTTTATTAAACTCCGTGATGTTTGTGTTCGATAGAAAATTATTCATTTGAATCAAGAATATAACCGCAAACTTTTAAATCACAGGTGCTGTGCATGCTGGCGTCGGCTGCACTGCGTTAAATAAAATATTGGCATGTTTAAATATCCCCGAAATATCTGCACACTTATTCAAGCGGTATGAACGAGAAGTTGGCCCAGCGATTGAAGAAGCAGCAAAAGAGAGCTGTAAACTAGCAGCGGATTACGAGCGACGATTAGTTATAGAAAACCTGGACAAATTATGTGTAGAACTGTAAGACTTTTTCAGTTGCACGTATCGATAAACCGAGTTAACATTAATTCGACAATGAATTTCAATCAACATGTCTTGGCTGACCTATTTCCCGACTTTTAATAATTCATTTGGTTGATTCCTTTTTTCACCAGACCAACTGAAGTTGTCGACGAGGTTTATCCACACGTACGCCACCTTCGTACCTCAAATAATCCTTATCCCGAGTCCCCAACTAATCATTGCGATGTACCTACAAGTAATCCTGTCGAGTTAGATGCGGCATTGGGGGAGATCGTGAACATTATTGTTTCTTACGACATGGGGTGGAGTAAGCGCGGCAATGGTCGAAGTTACAATAGTTTGAACGGATATGGTTCTGTGATAGGATTATTGAGTGGTAAAATTTTAGATTTTGCCACACGCAACCGAAAATGTAAGCTATGTGATATTGGCCGAAAAAAAGCGGATCACGACTGTCGTAAAAACCTCCAAGGAAGTGCTAAGGCTATGGAGCCTGACGTAGGTGCTGCACTGGTCAATGAAAGTGCTATTCTTAAAGAAAAGGGTCTCAATGTACGTGTGGTAATTGGTGACGAAGATAGCTCAACAATTGCTGCCGTGCGCCGTGGATCTTCAAAGACCATTTTCAAGCTTTCCGACAAAAATCATCTTAAGAAGTCTTTTACTAAGGATTTATATGCTATTCAAAAGAGCTTCAACGAGCTTAAAAAGAAAGAGACTATCCCGCATTTGAAAAAATGTTTTGGTTACGCGATAGCACAAAATAAAGCTAAAAGCGCTGCACTGGCTGATACTCTACGCAGCATTCCAGACCACGTATTCAATCAGCACGAAAACTGTGGTGATTGGTGTAACCATTCACAGCGAAGTAATACGAAACAGCAGACAGTAATACTGAAAAGCCCAGAACTATATGTGAAGTTGAAGGATATTTTCTCGAAATATGCTGAAAATGCCTACAAATTTTCGGTAGCAGCTTCAAGCCAGGCGAATGAAAGCCTGAATAATATTATGGCGCACAAGGCTCCAAAAAATTGCTGTTATAGCCGAAGCGAATCGAGTGACTATCGCTTTGCTAGTGCTGTTTGCAGTAAGAATGTTGGAGAGACTGCCCTGTTGAACGTGCAAGAAAAGCTATCCTTGTCACCTGGAAGGCACACAGCATCTTACGCGGAAAGAAAGGATGCCATCAAATTAAAAAGATCTATGAAGGAAAAGTTGCCATCTTCGAAAAAACGTAGGATAGAACTAGCTAGAGACAATAAAAATTCTAGAAAAAAAATGGAAAAATCTGAAGGTGTACAATACCAGTCTAACTGTGGCTTCACAGAGTATACGGAAGGCTTGAATAATCTATTTGATTTACAACTATCTGACATAAACTTGATAAATATTCCCATAACATCAGAAACTTGTAATATAGTGTACTTTGACCTTGAAACTTCAGGGCTTTATAGATCAGACGAAATTTGGCAAATTGCAGCCCAATATGAAAATCGGGTATTTAGTGTATATTTGAATCCTACCAAAGATGGCAATCTCGATGCCTCAAAGCATACTGGGCTCAAAAATATTCATTGGGAATTGTTTTTACACGACAAAAAAGTTCAATCAGTTGCTCCGAATGAGGCTTTACTCGCATTTCAGCAATTCTTGAGCTCTTCTTCAAAGCCTTGTATATTAGTTGCACACAACGCTGCGTTTGATACTTCACACTTTATTCGCGCTCTCATAAAAAATTCAATGCTTCCAAATTTTAAAAACATTACTGGCTTCTGTGATACTTTATCATTACTTAGAAAGCGATTTCCTGAAAGAAAAGGCGAAGGAATGTTCAAGCTATCAAAACTAGCCGAAGATTTTTTGAACGTAAATGCCACTGAGAATTTCCATGAAGCATACGATGTAAAATTACTAAAAAAACTTACTTCTTCTTTCATAGCAGAACAAGATTTGTATAAAAACACAAAAAAAATTATCGATTGCGTAATGCGTGAAAGAGAATTGCTGAATCAAGCAAATACGCTACCGTACTTGCAACCTTTGAAAACCGTTGTGTCCGACGGAATGTTGAAAAAAATTGCCGGACAAAAAATCACTTACAAGATTTTGATAGAAAAATATGAAAATGAAGGAAAAGAGGGTGTTGTAAGACTTCTGTCGGAAAAGATGTGCAATAAGAAGCCACGAGTCACTAAAGATAACCGCGTCCTCAATAAAATTACAGTCTTCTTAGAAGAAAAAGCAAATTGTACATGAATATTTTATTCACGAATTTGTATATATTTCATTTTGCAGAGATTATAAACGCAAATTACGTAAACGTGTTATAATCAAATCATTGCTATTCAACGATAAATTCAAATTCATAAATTTATAGACAAGATCGGGATGTCTCGCCTTCTATACCGAAGACAAAACATCGCGATACCGATAATTCTCCATTTCGTTATTCTTATTAATCTCCAGTTTCTGCGAACTACAGTGGAGAGTAGTTCAAGATTAGACACCTTGCCTTTTGCGCTCATGCCTTTGAGACACTTTAACGGCGTCCTATACGCCTATGCTAAAATACCTTGCGTCAGCATCTCGCTGACCGATGGGTAGCAACGTAAGTTGCCACATTCGGATTTTCACTCTTATTCTAACCGCCAAACAGCTTATATCAATAATAAAGCCCCATTCAAATTGACTTCAAAACCAACTTATTTGTTATAAACCCGTCCCCACACAACAACGCGTACTACATAATATTATCTTCTTCTGAAATAAAAATGATAGTATCTAAATACCCAATTTTTTTTTTGCAATGTTGTTAATTGTAAATAAATTCATCAGACTGTTTATAATTTTCGAATTTTTTCAGATTTATGTTTTCAGCCTGAGTCTTCCTGTTTTAACGTAATTTTTTTTTCAATTGCAAAAATAATAATTTCCGTTATTTATGAATGAATAAATTGGATAAATTGACAGAATATGCAAGTCTTTTACTGTCTATGGGGTGTTCGATGACCTCCTGCAAAAAAACGATCCGATTCACGTGGAATGCCACCTTTATTTTCCATGTTCGCCGATAAAAAGATTCAGAGAGTCGCAGCCTCCCCGTCAGCCGCTGTTTGTATACACACACTGTTGCCAAGTCCTTACCATATGCTCCCACCACTCGATACGGCCACGCAGAATTTTAGTTCAAATTGAGTTACTTTGATTGATATATCAGCAAAACTATGCGGTCGATCAATCTGATTTTTCTCATGAATAATCATGAAATATTGGTTTACCATATGCTTGTTTTCCGTAACGATCTATAGAACCGTTTAGATATTAAAATTGAGAATGTGCGATTTTCATATATTCAACACAGGCAACACGTGTAAAAAATATCAATTTCGAGTGCAATTATACTGCGTTTCGGACGGTAGAAAATTCTAAAAAAATTCGTTCAGATAGATATTACGTTAATTAAACTATAGTCAAAATTTCAGATGATTCTATAGAAATGCACTTCGCGGCACAACTACCTTAAGTTCCCGGTTAGGCTTCCAAGAGATCCGGGTTCGATTCTCGGTCTGCCTGTTAATTTTTCTTGAGAATTTGAGTTTGTTTAATTCACTTTATATATATATATATAACTGGGTCGCCCTGTATATATATATATACAGAGCGACCCAGAACTCCCGCACCGAACTGAACAGGCGGATTCCTTGTCGAATTCTAAGACGAAAATCCCTTTGCGAAAAATTCCGCAGATTAACGGTGTCCGAGTTATCGAATTTCCAAGTTGGCCATTCAGAGAGCCCAACACTGGCCGAGATAGTGCCGGCTCAAAAGTCAACAATTGGGGCAGTGCCCGCCGTCGCATGTCTGATAATTTGGCTAGAAAATCTCATTTTTATTAATACGTAACGGATAACGGGTGGACTTTTTACTTTGACACTTCCGCTTTTCAGTCTTTGACAGCCAGGTCGTCTGCTCCTTAGTTATCGGCCGTCCAGGTTGACCGCTCCATAGTTTTCTGCAGCCAGGTCATTCGCTCCATAGTTTCAGCGGTCTAGGTCATTCGCTTCATAGTTCCCGGCCGACTAGGTCGACCGCTCCATAGTTTTAGCGATCCAGGTCATTTACTCCATAGTTTCAGCGGTCCAGGTCATTTGCTCCATAGTTTTAGCGGTCCAGGTCATTCACTCCATAGTTCTCGGCCGTCTAGGTGAACCGCTCCCTAGTTTTAGCGATCCAGGTCATTTTCTAAAACCAAACTATGTAGCAAATGACCTGGATCGCTAAAACTAGGGAGCGGTCGACCTAGACGGCCGAGAATTATGGAGTGAATGACCTGGACCGCTGAAACTATGGAGCGGTCGACCTAGACGGCCAAAAACTATGAAGAAAATGACCTGGATCGCTAAAAGTATGGAGCGGTCGACCTAGACGGCCGAGAACTATGGAGTGAATGACCTGGACCGCTAAAACTATGGAGCGGTCGACCTAGACGGCCGAGAACTATGGGGCAAATTACCTGGACCGCTAAAACTATGGAGTTAATGACCTGGACCGCTAAAATTATGGAGCAAATCACCTGGACCGCTGAAACTATGGAGTAAAGGACCTGGATCGCTAAAACTATGGAGCGGTCGACCTAGACGCCCAAGAACTATGGAGAGAATGACCTGGATCGCTAAAACTATGGAGCGGTCGACCTAGTCGACTGAGAACTATGGAGCGAATGACCTAGACCGCTGAAACTATGGAGCGAAGGACCTGGCTGCAGAAAACTATGGAGCGGTCAACCTTGACGGCCGATAACTAAGGAGCAGACGACCTGGCTGTCAAAGACTGAAAGGCGGAAGTGTCAAAGTAAAAAGTCCACCCGTTATCCGCTACGTATTAATAAAAATGAGATTTTCTAGCCAAATTATCAGACATGCGACGGCGGGCACTGCCCCAATTGTTGACTTTTGAGCCGGCACTATCTCGGCCAGTGTTGGGCTCTCTGAATGGCCAACTTGGAAATTCGATAACTCGGACACCGTTGATCAGCGGAATTTTTCGCAAAGGGATTTTCGTCTTAGAATTCGACAAGGAATCCGCCTGTTCAGTTCGGTGCGGGAGTTCTGGGTCGCCCTGTATATATATATATATATATATATATATATATATATATATATATATATATATATATATATATATATATATATATATATATATATATATATATATATATATATATGCAAATATATTATATATATACAGTGTTGTGAAAATTGTAATTAAATTTTTTTTAATTACTCATTACTTTCGTAATGTGTAATTGAATTTTTATTCAATTACACATTACTTTGTTAATGTGTGATTGAACTCGGTTTAATTACACATTACCAAAGTAATGTGTAATTAAACTTGGTTTAATTACACATTACCAAAGTAATGGATAATTAAACTCGGTTTAATTACACATTACCAAAGTAATGGATAATTAAACTCGGTTTAATTACACATTACCAAAGTAATGTGTAATTAAACTTGGCTTAATTACACATTACCAAAGTAATGTGTAATTAAACTTGGCTTAATTACACATTACCAAAGTAATGTGTAATTAAATGAGTAATGCCATTACAAATGTAATTAGTGACTCGCAACACTGTATATATATATATTAGGGTGGTCCACTTTTGACCTTTTTTTTTTAATTCTGCGGGGCACCCCTGAACATTGTTCCAAATCACGTAGAAAAAATCTGTGTAAATCATGAATCCAATCGGAAAATATTTAGAGGTCGCTACCGAATATTATAGTATTTTATCGATTTAATAAAGCTTTTCCTGTATAGCTTCACTTCTGATGCGTCGGGAGCTTCTAAATCCTAGTGATATGACTCAGTCTTACCGCACGTGGTATTTCTTCAATTAATATTGTAGTATGTTATACAGGGTGATTCAGAATTCGTAACGAATCTCTTGAAGGGTTAATACTTGTCAAAATTGGGATTGGAAGTTCCTCAGCCATTTTTCCGAAAAAATGATTTTTTTCCTTGGAACAAAAATTTTTCCGACAGACGATTTTTTCCAGTTTTTTTTTCTTTCTATCATTCGTCAATTTTTAAAAATCCCAAATGATGCCAACGATTTTTTTTTTTTTCACAACATTAGAGAGATTTCTCGCTGACAGTTTCTTATTTGGTGGAAGATACCAAAAAAAAAAAAATGTGTTATAGTTCCAACGAAAAAAAAATGATTTTTCGGAAATTAATTTTTGAGAAAATAATTGTTTTAAGTCAATACTTTTGCTTATAGTTGCAAATAAATGTTCAATTGATTCATCTCAATATCATTTGCGGTACAAATGAATGTCACCTAAAATCAACCAACTTTGAATTGTACCGCCAACCGTATTGAGATGAATGAATTGAATATTTATTTGCGACTATATGTGGACAAAAATATTTAATCGAGTCAATTATAGTTTTTTCTTAGTGTGGTACTCATCCAACATACTACATTACTACAATATTGATATAGAAGAAATACCTCGTGCAATAAGACTAAGTCATCCAACTAAGGTTCAGAAGCTCCCGACGCATCGGGAGTGAAGCTTTGCATGAAAATGTTTAAAAAATCGAAAAAAATACTAAAATATTCGGTAGCGACCTCTAAATATTTTCCGATTGGATTCATGTTTTACGCAGATTTTTTCTACGTGATTTGGAACAATATTCAGGGGTGCCTCGCAAAATCCAAAATAAAACTTCAAAAGTGGACCACCCTAATATATATATTGTAACGTTTCGGCTTTTACGAACCTACTGGTTATAGTAAAAGTCGGTTGCTACGGGTTCGAAATGATCTATTTTCTGAAATTTAATTAATTAAGTATTATTATGGACTCCTCGTACTGAAAGGTGAGGAAAAGGATGGGTATACCATGCAAAAGCCACCTTACTCAGATTTTATCTCCCTGCGCTAGCTACCGGACTCCGATAGTTTTAATTATCAAAGCCGTATTGGTTCTGAATTTAAGATTCAGAATTCTCACTACAGAGCCGGGTTTTCACGCCAAGCCTGTCTCGCCTGCTATTGATGATTTTACTGATTAACTACAGATCCGGGTTTTTACACCAAGACTGCCTATCAGACTCGGGTTTGCAACGGTTGGCCCTCGAACACAGGTTTTTACGCCAATGTCGTTCGCTTCTTCCGTTGTTCGCCAAAGCTGTAACTACTCGGCTTATTCTGGTATTTATTACTGTCAAACAGGATGATAAGAAAATACCAGGGAAAATTTATCAGTAGTTATTCGATTCCTTGTATTGTTAAACCAAAATAAAATATCAACAAAATTAATACAAAGATCTTATTCTATCTTATTCTACAATAAAGTCTATTTCTTTCGTATTTATTTCCTTCAACTAAATGCTTGTAACAATGCTGCTATAGCTAATGCTCAATATAATATTATGCTTCTAATCCCTGTTAGGTGATATTAGAATATGATTTTAAAGAATGTTCTGATTTGTCTAAATAATAGTGAATTTACTGATTCTACTTTATTGCCTTCGGAAGACCCTTAGTTCAATATCAAATGAGTCGCCTGGGATGCTATACCACGATTGCGCTTGGTTTGATTTTATATTAGTGAGTCGACTGGGTGCTATACCACGAGTGCGCTGTCGAGCTCTGTCGACGCGTGTTTATATACTCTTTTGCTTACGCTTGTGACGTCACAAGCGTCGCTCGCTCGTCTATCTGAATTTGTCCAGTTTTCGGTGTTTACTCCGACTTAGAACTGACCAATCATAGCCGACCCCCATCGTGACGGTCGGACACGTTACAATATATATATATGGAGAGAATGACCGAATGAATATATATTGTAACATTGCATTTTGCAACGCGTGTTACAAGTGACTCCCGAACCCTTAGACGACCATAGTTACGTCGGGTGAATGCATCAAAGAAGCATGAATGCGTTAGGTTAGCCCCGAGGCTAGAAAATCTCCGAGAGGCGACCGTGACCGATCTAAGACTGTTGAATCTATTTCTTATTCTTTTTGTTCTTTTTCTACCTTTTCTCTATTATGTGGGAGACATGGCCGAGATTTTCGAGTACGAGGCCGAAATATACAGAGACGGAGGCAACAACGAGGCATTCGACGATAAAGCCCGTCAATTACGCTTCTGGAGGCGAAGAACTGCAGTGGAGTCTACCATAGAAAGAGAGAACGCGGGGGAGTACGTAGAGTACTCAGCTACGAGGGATAACGGTGGTGGAAGAGATTCCCGCCACCCCGAAGAGCCAGCGAACCGCGTTCCTCCTGCAGGAACCGTTATCATCAGAGCAGATTTTGAGTTTAGCGCGGAGCCAAGATCTACTGCCTAACGTGAGGCGATCTAGTGGTCAATACGCAAATTATTAGGCGATCATATGACCAGGGTGCGAACTATCGACACCCGGCTGTCAAAGATCACGCTGCCGTAGGCTTGCCTCGCCGATAGAGCGCCGAGCTCAGAGCTCGCTCTAATTATAGCCTTTTGTAGTATTCCCTTCGAGGGACTTTTGTTGCATTTTTTGAGTGATTGAGTTCGAGTGTAGTGCACCCGTGGCAGCGTAGACCCGAAGGCTCGTCTTCGAGACGCCACGAGGCCTTATTTTTGGCTGGACAACGGTAAGCGTTAGCCAATTTGACTCATACTAATTTGAATTTGGCAAACGGCCATCAGCCATCTTGTCTTGTCCGAGCCACGAGGGTTTTAGAGATTTTTGAGAATCAAATTAAGACGACCTCCGAGCCGGTAGACCGCCACCAGTGTCTCGCGTCATAATAGAGTTTTGAGTTTCAGTTTTGCGTAATATTTTCGAGTTTTGTGTCGCGTATTAGTCATTCTATAGAGCCGTAGGCTTCGCACCTGAGTGCGAGAAAGACAGTCATAGTACGTCACTGTCGCGCTCTCTCCCTCTCACGAGGAGATACAGATCATTGTTATATTTTGAATTTCGTTTAGTCTTTTTGTTTCGCCTACGATGGCAGAGTTATTTTAAGTTAATTTCAAGTAATAATTCTGGGAATTAGTTTTGTTAAGCCTTGCGGGCATATTCCGATCTTTTAGTTGTAATTTTTGTTCCGCGAGGGACGTATTTGTCGAGTTATTTATTTTTGCTTTATTTTTGTTTGTTATTGCTCTCCTACGTGGAAGCTATTAGTTTATTTATTATTGTAAAACTCGTCATTTCTATTTTTTCTATTCTATTTTTCTTGAATAAATTTTATTTTCTTTATTACATTCAAATCATCGAGTCGTTAATACGCCACGCTAATCCTTCATTAATCCCGACCCCTCTCCGCGGTACTGACGCTAGCCGGCGCTCAAGTATCTGTAGTTTGTTTATTTTTTTTTATTAGTTAGATTTTCAGAAAGTGGCGATTATAAGCCTGGCGCCCAGCATATTTGTTTTATTATAAATTTTCCTTTGGCCAATTGTGGAGTGGACGGTTCTCAGACTAGCTTTCCGGTCTGGTCTGAGGACCAGGAAAAATCCACGTCACAATATATATATATATTATATATATATATATTAATATATATATTAATATATATATTATATATATATATATTAGGGTGGCGCAAAAAAACCGACTATTTTTTTTTTTTTTGAGTCTCGGGTGAAAAAATGTTAGTTTTTGATGTTTTAAGAGCCCTCTCCAAAGGACAGCTAAAAAAAAAATTTTTAAGAGGTCGCTCCAAATTTTTTTAAATTTCAAAAATCGTCAAAAATCGATTTTTTTTTTTTTTTTAATTTTTTTTCTCGTTACGGTATAATTTTACAGTCCAAAAAAAAATAAGTTTCTGAAAGTTTCAGTTCAAAATTTGAATTTTGAAAGGTCGCTCATAATTTTTTAATAATTAAATAATTAAAAAATCTAAAGTATGCACTGATAAATTAAAAAAAATTATGAGCGACCTTTCAAAATTTAAATTTTGAACTGAAACTTTCAGAAACTTATTTTTTTTTGGTCTGTAAAATTATACCGTAACGAGAAAAAAAAATTAAAATTCGAATTAGAAAAAAAAATTCGATTTTTGACGATTTTTGACGATTTTTGAAATTTAAAAAAATCTGGAGCGACCTCTTAAAATTTTTTTTTTGAGCTGTCCTTTGGAGAGGGCTCTTAAAACATCAAAAACTAACATTTTTTCACTCGAGACTCAAAAAAAAAAAAATAGTCGGTTTTTTTGCGCCACCCTAATATATATATATATATATATATATATATATATATAAATTAGGGTGTGTCAAAAAAAAAAAACGAAATTCGAATTTATTTTTTTGACCGCTGAATGTGTGTATCCTAATCTCGAAATACACCTTGCGAACGGAATCCGCCGAGAAAAATTCTCACGATGTGCTAATCGATATTTATCGATAAAACTAGACATCGATTGAGCGACCTCTTAGGATGGTTTGTCCACGCATTCCTTTTGCGTGGTGCATTGTGAGGAGTAAATTTAAGGTTTAAGCCTTGGGGAGGCGAAAAAACATGAAATTTGAGAAAAATGTTAAAAAATTTTTTGTAATTATTTTCGCAATTTTTATTTTTTTCCTCAGATTTCATGTTTTTTCGCCTCCCCAAGGCTTAAACCTTAGATTTACCCCTCACAATGCACCACGCAAAAGGAATGCGCGGAAAAACTATCCTAAGAGGTCGCTCAATCGATATCTAGTTTTATCGATCAATATCGATTAGCACATCGTGAGAATTTTTCTCGGCGGATTCCGTTTGCGAGGTGTATTTCGAGATTAGGGATACACACATTCAGCGGTCAAAAAAATAAATTCGAATTTCGTTTTTTTTTTTTTGACACACCCTAATATAAATATATATATACAGGGTGTAAATCTTCACTCTGTACATACTTATAGGGTGTGTAGGGGCTGACAATACAAGCATTCTGTGGTATGACACCCATGGTCGGAAACTCATCCTAACCACTATGGAGGGCTTTGAAGGATATGGTACCGCATGCTTGATCGTAGTGTAATGAATCAGATGTGATCACTTTCGACCCAACATTTTATTCAGCCGTAGAGAACAGTACATAAATGTTCTTGCGTGAAATCAACAAAACGATAAACTTTGCATTAAAAAAATAACAAAACGGTTCCGGTGCTTGTGAACAGAATTTGAAAAAGTTATGGAAAACGAATTGGGGTTTGGCACACTTGGGCTTTTCGTTTTGCATAACTTTTTCAAATTCTGTTTATAAGCACCGGGAATTGTTTTGTAATTTTTTTATTGCCAAGTTTATCGTTTTGTTGATTTCACGAAAGAACATTTGTACTGTTGTCTACCGCTGAATAAAATGTTGGGTCGAAAATGATCACATCTGATTCATTACACTACGAAAAGCGCGCGGTACAAACGCGCGGTACCAGAACCTTCAAAGCCCTCCACAGCCGTTGGGATGAGTTTCCGACCTTGGGTGTCATACCTCAAAATGCTTGTCTTAGCAGCCCCTACACACCCTATCAGTATGTACAGAGTTAAGATTTACACCCTATATTATAACAGCGATTGCTACGAGTTCGGGTAATACCCGCAGGAACTACGATCTATTATCAAAACCAGACACCAACGCTGAACCTCCTCCGACTAGCAACGAAGATGTTGGGCGCCAGACTTCGGAGAGAAGTCCTCTCTCTCTCTCTCTCTCGTCACAGCTAGCCTGTCGGTAGAGGGATATTCGTGGGGGCGGGAAATAAAAATACCAAACACACTAGGAATATATTTGAAAGATTATTTATTAATTAAAAAGAAAAAAGAAAAGATTACATTAATTTGTACAGCCTGTCACCTGGCTTCGGCTCTATCACCGTTAGTTTGTGTTTAAATACTAAATCAAAGAAAAGAATTGACTATAAGAAAGAAATAAATTAAATAAAGGACTCCACTATATCGAAAGGACTCTACTCTAAATATCTCAAAGAAAAATAGCTATAATATTGAGTTCAAGTGACTAACAATTAATTACTAATAATAAGAAAGCTAGAAAAAGGTACGGTTGACAGTTATCACAGGTAGTTCGGTAGTTCGCCTTCCTCGCTACCACCAGCTGGAGATCCGGCTGTCAAGTCGATTTCGAGTACCTCACGCTCTACGCGAGGTCTCTAGTCTCCGACTGACAGCTGGTCGCTCTACGGCTAGGAAGGGAAGGGATTCGGAACCCAATAATTCCGTACTCGGCCACTAAAGCTCCCTGACACGCAGCAGACGATTGCGACGCGTGACGTCAGAGAACTCGGGCAATATGGCGCCGACTCTGGATTTACGAAATCCTGCGCAGCACAGCTGAAAACCGGCACGCGGATGCGCAGAGTCGACAGGCTCGGAGAACAACAACAAGTTCGAAACTTGCCGGCTCTCAACGACCATGCGGTACTCAATGAAGCGGGACTCGAAAGGTACTAGGGAAACGAAGAGCAGTTTCTAGCGATAACTCGAGACTATAACTTATATGGATTCTAGGAGAAGAATTGAAGCAGACTTGGCTGTATTTCAGATAGATCCTACCTGATCTCTCACAGTTCCTCGGCCTCGTGTCCGACTCGTAGTCCGGGGGCAAGCAAGGGTCGTGTATTAACAAAATCGATAGTAATCAAGTCCAAATCCAAGTCCAAAAGTCCAAAAGAAAAGCACAGGTCACAATATCTCCAAGATCGCACTAACAAAACACTCTCTGAACACCTCAAAACTCTCTAAATAAACTCTCTCACGATTCACGATCGTAATGGCACGTTATCAATAGCACGGCTAGACAATGAATGCCTCTTCGTTTCCGCTTCGCTAATTGCTTATCCTCGCCGTTCGTCCTGTTAGCGCTAGCCGTCATCGATAGACCAATCCGCTGATCTACGATCGATATGGCTGCGCCAGGACGAAGGGCGGCAGATATTCAAATTAGCTATACCGACTCGGTACTCTAGGAAATGTGTACGCTCGTTTAAGCTGGTATGGAGGAGGTCCGAACGTTTGCCACGTTACAATATATATGCCGCTTATAGGCACAAAAAACGCAGAAATCAATACATGCGTTACAAAAAATATGGTGTGTACTAAGGGCTAAGTGGGCTTTTTGACCTCGTGTGGTTGCAGTACTCGTCTTCGGCTCGCGGATGCACTCGTCTTCGACTCGTGCTCCCTCGCCTCCGACTAGTACTGCAAACTCCACACTCGGTCTAAAAAAGCCCACTTTACGCCCTTGCTACACAATATACTATTATTGAATCATTTGCTAAAATATATGGCGTCCATCACTTGATGCACAACCTGCATGGCATTATCCACCTCGTAGAAGATGCGAAGTTACATGGATCTATTGAGAAGTTTAGTGCATTCAAATTCGAGAATTTTATGCAAACATTAAAAGCTATGGTACGCAAATCAGAAAAACCACTGCAACAAATCGCTCGGCGCTGCGGAGAAATCCAAAAAATGACAACTGCATGTTCAAAATACGTTGTAACATTGCATATTACAAGGCGCTCCTTACCCCTTAGACGACCCTAGCGGAGTGACTGTTTTGATGAATGAAAGTTAGGATGACCCTGAGGTCTAACGATACTTCAGAGAGGCGACCGTGACCGACTAAAAACTATCGAACCTATTATTTATTCTTTTGTTTGCTTTCCGACTTTTCTCTGACATGTGGGAGACGAGGCCTATCCAAAGGCAAACACACGGCCTGAGATATGACTGAACGGAGGCACGACGCTCAAAATCGACCGTGGAGATCCCTGACGACGAACGCCACCACGAGCTATGAGAGGTAGCACTGGCCAGGCTACCCTCCCAACACCGAGGTAGAGGACAAGGGAGAGTGTCGAGGGCACTCTACAACGTGGGATACCGGTGGTGGAAGAGATTCCCGCCACCAGGAAGAGCCTGCAACCCGTGTTCCTCCGATTCAGCGAGCTCTAACCAACGTGGTGGATTTTGAAATCCGCGCGTAGCGACAACGCGTCGCCAAATCTAGGGATCTTTCGGTCGATAGAAAAATCAATGCTCGACCGCCTAATGAGGGCGCTTAGGTACCGGCGCCATGCGGTCTAGCCACTCTGCGATAGACTAGCGTCCTACTGTCGGCGCAAAAAGGTTTGGCCCCTCTGAGTGGTCATAACTTCTACAGGAAAATTGGTAGAGCATCGAGTCTGGAAAGATCGGAAAGCGCCAAGTTTTCTGCGTCTAATGGTTGTTCGCAAATTTCCGTATAAAAATCGTGAAAGCCGTTATGATCTCCGAAAAGTTAAAAAACGTAGTTTTTCGGAGTCCATCGCCGTACGTCAACTTCAACTCGCCAGGTGCAAAAAGGTCCAATGGTGCGATTTGGGGAACAGATCGGTACGGACGAACCTGAGCGGGCTCAAAATTATCGTCAGGATATACACTTTTTGATTCCGTAATCAGTTTTTGGTTTGCAATAGCGGACTTCCAGTAATCGACGTCAACAATTTTTCAAATTTGCGCCAGGCCGCCTGTGTCCCTTAGCTGCTTTCACGATTATTACACAGAAATTCGCGAACAACGAACGATTTGTACGTTGGCTGGAAGACGGTAAGCGTTAGCTATTCTCACCCATGCTAATTTGAATCCGGCAACGGCCGTCAGACATCTTGCCTTGTTACAAGCCACGAGGCTAATAAATCTTTTGGGAATCGAATTAAACCGATCTCCGATCGGTAGGCCGTCACCAGTGTCCCCATGTCTTAGAGTTAATGTTTCGGGTCTTTACGTAATAGAAAATTCAGTTATTTTATATTTTGTTTGAGTTCGTATTCTTCGTACACGAGTGCGAGAAGGATAGATTTAGTCTGTCACCGTCGCGCTCTCTTCCTCCCGCGGGGAGAGACGAAGCTCGAGGCTCAGCCGAGCCGTGTTATTATTTTTCTTTAGATCTCGTGTTTCAATATTAGGGTTCGTAATTATTAGTAAAATTAAATATTTATCGCGCTAGGCGCAGAGTTAGGTTAAGTTAATTGTAAATAATTTTGTAAATAATAACTCTCTTGAGTATTCCGTTATTTTGTTATTCAATTGTTTCGTTAATATTCCGAGCCTTGGGCCGTACTATTGTTACTTTATTTATTATTTCGAGCCTTAGGCTCTTGCATCGTTAGTTATAAGATTGTTAATATTCCTCGTGGAAAGTATCTAGTGTTTTAGCTAGCTTATTGTCCTACGAGGACCTGATTTGTCGAGTTAATTATTTTTGCTATATTTTTCCTTGTCATTGCTGTCCTACGTGGAAGCTATTAATTATTTATTACTGTAAAACTCGTCAAGCGTGGCCAGGTCACCTTTACACGACCTGTAGCCGTTCATACCCGAGAGGAAGTACCTCCGGGTACACGATTTGTTAATTTCCATTTTTTTTCTATTTTTCTATTTTACTTGAATAAATTAAATTTTCTTTATTAAATTCAAATACATCGAGTCGTTAATCAACGCCCTGCTAATCCTTCAAAATCCCGACCCCTCTCCGCGGTACTGACGCTAGCCGGCGCTCAAGTATCTGTAGTTTGTATTTTCTTTATTCTTTAAATTTTCAGAAAGTGGCGGTTATACGCCTGGCGCCCAGCATCTTGTTTTATTATTAATTTTCCTTTGGTCAATTGTCGAGTGGACGGTTCTCGGGCTAGCTTTCCGGTCTAATCCCAAGACTAATAAAAATCCACGTCACAACGTTAAAGACATGAATGATGATTTGGTACCTGTCAGCACTTCTCTTCATTGCGACGGCCCGCTACCTGAGAACTGCAGCAATCCACAGTATAAAGTCACTCAATCATCAAACTTTACTATTAAAACTAATGGAAATGCTGATAGTTGCTGTGTTCTGAAAAACGGTGATGTATTTGAGGTTCGGAATATAGCTTTCTGTCGTGAAACTCGAAGATTCGTGATAATAGGTAGACAACTCACTGCCAGGGAAGATTTTTTCACTATTCCATGCCCATCATCATTATTAAGAATATATAAAGTGAGATATACACTAGGGTGTTTCATTTTTAGGCAATATTTTTTTTTTTTTTCGATGGCATACCAGAGAATCTTATACTTTATAAAAAATAAAAAATTTTGCCGCCTGGTAAAAGGTTTTAGATCTAATAGTGGCTTAGCTCATTCAAAAATTCGATTTCCCACCTAAATAACACAGGAAATTTTTTTTTTTTTGTTTAATTGAATTTTTCGTTGTTAAAAATTTTTTTTTCGAAAAAACCTTCATATAGCTTTTGAAGGAAATTAAATTCTTTACAAAAATGTCTCTGTGGTCGAAGACCGTACAACTAGTAGTTTCGGAGTTATAGCGAAAATTGTTCATGTTTGACGCGCTATAACTCAGAAACTACTGGTTGTACGGTCTTCGACCACAGAGACATTTTTGTAGAGAATTTAATTTCCTTCAAAAGCTATATGAAGGTTTAAAAAAAAAAAAAAATTTTAACAACGAAAAATTCAATTAAACAAAAAAAAAAAAAAATTTCCTGTGTTATTTAGGTGGGAAATCAAATTTTTGAATGAGCTAAGCCACTATTAGACCTAAAACCTTTTACCAGGCGGTAAAATTTTTTATTCTTTATAAAGTATAAGATTCTCTGGTATGCCATCGAAAAAAAAATATTGCCTAAAAATGAAACACCCTAATGGATATAGTGCACACGCTGAATCGTCTTTTTTTAAAGGCGCTCTGGGAAAAGCTCTGTCACCGGCTTGTTTGTGAATATTTTCGCATCGAAATTTTACAGAATATTCTTAATACTATACTTAATAATATTCATCATGAAGGTAACACTCGAACTTCTTAATTTTTAGAGGAAGGTCTCAATCAATCAAGTCGAGTCACTTTTTTTTTTTGGTCAAAATTGCCTGACGTTTCGGCAGTCATGTTCTGCCCTCATCAGAGGCTGTTTATTGAAAAAATATTACAGAAATTTAGTTGTCTGACACATGTGTACATTATTTACATTATGTTAAAAGTCATATGATTAAAATCAAGCTTATAGCAGATAATACAATGGAAGTCAAACATTTAATGAAAGTCGCATTTAAAACAAAGTAAACAAACGGATAAGACCTAATAATAAATCGTAAACAAAATTTAATTACCTTAATCAATTGGTGTTAGGTGAAAAAACTTGGCATACTTAGTTAAGCCATTGTCACACAACAGGATGAGCAGTCTGTCATCCTGTGATCGTGGAACGTTTAATGAAAACAAGGGTGTGTGACAACTCTTATTATATACGGACTCAGCTGAGGCTCGTCATGTTGACATACGTCACAGGTGATAATGTAAATAATTCAAACTTCGTGACGTTAGCGAATGACGTCAATGACTGACGTCAATGGTTGTTTATATTCTTCTGAATAGAGCCCGCTCTCATAGTCAAGTTTTTTCACCAACAACAACATCTAATAAAACTAAGAGCAGCTTTTAGATCTTAATCTGTGAAGCATGTTAAAATAAGGTAAATGTAATTTTTTAGTGTCCTCTTTCTTGTTCAGACTATTCGGTTGCAAATTAATTCGTAACATCTCAGAGGTGATACGTTTGGACCAAACTGCTTCCCTATCAAGTATAGATGTCTTATCCTTATGTTTGGACCAAACTGCTTCCCTATCAAGTATAGATGTCTTATCCCAATCAAAAACATGGTTAAATTCAATTTGATGTGAGGATACTACAGAATGTGATTCTGGGTTTTTCTTAAGATTGTCTTGGTGTTCTTTCAGTCTAGTCCTAAGCTCACGTTTGGTCTCACCTACATAAGACGCCGAGCAACCCTTACACTGAATCTTATGAACTACATTGCATTTGTCTAGTTTGTCAGTGAGGTCTTTACCTTTGGTAACGACAGACCTAAAATTGCTGTTGACACTCATGACGGGTGTTAAGGTTGTTAGCTTGTTATAGTCACAGCCAAAAGTTCATTTCAGTTGACGATAGTTCTAGAATGACCACAGTAATAAATGAGTCACAAAATCAAATATACACACTATCAATTACATGCTATGATATGCAAACCGTATCAGTAGAGAGGGTGCAGTATACCGTTTATGACCCTCCCCTCCCCTTTTTTTTTTTTCCCCTTTTTTTTACTTTTTTTCCCCTTTTTTTTTACTTTTTTTTCCCCTTTTTTTTTACTTTTTTTTTCCCCTTTTTTTCCTTTTCTTTTCCTTTTTTTCCCCCTTTTCTTTTCCTTTTCTTTTCCTCTTTTTTTTTACTTTTTTTTTCCCCTTTTTTTCCTTTTCTTTTCCTCTTTTTTTTTACTTTTTTTTTCCCCTTTTTTTCCTTTTCTTTTCCTTTTTTTCCCCCTTTTCTTTTCCTTTTCTTTTCCTCTTTTTTTCTTTTTTTTTTCTTTTTTTTTTTTTTTTCAATCCTAACCTGAGTTAATTTCAACTATCCTAACCTAAGAGAATTTCATCGATCCTAATTTAAGAAAACTTATGTATACTTATCGAATGGAAATAAATATATATGGTGAATGTAGGGAAAGGATAGGGTTGGTAAAAAACGCACAGGTGAATATTGTTATAATGGTTGTTTATTCATATCATTTAATATTTATAAAGGTAAAGATCCAAACTTATGTTTACTAAAAAAGGTTCAAGCTTATAACTGAGATTTATTTAACAGTATTGCGTATAAAAATTACAACTAATTATGTTAAGGCTTATTCTAGAGAAAGAACAGTCGTTTCTTATGCTAAATGCTCAAACTTTAATGTTTACACGGCGAGCAGTGTTGAATACATTCGAGCACACAGGTTTCATTTTTAGAACACATGTCTTTAGACTTGCGGCTTATACAGCTGTAGAAGGATTCGACCACTTTATCATTCGACTCGAGATTCTCACTGAAGATATTTGTAAATTGTTCAAGTGTGAAACCCTGACTCATATGGTGCAGGAACATAATGCAGAATTGTCCGCATACACGGGATGAAAAACTCTGTAGTTGCTTGTCATTCCATCGGTAGGATGTGCAGTTTCGTCGCAGGGCACGTAGATAATGCGGTATGAGTGGTGGCATACCCATACTGTCGAAGTATATTCCATTGTAAGAGTCTGGCACATAAAAGGCAACCCAATGAGATCCTGGTTTGGTATGCTCATCCGTGTTCGCTACGATAACAGCTGGATATGACCATCTCAGGGGTATTTGGTCGGCTGGAAACACGCCCCTAGAACGGGCAGGTATCATCTCCAACGCTTTGTAGATTTGAAGACTGTCCATCCTGTAACCTGGTTGACTAGGTACTGAAGTAATTATCACTGTTGCTTGATGTTGAACAGTCATCAATCTCGTCGTAGCCTAGATCTGACCTCTCGCAGCATTCTGGTTCATCAGGCGATGTCGAGGATTTGGTAATGGGAGCAAACGATGACACTGTCCTCTCGCGTAACCTCTTGTTTTCCCGCTCCTGCCACGAGTCACCACACTTGTTAATACCCGCGAAATCTGCTGTATCCTTCTTCACAGGTTTTTTCGAAGATTCTGGTCGAATATGCGCGTTCATCGATTTGATAGAGAACGAAAACGATGTCACAATTCGATCTGATAATTCGTACGGCTCCAGCCATTTCTTCAGCTTCAATGCGTTGGTCAATGCGCAGGTGAAGTTCTTTCGGTTACCCGAATGTAGGATGCATGATCTGTCCATTACCATATCTTTGAATGCTGGTGATTCCCACTCTCCGCCTTCCAGATTAATGATTTCACGTGCCATCACATCTTCAAGGAATTTAGCTTTTTGTGCACCGCGGGTGAAAATGTTCATCGCCTTACGCGTAAGAGAGCGTAGATCCGCTTTCAAATCCTCAAGACTCACATTGCCTTCGAACCATTCTATACCGTGATGTTTGCGAGTTAGAACGTTATTCTGTATCTGTTGTTTCGTACAGAGTTCGGAAAACACGTGCGGTGGTTTGATTAGCCAGTGAGACGCGGTGTCATACATGTACGTCACGACAGCAACTTCTTTTGGTAGAAACTGACCGTTATTACCGTAACAGCCCTGTATATCGACTATGTAATGCATGGTTTTGGTTTTTCGAAGTACACGCGACAGGATTGAATGCGAACGTTTCAAGCAGAAGTAGAGAACTAAACTATTGGGAGTACGCTTGGAAGTATTTAAGGTCTTCTGTTTTATGATGGTCACTACTTCCCACTACCGAAGGGGAATACCTAGGCCTGTATCGAAAACCGTTTGCCGGTTCAAACGGGTCTGAGCATGGTTTATGACCCTCAGGTATTTTCCCTAGCGTCGGGTGTATTCACCTACAGGTTGGCTCTAAACAAGTAGAAGCATGTCTTGTACAGGCCATCTGTTCGTTATCATTTCTAATTACCAAAATCTGTGATGACCTGACGCATAGAATCAATCTCAATCACGTTATCGAATTCTGCGTAGACGATACAATTTATAGTCGTAGTCAGAGCCTGCTCAAAACGCGTTTCGATTCGGACACTGCCATGCTTGATGAGGTTCCAATGACCGTTATCACTGGCTGAGAGATCAGGGGTAAGATCGAATGCCGTGAGACAGTATCCCTCCTCATAATCCTCACGAGGAATCGAGTTCCCTTCGTTGAGGAAATGTATACCGGTACCCGTGAACAGAGTGTTGTAGGAATCCACAAATAAGTTGTTCGTGAAATTTGGCTGTAAAGGCTTTGACGGAATCTGGGTGCCTTCGATATATAAGGATAGGTGGCTTAGTCCGAAAGACGAGAAATTGAACGGGTTAAGTTTTTTATCACCGTTATAGGCTTTGTTATCGACAAATCCGATGATTAAACGCTTCGGTAGTTGGCCAAGGAAAACATTATCGAGGGTCTCGGCTTGCACGCCGCTATGTATTGTCATTGTCTTGACCTCAACGCGCGTCATCGGATATTTCGCAGTCGTTTTGGCAAGGGTTCGTGCATGTGCTAACAGAATACCGGGGCTAATTTTCACACGACGTATGAGTAAGGTCACGTCTGTAATCTCCAGTTTATGATAGTCGCCAGTTTCTATCAAGCAAAAGGCGTCCCTGGACCTGACGAGTCTCAATCGGAGCTCCACTCCGTTTAACAGAAATTTTTCCTGATTGAAGACATCGCAATGCAAACGACCGAGCATATCCACAGGACCGTTATCAAGGAAATATTTATTTCTACTTTTAAATCCCGTATTGTTAACACCCGTGGTCTCCTCAAAATAACCGGGTGTATCAGAATACCATAAGCCCGAAGTGAGATGCGATTTTTTAGCTGCGTCGCCGTAATTTAACAAAGTCTCGATGTATGCTCTGTACGCATATGAATTATTACTCGGAGAAACCAGTTTTTGATTAAAATATACATCCGCCTGATTAAAGATAGTATGCAGGAAATTTTTGACAGGGGCTACACGTGACGAATCAGTAACGGTTGAATCGGTCTTCATTCTTATTGCACGTGCACATACCCTGAGCATCGTGTGTGAGAGATCTAAGTACTCATCACCCTGACCCGGTACGACGAATTCAATCGGTGAGTCATCGGTGAGCGCAGACACAGGTTTGTACTGCACCCATTGGCCACCCTCGATAGATGTCTGTGTAGGCGGTAGAGTGAAGAGATCCAGCTCGGATTTCAAGCATTCACAGGAGTGAGCATGAAGGTAGGCCATTTTTGTAGTGTGCAATGGTAGGATTATTCACTGTAGGTTTTGATTTTACAAGGATCCGAAAATATCCGTAACGGCTCTTTTGTTACAACACTTTTTCTTTCTACCTCTGCTGGACGATCCCCTAGTACTAGTTGTCTTTTTCTTCGAAGAGGATTTGGTCGTTTTCTTTTTCTTTGTCTTCGTAGGGGTTTTACGACTTCCAAGCGATTTAGACTTAGTAGCTGCTATCGATAGCCTCGGTGCAAGGACAAGTCCAGACTGGCCCAACGCTCCCCCGTACTTGCGTTTATAGCCCTCTCCTCTCATAACCTTTTCAAGCCCATCCTTGGCCTTCCGCTTCAAGTTCTGGTGTGTCTCGCTGGCGCGTGTTTGAAACGCCTGTCTCCACGGTACGTCATTGTCTAGGTCCGACACGAAATTCATACCACTGCGCAAAACTTCTTTACCGAGTACACGGGCTCCTTTTTTCAACAGTGGGATAGCTCGTCTAAATAGACCGCCCAGAAAACTACCGATTCCATGGCCCCGCTGATTGGGTGCACCGGCGTAAACGCGATCGATTCCCCCACCTACTTGTGATTCGTAATACTCTATGTACTGAGCCATAGTATTATTCCGTTCTTCCAGGTATCCTTAATATTGGCATTGAACTAGTATATTTTCTTGAAGTGTAGTGTGACTGTCAATGTCCCGTGGTCAAATGGTATAGATTTACCCTGGTGGTCTCTTATAGATATTTCGATGGTCCGGAAGCTCGAAAGAAGTAGAGGAAGATAGTGCGGCGGTGAAAACGTTTTCACTTCCACATCTACGGTGTCGGCCCTTTGTTTAACCTGTAGTATACGCAGAAGAGGAGCATAGACGTCTCCCACGATACGTGGTTCTATGATTTCGCAATAGACGAACATGAGCGATGGGGTCTCTTGGACCTCTTGACCGGTTTCCGGCAGTACAATGATAACCTCTGGTTTATTGCGGGGTTGCGAAGCGTCAACGCCACTCGTAATCCTATTGCTAACAGTATTTACACTATATTTGCTTGCAACTAATTTACGAGGCAACACCTCTTTCTTACTATGTAGGTATGTCAGAGGATACTGTATTTCAACAATAGCGACTTCCCACTCGCCAGAGAGCTCGATCGTCCGTGGTAGTTGTGTAATATAGCAGCAGGTCCTGTTATCGGGGAAAACCTGCATCGAGCTATTGCTAGGTAGTGTTATGTAGAACTGCGACTTCATTATGATGCAAGACTCTGAAGACTGGTGGCCGGAATCCAACTGTTGAATTTTTCAGGGTAACCTTTCCAGCTGACAAGAACCTTCTTACTGCGACCCTGACCCTTGCTGCGAATGATTTTATCAATTTGAAACTCAGTATTTTCAATGTCCACCGTCACACGCTGCAGCTCCGCTTCATAAAAATAGCCGTCAATCTCCTCTCCAGAAAGATCCTCCAACTCATATACGTTCGGTAAACCAGGTAAAACGCGTCTGATCTTGAACAACTCCTCGCTCCAGTTAGCCTCGTACCCTTTAGCGAAGGTACCCTTTGTCTTGCTTATGCGTACAAGATCATCCTTATTGAATTTCAGTCTGCGCGCCCTGTGTGGAGGATGCATGCGTTGAATATTCGCACGGGCCTCAGCCGCGTTGTAGAGCGTCACAGCCGACGGAGCCATTTTGATGCTCGAGTGTATAGTATTATTATACGAGTTAACGATGTCTTCCAGGATATCGATGTATCGATGCGTGTTTTTATGAGTAAAATATCTCCACATGCGGTCTTTTAGAGTACGATTGAATCGTTCAACAACAGCTGCTTTTATATCAGGGTTACGCGTCACTCGAAAACGAATATCGTTCTGGGCAAGGAGTTTTTGAAAAGCACCACCAACAAACTCTTTACCCTTGTCGGTCTGCACGGTAGCAGGTCGTCGTTCGGTAGAGTCTAAAATCTGCTTGAAGCCGTCGGCCACGTCACTAGTCGATTTACTACGGAGTGGGATCACCCATGCAAATTTACTCAGAACATCGATGACTACTAATAGGTAACGGAATTCGTCGTTATATTCCTTTATCGAGCCAAGCTCAACTAAATCGGCTTCCCAGAGTTCGTCAATATTCGAAATGTTGTACCGAAGTCGTAGAAATTTACGCCGTATAGGTTTGTGTAAAGTGTAAGCATCCTGTGCACTTAGCCAGTTCTCAATTACTGTAGAGCTCACTTTTCGAGCGGCTTTTTTCAACTTTCTTGCCCCTGCATAGCCAGCCGGGTGTGAGGGGTCAAAATACAGACGTTCTAGTTCTTTCATTTTCCATATCCGAATGACAACCAGCCTTGTTTTGACGATTTGCTCGGAGAAGTACGGGGCGTTTTTCGATCGCGCGGTAGTTTTGATGGTAGAGAGAAGGACTCGTCCTCTCTCCCGTCGGTACTTCCTTCGTTCTTGGCCGAATGTTCACTACTGCTTTCCCCGCTGACTCTAGAACGGTTGGATGCTTGACGCCGCTTTGCACCGCTCCACATCACGATATTTTCCGCTGTCGATGGTGATGCTGCCGCATTTTTCCAGACATTCTGATTCCCAATATATTCCCGCGGAACGTTGATACTCTGAAGGAAGCGCGCGTACACGTGCCTGCCGTCAGGTTGAAAACCTTTTCTAGAGCGCATAGAATCGTTCACCAAATCTACGATGTTTGTGCCAGGTACAACCTTGTTGTCTATAGTCACCACTCCATTACTGTCCCAAGAGAAACGCGTCGGAACATCGGCAAGGTGTCTAAGTAAATGTTCTGCCTTTGATCGGTATTTCTTTGGTACTGTAGAAACAATTCGTGATAACAACTGCTGCTTGTCGGATGACGCCTCTGTTTCTTTTTCACGCGTGATATCTGCGGAACTATCGTCTACAGACTTTGTGTGAAGTTCTAGACTTAAAGGTTTTCGTGAATCCTCAGCGAAGTATAAAAAACGTTGTAGCAGTTGTTGATATAGTTTCCATTTCGCTGCGTCATCACCGGTAGGTGAATCCAGAATGGCTCGCATCTCGCTATCGAGTCTAGAGAATGGATTTCTAGCGATTTGGTCTGTATTCTCGTAATTATTACTGGAAAGTATCCCTGAAGACGCGGCATTACGTTGGAGACGTTCTACACTCTCCGAAGGTATCAAAACCATTTTCTTTGCATGTTCCATCGTTTTCCTGTTTCTATCCGCCAAACAGGTGTGAAAACAGAGTCCCGAGAACGGGTGCAAGTAACATAGGCAGAAAACCGTTACCACGCTGAACCAGTATCTGTTTTTTACTTTTCAAGCTTCCTTTGCTGCTAGCCAATTTACGAAGAAGTTGTTTATGCTTAGCAAGTCTAGATTTCTCTTTCTGCGTCAATACGACGTTACCATGCACGGTGTTCAAGGCACACTCACATATACTTTTCACAAGAGAATTATCGGCAGTACGTAGTAGTGCCAGACGTTGTTTAGAACTCAACTTGCAGAGAGCCTGTAGCGTTGCTGTATTTCCGTTTCCGAATCGTCTACGTGCGGCTGCAATCGTTGAACCTTTTACACTTAGGGTACTATCCGAGGTACCACGAGACTGCCGTACGCGTGGCATTACAAGCGAACGACTGGTAAATTGGAAATAGAACGCGACTTTATATCTTTTCGCGGAACATAGACGTGTTGGTACTCGTCAGATGGAAATATATTGGTGCGATAGCGGCAGTTTTCAGGCGTCGATTGTTTCAAGTCGAGTAATAGATAGCCGTGCGGTTGCGCAGTGGCGTCATGATAGGCCTCCTGTAAAAAACGCTGATCCTCAGGATAAACCTGGCGTGCTAAATGCTGTATTTGTGCACGATCTCTCGGGTTCTTGAAAAAGACGATATAATTTGAATTGAGCGATATATCCCGCTGACCACGACCCTGATGAAACAGGTTCTGTGTGATGAAAAACACGCTCAGATTCTTATGATGACAACCCTTAGTGAACAGGTCAACGATTACGTTGTTGGAAGCCTCCCGCATTAAATCATCGACCACAATTAGCTTAGGTGTTCTATCCGTATCGTAGTCGGATTCCTGAGGTAAACCCTCCCGATACTCAACATCAGCATCCGTTGTACCTTTTTTATTGAGAGATCCCTGGAGCGAATTTTGCTCAGCATAGTACCATAGGACGCGTGAAAATCGTGTATCGCACAAATCGTCGATATTTCGCAGAAAGGTCTTGACGAAGATTGATTTACCGCAACCGGACGGTCCGGCAATTATCGCTGAAAAAGGGTGTCGCCAACGTGTGTCCATTTTTCTTATGGATGGCTGCCACTATTTCCGACTGTACACGACGAGTGATTTAGAAACTATGAATGAAGTTTAACTCAACCTGCGACTAACTATGCTACAATATTTTCCGAAGGAGTCTGAGTGCGTGCCCCGCGCCATCTCTCATGCGTTGCACGCTTTTTCTCAGAGTAGATATATCATCTGAAAAATTTGTTTGTACTACATATATATATCAAAGGCTGAACTAGCACGTATACCGATTATGATTGACTGGTGGGCGGGGAGTTATTAATATGAACTGTTTGGGGTTCGGATTCAGACGTTTATTTCGTTGGGGAGGTAGCAATATAAACAGAAGTTTTCCCACAGGTATATTTAAAGAAAAACTGACCGCGTCGTTATACGGTCATTAATCTTACATAGAATATCTTGTACTTATTTCTACAATGGTTAGGTATGGGCTTACTAGGGAACAGTTTTATTTATTACAGCGATAGACCGTGACAAAGTAGGTATGCATTGGCTTATATTTAAAGCTGATATTTACACAGTTTCTATTATTTTACACTTCTAATAACAAGGTTATGACACAAATACTATAAAGGATATACGAATATTACGAACAAGATGAATATTATTATCGATGTTACATATATTACAATTGAGTTACTTAAATAATATAAGAGTATTATGGACAGAGTAAATAATGTAAATATCACCTGCAAAGGAATTAAAAAAGATAGGCAAGATTAATATTATAAATATCACCTGTAAATAAGCTAAAAAAGATAGGCAAGATTAATATTATAAATAAGACGAACGATAGCGAAAAGTACGGAAATGCAAAGAGCTCAACAGGATGGTTGAAACAGTGAATCTGTTCGTCATGACCTATAGCGGAGTTTAGACCTACGAACACGACACGACCTACTTCGACTATTCACCGGTGTGACCGTAGGGAAGGGTATCCCAACTATCTCTACAGCATCGCCTCTTTACAAAAACAGGCCGACAGGTCTTCGTCTGGTTCCTGGTCACTACATCATGTGTTACAGTTCGTCCTATTCCTCGAAAGTCTACTCGAATCGGCGCTGCATCCTCCTCTACCATTTCCTTGACAGATTTAAAATTTATTTTCAAGCGAGTTGAATAGTTCAAGCTAATTCCTTTAACCTTGCAGACTTCTACCTCCCTTCCGTCTGGACACACCACTATGAAAGCGTAGAATTTCGCGCCACCGGATACAAACGCCCGTATGTAGCTACCCCTACCATACTGCTCAAGCTCGTTGGTCATATTACCCAAAAAATTACCGACCGGCGGTTCGTATTCTCCAACCCTACCCGAACGAACATAAATAATAGAATCTGTATCATAATACAATACACGACGATCTAGCTTTTCCAAATAAGAATATAATGTCAGCCTCGCCTGTGCCGTTGTATATGCCGCTATGACTACATTCGCGAGGACGGATGGCTCAATACTCTGATCTATATAGGACCAGCGGGCGTACAACACGTCGTCGTTGACGGGGACTAGATCCTCCAGTGAAATCGCTGGATTTGTTAGCAGAGCCAACAGTCCCTCCCGCGTATCAATGACGGTCGTCTTTGACATGTTGTCCCGTTGACCAAACTTACCCCAGAATGAGTTGAGGCATAACTTCGCCACAGAGCGAAGCCCTGGATTTTTTTCGATTTTCTCACGGTCTAGCTCTACTCCCTCTACTAGTTTATACTGCCGGATATAGTCTGATCGCGCATCCTCGGTGTCGCAACCAACGGGCCAGCCGCTGGCCTCCTGTTTAAGTTTGAGAAAAGTACGTATATAACCCGTGAAGTGCCCACCCTTTCCGGTCTCTGGATTAAACTTGGTGACCTCGTACTGCCAGATTTCCGATACCGATATGACTTTGTACCCTTTTTTTACAGCCTCTTTCAATTCAATCGAAACCCAAGTGCCGGATAAATATCGTTTGTGTTCTTCATGATGCGGGCATGGAGATTGTAATAATTCGCGACAACACGTGTAACAAAGCGGAAACATTAGCTTATTATGCATGCGGAACGGCAGCACGGGATGATAAAGTCTACGAGGTGGCAGCACGACACATTGAACCAATCCCTCGACTCTGGTAAGATCTACACCCTGCTTCCCTATTAACGACTCACATTCTCGCCCTACATATACCTTTGGGTGACCACGCGGGTATTCACCAGTCGCATTGACGTACGGATACAGCGAGCAAACATCAACGTAGTGTATTTGCTCACTGCCCTCGCCATCTACTTCGTAGAGCCGCGACGTATTACCGGTCCTACCTCCGAAAAAGGCATCACGAGGATTCAATTTAGTTATACCTAACATCGGAATAAGCGCGTTATCCTCGATATATGCCCGCAGCACTGCATCTGTTTCAACCATCCTATTAAACTCACACTCCCATATCTCCTCGACGATCATCCCTTGGCTCCGCAGGCGTCTTGTCTTGGCTATAGTCTGTTCGAGCCGTCGATCCATGATTTCGCCAACCGGTGGTCGCTTATCCCTGTTGACGCGGAAACAACGGGGACAGCCGTGCCAGTAACAGCCATGGAACTCCAGCACATGCTCTACGCCATCAGGCTCCGCGTAGTAGCCATCAACTCGGCGTCCCTGTACCAGTCTCTCTCTTCCTCTACCAGCGTGTTCGATCTCAATACCGAGCTCATGCTCCCGCCATACCAACCACTCGATGGCTTTACGTGATTGTTTATCGCCTAGCCTGTACCCGGCAGGAGGAATAATCCCGATTTGATTGTCACGTAAAAAGTTCTTTCGAAAAACCATCGAGCAAGCCGACGCAATAGTCGTACTCTCCGTAAACGGACAAACCTTTCCTGTACGTTGAAAAATCTTCCGGAAAGCTAGACAGGCGAGTCGTAGAATTGTCACGTCTGACTGACAGTACCTTAGTAATTCTACATCAAAGTTGAAAATATAATTCTCTCTAACTGACCTATTATACCATTTAAAAAAGTTTTCCCTAGCCTCTCTCGTCATAGTATCTGGTGAGTAAAACTCGACCGCAGGTAAGGGACCCTCATACCCCTGATTAGCCGGGGTATTAAACAAGTGTGGGAATAATCCTTTTTGGGTGGCCTCAGGTAAACCGAATGCCTTTGGCAATGCCGACAAAGCCATTGGCATGTACGCCAGTGAGTCTAAGAAACGGGTGTTGTTTGTCTCCAAAAGTATTATTTTACTCCCGTTGAGTATAACCCGCGGCGGTTCGCCTCCGTTCTCCACCAGATACTTCAGAATAAACTGCGCGTCAAAACCCTTGGCGTTATGTGCTATGCATATAATCTTTCTATATCCGTCAACTTTCCTATCAACGAGCTCGATGAGCTCCTTCACTGGGTCCCTACTAAAAACAAATTCTCGTTGAGCACCGCACCCTGCGCAACCCTCACTAAAATCCTCATCTATACAACGCGTGCAGACCCGCTGCGCGACGCACAGATTTGGCACGTGTACGTTCACTGCATCGTCTCCGTCTAGTGTCTGGTCCTGTTGTGTCTCGAAATCATAAAAAATGAATATATAATTCGCAGGTTCTCCTACGGTATGTTTCACAGGTCTCATATAGCAGCTATGCTCTATCTTTTGATTTGAACGACAGGTCTTGCAGTATGTTTCCCAGCAGACATGTTTCCCCTTGGATTTATCCATATAGATATCACAGGTTTGGCAAATCCGCAGGGTACTGCAGATTGACCGCTTTCCGCTAAACGAACCGGGCTTTGCGTGGTTATTAAGACATTCAATGCCGTAAAACTCACGTCTACACGAGATACATTCCCTTCGATCAGCCCTCGTATCGCAAGCGGGCGTCGTCAAACAACGAGGACATATATTAGAGCACCTGTGCTCCATACCACGAGAATAGCCTACATTACACGGTATGCAAAAAAAATTAGAGGCGGCTGCTGCACTGATATTTAAAATTACGTCATAATGTCTGTTTCGTTCGCTGTAAATAATGTTGACTCTATAGGTTGCAGTCCGTCCCAAGCCTACCACAATATCTTCGCCATTAAAAAAAGGTTCTCCGCCCTTTCCAAGTGTACGCCAAAAGTAAACAGTTATGACAGTGTCGTATCGTGCCAAATACTGCTGAAACTGCAGGAGCTCGTTATACCCGCACCCCTGCTCGGGTATCGTGACGTGTGCCTTTCTAACTAATTCCTCAGCCCTCTCTTTTTGATATTTTTCGTTGTCCCTAGCCCTGTTCCTCATATTTTTAAAATCAGGATACGCACCCTTACGCGCGTATACCCCAGCTACGAACAACGCCCGTGGTAAACATAAATTATCATCGTTTTTAATTTTTAAGATCGACCGCTTATTTAATATTCCCTCCCCGTCCAGCCGTAAGCGTTTACCCCTCCCGACAGGTAAATTGACCGTAAATATATTGATAGTAAAAGGCTGATCTATCGAAAACTCACGCGCACTCTGCGTGATTCTAAACACGAGACCCCATAAATCCTCGAATTGAAAATCGCGTGCCGGTCGAAAGTTTAAACCCGCTGCACCCCTCGTGAAACCATCCGTAACAAATGTTATACCCATTAGATCCCCCTGACCGCACAATGATCTGAAATAACTATGAAGTTCCCTAAATGCGTCCTCTAACCAACGTAGTGAGTTTTCCGTCTCTGGCGGAATTATGATTTTTACCGTGACCTGATTTCCAGCTAACCCGAAACGCGGATATCTTTTATTCACACGCTGTGTGATTCTAAATCGTCCTGATCTATTGCCTTCTACGTCTTCTACTTCTGGATCTAACCCTGCATCCTGAATCGGTACACTAACCCGCCTGACAACCTCCGGTCGATCCTCCTGTTCAGGTACATCGTCCGATGGGGCATTACGCTTTCCTGCACGACGAGCTGCTCCACCCTGCTGTATTCCTGAAGTGCTAGCCCCTTCGTTGACCGCGTATATTCTGGCTGGAATTCCTGACGTTGAGGTAGAAGCTCCAGCGTTAACGTTGAACAGACCTGTCGCTGGTTTCGTTCTCGGTACATCATCTGTAAAATTATTCAAAACTATGAAAAAAAATTACATAAATTTGAATGACAGAGAATAAGCTTCAGCATTTTTCGGGTAGGAGTGTACTCGTGGCATATTTTCTAACAACACTTACCGCTCACAGGTGTATACCGCGTACTTTCACTCAATAGATCCGGCGCATATCGACAAATTTCATCCGTCGTTTTAGCGATCATGTCCGTCTCGTTCGCATCCTCCGCATCCTTCATCGAGACTTGTGATAGCCGCTCCATAGTCTCCTCTATAGCCGGTGCACCGTCCGTATCTACAGCAGGATCATCCTGTGTAAATGCCATCGCACTTTCAACCGCTAATTCATAAGCCTCGACAGCTTCTATAGCCTCCGCTTCTTCTCGTGCTATAGTCTCGACATGCTGACATGCTACCGTCTTCAGAGCCTGTCCTCGCCGCTTGATGGCATTTGCCACTATTCGAACATCCGACGGTATAAGGGCAGTTTTCACGATTTTCAACATTTGTCTCATCCAAAAAGGTCTGCCCACTAAGGTAGAACACGTCACGATTTGCAAGACTATCCACAACTCAAGGGTACCGATAATATTACGTAGAACCGTCGTCACCTCCTGCTCGGTATTCATGTCCTTGACTCGATGGTACCACTCACGCATACGCTTCGTAACAACCTCCGGTCTTGTAGTTTCGAGGTACCGTATCACCATCAGGATTATACCTTTCACGGTTGATATGATACGTTTATCCTCAACACGATTCATCGTAAAAAAATATCCGCCAAAATAAATTAAAACAAAAGAAAAATAAGGACTTGTCCAGAATTTTCTCGAAGCTCAAACTTGTTCGCTTGGTTACAATGCCTTTCACGAATGAAAAAACAAACACAACAGTAATTGTTAAACCATTCGAAATCAGAAGATCACAACCAGCAGAGTCTCCCCTACTGAATAGTTTTTCAAACTGATAAAATGACACGTTTTTGGCGAGTCTATATATGTTATGCTTGGTACCCTGCTCATCCCCACTCAGTGTAAATGAACCAATCGTTGATATTACTACCACCCGCCAATCCTTGACCATTTTGCCTACCTGAAACACTGTCACTATACTTCGACCTGACTGACGTCACCTTCATATTGCTTTTCACCCGACCGGCCCTTGCGCCCGCAAGTCTGTACATGCATGCAGTGCGCCTCTAATCCCCCAACCGCACCTCTGCACACAGGACAAAAGAATGTACTACCTTCGCAAGGGTAGCCGGAGCGTGAACCTGCACATAGAAATCGGTATTTACTATTGCGTCCCTTACGCCCGCAAGTCTGAACCGGCATAGCCATCATCGCTAATCCCCTACCGCACCATGGTACGCGAGACAAAAGAACGTACACTTGCACCTTTGCGGGGTAGCCGAAGCGTGAACTTGAAAATAGAAATCAGTTAATTACATTTTTGGGGCAGGCTAATTACAAAAGACAGCTGCATCGTACACCTATCTATTTCCTTTCACTGTCTTAAGCTACCCCTGACAAACAAATCTTTCAATGTTTAACCAGCAGAGTATAATTACCATCTTTCGACGAATTTTCCGGGTATATAATACAGTGTTTATTCTCCAGCGTTACTTGAACAACGGCACCGTAAAAGGTCGATTATCTGTTTGAAAGGCGTACACCGTATAATACATTCATATTGTTCGGTTGCTAAGAAAAGTAATTATTACCGGACCATTGTCGCGTCGTACTATTAGACAGGTTGAAACTGGTAGGCCTGCCCTGACAAATAGTTTCCAAAGAGACGGGGGTTTTTTATTTTTTCTAGGATCGGTTTTACAACAGACGGCAATATAACCCAAAAGTAATTACTTGAACCTATCCGTGCAGATTGAAGCCTTGCAAACTTTTCCTTCAAACTTTTAGGCAAAAATCTACAGCTACCTGCAAACCCTTAGAGCCATAAACGGCATACTGCCTGGGTATAATGCAGGGGTCGGCACCTATGGCATCCCAGAGCCACGCTGATTTTATATGTAAGTACTGCGTCCACTGCTACAACCGTGAAATCCCTCAGCCTAGCTGAAAAACTTATCCCTACCCTCTGAGGAATAATAAAACCTCACCCAGTAGTGGGGGGTTTTTCTTGAAATATTAAGGGGTCTGTAAGCATCTACGCCAGTAGTTACGAATAGCCCGTGCTTGCAACAGTGAAAAACAGTTACTCTGCATCAATATTTTTCAGTGTCTGAATCATAATTTCATCATGTTTAACTCTCAATCTGTGCGTGCATTACAAAAACCTCATTCAGTTGATAAACCACTCATAATTGACCCTCTGCGACCAACCAGGCGGATGCTACTATCAGCCACATATGGAATAAACCCTTCGTTTTCAACGGCAGTCTCGGTTGGATATTCTTTAGTCGGTGAACGTTTCGAGCCTATTGTGCAGCTCAGTGGTCAAGGTGGAAGTATCATCGCGATGAAAACTGATGTTTTTTGGAACTTTTTAACAAAGTTGAGCAAAATCAACGATTACTTCGCTAAACCAACGACCGCAGCCTATACTCCAGCCGATTCTACCGATACTACGACCATAGATGTGAACGGTTATACCGTTTCCTTCATCCTGGCTCACGGTTTGAGAGCCATCAAGCTAACAGAACCAGCTGAGCAGTGGAAAAAGGAAGAAGATCGAGACACAGACGATGAGTCATCTACTTACAATTCTACCAGTCTTAAGAAACGGAGGTTGGACTCGCCGTCCATCGTGCTGCAGAAAACATCGTTCGATGGACTAAATGCCATATCGGGGTGCGTCTGTAATCATTTATGTCGTCTAAGAGAACATGCAGTTCCTGTGAACGAACTTAAAGACGAAATGGTAAGGGAACTCTCTACACTGGCAAACGCGTTTGGCTTTACGGATACACCTCTTTATCGTTTCACAGATCTTGTCTTAAAAGATATTAACGAACGGCTGGATGGGGTACAGTCGAATTTGAAACCGAATCTTAGTACGTATATGTATAAAATTGTTTTGCTTGAACTAAAGGCTCTGTAGGCTCTTGACATATCCGAGGAAATTAAGGGCTCCATGGATTCAACATATAGTGTATACCCACGTTGAGCATTTAGCATAAGAAACGACTGTTTTTTCTCTAGAATAAGCCTTAACATAATTAGTTGTAATTTTTATACGCAATACTGTTAAATAAATCTCAGTTATAAGCTTGAACCTTTTTTAGTAAACATAAGTTTGGATCTTTACCTTTATAAATATTAAATGATATGAATAAACAACCATTATAACAATATTCACCTGTGCGTTTTTTACCAACCCTATCCTTTCCCTACATTCACCATATATATTTATTTCCATTCGATAAGTATACATAAGTTTTCTTAAATTAGGATCGATGAAATTCTCTTAGGTTAGGATAGTTGAAATTAACTCAGGTTAGGATTGAAAAAAAAAAAAAAAAAGAAAAAAAAAAGAAAAAAAGAGGAAAAGAAAAGGAAAAGAAAAGGGGGAAAAAAAGGAAAAGAAAAGGAAAAAAAGGGGAAAAAAAAAGTAAAAAAAAAGAGGAAAAGAAAAGGAAAAAAAGGGGAAAAAAAAAGTAAAAAAAAAGAGGAAAAGAAAAGGAAAAGAAAAGGGGGAAAAAAAGGAAAAGAAAAGGAAAAAAAGGGGAAAAAAAAAGTAAAAAAAAAGGGGAAAAAAAAGTAAAAAAAAAGGGGAAAAAAAGTAAAAAAAAGGGGGAAAAAAAAAAAGGGGAGGGGAGGGTCATAAACGGTATACTGCACCCTCTCTACTCGTATCAAAATGTTTTGATAGTTAAACAAAGTCGTTCTAATATTTTTTAAGATTTTTTTAAAACGGCCAAGTTGACAAACTTTTGTCAAGGTACAGTTCACATTTCTTTTAGGCATAGGCACACGCGCATTGAGTCGAAGTTATAATAGATCGTGGCAACATTGCGTGTATATAACGGAAGAATCCGCTTGAGCCGCCCGTTTGAGCTACGTGAGCGCTGTTGTCACGTCTATCACATCAGCATTTGATTTACACGCAAATATCTAAAAGAGACTTGAGTTTAACTAACAATATCTTTCTTATTACACGGGAAATACTTTTGTTTCTAGTCTCAAAATGTTCGTTAAATTTCAATTCATAACATACTAGTTTTTTATTGAAATCTGTCGCCTAGTTGAATCATAAAAAACGTTAGAGTGATGAAAGTTAGTATTTTCCCTATGTACGTATGCAAATAATGTAAACTTCAATAATTTGTTTCATCGCTAATATACGGCAAAAATCAATGAACTTCGTATCATGTTGTAGAACGTGTTTCAAGCTATTCATCAGTAAAATTTCACACAGACCTGTCGGTAACCGCTTTTACAAGCTAACAACCTTAAGGTGAAGTGAAACGTTTGTCAGAACTTCGAAAACGGGAATCATGAATTCTCCGGAACTACTGAATCAATCGCGATGAAACTTGGAGGGATTACAGATAATTGTGGCAGAAAGTGGCTGATTATTTCACTTTTCCGAAATTTGACAAAAATTTTCAGATTGACGTACCGACCACATAAATCGCGAGATTATTCACTGTTGCCGTAGATAGTCGCATTTTTCCCGATAATTAACCACTCCGCAATGAAAAACTACACACTTTGAGCCTAATCTCGTGTCATTTGATGGAGAAATGGCTGAGAATTGACGATTCTCCGTTGCTCATAACTAAAAAACCGATATTCAGTTGAGATCACAACCCTTATCTACATTTAGTCGAGATCACAGCCTGTATCGAAATTGCAGCCAGTATATTTGCAAATAATCTAGCGGTGGACAGAGGTACCAAACGTTCGGTAGTTCTGTTTTACCGCGGTGCAAGGCACACGGCCGTGGCCTTGAAACGTTTCACTTCACCTTAAGGTTCCGGAGAATTCACGATTCCCGTTTTCGAAGTTCTGACAAACGTTTCACTTCACCTTAAGGGAAGACCCTGGTGAGATTTTGCCCGAAATCGTTCAAAAAATCGATTTTCTGTTTTTGCCGGAAAATTACTCCCGGGGCTTGTCCCCACCTTGTGAGAAACTTTCAAGGCCCTCCGATTTTTTTTTGGTTCATTGGCAGCGAATTTTATAAATAAAATCGATAAAAATTTTTTTTTTTTGCATTTCTTTCGTGATTATTTTTTTCTAGAAATCTAGAATTCCATCAAAATACTATTGAATGGGAGATTAGCAATATACAAGGTCAAAGTTTGAAAAACTCGGTAAATCTGACGCAAATTTGAAATTTGTGACGTCACAACTCCGTGTAGTTCGGGATCGAACCACCTGTAGCACAGGGCATGATCGACTATTGGTAACTGTATCTGAAGCGTAGCCACCTCGTGGTCAAAACCAGTAATACTCAAATCGGGTCATTCATGTATCTTTATGGCGAAGACGCGTTCGCCATCTGGTATTTGAAATTTGAACTAGTGAAACAGTACCTTGCGTCCAGTTACCAATTGTTCCCGTGCTTTCCTGCATTTAGTGGTTAGTTTACTACAAACTGGCATCTTGTTGACAGCAAGTGTAAACTACTCTGTAATTTTGTGATTTTCACTCATTATGAAACAAAAAAATCTCAACGAAAAAATGGATTCGATTACCTCACGGTGGTGCAAGTCTAGAAAACGCCTAACGTCTAAAAACAAGCAGGGTAAAAAAAATCTTGGAAATAAATTCCAATTGAAGGCCTTTCCCTCTGGAAAACAAGTTGGTCATCAACAATTGCGTGACGAACCGGAGCCTGGCCCATCCAGAATACAATTAGGACCGAAAAAGATAAGTAACCCTCTAGGACCTAGTACATCATCTACTAGCAAAAGAAAAATTGAAACTTTTGTTTCATCACAGTCGTCGGAGCCAGGCGATGCTTGTAAAAATTATTTATTTGTGCATTCCAGTACCTGGCAGGAGCTTTTTAAACATTTAGCATGCGCTGAATGTGGACAGAAGAGCCTCGCTGGGCAGATGAGAGAACGAAGAGGATTCGCAGCACAGCTGTGCGTCAAATGCGAAGACTGTGGCTTTCTTTCCGCACAAAGTTTTACGAGTCCGCGAACAACAGACAACACCAAGCGGCGACCGTTCGATGTCATTAGAAAAATGGTGGAAGTTTTCTCAGAATCTGGAGGGGGACATGCTCAAATGCAAAAGTTTGGAGCAACAATGGGCATGAGCGTGATGGCATCCCAGACATCCTTCGCACATTCAAAGCGATTGGCAGACGAAGGTGAGTCGCTAAAAGAAAAGGTGCTTGTCAAGGCTCGCGACGCTGTTCGACAGGCTCATGTGAACAGGGACGAACAGGTGATGAAAATCAGTACCAAGATTTTGAAAGAGCGGGACACTCAACGGAAAAGAAAAAGCGAGTGGCAGAATGAAGCACGACGAAAAAAGCTTCGGCGTGCTCTCAAATTGACAAAGGCGCAGCTTGAAGCTTTGAACATCAGAAAGGAAGAGACAAATTATGGAGCAGGACAGTTCTAGGCCAGGCAATGTCGAACCAACATTCAATAATCATTCAATAATAATAATAATAATAATAATAATAATAATAATAATAATAATAATAATAATAATAATAATAATAATAATAATAATAATGATAATGATAATAATAATAATAATAATAATAATCAATTATTTGACCCCCACTATTACTCTATTAGAATGCTCATTTTTGTTTTTAATTTTATTCCATGTGACGGTGAACCTGGAAATGTCAAGCGAAGATAATCCGTGCTCCGAGATATGTCGGAGCAAAAGAAATTGAGGATCTAAGATGCGTTCATCAGAAAGTGTAACATTATGACCTCGGACCATATATTCTGAAGAATTTATTTAATTTGTACCAATTTTCATTAAAACACGATTTACTCAAAACTACATTTTCAGCTACGCTAAAAACTCCTTGCGTCATTGTTTTGCTCCGATCAACTTCTCCTTCGCAGAGGAAGTTCACGCATACCTTATGCACAAATTCACTGATCAGATTTTCCAAATTGTAAAAGGAACATATTTTTCAAGTCTCAAATAACATGAAAAATGCAAAAAATTTGGAAGTGAAAATAGTAAATGCTCTTAAACAAGAACAAAAAATTAATTCGCAAATCTGATCAGCAAATCTCTTCGCCTGAGTGTCCCAAAGATGATAGTTCAAGATAAATATGATTCGATTAAAGTTATGACGCAGGGGACTTTTTGAAGTTCAATATGTTTTTACCATTAAATGTTGCGTAACTTCCACATTTATCAAGTAATCTGTGAGATCAAGGTGGGATTTTCTTAGTTCCTAAGTATACTTTCACATGATCTAAAAATAATTTCGATTATGAAAGAAATGTCGAAGTTTTGAGTTTCACCAGGGTCTTCCCTTAAGTCATATTTCCTGAGTGAGCTACCTAATCTCTCAGAAAAACCACTGATTTACGGTATCGGTACTAATTTGCGTTTCGAACGGACTGGACCACTGACCACTGTGATAACAGACGTGTTTTGTTCTGGGTCAGTTATCGTGATAAGTATGTTGGTATTCTTATTCTGCAGGTTCTTAAATTTCAAATGTTTGACCCTTTTGATTAATAACTTTTCAAAGAAGGAATCAGGACAGTTATTGTCACGTAGCAAAGTTCTTACCAGGTTCAAATTCTCAGTGTGGAATTTTGGGTGGGAAAGTGATATAGCCCTATCCACTAAGTTAAAACCATACCTCGCTTTTGAGACTGAGGGTGTGATGAATTGAAATTCAAAAACCTACCAGAAAACGTTGGTTTACGATACCAGTTAGTAATTATCATGTTGGAATCGTCCCGAATCACATGAATGTCTGAAAAACTTAGCCTACGTTCTTCCTCCAGTTCATGCGTAAACTGGAGGCGGTCATGATAACTGTTGAAAATGTTAGTCACATATTCAACGTTAGCCCTAGGTATGCACATGATGATATCGTCGACGTAACGGTAATAAAACAATGGTTTGAAATTCAGTTTAGACAAACAATCGCGCTCTAGATCTACCATGACAACGTCAGCTGAAACCAGTGAAATTGGGGAACCCATGGGTGACCCAAAAATTTGTTTATAATATTGTTTATTAAACTGGAAATACACGTTCTCTAGTAAATAAGTTACACCCACTAATACTTCATTTAAAGGCATGGTGGAATGTTTCGCTATGAACGAGTATCTATTCGCTATCGCTGACTTGACTAGTTCACTAGGTACATTCGTAAACAAGGACGTCACATCTAAGGAGACTAAAACAAAATCATTAGGTACCTGGACATTTTTGAGTTTTTCAATCAGGTCCCAACTATGTTTAATGTACGAGTCAGGCTTAGGAATACTCCTGATTAGTAGATTACTAAGAAACTTAGAGATCGAATACGTCGGACTGCCTATGGCTGAGATAATGGGTCTCAGTGGTATGTCTTTTTTATGTATTTTTGGTAGTCCATACCCTTTAGCTAAACAAGTGTTAGTTTGCGTTAACTCGTTTTTATGGTATTGTTGAGATAGGAAACAATTAGTGTTCCATCTGTCTAAAATTCTCTGTGCAGTCTTACGTAACGAGGCTAGTGGGTTCTTGTTAACTAATCTATAAGTAGTGGTGTCAGCGAATAGAGTCCTCATTTTGTGTGTGTAACCGTTTTTGTCTACCGCTACTGTGACGTTACCTTTATCTGCGTTGGTGAAGAAGATGTTATTATTATTTTTCAAAAATTGACGAGTAGTGTTAAGTCTCTGTGCAGCAACCCGGTCTTCAATGCTAATATGTCTGTTATTACGAGAAAAATGTTCAACATTCTTAATCAATTTACTTCTTAACTCTTTTTTATGTTCTTCCGGAAATGACGGTGCGTTAACGGCATGCTCCACGTTTTTTATAACTTTAATTATGGTCTCTTGGTCTAAGCTATTTGGTGGAGAAAATTTAGGACCCAAGGATACCGTAGCAATGACATCTTCCGGAATCGATGTATCAGTTAGATTCACAAACCAACGTTCATTAGACTTAGTCAAGACTGCTGTTGTGCCTTGTGTGTGTGTGTGTTTAACTACCGGTCTGTGTGATAGGCCATTGAATTTACGTATGAAGCTACTATTCAGTTTATCAATTAAGAGGTCTAGATCATCGTGTTGATACTTAACTAAGTCATTGTACACCTCGGGGGGTAGTAACTCCTGTAGTGAAGTATCAAGCTTATCAAACTTTCTTCTTAAGAAACACAAATGAACGTGTATGTCTTCGATCTCTATATTTAGTAAACTAGTTGTAAGTTGGATGATACTCTTACGTAACAGGAGGGATCCCGTCTTGCTATGACACGTGATAGACTCCAGTTTGTTTCCAATGTGTTGCATGTGTTTCGGTCTTGTGTCGTAGGTCCTGCGTCTTAGGAGGAACCGTCGTTGTGAAGCAGAAATGGTGATTCTTCTCTTTGTGTCAACCCATTCCTTGAAGATGGTAGTAATTTTACTTCCATGTACTTTGGTCAGCAAGTTGTAGAAACTAATGTTGTCATTATACTTAATAATGCACAAAAGGTTTTAATAAATTTACTCAAACCATTTTTCTAAAAAAAATTCGTAAAAAAAATGTATTTTTTCATGCTGAAAATCTTAACCACCCCCCCTAAATATGACGAATATTATGAAAATGCGACTTTATCATTGTTATGAGAGAATAATATTTGTCCTCCAATCTAGGTCGTTTTCTCGAATTTCTGAAGAGGTTGGAATTGGGTCTTCCTGGAGTCCTAAGACCCCAGCTCTCGGCCCTCCTGTCCCTTCCGCCACTTCCTGTTATAGCACGCAGTACTTTTCCCGTCTGTTCCTGGTTCCTGGTCCCTTGATCCTGGTTCCTGACTTCTATTCCTGGTTCCTGTTTTTGAAGATTTTCATACGCACCGACCGTGCACCATGTTGTGTTATTCAAGTAAACTCGACTATCTTCCTGTGGCTTTCTGTGGTTTACCCAGGAGTCGAAAGGTAAACCGGATAGTGATAGGGAAATCGAACGAATTAATTTTCGAGCCACAGCTCAACTTTCCCTATGAGAGTAAAATGCGAACTACCCCTTCTTGTCAATGTTTTAATTACTTCAAGAGTCGCGACGACTCTTTTACTAAGGGGGGGGGGGGGGGGGGGGGGGGCAGTGTTACGCCCTGAAACGGTGAAACGCCCTATTGCTATAGCTATAGCTATTAAATCACCAATATATAATTTGTCAGATCATCTAGTAGCTATGAGACAAATAAGGTACCTCTAAAACATACGAGCTAGGTTTCTAGAGTTTCGCTCTACAGCTATAGCTATAGTTATTAAATCACCAATATATAATTTGTCAGAGCATCTAGTAGCTATGAGACAAATAAGGTACCTCTAAAACATACGAGCTAGGTTTCTAGATCAACAACTATTATTGTAAAGACAAATTGGTCTTGCTCTAGACATAAACTTGAGCACTTGTATTTTCAAATATAACCAATTTATTGAAACCAATTTATCAGTGTCTTGAAAGTCTCCTTATTTCGCTCGAGAATTCACGGCTACCTTTTTCTCGTTACTCATCCAGTAACAATATATTCGAGGCGACGGACCCATACTGCCGAAGCAAAAATAACCATGGGCCTATATCTATATACGTTATGAATTTCGTCGCTTAAGCACATGTATTGACTTTGAGTTAGTGAGTGAGCACACGGGCTCACTAACACTTGTAAGGTAAGACTTACGTCTTTTATACCTTTATTTTATTGGTTATATTTAATTAAATACAACCAATACCACCAAAGGTGGTGTATTCGCCGAAGAAGAATGATTTTAAGATAGAAAACTTAAAATTTTTGACGTGAAAAATTTATCCGGCGTCTCGGGAATCGAACCCGAGCCTACTGGCTGCCAATCCGGGGGCTTATACCCACTAGACCACCTGGCCGCCTTCAAATTTATCTCGTCATTTTTCAAGTCTAGTTCGTGTGCTTGGTATTGTACGTTATGAATTTCGTCGCTTAAGCACATGTATTGACTTTGAGTTAGTGAGTGAGCACACGGGCTCACTAACACTTGTAAGGTAAGACTTACGTCTTTTATACCCTCATTTTATTGGTTATATTTAATTAAATACAACCAATACCACCGAAGGTGGTGTATTCGCCGAAGAAGAATGATTTTAAGATAGAAAACTTAAAATTTTTGACGAGAAAAATTTATCCGGCGTCTCGGGAAGGCTCGGGTTCGATTCCCGAGACGCCGGATAAATTTTTCTCGTCAAAAATTTTAAGTTTTCTATCTTAAAATCATTCTTCTTCGGCGAATACACCACCTTCGGTGGTATTGGTTGTATTTAATTAAATATAACCAATAAAATAAAGGTATAAAAGACGTAAGTCTTACCTTACAAGTGTTAGTGAGCCCGTGTGCTCACTCACTAACTCAAAGTCAATACATGTGCTTAAGCGACGAAATTCATAACGTACAATACCAAGCACACGAACTAGACTTGAAAAATGACGAGATAAATTTGAAGGCGGCCAGGTGGTCTAGTGGGTATAAGCCCCCGGATTGGCAGCCAGTAGGCTCGGGTTCGATTCCCGAGACGCCGGATAAATTTTTCTCGTCAAAAATTTTAAGTTTTCTATCTTATATCTATATAGGGTAACGGCACCGGTAGTCGGCCACTTAAGTCTTGCGGCGACTTTAACTTCGTTTTTCAAACGCTTTGTATCGTACTTGATATTTTGGGTTTCCTGTACTGTTCTTAAAAGGTCCTAGACATTGTTTTTCACGTTCCTAGCTCAAGGAATAATACCTACATGCAAGAATTAAACGTCAAATAATGTAATGTGGTGCAAAACACCAGTTATCGGCCACGCTCCACCAATACTCGGCCACGTTGAGTTATGAGTATACCAGTAGTCGGCCAGGTAGTCGCAGGGCTCAGAAAATTATGAGGGCTCATTCAAGATACATTTATATATGTTTCCGTTAAGGTTGTTGGCCTGTAACTTTTTTTTTCGACAATGTGTTTTGAATTTTTTCGAATTTTAATGTGTTTAAATGCAGATTCACCGGTTTTAATTATTAAAAAACGAACAACTCGAAATTTTTTGATAAAAAAAATATCTAGTGGTAAATTGTCATCTTCTGAATCGTTTGATTCATCATTCAACATTTTCGACCGTCTCGTTTGGATTTTATAGTTAAAACTGAAACATGAAGCGGCGCGTATCTCTCTTGCTCTCGAGTGAATATCTCCTGGCTCTCACTCTCACAGAGCCATACATTGTCGCTGACTAGTACGAATATTATGGGTTTTAAGTTTTGGGTCGGACTGTCGCACGACAACAACCTTAAATTAATATTCATCTTTATTATTTGATGGCTATATTTTATTCATGGTTATCCGATATCCTACTCCTGAAAAAACAATTACGAAAAAAAAAAAAAACTACATTTTCCACAACCAGAGATAATTTAATTTTCGTAGATTTGATTATTTATTTAATATTTTAATATTTATTCATTTATTTATTCATTTATTTATCTATCATTATTATCACTATTATTTTTAATATTATTCATTGTAGGGAATATTTTTATTAATTATGTCTCCTATTAACAGTACCCTATTTTATTATTGTTGCAACAGGAGTATCAAGGTGTTGCAATCCAGATGTTTTGAGACACACTTTGGCAATACTCTGGAATGTGCAAGTGCGAGGCTTGACGCAACTAACAACAATTGCAGAAACAAGGCGACCTCCTTATACGTAATAAATAAGCGATGATTATAATACTCATCGTCAGAACATCAAGACCGATATTAGGGCAGGTTATGCCAGATCTCTGTTAGACGTAGTGAATCACCTTTTGTAAACTCTTCATATATTAATAAACTTGAATCACTTTTGTACGACTGAGTTCTAACTCTTAATTCAACAACGAACCTCAAATAAATTGTAGTTGTATGAAAGGTCGCAGGATCCCGATTACAACAACTGGTGGCAGCGGCGAGGATCGTCGAATCGTAAAAGTGAATCAAGTATCGAGCGAGTGAATCAAAAGAATAAGTGATCGTGACATCGTTGAAGAAATTACCGTGACGTCACATGTCAAAGAAAGGAAGAGAACGATCAGCATCCGTAGACTCTCCGACTAAACCTGAGTTACAAGGAGAACTAAGCTTTGGGGATAATTCACCGTTGTTTGGCGTACTACCTCCCAGCCAGAGGCACGCCTTGCATTTATCATTGGCTGCAGCAGCACAAGAATCTTCGGGAAAAGAGCAAATGCCATTGAACTGGGACTTGGTGGAAAGACGCATTACACAAGGTAAAACCTCGTGGATTCAAGATTTACGAAGAGATCATCTTTTCCAAGCCTGTGAGCATTTTAGTATAAACGTAACCGAAGAAAATACGGTCGACGAACTTCGTGTGGCATTGCGCGAATTTGTTAAAAGCAAGACTCGAGAGCAAGTAGCACCACCACAGATTCAGAACATAGAAGCGAATCAACCTCCAACTAACATGGCAGAAGATACCGCTACCGTGAGACAAGTGCTGAAGGACATCGAGATCTGCGATAGCAGTGACCGAGGAAAGGTTTGTGATTTTATACGCTCTTGTAAATATGCACGTGAAATAATACGACCTGCAGATACGCAAAACCTACTGAAGGCTGTTGTGAGCACGCGGATCAAAGGTGCTCCGTCACGAGCTTTAGAAAACAAAACAATTGACACCTGGAAGGCACTGGAGGAAGAGCTGAAGTCGATGAGCATCGATACACGGACATTAGCTTCGTTACAGGTTGAATTCAACAGCTGTAGGCAACGACCAAACGAGGACGCCAAGTCATACGGGTTACGAGTTGAAAAACTCACCGCGCAGGTAGTCGAGTTAACGATGGAAGAAGCAGCAGTCGAAGATTCAAAGTCAACGTTGGAACGCCAAATCCATAAGCAATCTGTTAATATTTTTGTACGAGGGCTAAATGACAGGCTAAAGGTATTAGTCAAGAGCCGACGATGTGAGAAGCTGAGAGAAGCCATATCACTTGCGATATAAGAAGAACGAGATTTAGGCCCCATTCGTGGATCGGATCGGAAACACAATCAACCACGCAACAGCAGAGAAGGTAACAGAGGACATAGTTGCTATAACTGTGGGAAGCCAGGACACCTTGCACGAGAGTGTCGCTCAGCGAAGACAGGATCCAGTTATCCTCAACGATTGCCGACACCAAGCAGATACGTAAGAAAAGTTGAAATAATTTGTCATTTTTGTGGAAAACCAGGGCATTTTATTCGGGATTGTAGAGCCAGATTAGCCGAAGAAAATAGGCGGGGCTACGGGAGATCACAGAATCAGGGACCTCCTAGAAGAGAGGAACGGGTCCAACCAAGTCATTCTAGGGACGCCAGCAGGCGAGACGAAGAGACTTCGGGAAACGAGGAGCAGGCGCGGCGGACAGGCAACCGTATCGCGTCGTACCAGTAAATTGCCTAATAAACGGATCTAAACAGAAAAACCACGCAACGATCAAGGCAGATGAATTCAAAACGAGACACGGAACAATGTTATTAGATTCAGGAGCTGAGGTAAGCCTAGTAAAAGTTGGAAAAATTGACGGCGAAGTAATGGCTGAAGACGGTGTGATCACGCTCAGAGGAATAGGCGGAACACCGGTTGCGACCTTATGTAAGGTCAGGTTAAATATAAGGGTTGGTGATAGGCACATATCGCACCCTTTTTACGCAGTTAAAGACGATTTTCCACTAGAAGCAGACGGAGGCGACTTCCTCGAGAAGCATGACGTCGAGCTCAGATCTGGGAAATACGCAAGATTGTACGGAACGACATGGAATTTAGGAGCCACAGGAGCTCACATATCGCTTGAACGAAGAAGCGAGAAGATAGTCCGTGCAAAGACACACGACGACACGGAAGGTATCGTCGAAGGAATCGAGTTACAGCCAGGAGTATACATGGGAAGTTGCATCACCAACGCAGTCGACGGTGAGTGCAAAGTCAGCATTTTGAATACAAACGATTATGATGTAGAACTGGAACAGCCGTATGTACAAATAGCAGCACTAGGCCAAGAGCACACAGATATGACGCAAGTTTATGCATGTCGAGCAATGACACCGAGTAACGCGAGCCGAATGCAACAGCTGAGAGACAACCTACGTACGAGTCATCTGAATCGAGAAGAAAAAGAAAGCTTACTGGATATTTGTGAAGAATTTCATGATGTATTTCACTTAGAAGGAGACTATCTGGGTTACACGAACGCAGCTAGTCACAGAATTACTACAAATCCAGATATCGCGCCAATAAATGTAAGACCTTACAGACTTCCAGAAAAACACAAGCAGGAGATAAACGAGCAGGTAGATAAAATGCTTGCCGACGGGATAGTCAGACAGAGCAAAAGCCAATGGAATGCACCACTGCTAGTAGTACCGAAGAAGGCAGACGCATCAGGAAAGACGAAAATGAGAGTCGTAGTTGACTTCCGTAAGGTGAACGAGGTTACTGTAGGAGACTCCTTCCCACTGCCTAATATTACCGAGATATTGGACCAGTTGGGTAAGGCAAAATATTTCTCTACATTAGATTTAGCATCAGGATTTCACCAGATTCCAATGGAAGAGGAGGATAAGTGCAAGACGGCATTTTCCACTTCACATGGTCACTACGAATACAATCGCATGCCTTTTGGACTGAAGAACGCACCCGCTACGTTTCAACGGTTAATGAATACTGTACTTTCAGGAATACAAGGCCTTAGGTGTTATGTCTATCTCGATGATATTGTCATACATGCTCCTAGTTTGCAGGAACATAACAAACGACTGGAAGAGGTACTTGAACGCTTACGACAGAATTCATTGAAGTTACAACCTGACAAGTGTGAGTTTCTGAGGAAAGAGGTCAACTTCTTGGGACACGTCATCACTAGAGATGGAATAAAAGCAGATCCAGAGAAGATCCGAGCGGTAGAAGAATTTCCAATCCCAAAGACTGTAAAAGATGTTCAAGGATTTCTAGGTTTGGCCGGATATTACAGACGATTTATACAGAATTTCTCGAGTTTAGCAAAACCGCTTACACATTTGCTAAAGAAAGAGGTGAAATTTGGATGGACTTCGAGGGAACAAGAAGCTTTTGAAAATTTGAAGAAGACGTTGACGACCGCACCAATTCTACAATATCCAGATTTCGAACAACCGTTCATCGTGACGACAGACGCATCCGACAGGGCTATCGGAGCAGTCCTGTCGCAAGGAATAATAGGAAGCGACTTGCCAATAGCATACGCAAGTAGGACTCTAAATTCGGCAGAAGGCAATTACAGCACTACAGAAAAGGAATTATTGGCCATAGTCTGGGCAGTTAATCATTTCAGACCGTATGTATATGGTACCAGATTTAAGATTGTTACAGATCACAAACCACTCACATGGTTATTCGGAGTCAAAGATCCAGGATCACGACTCATGAGATGGCGACTGAAGCTGGAAGAATACGACTATGAGATCGAGTACAAGGCAGGGAAGGCAAATACCAACGCAGATGCCTTGAGTCGCATGTACGCAGTGACCAGAAGTCAGCAGAAGGAAGAGGAAAAATTGAACAACCGAGAACAAGAATATTCCGAGGAAGATCGGAACAGGATCATCTATGAGTACCACGATACGCCATTAGGAGCACGTCAAGGAGTTAATCGAACGATCGAACGAATCCGATTGAAGCACGATTGGCCTGGATTACGGAAGGATGTCGAGGAACACATTTCGAGATGCGAGAATTGCCAGAAGAACAAACTTAGCAAGAAGACGAAGGCACCAATGATCATAACCGACACTCCAAATCAACCCTTTGAAAAATGTGCATTGGATATCGTAGGACCACTGACGGAAACAGAACAAGGAAATAAATATATCCTTACGTTTCAAGATTGTCTAACCAAATTCAGCAAGGCAATACCTATTCCGAACCAAGAAGCTAACACTGTAGCTAAGGAATTCGCGACCAGGATCGTATGCGAACACGGAATACCACAGAGAATACTCACCGATCAAGGTACGAACTTTTTGAGTAACGTTTTCAAAGATACTTGTAAATTGTTGAAGATCGACAAGATTCGGACGACGGCCTATCATCCTGAATCCAATGGAGCCTTAGAACGTTCACATAGGACGTTAGCTGAATATCTGAGACATTACATAAACGAAGAACAGATCAACTGGGACGAATGGTTACCATATGCTATGTTTGCATATAACACGACGCCCCATACTGCAACGAGATTTACACCGTTCGAGCTGGTGTATGGACACCGAGCTGAACTACCAAAATCGCTGAAAAAGGATCCAGAACCGACGTACACCTATGACGACTACGCACGAGAATTACGAGAGAGATTGCGAGCCAGCAATCTGATAGCCAAAGAAAATCTGCAAGAAGCCAAGGAGAAGTAAAAAATCGAGTACCACCGACGAACCAAAGAAAAAGGGTTCAAGGTTGGAGATAAGGTATTACTATACGACGAGACTGTACGCAGAGGACGATCGAAGAAGCTATTATCTCAATGGATTGGTCCTTATACTATTCTAGAGGTAAACTCAGACGTTAACTACACCATAAAAGTTGATAGGAAGAATCTCAGAGTACATGTCAATCGATTGAAACCTTTTATTGAATAATATGACTTAAGTAGGAAATTTGAAACAATTTAGACTGATAGAAAAATGATATAGAAAATAGGTCATACTAACCTAGCCTAAGAAACGATTATATGATGAATTGTAAACGCGGAACAATGTGTAACTACTAACATAGTACTAATGATGTAATAGCTGAGCGTTCAAGAACAACGCAAGCAAAGAAAATTGTCTGATTTCAGAAGAAAATCCTAAGGGCTTTTCTCTCTAAGGGGGGAGGGATGTTGCAACAGGAGTATCAAGGTGTTGCAATCCAGATGTTTTGAGACACACCTTGGCAATACTCTGGAATGTGCAAGTGCGAGGCTTGACGCAACTAACAACAATTGCAGAAACAAGGCGACCTCCTTATACGTAATAAATAAGCGATGATTATAATACTCATCGTCAGAACATCAAGACCGATATTAGGGCAGGTTATGCCAGATCTCTGTTAGACGTAGTAAATCACCTTTTGTAAACTCTTCATATATTAATAAACTTGAATCACTTTTGTACGACTGAGTTCTAACTCTTAATTCGACAACGAACCTCAAATAAATTGTAGTTGTATGAAAGGTCTCAGGATCCCGATTACAACATTATATTATATTTAGGGATCTATTGTTTTAGTATAGAGCAATTCCACGTCAGACCGGACAGCTTTCTGACCTCGATGTTACCGATTTCGCTATCATTTTTTTTACGGGTTCTATGGAACAAATAAATTTATCAAACAATTTTTTGTTTTTTTTTTTTGGCCCTTATTTTCCAAGTTACACGGGGGTGAAATTCACGAAAAAGAGCCAAAAAATCGAAAACATAGTCATCTTTAAACGGTCATATCTTTGATTGTATTCATCTTAGAGACTTTATCCAAAAACCATTTCAAAGCTATTGAATGACACTATTATAATATATTTATTTGATTTCGCGGTAACAAACAATTCTATTTGTTATAAACAAATATATTATTCAAACGTGATTTTCAACGCAAATACCAAGCGATAAAATCATCAAAAAAATATGAGCGTATTCCTTGATCAATTCTCTACGAAATCGTTAAGTCAATTTTATGGAGACCGATGGGAACCATGTTAAAACGATTTATTTACAAGCGACGGTGCGCGCTGCCACCCAAAAACCCGGCTCAGGTACGTGTGGCTGGCATGAGAAAGCATCGGTGGGCATGTTCGCGGTCATATTTTTGGTTGTTTTCATCCGAAAGACTTCTTCCTAGAACCATTTCAAAGCTATTGAATGCCACTATTTCTATATATTTATTTAATTCTGCAGTAACAAACAATTCTATTTGTTATAAACAAATATATTATTTAAACGTGATTTTCAAAGCAAGGGCCACGCGATAACATTCTCAAAAAAATATGAGCGTATTCCTTGATCAATTCTCTACAAAATCGTTAAGTCAATTTTATGAAGAAACGATGAAAACCATGTGAAAACGATTTATTTATAAGCGACGGCGCGCGCTGCCGCTGAAAGACCCGGCTCGGGTACGGTTTTTCGGTGGCAGCGCGCGCCGTCGCTTATAAACAAATCGTTTTAAAATAGTTCCCATCGGTTCTCCATAAAATTGACTTAACGATTTCGTAAAGAATTGATCAAGGAATACGCTCATATTTTTTTGATGATTTTATCGCTTGGTATTTGCGTTGAAAATCACGTTTGAATAATATATTTGTTTATAACAAATAGAATTGTTTGTTACCGCGAAATGAAATAAATATATTATAATAGTGTCATTCAATAGCTTTGAAATGGTTCTTAGATGAAGTCTCTAGGATGAATACAATCAAAGATATGACCGTTTGAAGAGGAGTATGTTTTCGATTTTTGGCTCTTTTTCGTGAATTTCACCCCCGTGTAACTTGGAAAATAGGGGCCAAAAAAAAAAAAAAATTGTTTGATGAATTTATTTGTTTCATAGAACCCGTAAAAAAAATGATAACGAAACCGGTAACATCGAGGTCATTTTTTGATTTATTTTGTCCGGTCTGACGTGGAATGGCTCTATAGCAGTTAATAGTAATAAAAATAACTGAATTAAAGGATTTAATATTTTTCGCAAGCGAATTTTCGGTTAAACATAATGAGATGGCCGGGTGGTGGCCGACTACTGGAGTTAAGAGTAAGAGTAAGAGTAAGCTTTATTCGGCGCTCTGGGACAAGTCCCCTCAAGCGCATTACCGATACAGTATGTGAAGAAATCATACAGATGATTTAATTGGTAGTGGTAGTAACAGTAATTATCATAAGTATGAAGTATGGAAAAAGAGTAAATTAGATAAATAGTTAAAATAAAAAAAGAATATTAGAAACATTTGATAGAAAAAGATATAACTTAAAGAAGAAAGATTAATTACAAGCAAAAGAAAAACTACAAAAACGAATATTCTAGTAGCAGTAACAGTACAGAAACAGTATGAAATGCAGAAATTATTATAGGTAATAAGACAGGAATTTCGTCTGCAGACAAGTTCGTAGGAGTACCCCCATTTGGTGACGTGGCTATAGGGAAAACTGCAGAAAAACCTATGCCGAGTACAGCGAAGAAAAAGACCTCAGCTCGCTTCTGAGCATGAGCCAGTATATGCCAGCTTGGAGAGATGAGTGAAGAGTTTGGCTTTGAATGAGTTTAGACTGTTCATGTTCCGAATTTCCGTGGGCAGTGTATTCCAGAAATTTGGTGCTGCTGATCGAAAAGACTTCTTCAACATTTCGGTTCTACAGATTGGCACAATAAGATGGTCAGTTTGTGCTCTTGTGTCGCGTGATAACGTCAGATCCCTGAAGACAAAGTACTGCGATAGGTAGTGAGGTGTTTTGGTCTTGAGTATATTAAAAATCATGCACCCGAGGAAATATTTGCGTCTATCGCTGATCTTGAGCCATCCAAGCTTTTTGTAGTAAGGTGTAATATGTTCATCTCGTCTCAAGTCAAAGATGAACCTCGGAGTTACGTAGAATATTGTAGCCCTGGTCGGCCACCTTGAATAATTTTAACATCAAAAATATTTACACTGATTTAAGCGTTGAAATAGCTAATTTCATCAAGGGCCAACATATATTGTAACGTGTCCGACCGTCACGATGCTAGACAACGGTGATTGGTCGGCGTAAACACCGAAAAACTGGACAAATTCGGATAGACGAGCGAGCGGCGCTTGTGACGTCACAAGCGTAAGCAAAAGAGTATATAAACACGCGTCGACAGAGCTCGACAGCGCAATCGTGGTATAGCATTCCAGGCGACTCATTTGATATTGTACCGAGGACCTTCCGAAGGCAATAAAGTAGAATCATTAACTTCACATCACTTAGACAATTCAAACATAAGTTATTCAATTCTATTATCACCTACAGGGGTATAGAAACACATAACACTAACGAACATTAGCTAAAGAAGCATTGTTGCAAAGACTTAAAGTAAGAGAGATCAATACGGTTCAGGAAACATTAAAAATAGATTAAAATAGGATAAGTTCATATTGTAAGATTCTTTTGTTGAGATTTTATTTGATTTAACAATACAGGAAATCAAATTACTACTGATAAAATTTGCCTGGTATTTTCTTATCATCCTGTTTGACAGTATTAAATACCAGAATAAGCCGAGTAGTTACAGCTTTGGCGAACAACGGAAGAAGCGAACGACATTGGCGTAAAAACCTGTGTTCGAGGGCCAACCGTTGGAAACCCGAGTCTGATAGGCAGTCTTGGTGTAAAAACCCGGATCTGTAGTTAATCAGTAAAATATTGAATAGCAGGCGAGACAGGCTTGGCGAAAAAACCCGGCTCTGTAGAGAGAATTCTGAATCTTAAATTCAGAACAAATACGGCTTTGATAATTAAACCTATCCGAGTCCGGCAGCTAGCGTAGGAAGATTAAAATCTGAGCGAGGTGGCTTTTGCATGGTAGACCCATCCTTTTCCTCACCTGTTAGTACGAGGAGGCCATAATAATACTTAAGGGGTAACACCACTCTAGGATTTTGAAAAAATCGATTTTTGTTTTTTTGCTTAAACAATACTTTAGGGTCATAAAAACAATAACCAATTGGTCCTATGGTAAAAAAAAAGGAACTTCAGAGGTTTTAATTTTTAATTTCGCCGCAACGCCTCGGAGCACACGTTCCGCGTTTCTGCGGTAACGCTTCGATATTTTGTTTTTACCTGTCGAAATAATGAGTGCCTCTCTTACTTACAGAGTAGAAGGTCATTAAGTCACCTTCGTAGGTTACCAGGGTGCTCTGATGCTATAATATACACTTTAATATACGTGTATGTGCAAGTACTTATAAAACTTTGAACGGGTTTTTGTTGAAATCACATTCTTCAAACTGGGCGGAAACGCTGCTCGAAAACCGTTCGATGAATTGTTTTGAAATTTTTACTGTAGCTTCACAATCACATTATCTAAAGAAGTACATAGCCGTTTTTCGATTGAATGTAAACTTTTTTCTTTATAAACAATTTACTGCAAATTTTTTTGCCGAAAAAATGAAAATTTTTTTAAACTCGTGCCATTTTTGCAAAAATGGATTTAAAAGAAAAACCCTATGTACTTCTCTAGCCAATGACATATAGGTTGGGAAAAAATTGATTTTCTTGTTTCACCTCTTATACTTTCGGAGTTACACGTCCGCCCGTGGAGGTATCGAAAAAAAAAAGTGTTCTTGAAGACTGGCTCTGTCGCCGCCATTTTGTATCAAAAATGCAATTACAAATTTTTTCTACATACTTCAATATGTGTTTAATAAGCCCTGAAAAAAGAAACCCGATCGATTCTCCAATATTCTAGAAAAAAATCATAAAATTTAGGCCTTTTTTGCTAACTCTAGAGTGGTGTTACCCCTTAATAAATTAATTTTCAGAAAATAGATAAATTTCGAACCCGTAGCAACCGACTTTTACTACAACCTGTAGGTTCGTAAAAGCCGAAACGTTACATTTGGCGCCCAACGTGGGGCTCCTCAGTATTAAATTCATTTGGAAAATAAATTCAATAATTCAAGTTAACTTTATTCATCAAAATTCAAAATTAAATAAAAATTAGCTTCAAATTTACAGTATAAAATCGTTGTTCAAGGGTTCCTAGAAAAAGTAGACCGAAAGAGAATTGCCTATCAAACTCGGGTTTAGTTAAAGTAAAAATAGTCCGGGATTGATAAGAAAATGTCAGGCAAAGGTAGAGATGGTCAGCGATTAAGTTCCATAGTCGAAGAAATAGGAACTCCAGAGCGAGATTCAGGTGTCATAACCGCCAACTTGTCTTCAATTTCAGCCGATGTGAGTCCAGGAAGTGATTCGGGTCAGAATTCATCAGATCAGATGTCAAAATTAATTGAATCCATAGAGCGACTAGAAAAGAAAGTAAATGATAAGTTCGATAGTATAGAGCGAGCAATGCGTGGCAATCAGGTTGAAAATGAGGATAAGAGGGCAAATTATGAAGAAAGATTAAATAAAAAGTTAGAAAATCATGTAGTCGAACAACAAACACTAATAAGTCAGATGGACAGAAATTTAAAAGACGCGACGGTTAGATTGACGTTTGACATATCAGACTGTGAAAATAAAATAGAATCAGGCGAAAACATACTGCGAACGGAGCAGACATCGACATACGAGGTATTAAAAGAAAAAATAAATGAAAATTAAAGAACTACGGTTGAGTTGATAAATGAATTAACATTAAAACAAGATAGTTATAAAATCGGCATCGATGCCGACATAAGGCGACTGCGTCAATAACGCACAGGTCAGCCGAACCAAAACAATAACAATAACACAGTGACTAGACAACTGAAATTACCATCATATTCCGGCAAAGCGTGGGAAAAGCCCGTAAATTATATCAGAGAATTAGAGGAATATTTTGATGTTTTAGATGTTAGCGAAGACTTGGGACTAAGATTGATCGGCCAAAGTTTAACAAATGACGCGAAAGATTGGTGGATTGCGCGACGCGACGTAATTCATAGCTGGGAAAATTTTAAAACACGTTTCTTAGCTAGATATTGGGGCGAGGAGACACAAAGAGAGATAAAAAGAGATATAACCTTTGGTTATTACTTACCTGATTCCAAGGTCAGTTGGTCGGAATACACGGGACGAAAATATGCAGCGGCGCGTGGGTTAATTCCTCCTATGCCAGAAACTGAGATAATTAATAACTTAATCCGTCACTTGGACGACACTGTTGTAGACGCGGCGAGAAGTCGCAATATTACAAACATTGACCAGTTATTAACCTTTCTCGATCAATCGCAATCCGGTGGTCGCTCGAATGCACCGAAACAGGGTTTCACGCAACAGAATGCAGGTCGTTATAACAATAATACACGACAATCAGATGACCGGCAGAAACAAGTGTCATGGCGCGGTAGCGCCAGTACTGGAGCTCATGTAAACAAAGGTAATTCGTCGCGTCACGAACGTAATACGAACGATTCTCATGATAATAGATTCAAGGCGAATCCTCAGGATTTAAATAAACGTCCAAATTGGACAAGTAATCGGCAGATAAGCGCGGTAACCGAGGAAATAAGGGATACCGACCCAGCGAATACCGACTCAATCGACTCGGAAAACGAGATCGCGCTGTGCTAGATGTGCCGTTAGAAAAAGCGGTGCAGCGCGTAATAGAAGTGTTTACGGCAGAGATATGTAAAGAGAAGGAAACATTGTTTGATGACGTGAAAGAATTTTTATTAAGGGGTTAGGCCACTCTAGAATTTTTGAAAAATCGTTTTTTATTTTATTTTATTTTATGGTCCCCTAGGACCTCAAAAATGGTCTCCCAAAAGATTATGGCCGGGAAAAATCTTCAAGTACTCGGTTTTCGAATTTTAGTACACTCAGCAAGAAAATTAACGGCGCACCCGGCAATCGGCGAAATAATGCCGACTTTCGAAATGCTGTAACTCAATGAAAAATTGTAAAAAAAAATCATTCGGGCAAGCATTTTGAAGGTTGAAACTTCATCTTCAAGATGGTTCTTGAAAATTCTTCCTACGGCCATTTTTGACGCCATGGCGTAGGTTTGAGTGCCGGATTGCGAAACGCCAGAAAAAAAAGTTTTTCAAAGTTTTTCAAAGTTCTCTACGGGGCGTTAAAAAAATCGCAGAGAACTTTCAAAGCAGCCATTTTGTAGCCTGAAATCTACTTTTCAAAATGGTTCCTAGAAATTTGTCGCACGATTTTTTTTCACCGAGTTATTCAACTTTTGGTGAATTTTCATGATTTTCTACTACTCAAAACTTCAAACGCGTTTATCTCAAAACCGCATTTTTTCAGTTGGCCGGAAACATAACTCAGACAATTTTTAACCGATTCACTTGAAACTTCGAATATATCTTGAAAAATACATTGTCTATGGAAGTACGTAGGATTTTTTTTTTATATTGCACAGTTAATTTGTTATTAACAATTATCTGACGATTTTTTAGGCAAATTTTTCACTTTCCACTTTAGAAGTGCACCATTTCGCAAAAAAATCAGTATATCGAAAAAATCCTACGTACTTCTATAGCAGTTATTATGTATAATCGAGAAAAATTCATTGGCTTATTATAATTCAAAAATTACCGGAGCCGTTCGTCCGGCCGTGGGCCCTAGAAAACCGGAGACGTCATCGCAAAAACGCTGCACAGCCGCCATTTTGAAATCAATCGCTTCAAAAAAATTATTGTATAGGGGAGAGTGTTGTACCTCGGACCAACGTGTACCTCGGTCCACATAGGCTACAGCGCCCCTCTGTGGATTTTTTCCGTTTACTTCAATGGATCTACTTTCGGGGAACCCCCGAATTGTGTTTTTTCCTGATAAGTTAAGTGTTCGGCGAATGAGTCGCGGTGTATCAAAAGAAAAGTGTTTTCACAGGTAAGAACTAACTTTTTCGTATCTTAGTTCGAAGGTGTGAAATGTATGTCATGATAGGCTGTACGACCCGCAATTAATCATTTCGTACTTTTGAAATGTCTTTGTTAAAACAGGCACAGTGTTGCTAAACTAAATATAACCTTTTAAAAATGGTGGCACTAGTTATTCCGAATGCCCATTTGTTGTACCTCGGACCACTGTAGTGTCTTGTACCTCGGACCGGTCCAAGGTACAATATACCATAAGCCGGTGACATAGTAGTGCCTCACAATTAATAACACCCTGTTTCAACATATAATTGATTATTGAAATTTTTATCATTATCATTATTATTATTATTATTATCATTATTATTATTATTATCATTATTGTTATTATTATTATCATATGTACACACCATGTATTATATGTTATGTATTACCCTACCTATACACAATATTGTTACGGCCGTTAGTCCATCATGTCATTATTCTGTTAATCATTCATCTGAACGAATAAGAAAAAAAATATGCGTCGACTCAACAGACAGATGTACGAGGCAAACCAACCACAAGAAACAAAATGCACGGGAATAGATAAAGTTAAATTATGGAGGTTTTGTATTAGAAATTCATGAAAAATAAAAATGTTATGCAATATTATCATCACCTAGGTTGCACAGATTTCCGAAACACCAAAGTGAGTTGAATATAACCGTGAAAGATAACTGATCCAAGGTACAACATCATGTGGTCCAAGGTACAATATGCTATGGTCCGAGGTACAACATGGTCATGTACCTCGGACCATGTGCTGTTCGTTCAAACTATGCAATATAGTATAATGCTGGGAAGAAGTTTCATTTATAAAACATAAAGGCTTAATACTCAAGACTCAACAGACAGATGTACGAGGCAAACCAACCACAAGAAACAAAATGCACGGGAATAGATAAAGTTAAATTATGGAGGTTTTGTATTAGAAATTCATGAAAAATAAAAATGTTATGCAATATTATCATCACCTAGGTTGCACAGATTTCCGAAACACCAAAGTGAGTTGAATATAACCGTGAAAGATAACTGATCCAAGGTACAACATCATGTGGTCCAAGGTACAATATGCTATGGTCCGAGGTACAACATGGTCATGTACCTCGGACCATGTGCTGTTCGTTCAAACTATGCAATATAGTATAATGCTGGGAAGAAGTTTCATTTATAAAACATAAAGGCTTAATACTCAAGACTCAACAGACAGATGTACGAGGCAAACCAACCACAAGAAACAAAATGCACGGGAATAGATAAAGTTAAATTATGGAGGTTTTGTATTAGAAATTCATGAAAAATAAAAATGTTATGCAATATTATCATCACCTAGGTTGCACAGATTTCCGAAACACCAAAGTGAGTTGAATATAACCGTGAAAGATAACTGATCCAAGGTACAACATCATGTGGTCCAAGGTACAATATGCTATGGTCCGAGGTACAACATGGTCATGTACCTCGGACCATGTGCTGTTCGTTCAAACTATGCAATATAGTATAATGCTGGGAAGAAGTTTCATTTATAAAACATAAAGGCTTAATACTCAAGACTCAAGACTATATTGTAGCACCATTTTTATGAGGTCCTGTTCGAAAGAAAAAAAGTTATGGAGACTTGAAAAAAACTGGTCCGAGGTACAACACTCTCCCCTACAGTCAGTGATATGTATAATAAACACCCATTTTTGTAAACTCGATTTATTTTGTAGTATTTCTGAAAAAAAATCCTCAAAAAGCCTATTTTTTTCGGCCTCTAGAGTGGCCTAACCCCTTAAATGAAGAAGAGCCTATGATAGATCAGATGACACGGTGTCCTAACGGTGAAATGGTTTTGGAAAATGTTAATGTAGTAGCTCTAGTGGACACCGGAAGTGAAATTACGTGTATTTCTGAAGATTGGTACCAAATAAATATAGAGAGTTTTTCAAAATGTGAGAAGCTACCAGTTGTTAATCTCCAAGTTTTAGGTGTTACAGGGGGAAAAGGAACAAAGATAAAAATCCAATTATTCACACGAGTTCAATTAGGAGAATTTAAAGATCAAATAACCGTTCTGGTGGTACCAAAACTTAGACAAGACGCTATTATTGGGATAGACGCGTTAACTAGATGGAAAGTAGATATAGATTTAAAAGAACAACTAATGAATATTCACATGGGCAATATGCCAGTAACACATAAGTTAGCGAAATCAAACAATGTTCCCGATTTACGGCAAAATTTAGAATTAGCCTGCATATGCGAAGAGGATGATGAAGGTCAAACAATGAGCGGCGACATGACGTATGAAGTCACCGATGATGAGATCGTGGGAAAGCTCGCGGAATGCGAATTGTTGGGAATCGAGCATCGACGACAATTCGAAAAGTTATTGTTCAAGTATCGAGAGATTTTCAGCAAGCTTCCGGGAAGGATTTCAGTGTATGAGCATAAATTACTTATTTATGAAGACCGTCCGTTTGTCCGTAGGTCATATCCAATTATAATCATGCATAGGGAAAAGGTGGATAAAGAAATAGATAAGATGTTGAAATATGGGATTATCGAAAGATCAAACAGTGAATATATTAATCCGATTGTAGTGGTTGCAAAATAGTCAGGGGACATTCGACTCGTCCTTGATGCTCGATTCATCAATAAATTGATAATTCCGGATCGAGACTGTGCCCAGTCTACTGAGGTGTTATTCCAGAAATGCGGGAATACCAAGGTTATGTCCAGTCTCGATTTGACTGCAAGCTTTTGGCAAGTGCCGTTACAATTAGAGTCAAGAAAGTATACTGCGTTTATGCACAATGGTAAAACGTACCAATTTAAAGTCACCCCTTATGGGTTAAACACAAGTCTTGCAAGCCTCGTAAGAGGATTAGATTTAGTCTTAAGTGAAGTAAACGACTTCACAATTAATTTTGTCGATGATATATTACGCAATTCAAATTCTGTTGAAGAACATTTAATACATTTGGAAAAACTATTCCAAACCTTTAAGGAACACAATATGACATTGAACTTCCAGAAGTCCAGTTTCTTTAAAACTGAAGTTGAATTTCTGGGACATAGAATCACCGCTGAAGGAATACGACCGCAAACTAGTAAGATCAAGGCGATTCATGAATTTTCGACACCACGGAATCCGAAACAATTAAAAGGATTTCTTATTATTATAACAAATTTTCAAAACGATATTCGGACTTAACGTATCCATTATTACAATTACTAAGGAAAGACAGAAAGTGGGAATGGACTGATGAGATAAATGATAGTTTCATTAAACTAAAGGCATTATTTTGTGAGAAAATGGTAATTCACCGTCCAGACCCTAGCCGGTGTTATTATTTACAGAGCGATGCGAGCGAATATGCAATAGGAAGCGTTCTTTATCAAATAGATCACGATGGTGATCATAGAATCGTTGGATTTGCAAGTCGAACCCTCAAGGGGGCGGAGATTAATTATTTTACCACCGAAAAGGAGTTGTTGGCGATAGTATATTCGTTGGAAAAGTTCCGAACTTTTGTTGTTGGAGCGGAATTAATTATTAAAACAGATCATAAAGCTTTAACGTTTATCCTATCGTGTCGATTAACCAGTTCACGATTAGCAAGATGGGTCATGTACTTACAGAATTATGATTTTAAGATAGAGCATATCAAAGGAAAAGAAAATGTGGTGGCGGATATTTTAAGTCGGTATCCTCCTATAAGTGAAATCGGGAACAAGGGGGCTATCGAAACAACAGATATCGCTGAACTTTCGCGGGAAGTCAACGACACAATAAAAACAAACCTAGAGTCACTCGGCAAATTGCAAGAAGAGGACCAACGGATTAATGATTTGATCGAGAATGGTCACTTAAATAATAAAAAACGATATTAAACAAAAAACGGGATCGTTTATCATCGTGAGCCAGGGGGCAAGTTACGTGCGTACTTACCCGAAAAACTGGTAAAAGATATAATACGAGAATGTCATGAAGTCTACGGACATGTAGATGCATCTAAGTGTCATCGAATGCTTAGAGAGAACTTCTATTATCCTAAGTTTGCCAAGGTAATACGGAAGGAGTTGGCTCGCTGCGATCGTTGTCAACGGTGCAAGGTACCGAACCGATATAGTTATTCCGAAATGCAAAACATAATCCCAGAGAAAGTAGGGGATTTAATTTCAATCGATTTCTTTGGACCACTGCCAGGGAGTCAGGGTAATTACCGATGGTTACTTGTTGTTATTGACGCGTTCAGTAAATACGTGAAGTTATATCCGATGAAGGTCGCTGACGCGCAATCCACAATCCGAAGCGTATTTGGTAAATACATTCCTGAATTCGGTAAACCAAATAAAATTCAGTTTGATCACGGCACGCAGTTTACGTATTTGAAATGGTTAAGTAAACTTGAAGAGGAACATGTAATCCCAATATTTTCATCAATACGACACCCACAAGGGAATATTGTCGAGAGAGTCAATCGCGAGATAGAAAGGTTTTTTAGAACCTTTATAACCGGTAAACACACTGCCTGGATCAAATGGTTAAGTATAATAGAGTCATGCATAAATGAGGTTCATCACGACACGACCGAGTTCACTCCGTGCGAGCTGCAACTAAATGAAAAACCAAAAACATTTTGGAGTCCTTGGGTCATGAGTGATCAACATCACTTAACGCATGAATACAAATTATTTTTAGCCAAAAGAAACATAAAAAGAAAAGGTAGGGTTAGAGCTAACCGTTACAATGCAACACACAAAATGACAAGATTTAAAGAAGGGGATCTAGTTTTATTAAGAGCATTAAATGTCTCTGATTCGCAAAACAAGAAAATGGCAAACTTTTTTACACTTTATGAAGGTCCTTATAAACTAGATAAACAGGTTGGAGATGCAACCTATACGCTAGTGCATCCCACAATAAACAAAGTGCGAGGAAGGTTCCATATTAATATGTTCAAGCATTATATGAGTTAAAGTCCGTTACAATAGCTAATGTTAGCAAACAAATTATAAACTGAATAGAATTCAAGCAATCGTATTATGGGATTAGGATTATCCGGTTTAGCCTAGTCGTGAGAACGCCGATCCGAATATATAAGTGGGTGATGACAGGTCGTAAATCAGTTGATATTAGTACAGTCATCATGTACGGCTACATCAGCGTTCAAGATAAGGCAGTGCAAACTGAGGAGGTCTCCGATGCAGTTTCGGAAGAAAGAGATCCGAGGATCCGGATCAAGTATGGGTCAGGAGCATTTATCGGTGGTTCAGGGCACTATATTCCTGGTAGAGATACCATGACGCCAAGTTTCAAGCGGTTGTGCAAGTTGACGGATCCTATACCCAAGACAAACGGATAGGACGAAAACACCAACGATATCTTAGTACCCGGACAGAACAGCGTTATTAACACGGATCTGACAGAAGAAGATTTGGTTGACATCAGTGAGCTAATTGATGAAGGCTTAAGGGAGGTGGAGCCGGTAATCAGCACGAAACCAAGGATCATCGAGGACGTCATCTTAGATAAGACGATCATGTTGCAGGCGTTCGATATACCGGAACGCACTGCAGAGCAGCGGGAAGAATACAAAAGGAGGATGTGGGCGTTCGTTGATAAACATAGACCTCACATACCGGAGAAGCGTCGAAAAATACAATCCACGAAGGGTGGGATTCCCATCGTGAGCAAGAAAGTGACAGATATTCCTGAAATGCCGGAGGCATTGAGAAGTCGTGATGCAGGAGAACCTGGTGCACCCAGACCGGAATTGACACCGTTTATTAATCCAACTGTACCGGAGTACATCCTGAACTTTGATTTCACGGACCCTCTTGGATTGAAGAAGTTATGAACGGTAGAAGGGACGTCAAAATGAAGAACATCGGTGAAGGAAGAGTGATCCATCAATGGGAATTTTCAGAAGCTGTGAGGCATCTTATAGTAAAAATTCAATTGATGGAAGGGGGTAATGTAATGTGTCCGACCGTCACGATGCTAGACAACGGTGATTGGTCGGCGCAAACACCGAAAAACTGGACAAATTCGGATAGACGAGCGAGCGACGCTTGTGACGTCACAAGCGTAAGCAAAAGAGTATATAAACACGCGTCGACAGAGCTCGACAGCGCAATCGTGGTATAGCATCCCAGGCGACTCATTTGATATTGTACCGAGGACCTTCCGAAGGCAATAAAGTAGAATCATTAACTTCACATCACTTAGACAATTCAAACATAAGTTATTCAATTCTATTATCACCTACAGGGGTATAGAAACACATAACACTAATGAACATTAGCTAAAGAAGCATTGTTGCAAAGACTTAAAGTAAGAGAGATCAATACGGTTCAGGAAACATTTAAAATAGATTAAAATAGGATAAGTTCATATTGTAAGATTCTTTTGTTGAGATTTTATTTGATTTAACAATACAGGAAATCAAATTACTACTGATAAAATTTGCCTGGTATTTTCTTATCATCCTGTTTGACAGTATTAAATACCAGAATAAGCCGAGTAGTTACAGCTTTGGCGAACAACGGAAGAGGCGAACGACATTGGCGTAAAAACCTGTGTTCGAGGGCCAACCGTTGGAAACCCGAGTCTGATAGGCAGTCTTGGTGTAAAAACCCGGATCTGTAGGTAATCAGTAAAATATTGAATAGCAGGCGAGACAGGCTTGGCGAAAAAACCCGGCTCTGTAGAGAGAATTCTGAATCTTAAATTCAGAACAAATACGGCTTTGATAATTAAACCTATCCGAGTCCGGCAGCTAGCGTAGGAAGATTAAAATCTGAACGAGGTGGCTTTTGCATGGTAGACCCATCCTTTTCCTCACCTGTCAGTACGAGGAGGCCATAATAATACTTAATAAATTAATTTTCAGAAAATAGATAAATTTCGAACCGGTAGCAACCGACTTTTACTAAAACCTGTAGGTTCGTAAAAGCCGAAACGTTACAATATAAATACTAATATCACTTTATTTTTGTCAGTAAATTCAATACTTGCGGTTTTCAAATACCACGCTCTTGTTGTGTCCACCTCAACTCAGCGTCGCGCTTGACACCGCGCGACGTTCGATGAACGATTTTACTTCACTAAAACAGTTGACTCACGCCACAGTGGTACTTACCGACGGAGAAAACCTCAAGGAACACAAGAAAAATTATCGCAATGAAACAATGGAAATGCACACTAATTATTGCGATGTAATGGGTCAAGTGGCCGACTATTGGGTGGTGGCCGACTACCGGTGCCGTTACCCTATACCCGGACAAAGTAACGGATCCATCCGGCCGAAGCAAAGAGAAGCACAGGCCTCTATATATATATCAGGCTATATCTATATATACCAGGTCAAAAAATTGGACTCATACTGCCAAAGCGAAAAGAACCATGATAGAATTAGAACTTAGGTTAAAGTCGATAAAGTTCACTTAGCTTACAATCATTAAAACTCACTTAGGTCAGAATCCACAGATTTGGCTAGTTATAGAAAAAAAAAAAAAAAAATTAAAAAAAAAAGATGACGGCGGACCCCCCCCCCCCAGCTGGGGGTCGTTCTATGAGGGGCAATAAAATAGGAGCCATACTGCACCCTCTCTACTTAGGTTCATCAATCGGACATAAGTATCATAAAAACGCATGCTGAATATGAGCTTAATCGGCCCAATAGTATTCAAGTAATCGTGTACACAGATTTTCAATTCATTGAAAAAAAAAGTTTTGAGATAATCGCATTCAAACTTTCGGTAGGGAAAAAACGTATGATTCTGTGACTTATCGACTAGTCAGCTATTCCAGCACCACATAATATTCCCTCAGCTTCCTCGTAGTATTCTTTTTGCTTATTTATCTTCTCTCTGTGTGATTTATTCATTCATTTATTTAGTTATTTTAATTATTTAGCAAGGCTCCGGACGCTTGCAGGGCTCCAAATGGAGCAAACGTGACTCACGCTCAAAGCTCTCGGGACGTCATTTTTGAGGAATGACGAAAATCATTAACTGTATCGTCTTCTACAGATTTCAAACTATAAATTTAGGTAATAAAAAAAAAAAAAAAAATGCATTTCTTGAAACCATTATTATATGGAGTGCCCCCCTTAACAATTTTGTAGAGAATTGATCAAGGAATACGCTAATATTTTTTTGAGAATTTTTACGCATGGTCTTGCCTTGAAAACCACGTTCGAATATTATATTTGTTTTTAACAAATCGAATCGTGAAATTCAATAAATACAGAGTGTAACATCTCCGGGGTCTGATCTAGGAGGGGCTTCGACGTGCTGAAGCTCCGCCTTCTTTTATTCGTGTACTATACGTGTGAGTGTCAACAAATTTGGGGATGAGGCTATCTGCTCGATAATTACACACTATTATTCTGAAGCGAACGCGTATGAAGAGAAGAAGGCGGAGCTTCGGCACATCGAGGCTCCTCCTAGATCAGACCCCGGAGATGTTACACCCTGTATATAATAATAGTGTCATTCAATAGCTTTGAAATGGTTCTCGGAAGGAGTCTCTAGGATGAATACAACTGAAGATATGACCGTTTGAAGGGGAATATGTTTTCGATTTTTGGCTCTTTTTCCTGAATTTCACCTCCGTGTAACTTCGAAAATAGGGGTCAGAAAAATTTTCAAAAAGTTGTTTGGTGAATTTATTTGTTCCGTAGAACCCACCAAAAAAATTACAGCGAAATCGGTAACATCGAGGTTAATTTTCGATTTATTTTGTCCGGTCTGACGTGGAATGACTCGTATATAATGCCATGATGACATTAATCTGCTGTAGGGTACACACCATTTCACACAGTGAGTCAAGAAACTCAAGTAAACGAAGTGAACTGATGTAAGTTGATGCACAAGATGGTATCGGTATTTTCTCGGTCCGTTTATATCGGTATTGCTCTACACCCGTACTTCTTCTAATACGCGTTTTTTGTTTCTTTGGGCCTACTTACCTGAATGATTGTTGAGTTCTCTGGTTGGTATTAAATCCGGATTGCCATCCTCCTCGTCCCCCTTGCCGGCAAACGTCGCTATAGTAGGCTGTAGAGGCTTAGGCTTCGCAGGGGTTGCAGCGTGTCTCCTCCAGAGTGCCATTAAAACGCCAGTAACGATCAGCCCAAGACCTGTCGCCGTACCTCCCAGCCCGATTAAAATCGGCGACATGTCAACGGACGACACAGAGTCACCTGGAAATTATTCTTGAGCAGATATTTCTTTTTTTTTCGAAAGTTTATATTATGGAATGTAAGCGGTTGCAAGTGAAATCGCAAAAGAAAAAAAAAAAAAAAAAAAAAAATTAAATTAAAAAGAGAAATTGAAAATAAATGACAAATTTTCACAGCATCGAACATTAGGTGACGTTACAGAACGAAGATTCCGTCAATTGCTGAAAGTGGGCCATGTAACAGAGTGGCAGAAATCGTAAGGTGATTAAGCTTCAGGTAGGAGTTTGATAGTACATTATGGTACTAGGGAGGAAAGTGCGAAAATCACGTACCTCCCGTGTTGCATATATTACTTTCTACCCGACCTAGAATCGGTCAAACTTGGAGTTTTTTTCTTTTTTACGAGAGTGAAAAAGGTCATCCCAAACTACGTTTTTGCCACCCTCGCCGTCGGCTCGGATGTCAATTTGACACGCAGTTTGGCATGGCCTACCTTCCCTCCCTAGATACGTAATATACTAATTTGGCCCGCAAATCCACTTTTTCTTCCCTCTAGTCAAAACTTGCTTACTTTCCGCCCGTGTTTCAGGGATGGAATATGGTCATTTTATCGTAGTCGGGTAAAATAATACATTCCCGCTAAACAAAATTCCATCGCGGCAATGTTCCCGTAACATTGTACATTTGCAGTGTAACATTTGGTGTAATATTGTCGAAACATTGATGGAACATTGCCGTAACCATAAATGTCCTACCTCATTCGCGTTTCACACGGAACGTTTCATTTGTAACATATTTGCGATGTCTGCTATAAGTATGATTAGATGTTAGTGAAACGTTCGATGTTAAGTTGTGGAAACATATCAACAACGTTTCAGTTGCGAAAAAATATTTCTCTCCGGCGGTAAAACGTTCGAGAGACATTGGGTGATATGAATAAAGCGAAGCATACGCTCATGCCCATACTTCTATGTGATTTTACTGTATACAAGTGTACAGTGAATATACACACCAAAGTATGAGCATATACTTCGTTTTATTCATATCACCCATTAGAAGTATAATATTGGAAATTTTTTTGGACCAACGAAGAAAAACGGGTTTATTTTTTTGAAGTAGATTTCACGTTAAAAAAGTTAAGGTCGATTCAAAGAATACGAGGTCAAAAAACACCCAAAATTGGCCGATTTCAGGTGGAATTGCCCCGAGACAACGTTGTGGATAGATAATGTTAATGTTAATGTTTTTTCTGTAACGTCAGAATTCAACTTTTTAACTGCCGTGACATCTCTGGAATGATTCAGAGGTGTTTCAAATGTAATGTTACTTGCAAACGTTTCATAAATGTTTCGAAAACGTTATTAACGGATTGTTACAAATGGGCAGAATATCCGCCCGAACGTAACGTTACCTGGATGTGTAATGTTTAGCGGGTTGTGTGACAAGGGATAAAACTAGGTGAATGTAGGCCAGGGCAAAGTTGTCAGCCCGAAGTCGAAGGTGAAGGCTGACATCACCCGCGCATGCATTCATGTTTCATCCCGTGTCACACGCTGTGTTTTTCACCACACTTGCACGGAAAGTACGACTTCCGGCTCCTCGCGTGAGCGGGAAGTCGTACTTGCCAATGCCAGGGGGTGGTGAACAATAGTATACGTCACACGGGAGTGAAAAAGGCCATCTCAAACTGCGTTTTTGCCACCCTCGCCTCCGGCTTGGGTTTCAATCTCACACGCAGTTTGGTATAGCCTCCTTTCCCTCCCTAGATGCGTGATATACTGTTTCATAACATCTCCTCTGGAACTTCAACTGTCAATTTCAATGGTCTGAAATTTGCAACAGGGCAGTGATTTCTCTTTGCGATCCCAAGGGATGTAATAGACCACTCATTACATCCCAAGGGATCGCAAAACATCATTGCATCCCGCTGATTCATTAGTCTGAAATCAGCGTCTTTAGACTGAGAAAACAGACAACAATAGTATATTGTGCATCATGGGAGCAAACAACGTTTATGCACCGAGGGAAGAAAGTGCGTACTTTATTCCCGGCTGCGCGCATAAAGAACGCGCTTTCTGCCCTTGGATGCATAAAATATCGTATGCACCATGGTGTAAAGTGTTCTTCTAGCCGAGTGTGAAGGTCACCCTCGCTTCGCTCGGGCGACAAACCTCACACTCGTCAAAAAGAACACTTTATTCCCTAGGTGTATAATATACTATTTCGCTCCCCGAGGTGTAGCTTGCTGCCCGAGCGAGAGCGAGGGCTCGGCGAGCCGAAGGCTCGCCAAGACGAGCGAAACGCGAGGGCGGCAAACTACACCGAGGAAGCGAAAACGTTGCTCCCGTGGTGCACATGATATTTTTCTTTACACATGAACGGAGGCCGATTTTGCTACCTATTTGAGGAAAAACGGTTTTACCGATTAATTTTTAATAAATCAATTAAAGTTATGATTTATTTATTTGGTTGCTGCTTTAAACAAAACAGTATGGGTACGAAGTTGGTCCCCCACCGTCTTCTGTTCTGTTCATGAAGGAAAAAAGAGGATAGATGAATCTAGTGCAACTTCATATCGGTGAGCAAAGACTGAAAGAAAAGACTTTTTCACCACACCTGCACGGAAAGTATGACTTACGGCCCCTCGCGTGAGCGGGAAATCGTACTTTCCGATGCAGGGGGCGGTGAAAAATAGTATACCTCACACAGGAGTGAAAGAGGCTATCCCAAACTGCGTTTTTAACACCCTCGCCTTCGGCTCGGGTGTTAATCTCACACGCAGTTTGGGTTAGCCTCTTTCCCTCCCTAGGTGAGTAATATACTATCAGGGAGGAAAGGCCAGGAGGAAAGACTTTCAGGGAGGAAAGACTTTTCGAGCGGCAAAACCGCTCTTTGCTCGCCGAAAATAGGGAGCAAAATCGGCCTTTCCGTTCATGTGTAAAGGAAAAATTGCAGTCTCAAAGCAGATGCTATGAAAGGTTGATTACGTGCTCAGATTGAACTTAAACCAGGCTCGTTCCTTTTCCAATACAATATGTTTTGCGTAATGCAAGGAAAAGTACTGTATCATACATTGATTATTTTGAAATCGTGATGACTATTTTTCTATGAAACAGAATTTAACATTAACTGTTGTTTTGTTGTAGATTGATGACGATTATATCTAAAGGATAGTACTTGTATCGATCAGAGTTCATTTTGTCGTACAGAAAAAACCATACGCTCATCATTTACGGAATCAATGCTTATGGATACACACTAGGGTGTGCAAAAAAAAAAAAAAAAAAAAAATTCAAACGCGCATCAACATTCTGGTAGAGCATCTCAAATAGAATATCTCAGCCAAATATGAGCTCTCAATATTAACTGCCTATTTTAGTTACTAATTTTAGTCAGGAATGTTGGTTACTGAAATAGGCAGTTCTGAATATCATTATTAACCCTTTCAGTCACAGACGCCACTATACCCGAGTGAAAAAGATTATATATAATTATATATAATTATATTAAAAAAAATGGCTCGGTATAATTGTATATAATGTAACTTTTGGCGAGTATCTTGAACCCGAAAGTTGAGAGATACCCGCAGTTAGTGTGAGTTCTTTACCTATATAAAAAGGGATTTAAATTATCAAAATTAATAGGGCTTTTCTTTGAGGTCATAGGTAGGGAAAAAGGATGGGTTAGCCACCAAAAGCCACCTATGCAACCTAGTGAATTCACATTAACTCAGGACTCGGGTAGATTACTCCACCAAAGCCTGTTCCCTTCGGACTCGGGTAGAACCAGAGCCGATCCTTCTCCTATTCGAACAGAGCCGGGAAGTGAATCCAAGCCTGCTATCCTAAACACAAAACCTATTCTTTACTCGGATCCGGGAACCTTGCGATTCCAAGACCGTGTCTCAGACTCGGAATCGTATTTCCTTGGCCCTCGGACGCGGGAAGTTAATCCAACGCCGTTCGCACTAGGAATGATCCAAAGCTGGTCCCTATAGGCTTATTCAGGGATGGAAATTGATTAGTTAGGAGTCAGTGCTGAAATATCCGACAAAGTTCAAATAAGTAAATAATATTGTATTCAAATGGATTCTAATAAACTAATTTTACAATGATTTACTTATTCTACTCCTATTCTAATTTCGTGACTCTAGTCGCGTTTGTTTGTTTGTTCCGATTAGGTTTTCGTTCTGTTTGTGTATTCTATTTTTATATTTTAGGCTATGCGCGGTTATGTTTTCTGTTATGATTCTATTTTGATTTCATTATATTTCCTCTCATTCTCTTCGATTATATTTTAAATTGTGACCAGTGATATTTTATCTAAAGGCAATTGAATTTATTCTATATCATGAATTTATGTTAGTTATTCGGATCTAGGCGATCTGAAGCTATACAAGTGAATTTAATTTATCTAAGTTGTGAGTCGCACCGGTGCTCTACCTGACTACGCTCGGAGTTATGAGTCGAAACGGTGCTATACCAGAATACGCTCGAATATTGGATATTATGAGTCGCAAGGCCTCTATGGCACAAATACGCTAATGAGTGATTGAGTGAGCCGTTTATATACTCTCTATCCCCACTTCTTAGCGTGACGTCAGACACTTGGTCGAACGTAGAGGATTAGTGTAATCCTTTCCTTTGTTCGGGATTTGGCGTGATTCGATGTGCACTATAGCTGGATATGTTACAATAATTATATAGATTTATATATTGTAACTTTCTCTGCGTATGTCTCACGGCAGAAGGCCGCGAAATTACGCTAGCTCGCGTGAATCCTTTGTCACGGGTTTGAATTTTGGAACTCCTCTTAGGAAAAATGTGAAAATTAGTAGATTACGATACAAGTGCGCAAAGTACGTGATTCCCGCACGAGCGTAGCTTGTCGCCCGAGCGAAGCGAGGGTGACAAAAACACGAGTGTGAGGATCACGTACGCGCACGTGTGTCGTATACTATTTTTTATAACTCAGTGTGCGAATTTCGATTTCGAAAAATCATTTTTATCAGTAGTAACCTAAAACCGGCTGAGAATGTGAATACTGTAGTTTAAACAATATTCTACAGATACACTATTTACAGTGTGCGGAGTAAATCATTCTCTACACTCAGTGCGCGAATGTATAATATACTCTAGATACTTTTGTGCAGTGAGTGCGCAAATGTATCTACTTGGCACACCGCGAACCACGGTGTGTGAATCGGGCACTTCGCACACTATCAACAGACATGAGAAAGCGAGATTCGCACACTGGGTTATAAAATAGTAGATTACGATACAAGTGCGCAAAGTACGTGATTCTCGCACGAGTGTAGCTTCGCTCGGGCGACAAAAACACGAGTGCAAGGATCACGTACGCGCACGTGTGTCGCATACTATTTTTTTCAACTCATAGTGTGCGAATTTCGATTTCGAAAATAAATATAAATATAAATAATTTCATCAGTAACCGGAAACCGGCTGAGAACGTGAGTACTGTATTTTAGACAATATTCTACAGGTACACTATTTGCAGTGTGCGGAGTAAATCATTCTCTACACTCAGTGCGCGAATGCATAATATACTTCAGATACATTTGCGCACTCAGTGCGCGAATGTATCTACTCCAGATACATTCGCGCACTAAGTGTGCAAATGTATCTACTCGGCACACCGCGCACTACAGTGTGTGAATCGGGCACTTCGCACACTACCAACAGACATGAGAATTCGAAATTCGCACACTGAGTTGAAGAAAGGTTTTTTTATAACCCAGTGTGCGAAACTCGATTTCTCATGTCTGTTGATAGTGTGCGAAGTGCCCGATTCACACACCGTGGCGCGCGGTGTGCCGAGTAGATACATTCGCGCACTCAGTGTGCAAATGTATCTGGAGTAGATACATTCGCGCACTCAGTGCGCAAAAGTATCTGGAGTATATTATACATTCGCGCACTGAGTGTAGAGAATGATTTACTCCCCACACTGTAAATAGTGTATCTGTAGAATATTGTTTAAGGGGGTATCCCCACCTTTAAATAGGTCAACATTCTGAGAAAGAGATTGATATTTTACAGCGAATTTGAGAGTCTGATCAAATCCAAAAAAATCATGAAGTTGAGGGAGGGTTTGACCCTCATTATCCATACTTAACATTGGATATTACTTTGAGTCTAATAGTAGTTACGCTGAATATAGATAAATACAAAATTACTCGGTTGACGCAAAGAATCAGTAGTACCGTTGGATCGATTCTGGAATTTTTGGTCCTCAATTGTTGAGAAGAGATGCCTCTATCATATGAACATAGAACTTTTTGATATCGCGAAAATTGCCTGACTCGCTTAGTTTTTACTGAGATTTTTCTAATTCTTCAATTTTTTTTCTCTATTTTTTCTATTATCTCAACCAAAAATAGTCATATCAAAAAGTTCTATGTTCATATGATAGAGTCATCTCTTCTGAACAATTGAAGACCAAAAATTCCAAAATCGATCCAACGGTACTACTGATTCTTTGCGACAACCGAGTAATTTTGTATTTTTCTATATTCAGCGTAACTACTAATAGACTCAAAATAATATTCAATGTTAAGTATGGATAATGAGGGTCAAACTCTCCCTAAACTTCTTGATTTTTTTGGATTTGATCAGACTCTCAAATTCGCTGTAAAATATCAATCTCTTTCTTAGAATGTTAACTCATTTAAAGGTGGGGATACCCCCTTAAAATACAGTATTCACATTCTCAGCCGGTTTTCGGTTACTGATAAAAATTATTTTTCGAAATCAAAATTCGCACACTGAGTTATAAAAAATAGTCTACGATACACGTGCGCGAAGTACGTGATTCTCGCACGAGTCTAGCTTGTCGCCCGAGCGAAGCGAGGGTGACAAAAAGTCGAGTGTGAGGATCAGGTACGCGCACTTGTGTCGTATACTATTTTTTGAAACGAGTCGTGAGAAGTTCGACCGAAAGATAGTGTTTTTGTGTCGATATTCGAAACCATAACCAACTCACCACTTTGAATCTATAAGTCGTAAATCCGTAATCCTGTGCGAATAGCGAAGATTTTCCTCCAATCGCTATGCGTAAAGCCAAGTGCTTTACGCACAGCGTGCGAGAAGCAAAATGCTTTACGCACGGCGTGCGAGAAGCAAATTGCTTTACGCACACTCAGTAAGAGTGCGCGAATCGGGTGTTTCTCAAACGCTCTCCATGCATGAGAGGTCGAACTTCTCACACCGCGTTTCGAAAAGACATTACGACTTATAGATTCAAAGTGCTGAGTTGGTTATGGTTTCGAATATCGACACAAAAACACTATCTTTCGGTCGAACTTCTCACGACTCGTTTCAAAAAATAGTATACGACACAAGTGCGCGTACCTGATCCTCACACTCGTCTTTTTGTCACCCTCGCTTCGCTCGGGCGACAAGCTAGACTCGTGCGAGAATCACGTACTTCGCGCACTTGCATCGTAATCTACTATTTAAACACTAGTGCGAGAAAACTTTCTTACACCGTGCCAGAAACGGCTGCGCATGCGCAGTATGAATGCACTCGCGACATGAGGCGGAATAGCTAGACACTACATCCTCTACGATAAACAGTTCGCGCCAGCTCACGTCTCACGTAGTGAAACAGACATAAATCGGGATGCACGAAGTCGAAGATAATATGGACGTGCCCCAAGAAATTCTCGACGAAGCAGAGGATATTTCGATGAATTTATTGCCTGAGAAATCCAATCTCAGATACATGGAAATCTACCGGAACTTCACGGACTGGAAGAAAGAGAAAAACATAACCTCAACATGTGAACTAATGTTGATGGTTTATTTTAACGAGCTATCCAAAGTAAAAAAAGTAGCACCTTTAACCCTTTGGTCTCTATATTCAATATTAAAGAAAACTTTGAAGCTCTATGAGGATGTTGATATTACGAAATTTAAAAAACTAAATAGCTTCCTAAAAAAAGAAAGCAAAGGTTACCTGCCCAAAAAATCTAAAATTTTTACAGCAACCGAAATCTCAAGATACTGCAACGAAGCTTCCGATTTCCATTATTTAGCAAACAAGGTATAATTATATTGAATAAATAACCCGAGTCGAAAAGATTCAGCATTATTTGAAGCTGCTCAAACTGCTAGCTCACGGTTAAACAAATTAAAATATCACTATTTAAAATACATTGTAAAAAGAGCCTGAATTCAAACTGAAAGGCCGGGTTATTTCACTTATCAGGACTAGCAGGCTAAAATTCAGTTCGAATATTTAATGATTTTACCATGTAGCAGGTTGATCAGCTTAAAAATAAGTTCAAAATCTACAATAGTTTCAACCGGACTGACCTACAGGTTGTTCAGCTCGGATTCAATTTGATAATAATGTCTTGGCAGGCTGGTCAGTTTCTAATCAAGTTGAAAATTTTATGATGTAGCAGGTTGTTCAGTTTGAAAATAAGTTCAAAGGCAAAGCTACTTTCAACCTGACAAGCCTACAGCTTGGTCAGTTCCAATTCAGTTTGATTTTATTGTCTCACCAGGCTAGTCAGTCTGAAAAAAGTCTGAAAAATTTATATTTTGTCACGGACGTATCAAAAACTCGGTCTCACGGCCTGTTGGGAGGCCGCTGGCAAGCGCTTCAGGAGCGTCTGGCCCATGGCAGCCGTGAGGCACTCGACTAGTACGTGAGGGTAGTGTGAAGTTGGCTCAACGATAATTCGACTCTGCAATACTCCGTTCAGTCAACTGTCGTGAATACATGAGGTAATTATTCGAGATAAAAAGTGTTTCAAGACATGGAAAATCAGACAAATATCCCCGACAGCGATGAAGAGCAGGTACAAGACAGCGGAGACGACGATTCTGACGAGAGTATTTTCTCTGACCTCGACGAGAATGCAATTCCTAATGATATTGCGGAGTTGATTTCTGACGCAAATGATCAACTCCAACCTCAGAAATCAAAAGAGTTGTACAACTCTACGTACAAGAAATTTATGGAATGGAAAGAACAACATCGTCTGAAAGCAGAAATATGTGAAAATTATCTCCTTGGATATTTCAACTACTTGGCCAGAGATAAAAAGATAAAACCCACTAGTCTGGTGTCAAATTATTCAATGTTAAAAAATACGATAAATTTGTATCACAAAATTGACATCAGCACCTATCTTAACTTGAGAGCTTTCCTGAAAAATAAGAATAAAGGATACAGGAAGAAAAAATCTAAAGTTTTCTCTGCTCAAGAGGTCAGAAAGTTCATTGAACAAGCTCCAGATGAGCAATGGTTGGCTGTCAAGGTAAGAAAGAGAAAATCGAATTTCTCTATTATTATTTACAGAATGAATTTGAAATAATTCATATGAACGTTGAATAGGTGGTTCTGATACTTGGAATGTCGGGAGCCTGTCGCAGAGTTGAATTGTGGCAAATAAGCATAGATGATGTTGTTGATGATGGAAAATGCTTGCTGATTGATATCCCTGAGACCAAGACGGATAAGCCGAGACGATTTGCAATCGTAGCCCCTTTCTATGACGTTATAAAAAAATACATGACTCTTCGTCCCTCAAATCATCAGCAAAAAAATTTTTTTCTTAAATACCAGAACGGAAAATGCCATCGTCAAAACATTGGCATCCACAGTATCAGAGCAATGCCAAAGGCAATCGCACTCCATCTCCAGCTACCCAATCCTGAATTGTACACAGGTCACTCGTTCCGTAGATCCTCTGCGACAGTTTATGTAAATTCAGGTGCAAATATAACCGATCTTAAAAGACACGGTGGATGGAATTCCGATACAGTTGCTGAAGGATACATCGAAGAGTCTGAGGCTCGAAAGGTTAATGTTGGTCATCAAATTACGAATGCCATTTTTAACTACAGTAATGTTCCTCATATACCACCCAACAATATTCATCATGTGCCACGCAACAATATTCTTCTTGTGCTACCCAACAATGCTCCTTCTGTACCACTCAAAAGACCAAAGATAATGCACCCTGCAGCATCATCAACAGCTTCTATACCTGAAGTAGACAGGGAAAATGTGCTACCAACGAATGCCATGAGACCATCAGGGACACGATCATCCACCATCACCACACAAGGCGGAATAACACTTCGTTTTGAAAACTGCACTAATCTCAAAATATTCATTTGCGAGTCAAGGACACTGCAGCAACTGGAGAACGTCTGAGGAGCCAAAAAATAAAAAATAAAATCCAAAAAATTACTAATTTATTTGCGTTCGTTGAAAAAATATTGAAGTTTTTATGTTAAAATATTTTGTTTTAAATAAACTTCGTATCGTGATACTAATGATAACTAGAAGTTAAGAGAAGGAGTCTGAGACTTTAATTAAGCGTTTTTGATTAAGGATTCGATATACTTATGTGATTCATTATAAATGAGTATGGACCATTTTCGAAGTAAATGAAACGTAAAAGTCACACAAATCATATCAGTTGATATAGAGACTAGAAGACAAAGGTTTCGATGTGTAAAGATTGAAAATAAATGTTCAAAGAAAGTTATTAGTTATTAGTTATTAGGTTAATAGACTTTGATAGTACTTTATCAAAAACTTGATAACTTCACAGACATTTAAACAAAATTATTTTTGTTTATAAGATTGGAAAAAGCACTTGAAATTTGATTTTTATATATTGTGGGGGGGCTCCGCCCCCCACACCCCCCCCCCCCCCCCCGGCGGGGGCTACGCCCCCTGCACCCCCAGCGGGGGCTTCGCCCCCTGCACCCCCGCTGGTGGCTTCACTCTTAGAAGTTGGGACCTCGTTTTTGACACGTCTGTGACAAAAATTAGTGTTAGTCATGCGGCCGTCAGGCTTGTTCCCCGACTCGTGTGAGTTTGCCGCACTCGCCTTCGGCTCGTGCGGCAAACTTCACACTCGTCCGTGAAACTGCGCCTCACGGCCTTATGACTAAATCTACTATTTGTTTGAAGCTGCAGTTCAGTCAGGCTGAATTAAATTTCATGAGCAGGCTAGTCAGCTTGAAATTAAAGACTCTAATGGGCTGAAAAGTTCGAATCAAGGCTCAATTCAGGGTAGTCAGTTTGAGATTTAGTTCAGTTCAGCATAGTCAGCTTGGTTTAAGCTACAATTCAGCTTTAGCAGCTTGAATTAATGCTGAATATTTTCGACTCGGGAAATCATACACACTTAAATGAACCGATTACTAATTTCTAAGCGTACACATATAAAACTTAATTTGATTTATCATTTACAGGTAATCCTCATTGTTGGATTCAATGGCGGTCTCAGGAGAGAAGAAATTTATAATATCATCACCGATGATGTCAAAAATGATGGTAATAACCGATTATTCAGAATACCGAAGACCAAAAACAGTGATCCAAATCATTCATAGTGATGGGAAAGTTATGCGAATATGTTAAAAGATATCAAGCACTCCATACAGGGAAAGTGAAAAAATTCTTCATCAATTACCAAAAGGGAAAATGTACGAATCAAATAATTGGTATCAACAAAATTGGATTAATACCAAAACACTTTGCAGAGTTTTTGAAACTACCAAATCCAGAGTTATATACCGGTCACAGTTTGCGCCGGACTTCAGCAACGTTACTTGTTGATGCTGGAGCCGACATAACTGAACTCAAAAGATTTGGTGATTGGAAATCCACATCTGTTGCAGAGAGCTATCTAGACGAGTCACTGAATAATAAAAAAAGAACTCATGCAAAACTAACTGAATCGCTCCAAATTAAACCATGCTCGAGTACTGGTGCTAAATCTGACAGTCAGCTTGAGATACCATCCTCAACACTAAAAAGTCTACCAGATAGAGATTTTTATGTATCAACATCGACAGACTCATTACCGGATAAAGAAAATTCAGGATCTCCACAAAAAAAAAAAAAACCATACATTTATCAATTTAATAATTGCACCCTTAATATAACTCACAACATGCCATAGTTAACCTGTACGTTTATCATCAATAAAAGGATGGTATCGAAAATATTGATATGAGGAGTACGAAGGAGTAGATTTAAGAGCATATGTGATAAAACTATAAATGTTCCGTATAAAGCAAAAAGGCTGTTTCATAAATATTAATATAGAACATACCAACCAGTAGATTTAAGGGGGGGGGTAAGGTATTTAATTTTTTTTTTTTGCATTTTTTTTTTATTTTTGAAATTGAATCCGCAATATCTGAAGAATATTGTGTCAAAATTTCAAGTTAATTGGAGCAAAATTGACGAAGTTATGAGTATTTTTATACCTGCCGGATTTTTGTACCTATACCCGACCCGACTCGAGCACCCCGACCCGAGCGCGCTATTGTTACCCGGCAGATGTTTTGCTCTCCATCTATGGAAATTTCAAGGCAAGGACAAACGTGTTTATACCTGGTCTGTATACTTTGTCAGTGTGGCGTACAAAATTCAGTCAGCAGGAAATATCCTATCGAGCAGACGTATCCGCGCGTTCTTATTTTCGCATAATTTCAGCTCCGTTTTCATTAATTTTTGTTGTTAAATTATTACAAAAATGCCAAAAAAAATTTCAAGATCTGATAGACAATCAGTTAGTTCGAGATTACATCGACCCAAAAAAATTTTACCTCCCCACAAACGGAAAAGCGAAGACGTTACGACAATAAGCGCGTCAGCTAAAAAAATAAAAATGACCGTTCAAGATCAAATTACGGAGGATCTTGAAAAACATTATAGGGTAATTGATTTTTTATTGGTCTTTGCAACAATTGCTACGCTAGTGAAGTGTGTGAAGTGTGATGGAAAAGTAAATTTTCGTTCGACTAAGAAAGAAGGTCTTGGATTTCACATCAAAGTGTCGTGCGAAAGTTGTAAACAAATTACAAACGTTCCGTCTAGTGCACGAATAAACTCTGGTATTTACGAAGTGAATTATCGGTTTGCCTTCGTGATGAGGATATTAGGCCTTGGATTAGTTGGCTGTGAAAAGTTCTGCGGCTTGATGGATTTGTCCAGTTCATTTTTATCAAGACCGACGTACAATAATTACGTGAAAAAAATGTGCTCGAATATAGGAGAAGTAGCGAATCGATTTTTTTCATCTGCTATAAAAGAAGAAAGAGCAGCAACAGCCGAAGAAAAAAAAACTGAAGATGCCGACGAACTCAGTGTATCAGGCGACGGAACATGGAAAAAAAGAGGCTACTCATCTTTATTCGGCGTCACCTCGCTAATCGGTCACTTTACAGGTAAAGTTCTTGACATTCTCGTCAAAAGTTCATACTGCCACGAATGTAAAACTTGGGAACACAAATTAAACTCTGCCGAATACGAAGAGTGGCATGAAGCTCATGTAGATACTGGAAACTGTCGGGCAAATCATACTGGTGCAGCTGGAAATATGGAGGTCGAAGCGATAAAAACAATGTTTCAACGCTCGGTAAAGAATGGTGTACGATATCGCAACTATATCGGCGACGGTGACTCCAAAGCTTACTCCGGGTTAGTGAATTCTAAACCTTATGGTGATGATTTTTCAATAGTAAAAAAAGAATGTGTAGGACATGTTCAAAAAAGAATGGGCACTCGCTTACGTGAAATAGTCAAAAAGACCGTTGTAGATACCGAAACTAAGGCTGGAAAGAAAATCAAAAGAAAGAGTCTGTCTGGTAAAGGGAAGCTTACGGCCAAAATTATCGATAAATTGACGGTATACTACGGGTTGGCTATCAGACGTCACTCTGATTCCGTAAAAAATATGAAGAACGCTATCTGGGCAACGTTCTTTCACTACAGTTCGACGGACGAGAATCCACAGCACGAAAAATGCCCGAGCGGCGCGGACTCCTGGTGCGAATGGCAAAAATCTGCAGCTACTAATGCATTGGATTCGTTCAAACACACGCATTGTGCTCTTCCCAAGGATGTTTTGGATACAATCAAGCCTATCTACGAAGATCTGAGCAAAGATGCCCTCCTGGAGCGATGTGTCGGAGGCTTCACGCAGAACAACAATGAGAGTTTGAACCAACTTATTTGGAAAATCTCACCGAAGCACTTGAGTGGAACCTCTGTCGTCGTTGAAATTGCAGCTTATGTGGCAGCCAGTGTCTTCAATGAAGGTTCGTTTGCTTTACTCACCTTCATGCAAGACATGGGAATCAGTAGTGGATTAAGCGCTCATGACTGGGCGCGATCCACTGACTCCACACGCATAAGCCGAGCAGAGCAGGAAGCTGAACGATAAACCAAAGAAGGCAGGATTCGTCGTAGGCAGTCGCAAAAAGATGCATTAGACATCATCGATGACAGCAACATCCTCTATGGACCTGGCATTGATGACTCAGTGTGAAGTATGTCGATAAAATTCGCTTACAAACGTTTTAACTGGATTTTTTTGTGTTCAAAACTTTAAAGCGTTTTTCCCACAACTCACGTTTTTAAAGTCGGTGCCCCTGATAACTTGAAAACTACTGCACCGATCCTTTTGAAATTTGAAACACTATTTCTGTACATCATTTACGAGGTAACGCTGTCGAGTTTTTTTTTTTTTTTTCATAATTTTGATTTCGCAATAACAAATTAGCCGATTTTTTCCCAAAAAATTGTGTTTTTCACTTCAAAGTGTTCGAAAAAATGAAAAAATTGGAATTAAAAAAAAAAACTCGACAGCGTTACCTGGGGAAAACTATTATCTAACGAATGAACTTTGATTTTTTGATTTCAGATGATCCAGCACCAAGTTATGAGGGGCACCGCAATTCAACTTTTTTTCGAGACACGTCCGAACAATTGCTGCCATTGCCGTATTTTTTAATATTTCTTTGTAAAAATTTGATGAAACATTCTTCGAATGTCATACTTCAATGTACCATTGGTTGAGTAAAGAAATTTTAACTGCGTCGTCAGAAAAAAAATCACGAAAACATGGCTTTTTTCGTATGATTTGACCTTACCCCCCCCTTAAGAACACATGTAAGCCTAACGCCTCATCGGGCTGAGTCGCCAGACGTGACACACGTGACTGAAAGGGACCGAAAGATAGCACGACGAACTTAGTCGCCGGTCAACCGTTACACGGCACACTCACCTCACTACAAAGCTATAGACTAGAACGAGATACCGACAATTTTGTTGATTCAGGTGCGATACTAGTATTATTATTACTTTAGCATTTACCGGAATTGTAAACGTTTTATTGTAAACTGTATTGTAAACGGTTCTTATGTGTTACAGTAATCTTTTGCTGCAACTTCACGTGTCGAGTTATTAAGACAAGATTCGCTGAGGCAACGGACAGCAAAACAACGGAGGTAAAAGTCAAAACGATTCAACTGATGGGGCAACCGGAAATTTTTCAATTCCCTCGAGATTGGCAAATAAGTGCTCAACACCCACAACTCTTTGACACCACATTCGCAAGGGGAGTAGTAAAAAGCTTAAAAACACGCAACAAGTTCCGAAATGTGGTCATAACCTTGACGGAAGGTGATCTGAGGGAAACGTATTTGGACGCCGAAGGTAATGTGGTCTTTAATGGACTCTATTTGGCGGCGATGCAACCCGACGCTCCGATCTCTTTGCAATTCCCCGCTGCCGGAACCGCGACACAGGAAAAACCAATCCATTCGATTTCAAAGAATATGGTACTAGAGAAATTTAACGGAAAAAATTTTAACGTCGAATCATGGCTAGGGCTTTTTGTAACAAAATGTAGGAGACTCGAAATAAGAGAAAACAGATTCTCTGAAGTTCTAAGACTATTTATATAACGCAAGCATGTTTTCCTCGCTTTTTAATGCCTTTGTATAGGACCTAAAGTAGTACTTTTAAGTCCTAGGACTTAAAAGTACCACTTTAAGTCGTCGGACTTTAAAAGTACCACTTTTAGGTCCTATACAGAGGCATCAAATAGCGAGAAAAATATGCTTGCGTTATATAAAGTATCGTGTGCACCAAGGAGGTAAAGTGGCACTTTTAAGGTCAAGTGCCACTTTACCTCCTTGGTGCACAATGTACTATTTTATAACACGTGCATGAAAAGTGGGGCGTTGCATGTCAGTTTAGCGGGACGAAAGTGGCCGAATGCATACCAGCGATACAAAGTAAGATTGACGCATGCGCAGTCCAGAATTATTTCACTTTCGTCCCTTGGGAACGTCCCGCTACTGACATGCACGCCCCACATTCATGCACTTATTATAAAAAATATCGTGCGTTACTATGGCCAACAGTTGCCGATTGCGACTCGTGTGTTTGCGGCCCTCGCTTCACTCGGGCGGCAAATTTCACACTCGTCGCAATCGCCAACTTTCGTCCCTAGCAACGCAATATACTAATTCTAGAAGGGTCAGCTTTGAAGTGGTTCTCAATATTTCCAAAAACAAATTTATCATCACATGCCTGGGAGTCTTCGAATAATTCATTTGTGGATACATTCGGCCAAAAGTCGTGGTCCGAAATCGCGTATGCTTACACATTTAAATATTTAAACGGATTTTTCTTGGACTTTGCCTTAAAAAAAAGAACATGTTAATAGACGTGGATCCAGACCTAACGATTAACTCACAAATAAATCTGATAGTGATAGCACTACCTCAATTTATAAGATCCCGGGTAAACAAGAAAAACATAACAAACATAGAGGACCTGATGTCAATACTTAGACGAATGGAACCTTTGACAAATAAATATAATAACAACTCGAGTGAAACGAACGATGATAAACACAAGACTCAAAATAAACATAAGCCCTGTGCGTACTGCGAGAGTGTAGGTTTCCCTAATAGATTTCATCCAGAACAAATGTGCCGCACGAAAGCCGCACACCAAAAGAAGAACAAAATTAACAAAATTAAAGTAGCAAATAATATAGAGATTCAAGATACGATTGCTCTCACGGAGAAAGCAAAAAACGAGTAGTTTCCCCACTTATAAAATTAAAAATCCTAATAAATAATAAGCTAGCTATCGGTCTTTACGACTCAGGAGCCAATGTATCTTTAATGAATTATAATTTTTGGAAAAAGCAAAATTTGGATAAAAATGTAAGTGGGAACAAAAACACTAGAACAATAACAGGAATCTCAGAAGCTGAAGGTATGATTACTCTACCAGTAAAAATTTATAACATAACGAAACAAGTCCCGTTTTTCATAATAAAGGAAGATTCATTTGAGGACGTTCCCAAGGAAAATCACTTGTCTTACGATCATCTTGAAAATTTAAATATGTATACTTATATTAATGTTCTTCATACGTAGACAAAGTTTCAATACTCCTTGCGGCACTAAATTTTGAGAATTTGATTGTTAAAATTTACATTTTTAACATACGAACCCTATACCGGCCTAGGTTGAAACGGATGTTTCGTGATATAACAATGGTAATTTTCTTACGACTTTTTCCAAAAAACTTGGAATGATCAATTGGAAATATAACAAATATTGTCGTGTAAAAAAAATTATAGCAAGCGGTATTCGTTTTTTTATGAAAAAAGTTGAAAGTGAGCTACTTTTGATTGTTTTCGACTTTCCTCACGTAATCTAGTGACTAGAAGATTGCGATTTGATAACGTCGCACTACGCGGGAAGTTGTATTATTTTTTTCATTTCTGCGCATGTGGGACAGGGCGAAAGAGTGCACTGCGCATCAACTATTTTTTCATTGTGTACATGTTAGTTCACATAGTTAGATCTTCTGCAGGTTGAGCACCACTGCTCCTTGGGAACGTCCTTAAAGACGATGTATTGATAGGCTTAAACTGTATAAAAGAGTTTATACTTTGCCAGGATGAAAATTCGAGAATATGGCAAAATAACGATAAAAAGATGAAACAAAAAAAGAACATACCGGAGCGAGTATAAATGCAATAAAAATAACATCAACGCCGACAAGAGTTTGAAGACTCTACTGACGAAATACAACAGAGTTTTTGCAAAAGAAAAATTTGATATCGGTTCGGTAAAAGACTACAAAACCATGATAAAATTAACGGAAAACTAATGCATAGCAAAAAAAACCGTATAAGTGCTCAATCCAGGATAAAACAGAAATAGAAACCCTGGTAGAAAATTGAACGGAATATGGCCAGAATCCGTTGAATTTTCTGCTCGGTGGGCAGATTCTGGGCAGAAAATATGGCCAGAAACCCCGCGGTCTGACGACGGATTCTGGTGAAGGATCTGGTCAAGTCATCAGCTGTTCATACACATACATAACCTACAGTCCTGAACTTTGTATGTATGCGTGTACGTGTGACACACGGCAAACTTTCAGAGACAGTGGGAGAGAAAGAGAGAGAAAGAGGAATAGTGAGAAAGAGATAGAGATACCTGCGTGCGCATCCACCTATAGCTATGTATAAGGGTAAATTAACCGTGGCTTCTGATTTTTGGTACACTAAACGTAATGGATTCTGATTCGGACGAGTTGGACAATTCTAGAAACAGCCAATCGGCGCTCTGGATTTTTTTAATCCAGAGCGCCGATTGGCTGTTTCTAGAATTGTCCAACTCGTCCGGATCAGAATCCATTACGTTTAGTGTTTTAGTGTACACGTATCATCGGCATACTATGTTTGAAATATATATTTATAAATTTTAAGTTTAGAGGTGTTGAGCACGATCATTTTCATTCATTTTTCCAGCTTGTAACATTGGGTTTACATAACCTCAAACATAGGAGCTAGGAATCATTCACCAGATTTTGGTCAGATACTGGCCAAATACACCATGAATATCTGGGCAGATTCTGGCCAGATGATCTGCGCAGAATCTGTTAAAAGGCCAGATCGTCTGGTCAATTTTCTACCAGGGAAGCCAAATCAAAGAATTATTGAAAGTAGAGTTGATAGAGGAATCATGTAGCCCATACGCAGCACCGGTTACACTAGTATATAAAAAGGAGGAAGGGAAAAAGTCCCGCTTATGTATCGATTATAGAGAGCTAAATAAAATAGTGGTCCCGGAAAGCCAATCGTTTCCAAGAATCGACGATCTGATGTTACGCGCAAGAAAGTGTAAATATTTCACAAAGCTAGACGTGAACTCGGCGTTTTGGTCGATCATGTTGCGTGACAAAGAGAAATACAAAACAGCATTCGTAACCCATCACGGGCATTGGCAATGGTGCTGTTTACCATTCGGATTAAAATCCTCGCCGGCAATTCTCCAACGAATTCTGTCCAGCGCAGCATAATAAGGAAAAATAATTTAGACGGCTTCACAGTAAATTACATTGACGACATTTTAATTTACTGAAAAAACTATAATGAACATATAAGACACATCGAACTAATATTAAAAACTTTAAAAGAGCATGGATTCAAACTGAATCTGTCAAAGTGTATATTTGCACAAGGCAAAATAACATACTTGGGTCATGAAATAGGAAATAATTGTGTAAAACCTTTGAATAACAATGTAATCGCTGTAAAAAATTTTTCAACACCTCGAACTAGAAAACATATCAGGCAATTCTTGGGGAAAATAAATTTTTACTGAGAATATATTCCCAGAGCAACACGTCCATAATGTCAGCAGAGCCCTGTCGGAAAAGTGGATTATCGTACATACTGCAATTAGGTGCTCTTAAGGTGCTAATTAGGTGTCGAACTCAAAATTTAGGTGCTCGATTTTGCATTCGAAAAAAAACCGTTTTTATGTTGTACTGCTGACGGGCGCTATGCTGGCAGCACGCTTTGAAAAAGTCACAAAATAACGACGATAAGGAAAATTCGTCTACGTAGGAATTAGGTGCTTTTTAGGTGCTAATCAAGTACCTAGTGCGAAAATTATGTATTCGATTTTTTATTTGAAAAAAATCAGTTTTTAGGTTGTACTGCAATACGAGACCGGTAAAACTTTTTCTGACGAGTGTGAGGTTGTAGCACGAGCCGAAGGCGAGTGTTGCAATCACACGAGATCAGAAGAAATTCTTCCGTCGAGTATAGTACAGAATTTTACTTCATAAGGTTTGAAAATGGGAATCTTACCCACGCGAAGCGTGGGTGAAACGTCCTTTATCAGACCTGCGTGAAGTAAAAACAATTTTTATCCCTAATCCACGAAACAACGACGATAGGGGAAAATGATCAACGTGGGAATTAGGTGCTTTTTACGTGCTAATTAGGTGCCTGGTTCAAAGTTTAGGTGCTCGATTATTTTTGGGAGAAAAAAAAACAATTTTTATTCCTAATCCACGAAACAACGACGATAGGGGAAAATGATCAACATGGGGATTAGGTGCTCTTTACGTGCTAATTAGGTGCCCGGTTCAAAGTTTAGGTGCTCGATTATTTTTGCGAGAAATAATTTAGGAAACGTACTATAGTATTATTCTGAGGTCGCCGTCATTCCGGTCTTATTTGAATTTTCTTGATTTCACTTTAAACACATGATCGAGGTATACAAAAAAAATTTGAGTAAAGTTTGAGCGATGTTTTTTGCTATATACATTGGTATTTTACATATTTCTTTATAATTTGTCGTTCATCGATAAAAATACATCCGAAATATTAATTTCTCACTCGATTGTTATCAAAGCTCGTACTTTCTAATGAACGTACCAAAACTGATCACGTGTCTAGAGCATGCGTTAGGCAGCGTACTGCTCCTAATCAAATCTCTCATAATATCATGTTAATCAAAAGTACAAGACGATCCTAATATGAGTCAGTCGACGTCAAGCGGGACGGATTTGGCCAAAATTTTACCTCGATGTTTCTGATTCTTTTGTAATTTTTTTGCCAAATTCTGTGGGCAAAATAAATACATGAAACATTTTTTTTTTCTCAACTCGAAGGGCTTAGAAGCTACGAGGGGTTGAATTTTCGAAAAAAAACCACAAAAAATCGGAATCGCGGTCTCCTTGAAACTTTATTATCTCCGATTCCCTTTGTCGAACAGACATCACCAAAAACTCATTTTGAAGCTCTTGAATCGCACTTCCATGTTATGAATTTTAAATTCATGTAATAAACAGTCTTTCATTTCAAAATCTGTAAGTTTTAAAATGGAATTTCGATGGAAACTATGTTTAAAAAGCGATTGATCCGTCCGAGGCGTCGCGCGCCACTGGCGCGCCCGCGTAGACAGTCGCGCGCGACGTCCCGGACGGATCAATCGCTTTTGAAATATAGTTTCCATCGGAGTTCCATTTCACAACTAACAGTTTTCGTAGAGAATGAATCAAGGAACACGCTGGTATTTTTTTCAGAATTTTCGAAGGGTGTAATCATTTCGAAAATCACGTTTAAAGAATATAATTGTTGATAACAAAATTGTTGATAGCAAAATTGTTGATAACAAAATTGTTTATTAAATGAATTTAAAATTCATAACATGAAAGTGCGATTCAAAAGTTTCAAAATGAGTTTTCGGTGACGTCTGTACGACAAATGGAACCGGAGATATTAACGTTTAAAGGAGACCGCGATTCCGATTTTTGTGGTTTTTTCGAAAATTCAACCCCTTGTAGCTTCTCAGCCCTTCGAGTTGAAGAAAAAAAAAAAAAAGAAATGTTTCATTCATTCATCTTACCCAGAGAATATGTAAAAAAAATTACGACGATTTTCAAGAACATGCGGTCAAAAAGGTGTCCCGCTTGACGTGGATTGACTCATATATACCTGACAACCTTTGTGTCTCAAATCCGGCCAGTCGTTTCTTCTAACCTTTACTTAGCATGTGTATAGAGTAATCAAGTCACAACGAATCTAGGAAAAAAAAGCCGCGGAAAAAAAAGACTGGAAAAAAAAGACTTGGAAAAAAAAGACACGGAAAAAAAAGACTCGGAAAAAAAAGATTCGGAAAAAAAAGACGCGGAAAAAAAAGACTCGAATATACGAAAACCCGAAAAAAAATTCTCCAAGTTTTGCAGTTATGGATAGGCGACGGATAATTCCAACCTTTGGGGGGCAATACTCGTGTCCTAACCTATTCTAACCTTTCGGGGTGCGGTAACCACCGACTGCTCGTTCCGTACTGGGTATGGTGTTGTGGTTTCGGATAAGCTACAGATCAATGGAGTCCTAACCTATTCTAACCTTTGGGGGTGCAATTCTGGTGTCCTAACCTATTCCAACCTCTGGGGGGTAATACTCGTGTCCTAACCTATTCTAACCTTTCGGGGTGCGGTAACCACCGACTGCTCGTTCCGTACTGGGTATGGTGTTGTGGTTTCGGATAAGCTACAGATCAATGGAGTCCTAACCTATTCTAACCTTTGGGGGTGCAATTCTGGTGTCCTAACCTATTCCAACCTCTGGGGGGTAATACTCGTGTCCTAACCTATTCTAACCTTTCGGGGTGCGGTAACCACCGACTGCTCGTTCCGTACTGGGTATGGTGTTGTGGTTTCGGATAAGCTACAGATCAATGGAGTCCTAACCCGTTCTAACCTTTGGGGGTGCAATTCTGGTGTCCTAACCTATTCCAACCTCTGGGGGGTAACACTCGTGTCCTAACCTATTCTAACCTTTGGGGGTGCAATTCTGTGTCCTAACCTATTCTAACCTTTGAGGGGCAATACTCGTGTACCTTCGGCGCCTGAGACAAAGACTCGTGCAACATCATCTGACCCTCGCTAGAAATTACCCATTTCCCCCCCCCCCCTTGTTGTACAATGTACTATTATCAACAATTTTTATATTCCGAGTCTTTTTTTTCCGCGTCTTTTTTTTCCGAGTCTTTTTTTTCCGGATCTTTTTTTTCCGTGTCTTTTTTTTCCAAGTCTTTTTTTTCCAGTCTTTTTTTTCCAAGTCTTTTTTTTCCGCCAACCAGTCACAACCTTCTTACCAATTGAAACACAGCCTCAGACATTTCTTTGGTCGCCAGTTAAAGGGTTGAAAAAATAACTCTTCACGTAGTGATTTGAATGATAGTTCATTCATATCGAGTTATTTGAAACTGATCGAGTACTTCAAATGCATTGACGTATTCTAATTGACACAATCACGCGTATAGCTCACCATAGCTCGCTTTGGAAGCATGCCCGATTGGCAGTTCCTCACTTATAATTATCTCGATAAATGTTCCATCTCACGGAAAAAATGATAAAGGAAACTTGGATTCCTTTTTCGACGACGAATATTGTAAACAATGTTATCCATAGTTTTTAAAAATCACATGTGAATAATACTAACATTTTTTTTATCGAACAACTCCATCCCACAAAAGTGAGAAAATATTTCAACTGTGAACCTTCGCGCCGTTTATGATAATTCGAAAAAAATCAGGTAAGTGCACGCTTCAATACTTTATTTTTCATTTAACCCTTCACAGATACGCTGGGTAGAATCGACCGTCGATAATTTCGGCTCAAATGTGTTATAATCAAATCATTGCTATTTAACGATAAATTCAAATACTAAAATTTTAGACAAGATCGGGATGTCTCGCCTTCTACCGAAGACAAAACATCGCGATACCAATAATTCTCCATTTCATTATTCTTATTAATCTTCAGTTTCTGCGAACTACAGTGGAGAGTAGTTCAAGATTATACACCTTGCCTTTTGCGCTCATGCCTTTGAGACACTTTAACGGCGTCCTATACGCCTATGCTAAAATACCTTGCGTCAGCATCTCGCTGACGATGGGTAGCAACGTAAGTTGCCACATTCGGACTTCACTCTTATTCTAACCGCCAAACAGCTTGTATCAATAATAAAGCTCATTCAAATTTGTCTTCAAAACCAATTAAATTGTTATAAACCCGTCCCCACACAACAGTGGTGTCAGAAGCGAGATATTGGATTGAAGACAATAATTAGAAAACAGAGGCCGTTGTAATAAATCAACGTTAACAAAAATCACTGTGCGTGGATTAACACATAATTCACCGTTGTACGAAATCAACGTTAACAAAACCCTATTCGTTAATCGTTGTTATACATCAACGCTAACAAAAATCACTGTGCGTGGATTAACACATAATACACCGTTGTACGAAATCAACGTTAACAAAACCCTATTCGTTGTTATACATCAACGTTAACAAAAATCACTGTGCGTGGATTAACACATAATTCACCGTTGTACGAAATCAACGTTACCAAAACCCTATTCGTTGTTATAAATCAACGTTAACAAAACCCTGTGAAGTGACCAACAAACCAAAGTATACCGAAGTTACATTACGTGCCCTATATGAAGAGGCGCTCAAGAAACCTCAAGATCCGTCAAGACATAAACGCAAGAGGATTCCAGTAAACCAACACCAAAGCAACCAACTACGGATCCGACGGTACAGCGAACTCGAGCTTTCAACACTGATAACGTTATGTATTGGCTCACCCTACTGTTACTGTAAGTCTTACGAACTAGCAATAGTAATATTCGAAATTTGTAATTGAAATCCTAGAAAATGCCAGTATCAGCTGAAAAATTAGCCAAACTCCTTCCCGTATTTACCGGAAAAGATATTAGCGTCAGAGAATTTATTGACAAATGCGATCGCGCGATCAAACAATGCATTACTACAGAATCAGAAGAACTTTACGAATATATACGTATCAAAATCACTGGTAAGGCATATGAAAGGATTCAAAATAGGGAAATTAAAGACTACGATACTCTGAAAAAGGAGTTACTACTGTTTTATGGAGCCAAGGGAACAAATAGACAATGGGAATTGGAACTAAGTATCTGTAGGCAACGCCCCGGGGAATCTGTCGATTCCTTCTATCAAAGAATAGAAAATCTGTGCATAAGAGTAGTAGAATCTGGTCCGGTAAGAACTAAGGAAGAGACTGTATTTTACGAGAAAAACATTACGACAAAAGCACGAGACTGTTTCATTTACGGACTTAACGAAAAACTACGTGACATCCTAAGATTAAAAAACCCTAAAGACTTACTTCAAGCTTACAATTGGGCCACAGAAGAAGAAAAATTGAGGGCAACCGAAAATCAAATAACTTATCTTGCAAAAACCGCTACTACTAGTAGAACTGATCTCGTTTGCCAAAATTGCAATAAGATCGGGCACACAGCAAAAACCTGTTTTAAGAAACAGAGGTCCGAACCAATAAATACCATTGAAGCAGGTTATAGTTCAGAATCCGATCAGTACGCAGACTCAGACCACCAATCAGAAAACAGCTGCTCACAAAACTGTTCCGAAATCATAAATGGCTATGACTCTATAACAGAAGAGATTACATGCGACGAATGCCAACGAATCTATCCTATCGATAGTTCCAGAATTAAGTGCTTCTTTTGTAAAAAGCCCGGCCATATAGAAAACAAGTGTTTCAAAAAGAAAGCTATGTTAGCCGCGAAAACTAATCAAAACCATGTAGGAACCTCGAATTTTGGGGAACGGACTGCGTCGACGAGCGGAACGAAGTCCGTAATAGAAAACCGCTCAACACAAACGGCGGAAAAATAGAAATACCAGAACATAAGATAAATTTAATCGGGTCACCAAATAACGTAATTTTGTCAATACCCGAGTTGAATCAACCTAAAACCTTGTTGATGTTAGACACTGGAGCCTACCCATGTTTGATCAAGAAGAAATTTATTATAAATTCATCACAGATAAACCCACAAGAGCGGATTAAATTAAAGGGTCTAGCTAGTGACTCACAAGCATATACATTAGGAACCATTGAACTTACACTCGATGGAGGAGACGAAGTTAGGCCGATCAAATTTCACGTAGTAGACGATTCCTTAGACATAACGCAAGATGGTTTAATAGGCAACCACCTCTTAACCCAATTCAATAATGTGCTGATCAGTTATAGATGCAGAGGCATGGATAAACCCGAGTTGCTATTAGGTAGCCTCAAATACAAATTGCAAAATCAAAAACAATTCACGATTCCCGCCAGGACAGAAATTTTAGCAGACATCCCAACCATCGCCGAAGATTCCTTAAAAGAAGGCTCAATATATAGGGTCGAGTTACAACCGGGAGTCGTAATAAGCGAAAGCTACGTGACAATTAGACCCGATAACACAGCTATCACAAGCATCATCAATCTAACAGACACGGATCATACTATCCATATCGAACCACAAAGAGTTTACAGAATTCTAGACTCCGAAACTGACGAGATACATTCAGTTAATTGTATAAACGAAAATACTTCAGCTGACAGAATCAAAAAATTAAAAGACGCATTAAGATTAGACCACTTAAATTTAGAAGAAAAGCAAAGTATAGTAGAAGCTTGTACCAAGTTTAACGAACTCTTCTATCTAGATGGGGACACATTACCAGGTACGCAAGCCTGTACCCACAAAATTAAAACTACCGATGACACACCGGTTCATGTTAGACAATACCGGTACCCTGAAATCCACAAAACAGAAATAGATAGACAAATGGAAGATCTCCTAAATAAAGGAACAATTCGAAATTCAAACTCACCATGGAACTCACCCATCTGGGTGGTACCAAAGAAACTAGACTCATCGGGGATTAAGAAGTGGAGAATAGTCGTAGACTACCGAAAATTGAATGATAAAACAATAGGGGATGCTTACCCGCTACCGAATATAGTAGATATCCTAGACCAGTTAGGAAGCTCTAAATACTTCACCGTACTCGACATGGCCAGCGGGTTTCACCAAATTCCAATGAATCCCGACGATATGCATAAAACCGCGTTTTCCACCCATAAGGGACATTTCGAATTCGCATTCATGCCATTTGGGCTTAAAAACGCCCCAGCTACATTCCAGAGATTAGCAAATACCGTTCTATCGGGGTTACAAGGATTAAAATGTTTAGTGTACCTAGACGACCTAATAATTTACGCCGACTCACTTCAAACCCATACAGAAAAACTTTGGGGGTTATTACTGAAATTGAAAGAATATAACTTACGATTACAACCAAATAAATGTGAGTTCTTGAGAAAAGAGGTTGCTTACTTAGGACACATAATATCAAAAGACGGAGTTAAACCTGACCCAGACAAAGCCAGAGCAGTCAAGGAATTTCCTATACCCAACACACCTACGAAAATAAAATCATTTCTCGGGCTTGTAGGTTACTATAGACGTTTCATAAATAATTTCTCGATGATAGCTAAGCCATTGACAGAACTTTTACGGAAAAACGTACCATTCGAATGGACGTCATTACAGCAAAATTCTTTCGAAGAACTAAAGAATGCCCTAATATCCGACTCAGTCTTAATATACCCTGACTATACACAGACATTTAATCTAACGACAGATGCCAGTAACACTGCTCTAGGGGCCGTATTATCTCAAGGTGTCCCAGGTGACGATAGGCCTGTTGCATATGCCTCGCGAACTCTAAACAAAGCAGAAAGTAACTACTCCACAATCGAACGCGAGCTGCTGGCAATAGTATGGGCGACCCAACATTTCAGACCATACCTGTTCGGGAGGAAATTCAAGATATTTACCGATCATAGGCCCCTGACTTGGCTGTTTAACATCAAAGATCCAAATAGTAAATTAGTCAGATGGCAATTAAAAATCTCGGAATTCGACTACGAGATTTGTTTCAAACCCGGAATAAAAAATCAGAACGCAGATGCGCTTAGTAGAAATCCTATTGATCCACCAACTAACCATGTGTTCAAAATATGTCCTATCAGAGTGACGAGCTCTCTCCCATCGTACCCTGAATACCTCAAACTCATAAAAACAACGATAGTGCAAAACTCAAACATCGTAGAAATCCACGATGACCTTTTCAATCGAATCGATAACTACGCACACACTGTTTCCACCGATCTGGAAATGAGTCAGGGAATAGCATTAGAATTCAAAACTAGATACGGCAATGTTGAGAACTTGAAGGAATCAGCTGAACTATACACGACTGGTAAACTCACCTTACGAGACCGTAACGTTTATTACATAATGACAAAGAAAAACTTCTGGGATAAGCCTACATATGAGGATTTATACATAAGTTTGATAAAATTCAAAGAAAAATTAGAAATAGACTCGATCAAAACAGTTTCCATACCCAGGATCGGTTGCGGGATCGATAATTTAAAATGGCATAAGGTTCGGACGATGTTACGATTCATATTTAAAGGATCGGGAATTAAAATAACTGTTTGTACGAACATAAAAACCGATCTCAATCAAGACCACATTCAAGACGTTATCAAAGAATTTCACGACAGCCCTTCAGGTGGACACCAAGGGGTGAGTCGCACTATGACGCGACTTAAAGAAAGATACCACTGGGATTCAATGAAAAACGATGTAAAAACATATATTCGTAATTGCACGACTTGCCAAAAGAATAAAACCGATCGACTAAAGACCAAAATGCCAATGAAGATTACGACCAGCAGTAGCAAACCATTTGAAAAGGTTTTCTTAGACATAGTTGGGCCCTTACCGACTACAAAGTCAGGTCATAGTTACATACTGACACTACAAGACGACCTAACAAAATATTCCCAAGCCTACCCACTCCGAGCTGCCACCGCTGAACATACCGCAGAAGCTTTCATACGAAATTTCATATCTAACTACGGAGTACCACTATCAATCCTCACAGACCAAGGCACAAATTTTATGAGTGACCTGTTCACCCAAGTCACAAAAATACTAAAAATAAAAAAGTTAAACAGTACTGCATACCACCCGCAAACCAACGGGGCGCTCGAACGCAGCCACGGCACGTTAAAAGATTACCTTAGGTGTATGTCTACTACAAACGACTGGAACGAAACACTCCCAATTTATATCCTCGCGTACAACACAACACCTCATACTACCACTAAAATATCACCTTACGAACTTATATTCGGACAGGTAGCCAGAGTACCTTGTAGTGTGCCTCACGATCCTAAGGACGAAACATATAAAGAATATGCTCAAAGACTCTCAGAAAAATTGATGAACAGCCAAGCCCTCGCGAAACAGAACATAGATAAATCCAAAGAAAAATCCAAGGCCTATTATGACCAAATTACTCGACCACAAAATTTCGAAATTGGGGACTTAGTACTGATGAGTAACGAAACTGCCGGACCATTAGACCCAAAATTTCTGGGGCCATACCCCATTACTGATCAAATTAATGAAGTGAACTATGAGGTAAAAATCAAAGGGAAGAACAAAATAGTGCATGCAAACAGATTGAAACCATACCACAAGTCAACTGATCCAATAGAACCGATTCAAATAGAATATGGATAGGGGTCATAGAGAATAAACATACGTTACACACTCGAAGAAATTTACATGGAACTCAACAAAATATTGCTGTTCAACCATGGGAATTTCTTTCAGTGCACTCTATTCGTTCTTATTAGGAACAATTATGTGGCTATATAACAGCTGAGGAAAGCTTTGTAATCCTCACCTGGAATATTGATTTTTAATATTAAGAATAACTATGTGTAATCAAATAAACGGCTGAGAAAAGCTTTTATAAATTCTCATCCGCACAAAATAATATTGTAAGCGTTCTTATTAAGAATAGTTATATGGCTATATAATAGCTGAGGAAAGGTTTGTAATCCTCACCTAGAATATTGATTTTTACCGATGAATATTTTGCTTCGCTTCACATTCATTCTTAAGGGGGAAGGTGTTATAATCAAATCATTGCTATTTAACGATAAATTCAAATACTAAAATTTTAGACAAGATCGGGATGTCTCGCCTTCTACCGAAGACAAAACATCGCGATACCAATAATTCTCCATTTCATTATTCTTATTAATCTTCAGTTTCTGCGAACTACAGTGGAGAGTAGTTCAAGATTATACACCTTGCCTTTTGCGCTCATGCCTTTGAGACACTTTAACGGCGTCCTATACGCCTATGCTAAAATACCTTGCGTCAGCATCTCGCTGACGATGGGTAGCAACGTAAGTTGCCACATTCGGACTTCACTCTTATTCTAACCGCCAAACAGCTTGTATCAATAATAAAGCTCATTCAAATTTGTCTTCAAAACCAATTAAATTGTTATAAACCCGTCCCCACACAACAAATGTCTAACACCTAATTTTCACGTTTTTCTCCATTTTTTTTTTTTAACATGTCGCTATTTTTTTCTTTATAAAACCATTTTTCGCACATCATCTAGACCAGTGGTTCTTAACCGGTGGTCCGCGGACCACTGGTGGTCCCTGAAAGCACCCGAAGTGGTCCACGAAGTCATCCCATATGTTCTATAATTTCACTGTTCTACAAAATCACCGTTCTATAGAACAACCTTATAATAATTTAAAGTACCGCCAAACAGTTGGTGGTCCATGGCAAGACAAAGATTTAGTCAAATGGTCCCTCATCTCTAAAAGGTTAAGGTGCTTTCCTAGGCAATTCCACCAGTCCTGAAAACATCGTGAAAAAATGTGATATTAAACGGAATATCTCTGCCTGGGCACCGAAATCAATAAAACAAAATACGTCGCGCAATTCTATGTGCGACTCCGAACATGTACAGCCCAAAAAATGTTCGTTTTGCGCGAAAATAGAGAAGATATCCATGAAAAACGTTTCTAAAATACATATTCTTGTAGGAAATTGAACGATCTCCAAAAAAGGTCTGATACAATTTTTCGCTAAGTCGAAAAAAAAGTCGTCATGTACCATTTAAGGTTGAACTTTAACCTTGAATAACTTTCAACCGAGTGGACTTAGCGAAAAATCACATCCGACTTTTTTTGGAGATCATTCAATTTCCTACAAGAATATGTATTGATTTTTACAACACAATGATTCGTTAGATTGGAATAAAATTCCAAATAAAAAAAAAAAAAAAAACATTTTGCGTGTTATTTAAATGGGAAATCAAAAATCACGATGAGCCACCTCTTAATATTAATATTAAGAGCTCAAACTTTAAGAGATTTTTTTTTTCCGTCATCCTGAATAATATTTTCATGGTAACTAAGGGAAAAAAAAATTACTCTTTTTTTTTTTTTTTTGCCCACCCTAGTATATATATACATATTAGGGTGGTCGTTAATTTCTAACATATACTTGCCACTCCCTGAATCGACAGATGATGACCCAAAATGTGTAATTTTTTGAAGATTTTTAGTTTGATGGGAAAGCGTGCCGAAATCAATTTGAAGTTGAAAAAATAAAAAAAATAAAAACATATTTTTTTTTTTTCCAATTTTAGAGTAAAAGAGCGGTAAATAAATTTTTTCGGCATAGGCATTGAAAAGTCACTTTTTGACGCCTGTTTTCCATCCACAAAGTGTCACTTTATACGGTTGGTTTCAGAATTGCCCTATAAAGTCTTTATACGGCAGTCTGGATGCTCAGTTCGAAGTGCGCATTCCAAAGCTGCCGTACAAAGTCTTTATACGGCAGTTTCGATGCGCGGTTCGAAGTGCGCGACAGATCGCACCATAACCTCACTCTTCGTCTAGTGAATCTCAACAGACGTCAAAGTGACTTTTCATGCCTATTTCGAAAAAAATACAGTATGGGGCGCATCCGTAAACCGTTTTTGACTCGAATAATGATTTCAGAACTCGCTTCCGGCTCGCCTTTAGCTCGTCCTGAAATCATTATTCTCGCCGAAAAACACTTGGTTTACGGGCATGCCACATAATATACTATTAATATGACAAAAAACGAAACTTTTTTTGACAAAAAAAGGATTTTATTGTGAACTTATCATATCACAACTTGATGTTAGACTATATTTATTTTTATTTTATTTATTTTTTTTTTTTTTACATTTTTTAATTTATTTTATTTCTTCTTTTGTTACGTCCTACTCCACGTTCCTCTCGCCAACCTGCTATCATATCTCCTTGGATGATACCTTACCTCCTGCCTTCCTACCTCGCTATCTTTCTCACGCTAACCCGCTGCACACGGCACTCACAAGTGCATCGGTCTGCAATCCTCTAATCCCCACCTTTACCTCAAGACTAACGAATTACGATTACAATAAGACACTTCCCAGTCAACCTTCATCTCCTTTACTTCTACTCTCCTTTTATGCATACATTCTTCCTAACTGACTTCCTAACCAACCCTCTTACAAAAGACTCCTAAATTACTCAACCTATTCTACCTGTACGAATTATCGACACTCATTACTTATACACCTATAATCCTAGACAGTACTTATCAATAAAGTTATTAGTTCTCTAACCCTGTCACGTTTGTTCCTCCATCAACAATCCCTCAGTTATACTCTAGTATTTAAAACAGGGGATAAGATCCCAATTCAGACATAACACTTTTTTATTTATTCATTTTTGAATTTTTTATATTTTTATTGATTTATTTTTTTAATATAGTCTTTATTACGTTGTAATATTATAAGATTACCATAAAATACATTTTTTGTTGGGAAGTTTCCGTTTTTTGTCATTCATAGATACATACATAGATAGATAAATAGATTTCCTGCTTTTATACTAAAAAAATGTAAAAAATAGCTATTTATGTATCAAGTCCGAAAAGTGTCACAATCCGGTATTGGTAATTTCTAATATGAGCCGATCGAGTGTGCTGTGTCACAGAAGAATGAGTGTGAATTTATCGCTCGAGCGCAGCGAGGGCGATAATTCACACTCATTCTTCTGTGACACAGCAGACTCAGAGGCGAATTTCGGAAATGACCCATACCGGATTTGACACTTCTCGGACTTGGCACATACAATATTTTATGCGATCCGTTGTTTGAAAGTTCACTTTTTGGAAAATCAGTGTTATACTTACTTTAGTTTCTAAAATTACTGGTGTTATTGCATCTTTCTGTATCAAAACGTTTGGACTCAGACATTTGACATTTTCAGACATTTTGGTTTATAATGTGTGAACGTAGTAAAAAATAACCTGACTATGTTTATTTTAATGAAACATATTCATATTGTACAATAATATTTTCATTATAGGCTCCTGTCCTATAATATTTCACTATATTTCAGTGACCTGAAATTGGTCACTTTGCGGCCTAAATCCGATGCTCAAAAAGTGAACTTTCAAACAACGGGTCGCATAAAATTTTTTTCCACACGGCGTGCGCAAAGTTAGATTTTGCGCACGCTTCGCGTGCATAAAATTCAACTTCACGCGCGCTGTGTTGAAAAATGAAGTTCGACACACGTGCGAAAGATGATTCTCGACTCGTGTGATTGTCACCCTCGCTTCGCTCGGGTGAAAAACTTCACACTCGTCCGAGAATCAACACTTTCGCACTAGTATCGAAAAGTACTATTTTCTTCAAATTTTCCAATTTCAAATTGATTTCGGCACACTTTCCCATCAAACCAAAAATCTTCAAAAAATTACACAGTGTTTTTGGGTCATTATCTGTTGATTCGGGGGGTGGCAAGTGTATGTTAGAAATTAACAACCACCTTAATACATATGTAGATTTTATATTTCAAAACTCACTCAAAACATTACTAAAGTAATGAGTAATCAAACAAAATTTAATTACAATTTTCACAACACTGTTACAAATTACTATCGATAAAAATTCGGATATCAACCCGCTGAGGACCAAATGGATGTCCAGCAATCCATTTTGTGTTGTAAAAAAAAAAACAGAAATATCGACGCTCGACTCGCATATTGGTAATGATGAGAGTCCGACGATTTGAGTTCACTACCTTTAAGTTGAAAAATAAGAGAACAAGTTTTATAAGGTGAAGAATTTATGAGATGCTAGATACCCAGGATGGTCGAGATCAGGACGCTAGAAAGTAATGGTCCTCAGCAGGTTACAATAGAATTCAGATCAAATTTTGGCAAAGGTATATAGTGTATGTGGATGACGTGCATTTCGAATGTGTTCTTATTCAACACGTACAACAACAATTAAATCCCAGCACGACCTGGAATTTTTTCGGAAAAGCTAGGGTTAGCGGTGTGACTTGGCATAATCGTGTCTTGTTCTTAAGGTAGTAGTCTCGTGAACACTTTTTGAGATAGATTTTCATGCGAATTTTTATAGATGATCTTTGGAGTGCTATAAAAACATTGACTTAAGGGGGTATCTACACCTTTGAATCTTCAAAAAATCGTTTTTGTTTTTATATTTTTTTTGGAATGCTAGTGACCTACTTTACCTGCAAATAAATTGGCGTCCGAAAATCTAGAGGATTTGAAAAGTTATAGCCATGACCGTCCCGAATTGCGAAAAAGCGCCGCCGCGCGGCGCGCGGACGCTCATATTGGTCCCGTAAATATTGTACAGTACTGCCAACACCACTGTCTTGCTTTTTTTGACGTTTTTATATATTTTGCTTTCGAATTTTATTTTGTGATCTTTCAATTTTTTTGTAATTATGATTTTCGTACATATTTAATTTTCAATATTCTTTTGAATTGTGATAATTGACAGAACACATGGCTGCGATCTACATTTTTTCGAGGTTAGGTGTCTACTTGTTTGTTAATAGTCGTGCTGTCATCACGAATTCAAACCAATAGTAATTTTCAATATTGAACGAACACAGTGTATATATCTGAGATGAGATGAAACGTCGCAATCGAAAGAAGATATGATCCATCAAAAAAGTGCATTTGAAATCGATTCCAGGAGACTACACATTCAGATTTCTAGAAAGATGAGTATTTCTATAATATATTAATTGCGAAAGTTTGATAAATATTATAAGAAAAAAGGTATGATTGATGAAAGATGGGAGAATTTTCGGAGTACTGACAAAAATTGTGCTAGCATCTTCTGAATCTCAAAAATATTGAAGATTAAGGAGAGACTTCGGTGAAATTTTGAAAATCGCTATTAGAGGTTGTATAAAAAAAATCCTTCCAGCAGTTTTTGAATAATGTCAGTATATAGACTGTGAAAAAAAATTTCAGCCTCCTGCGATGAAAATGTAAGCGCAAGGAACCTTGTGAAGAACATTTTTCTCACCGCTGTCAAAAATTCCTTGCGTCTACACTTTCATCGCAGGAGGCTGAAACTTTTTTTCACTATCTATACTGACATTATTCAAAAACTGCTGCAAGGATTGTTTTATACACGTCTTTTCAAAGTTATAAAAATTAAAAATTCTGTTTTTGCCAAAAATTTCACCGAAGTCTCTCCTCAAGAATTCTGAAGGATTTTTATGTTTTGAACAATTTTGATCAGATTTTTCCTGACCCAATTCATTCTTTTTCTAGCAGCCTAACTGGACACCTACCGGACACTGTTGTTAGACAGAACAGGTCAAAACTCACTACAAGCCTACGCCTGGCACATGTGTCTAGACTCGACTCATAACACATCGATACAAGAGCAGCTGCGGATCCAGCATATTAATCATAAGCAAAATCTTAGAACTTGATTTTCTGTAGATACATTTTCTTGTCTGGGAAAAGTAGAAAATAAAAAAAAAATAAAAAAATAAAAAGTTTAAAAGTTGATTTCTGGAGAATGAATATTTTGACCGGTTGTCGTAAAGAATCAGGAGCATCGTTGGACCGATTCTGGAGTTTGTGGTCTTCAAATTTGTAGAATCGAAGCCTCTATCATATGAACATAGAACTTTTTGATATTACTATTTTTGGTTGAGATAATAAAAAAAGTAGAGAAAAAAAATTGAAGAATTAGAATAATCTCAGTAAAAACTAAGCGAGTTAGGCAATTCTAGCAATATCAAAAAGTTCTATGTTCATATGATAGAGGCATCTCTTCTGAACAATTGAGGACCAAAAACTCTAAAATTGGTCCAACGATACTACTGATTCTTTACGACAACCGACCAATTTTGTATTTTTCTATATTGAGCGTTACTACTATCAGACTCAAAGTAATATCCAATGTTATATATGGATAATGAGGGTCAAACCCTTCCCAAACTTCATGATTTTTTCGGATTTGATCAGACTCTCAAATTCGCTGTGAAATATCAATCTCTTTCTCAGAATGTTAACCCACTTAAAGGTGGGGTACCCCCTTAATTTGGAGGGGCTGTACCGTTCAGAATTCTAAATATTAATTGTTAAAAAATCGCTGTTTAACACGCGCTCTTATGGCCGAAATTGGACTTTCTGCTATAAAAAAAAAAAAAAAAATGACGAAATAGATTTTGAAAAAAACTTAGCTCAATGGTGAAATAATCCTTTCCACAAATTAAAGAAAAAAAAAATGATCTCTTTTTACCGTTCCAAACAAGAAATAGATGCTTCGAAATTATGAAAATGATCAATAAAATAATAATAATAATAATGATTATTTTTAGCATTCGGATTCTGGCCAATCAGAGCGCGGTATTTGAGGACATCCCAATTAGTTATTATTCTGATAATTTACCTATAGCTTTTGATAATTTACCTATAGCTTTTGATAATTTACCTCTAGCTTTGCAAATGATTTTATAACTGTCAAATACCGTGATAAAAGTCAGAGAACATCGTCAATAATTTCTAATTTTTTCCAACCTGCCGCTCTCTGCTTGGCCAAATCCAAATGCGAAAAATAATCCGTCGAATACCACTCGACGGGCCAAGTTTCGCACAAAAATCCCTCGCGCTACGCGCTCGTGATTTTTGATCTGCAAAACTTAGCCCTCTCGATGCTACGCAGCAAAACAATCGGGAAGTATCCGATAATTTTGAAGGTCTCGTGATATGACTACTGATAATAATGATCATTAAAATACTAATAATAAAGTCTTTGAGGCTTTCACGGTGAGATTCTGAATAAGACTTGGCTTCCGGGATGGAGCCGCGTTGTTTAACGGTTAGGTGCCGACGTTTCGTAAACATTGCAGTTTACTTCATCAGGGCGAGAAACAACCTGATACTGGTTGCTCCCCAACAGGGTGTCCCTATTTATGCCAGTTGCGGAGCCGTCAATGTGTGACGTTCCGCTCGGGTGGAGTTGACCAATCATATGTTTTTAAATGGTTGGCCAAACATTTAAAAAACCGGGAGGATGGCGTTCCAAATTGGATGGGTTTGAAGTCCGTTGTCTCTGTTGATGTTGTTAGGATGTTTACGGATTTCAAGGGCTTCTCTGTATTTTCGAGGAAAATACTGATTTGAGTTGGCCAAGGAGGTGGTTTGGTCAAATAAGATTTGGTGGCCCGTTTCCATTTGGTGTTCCGCCAGAGCTGAGATAGTAAAGTGCTTCAGTTTGACGCATCTTTGGTGTTCTTTAAGGCGAGTGCTGATCTTCCTCCCGGTTTCTCCGATGTAAACTTTTCCACAGGAACAAGGGATCCTGTATACCCCTGAAGAGCTGAGCGGGGGGAGTTTATCTTTTGGGGAGTTGAGGAATTGCCCGATTTTCTGTGGTGGTTTGAAAATCGGTTTGATGTTGTTTCTCCTTAGGATTCTCCCTATGGAGTCCGTCACTCCTTGAATGTAGGGGAGGAAGGCAGTTCTTCTCGTTACTTCCGTTGGTAAGTTTGAAATGTCTGTTCCCCCTCATCGAACACTGCCTCACCTCCACCTACTTTCTTTACCAAGGAGCATTCTACGAACAAACCTCAGGCGCTGCTATGGGATCTCCAATTTCTCCCATCATAGCGGACATATTCATGGAGCACTTCGAGAGCCACACCCTCGGAGAAGCCCGACTAAAACCTGAACTCTGGCTCCGATATGTTGATGACACTTTTGTCATTTAGCGACATGGTAAGGAACACCTCCAAACCTTTCTAGACTTTCTCAACTCCCGACACCCTAACATACGCTTCACGATGGAAACAGAAAATAACAACCAACTTCCCTTCCTGGACGTGCTAGTCACGAAAAAACAAGATGGTCAATTGGGACATCGCGTATACCGCAAACCCACACACACCAACAGATATCTCCACGCAGCTTCACACCACCACCCATCACAAAAAGGATCAGTGATCAGCTCACTCGTCCACCGAGCACTGACAGTCTCTGATTCAGATAACCTCAACATCGAACTAGCCCACCTGAAGAAAACCCTACAATCCAATGGTTACTCGTCCACACAAATCCAACAAACCATCCAAAAACTCCAGAACAAGCCCAACCCATCGACAGACATTTCAAACTTACCAACGGAAGTAACGAGAAGAACTGCCTTCCTCCCCTACATTCAAGGAGTGACGGACTCCATAGGGAGAATCCTAAGGAGAAACAACATCAAACCGATTTTCAAACCACCACAGAAAATCGGGCAATTCCTCAACTCCCCAAAAGATAAACTCCCCCCGCTCAGCTCTTCAGGGGTATACAGGATCCCTTGTTCCTGTGGAAAAGTTTACATCGGAGAAACCGGGAGGAAGATCAGCACTCGCCTTAAAGAACACCAAAGATGCGTCAAACTGAAGCACTTTACTATCTCAGCTCTGGCGGAACACCAAATGGAAACGGGCCACCAAATCTTATTTGACCAAACCACCTCCTTGGCCAACTCAAATCAGTATTTTCCTCGAAAATACAGAGAAGCCCTTGAAATCCGTAAACATCCTAACAACATCAACAGAGACAACGGACTTCAAACCCATCCAATTTGGAACGCCATCCTCCCGGTTTTTTAAATGTTTGGCCAACCATTTAAAAACATATGATTGGTCAACTCCACCCGAGCGGAACGTCACACATTGACGGCTCCGCAACTGGCATAAATAGGGACACCCTGTTGGGGAGCAACCAGTATCAGGTTGTTTCTCGCCCTGATGAAGTAAACTGCAATGTTTACGAAACGTCGGCACCTAACCGTTAAACAACGCGGCTCCATCCCGGAAGCCAAGTCTTACTAATAATAAAATAATAATAACTATTAAGAGTTTTCGAGTACAACCCGGTGAATGGTCGAGCAACTCTCATTACACACCTTCCAAACTGTTGGCTGATGATTTCGCGAGACTACTACCTTAAGTGAATATATATAATTAATATATATAATTAATCGATTTTTAATATGACACATTTTTGTTATTTTTTTTCCTTCTTCTGTAAAGAAACATTTTGAAGGTTTGGTCGATTTCATTCCTCGTCGGCTTCTGTTGTTCAGAAAACTACCTATTCTTTACAATTTCAGCATTGCATAATTTTTTTTTTTACGGTTAGTCCGGGTTAGTCTAACAGGGCCATGTAACATCGTGTTAAATTTTGCAGGCGAGTGGCAAGATCTTTTGTCTAGGAAGATCTGGAGTAAGACACATTCAGAATGCGGATACAATTTTAAATACCATTCGATCTCCCGTGATGGCGCATCAGGGCATATGGCTGGTCAATGTAATTGTGGATCCACTATCGAATGCTTTCTACAATCGGATGAAAGTGATATTACCACAATAAAATGTACCACAACAAAAGGTGACGACAAATGTGGAAAAAGATATTTAAGAGCTCCAATTCGACAAGCTGTAGCACAAGAGTTGCGTCACAAGGCAGTATGTGTGTATCGTGCCGAGAAGGCGAATGAACTCATGAGAGAAGGGGATCCTGAACCCTCAATCCTTCCAAAAGCTCCTGTACTAAGAAATGCTAAGAACGAGTACGCTGCATCCTTTCTCCTTTACCGTGATCCAATAAAAGCGCTGCATTTGATGCAGCTACATGCCATGAAACATGTGATACACAGTATTGGCTTATCACCATTTCATGTGATTTACTCGACGAATCACCAAAACTCAGTTTACCGTATATACGCCAGACATGAAAACGCCTGCATAGCGATTGATGCGACGGGGTCGATTATTAAATCGATTCTCCGTCCAGATAAGTCAAAGTCAAAATCCTTTTTTTATATGTCTGTGTTCCCTAACGACTTTTTCGCAAGGTTGAGAGAAGGTACATATGGGTGTTTCTTCAGAAATGATGATTTTTTCAGTCTTCCCGTTTTTTTCACTCCAAAATCGTCGGGACGTGGGCGAATAGGTGGGGAATTCCTAAGTCGTGGTAGTTCTCAGATGTTGGAAGAAAAAAATATGGAAAAAAATCACTCATTGGTTCGGAACAGTGAAAAATAGGTGCTCAATGTCAATACCGTGGCATGTCCTCAACCCGGAATTGAACTTTCGATTGGTTATTTCTACTCGAAGTGATAGGAGAAGAGTAATGATCAAAATTGAAATAAAAGAACATGATCTGAAAATAACTTTTTCGCATATATTTGATCACTCAATGATAATTCTAAGTCCATAAGCTGACTTAAAATGGTGTCCCCAGATTTTTCTTCTTTTCTATAAATTTTAATTAAACCGCTGGGGCGCTGCTAAGGGTGATACAATATGGTCTCAGTGGTTGTGTTTTGTCAGGGAGACATCTACTCGAACATTTATACTCGTGGCGGCCGGTCTCAGGGCGATTTGTCCATACGTAAGTACTCGAAAACAGGTTGAATACGTATGTCACGAAATTACATGTCAATACCGTGGTCACATTTCCTGGTCGTATTAGTAACGATTTCGGAGCAACTGTGGTCGGAGATTCTTCCTTTCGCCAGGCCAAAATAACCTCCCTTTGCTAAATATTCAACTCGGAAACAAATCAGTGCCTCGTTGGTTTGAAGAGTAATTGTCAATACCGTGGCTGTCAATACCGTGGATATTATATTATAATATATTAAATTATATCATATCCGCTATTTTTTCTTCCGGAATCGTCTGGGAGTTCACGGAAACACGTATTTCCATTGAAATTCCCAGCAAAAAAACAATCTTCTTGATTTTTTTTTCTCTCCAATTGAAGAAAAAAAAAAAAAAAAATCTCAAATTTCAGCGGATTTACGCGATATGACCTTTGTTATAGCTTACGTGATTTTTTCGTCAAACTAAAGTCAGAAGGTCGTATCCGCCGAAAATGGTTTTTTTCGAGGAATCTCAATAGATCTACGTGCTTCCATCGATTTCGTGGCGAATCCGTGAGAAAAATAAAAAAGGGTAGATGCGACCTCCTGGCTTCAATTTTTCTCATTTTCCCATAAAATTAAAGCCACCAGGTCGTATGTTCTCGCATGTACGACCTCTGCTTTCAATTTTCGATTTTTCCAATGTCAATTGGTCTACACGTTATTGTTCATTCCAAAGCGAATCCAAAAAAAAAAAAAAAAAAAAAAAATTATACGACCTTCTGGCACTAAAATCGAATTTTTTGCGCTTACGTCCTCACGGTATTAGTAACACAATATTAGTGTTTTCTATGAGTATTTTCAACTTTCGTTTCTTTCTTCTCGTATCAGATGGCGAAAAAAATAGAAATAAAAATAAAAATAAAAATAAAAATAAAAATAAATAAATAAATAAAAATACGGTCACTAGATAATTGAATGACGAAGAAAAAATCTCAGTAAAATTTTGCTCTCGGATGGATCGTTTGGAAGCTACAGCTCGCCAAAGTTCATTTTTGTAGATGCAGAAATCTTGAAGGTCATAAAGTTGTATAGTTCCTGATCCTCTGAGTCTGTAGCGCAATTACTCCTTGAACACTTTTGGGTACCCAAAAGTACCCCAAAAACTTGTCCAAGTTGGTTCAGTGGGCAAATTTATATTGTGAGAATTCCCCGATCTCAAGAATCATCATTTCTGAAGAAATACCCATATACCGATGTTGAACGGTATATTTCCGGATTTACCACGGGTAATCACTTCAGAAATACGGTATATTTGCGCCTTTCTGCGTACCGTGTTTTACCGGCACTTCCACCATATTCACGGGTACTGAACACAGTTTTCATACGGTATGAACACTAGACCTCGCCAAAAAAAAAAAATTATTTTCGATTTTATCCGAAACAACTTCAAATGAGAGTATTTGATCTAATACTGACCCTGTCAAAATTTGGGCTCCGTCGGATAATTCTAAGAGGTCGCGCATCGAGTCTTAAAATTTTCCTATTCAATTAACACGTGAAAATGGTATTTTGACCGTTCAGAGCTCATTGAATTTTTCCTGCGCGATTGCGAGCAGTCTGAATTGCTGTAAGGCCTTAATTATATGTTGTACATATGGGGCATTCCACACCAACTCGACCTGCCGTGGACCCTCACCATTTTTTATTTCTTTTTTCTTCGAGTAAGATGGAAGAGAGGGCGAAAAATGGACGTCTGAATTATTTCAGATTTTTTGGACCCCCCGTTCAAAAGTTGACTTTTTTCAGGCAGACATGTATTTGGAGATCCGTATTAGTCGTACGAAAAAAATCACCCATGAGAAAGTTTGCCAATAATATGAGGTGACAAAAACTTATTGTTTAAGAATTTTTCAATATTCGTGGATGCTGTTTTTTTCGATAAAACACTCTTAATTTGGGATAGCCACTTTTTTTTTTTGCACATGCTCCAAAAACTTCTGAAACGCAAAAATACATCGATATTTCAGAAAAGTCGGAAATTTAAAAAAAAAAAAAAAAAAATGGCGGATACGACCTTATACCATTAGACACGCGATATGGTACCATAAAAATGCAATACGTCAAACATAGCTCAAATCGTTTTTGCAGTGCGTCCACTTCACTCGTATTTTCTGTTTATTCGGAATTCATTTAATTCTGGCATCTGAACCAGAGCTAGTACCACTTTCGGCATAGTCTCAAAAGTTTCGTATTTTCACAAAGAATTTATGGTGAAAATTTCACAAAAAACGATGACGGCTAACGCAGTGGAAATCCCAAATTAAGAGTGTTTTATCGAAATAAACAGCATCCACGAATATTGAAAAATTCTTTAAAAATAAGTTTTTGTCACCTCATATTATTGGCAAACTTTCTCATGGGTGATTTTTTCGTACGACTAATACGGATCTCCAAATACATGTCTGCCTGAGAAAAGTCAACTTTTGAACGGGGGGTCCAAAAAATCTGAAATAATTCAGACGTCCACTTTTCGCCCTCTCTTCCATCTTACTCGAAGAAAAAAGAAATAAAAAATGGTGAGGGTCCACGGCAGGTCGAGTTGGTGTGGAATGCCCCATATGTACAACATATAATTAAGGCCTCACAGCAATTCAGACTGCTCGCAATCGCGCAGGAAAAATTCAATGAGCTCTGAACGGTCAAAATACCATTTTCACGTGTTAATTGAATAGGAAAATTTTAAGACTCGATGCGCGACCTCTTAGAATTATCCGACGGAGCCCAAATTTTGACAGGGTCAGTATTAGATCAAATACTCTCATTTGAAGTTGTTTCGGACAAAATCGAAAATAATTTTTTTTTTTTGGCGAGGTCTAATGAACACAGTTACCATACCCTGCCTAAACCGTCAAATTTTCTGGCCAGCTCAAGCAATTGGGTTTGACCGCAGTATGTGTACCGTAGTTCCACAGTTTTGAAACCGTATTTTCACCACATTCATACCGTATTCTCACCACATTCATACCGTATTGACATACGTGTCTCATACCCTGTTCATGCGTACTTCATCTGCCATCACGACTGAGAAAATTCCGCTTCAATACCGTATTATTAGTGATTACCTACGGTATATAGACGGTATGCATCCGAGCTCAAAAATACGGTATTTATTCCTACAACACACAGTTTTACTACGGTGCGTTTACTCTGTTTATACTAATACCACGTGTTCACGATTGATATACCGATGTTATACGTTGGTCAAAAGTCGTTAGGGTGATCAGAAGTGATTTTGAAGGTCAGCTCGCAGTTGCGCAAATGTTGAGTGAAAGACATCACACTAATGCGATAAGCTTTTGGCTATGAGAATGGATTGAGAATCCTGGCTTGCCACCCCCAGAGGAGATCGTATGCGATGCATCAAAAGCGCTTTTAACTGCTGCCATTCGCGCGTTCACGAACTTTTCCACCATCAACGACTACGAGATGCCTGCAAAGGCGAAGTTATGCCTGGTTGTTACATACGGATTGATGTAGCTCATTTTATAAAAATTTATGCAAATTTCCTGAAAGATTTGCGACCGCCAGTAAAGAAATTTTACCTCGCTAGCATCGGCCAGTTGATCCTTTCGTGTGATATTGAGCGAGCGCGTAAAATAGTGTATGCTGTACTGGTAGTCGCACGCAGTGACACGGAAGGAAATATGACCAATAGCGAATTATCTCCCTGCGAAAAAGAAAAGACCTTCTTATCGGAATTATTGACATCTGAAGAAGAAGAAACTCTTGAAACCAGTGATGATCAGGCTGTGGAGACGGATGAGACTGAACCTGAATCATTGAATCCAAGCGAATGGTTTGAATGGGCCCTGGATATAGATCGCCGTGTTCGGCAGCAGATAGAATTCGCGGATGGTCTGCGGATTAATGCCCATTACTTTCCAGCCCTAGCAGACCGGCTACTGCGAGATTTAAAGTGGCTTCCACTATGGTCGTGTATAGTTCAGAATAAATTCGGTTACGGAAGAATTCCCGCATCTAGCGCCGCCGTAGAAAGTGAGTTTAAGAACATCAAGGTTCATCTACTAAAAGGGGAAACTCTACCGATGCGAGTGGATCAGTTTGTCGCAAAGCATATAGAGCATATCAATGGAATTACGAAGCTTGCAGAGGCCGCGGCAACAGTAGCTAGAGTACTTTCGCCAGAGCTTGTAGAAAATGATGATCCTAGATGTTTGGAGATCATGCCACAAAATGAGAATGAGCAATCTGAACAATCAGCATGCCCGGCATGTGCGAATGGAGATGAACCCACTGGCGCTCACATATGCTTCGTATGTACATATATCAAATTACAAGTCATACAGAAAAAAAATTGTATGTATAGTAGGGTGCTCCATTTCCCGCAATTTTTTTCTTTCTCCCGCTCCATCGACGAAATGTGGTTGTATGTCCTCGAAAAGAACCCCCCACCAAGTTTAAGTTACCCCTTAATTCCAATTCTAAGACCAATCTAAAACGTTTTGAAATTTTCCTTTTTGAAAAGCATGTAAATCTGATGACTTTTTTTTTCAATTATCTAATGCTCAGCTGCATTTCGTGATATTGCCCTAAAATGGCGATTTTCATGTAGGGAATTGATCATTATTCGAAAGTGCCTGTTGTGATTTTTGTGTAACTCGAGTTGTTTCACCTGTTTCAACCTCAAAAGTCATTTTTTCAGCATCCCTGGCGAAAATGAAGTGTGCAAAGAGATGTTCGAGAGGTGTTCGGGAAGTGTCTGCACGCTTCATGAAATGTTTGGTCACAGCTCGCGAACAGCTCGGGAACACTTTAAGCCGTGACCACTTCCACACATTTAATGCACACTTTCGATTCTTAGTTCGTGCACACCCGGTGCACGTTTTTCGGAAGTCTGAGCGGTTTAACATTTGCGCATATTCTCAACACATTAGGTCTCACCTTCTTCACACATTCTGTTCCCATTATTGAAACACTAATGCTTCTGCACAGTTCGCACAGTGCGTTTCCACTTCATGCACACTTAGACCTCTGATAATATTTGTATCATAACAATTTTCAATGAAATATTTCTATTTTCCTGATATTTATATCTATATAACTATTTTCCTTCTATTTTTTTTGCTGATTTAAGAAAAAATTATTCCGTAAACGTGGTGGATAATGGTTCCGAAAATTTTTTCAATGCAGATGAATTGTATCTTTCGGGTGATGGGTCGTAACTATTAAAGATAAGATTGGTTTGATTTTCGAAAATTTTAATCGAAAAAGTTCTGGAAGCCATCCACTACGTCAGCGGAATAATTTCTTCTTAAATCAGCAAAATAAATATAAGAAAAATAGTTTTCACTTTCGAATGGGGGTCAAAATGATTGGCTTCGGACACAGAATTTTTGAGATTTTTTTCAAAAAAATCAAGAGTATCTCTCTATTTGAAGTTTCGAAAATTCATGAATAAATAACGGTTCATGAGAAAAATCTGAAAAAATTCTTGAGTGAGTGTTAGAGTTAGGGTTACCGTAGAAAAAATTATGAATCAGATCAAAAATGGTGAGGAAAAATCATTGGTCGAGTTAATATGGAATACCTCATAATTGTATTTCGCGCCTCTTCTCTCGAGATGATTTGTAGTACCTTCGTCTTCCACCGAAGAGCCACAAGTTTTAAAGCTGAAAGAAAAACCCTAGGGACTTTTACGTCCCGTGCGTGCCCACTCCTGCGCAAGCCCACCGCTTCATTCTTCGTGTTTGTGCCGAAGTAGTCACACCATTCGGACAATAAAATGGGTAAAAATAAACATAAAAGTGCAGATCGTGAATCGAGCAATAAGAAACTGGAGAAAAGGCTGAAACGTTTGGAGAGAGAATTAGAGGAACAAAGAAGGAGACGACTAAAGAGGAAAAGACGAAGTAAGTAAAAAATAATACGGCGTCAAACCTCAGGAGGTTTAACAGGTAATCGTAGGTTCAGGTTAGAATAGAGAAGCGAGTTTAAGGATGTCAGAGAAAACCCCATCATCCGAGGCCCCAACCTCGTGATAAATCTACAGGCACCAACCAGTGAAAGATAAGGGGGGCGAGAGGGACGAGTGTACTGAATTGTGCCAATATGGCCGAGGGTTACAAACATGTCGTACGACACGAACATGGCGTCTGGATGTGAAGATAGAGATCAAATAAAGGCACCAACCTTTATTTTTTCTGTCCCGTATCTACGGGTCTAACAAGAATAGTTAGCTATTATATAAATAAAGGCACCAACCCTTATTTATTATTTGCCGTATCATTAGATTACGGATATTAAAAAAAAAAAAAAAAAAAAAAATAGTTAGCTATATAGCTATTTTTTTTTTTTTTTTTCACGATATGTTCTAGTGAGTCAGATAGCTCAAAAGAGAATCGAAGACGACGCAAACATAGCCGTTCGCCCTCACGAGCTAGAACGGAGGAATCCGAGGTAAATCTGAGTGATTTGGAGGAAATCGTTCAATTATCTGACAGACAAAAAGACCAACAGGAGTCTGAAAGAGCCTCGGGCTCAATCGAACAAAACCAGGTGGCTTCAACCTCTGGGGGTACCAATTTGAACATCCCAATCGGAAATATTCAGTCGTCAACAACAGAATCCAATGAATCAGGGGAAGAGAAGACAGAACAGGAGATAACTGACTCGTCAGTTCTAGAAATCATAGGAAAAAGAGTTATCGAAGACAGGGTCTTGGCACCGGCGATTCATAAAGATATCGCAGTAAGGTGGGAAGATATCCTGAAGAAAGGCCTTCCCAAGGAGGAAAAGAACCTCCTGTTAGAAAAACATTCGCCTCCGACGAATTGTACACTCATAGACCCTCCAAAACTGAACGACGAAGTGAAAGCTTGTCTTCAGGAAGCAACAATAAAAAGGGATGTTGGGATTCTTGATAAACAACAAAAAATTACGGCATGCCTGGCTGTAGTAGGCCAATGCTTAGCGAACATCATTAATGATAAGATGGAAAAGTTACCCTTACTCGAAAGCTTGAACGATGCGGGGAGGCTTTTGTCAGACTTGCAACGAGACGAATCATTAACCAGAAAGGGATTAATCCTAGCCAATCTTAATGCTGCCCAAAAAGAGGTTTTTGAATCAGCCATACCGGACGAGTGGCTTTTTGGTAAAGACTTGGGAGAGAGATTAAAGACGGCAAAAACCATTGAACGCACTAGCAAAGATCTCAAGGCAAAGTCAAGCTTGGCTCCCAAGACTCCAAAAAACTTCAAGCCCCCGCCTCGACGTCAGCCACCGAAGTGGCCAGCATCAGGCGGGAGGAAACAAAGATACAACAACAACAAACCTCAGTTCTTCCAAAAGAATTGGAGCAACCCCCCTGCTTTTCAGGAAAAAAATCAACCATTTCAGAAAAAGAGACATTAGAACAAGTAAGTAATAAGATAGTTAGAACAGCAGGCACGTTGAGTGCCAACATAGATGAATGGAAGAAGCTAACATCCGATTCAAGAATCCTGAGTTGGGTTAAAGGTCTAAAGATTCCTTTCTTAAGGCCGGTAGTGCAAAGCAATCCCCCGAAAGAACCTTTCTGTTCAGAATTAGAGAAAGGCCTTATTAAAAGGCATATTGAGGAACTTTTACAAAAAGGTGTAATTAGTAGGTATTTTTCAGAGACAGGAGAGTTCATTTCAAGAAATTTTCTGTTACCAAAACCTAACAAGACAAGTAGATTAATTTTGAATCTAAAGGGATTAAATAAATATGTGGAAACAGAACATTTTAAATTAGAGGATCATAAGGTAGCAACAAAATTACAAGATAGAAAACTTAAAATTTTTGACGAGAAAAATTTATCCGGCGTCTCGGGAATCGAACCCGAGCCTACTGGCTGCCAATCCGGGGGCTTATACCCACTAGACCACCTGGCCGCCTTCAAATTTATCTCGTCATTTTTCAAGTCTAGTTCGTGTGCTTGGTATTGTACGTTATGAATTTCGTCGCTTAAGCACATGTATTGACTTTGAGTTAGTGAGTGAGCACACGGGCTCACTAACACTTGTAAGGTAAGAAGGTTACGTCTTTTATACCTTTATTTTATTGGTTATATTTAATTAAATACAACCAATACCACCGAAATTCATAACGTACAATACCAAGCACACGAACTAGACTTGAAAAATGACGAGATAAATTTGAAGGCGGCCAGGTGGTCTAGTGGGTATAAGCCCCCGGATTGGCAGCCAGTAGGCTCGGGTTCGATTCCCGAGACGCCGGATAAATTTTTCTCGTCAAAAATTTTAAGTTTTCTATCTTAAAATCATTCTTCTTCGGCGAATACACCACCTTCGGTGGTATTGGTTGTATTTAATTAAATATAACCAATAAAATAAAGGTATAAAAGACGTAAGTCTTACCTTACAAGTGTTAGTGAGCCCGTGTGCTCACTCACTAACTCAAAGTCAATACATGTGCTTAAGCGACGAAATTCATAACCAACAAAATTACTTTCCAAAAACTGCTTTATGGGTAAACTAGATTTAAAGGATGCCTACTATGCAATTTCTATATGCAAGGATCATAAAAAATTCTTAAGATTTAAATTTGAGGACAAGACATACGAGTTTAACTGCCTACCATTCGGTCTTAACGTGGCTCCGTACGTTTTTACAAAAATCACAAAACCAATAATAGCTTACCTGAGATCACGAGGTTTCATATCAGTGATTTATCTGGATGACATTTTTTTATTAGCAGATTCATATGAAAAATGTTTGGAAAGTTTGAGGACAACTAGTTCCTTACTAAGAAGCTTGGGGTTCGTTATCAATGAGAAAAAAAGCTGTTTAATCCCTTCTCATAGATGCATTTTCTTAGGCTTTATTTTTGACTCAAAGAAAATGACGTTAGAACTTCCAGAGGAAAAACGAAAAAGAATCCACGAGCTAGTATGCAGATTCAGTAGTTTATCTAGGTGTAAAATTCGAGAATTCGCCATATTTGTAGGTGTTATAGTATCTTGCTGCCCAGCCATCCAGTATGGTTGGGTCCATACGAAACAATTCGAGAGAGAAAAATATCTTGCTTTGGCCCAGTCAAAGGAGGATTATGAAGAGTTTATGGAACTGAAGGAAATTTTGAAGGAAGATTTTTCGTGGTGGAAAAATAATATTTGGATTAGATCTTTCGATATTTTGGATAGAGAATTTAAACTGGAAATTTTTTCGGATGCTTCTCGCGTAGGTTGGGGAGCTTCTTACAATGAGAGACGGGCAAATGGTCATTGGAATGAGAAGGAAAAAGCGTTCCATATCAATTATTTAGAACTTCTGGCAGCTTTTTTTGGTTTAAAATGTTTCGCGAAAGATTTGAAACACTGTAGAATTCTGCTCAGGATAGACAATACTACGGCGATATCCTACATAAATCGCATGGGAGGCATTAGATTTGAAAAATTAAATAATTTAGCAAAAGACATTTGGACATGGTGCGAGAATAGAGAGATTTTCATATTCGCATCGTACATATCGTCAAAAAATAATGTTGAAGCAGATTTTGAATCTAGAAAACCGGAAAAAGAAACCGAATTTGAGTTATCAAATGCAGCTTTTGAAAAAATTGTAAAAATGTTAGGAAAACCGGATGTCGACCTTTTTGCTAGCAGAATTAACAAAAAATGTAAGAAGTTTGTTTCCTGGACAAGAGATCCAGATTCGATGGCAGTAGACGCCTTTACTATCAATTGGAAAAAATATTCATTCTACGCATTTCCGCCGTTTATTGTTCTTACAAGAGTTTTACAAAAAATTAAATCAGAAGGTTCAAACGGGATTGTAGTAGTACCATACTGGCCTACTTAACCGTGGTTTCCGCTATTCATTTCAATGCTTGAATCGGAGTTAGTTGTCTTCAAACCAAATAAAAAATTGTTGCAATCATCTAATAGGGAAGCACACCCTCTATGGCAGCGGATTACCCTGGTGGCAGGGAGATTATCGGAAAAGCGTTCAGAGAAAGAGGGATTCCTGGGGAATCCTTGAATATAACGATGGCTTCGTTGAGTGACTCATCCTTCCATCAATACAATGGCTATTTAAAAAAATGGTGGACTTTCTGCAAAAACAAAAATTTAGCTATCTCAAATGCTAGCACACCAAATATTCTATCATTCTTAACGTCGGAATGTAACCAGGGTGCGTCATATGGATCCTTAAATAGCGCCAGATCGGCTATTGCCCTCATTAACGGACCAGAAATAGGTCATGATCCACAGGTCAAAAGATTTTTTAAAGGCCTATCGAAACTGAGACCCGCTGATCCAAAATACAAATCCACTTGGGATCCAGACATAGTCTTAAAATTTTGGTCAACTAAATCAAACGTAGAGTTAACTTTGGAGGAATTGTCTAAAAAGTTAGTATCCTTACTGGCAATAGTTACGGGTCATAGGATTCAGACACTGTCTCTGATAGACATTAGAAATGTAAGGATTGATCAACGAGCAATAGAAATTAAGGTTCCAGAGAGGGTAAAAACGTCTGGACCGGGTAGATTTCAGCCAAACCTCATCATACCCTTTTTTACAGAAGATGAGACTATCTGTCCAGCAAGAACCCTACAATTATATTTAAAGAAAACTGAAAATCTCAGACAAGATAACAAGTTATTATTCATATCATTTAAGAAACCGTATCGACCAGTTACTAGTCAAACATTAAGTCGTTGGATTAAGTTAGTTCTAGAAGATAGTGGGATAGATGTTAACATCTTCTCGGCTTATAGCACAAGACATGCTGCGACATCTGCAGCAAAGAGACGGCGAGTAAATATTGAAACCATAAAAAATACTGCAGGCTGGACAGAAAGGTCCCAGGTATTTGCAAAATTTTACAACCGTCCCTTAAGGGGACCCGTACAGTTTGAAATTTTGCAAAAATCGTTTTTTCGTTTTTCGCGGTATATGCTATCTCAGGGTCATATCTATCTCTAAAAAAATTGGCGTCGACGAATTCGTAAAAGTGACAGAGTTATCGACCGAGATTCATAATTGAGCTTTGGCGAACTGGCGCAATTGGCGCTGTCACCTTATTTACATGTCGCTCACATGTTTTGTGACCGGCCATTGTTTTCTGAACGCTTTCTGAAATCGTGTCAACGTTCTCGCTTTTTAAATCTGTTCCGATTACAATAAATAAAAAAACAGTACTTTTCAGTACTAAAAAATCCGCGATTCAATCGTGCTAAAATCTACTTCTGCTACTTGTGTGTGTGACATCAAGTGACAGTGTGTGTGAGGTTTATTTGTGGGAAACCACCGACTAACCTCAAAGTAAGTATCGTATATACGCGTGTGTGCGGTGGAAGTTTTTTTCTTTTTGTTCACAGATCTAATAAATTACATCTAAAAGGAGAAAATCATTACAATAGACGAAAATATGAAACGGAGAGAGCGTGTTGCCGGCGAGGGCCGCAAAAAATCGCATGGCCGGCCAGCAAAAAGAGCAAAGACTTTTCATCGCCCTGCAACGGCCGACAAGGAAGTTCCAAATACTTCAACAGCTTGCGACAAAAAGATAACTGGCGACTACATAGCCAGCCAATCTGCCGGCTATAGATTGTTCCACCTCGAAACCTTATTCCGAAGTCTTCAAGAGAATCTGTGCTGTAAAACGTGTAGTGGATCGATAATTATGTCAGAAGTCAGTTTGAGAGGTCTGGGAGGTACGTACGGCATCAGTTGTGAAAACTGCGTACAGCTGAAAACGTTCAAGAGTGGCCCAAAGATTGACAATGCAAAGTCTGCGTTTGAAATAAATCGGCGAGCCATCCTAGCAATGCGCTGTATCGGTCAAGGCTTGGAGGGTTTGACAACATTTTGCGGAGTGATGGACCTTCCGCCAGCTGTAAAACGTCCAACGTACGACACCATTGTCCGGCATATGGAGGAAGCTACAACCAAAGTGGCAAATACAGTATTTCAACAAGCTGTCGAAGAGGAGGTAGAGGCCTCAGCGGAACCACAGACAAGAAACATCACGGTGCAGTGTGATGGAACATGGCAGAGACGAGGGTACAAATCACTCAACGGCATTTGTACAGTAATTGGCAGTGCAACAGGAAAGGTAGTTGATTTCTCATGATCTATCTATAAATATCCATTTCTCTCATTTCCACAGTCTTCGACTAGAAACCATCAAACTATTTTTCTTCTGAAGAAACGAATCTTTGTGAATATTTCAGGTAGTCGACCTTGAAGTCCTATCTTCCCACTGCAACGCGTGCCTTCCATGGAAAGGAAAGGAGAGCACAGCAGAATGGAAGTCGTGGTACGAAGTACATCAGCCGAATTGTCAGGCTAACCATACCGGCTCGTCTGGGGCAATGGAAGTGAACGGTATGGTGAAGATATTTCAGCGCTCAGAAGAGAAACACAACGCGAAGTATGTCGGCTACATCGGTGACGGAGACACCAAGAGTTATGCTGCGGTAGTGAAAGCGGAGCCTTATGGACCTGACGTCAAGGTCAACAAAATCGAGTGCTGTGGACACGTTCAAAAGAGATTTGGAACTCAGATGCGCAAGTTGAAATTGAGGCTCAAGGGGCAAAAACTATCTGACGGAAAAGGACTGGGTGGGAAGGGAAGGTTGACGGACGTTGTAATTGACCAAATGCAGTCATATTACGGAAATGCTATCCGTAACAATTCCCAGTCAGTTGAGGACATGACTGAGGCGATATGGGCAATCTGGCATCATAAGAGCTCAACGGACGCAAAGCCTCAACATCATCTCTGTCCCAGTGGGAAAGACTCATGGTGTCGATACAATAAGGCAGTTGCGGTGGGCACAGTGGATGAGTTCAAGCACAAGAATTCCCTCCCCCAAGTCGTGATGGACGCGATCAAGCCTGTCTTCGAAAATCTCACAGCTCCAGAACTACTCACCCGCTGCGTTGGTGGTAAGACTCAGAACGCTAATGAGTCACTGAACAACGTGATTTGGAAATTCTGCCCCAAGAGAGTGTACACAGGACGGAAAATAGTGTCTATAGCAGCAAATCTCGCAGCAATAACTTTCTCCGAAGGAGCCACTGGGATCCTGAAGGTCATGACTGCACTTGGAGTGACCCCAGGATCTAAAGCAAGAGCTCAAATGATTCAGACTGACCAGATACGCTTGGAACAGGCTCGACGACAGGCAGCTGATAGTACTCGAGAAGCCCGAATCGCTATCAGAAGACTGCGGCTAGGTCAAAATGAGGCTGCAGAAGCTAGGGAAGGACCGTCATACGCTGCCGGAGCTTTTTGAAGATGGTACGTTAGAAATATTACTTTGAAAGTTGGAAAGGAAAAGAACAATTTTTTTCGTCGAAATAAAAAATGGTCACTTGAGTCAAAATTTTTTTCCAAACAACTTTTGTTTGTAACAATTTTTGATATCTTGAACTTTTCTAGTAGTTATTTCCGATTTTTTAGTGAAAACTTAAAACGCGTTTATCTCAAAACTATGTTTTTGGAGCTGTGTCGTAAGGTTTTAGGAGTACCGTTGGACCGATTTGGCTCGGCTAGGGCTTATTTTTTTCAGACAACGAATCCTCATCGTATGAACGAGGGAAATTTGGAAATAAAATTTTTGGACCAAGTTATCTGCAAAAGAGTGGCCACATTTTGGGTGAATTTTGATAACTCGCTATAACTTTTCACATGATTTTTTTTTTACAGATCCCCGCGTTCATACGATGTAGGATTGCGCTCCGAAGAAAATGAGACGTCAAAATGTGAAATTGGACCAACCGTGTGGCTGAAACCTTACGACAACTGATTTGGGCAACATGATTTTTTTGATATGTAATGAACTTTGGTTAAGTTATAAATGATTTTTGGAGTATGTTGAATTCATTGGTTCAAACTGTACTGGTCCCCTTAATAAGTCAACCAGACAGTTTTGCAAAAGCAATTTTGACTGAAAGAGGTCACTGATAAATGTAGGATAAGTACAGAGTATTACAAAGAATTCTCTAGGGTGGTGGAGTTTTGATATTTTAAGTATAGTTGATAAACTTAAGAAAGCCTTGTACACACCAATATAAAGAAATAAATAATCTAACGTTGTGCCATATCAGGACTTGGTTATTAAAAGAAACAGTCCATGTTTTCAGCCGTATCTGCGTTGAACATCTACAAATTATCTCGAGAGAAGAGGCGCGAAATACAATTGAATGATTAAACGAACTTACTTGTAAGTGAAGTTCTATCATAATTGTATGAAGCGCCTCTTCCGAGAGATAGATCCCACCCATATTATTTAAATAAATAAGTAAGACCCATATCTGACACAGTCAGATCCCATTAAAAAGATACGGCTATACTTTAAAGGATGAAGCGGTGGGCTTGCGCAGGAGTGGGCATGCACGGGACGTAAAAGTCCCTAAGGTTTTCCTTTCAGCTTTAAAACTTGTGGCTCTTCGGTGGAAGACGAAGGTACTACAAATTATCTCTCGGAAGAGGCGCTTCATACAATTATGATAGAACTTCACTTACAGGTAAGTTCGTTTAATCATTCAATTATATCATTTATATGCGTTATATGTATATGAGATAATTTATATGACTAATTCGTAAAAATGAACTATAATATGAATTTGAGTTTATAATTCGTACTTGAAATAATATTCCCATGCCGTGGTCCAGACATTTTTAAGGGGGTATCTACACCTTTGATTCTTCAAAAAATCGTTTTTGTTTTCATATTTTTTTTTTTTTGGAATGCTGATGACCTACTTTACCTGCAAATAAATTGGCGTCCGAAAATCTAGAGGATTTGAAAAGTTACAGCCATGACAGTCCCGAATTGCGAAAAAGCGCCGCCGTGCGGCGCGCGGACGCTCATATTGGTCCCGTAAATATTGTACATGTTCCGCCAACACCACTGTCTTGCTTTTTTTGACGTTTTTATATATTTTGATTTTGAATTTTATTTTATAATTTTTCAATTCTTTGTAGTTATGAATTTTATACATATTTAATTTTCAGTAGTAATATCACAAGACCTTCAAAATTATCGGATATTTCCCGATTGTTTTGCTGCGTAGCATCGAGAGGGCCAAGTTTTGCAGATCAAAAATCACGAGCGCGCAGCGCGAGGGATTTTTGTGCAAAACTCGGCATGTTCGTTGCTACGCAGGATCAAAACATGAGGGAAATAACCGATTCATTTTGAAGGTCGAGTGGTATTCGACGGATTATTTTTCGCATTCGGATTTGGCCAAGCAGAGAGCGGCAGGTTAGAAAAAATTAGAAATTATTCACGAAGTTCTCTGACTTTTATCACGGTATTTGACAGTTATAAAAACATTTGCAAAACTAGAGGTAAATTATCAAAAGCTATGGATAAATTATCAGTATAATAATGAATTGGGATGTCCTTCACATCATCAAATACCGCGCTCTGATTGGCCAGAATCCGAGTGCTAAAAATAATCAATATTCTTTTGAATTGTGAAAATTGACAGAACACATGGCTGCGATCTACATTTTTTCGAGGTTAGGTGTCTACTTGTTTGTAAATAGTCGTGCTGTCATTACGAATCCAAACCAATAGTAATTTACAATATTGAACTAACACAGTGTATATATCTGAGATGAGATGAGACGTCGGAATCGAAAGAAGATGATCCATCAAAAAAGTGCATTTGAAATCGATGCCAGGAAACTACACATTCAGATTTCTAAAAAGATGAGTATTTCTATAATGTATTATTTGCGAAGGTTTGATAAATATTATAAGAAAAAAGGTATGATTGATGAAAGATGGGAGAATTTTCGGAGAACTGACAAAAATTGAGCTAGCATCTTCTGAATCTCATAAATATTGAAGATTAAGGGGAGACTTCGGTGAAAGTTTGAAAATCGCTATTGGAGGTTGTATAAAAAAATCCGTCCAGCAGTTTTTGAATAATGTCAGTATAGACTGTGAAAAAAAATTTCAGCCTCCTGCGATGAAAATGTAAGCGCAAGGAACCTTGCGAAGAAGATTTTTCTCAATGCTGTCAAAAATTCCTTGCGTCAACACTTTCATCGCAGGAGGCTGAAACTTTTTTTCACTATCTATGCTGACATTATTCAAAAACTGCTGCAAATATTGTTTTATACACGTCTTTCCAAAGTTGTAAGAATTAAAAAACCTGTTTTTGCCAAAAATTTCACCGAAGTCTCGCCTTAAGAATTCTGAAGGATTTTTATGTTTTGAAAAGCTTTGATCAGATTTTTCCTGACGCAATTCATTCTTTTTCTAGCAGCCTCACTGGACACCTACCGGACACTGTTGTTGGACAGAACAGGTCAAAACTCACTACAAGCCTATGCCTGGCACATGTGTCTAGACTCGACTCATAACACATCGATACGAGAGCAGCTGCGGATCCAGCATATCAATCATAAGCAGAATCTCAGAACTTGATTTTCTGTAGCTACATTTTCTCCTATGGGAAAAGTAGAAAATAAAAAAAAATAGAAAAAATAAAAAGTTTGAAAGTTGATTTGTGGAGAACGAATATTTTGACCGGTTGTCGTAAAGAATCAGCAGCATCGTTGGACCGATTCTGGAGTTTTCTGGTCTTCAAATTTTGAGAATCAAGGCCTCTATCAGATGAACATACAACTTTTTAATATCACCATTTTTGATTGAGATAATACAAAAAGTAGAGATGAAAAATTAAAAAATTAGAAAAATCTCAGTAAAAACTAAATAAGTCAGGCAATTTTGACGATATCAAAAAGTTGTATGTTCATCTGATAGAGGCATCTCTTCTGAACAATTGAGGACCAAAAACTCCAGAATTGGTCCAACGATACTACTAATTCTTTACGACGACCGACCAATTTTGTATTTTTCTATATTGAGCGTAACTACTATCAGACTCAAAGTAATGTAGACCAACCAATAGAGATTTTTTCTCACACTTAAATATAGCAGCAAATGACCTTTACCACCTTTTGAAATATAGCACGTAGATGAAAACCCCGGTGTTGGCCCCAGCAAAATCGCTTTGTGGAATTTTTTAAACAACAAAAACTGTCGAAAATTGTCATTTTTCTGGTTTTTTACAAATATCTCAAAAAATGATAGAGGAATCGTTATACTCTCAATAGGACTTTCGTAGGGAATTGAAAAACCTATAAAACGGTTTTTTGTGCAGCTGGATCAGTGCATTTCCCACTGAGAAAATCCGGAAAAACCTCTAAAAATAGACCATTTTTCGAAAATTCATAACTTTTACAAATTTAAAGCTGGACAAACGACTTTGCGGGAAATTATAGATAATAACATGTAGTTTAACTGTACGCAAGATGGTTTCTGTCCGATGTGTAGTTTTTGCACAATCGCGTTATAAACAATTTAAGGGCTTATCTTGTAAAATGCGCGAATTTAAGGGAAATTGTCGTATTCGAATTTTACAAACGGCATTTGAAAGTAGAGATCAAAATCTTCAATTTGTATATTTTGGATTTTCACCTGGGATGTGGGAAATGTGTCTAAAACGTCCCTGAAAGTTCCTCCAAACGCTCGAAAGTGCGTTCGAGGCAGAGTCGGGTACCGGTAGTGGGGGAACGAGCCAGCGGAGTAGAGTGTGTTAGCAGCCCGCCGCGCTAGGGGCTCGTTCCCCCACTACCGGTACCCGACTTTGCCTTAAACGCACTTTCGAGCGTTTGGAGGAACTTTCAAGGACGTTTTAGACACATTTCCCACATCCCAGGTGAAAATCCAAAATATACAAATTGAAGATTTTGATCTCTACTTTCAAATGCCGTTTGTAAAATTCGAATACGACAATTTCCCTTAAATTCGCGCATTTTACAAGATAAGCCCTTAAATTGTTTATAACGCGATTGTGCAAAAACTACACATCGGACAGAAACCATCTTGCGTACAGTTAAACTACATGTTATTATCTATAATTTCCCGCAAGGTCGTTTGTCCAGCTTTAAATTTGTAAAAGTTATGAATTTTCGAAAAATGGTCTATTTTTAGAGGTTTTTCCGGATTTTCTCAGTGGGAAATGCACTGATCCAGCTGCACAAAAAACCATTTTGTAGGTTTTTCAATTCCCTACAAAAGTCCTATTGAGAGTATAACGATTCCTCTATCACTTTTTGAGATATTTGTAAAAAACCAGAAAAATGACAATTTTCGACAGTTTTTGTTGTTTAAAAAATTCCACAAAGCGATTTTGCTGGGGCCAACACCGGGGTTTTCATCTACGTGCTATATTTTAAAAGGTGGTAAAGGTCATTTGCTGCTATATTTAAGTGTGAGAATAGCCTCTCTTTTTTCTCTATTGGTTGGTCTAATGTCCAATGTTATACACTTAGCAACAAAATTAACGGCGCACCTGGCACTCGGCGAAATAATGCCGATTTTCAAAATGCTGTAACTCAATGAAAAATTATCGAAAAAAATCATTCAGGGACGCATTTTGAAGGTTGAAACTTCATCTTCAATATGGTTTTGGAAAATTCTTCTTACGGCCGTTTTTGATCTCATGGCATAGGTTTGAGTGCCGGATTGCGAAACGCCAGAAAAAACAAGTTTTTCAAAGTTCTTTACGGGGCGTTAAAAAAATCACAGAGAACTTTCAAGACAGCCATTTTGTAGCCTGAAATCTCCTCTTCAAAATGGTTTCTAGAAATTTGTCGCCGGAATTTTTATCATCGAGTTATTCAACTTTTCGTGAAGCAATGTCAACAAGGGCAGGATCGACGAGTAGGCGTAGAATGATTTGGGGTTATCCAGGATGCACCGCGAGAAGGTACAGTCTACCGTGCATCCCGTGTGTGTGTGTGCGTGTGTGTGTGTGTATGTGTGAAATTCCGCAAGAAGCCATTCAAAGTTGCATCAACATGCGAGAACGCTTGCAGGCAGTGATAAGAAATAAGGGTGGCAACACCCGATTTGGAACTTTAGATATCGTAAACAACACACACCCACCCACACACACACACACACACACACACACACACGCACACACAGACACGGGATGCATGGTAGACTGTACCTTCTCGCGGTGCATCCTGGATAACCCTAAATCATTCTACGCCTACTCGTCGATCCTGCCCTTGTTGACATTGCTTCACGAAAAGTTGAATAACTCGGTGACAAAAATTCGGGCGACAAATTTCTAGAAATCATTTTGAAGAGGAGATTTCAGGCTACAAAATGGCTGTCTTGACAGTTCTCTGTGATTTTTTAACGCCCCGTAAAGAACTTTGAAAAACTTGTTTTTTCTGGCGTTTCGCAATCCGGCACTCAAACCTACGCCATGAGATCAAAAACGGCCGTAAGAAGAATTTTCAAAAACCATATTGAAGATGAAGTTTCAACCTTCAAAATGCGTCCCTGAATGATTTTTTTCGATAATTTTTCATTGAGTTGCAGCATTTTGAAAATCGGCATTATTTCGCCAAGTGCCAGGTGCGCCGTTAATTTTGTTGCTGAGTGTATATGGATAATGAGGGTCAAACCCTTCCCAAACTTCATGATTTTTTCGGATTTGATCGGACTCTCAAATTCGCTGTAAAATATCAATCTCTTTCTCAGAATGTTAACCCATTTAAAGGTGTGGATACCCCCTTAACAGGTCGTAGGATTACACCTTGTGCACGGTCAATCCACATTTCCCGTAGAACTCTGATACGCTTAATGCACACTTCATGCACATTACGTGCACATTCCATGCACATTTCGGTCTGCACACCTTGTCACACTTGCAATGTTTCAATTTACATTTCCAGCACACTTCATTCAAGACTACTGTCACACTTCAGTCACATTACCGGAACATCTTAATTCAACCTTCGTTCACATTTGGTTTCACACTTCATTTTCGCCAGGGATAACTCACATATTTTCGTTGATATCTGGAGAACGGCGTGAAGCTAGGAAAAATATGTCAGCGACGAAATTATAGGACATTTAATTCTCCACAAAACGGCCCTATTGCTTCATCGCCTATAACTCACAGTTTAGAAGATAGAGGAACTTGAATATTTTATATTGTGTATTTTATACTAATTATATTTTATTTATAAATATTCAAGTCCCTCTATCTTCTGGACGATGAGTTCTAGGCGATGAAGCAAGAGGGCCTTTTTGTGGAGAATTAACCCTAGGGGTACACTTCCTAATTCTTACGCTAAGGGTACACTTGGGTATACGACACCCGAGCATTTTAAAAAATGTGCCATTCCGGCTGTAATTAAGATTTTTGAAATCCTGAAACGTTCAATTCTTTTTTGAAGTGCTCCGAATACAATCGAGTTGGAAAAAGTCGATTTCGAAATTTTTTGTCATCAATAAATCGTGTTTGTCGAAAGCATGAAATCGGAGAACCACGCAAAGAAATAAAAAGGCCTGGGCGTATAACACCCAGTGTACCCCTCTAGAGTTGAATTTCCTCTAATTTTGTCGCTCACATATTCTTTCTAGCTTCTCCAGATATCAACGAAAATATGTAAGTTATGCTGAAAAAATGACTTTTCAGGTTGAAACAAGTGAAACAACTCGAGTGACACCACAACCACAGTGGGCACTTTCGAAGAATAATCAATTCCCTACATGGAAATGGCCATTTTGGGGCGATATCACGGAATACAGCTGAGCATTAGATAATTGAAAAAAAAGTGGTCAGATTTACATGATTTTCAAATAGTAAAATTTAAAAACGTTTAAGATCGGTATTAGAATTGGAATTAGGTTCTCAAACTTGGTGGGGGTTTCTTTCCAAGGACATACTACAATATTTCGTTAATCGAGCGAAAGAAAAAAAAAAAAACGCGAAAAATGAAGCACCCTAATGTATAGCCTATCATTAAATAGTTACGTGATTGATAATTTATTTTATCCAGCAAAAGATTTATACGATATGAATGATAATATTATTATTATTGATGACAATACAAATTATTGAATAGTAATAATAATAATAATTATTATAATTATAATTATAACAACAAGAATAATGATAAGTACTATTCATAATAAACTATCAACAGCAATTAAAACCTTTTCCTGCGCTCCCTAGGTATGCTGTGTATCTGTGCATGCAATGGATTTATGCTCTATTCCTTTCCATGATGATGAAGAAGGCTACGGTCAACGCCGTATATGTATGAAATGTCAGACACAGAAGAACGTCCCTGACATTGTTGCCTCACGTCAATTTGAAAATTGGGGTGGTCTCGCGGAACCAGAGAAACAGAAAACACGAGGAAGATATTTGCAAAAAAGATACGCAGATAATGAGTTCATTCTCGATGAAACTATTAGGAAAGTTCCGATTCTGAAGAATGGTAGGAATGTCGCACTGAAATCCGTGGCTCTAGGAAAAGAGAACTTCACTCTTGAAAATACGTGCTCGTTCGATAGTGTTTTCCATATATTCTTAACTGCCGCATCTGATTTACCGAGATTTAGAACCTCAATCGAGAACCTAGAACAAAGTTACTTCCAAATGCTGATCAAAGTGTTGAAAAGAGGAGTAAATGCAACGTCTTATCGTCTGAGATGTGAACTATTATTGCCCATTTTCGACAAAATATCTAATCATCGAAATTGCACACTACTACGTTGTGAAATAACCGTTGCAGACTTATGCCGTAAGTTGTTTAAAGCAACACCAAGTTTCCAAGAGGAATCTATCTGCGACAGGGCCTGTTCTATCACGTCAAATGACCTGCCTATTTTAATGATAACCCTTGCATCAGTACTTGATGCCTCGTATAATGTAAAAATTGAACAGGAAATCACTCTGACTGAACCCACGAAATGCCCAACAGACGGCTGCACCGGAAACATTATTAAATCTTTGAAAGCTCCAGGTAATTCAACACATATTGAATTTCTTCGACTGCATAATGCTCAATAGTGTGAACAGAATATACTAAGGAGCAATTTTCTCAAACATTATTTTTCTTTTACAGATAACTTCGTTATTTTTGAAGTAGTGCCAGCCGATGGCACAGCTGAAGATGACCCAGTCATGTTGCGAGACATTCCAACAACAACTTCAGCTGTCGTTTATGAACGCGCACTACGTCTTGGCGGGTATTGTGCATTTCAAAAAACCAAGCGTCGAAACCAGATCAAGTGATACTGGTTTGATAAAAAGTATTGGCCACTATGTAGCTATGTGTCACAGAAAAGGGACATGGATTGAAATCGATGACACGAAAAACGCAGCTGAGCGCCGAACTAACAAGCGTAAAGTTTATCTACATCTGCTCATTTATGTACGCAGATGTATAATCAATTTCCATCCTTGTTCTCAACTGACATTGCCATACTTATTCCTTTTTTTCCTATCATTATACATATACTACCTATATATATTTATATTTATAGTGCGATTCTGTGGAAAATCAGGCGCCTAATATCAGGCCCACGAATATTTATTTCATGGGAAATAAAACCCAAACGTCGATGTTTGATCTGCTCAATTCAGGCGTTTCCCGTTAGCCTACCTTGGGGCGCGTGATTTTCCACAGAATCGCACTGTATACAGAGAGATTGAAGCAATCGTTTTCACTCAGTCGAAGCCAACTCGGCACACTCCTGGTTTTTCGTCTGTTTATTGCAGGTCGGCCATCTGCATTTGTTCTCTGGTTGAATCGATCGGCTTACAGAAGACATCGATTCAAACGGAAAAAAAGTGGATGGCCAGCCTGCAATAAACAGACGAAAAACCTGAAGTGCCAAGTTGGCTGTGACTGAGTGGAAACGATTGCTTTAATCTTTCTGTATATCTGAAAATTACGTTTCCATTAAGTTTAGTAACATTTTATAATCCGTTCAATATTTTTATATAAGTACTCATGTGATTCAATGGAAGACTGATACCTATTGACTGTATTCATTGAGAATGAATAAAGTTCAAAAGCAACTTTGTTTATATTATCCCTCGGTCTAATCTTTATCCGACTTCAACAAGCACGAATATCTTATAATGATTAAAGAAAAGTATGAGCAAACACACGGTGCAGTTGATCTCAAAATGTAGAGGTAGGGAGCAGCTATGAATTCCGATGGATTGGACTTAATATTTTCTCAATATGAAGAATATTTTCATATAGGTTAACAGGGTGGCCCATTTTGATCGCCCCAGGCGGATATCTCAAAAACTACACTGATAGAAAACATGTATCACATTTCACCACATATCGCCGACAAATTGCTACTTTTGATGGCAAATTGACTTGTGGTCGAAAAACCAGGAAAAGTAGCTATTTTTCATTCAATAGACCGTAGCAGGACTGGGATACGTTACATGCTATTCGGAACTAAAATGACAACTCGGCATTGTAATTATCGCTAGATGGTAATTTTACAACTTGAGATAGTAAATAGTACATTGTGTATCAAGGGCGGAAAGGACTATATTGCGAGTGTGCAATATGCGGCACGAGCCGAAGGCGAGTGTGCTGCATGCACACTCGCCAAAATAGCCTTGCGCCTGTGATGCACACGATATTTTTCTTAACACCTGCTCTGCGTAAGTGCCTCTATTGCGACCGAGTGAGCGGGCGCAAAACAGCACTTTGCGCCCGAGGGCGGACAAGGAGTCTCTTTCGCCCGCTTTAGCGGGCGGAAAAGACTTGTCCGCCCGAGGGCCGCAAAGTCCTGTTTTGCGCCCGCACAAGAGGGCGCAAAGGGGCACTTTGCGAGCAGGTGTGAAGAAAAATACGTATCGCGTATAGGAATATGGCGGACACTCTTGTAACGGTCCAGGAGAGCGATGCAATACTTTAATTTATTCTATAGTTCGGACTCGTGTTATGGCGATATTGGCTTTAATTTCTATATCTGTGAATATTCGAATATGTCTCTGTTGCCGATGAACGTCTGTGTTGGTGGTGTTTACCTTCCACACACTCACGATCGCGTAGTATCTAAGCCTTGCCGGTCAGCTGTGGGGTCTTCGTACTCGGGTGTGTGAGACTGTCTCGAGGTAGTATGCTGAAACTGTGCCTAGATGAAGCCTGGATTCTTTATACGATCTCCCTTCCGCTCATTGAGTCAGGAAATGAAAAAGAATACCAGGAAGTGATAGGAGAACTAACAACAATGATTAGTGGCGCTACAATTACTAATCTTTTATTAAGACTCGTAATGAGATTATATATGGATGTATAATCAGCGAAGCCGCTACTATCTGTCAGCCACTTATTGGGCGTCGAGATGAGTGATCTCCAGCCGATGTTTGGCCTTGAGTGCGTTATATTGCAGGACGAAGACGCTACCTGTATTAGGTGTTGTATTGCTTACCATATAACGCGACCTCAGCCGGATATTAGGATGTGTTGTTAATCTGCTGGGTATTATGAGGAATGACACTTCACAGCACTTAAATAATAAATAGAAACTGGAATATTTATTTCACTTTCACAAACTTGTCTTTATTTCTATAATCTTTATGATTATAACTGCGTCTACTGCGCGCGGTTAACTTTATTAATTAGGCAAATTATAAACGAAAAACGGTTCAAGTAAAATTATTCAAATTATATAAATTATCTATGATAATATTTGTTCGGGTTTTACGTACCGATAAAACCAATTTTAAATCAGATGTACTGAGGATTATATTATTGACTCTATACTTATACAAAAATCTAAGTTTATTGCAAATTGACTCTAAGTTATAAAAATGACTCTATATTACTAAGAAATAAGTTAATCAACAATCTAGACGATTTCAGGAGTTATCTTTAATTGACCGATCTTAACTTCGCGGGTGTACTTGCACGACTGTGTCCTATGACACCTCTTTACGCTGCTTATATACTGATTTTGATCTTCCTGTAATCGTCTTGATTGTTCTGGAAGCTTCTATGTTGTTCGATCTTATTTTACATCTTATTTGGTACGATTCTGGCTAATTGGTGAAGTTTAATATTGCCTTACTGGCGCAGTTTCAGCATACTACCTCGAGACAGTCTCACACACCCGAGTACGAAGACCCCACAGCTGACCGGCAAGGCTTAGATACAACGCGGTCGTGAGTGTGTGGAAGGTAAACACCACCAACACAGACGTTCATCGGCAACAGAGACATATTCGAATATTCACAGATATAGAAATTAAAGCCAATATCGCCATAACACGAGTCCGAACTATAGAATAAATTAAAGTATTGCATCGCTCTCCTGGACCGTTATAATTGGCGCCCGAACAGGGACTCGTCGGCGGAAAATTTGGATAATTTTTACCAGATATCTATATCACGAAAATAGGAAACTTTCGTGACACAACTTCGGTTGATAAATATGCCAAAACAGACTACTGTGAAATTCATAAAAGACTCAGCCAATAAGTCTACGGTGAAGTCGGAAACGGAAGATCGTGACGCGAAAGTCGACGCACTCGAGCAAAAATTAATAGAATTCGGTAACCGAGTCACAGACCTTGAAGAAGAGAACGCAGGTCTCAGAAGATATGTACAACAGCTAGCAGCGACGCACTTGCGACTCGTGGACAGGACTGCGGACGCATTTACCGTACAAAGCGGAACTTTGGATCAAGTAGACGGAAGAATCGATGAGCTGAAGACGCGAATGGATAAATTAAACATTAATTAAAGAAACAAAACAAAATAAAATAAATAGTTATACTTCAAAGACGAATTTAAGGAGTCCCGATTTACAGAGAAACGACCAAGTCACAGGGTTAAGATGTCTCCGAAGGTCACAAGAAGTAAGTCGCGAATAAATCTGCAGCCACCACAGCCAGAAAGAACGGTGGGTGAGCATTTGGAGACCATTCTGAAAGATTTACAGAACCTAATGAAGGAAATTAACAACGATGAGATGGCGGAAACGCCAGACATATTGACGGAAGGAGAGAATAATTCGCTCACTTTAGCGGGCAAAAAGTTGAAGTGGGAATCACAAACATCAGGCTGTATTGTGAATATATACGAAATGGTCTGCAAGCAAGAAGAAAGCATCCAGAACTTGAAGGCAATCATAGAAGAGATCTTACGAGACAAGGAAGGCCTCGAGGAGGAAGTGCACAGGCTTCAACAGCGGTTAGCACAAGCCAACGAAGAAGTGCAGGAAACCACCAAAAATGAGTTTCTTTTATTAGTCACGACATTGAAGGCGGACCAAAATAATACCTACAAAAAATGGAAAGACGAAATGAAAGAATATCTGAACGAAAAACTACGAGAGATACGACAGGAGACGAATCCTCAGATCTCGACTCTAGTCACAGAAATTGAAGACTTGAGACTGATGGAACAGAGATTTTCAAAGATCGAACAGAACCAAGATAAAGAATACCAGGAGCTGAAAAAGGTCGGCGAATATTTGAGCAAGGATCTCGGTAGCGACATCGGTGAAGTAGTTAGTAAGGCCACGCAGAATTTAACGGAAAGAATACGCCGTGTGGAAGATAACCTTGTGACGACGGACAGAAGAATGCAAAACGTCACACGAGCTAGATCGAGTACACCAGGACTATTTAATTCCACAATAGGCAACTCAACACAGCGGGTCAAATTCAAAAACCCTACTTTCTCAGGCAGCAACAAAGAACGACCGATGAAATTTATAGCTGAATTGAAAAATTACATCAGCGTGACGAATCCAGAATTTCCAGAAGTCGTCTATATCCTATCACAATCTTTCACACAGACCGCCAAAGAGTGGTGGTATTTGACGGAAAGCGGCGTACAAGACTGGGACGATTTTGTGCAGAAATTCAAGAATAGATTCTGGAGCGACGGAATCCAGAGAGCGGTAAAAAAGAAACTTGAATGGGGAAGCTATGATCCATCGGAAAAAACCACGATGGTGGATTATGCGACAAATATGTTCAGTATGGCAAAAGATTTAGCCGAAAATTACTCCGACGCGGAGATTATTCGATTCTTACATACACACTTTGACCGGGAGATAAGATACGCGATCAAAGGAAGGGGAATGAAGGATCGGAACCAGTTCTTCGAACTTCTCACCGATTATGACGAAGAGGCACTTGCGAAAGGACCAAAGGCTAAAGAAAGTCGAGAGAACGTGAATGATAATGGACCTAACGCGATGGGAAGTAATCATGACCGAAAAGATGATAGATATCATAGAAATCAGAATCCGAAGGGCGACTTTAACGCAAGGATAAATCGGTATGAAGGTCAACCAGAACGAAGATACGGAGGGCGGCCTGACAATCGGCACGATGGAGGGCGCACCTATCAAAAGGGGACACCTGACATGGAAAACCAACAAGGAAGAGGTCCAGTAACAGACAGGGGGGCAAGACCGAAGGAAAAACAGGTGAACATCGTAGAGCTGGAATATGAGGAACCAGAGGATACAGAAGACTCGCTGCCGGGAAACGCTTAGGAGTTGTACCTAGCAGCTCGGAAGCGTTCCATACAGAGGAATGGACAGGTGCAACTCAAAAGGGCAGCGCATATCAAGTAAATACAATATTTGATAACCCACGAGAAGAGCTATTACACGACTTAGACAACGACGAAGTGGGGCAGACATCCCAACGTTTTCCGGAAGTAGAAATCCGAATTGAAGGAATAAAGGTATTAGCGCTTATCGACACGGGCAGTGAAATAACATGCATTTCGGAGCAATTCTACAACACATATAAAGAAGAGCTAGCGAAATGTCCGACACTTCCAATCACAGGCAAGATGATCAGGGGGGCGACAGGCGCCAAACCAACGCGGCTGAAGTTCAAAATATTACTACAAACGCAGTTTGGAGAGATCTCAGAACCAAGGATTTACATTGTGGTCCCACGACTCATAAGGGATTGCATAATCGGATGTGACACCCACCAAACATTGAAAATGTTGATAGATGCAGGCACGGAAAAAAACAACTCGGTGACATAACAGAACAACTGAATATCCTGAAATCATCCATGGAAGGATTCCAAGAGCCCTTGATGAAGCTCCAGGAATCAGTTAGAGGTTTGGGAGACGCCGATGACGACATCTTACTCATCACGGAAGACGACCTCGAGGACGGCCTACACAGCGAGTGAAAATTGTATGTGGTAGGTGAGAGAACGCTAGTCGTGCTGTAGTCCAAATACAAATTTGATTTCAAACGGTCTCAGCAAACTGTAAATATTAGAGTTTTGTTTTTAGCAGCATATCAAGGGTAAAACCAATTAGCAAATAAATAACTTACTAATAGTGCTCATCTAGCAGATTTCTAGAATTTTGTAAGATACATATATATATATATAAATAATAGAGTCAGAATAGAATTTAGTAAAAGGTATACGTCATAATAGATTCAAGTCTACTTTTTAAGGGGCGCATTGTGACGTCCTGATCTAAAGTCACTAGTACAAAATAGCTGATAGATATCGTCCATCGAAACGCATGTAAGGTTCTGGAAATTGGTAGAAGGTCGTAGAAGCTTCTCGATCGCAGACGATGCTATCGACGCGCGACTTTCAAAATAATAACACCTAAATTGGTGAAAATAGGATCAAAAGAACTTGCGCCAGTATGAAGGCAATATTAAACTCCACCAATTAGCCAGAATCGTACCAAATAAGATGTAAAATAAGATCGAACAACATAGAAGCTTCCAGAACAATCAAGACGATTACAGGAAGATCAAAATCAGTATATAAGCAGCGTAAAGAGGTGTCATAGGACACAGTCGTGCAAGTACACCCGCGAAGTTAAGATCGGTCAATTAAAGATAACTCCTGAAATCGTCTAGATTGTTGATTAACTTATTTCTTAGTAATATAGAGTCATTTTTATAACTTAGAGTCAATTTGCAATAAACTTAGATTTTTGTATAAGTATAGAGTCAATAATATAATCCTCAGTACATCTGATTTAAAATTGGTTTTATCGGTACGTAAAACCCGAACAAATATTATCATAGATAATTTATATAATTTGAATAATTTTACTTGAACCGTTTTTCGTTTATAATTTGCCTAATTAATAAAGTTAACCGCGCGCAGTAGACGCAGTTATAATCATAAAGATTATAGAAATAAAGACAAGTTTGTGAAAGTGAAATAAATATTCCAGTTTCTATTTATTATTTAAGTGCTGTGAAGTGTCATTCCTCATAATACCCAGCAGATTAACAACACATCCTAATATCCGGCTGAGGTCGCGTTATATGGTAAGCAATACAACACCTAATACAGGTAGCGTCTTCGTCCTGCAATATAACGCACTCAAGGCCAAACATCGGCTGGAGATCACTCATCTCGACGCCCAATAAGTGGCTGACAGATAGTAGCGGCTTCGCTGATTATACATCCATATATAATCTCATTACGAGTCTTAATAAAAGATTAGTAATTGTAGCGCCACTAATCATTGTTGTTAGTTCTCCTATCACTTCCTGGTATTCTTTTTCATTTCCTGACTCAATGAGCGGAAGGGAGATCGTATAAAGAATCCAGGCTTCATCTAGGCACAGTTTCAGCATACTACCTCGAGACAGTCTCACACACCCGAGTACGAAGACCCCACAGCTGACCGGCAAGGCTTAGATACTACGCGATCGTGAGTGTGTGGAAGGTAAACACCACCAACACAGACGTTCATCGGCAACAGAGACATATTCGAATATTCACAGATATAGAAATTAAAGCCAATATCGCCATAACACGAGTCCGAACTATAGAATAAAGTATTGCATCGCTCTCCTGGACCGTTACACCCTAGTTCCGCGTTATACCGCAATGTATACCTCCATAAATTCCCCATTAATGAGTTTAATATTTATTTCAAAGTTATCGTGATTTAGAACTAAACGAAACTAATCTTGAATCTTTTTTTTATTTTTATTTTGAATCTGTTATCTTGAATCGGTTGGAATCAACAGGAAATACGCCTCGAACTACACGGCGACGGCTCTAAGTTTCTCGCAAGTGGTATCCTTTCGCCCAATGTAGTGAGGTGATTGTGCGGGTGAATGCAAATGACGACTCGGTTATTTATATGCGCACGTAGTATAAGGTTTATTTTACAATAAGTTATTATTTACAAGAATGTATATTTTGGAGCGATATTAACAAATGTTGGAAAAGTAATAGGTGAGAGGTCGAGTGCTCGGATCGAGTGGACTGATCGACTGCTCTGCACGAAAGTTAGTTAAAGACTGTGGCATCAGTATGTACGTAGGTAGTTATGTACATACGTGCCGAAAAGTAATAATAGAAAAAGATAGAAAAGGTTTTTGAAAAGAATGACGAAGTCGGAAAAACCGGGACCTGGGGAAAGTCGCCTCGCCAGCGATGTCTGGTCGCCAGATTTTATATGACCTCGCGGTGCTGGTCGAGTATGACCCTTCCAGGTACCGCGGGATTTGGAAAAACCCGAAAAACGTTCGCGGGTAGCGAAAGTGAAAAACTATGAACAATAGCGAAAGTAGAGAAATAGAAGGAACAGAAAAATATTTACAACTTCAAGATGTGTTCGTATATACAGTTAGGTTCAGTGTATAGAATGCCTGTGTAGTGTATGTGTGAACGTGTGCGTGGCATAGGCGTATGTGGAGACATAGTCGCCACAGTAGTATATAAGCACGAAAATTTTCTCCTCTATATCTCCGATTTTGAGGCGTCCGCTAGAGCGTTAGGGTATTATGCGTTCTTACCGACTGCGTTAATCATACGAAACCAGTTGTAACAGCGAGACACTTTAAATCAGATACATGTAATCTACGTTACCATCCACCCGTCCAGTACCTTACCCCACTTCGCCAATTCAAAACTCCTAACTCAACCGAAAGGTGAAAATAATAACATGCGAGTCCGCTCTCTGTGATTGGCAGCCGAGGGCGCTGCAGACCAACTTTTTTTTTTCGCCAGACTTCATTTTACTATCTGAGATAGTAAAAATTCAGACCCCGCATGGGAATCTTTACCATTAGTAGAATTTACAAGGTGGATTTGTAATTCTTTTTACTGTGTGACCACACGTCCTTTTACCACCGAAAAATAGCAATTTGTCGGTGATATGTGGTAAAATGTGATACATGTTTTCTATCAGTGTAAGAGTCTTACAAGAAAAAGTTTAAAACAAAACTTGAAGAATTTGAAGAGAAAAAGATAATGCTGGTATGTATTGACTTGTGGATTGCGCCACTTCCGAGATTTCGCAAGTAACTCTGTATTTTAGATAAGGAACACATGTTTTGGTGAGGAGCAGTTGATGGCAAGATCAAAAACCAATTCGAATACAAGAAAGATATTTTTTTTTTTTCAAATTACTATTCATGTAGGGTAATTCTGGGTGGGATGGCCATATGAGAGAGATTACCGAAATTATCCTATCAAGTCCGAGAAATGTCACTTTTCGGTATGGGTTATTTTCCAATGTGAGCCGATCGAGTATGCTATGTCACAGGAGAACGAGTGGGGACTTATTGCCCGAACGCAGCGAAAGCGATAATCTACACAAGTCTCCGACTCGTCTACGACTCGTATTACAAACCTACGCTCGGCGAAGACCTACTTGACCTTCTTGTTACACAATATACTAATTTTTCTTCCAAGAATAATCGAGCACCTAAATTCTAAACAAGATACTCGATGATCACCTGAAGAGCACACAATTCCTACGTTGATCATTTTCACCTATCGTCGTTGTTTCATGGATTAGGAATAAAAATTGTTTTTTTTTCTCCCAAAAATAATCGAGCACCTAAACTTTGAACCGGGCACCTAATTAGCACGTAAAAGGCACCTAATTCCCACGTTGATCATTTTCCCCTATCGTCGTTGTTTCGTGGATTAGGGATAAAAATTGTTTTTACTTCACGCAGGTCTGATAAAGGACGTTTCACCCACGCTTCGCGTGGGTAAGATCCCCATTTTCAAACCTTATGAAGTAAAATTCTGTACTATACTCGACGGAAGAACTTCTTCTGATCTTGTGTGAATGCAACACTCGCCTTCGGCTCGTGCTACAACCTCACACTCGTCAGAAAAAGTTTTACCGGTCTCGTATTGCAGTACAACCTAAAAACTGATTTGTTTCAAATAAAAAATCGAATACATAATTTTCGCACTCAGGTACTTGATTAGCACCTAAAAAGCACCTAATGCCTACGTCGACAAATTTTCTCTGTCGTCGTTATTTCGTGACTTTCCCAAAGCGTGCTGCCAGCATAGCGCTACGATAGCAGTACAACCTAAAAACTGATTTTTTTCAAATAAAAAATCGAATACATAATTTTCGCACTAGGTACTTGATTAGCACCTAAAAAGCACCTAATTCCTACGTCGACGAATTTTCCCTATCGTCGTTATTTTGTGACTTTTTCAAAGCGTGCTGCCAGCATAGCGCCACGTCAGCAGTACAACATAAAAACGGTTTGTTTTCGAATAAAAAATCGAGCACCTAAATTTTGAGTTCGACACCTAATTAGCATCTTAAGAGCACCTAATTGCAGTATGTATGATAATGCATTTTTCCGACATGGCTCTGCTGACATTACGGACGTCAGTTTTCATCGCGATAATACTTCCGCCTTGGCCACTGAACTGCACAATAGGTTCGAAACGTTCACCGACTAGAGAATATCCAACCAAGACTGTCGTTGAAAACGAAGGGTTTATTCCATATGTGGTTGATAGTAACATCCGCCTGGTTGGTCGCAGAGGGTCAATTATGAGTGGTTTATCAACTGAATGAGGTTTTTGTAATGCACGCACAGATTGAGAGTTAAACATGATGAAATTATACAATTAATAATATTATACAGGGTGATTTTTTTTACTCGCCCCAGGCTGATATCTCCGAAACCAAGCAAGATACGGGAAAACACTTGAGACAAAACTTATAGGATATCGAGGGGGAAGGGATATGGTGCAATCATATCTTTTGTAGGTGGAGGCGCTGAGCTGTGGTGAAGGTCAACTTGGTTTTTTTGAATGGAATGGTAAAGTTTTTTTCACAGAATCTGAAAGAGCGTCAGATTCTGCATCAAGAACACCTGACCAGATATTTTCTAAAGTTGATGGTTTATGAGATAAGAGCTGGGCAAGTTGAGTCAAAAGAGGAAGTCCAAATTACCTGAATTACCGTTCTCAAGTTTTCTCGAAAATGTCTGAGATACTTTTTTATGGAAGATAAAAATCACAAGCTGGTACAAATTGATTGAACCCAGAAATGACAGTAATGACGATAACATTATTGATAAAATTTATTGACCTCAACTTATTTGACCGTGATATCTAATCTTGACAACAATTTCAAGTAGAAAAGTATCTCAGACAGTTTCGATAAAACTTAAGAACAGTATTCAACTATTCAGGTAATTTGGACTTCCTCTTTTGACTCAACTTGCCCAGCTCTTATCTCATAAACCATCAACTTTAGAAAATATCTGGTCAGGTGTTTTTGATGCAGAATCTGATGCTCTTTCAGATTCTGTGAAAAAAACTTTACCATTCCGTTTCGAAAAACCAAGTTGACCTTCACCATAGCTGAGCGCCTCCACCTACAAAAGATATGATTGCACCATATCCCTTCCCCCTCAATATCCTATAAGTTTTGTCTGAGGTGTTTTCCCGTATCTTGCTTAGTTTCAGAGATATCAGCCTGGGGCGATTAAAAAAAATCACCCTGTATATATAATTTAATTTATTTTTACTTGAAAAAATAATTATGATGCACTTCCGTTTTTTTCGGTCCATCTGGAGATTGCACGCTCTATATAGAGGTGAGCTTCAGTTAGAAGACTTAAAAATTTGGTTCGACTGGTCCGATAAATTCACATATGGTATGAATGATGAAATTATGATTCAGACACTGAAGAATATTGTTGCAGAGTAACTGTTTTTCACTGTTGCAAGTACGGGCTATTCGCAACTACTGGCGTAGATGCTTATAAACCCCTTAATATTTCAAGACCCCCCCACTACTGGGTGAGGTTTTATTATTCCTCAGAGGGTAGGGACAAGTTTTTCAGCTAGGCTGAGGGATTTCACGGTTGTAGCAGTGGACGCAGTACCTACATATAGAATCCCTGCGCCAAAGGCAGTATGCCGTTTATAGCTCTAAGGGTTTGCAGGTAGCTGCAGACTTTGGCCTAAAAGTTTGAAGGAAAAGTTTGCAAGGTTTCGATCTGCACGGATAGGTTCAAGCAATTACTTTTGGGATATACCACCGTCTGTTGTAAAACCAATCATAGAAAAAATAAAGAGCCCCCGTCTCTTTGGAAACTATTTGTCAGGTCAGGCCTACCAGTTTCAGCCTGTCTAATAGTACGACGCGACAATGGTCCGGTAATAATTACTTTTCTCAGCAACCGAACAATATGAATGTATTAGCACTGCACGCCTTTCAAACAGATAATCGACCATTTACGGTGCGTTGTTCAAGTATCGTTGGAGAATAAACACTGTATTATATACACGCAAAATTCGTCGAAAGATGGTAATTATACTCTGCTGGTTAAACATTGAAAAATTTGTTTGTCGGGGTAGCTTAAGGCAGTGAAAGGAAATAGATAGGTGTACGATGCAGCTGCCTTTGTAATTAGCCTGCCCCAAAAATGTAATTAACTGATTTCTATTTTCAAGTTCACGCTTCGACTACCCCGCGAAGGTGCAAGTCTACGTTCTTTTGTCTCGCGTGCCATGGTGCGGTAGGGGATTAGCGATGACGGCTATGCCGGTTCAGATTTGCGGGCGTACGGGACGCAATAGTAAATACCGATTCCTATGTTCAAGTTCACGCTCCGGCTACCCTTGCGAAGGTGGTACATTCTTTTGTCCTGTGTGCAGAGGTGCGATTGGGGATTAGAGGCGCATTGCATGCAGGTACAGACTTGCGGGCGTAAGGGCCGGTCGGGTGAAAAGCAATATGAAGGTGACGTCAGTCAGCTCGATGTATAGTGACAGTGTTTCAGGTAGGCAAAAATGGTCAAGGGTTGGCGGGCGGTAGTAATATCAACGATTGGTTCATTTACACTGAGTGGGGATGAGCAGGGTACCAAGCATAACATATATAGACTCGCTAAAAGTCTAGTAAATAGTTTGAAAAACTATTCAGAAGGGGAGACTCTGCTGGTTGTGATCTTCTGATTTCGAGTGGTTTAACAATTACTGTTGCGTTTGTTTTTTCATTCGTGAAAGGCATTGTTACCAAGCGAACAAGTTTGAGCTTCGAGAAAATTCTGGACAAGTCGTTATTTTACTTTTGTTTGAATTTATTTTGGACGATATTTTTTGCGATGAATCGTGTTGAGGATAAACGTATCATATCAACCGTGAAGGGTTTAATCCTGATGGTTATACGGTACCTCAAATCTACAAGGCCGGAAGTTATTACGACGCGTATGAGTGAGTGGTACCATCGAGTCAAGGGAATGCATACTGAGCAGGAAGTGACGATGGTTCTACGTAATATTATCGGTATACTCGACATGGCGACAGTCGTGCAAATCATGACATGTTCGAGCTTAGTGGACAGACCTTTTTGGATGAGACAAATGCTGGAAATCGCGAAGGCTGCCCTTATACCATCAGATCTTCGAATAGTGACGGATGTCATCAAGCGGCGAGGACGGAAGATGAGGACGGCGGCATGTCAGGATGCTGCGGCTATAGCACGAGAAGAAGCGGTTGCTATAGAAGCTGTCGAGGCTTATGAACTAGCGGTTGAAAGTGCGATGGCATTTACACAGGATGATCCTGCTGTAGATACGGACGGTGCGCCGGCGATAGAGGAGACTATGGAGCGGCTATCACAAGTCTCAATGAAGGATGCGGAGGATGCGAACGAGACGGAGATGATCGCTAAAACGACAGATGAAATTTGTCGAAATGCGCCGAATCTATCGAGTGAAAGTACGCGGTATACACCTGTGAGCGGTAAGTGATGTTAGAGAATATGCCACGAGTCAGTGTTGTGAAAATTGTAATTAAATTTTTTTTAATTACTCATTACTTTCGTAATGTGTAATTGAATTTTTATTTAATTACACATTACTTTGGTAATGTGTAATTAAATCGAGTTTAATTACACATTACTTTGATAATGTGTAATTGAATCGAGTTTAATTACACATTACTTTAGTTATGTGTAATTAAACTTTATTTAATTACACATTACATTGATATATCGACAGCCTAATAACATAGTCACGTAAGCGCCAAAAAAAAAAATTTTTCGCAAACTGACAGACGTTTCGCCAAAAAAATTTTGGCGTCTATTAGAAATTGTTTGAAAAATAGGCCATTTTTGGCGCTTACGGGATTATGTTATTAAGCTGTCGATATATATATATATATCAATATATATACAGGGTGTCCCATTTTAAAGTATGCATTACGTTTTCAGCCGACCTAACGTTTTAATTGGAAAATGTCTCCTACAAAAGTTGTCCGGTTCAGAGGGGGACACATGAAGATTTTTTTGTTTTTGGTCCAGCATCATAATTGGTGATGCTGTGGAGGATGGACCAGTTTTTGTAAATGGAATCATACATTTTTGTTGCAACTAAAATATTCTTCGTTGTGTAGTGACTCTATCGTTCGAAACCTATTAATTCATACCATATGTGAATTTATCGGACCAGTCGAACCAAATCAGTGGTCTAATTGGACAAGGCGTCGCAGTACAAATGCGGAGGTCCCGGTTCAAACCCGGGCTGAAGGAATTTTTACTTGAAAAAATAATTATGATGCACTTCCGTTTTTTTCGGTCTATCTGGAGATTGCACGCTCTATATAGAGGTGAGCTTCAGTTAGAAGACTTAAAAATTTGGTTCGACTGGTCCGATAAATTCACATATGGTATGAATTAATAGGTTTCGAACGATAGAGTCACTACACAATGAAATAAACACAGACCTGTGGACTAAGAGGTCAATGACAATAACATGAAATTCAAGTAAAGATTCCTTCAGTCCTTCAGTGGTCTAACTGGACAAGGCGTCGCAGTACAAATGCGGAGGTCCCGGTTCAAACCCGGGCTGAAGGAATTTTTACTTGAAAAAATAATTATGATGCACTTCCGTTTTTTTCGGTCTATCTGGAGATTGCACGCTCTATATAGAGGTGAGCTTCAGTTAGAAGACTTAAAAATTTGGTTCGACTGGTCCGATAAATTCACATATGGTATGAATAAAATATTCTTCATTCAAAAATGTACAATGTTCTCAGGAAACTTTTTTTTTCTAAAATGAATATTCCGTGAGATAGAACAAAAAACAAATACCACCATCATAACAGAAAAACATCTCTGTTATATGTGTGATATTTCGGAGCATCAGTGGGGTGACTACAGATGTTCAAAAATACCACCATCAAGAGCAAGATACGCTCCACAAGATACGCTCTCACTCGCTTTTCGAAGCTTTGCGCCGTTTTCAAAAGGATTGCCCAGAGCTTCGAAAAGCGAGTGAGAGCGTATCTTGCTCTTGATGGTGGTATTTTTGAACATCTGTAGTCACCCCACTGATGCTCCGACATATCACACATATCACAGAGATGTTTTTCTGTTATGATGGTGGTATTTGTTTTTTGTTCTATCTCACGGAATATTCATTTTAGAAAAAAAAAATTTCCTGAGAACATTGTACATTTTTGAATGAAGAATATTTTAGTTGCAACAAAAATGTATGATTCCATTTAAAAAAACTGGTCCATCCTCCACAGCATCACCAATTATGATGCTGGACCAAAAACAAAAAAATCTTCATGTGTCCCCCTCTGAACCGGACAACTTTTGTAGGAGACATTTTCCAATTAAAACGTTAGGTCGGCTGAAAACGTAATGCATACTTTAAAATGGGACACCCTGTATATTGATATATATATATCAATATATATATTTATTAGACTGTGTCAAAAAAAAACGACATCTTCTTTTTGTTCGGGCCCTTTCGAAAATAGTTAGTGCTCAATATAAAGAAATTTGTCCCCAAAGCTCAGCTATGTAGCTTGAGCACAGAATTAGCGCATTTGAAAATAAGATTTCTCATGTATTTCAAATGGCAAAATTTGTTTATCCTAGTTTTATTTTTATAACTCTCTTTATTCAACTGATAAGAATAAAGTGGATATACGGTTTTGTAGAGAATTTTATGATCTATAAAAATAGTCCTTTGGCCCAAGTTGCTCGATTGAACCGTTAACGAGTTACAGTGGTTTAAAAGTCATATGTATATTTGATTACTACTTACTTTTCGACAAATTAATTAAAAAATTTTTTTCATGCATTTTCTCAGAAATTTTTTTCCCTTCAAAACCGTATATTCACTTTATTCTTATCAGTTGAATAAAGAGAATTATAAAAATAAAACTAAGATAAACAAATTTTGCCATTTGAAATACACTCCTAACGAAAATTAGCGGGCCACCCAATTTTTGCTTCGAAAAATGTTCGATTTCAAAGTCTCGTAATTCGGCAAAAAATTGACTTAGCGCGTCGTTTGTAAAAGCATTTCAAAGCTTAAGGCTTCATCTTTCAGATGCTCACTTTCGATTGCGTTTATGTTCTTTTTTGTCTTGAGTTATGGTCCCTTGAACCATCTCGTGCCAAATTTGTGTATTGATGTTCCAACTTCAAAACAACGCACGGGGTCGGTCAGTATCGGAATTTTGATTTCAAGACAGTCATTTTGAAGCTTGTAATGTCCTCTTCAAAACCCTTTTTTTGAGATTGCTCTACGATTTTTTTTCATGGAGTTATGCGTTGCTGAAGCAAAAATGGTCTTTCAATTTTTGGTGTGTGGTGCAATTTCCATGCATGGTCGTACCGATCTCGTGATTATTCCACCACTTTGAGTGATGCTAATGCCGGAGGTACTGTTTAAATCGTCCGTATGTCTTAAAAATCGAATAACTTTACGAAAAAAAATCGTAGAGCGAATTCCAAGATATGGTTTCGAAGGAAAGACTTCAAAGTTGAAGTTCTAACCTTGGGCCACCTGTGTCGCTATTTTTGCGCGTGCTACCTGAGGTCAAAGTTCGAATTTCCATTTTGCGGTTTGGAGGGTCTCGTTTGGATGGTGATCATGGCTTGGAAACGTCACCGAATAAAAATTGCAATGAGATTTCAGAAAAATGAAGATTTGAGCTTCAAAAGCCATATTTGGGAACCTCGGTACGAGGACTCGTTCGCCCAGGGCATGCGATCAAAAATTGAAAGACCATTTTTGCTTCAGCAACGCATAACTCCATGAAAAAAAATCGTAGGGCAATTTAAAAAAAAAGGGTTTTAAAGAGGACATTCCAAGCTTCAAAATGAATGTCTTGAAATCAGAATTCCGATACTGACCGACCCCGTGCGTTGTTTTGAAGTTGGAACATCAATACACAAATTTGGCACGAGATGGTTCAAGGGACCATAGCTCAAGACAAGAAAAACATAAACGCAATCGAAAGTGAGCATCTGAAAGATGAAGCTTTAAGCTTTGAAATGCTTTTACAAACGACTCGCTAAGTCAATTTTTCGCCGAATTAGGAGACTTTGAAATCGAACATTTTTCGAAGCAAAAATTGGGTGGCCCGCTAATTTTTGTTAGGAGTGTACATGGGAAATCTTATTTTCAAATGCGCTAATTCTGTGTTCGAGCTACATAGCTAAGCTTTGGGGACAATTTTCTTTATATTAAGCACTAACTATTTTCGAAAGGGCCCGAACAAAAAGAAGATGTCGGTTTTTTTTGACACAGTCTAATATATATATATATATATTAGGGCTAATCATTTTGGGGTCATATTTTTTGATTTGCCCTCGCGCCCCTCAAAATGTGAGTGTATGAGGTCAGTATCAGTACCTATCAATATGACCACGGTGCGATTTTTTTTGGCGTGGCCCATTGCAAAAGTATTTTTCCCATTTAAATAACACGGGAACTGTTTTTTTTTTTTTATTTGGAATTTTATTTCGTTCTAACGAATCATCGTGTTGTAAAAATCAACACATATTCTTGTACGAAATTGAACGATCTCCAAAAAAGGTCTGATACGATTTTTCGCTAGGTCGAAAAAAAAAGTCGTCATATACCGTTTGAGGTTGAACTTTAACCTTCAATAACTTTCAAACGAGTGGACTTAGCGAAAAATCATATCAGACCTTTTTTGGAGATCGTTTAATTTCCTACAAGAATATGTATTGATTTTTACATCGCGATGATTCGTTAGATTGGAATAAAATTTCAAATAAAAAAAAAAACATTTCCCGTGTTATTTGAATGGGAAAAATACTTTTGCAATGGGCCACGCCAAAAAAAATCGCACCGTGGTCATATTGATAGGTACTGATACTGACCTCATACACTCACATTTTGAGGGGTGCGAAGGCAAATCAAAAAATACGACCCCAAAATGATTAGCCCTAATATATATATCAATATATATATATATATATATATAAATGTAATGTGTAATTAAAATTTATTTAATTACCCATTACCAAAGTAATGTGTAATTAAACTTCATTTAATTACACATTACCAAAGTAATGTGTAATTAAACTCGATCCAATTACACATTACTTTGGTAATGTGTAATTAAACTTTATTTAATTACACATTACTTTGGTAATGTGTAATTAAATTTTATTTAATTACACATTATTTTTGTAATGTGTAATTAAACTTCATTTAATCACACATTACTTTGGTAATGTGTAATTAAACTCGATTTAATTACACATTACCAAAGTAATGGGTAATTAAACTCGATTTAATTAAACATTACCAAAGTAATGGGTAATTAAACTCGATTTAATTACACATTACCAAAGTAATGGGTAATTAAATGAGTAATTCCATTACAAATGTAATTAGTGGCTCGCAACACTGCCACGAGTACACACCTACCCGAAAAATGTTGAATCTTATTCTCTGTCATTCAAATTTATGTATTTTTTTTTCATAGTTTTGAATAATTTTACAGATGCTGGGGACATACGGAGAACGAAACCAGCGACAGGTCTGTTCAACGTTAACGCTGGAGCTTCTACTGCAACGTCGGGAATTCCAGTCAGAATATACGCGGTCAACGAAGGGGCTAGCACTCCAGGAATACAGCAGAGCGGAGCAGCTCGTCGTGCAGGAAAGCGTAATGCTCCATCGGACGATGTACCTGAACAGGAAGATCGACCGGAGGGTGTCAGGCGAGTTAGTGTACCGATTCAGGATGCAGGGTTAGATCCAGAAGTAGAAGACGTAGGAGGATAATAGATCAAGACGATTTAGAATCACGCAGCGTGTGAATAAAAGATATCCGCGTTTCGGGTTAGCTGGAAATCAGGTCACGGTAAAAATCATAATTCCGCCAAAGACGGAAAACTCACTACGTTGGTTAGAGGACGCATTTAGGGAACTTCATAAGTATTTCAGATCATTGTGCGGTCAGGGGGATCTAATTGGTATGACGTTTGTTACGGATGGTTTCACGAGGGGTGCAGCGGGTTTAAACTTTCGACCGGCATGCGATTTTCAATTCGAGGATTTATGGGGTCTTGTGTTCAGAGTCACGCAGAGTGCGACTGAGTTTTCGATAGATCACCCTTTTACTATCAATATATTTACGGTCAATTCACCTGTCGGGAGGAGTAAAAGCTTACGGTTGGACGGGGAGAGAATATTAAATAAGCGGTCGATCTTAAAAATTAAAAACGATGATAATTTATGTTTACCACGGGCGTTGTTCGCAGCAGGGGTATACGCGCGTAAGGGTACGCATCCTGATTTTAAAAATATGTGGAACAGGGCTAGGGACAACGAAAAATATCAAAAAGAGAGGGCTGAGGAATTAGTTAGAAAGGCACACGTCACGATACCCGAGCAGGGCTGCGGGTATGATGAGCTCCTGCAGTTTCAGCAGTATTTGGCACGATACGACACTGTCATAACTGTTTACTTTCAGCGTACACTCGGAAAGGGCGGAGAACCTTTTTTTAATGGCGAAGATATTGTGGTAGACTTGGGGCGGACTGCAACCTATAGAGTCAACATTATTTACAGCGAACGAAACAGACATTATGACGTAATTTTAAATATCAGTGCAGCAGCCGCCTCTAATTTTTTTGCATACCGTGTGATGTAGGCTATTCTCGTGGTGTGGAGCACAGGTGCTCTAATATATGTCCTCGTTGTTTGTCGACGCCCGCTTGCGATACGAGGGCTGATCAAAGGGAATGTATCTCGTGTAGACGTGAGTTTTACGGCATTGAATGTCTTAATAATCACAAAAATCCCGGTTAGTTTAGCCCAAAGCGGTCAATTTGCAGTACCCTGCGGATTTGCCAAACCTGTGATATCTGTATGGATAAATCCAAGGGGAAAGATGTCTGCTGGGAAACATACTGCAAGACCTGTCGTTCAAATAAAAAGATAGAGCATAGCTGCTATATGAGACCTGTGAAACATACCGCAGGAGAGCCTGCGAATTATATATTCATTTTTTATGATTTCGAGACACAACAGGACCAGACGCTAGACGGAGACAATGCAGTGAACGTACACGTGCTAAATCTGTGCGTCGCGCAGCGGGTCTGCACGCGTTGTATAGATGAGGATTTTAGTGAGGGTTGCACAGGGTGCGGTGCTCAACGAGAATTTATTTTTAGTAGGGACCCAGTAAAGGAGCTCATCGAGCTCGTTGATAGAAAAGTTGACGGTTATAGAAAGATTATATGCATAGCACATAACGCCAAGAGTTTTGACGCGCAGTTTATTCTGAAGTATCTGGTTTAGAACGGAGGCGAACCGCCGCGGGTTATACTCAACGGGAGTAAAGTAATACTTTTGGAGACAAATAACACCCGTTTCTTAGACTCGCTGGCATACATGCCAATGGCTTTGTCGGCATTGCCAAAGGCATTCGGTTTACCTGAGGCCACCCAAAAAGGATTATTCCCGCACATGTTTAATACCCCGGCTAATCGGGGGTATGAGGGTCTCTTACCTGCGGTCGAGTTTTACTCACCAGATACTATGACGAGAGAGGCTAGGGAAAACTTTTTTAAATGGTATAATAGGTCAGTTAGAGAGAATTATATTTTCAACTTTGATGTAGAATTGCTAAGGTACTGTCAGTCAGACGTGACAATTCTACGGCTCGCCTGTCTAGCTTTCCGTAAGATCTTCCAACGTACAGGAAACGTTTGTCCGTTTACGGAGAGTACGACTATTGCGTCAGCTTGCTCGATGGTTTTTCGAAAGAACTTTTTACGTGACAATCGAATCGGGATTATCCCTCCTGCTGGGTACAGGCTAGGCGATAAACATTCACGTAAAGCCATCGAGTGGCTGGTATGGCGGGAGCATGAGCTCGATATTGAGATCGAACACGCTGGTAGAGAAAGAGAGAGACGGGTACAGGGACGACGAGTTGACGGCTACTACGCGGGGCCCGATGGCGTAGAGCATGTGCTGGAGTTCCATGGCTGCTACTGGCACGGTTGTCCCCGTTGTTTCCGTATCAACAGGGATAAGCGGCCAGCGGTTGGCGAAAGCATGGATCGGCGGTTCGAACAGACCATAGCCAAGACAAGACGCTTGCGGAGCCAAGGGATGATCGTCGAGGAGATATGGGAGTGTGAGTTTAACAGGATGGTTGAAACAGATGCAGTGCTGCGTGCATATCGCGTCACTAATGCCATAAAGTCGTAAGCGCCAAAAAATTTTTTTTTTTGCGGATATGCTCAAACGATGTTATATGGCACGAAAAAGATTTTGCCACCAAAAACACGAAATTTTTTTTTTTGGCGCTTACGACCTTATGGCATTAGTGACGCGATATATTGAGGATAACGCGTTTATTCCCATGTTAGGTATAACTAAATTGAATCCTCGTGATGCCTTTTTCGGAGGTCGGACCGGTAATACGTCGCGGCTCTACGAAGTAGATGGCGAGGGCAGTGAGCAAATACACTACGTTGATGTTTGCTCGTTGTATCCGTACGTCAATGCGATAGGTAAATACCCGCGTGGTCACCCAAAGGTATATATGTAGGGCGAGAATTTGAGTCGTTAATAGGGAAGCAGGGTGTAGATGTTACCAGAGTCGAGGGACTGGTTCAATGCGTCGTGCTGCCACCTCGTAGACTATATCATCCCGTGCTGCCGTCCCGCATGCATAATAAGCTAATGTTTCCGCTTTGTTACACGTGTTGACGCGAATTATTACAATCGCCATGCCCGCATCATGAAGAACGCGAACGATATTTATCCGGCACTTGGGTTTCGGTTGAATTGAAAGAGGCTGTAAAAAAAAGGGTACAAAGTCATATCGGTATCGGAAATCTGGCAGTACGAGGTCACCAAGTTTAATCCAGAGACCGGAGAGGGTGGGCACTTCACGGGTTATATACGTACTTCTCTTAAACTTAAACAGGAGGCCAGCGGCTGGCCCGCTGGTTGTAACACCGAGGATGCGCGATCAGACTATATCCGGCAGTATAAGCTAGTAGAGGGTGTAGAGTTAGACCGTGAGAAAATCAAAAAAAATCCAGGGCTTCGCTCTGTGGCGAAGTTATGCCTCAACTCATTCTGGGGTAAGTTTGGTTTTCGGGACATGTCAAAGACGACCGTCATTGATACGCGGGAGGGACTGTTGGTTCTGCTAACAAATCCAGCGATTTCACTGGAGGATCTAGTCCCCGTCAACGACGACGTGTTGTACGCCCGCTGGTCCTATATAGACCAGAGTATTGAGCCATCCGTCCTCGCGAATGTAGTCATAGCGGCATATACAACGGCACAGGCGAGGCTGACATTATATTCTTATTTGGAAAAGTTAGATAGGCGTGTATTGTATTATGATACAGATTCTATTATTTATGTTCGTTCGGGTAGGGCTGGAGAATACAAACCGCCAGTCGGTAATTTCTTGGGTAATATAACCAACGAGCTTGAGCAGTATGGTAGGGGTAGCTACATACGGGCGTTTGTATCCGGTGGTGCGAAATCCTACGCTTTCATAGTGGTCTGTCCAGACGGAAGGGAGGTAGAAGTGTGCAAGGTGAAAGGAATTAACTTGAACTATTCAACACGCTTGAAAATAAATTTTAAATCTGTCCGGGAAATGGTAGAGGAGGATGCAGCGCCGATTCGAGTAGAGTTTCGAGGAATAGGACGAACGGTAACACATAATGTAGTGACCAGAAACCAGACGAAGACCTGTCGACCTGTTTTTGTAAAGAGGCGTTGCTGTAGAGATAGTTGGGATACCCTTCCTTACGGTCACACCGATGAATGGCCGAAGTATAGGTCGTGTCGTGTTCGTAGGTCTAAACTCCACTATAGGTCATGACTAGGGCCAGGAATTTAGTTTTCTCAAAAGAGAGAGAGACAAAAGATGGGAGGAGCTAAAACTTTTGATTGGTTGAATTTTGATAGATTTGTATTTGTTTATTTGAATCGAGTGAAACGAGCAATGAAGCAAAAATAAGTTTTATCAATCCAAAACGAATATACTATTCACATAACTGTATATACAGTGAATATTCGTATCTGCGAGGTTGTTTGAGATTCTAAAATATGCACTTAATAATATTTTGAATGAATTTAAACTAAGGATATTATTTGAGAATATTTTAGGTGATATTACTTATATGGCCGTATAATGTAGAGAAAAAAAATTCTACGATATAAAAAATAATTCTCTATAAGGCAGTACTGAAATGTATTTTCCCTAAGTCTAGTCTAGGCAAAGTTACGCATAAGTCTCAAGTGATATTAAATTATTTCGTGGTATTTTTGACATCGTTTGAATCGTTTATAAATATAAGGCAACAGTGTTCTTGCTGGTCATCTTGCTGACCGTCTTGCTGGTCATCTTTCTGACCATCTTGCTGATGGTCTTGCAGATGGTCTTGCTGATGGTCTTGCTGGTCATCTTGCTGACTATTGGTTAGAAAGATCACCAGCAAGATGACCAGCAAGATGACCAGCAAGACCATCAGCAAGATGACCAGCAAGACCATCAGCAAGATGACCAGCAAGACCATCAGCAAGACCATCTGCAAGACCATCAGCAAGATGGTCAGAAAGATGACCAGTAAGACGGTCAGTAAGATGACCAGCAAGAACACTGTTGCCTTATATTTATAAACGATTCAAACGATGTCAAAAATACCACGAAATAATTTAATATCACTTGAGACTTATGCGTAACTTTGCCTAGACTAGACTTAGGGAGAATACATTTCAGTACTGCCTTATAGAGAATTATTTTTTATATCGTAGAATTTTTTTTCTCTACATTATACGGCCATATAAGTAATATCACCTAAAATATTCTCAAATAATATCCTTAGTTTAAATTCATTCAAAATATTATTAAGTGCATATTTTAGAATCTCAAACAACCTCGCAGATACGAATATTCACTGTATATATAGTTATGTGAATAGTATATTCGTTTTGGATTGATAAAACTTATTTTTGCTTCATTGCTCGTTTCACTCGATTCAAATAAACAAATACAAATCTATCAAAATTCAACCAATCAAAAGTTTTAGCTCCTCCCATCTTTTGTCTCTCTCTTTTAAGAAAACTAAATTTCTGGCCCTAGTCATGACGAACAGATTCACTGTTTCAACCATCCTGTTGAGCTCTTTGCATTTCCGTTCTTATCGATATCGCTCGTCTTATTTATAATATTAATCTTTCCTATCTTTTTTAACTTATTTACAGGTGATATTTATAATATTAATCTTGCCTATCTTTTTTAATCCCTTTGCAGGTGATATTTATATTATTATACATCTTGTTCTTAATACTTCTATTTCATTTAAACTATTAATAAACTGTGCTATTTGTGATATTTATATTATTTATTCTGTCCGTATTATTCTTATATTATTTAAGCAACTCGATTGTAACATATGTAACATCGATAATAATATTCATCTTGTTCGTAGTATTCGTATATCCTTTATAGTATTTGTGTGATAACCTTGTTATAAGAAATGTAAAAAAAAAAAATTAGAAACTGTGTAAATATCAGCTTTAAATATAAGCCAATGCATACCTACTTAATTGTCACGGTCTATCGCTGTAATAAATAAAACTGTTCCCTAGTAATCCCATACCTAGCCATTGTAGAAATAAGTACAAGATATTCTATATCAGATTATTGACCGTATAACAACGTGGTCAGTTTTTCTTCAAATATACCTGTGGAAAAAATTTTCTGTTTACATTGCTACCACCCCAACGAAATAAACATCTGAACCCGAACCCCAAACAGTTCATATTAATAACTCCCCGCCAAGCATTCAGCCCTAATCGGTATACGTGCTAGTTCAGCCTTTGATATATATATATATATATATATATATATGTAGTACAAACAAATTTTTTAGATGATATATCTACTCTGAGAAAAAGCGTGCAACGCATGAGAGATGGCGCGGGCCACGCACTTAGACAACTTCGGAAAATATTGTAGCATAGTTAGTCGCAGGTTGAGTTAAACTTCATTCATAGTTTCTAAATCACTCGTCGTGTACAGTCAGAAATAACGTCAGCCCTCCATAAGAAAAATGGACACACGCTGGCGACACCCTTTTTCAGCGATAATTGAGGGACCGTCCGGTTGCAGTAAATCAATCTTCGTCAAGACCTTTCTGCGAAACATCGACGATTCGTGCGATACACGATTTTCACGTGTCCTATGGTACTATGCTGAGCAGAATTCGCTCCAGGGGTCTCTCAATAAAAACGGTACAACGGATGCTGATATTGAGTATCGGGAGGGCTTACCTCAGGAATCCGACTACGATATGTATAGAACACCTAAGCTACTTGTGGTCGATGATCTAATGCGGGAGGCTTCCAACAACGTATTCGTTGACCTGTTCACTTAGGTTTGTCATCATAAGAATCTGAGCGTGTTTTTCATCACACAGAACCTATTTCATCAGGGTTGTGGTCAGCGGGATAGATCGCTCAATTCAAATTATATCGTCTTTTTCAAGAACCCGAGAGATCGTGCACAAATACAACATTTAGCACGCCAGGTTTATCCTGAGGATCGGCGTTTTTTACAGGAGGCCTATCATGACGCCACTGCGCAACCGCACGGCTATCTATTACTCGAATTGAAACAATCGACGCCTGAAAACTGCCGCTATCGCACCAATATATTTCCATCTGACGAGTATCGACACGTCTATGTTCCACGAAGAGATATAAAGTCGCGTCCCAGCAAACATTTCAGAGGTAACGTAACAAGGATGTAACGGCTATATTAAAATGTCCGCACATTCAGAGATCAGTTACATATCTGGTACTTTGACATCACAGGTATGTAACTGAGACGTCAAAGTACCAGATATGTAGCTGATCTCTGGATGTGCGGACATTTTAACATAGCCGTTACATCCTTGTTACGTTACCTTCGAAATGGTTTGCTGGGGTTCTATTTCCAATTTACCAGTCGTTCGGTTGTAATGCCACGCGTACGGCGGTCTCGTGATACCTCGGATAGTACCCTAAGTGTAAAAGGTTCAACGATTGCAGCCGCACGTAGACGATTCGGAAACGGAAATACAGCAACACTACAGGCTCTCTGCAAGTTGAGTCCTAAACAACGTCTGGCACTGCTACGTACTGCCGATAATTCTCTTGTGAAAAGTATATGTGAGTGTGCCTTGAACACAGTGCATGGTAACGTCGTATTGACGCAGAAAGAAAAATCTAGACTTGCTAAGCATAAACAACTTCTTCGTAAATTGGCTAGCAGCAAAGGAAGCTTGAAAAGTAAAAAACAGATACTGGTTCAGCGTGGTAACGGTTTTCTGCCTATTTTACTTGCACCCGTTCTCGGGACTCTGTTTTCACACCTGTTTGGCGGATAGAAACAGGAAAACGATGGAACATGCAAAGAAAATGGTTTTGATACCTTCGGAGAGTGTAGAACGTCTCCAGCGTATTGCCGCGTCTTCAGGGATACTTTCCAGTAATAATCACGAGAATACAGACCAAATCGCTAGAAATCCATTCTCTAAACTCGATAACGAGATGCGAGCCATTCTGGATTCACCTACCGGGGATGACGCTACGAAATGGAAACTATATCAACAACTACTACAACGTTTTTTATACTTCGCCGAGGATTCACGAAAACCTTTAAGTCTAGAGCTTCACACAAAGTCTGTAAACGATAGTTCCGCAGATATCACGCATGAAAAAGAAGCAGAGGCGTCATCCGACAAGCAGCAATTGTTATCACGAATTGTTTCTACAGTACCAAAGAAATACCGATCAAAGGCAGAACATCTACTTAGACACCTTGCCGATGTTCTGACACGTTTCTCTTGGGACAGTAACGGAGTGGTGACTATAGACAACAAGGTTGTACCTGGCACAAACATCGTAGATTTGGTGAACGATTCTATGCGCTCTAGAAAAGGCTTTCAGCCTGACGGCAGACACGTGTACGCACGCTTCCTTCAGAGTATCAATGTTCCGCGGGAATATATTGGGAATCAGAATGTCTGGAGAAATGCGGCAGCATCACCATCGGCAGCGGAAAATATCATGATGTGGAGCGGTGCAAGGCGGCGTCAAGCATCTAACCGTTCTAGAGTCAGCGGGGAAAGCAGTAGTGAACATTCGGCCAAGAACAACGGAAGTACCGACGGGAGAGAGGACGAGTCCTTCTCTCTACCATCAAAACTACCGCGCGATCGAAAAACACCCCGTACTTCTTCGAGCAAATCGTCAAAACAAGGCTGGTTGTCATTCGGATATGGAAAATGAAAGAACTAGAACGTCTGTATCTTGACCCCTCACACCCGGCTGGCTATGCAGGGGCAAGAAAGTTGAAAAAAGCCGCTCGAAAAGTGAGCTCTACAGTAATTGAGAACTGGCTAAGTGCACAGGATGCTTACACTTTACACAAACCTATACGGCGTAAATTTCTACAACTTCGGTACAACATTTTAAATATTGACGAACTCTGGGAAGCCGATTTAGTTGAACTTGGCTCGATAAAGGAGTATAACGACAAATTCCGTTACCTATTAGTAGTCATCGATGTCCTGAGTAAATTTGCATGGGTGATCCCACTCCGTAGTAAATCGACTAGTGACGTGGCCAACGGCTTCAAGCAGATTTTAGACTCTACCGAACGACGACCTGCTACCGTGCAAACTGACAAGGGTAAAGAGTTTGTGGGTAGTGCTTTTCAAAAACTCCTTGCACAGAACGATATTCGTTTTCGAGTGACGCGTAACCCTGATATAAAAGCAGCTGTTGTTGAACGATTCAATCGTACTCTAAAAGACCGCATGTGGAAATATTTTACTCATAAAAACACGCATCGATACATCGATATCCTGGAAAACATCGTTAACTCGTATAATAATACCATACACTCGAGCATCAAAATGGCTCCATCGGCTGTGACGCTCTACAATGCGGCTGAGGCCCGTGCGAATATTCAACGCATGCATCGTCCACACAGGGCGCGCAGACTGAAATTCAATAAGGATGATCTTGTACGCATAAGCAAGACAAAGGGTACCTTCGCTAAAGGATACGAGGCTAACTGGAGCGAGGAGTTGTTCAAGATCAGGCGCGTTTTACCTGGTTTACCGAACGTATATGAGTTGGAGGATCTTTCTGGACAGGAGATTGACGGCTATTTTTATGAAGCGGAGCTGCAGCGTGTGACGGTGGATATTGAAAATACTGAGTTTCAAATTGATAAAATGATTCGATGCAAGGGTCAGGGTCGCAGTAAGAAGGTTCTTGTCAGCTGGAAAGGTTACCCTGAAAAATTCAACAGCTGGATTCCGGCCACCAGTCTTCAGAGTCTTGCATCATAATGAAGTCGCAGTTCTACATAACACTACCTAGCAATAGCTCGATGCAGGTTTTCCCCGATAACAGGACCTGCTGCTATATTACACAACTACCACGGACGATCGAGCTCTCTGGCGAGTGAGAAGTCGCTATTGTTGAAATACAGTATCCTCTGACATACCTACATAGTAAGAAAGATGTGTTGGCTCGTAAATTAGCTGCAAACAAATATAGTGTAAATACTGTTAGCAATAGGATTACGAGTGGAGATGACACTTCGCAATCCCGCGATAAACCAGAGGTTATCATTGTACCGCTGGAAACCGGTCAAGAGGTCCAAGAGATCCCATTGCTCATGTTCGTCTATTGCGATATCATAGAACCACGTATCGTGTTAATCATTCGCTCGCACGTCCGGACACATCGCAGTGACATATTGGTATGGCCATCGCCTCTCCCTTATATACGAACGTTGATCCAGTTTAGTGCTAGTCAGAAATATTTTTCCGTCTGTAGCCACCTATCGGCGAAGTGAAACCCGCGAAATTCAATTCTCTCAAAAAAGCACTGACATTAGTGGCATTCAACTGAGGTCGACCGCACCGTAGCTTTCGTCTTGCAGGTCTATCGCGCTACGTAGTTTTCGTCCTCCAGGTAGACCGCACCGTAGTTTTCGTCCTCCAGGTGTACCGCTACGTAGTTTTCGTCCTTCAGGTTAACCGTACCGTAGATTTCGTCCTCCAGGTTCACCGCTACGTAGTTTTTTGTCCTCCAGGTCCACGGCTACGTAGTTTTCGTCCTCCAGGTTAACCGCACCGTAGTTTCCGTCCTCCAGGTCAACCGCACCGTAGTTTTCGTCCTTCAGGTTGACCGTACCGTAGATTTCGTCCTCCAGGTCAACCGCACCGTAGTTTTTGTCCTCCAGGTCCACGGCTACGTAGTTTTCGTCCTCCAGGTCTATCTCTACGTAGTTTCCGTCCTCCAGGTAGACCGCACCGTAGTTCTCGTCCATTAGGTGCACTGCTACGTAGTTTTAGTCCTGTAGGTGCACCGCTAGGTAGTTTTCGTCCTCCAGGTCCACGGCTACGTAGTTTTCGTCCTCATGGTCGACCTTGCGGACGAAAGCTACGGTGCGGTCGACCTGGAGGACGACAACTACGTAATCGTGGACCTGAAGGACGAAAGCTGGGGCGGTCGACCTAGAGGACGAAACCGATGTAGCGGTGGTCCTAGTCACAGATAACGAAAGCGTATGTTGTACAAAGACATCTTCCGGCGACGACGCCGTTATAATATGTAACGATGTGTCTGTATTATGAAAGATTTGATATGCTTTTTACATAATGTATCCTAAACACGATGTCAGACTGAACAAAATTAAAGTCCAGAGATAATACAAACGTAGTGGTATTCAATATTTCAATACGAATAGAAACTGATAGGGTCATCCCAGACAGCACGGGATATCCCATGGATGTCCAAATAACGTCCATTACACGTCCCAATGTCCATGGACTTGAAACGGGTATCCATCGGACATACGGTAACGGACGTTCAACGGATATCCAATACGGGATATCCTATGGATGTCCATTCAATGTCCGAACTGGGATGGTCCGTAAAAAAGACATCCCATGGACAGTCGATTCGGGATATACAGTGGATATCCAGCATTGGATATCCATTGGACATACGGTAATGGACGTTCAACGGATATCCAATACGGGATATCCTATGGATGTCCATTCAATGTCCGAACTGGGATGGTCCGTAAAAGAGACATCCCATGGACATTCTGTTCGGGACATACAGTGGATATCCAGCATTGGATATCCATCGGACATACGTTAACGGACGTTCAACGGATATCCAATACGGCATATCCTATGGATGTCCATTTAATGTCCGAACTGGGATGGTTCGAAAAAAGACATCTCATGGACATTCAGTAGAAACATGCATTTTCGATGGACGTTTAATGAAGATTGTATAGATCTCCACGACATGCAATACCGTGGATAATAAAAAATGCAGTCTCCAAAAATTGCGGAACATCTAAAGGGCGTTTATTTTTAAAAAACCGAGTCTTCATCAGAAAATGTAGAGTCGGAGAAACCATAATATTATATACATTAGGGTAGTAGGTTATATATATTAGGTCCTTGAAAAGGCCATTTTTCGGTTCCAAAATAATCAAAAATAATTTGAGAGAAATTTTCGTCTTCTGGCTCGATTAAAGACGGTGCTTGTGAGCACAAATTCATTTTTCGTTCTAAATTTGGGCAGAAATTAGTTTTTAATATCGACATTGAAAAGTTGCTGTGTAAAATGAAAGCCACCTTAGCCATTTGAACCGTACTCGCGGTATTCCAAAAAAAAACGAAACAAAATGTATTATTATTAAAATATTATTCTTGTTATTTTATCATTAATAAGTAGAATAGCTTAATGTTGAGTCTCATTCTAGTTTGAATTCAGTTTCCTAAGTGTAGAAAAAAGAAAAAAAAAAAAAAAAATGATAGAAAATAAAGACTCTGATGAAATGATAAAACTTGAAACAATAATTACTAGATTGGATTAAAAATAGAAAAACGTGCAGCAATTGGCAAAGAGCAATGTGTACTGCAAATTAGGTGACTAGAGAGTGTGTGGTTCAACGACCGAAGCTAAAAATTAAAATGTGACCCGAGTGTAAGTTTCGTTCTTGTTTTCTGAATTAAATGGATTATAAGTTAACGAACTAGCTCGTAATTTGAAATTATTCGTCATCTGCCCCGTGGACAGTTTTAAAGATTTTGCGCCAAAAAGTTTAGACAGGAATCATAGAGTCGAACTTTATTGCTTTCTAAGTAGCCGGCCAACTTTCTGAAATACCTATACCACATGTCCGTTCCTACAGAACCGTAGGGTTCTTTACAATTTCGCCCTGTAGAAAGCAAGCAAGTGCGGTGGAAAACTGCGAGCCCCCGTTGGTGGGTGAGAGTTATTTTTCCAGTGCCTCCAGGCAAATATCCGCACGTGTGTCATATCTTACAGACCGACGCGACTGCTCATACTAGATATACTAGAGTTCGAAGCGAACTATGTAGGATTTATATCCATTTCATGAAATTTTGATTACAGATAATTTTCTTTGTTTTCAATATTTATCTATAGGTATAAGCTCAAAGTAAAAGGCGTATGTAATGCGGAGAAAAAAAATAATGACTGAACATCAAAATCTCTGAACCGGCTCACATCGATCATGAAATTCTAAAAAAAAATTTAATCGCAAAGGATCAGTGCATATCATAGCATACCCATACCGAAGAATGCAGGCACGGCTAACTTTTGGAGTCAAATAGCTTATTACTTTTCGAGTGGTCAGCCGAAACTTAAAATACCACACGGCCACCCCTCAGGTCTTTTCAGGGCTATAACAGGGTCCGGAAGAAACTATACATATACTGTTTGTCTCTCACAGCCCCTTGTGTTCACGTACGCTTTTTGTTGGTAATCCGTTATTTTGAATTTTTTCACATTTATTTGTAAACGGCAATGAAGCTCTGAAGATCATATTCGTATTCGAAATATTTTAACGCACAATTGTGGTTGGAAGTGGTTCATGTACAGCGAATTTGTCGTTGAAAGTAGTTGATGTACAGTGAATGTGAATACGGCAGAACAAGTAAGTAAAACATTTAATTATCGGCTTAATTTACTTTACAGTCATAAATGGTGATTTGTCGTATATTCGCTAAAATTTTAAAAAGTAATTTAGAGTGCACATATACCTGGAACCTAGGCCTAACCCTCACATTGTAATATAACTAGTCCTGTTGAATAAAATAAAATTCAAATGGAAACAGCAATAACCGTTGGGCCTCATACCGGGGAAGGTTCACTCACACTCTCACCAAATTTTTGCCCCTAGCCATCTACGCAACCCAGACGTTTCGTTGTCGGGTCAGTCGTCGGAATTGTGCATTTCAGTAAACACATCGTCAGTCGCCTCGTGCGAACACAGTACTAATTTTTAAATTATTTTGTTAATGTTTCCATATTTCAATCAAATTCAACTCAGGTTTCTATTAATTTCACTGAGAAAGTATACACAGTTGTAAATCATAATTGTGCGATCAATTATCTAGTATATATACAGATTTATATATATATATATATATATATATATACTTGTTCGTACTTTAACAGTATTCATAATGAACTTTGAATGAAATTTCAATTCGAATTCGTTCATTCAACGTATATCATATAGATTTATAATCAAACCAGACGATAATTATGACTTATTGGTGTTTGTGTACCACAGGTAACAGAAGTATAAAAATTCGCTGGTAACTGCCCGAGTAACTGTACATATGATTTCGTCAAAAGCGCTCTACATCTCCTCATGGATAACGACCTGGCGTCCTAGTATAGCTGGCATGGTGCAAAGAAGACGAATGTATTCGGAAAGCTGAGACTTGCTGATCTGTTGATACGTAAGTTTTGAACATATGCATTTGTACCTCACACGAATCAGAGAATTTGTTCTATGCTGTGTTAGAGCGGAAATTATTATCAAATTGAACCATTGTCTACGAGTTCGTTTAGTCATGAGAATTTGTGTATTTCATTGATGAACCATTGCAATAATGACTAAAAGTAAGCCTATGCATTTGTCAATAATGGGTGTTATTAGGATATGCTGAAAATGCTTAATTTTTATTACAGGAGCAGATACGTCCAACTCCGAATATACGAATAAAGAGTGTGAAGAAGCAATTAAAAAATGGCTCAGAAGAACTAAGGGGAGGAGTGATGTGGACAAGAAAAAGCCAAATTCCGCCGGCAATCTCCAAGCGCCGAACCATCCACAACCTTGATTGACTTTTGTATCGATTTTAGGGAAAAAAAAACCCACTTTAAGACGAAAAACGTATTTTTTTCAAATAGGATCTAGGCTAATTTTGATTTATTTTTTACAAACATTGGCTGAAATTTTGAGAGCACACTTCATTTGTTATTTTGTATACTAGAAAGTTGATGGCAGCGGTGAATTGTTGAAAAAAAAATTAAGGGTATATGAAAGGCGTGTTATACACCTCGAATTTTCGGCTGCCCGTTTCCCAGCTAAAACACATCCGATCGATGTGAAATTGATATCAGTGACGTCGAAAAAGTGCACGGAGGGTATGACGCTCTTGGATTTTCGAGAATCGATAGTGTTTCGGGTGTTTTTATATTTATAAAGTACAACGTCAGCATCAACGATTATTAGTTACAGAGCACTCTTAAAAAAATCTGTGAATCTTGTTTTGATTTTCGAAAATCCAAGAGCGTCATGCCCTCCGTGCACTTTTCCTGCGTTACTGATATCAATTACACATCAATCGGATGTGTTTTAGCTACCAATTACATTAATAATGGGGTAATAAAGGTCCGTATAGTAGGACTATTGCATCGCCTATGAGTTGCTTCTATTCGTATTCATATACCTAGAGTATGTGTATTATTCAAGTAATAATATTCTTCGCTTATTCCATTTGAAAAATTCCGTATATTTGTAAATATTGAGGGCAACAGCTGTGATAAACTGATAATGATATTATGAGTAATTTATTCCTTTCATTTGTGAATGTTAAAATAGTAGGAACCTAGACATTAAACGAGAAGTTTTTGTTTTCAATATGACAGATTTCGTGTGTTTGTGAATATTTTGGTCATCATCTATGTATAATGTATATAATTACTTTCATTTGCGAATTTTATAATAGTATGGAACCCATAGACATTAAAAGAGAATATTATGTTTTCAATATGACAGATTCTGTGTATTTGTAAATATTTTGGGCATCATCTATGTATATAATAATGACCTGATAATAAAAATTCAGTAATTATGCAATTAACATTCTTCGCCTCTAAATTCGCTTTTGAAGAAAACCCTCTACGTCCTCTATAATATACATAATATATTAATAATTACGATAAAATAATTGAGCCGAGTTATTGGTCTGTGGACATTCCATGGACATTCAATGGACATCCATTGAGGACATCCACTGGACGTCCGCTATAGTTCCGACCGGACGTCCCATGGATATACTGTACATGTGTCCTTAGGACATCCCGAGGACGTCCAAAGTATGTTCGAGGGGTGGTCCCATGGATGTCCAACGGATATCCACTGGATATCCGGTAAGGACATTTCATGGACGTCCACTGGACATCCAACTTTGTGTCAAACGGACGTCCATCGGACGTCCGATGGATATCCGGCGGACTTCGGCGGACATCCATCGGACATCCGCAATATCCAGCGTGGATATCCATAGGACGTCCATAGGACGTCCGTGTGCTGTCTGGGATCTAGTTCTCCGATTCTACAGTCGCAAATACGGATGAAAGCGGATAGAATTGTCTTAAGTGAATAACGAATTAACACTTATAACACTATCTCACGCATAGAGTCTAGTACATATGCCTGTTGGCAATTCGGTAGGAAAACAAAGCGCTGTGCAACAACGATCATTTTATAAGAACAGATACATTTTGGACATGCAAATGTCGAATAAAAGCTTGAACTGAATTCGCCGTATAGAAGAATACAATAGTTTCAGATAAGATCGAGAATCGCTGCCCTGATATCCGTCAAATCAAATTTGAACATCTGAAAAACGAAGTATTTTGTACTGTGAAATATCTTATAGGATCATATACTTGAGGAACAGCGTGTAATACTTCATAAAAACTCATTGATTCTACATCAGCAAAGTCGTATAAAAAAAACAAATAATAGAAACACATAAAATGTTATACATATTCTGTGTGAGCAGTCGTCGTGACAGATTGGACGTATTGAATATTATAGAAATGATTGAAGTTCCTATAAATTTCTATAAGACTTTTTTAGCAGGGATACAACTAGTACTAAGGGATCGTCCAGCAGAGGTAGAAAGAAAAGGTGTTGTAACAAAAGAGCCGTTACGGATATTTTCGGATCCTTGTAAAATCAAAACCTACAGTGAATAATCCTACCATTGCTCACTACAAAAATGGCCTACCTTCATGCTCACTCCTGTGAATACTTGAAAACCGAGCTGGATCTCTTCACTCTACCGCCTACACAGACATCTATCGAGGGTGGCCAGTGGGTGCAGTACAAACCTGTGTCTGCACTCACCGATGACTCACCGATTGAATTCGTCGTACCGGGTCAGGGTGATGAGTACTTAGATCTCTCACACACGATGCTTTGGGTATGTGCACGTGCAATAAGAATGAGGAGCGATTCAACCGTTACTGATTCGTCACATGTAGCCCCTGTGAACAATTTCCTGCATACTATCTTCAATCAAGCGGATGTATATTTTAACCAAAAACTAGTTTCCCCGAGTAATAATTCATATGCATACAGAGCCTACATCGAGACCTTGTTAAATTACGGCGACGCAGCTGAAAAATCGTATCTCACCGCGGGCTTATGGTATTCTGATACACCCGGTCATTTTCAGGAGACCACGGGTGTTAACAATACGGGATTTCAAAGTAGAAATTAATATTTCGTTGATAACAAACCTGTGGATATGCTCGGTCGTTTGCATTGCGATGTCTTCAATCAGGAAAAATTTCTGTTAAACGGTGTGGAGCTCCGATTGAGAATCGTCAGGTCCAGGGACGCCTTTTGCTTGATGGAAACTGGCGACTATCATAAACTGGAGATTACGGACGTGACCTTACTCGTACGCCGCGTGAAAATTAGCCCTGGTATTCTGTTAGCACATGCACGAACCCTTGCTAAAACGACTGTGAAATATCCGATGACGCGCGTTGAGGTCAAGACAATGACAATACATAGCGGCGTGCAAGCCGAGACACTCGATAATGTTTTCCTTGGCCAACTACCGAAACGTTTAATCATCGGATTTGTCGATAACAAAGCCTATAACGGAGATAAAAAAACTTGACCCGTTCAATTTCGCGTCCTTCGGACTAAGCCACCTATCCTTATATATCGAAGGCACCCAGATTCCGTCAAAGCCCTTACAGCCAAATTTCACGAACAAATTATTTGTGGATTCCTACAACGCTCTATTCACGGGTACCGGTATACACTTCCTCAACGAGGGGAACTCGATTTCTCGTGAGGATTATGTGGGGGGATACTGTCTCACGGCATTCGATCTTACCCCTGACCTCTCAGCCAGTGATAACGGTCATTGGAACCTCATCAAGCATGGCAGTGTCCGAATCGAAACACGTTTTGAGCAGCCTCTGACTACGACTATAAACTGCATCGTCTACGCAGAATTCGACAACGTGATTGAGATTGATTCTATGCGCCAGGTCATCACAGATTTTGGTAATTAGAAATGCTAACGGGCAGATAGCCTGTACAAGACATGTTTCTACTTGTTTAGAGCAAACTTGTAGGTGAATACACCCACCGCTACGGAAAATACCTGAAGGTCATAAACCCTGCTCAGACCTGTTAAAACCGGCAAACAGCTTTCAATACAGGCCCAGGTATTCCTCTTCGGTAGTGGGAGGTAGTAACCATCATAAAACACAAGACCTTAAATACTTCCAAGCGTACCCCCAATAGTTGAGTTCTCTACTTCTGCTTGAAACGTTCGCTTTCAATCCTGTCGCCCGTACCTCGAAAAGCCATGCATTACATCGTCCATATACAGGGCTGTTACGATAATAATGGCCAGTTCCTACCAAAAGAAGTTGCTGTCGTGACGTACATGTATGACACCGCGTCTCACTGGCTAATCAAGCCACCGCACGTGTTTTCCAAACTCTGTACGAAACAACAGATACAGAACAACGTTCTAACTCGCAAACATCACGGTATAGAATGGTTCGAAGGTAATGTGACTCTTGAGGATTTGAAAGCGGATCTACGCTCTCTTACGCGTAAGGCGATGAACATTTTCACCCGCGGTGCACAAAAAGCTAAATTCCTTGAAGATGTGATGCACGTGAAACCATAAATCGAATCATAAATCTTGAAGGTGGAAAGTGGGAATCACCAGCATTCAAAGATATGGTAATGGACAGGTCATGCATCCTACATTCGGGTAACCGAAAGAACTTCACCTGCGCATTGAGCAATGCATTGAAGCTGAAGAAATGGCTGGAGCCGTACGAATTATCAGATCGAATTGTGACATCGTTTTCGTTCTCTATCAAATCGATGAACGCGCATATTCAACCAGAATTTTCGAAAAAACCTGTGAAGAAGGATACAACAGCTTTCGTGGGTATTAACAAGTGTGGTGACTCGTGGCAGGAGCGGGAAAACAAGAGGTTACGCGAGAGGACAGTGTCATCCTTTGCTCCCATTACCAAATCCTCGACATCGCCTGATGAACCCAAATCCTGCGAGACGCCAGATCTAGGCTACGACGAGATAGATGACTGTTCAACATCAACCAACAGTGATAATTACTTCAGTACCTAGTCAACCAGGTTACAGGATGGACAGTCTTCAAATCTACAAAGCGTTGGAGATGATACCTGCCCGTTCTAGGGGAGTGTTTCCAGCCGACCAGATACCCCTGAGATGGTCATATCCAGCTGTTATCGTAGCGAACATGGATGAGCATACCAAACCAGGATCTCATTGGGTTGCCTTTTATGTGCCAGACTCTTACAACGGAATATACTTCGACAGTATGGGTATGCCACCACTCATACCGCATTATCTACGTGCCCTGCGACGAAACTGCACATCCTACCGATGGAATGACAAACAACTACAGAGTTTTTCATCCCGTGTATGCGGACAATTCTGCATTATGTTCCTGCATCATATGAGTCAAGGTTTCACACTTGAAAAGTTTACAAATATCTTCAGTGAGAATCTCGAGTCAAATGATAAAGTGGTCGAATCCTTCTACAGCTGTATAAGCCGCAAGTCTAAAGGCATGTGTTCTAAAAATGAAACCTGTGTGCTCGAATGTATTCAACACTGCTCGCCGTGTAAACATTAAAGTTTGAGCATTTAGCATAAGAAACGACTATTCTTTCTCTAGAATAAGCCTTAACATAATTAGTTGTAATTTTTATACACGATACTGTTAAATAAATCTTGGTTAAGCTTGAACCTTTTTTACTAAACATAAGTTTGAATCTTTACCTTTATAAATATTAAATGATATGAATAAACAACCATTATACCAATATTCACCTGTGCGTCTTTTACCAACCCTATCCTTTCCCTACACCCACCATATATCTATATTTATTTCTATTTGATAAGTATACATCAGTTTTCTTAGATTAGGATCGATGAAATTCTCTTAGGTTAGGATCGTTGAAATTAACTCAGGTTAGGATTGAAAAAAAAGAAAAAAAGAAGAAAAAAATAAAAAACGGAAAAAAAAGGAAAAGAAAAGGGGAGAAAAAGAGGAAAAAAAGAGAGAAAAAAAATGGCAGCGGCCGTGGCGAGGGGGGAGGGCGAGGGGGGGGGGGGGGGGGGGGGGGGGTCATAAACGGTATACTGCATCCTCTCTACTAATATCAGATAAACCTATTGTTACGTCCTAGGTAGGAAGCCGAATATTTAATCTATAGGTACAACAGATACCATGGTTATTACCTTAGGTATGAGAATACCGACGTGCAATTACCATCAGAGTTTTAATAATGCATCTACTGATGTAATTCCATTTATGATTTTTTCCTTTATTCTGTTATTTATCACTTTAGTCATAGATATCAGTCAATACTTTTGAAAGGAACAATCTTAACTATAATAAAGACAATTTCATCTCATTTTCTCACGAAACGAATATGCTCTAAAACACTCGAAACACCACAAAACTGAAAGCCTAAACTTTAAGTAAACTTTGAATATCCTTATTGAGGAAACGTAAATCTTCAGATTCTTCAGATTTTTACGACTCAAAGCGGAAAAGTCTAAAGACAAGTCTCTGACCCAATCGCCTCGCGCAAATGCTTTTCTAGCCAACCATATTTTTTCCCGCTTTTGTTTTAATGTGCTTTTTACCAATAGAAAAAACCTCGCCTTCCCGCGAGTTTTCCAAAACCTCCCCTTCGCGTATCCGCGAGGAGAGATCCTTTCTACTGCAGTATTAGCAGTTAGTCACGAAACTTCAACCAGTAAAGATCGAACTCATAAAATCTTAGATCTCAGAATTATCAATTCAAAGTGTTTGGTGTAACAGTTAATTAATAAGTAAATTACTAAATAAAATAATAGAAACTACAAACCTAAATTAATCTACGCTTGCGTGAAGATTAATTACCAAACTGCAGTGCAGATTGTTATTATTAAATTGTTGAATAAATATTGTTATAATTAAAAGTGAAACCTTTAAGGCTGAAACCCACTAGGCGGCGGCGAACGGCGGCGCACGGCCGAAAACAGTGATTCACATCCAAAACACCGACCAATTCTTACTTGAACGCCAGATTTGGTAGATGTATTGAATGTAAACCACTTTTTTTGGCCGTGTGTCGCCGTTCGCCGCCACCTAGTATGTTTCAGCCTTTAAGGCCCATCCCTAGTCGCCCACCTCCTTTTGGTCGAAATGTGTCACATTTCGATTATTATCCGAGCCCAGGCGTCAAAAACGCAAAAAAGGCCAACTTAGCGCAAATTCTATTTCGATTCCGAACACATACAGTAGACTCTCCATAACTCGCCGATCGGTAAGTCGCCGCAGCGGCGGGTGAGTTTTTACACAGACACAGACCAACACAACTGACTGCGCCCCACCACCGCTACTGAACTCGATCCGTGCGGCCTGATGTGCGCGTGGCGAGTGGTGGCGCAGCACCAGAGTGGGGGATCTCGCTAACTCGCCACTTCCAAGAATTTCCCGCCCCTACTGTCCGTCAGGCGGCGAGTTATGGAGAGTCTACTGTACGTCCAAAAAAATGTTCGTTTCGTGCGAAAATAGAGTCTACAGATGGTTTTTACATTGTTCGCCGAGGAAATCGAATTCGAATAATTTTGTAACAATGTAAAAACCATCTGTAGAGTCTATTTTCGCACGGAACGAACATTTTTTTGGACGTATGTGTTCGGAATTGAAATAGAATTTGCGCTAAATTGGCCTTTTTTTCGTTTTTGACGCGTGGGCTCAGATAATAATCGAAATGTGACCCATTTCGACCAAAAGGAGGTGGGCGACTGGGGAAAGGCATTAAACATTTATTTCACCTACGCATAGTGGTGGCTGATAAAACCCATACCTCAACAGATACGAGCCCAGCGACGTCCCGAAGAACTAGTAATTCAAGACTCGGTAAGAAATACAGAACTATACCAATTCAAGATCATATAAATTAACTAGTGATTCGTTCCTTCTAAATAACATTTCACTCAGGACGTAACACTATATTGAAATCAACTATTTAAATTACAATTCTTACTATCGCTGTTTAGGAAGTGGGATCGAATATTCACTTCATAGGGACATTAGCTACAGCAGCATTGTTACCAGTAATAATTCCACTCATTAGAAATCATGGTTAAAGCATCGTAGGATAGATTAAGATAGGTTAAGTACAATTTATAAATTCCATTGTCAAAGTTTATTTGGTTTGCCAATATAATTGAAGCATTTAAATATCTCTTACGAATCGCCTGGTATTTTCCTATCATTCCGTTTGATAAAGTAAACAATACCAGAATAAGCCGAGTGAGATACAGATGTGGTGAACAACAGAAGAAGCGAACGACATTGGTGTCACAACCCGTGTTCGAGGGCCAACTGTTGCAATACCGAGTCTGATAGGCAGCTTGGACTAACAATCCCGGATCTGTAGTTAACTATTTAAAATCACAATAGCGGGCGAGACAGACTTGGCGTAAAAACCTGGTTCTGTGGAGGAAATCCCGAATCTTTAATTCAGAATCAAATACGGCTTTGGTGATTAAACCTACCCGAGTCCGGTAGTTAGCATAGGCATATAAAAATCTGTATGAGGTGGCTTTTGCATGGTAGACCCATCCTTTTTCTCACTTCTCAGTATGAGGAGTCCATAATAATACTAAATCATTAATTTTCAGAGAATAAATAAAATTTGAACCCGTATAGCTACCGACTTTTACTATAACCATAAGGTTCGTAAAAGCCGAAACGTTACAACACGTATCCTTGTCTAGTTTGATAAACGTATGAATGACGTTCATGGCCAGTACACAATCAGCCCTCCCGTACCGTACCGTACCGTACCACACCGCACCGCACCGTACCGTACCGCACCGCACCGCACCGCACCGCACCGTACCGTACCGTAGAACGGGCGCACGCGCACACCAACAGTATCTTTGACGTTTGGCTATTGCGCGTGCGCCTGTTATACGGTACGGTACGGTACGGTACGGTACGGTACGGAAGGGCTGATTGTGGACTAGCCATTAAACGACAGATTTCGAGCAAACGTACGCAATACGTAGGGGAAGGTAGGGTAAAACGGACCGGGAGGGCAAAACGGACCGAGCGGGCAAAACGGACCGCCTGGAAAATTCCTTTGAAATTATCAAAAAAATTGAATGATTCATCGTAAAGGTAACCCTCGAACTAAGTAATTTTTTGAGGAAGGTCTCAGTCAATCAAGTCAAGTCAGACTCAGTCAAGTCATCGCAAGCGACCAATAAATAAAAATTGACTCGACTTGATTGCCTGAGACCTTCCTCAAAAAATTACTAAATTCGAGGGTCACCTTCACGATGAATCGTTCAGTTTTTTTGATAATTTGAATGGAATTTTTCGGGCGGTCCGTTTTGCCCTACGGTCTGTTTTGCCCTTCCTTCCCCTATATAATATGTGTAGCAGTATACGTACGTTCCCAATAAACCATAACGTAGGAAAAATAGGGCTAATGTCCGGCCGAAACACGTATATTTCACGTAATAACGTTTAATATACGTTTCTCGGCCGGACATTAGTCCTATTTTTTCTACGTTATGATTTATTGGGTTAGAGCGTTTCTTACGTGCAGTTGAATACACGTATCCTTGTCCAGGCTAATAGATGTATACATCACGTAAATTTATAACGTATTCGTTGTTTGAATTATAAGTGTATATTAAAGATATAGGAAATTATTTCTTCGTTTAAAAAACGTGATTATTAATGTTGCAACCCGAGTATCAAGGTGTTGCAATCCAGATGTTTTGAGACACACTTTGGCAATACTCTGGAATGTGCAAGTGCGAGGCTTGACGCAACTAACAACAATTGCAGAAACAAGGCGACCTCCTTATACGTCATAAATAAGCGATGATTATAATACTCATCGTCAGAACATCGAGACCAATATTAGGGCAGGTTATGCCAGATCTCAGTTAGACGTAGTAAATCACTTTTTGTAAACTCTTCATACATTAATAAACTTGAATCACTTTTGTACGACCGAGTTCCAACTCCTAATTCGACAACGGATCCTTAAACAAATTGTAGTTGTATGAAAGATCCCAGGATCCCGATTACAACAGCTGGTGGCAGCGGCGAGGATCGTCGAATCGTACAAGTGAATCAAGTATCGAGCGAGTGCATCAGAAGAATAGTGATCGTGGCACCGAAAGCAGGCATCGTGAAAGAAATAATCAACCTCTAACTAACATGGCAGAAAATACCGTCACCATGAGACAAGTGCTGAAGGACATCGAGATCTTCGATAGCAGTGACCGAGGAAAAGTTTGTGATTTAATACGCTCTTGTAAATATGCACGTGAAATAATACAACCTGCGGATACGCAAAACCTACTAAAAGCTGTTTTGAGCACGCGGATCAAAGGTGCTCCGGCACGAGCTTTAGAATACAAAACAATTGACACCTGGAAGGCACTGGAGGAAGAGCTGAAGTCGATGAGCATCGATACACGGACATTAGCCTCGTTACAAGTGGAATTCAGCAGCTGTAGACAACGTCACAACGAGGACGCGAAGTCATATGGAGCACGAGTCGAGAAACTATCTGCACAGGTAATCGAAGTGACGATGAAGGAAGCCGCAGAAGAGGATTCGAAACCGACGCTGGAACGCCAGGTCAGAAAACAAGCTGTCAATATCTTCATCAGAGGCTTGAACGACAAGCTGAAGATATTGGTCAAGAGCCGACAGTGTGAAAATCTTAGGGAAGCCATATCACTTGCGATAGAAGAGGAACGAGATTTAGGCCCCATTCGTGGATCGGATCGGGAACACAATCAACCGCGCAACAACAGAGAAGGTAACAGAGGAAATAGTTGCTATAACTGTGGGAAGCCAGGACACCTTGCACGAGAGTGTCGCTCAGCGAAGACAGTATCCAGTTATCCGCAACGATTGCCGACACCAAGCAGATACGTGAGAAGAGTTGAGGTAATTTGTCATTTTTGTGGAAAACCAGGGCATTTTATTCGAGATTGTAGAGCCAGATTAGCCGAAGAAAATAGGCGAGGCTTCGGGAGAAATCAGGGACCTCCTAGAAGAGAGGAACGGGTCCAACCAAGTCATTCTAGGGACGCCAGCAGGCGAGACGAAGAGACTTCGGGAAACGAGGAGCAGGCGCGGCGGACAGGCAACCGTATCGCGTCGTACCAGTAAATTGCCTAATAAACGGATCTAAACAGAAAAACCACGCAACGATCAAGGCAGATGAATTCAAAACGAGACACGGAACAATGCTATAAGATTCAGGAGCTGAGGTAAGCCTAGTAAAAGTTGGAAAAATAGACGGCGAAGTGATGGCTGAAGACGGTGTGATCACGCTCAGAGGAATAGGCGGAACACCGGTTGCGACCTTATGTAAGGTCAGGTTAAATATAAGGGTTGGTGATAGGCACATATCGCACCCTTTTTACGCAATTAAAGACGATTTTCCACTAGAAGCAGACGGTCTCTTAGGAGGCGACTTCCTCGAGAAGCATGACGTCGAGCTCAGATCTGGGAAATACGCAAGATTGTACGGAACGACATGGAATTTAGGAGCCACAGAAGCTCACATATCGCTTGAACGAAGAAGCGAGAAGATAGTCCGTGCAAAGACACACGACGACACGGAAGGTATCGTCGAAGGAATCGAGTTACAGCCAGGAGTATACATGGGGAGTTGCATCACCAACGCAGTCGACGGTGAGTGCAAGGTCAGCATTTTGAATACAAACGATTATGATGTAGAACTGGAACAGCCATGTGTACAAATAGCAGCACTAGGCCAAGAGCACACAAATATGACGCAAGTTTATGCATGTCGAACAATGACACCGAGTAACGCGAGCCGAATGCAACAGCTGAGAGACAACCTACGTACGAGTCATCTGAATCGAGAAGAAAAAGAAAGCTTACTAGATATTTGTGAAGAATCTCATGATGTATTTCACTTAGAAGGAGACTATCTGGGTTACACGAACGCAGCTAGTCATAGAATTACTACAAATCCGGCCATTGCGCCAATAAATGTAAGACCTTATAGACTTCCAGAAAAACACAAGCAGGAGATAAACGAGCAGGTAGATAAAATACTTGGGGACGGGATAGTCAGACCGAGCAAAAGCCAATGGAATGCACCACTGCTGGTAGTACCGAAGAAGGCAAACGCATGAGGAAAGACGAAGATGAGAGTCGTAGTTGACTTCCGTAAGGTGAACGAGGTTACTGTAGGAGACTCCCTTCCACCGCCTAATATTACCGAGATATTGGACCAGTTGGGTAAGGCAAAATATTTCTCTACACTAGATCTAGCATCAGGATTTCACCAAATTCCAATGGAAGAGGAGGATAAGTGCAAGACGGCATTTTCCACTTCACATGGTCACTACGAATATAATCGCATGCCTTTTGGACTGAAGAACGCACCCGCTACGTTTCAACAGTTAATGAATACTGTACTTTCAGGAATACAAGGCCTTAGGTGTTATGTCTATCTCGATGATATTGTCATACTACATGCTCCTAGTTTGCACGAACATAACAAACGACTGGAAGAGGTACTTGAACGCTTACGACAGAATTCATTGAAGTTACAACCTGACAAGTGTGAGTTTCTGAGAAAAGAGGTCAACTTCTTGGGACACGTCATCACTAGAGATGGAATAAAAGCAGATCCAGAGAAGATCCGAGCAGTAGAAGAATTTCCAATTCCAAAGACTGTAAAAGATGTTCAAGGATTTCTAGGTTTGGCCGGATATTACAGACGATTTATACAGAATTTCTCGAGTTTAGCAAAACCGCTTACACATTTGCTAAAGAAAGAGGTGAAATTTGGATGGACTTCGAGGGAACAAGAAGCTTTTGAAAATTTGAAGAAGACGTTGACGACCGCACCAATTCTACAATATCCAGATTTCGAACAACCGTTTATCGTGACGACAGACGCGTCCGACAAGGCTATCGGAGCAGTTCTGTCGCAAGGAATAATAGGAAGTGACTTGCCAATAGCATACGCAAGTAGAACTCTCAATTCGGCCGAAGGCAATTACAGCACCACAGAAAAGGAACTATTGGCCATAGTCTGGCAGTTAATCATTTCAGACCGTATGTATATGGTACCAGATTTAAGATTGTGACAGATCACAAACCACTCACATGGTTATTCGGAGTCAAAGATCCAGGATCACGACTCATGAGATGGCGACTGAAGCTGGAAGAATACGACTATGAGATCGAGTACAAGGCAGGGAAGGCAAATACCAGCGCAAAAAGGATCCAGAACCGACGTACATCTATGACGACTACGCACGAGAATTACGAGAGAGATTGCGAGCCAGCAATCTGATAGCCAAAGAAAATCTGCAACAAGCCAAAGAGAGGTCAAAAATCGAGTACGACCGACGAACCAAAGAAAAAGGGTTCAAGGTTGGAGATAAGGTATTACTATATGACGAGACTGTACGCAGAGGAAGATCGAAGAAGCTATTATCTCAATGGATTGGTCCTTATACTATTCTAGAGGTAAACTCAGACGTTAACTACACCATAAAAGTTAATAGGAAGAATCTCAGAGGACATGTAAATCGATTGAAACCTTTTATTGAATAATATGATTTGAGTATGAAATTTGAAACAATTTAGCTGATAGAAAAACGAAATAGAAAATAGGTCATACTAACCTAGATTAAGAAACGATTATATAAAAATATGTTAACGGGAACACTATGTAAACTACTAACCTAGATATAGCATAATAGGCAAGCGTACGCACAACGACGCAAGCCAGCAGATTTGTCTGATTTCAGAAGAAAATCCTAAGGGCTTTTCTCTCTAAGGGGGAGGGATGTTGCAACCCGAGTATCAAGGTGTTGCAATCCAGATGTTTTGAGACACACTTTGGCAATACTCTGGAATGTGCAAGTGCGAGGCTTGACGCAACTAACAACAATTGCAGAAACAAGGCGACCTCCTTATACGTAATAAATAAGCGATGATTATAATACTCATCGTCAGAACGTCAAGACCGATATTAGGGCAGGTTATGCCAGATCTCAATTAGACGTAGTAAATCACTTTTTGTAAACTCTTTATACATTAATAAACTTGAATCACTTTTGTACGACCGAGTTCCAACTCCTAATTCGACAACGGATCCTTAAACAAATTGTAGTTGTATGAAAAATCCGAGGATCCCGATTAAAACATTAAACAAATATTATCGGATGACTGATAAACGTGTATGATATACGTTTTATAAAAGTGTGATGATATATGAATACAAAAAATCAACGAAGAAAACGTGTATAATACGCATAATATACGGGCTAGTGTTTATTGTGGATAGGCCTCCTGTAAAAAACGCTGATCCTCAAGATAAACCTGGCGTGCTAGATGCTGTATTTGTGCACGATCTCTCGGGTTTTTGAAAAAGACGATATCATTTGAATTGAGCGATATATCCCTCTGACTACTACCCTGATGAAATAGGTTCTGTGTAATGAAAAACACGCTTAGATTCTTTTGATGACAACCCTTGGTGAACAGATTAACGATGACGTTGTTGGAGGCCTCCAGCATTAGATCATCGACCACAAGTAGCTTAGGTGTTCTATCCGTATAGTAGTTGGATTCTCGAGGTAAGCCCTCCCGATACTCCCGAAGGTTGAACTAGCACGTATACCGATTAAGTATGGATGAATGCTGGGCGCGGAGTTATTGATATGAACTGTTTGGGGTTCGGATTCAGATGTTTATTTCGTTGAGGACGTAGCAATATAAACAGAAATTTTTTCCACAGGTATATTTAAAGAAAAACTGAATACGTTATTACGGTCAATATTGTTACATAGAACATCTTGTACTTATTGCTACATTGGTGAGGTATTGAATTACTAACGAACAGTTTTATTTATCACAGCGATAGACCGTGACAGAGTAGATATGCGTTGGTTTTTAATTAAAATTGACATTCACACAATTGCCATCGCTCATTCAGAGAATTAGAATAAGAATGGCGTAGTTAAAAATTTCCAACAATACGGTTATGACACAAACACTATAAATAATATATTGTAACTTATTGCATATGTTTCACCAGCTGAAGGCTGGTGAAATTATACTAGTTCGCGTGAGTTCTTTGTCACGGGTTATGATATTTGGAGCTCCTCTGGGAAAAGTTGAAAAAACCCTTAAATTACCCTAATACAGACTATGATAGATATTTCACTATCAGAGCTGCGTCCCTACGGATCTGGGATATGTCAAATTTCCCAGACTGAGATAGGTGCTATAGAGCTATCTTGCTGTTGAATTTGACGCACCAATACCGCTTTAATCAGATCTGGGATATGTCGAACCCTCACAGCTAAGGTAGGTACTATAGAGCTACCGTGCTGTGTGAGTAAGACGCACCGATACTGATGTCTAGCTAATAAATGATTTTAAATTGCTGAAAAGTAGTTTATTAGAACGAGAAGTTTATAAGAAAATAGGAAGATAAAGATCAGATTTCTGATAATTTGTGTGACTTAGTAGTCACTTCCTATTTTATTTAATATTGTAGAAAAATAACTCCATTCGAGTGGAACGTCTATTTACAAATATAATACAAAAAAATGTGAAACGAAAAATAATAATTATGTATTTGTTTTCCTGATATTTAACCTAACTTACTTACTAACGCGCGCTGGCTCAATGGCCGGACTTTGTTTTGCTTTGCTTGTTTAGATTTTGATTTGTCTGATTTCTATAAACCATTTTGATTTTGATTTGATTTTATGATTTTATTTGAAATGCTGCTTTAGCTATAATAATAATTTGTTTGACTTTATTTGAAATGCTGCTTTAGCTATAACAATAATTTGTTTGACTTTATTTGAAAAGTGTGCCCGCTTTTGGATTTGCTATGCTCTATACGAGAATTTATGAATTCAAGAGATTAATTTCGCTATGAGTCGGTAGGCCGCTCTGGCATGAGTCCGCTCGCTGAGCAAGGTAAGGTAAACGCACCAATAGTGAAACACTAACCAATAGTGAAACAGCGGAGTTATTTCTCTTTCTGCAAATTCTATCAATAACTTTTTTTTGGGGGATTCATTGCTTTAGTTAAGAAATATATTTACAAAGTAAAAGAAAATTTTTTTTTCGCCGAAAACGTTTGGAAGATTTTTAAAATGTCATATTTCTGTTTCCCCTTCCGACGAGCGGGCTCTTTAGCCTCCGTCTACCCGTCACCGGGGTTCTGACGCTCTGCATCGAAAAGAGAGCTAGCACGTAATTTCTTTCAATCAAGTGCTGAAAAACTCCAACAACGGTAGCAGTGACACTTCATTTATCGTTGAAGAGCAGATAAATAGAATAAATGACAGTTTTTCCTATAAAAAAAAGCCGCGTTTCACTAAAGGTTTCCTCGGAAGAGCGATGCAACTAGAAGTGAAACAGCTGCTTTCTGTGGTTTTTTCTTCAATTTTCTGTGCCCAGACAATGTTAAACTGTGAATTTCTTTATCAGATTGATTTTTTTCAAAAGTTTTACATAAATTTTAGGTATGAAATTCAAAGAATTTCGAGGTTCAAGGGTAGCAAATGGACGAATCATTCTTAGGTTAGGTATACCGGGAAGATTCCTTGATAGTATACACCTGACTGCCGTCGATTGCGCATGCGCGAGTTTCGTCGTCCGCTAAGGCAGGCTGGCCATCCCGAGTTTTAGCTGTCAAACTTTGTTTTCGACGGCGATGTAATTGATACGAATTTTTTGGGTTCAAATCTCAATAAATTGCGGTAGTGATTCAGAAAGGCTTGGAAAGCTTTCATTATCGAGGTTAAAATTTGATGTTCTGAAAGAACCGTCGGAATTTATTCCGAACAGCTGATTGCTTGCTTCGATTCGATGTGAATGAAGAATATTTTTTCAATAAACGTTATTTTCACTCACCTGCCTCAGTTTGTCCAGACTGTCATTTGATAATAACCTTTCAGATTTGATTTTAGATTTCATCTTTCAACAAATCACTTTAAGATGTTTTTTGTAACGATTAATTGTTGTTTTTCCATTAAATCCTTTGATGCACGCATTGAATAATCTTCCGAAATGGACTACGTTATTAAAAACTGCTAGTCCGTGCTATTTTTCTTTTTTTTTTTCAATAATTAACGTCGAATTAAAATAAATATCAACATAACCTCGATTGACTACTTTACGCGCCAGAGTTTGACAGCTCTCGCTTAATTTTTCGCATGTTGGCACCCGTGCCTCCTACGTCATAATACTGTCCCGGGACGATCTTACCGACCAATGAAAATGAATTATTTGGCGCATGCGCAATCGACGGCAGTCAGGTGTATACTATCAAGGAATCTTCCCGGTATGCTGTTTGACAGGTGATAGCGTTTCACACTTGGTAATCTAGTTGTTTCACTACTGGTTCCCCACTCATTTGGCTGTTTCACTTCTGTTCCGAAAATCTCGAGTCTTTGAAATTCTTTTAAAAATTCATCATGAGCTAATATAGACCTAATATATGGTTAGTTTACAGCCCCAAAATTCGACTATGAGCCCAGTGTTGTAATTGAGATCCTGGGATCTTTCATACAACTACAATTTGTTTAAGGATCCGTTGTCGAATTAAGAGTTGGAACTCAGTCGTACAAAAGTGATTCAAGTTTATTAATATATAAAGTTTTACAAAAGGTTTTACTAATATCTAACTGATCTCTGTATAATGCGTCTTGCTTCTGGTCGCGATGTTCTGACCCTGATCATTGTAGGGATCGCTTATTTATTACGTTTAAGGAGGTCGCCTTGATTCTGCAATTGTTGTTAGTTGCGTCAAGCCTCGTACTTGCACATTCCAGAGTATTGCCAAAGTGTGTCTCAAAACATCTGGATTGCAACACCTTGATACTCGGGTTGCAACATCAGAATAAAAATTTCTCCAGAACTTTCAAATTTATTATTTTTATTGCCGTTAATAATCGAGACACAGCGGTGGGCGTTTCACTATTGGTGCGCTTACCTTATGCCCGCCTTATATACGAATTGTGACGTCATAACAGGTGATCGGTTGTGCGAGGACGGTAACGCGTGTTGAACACTTCCTTGTGTTGAGGTGTGCTATAGAATGAACGGTTCGGCTATTTGGCTATAGGCCGAATACGTTACAATATAAATACTACGAACAAAATAAATAATACATACCATATGTGAATTTATCGGACCAGTCGAACCAAATTTTTAATTCTTCTAACTGAAGCTCACCTCTATATAGAGCGTACAATCTCCAGATAGACCGAAAAAAACGGAACTGCATCATGATTATTTTTTCAAGTAAAAATTCCTTCAGTCCGGGTTTGAACCGGGACCTCCGCATTTGTACTGCGACGCCTTGTCCAATTGACCACTAAAGGACTGAAGGAATCTTTACTTGAATTTCATGTTATTGTCATTGACCTCTTAGTCCACAGGTCTGTGTTTATTTCATTGTGTAGTGACTCTATCGTTCGAAACCTATTAATTCATACCATATGTGAATTTATCGGACCAGTCGAACCAAATTTTTAAGTCTTCTAACTGAAGCTCACCTCTATATAGAGCGTACAATCTCCAGATAGACCGAAAAAAAACGGAAGTGCATCATAATTATTTTTTCAAGTAAAAATTCCTTCAGCCCGGGTTTGAACCGGGACCTCCGCATTTGTACTGCGACGCCTTGTCCAATTGGACCACTGAAGGACTGAAGGAATCTTTACTTGAATTTCATGTTATTGTCATTGACCTCTTAGTCCACAGGTCTGTGTTTATTTCATCGTGTAGTGACTCTATCGTTCGAAACCTATTAATTCATACCATATGTGAATTTATCGGACCAGTCGAACCAAATTTTTAAGTCTTCTAACTGAAGCTCACCTCTATATAGAGCGTACAATCTCCAGATAGACCGAAAAAAAACGGAAGTGCATCATAATTATTTTTTCAAGTAAAAATTCCTTCAGCCCGGGTTTGAACCGGGACCTCCGCATTTGTACTGCGACGCCTTGTCCAATTAGACCACTGAAGGACTGAAGGAATCTTTACTTGAATTTCATGTTTTTACTTGAAAAAATAATTATGATGCACTTCCGTTTTTTTCGGTCTATCTGGAGATTGTACGCTCTATATAGAGGTGAGCTTCAGTTAGAAGACTTAAAAATTTGGTTCGACTGGTCCGATAAATTCACATATGGTATGAATTAATAGGTTTCGAACGATAGAGTCACTACACAATAAAATAAATAATAATATCGTTGTTACAAATATTACAATTGACTCAAGGTAAACGTCCCAATGGCCGGACAGGTCCCAGTCACCGGACAGAAAGTGTGTGCAAGAGAGACAGAAATACGATTTCGTATGGATGTCCGGCCATTGGGACGTCAACCTTAGCTGTCCGATTATCGGGACGTTTACCTTACTTAGAGCAAAATTATTTAAGAAAAGCCGGACCTGTCACCGACCCCCTTCGATTTGGCTAATTTTTTGTGGGCTTGTTACTCACCTAGAGAGTAGTCAAAAGCCAAAATATTAGGCCCCGTAAAAATTTATTGGCTGAGCCAGGGCCATTTTTCGTTTTTTTTTTTCACATTTTCAACTTGAATTTGGGTATTTTCGATTACGCAGAGGTTTTTCGTACCAAGTGGCCGAAAATTGGTTTCCCGATGTAAAATTGACCAAGGAACACGAATCTGGCCACAGATTTGACCTACGACGACCTGCAGAAATATTGGCCCAAAACACAAAAAATTGACCAAAAAAGTCCCAAATCTCGGGGAAATGGTCAAAAAATCTTTTTTTTCACTATCCGAGGGGGCCATCTTGTAGACAAAGAATCAACGAATCCAATGAGCACACGACCAGATTTTTAGGACGGACCGTTCAGAAAATACGCGGCGTCAAAGTTGGATTATTTTGTTTTTTGTCGAAAATTGACATTTTTGACCTCGTCGGACATTGTCCGACCTACAGGCCTATTTTACGATGTTCCCCTGCCTACCCGGAGCTTCGGCTGCTGGAGTCAGGCACTGTGCTGTGCACACGGGCAACGTCCTTCCTCTTTCCTTTCTCCAACCTCACCCGCCCCACACCTCCTCCTGCCCCCTCTCCCGATATTGTGGCGAGTGGAGTGCCTCAAATATTGTCTTGCTGGTCGGTCTCCGATGTGCTTCTCTTACTTTTACATAAATCAAGAGTGTTAAAGAGCAATACCTAATCGCCCACCTCCTTTCAGTCGAAAAAGGGGTGAGGAACGACACATTTCGATTATCATCCGAGCCCAGGCTTCGGAAACGCAAAAAAAAATGCACAACGCCAAATAAAATTTAATTCCGGACATCTCTCCAACACACCGATCGAAATAGTCAGCTTTCAGTGATCACGCATCATGTAACGTGGTGGCCTGTCAAGCGCCTGTTCGGTCTGTTTTACCTCCCGGGCCGGCTGAACTCGGCGGATGACTCTCATATTCATGGCCACCGAGGAAACTGACATCCGAATTACGTAAAAACAATCTGTAGACTCGATTTTCATATGAAACGAACATGTTTTTGGACATGTGTGTCCGGAATTAAATTTGAATTGGCGTTGTGCATTTTTTTTTTTTTTTTGCGTTTTTGAAGCCGAGCTCGGGTGATAATCGAAATGTGTCGTTCCTTACCCTTTTTTCGACTGAAAGGAGGTGGGCGACTAGGTATTGCTCTTTAACACTCTTGATCTATGTAAAAGTAAGAGAAGCACATCGGAGACCGACCAGCAAGACAATATGTGAGGCACTCCACTCGCCACAATATCGGGAGAAGGGGCAGGAGGAGGTGTGGGGCGGGTGAGGTTGGAGAAAGGAAAGAGGAAGGACGTTGCCCGTGTGCACAGCACAGCACCTGACTCCAGCAGCCGAAGCTCCGGGTAGGCAGGGGAACATCGCAAAATAGGTCTGTAGGTCGGACATTGTCCCACGAGGTCAAAAATGTCAATTTTTGACAAAAAACAAAATTATCCAACTTTGACGCCGCGTATTTTCTGAACGGTCCGTCCTAAAAATCTGGTCGTGTGCTCATTAGATTTGTTGATTCTTTGTCTACAAGATGGCCCCCTCGGATAGTGAAAAAAAAAGATTTTTTGACCATTTCCCCTAGATTTGGGACTTTTTTGGTCAATTTTTTGTGTTTTGGGCCAATATTTCTGCAGGTATTCGTCGTGGGTCAAATCTGTGGCCAGATTCGTGTTCCTTGGTCAATTTTACATTGGGAAACCAATTTTCGGCCACTTGGTACGAAAAACCTCTGCGTAATCGAAAATACCCAAATTCAAGTCGAAAATGTGAAAAAAACAAACGAAAAATGACCCTGGCTCAGCCAATAAATTTTTGCGGGGCCTAATATTTTGGCTTTTGACTACTCTCTAGGTCATACCCCGGCCTTACTGTGCTCTTCGGAGCAAGTCCAGCTCTAAGTGACAATTAGTGCGACTCGAAATCCCCTCGGTCTACCTGAAAACGGTCACTCGTCCTTACCTGGAAGTGCGATGGTAGGGGCAGCGTTCAGGAGAAATAAAAGGAACTAAGGGGTGTGCGATCTATTTGGGACGACAACAACTGCGTTAGACTGTCTAGGTCTGTTCATACCTGCATATCCCCACTCATACCTACCAAAATCCAAGAAATGATGTTAAAAGGATTAGTGCCGGTGAACGGGTTAAGTGGATTTACAGCTTAGACTCTTTCGACTAATGAGTGTGCCGGGGTATGCTCTAGGTGAGTAACAGCCCACAAAAAATCAGCCAAATCGAAGGGGGTCGGTGACAGGTCCGACTTTTCTTAAATAATTTTGCTCTTAAGGCGACCAGTACAGCGACTTTTCGAGAAATTATCATAGTCCGAAATCAATTTATTTCATAATCAAAGTTCATTTCACATCAAAATATTTTTCTTTTTCAAAATCATGTGTCGTAAGGATTTTAGAGCACCGTTGGACCGATTCAGGTCATCTTGGATTCATTTTCTTCAGAAAACAAATCCTCATCATGTGAATGTAGGAATTTTGAAAAAATTTCGTTTTAGCCGAGTTATTTAAGAAATGAGTGATAATAATTTTTGCAAATTTGGTAAATTGATCACGACTTATGAAATAATTTTTTATTTTTAAATTCCTACATTCACATGGTGAGGATTTGTTTTCTGAAGAAAATAAATCCAAGATGACCTGAATCAGTCCAACGGTGCTCTAAAATCCTTACGACACATGATTTTGAAAAAGAAAAATATTTTGATGTGAAATAAACTTTGGTTATGAAATAAATTGATTTCGGACTATGATAATTTCTCGAAAAGTCGCTGTACTGGTCCCCTTAAATAAGATAGGAATACTACGACCAAAATGAATAATATCATCGATGTTACAGATATTACAATTGTCTGACTTAAATAATATAAGAATAATACGGACAGAATAAATAACATAAATATCACAGTTTGATAGTTTAAATGATATAGGTATAATATAAACAAGATGTATAATAATATAAATATCACCTGTAAATGAATTAAAAAAAGATATGCAAGATTAATATTGTAACGTTGGATGAAACGCCCTGTATCTAATTACTTACATAGAATTATATCGCTTCACATCTAGAAGTCATAAGATGAAAGATGAACTTTTAAAAATATTTGAAATAGAATTGTTTTGTAAACAAGCATTATTGTAAACAAAAACCAGGCTTGATCTTGTATTCAGCTTGACACACTGATATATATATATATATAACTGGATGGCGGATAGCCTGTCACCCATGGTTCCTAATTGAACCGAGAACCGACGCCATCTTTGACGCCCAAAATTCAACTTCAGGCCATGAAATTTGCTTCATACCTAACGTCATTCAGCCAACACTAACCTATACACTCGACACTATCAACATAAAATAATGGGTGTATGTATAATTTGTTCAACTCGGACCGGTTGAAGTTCAAAAAAGAGTTTTTATACGTAAACTATGTTTAATTTTCAATTCTTCTCACAGAAAATATGCAGTTAGATTACAGACGTTGTTACAGGTTGTGTAAATTTACGCGAAAATGCAATTATTTTATGCAATAGATTTCCGTTCAAAAAAAATCCTGCTATAGCAGAGCAATGGGTAAACTGGGTACGTAAGATCAAGGAATGCTGCTGGAATCCCTGCGAAAAAAGTATTATATGTTCAGACCACTTTGTAGCAAGCTGTTTTGATAGATCGACATGTAGAGTAGAACTTAATGTTCACAGCGCGCCTACAATATCCTACTCCCCACTAACATCATACCTGGTGAGGGTTAACTTATCCCATCTACTACTAATAAAATTATCCCATCATCTACTGATAAAATTACCACACATCGACTAACTTTCAAGTGATGTATTCTATCTGAACGATATGTGCTCAATTCTAGAGATTAAGAGATCGAAGCGAAAGTCTATTTCACGTAGGTGTGTGGACAACCAATTCCATTTCATATGGAACTCCCCGTATATATACTATATCAGCGAGGCGCATCGAGCCTCATTTGAAATTTCGCGCCATTTGGGGCGTCAAAAATGGCCGCTCCAAAGCTTCTAAGCGGCACTCTTTTTTCCTACGCTCACATGGACTATCCGTCATCCAGTTATTATATATATCAGTGGCTTGACAAGACCTGTATTTTCGATTTTCTCGAATACAATATTTTGCCTTTAATTCTCTTAATTTCGTGCTCGACTTACTTTATTCATCTCGAGAACCCACAATTTATTTACTTGGATTCTCAATTAGAACGATTATTTTTTCCATCCAAATTTCAGCCAATAGAATTGCACTATTCGACGTTATTTTGCGTCCCCGGATAGGCGTCCGTAGATCCTGGGTTCGATTCCCGGATCGTCCGTTAATTTTTCTCATCAAGAATTATTTACAAATTAAATATTCAGGGATAGAAAAAGTTAAGTAATTAATTAAAAATATTTAATTAATTACTTAATAAAAATAATACGCACATTAAAAGGCCGCTATATACAATAAACTCACACAGCCTGCTCGTGACACATCCGTCATACAGGTGCTATAGTGTATATGACTTTGCCTTGCGTACTACTACACAGTAAACAGTGCTACATACCCAAGAATCAACATTACGTTATTTTGCATTGCCTACACGATATTTAACTGATTATTTTTAGCAGTCGGATTCTGGCCAATCAGAGCGCGGTATTTGATGATGTGAAGGACATCCCAATTCGTTATTATACTGATAATTTACCTATAGCTTTTGATAATTTACCTTTAGCTTGGCAAATGTTTTTATAACTGTCAAATACCGTGATAAAAGTCAGAGAACATCGTGTATCATTTCTGATTTTTCTAACCTGCCGCTCTCTGCTTGGCCAAATCCGAATGCGAAAAATAATCCGTCGAATACCACTCGACCTTCAAAATGAATCGGTTATTTCCCTCATGTTTTCATCCTGCGTACCAACGAAAGGGCCGAGTTTTGCACAAAAATCCCTCGCGCTGCGCGCTCGTGATTTTTGATCTGCAAAACTTGGCCCTCTCGATGCTACGCAGCAAAACAATCGGGAAATATCCGATAATTTTGAAGGTCTTGTGATATTACTACTGATAATTTTGATAATTCCACTGGTAATTTCACGTGTGCTTTTTCACGGCCGTAATTTTTCATGTAGCTATTGTAACGTGGCAAACGTTTGGACCTCCTCCATACCAGCTTAAGGGGGTATCCCCACCTTTAAATGAGTTAACATTCTAAGAAAGAGATTGATATTTTACAGCGAATTTGAGAGTCTGATCAAATCCAAAAAAATCAAGAAGTTTAGGGAGAGTTTGACCCTCATTATCCATACTTAACATTGAATATTATTTTGAGTCTATTAGTAGTTACGCTGAATATAGAAAAATACAAAATTACTCGGTTGTCGCAAAGAATCAGTAGTACCGTTGGATCGATTTTGGAATTTTTGGTCTTCAATTGTTCAGAAGAGATGACTCTATCATATGAACATAGAACTTTTTGATATGACTATTTTTGGTTGAGATAATAGAAAAAATAGAGAAAAAAAATTGAAGAATTAGAAAAATCTCAGTAAAAACTAAGCGAGTCAGGCAATTTTCGCGATATCAAAAAGTTCTATGTTCATATGATAGGGGCATCTCTTCTCAACAATCGAGGACCAAAAATTCCAGAATCGATCCAACGGTACTACTGATTCTTTGCGACAACCGAGTAATTTTGTATTTATCTATATTCAGCGTAACTACTATTAGACTCAAAGTAATATCCAATGTTAAGTATGGATAATGAGGGTCAAACCCTCCCTCAACTTCATGATTTTTTTGGATTTGATCAGACTCTCAAATTCGCTGTAAAATATCAATCTCTTTCTCAGAATGTTGACCTATTTAAAGGTGGGGATACCCCCTTAAACGAGCGTACACATTTCCTAGAGTACCGAGTCGGTATAGCTAATTTGAATATCTGCCGCCCTTCGTCCTAGCGCGGCCATATCGATCGTAGATTCTCGGATTGGTCTATCGATGACGGCTAGCGCTGACAGGACGAACGACGAGGATGAGCAATTAGCGAAGCGGAAACGAAGAGCCGTTCATTGTCTAGCCGTGAACCGAGTAACGAGCCATTATTACATTGAATCATTAGAGAGAGTTATTTAGAGAGTTTTCGAGGTGTTAAAGGTGTTATTGTGATCTTGGAGTTATACTGTGAACTGTGCTGTTCTGTTGGATTTTGATTTGGATATTCGGACTTGAGTACTACCCATTTAGCGATCATACGACCCTCGCCTATCCCCGGACCACGAGTCGGACACGAGGCTGAGCTACCGTAGGCGATCAGGTAGGATCTTTCCGACCTAGAGTCAGATCATATTCAATCCTTCTCCTGAAGTTACCTAAATTATTAGAGTCTCGAGTAGTGTTAGGAATTGCTCTTCGTTACCTAGTACCTTCAGAGTTTCGCTTTATTGGAGTACCGCATGGTCGTTGAGAGCCGGCAAGTTGTGAACTTGTTGTTGTTCTCCGAGCCTGTCGACTCTGCGCGTCCGCGTACCGGTTTTCCACCTCGCTGCGCAGGATTTCACGCATCCAGAGTCGGCGCCATATTGCCAGAGTTCTCTGAGGTCACGCGTCGCAGTCGTCTGCTGCGTGTCAGAGGACTCTAGTGGCTGAGTACGGTATTACTGGGTTCCGAATTCTTTCCCCTCCTAGCCGTAGAGCGAACAGCTGTCACTTGTCAGTCCGACACTAGACACTAGAGACTTCGCGTAGAGCGTGAGGTACTCGAAATCGACTTGACAGCCGTACCTCCAGCTGGTGGTAGCGAGGAAGGCTAACTAGTCTAACCTGTGATAATAGTCAACTTGTACCTTTTCTTTCAGTATTCGTATTATTATAAATATCCTTATTATTTAAGAATCACCCTGGTGAAAAAAAATTTCTGGAAATCTCTGCAAATTTTCTCTGAAAAACTCTGCAAAAAGCTCTACATTTCTCTGTTATTTGGAACACTTTTCAGAGAAAAATCAGACTTTTTTCCAGAGAAAATTCAGAGTTTTTCTATAGAAATCTCTGCAACGCGAAAAATTCTTTCAAATCTTTCGTGCGTATTTATTGATTAATTTCGATGAAAATCTCTGCACAATTATGAAAATGTCTGGAAATCTCTCCAAGCTCGAATTTCTCCATCTGGCCTCGCCCATAAGTAATCTGTATTTCTATGCGAAATTCTGTAGAAATGCGAAAATTTCTGGAAATCTCTCCAAGCTCGAATTTCTCCATCTGGTCTCGCTCATAAGTATCTGCATTTCTATGCAAAGTTCTGTAAAAACGCGAAAATTTCTGGAAATCTCTCCAAGTTCGAATTCTCCAGACATGAACCTAGGTAGAGGTATATGCCCGAATAAAAGCAGAGCACGTTCTTATCGGTTTTATATATTATTACACTGCTTAGTGTCTTTGTCGGGTGGTGACAAAGACTAGTGTCTTGTCGCATTGATCCTTGATCGATGGACAATGTGTGGTTTGGTAGTCAGGATCGCTTGATCACTGCACGACGTCTCGTGTCAAGTGGTCGGGCGCCGGGGTCTATATTTGCCCAGGTGTAGCACTTTACTCGCGAGAATAAAATGGCAGCTACACTGCAGGTGGGTCGAGGCTCGGCGCCGCGTTGTGGCGCCGAGAGTAACTACGGCACTTGGGGAGATTCCGCGAAACTCTACAGCGGAGATTTCCAGAATTTTTCATTGAATACCACCAATTTCACCGAAAAACTGTGGATTTTTCTGGTTTTGTTAAATTTCTGCACTTCCTAATAAACACAAGGTGATTGAAATCCCGTATAATAAACGTGTTCATTATACGTGTAAAAACTGTTGAAACAACCCTTTATACATTCATTATACCAAATAAATTAAACCTATAGTACAATGAATTTCCAGGTCTCATGTCCGTCTGTACGTGGATCTACGATTAATTTATCCACGTGCACCAAATTTATGCAGCTGGCGCGTTTTTCAAACGTCTATTGAATGGACCTGTGTTTATTGGGTTAGGGAGATTCCGCAAAACTCCACAGCGGAACTTTCCAGAATTTTACATTGAAAATCATCAATTTTTCCGCAAAACTTTGTATTTTTCTGGTTTCGTTGAATTTCCGCACTTGGCGAGATTCCGCGAAACTCTACAGCGAAGATTTCCCGAATTTTTCATCGAAAATCATGAATTTCTCCGCACAACTCTGTATTTTTCTGGTTTTGTTGAATTTTTGCACTATTGGCGAGGTTCCGCGAAATTCTACAGCCGAGATTTTTAGAATTTTTCGTCGAAAATCATTAATTTCTCCGCACAACTCTGCATTTTTCTGGTTTTGTTAAATTCATACACTTAGGGAGATCCCGCGAAACTCTACAGCGGAGATTTCTAGAATTTTCCATTGAAAACCATCAATTGCACCGAAAAATTTCGGATTTTTCTGGTTTTGTTGAATTTCTGCACTTGCCCAGATTCCGCGAAATTCTACAGCGGAGATTTCCAGAATTTTTCATCGAACATCATAAATTTCTCCGCTAAACTCTGTATTCTTCTGGTTTTGTTGAATTTCTGCACTTGGCGAGGTTCCGCGAAATTCTACAGCCGAGATTTTGAGAATTTTTCATTGAAAATCATTGATTTTTCCGAAAAACTCTGCATTTTTCTGGTTTTGTTGAATTCATGCACTTAGGGAGATTCCGCGAAACTCTACAGCGGAGATTTCCAGAATTTTCCATTGAAAACCATCAATTTCACCGAAAAACTTCAGATTATTCTGGTTTTGTTGAATTTCTGCACTTGGCCAGATTCCCCGAAACTCTATAGCGCAGATTTCCAGAATTTTTCATCGAACATCATAAATTTCTCCGCTAAACTCTGCATTCTTCTGGTTTTGTTGAGTTTCTACACTTGGCGAGATTCCGCGAAACTCTACACCCGAGATTTCCAGAATTTTTCATCAAAAATCATAGATTTCTCCGCAAAACTCTGTATTTTTCTGGTTTTGTTGAATTTCTGCACTTGGCGAAATTTTGCAAAACTCTATAGCGGAGATTTCCAGAATTTTCCATCGAAATTCATCAATTTCTCCGCAAAACTCTGTATTTTTCTGGTGTCGTTGAATTTCTGCACTTGGGGAAATTCTGCGGAACGCGACCGCAGAAATATTCAGAATTTCCTAGATTTTTCCGACAAATGACAGAGTTTACATCTCTGGAAAGCTCCAGATTTTTCGGCATTCTCATTTGTAGATTTTTGGAGAGATTTGGCAGAGATTTTTTTTTCACCAGGGCATTATTATTTTCTTTTGAGATATTTAGAGTAGAGTCGTTTTGATATATTATATAGTCGAGTCCTTTAGTTACTTTATTTCTTTCTTATAGTTTATTCTTTTCTTTGATTTAATCTTTACAACACAAAATAGCGGTGAGAAAGCCGAAGCCAGGTGACAGGCTGTTCAAATTAATGTCATCTTTTCTTTTTTTCTTTTAATTAATAAATAATCGTTCAAATCTATTTCTCGTATGTTTGGTATTTTTATTTCTCGCCCCCACGAATATCCCTCTATCGACAGCTAGCTGTGACGAGAGAGAGGGAGAAAGAGGACTTCTCTCCGAAGTCTGGCGCCCAACATCTTCGTTGCTAGTCGGAGGAGGTTCAGCGTTGGTGTTCAGTTTTGCTAATAGGTCGTAATTCCTGCGGGTAACACCCGAGCTCGCGGGAATCGCTGTTACACTATATATATATATATATATATATATATATAAACAAAAGATTTTCCAATACAGTTAACCCTCCATCGAATCTGACAGACTGAATTATAATTATGCATAATTCTGTGACTTTTAAATTTTGATTTTCAATTGTGGATTTTGTCTCATGATGCAATTCTATGGGCCGAAATTCGGATGGAAAAATAATCCCCCGGATACCACTCAAGCTTCAAAATTAATCGGGTATTTCCCTCAAGGTTCTCTGCAATCAAACGAACTCGTCAAGTTTTTCAGAAAAATCACTCGCGCTTCGCGCTCGTGATTTTGTAACGTGAAAAACTTGACTCCTTCATTTGTTTGCAACGAACTTATCGGGAAATACCCGATAATTTTGAAGCTCTTGTGATATTATATGTGACAATTCCACAATTTATCACTCGAATCCCTTCTCAAATAACAATATTATGAATATCACCTGTAAAAGAGTTAAAAAAGATAGGCAAGATTAATATTATAAATAATACGAACGATATCGATAACATATCTACCACGAGAATACAAAGAGCTCAACAGGATGGTCGAAACAGTGGATCTGTTCATCATGACCTATCGTGAAGTTTAGAACTACGAACACGGCACGGCCTGCTTCGACTATTCATCGGTGTGTAGTGATGAGCAAAAGCAAGACCAAGACCAAGACTATGGTAGTCTTGGTCTTGGTCTTGCACATTTAGTCTTGGTCTTGATCTTGGTCTTGCACACTCAGGAGATTCTCGCAAGATTCTTGCAGTCTTGCTTTTTTTCACCCCACTGCAATTGATGGCTCATTTACACGTATTCAATAACTTTTGCAAGTAACGAGAGCAAGTGGCTTTCAACTATTGATACACAATGTGAATAGTAGAAAAGAATGGCAAGTTACTTGACTGATCAAGTAGTACATACTATACCTAAGTATCTATCTTCAACACTAGACCTATTATTATTCATTTCCAGCCAAAGTACGTATAAAAAATTCTTCTTACTACTGACAGGTAGGTATAAATGTGCCAATTAGTGGAAAACAGGAAGTGGACTGCAAAGATAGGGGAAGCAAGTACATCACATGAACACGCTACAGTAAACTCTGTATAGTTGCACGTCCTCGGGGCTGTAGAAGAGTGAAAAACGCAACTATACAGCGCCCCTTCCCATGTCTCCCCAGCCCCGCCTCCCGACCAATCGCGTGCACGCCGCTCGGGCGCGCCGGCATTCAAACACGTAACTTTCGCGCGAGCGAAATGAATATCTTTCTTTTCGAACTTGGTAATGTTTGTACGTATATGTATTCGAAGGTGGAGTGAACGGAAGATTTATTTCAGACATTAAACAAATACAGAGATCCATATGAGAGAAAACTAACGATAAAAAAGTATTTATACAACGCAAGCATGTTTTTCCCGCTTTTTGATGCCTTTGTATAGGACCTAAAGTAGTACTTTTAAGTCCTAGGACTTAAAAGTACCACTTTAAGTCCTCGGACTTTAATCTGTTGCGGTGCTTGCGAATTACCAAAGACGCTTTTGAAAAAAGTCTTTCAGCAGGAACTGAGGTTGCAGAAATTGATAAGAAATCACGAGCCATCCCGGCCAAGATGGGAAATTGTAACTGGTGTTGCCTCCACCACTGTAAAATATCTTCTGTGCCTGCAGCCCTTGGTTGCTTCAGGTATTCCTCTATTTCTCTCCTATAAGCTTGGGAAGCTGTTGAAGCCGATGCAGCTGAATACAGCGTATTGAAATCTATGATGTCTTCTTTGTCACTATCTTGACAGTCTTGACACTCCTGAACAGGTAACTCTGGCACTGGCTCTCGGTTTCGGTATTCTCTGTATATCGCTTCAAATTTTCGCAGGCTTTCGTGTTTTATATCGATTCCCCAGGATGTTAGATCGAAGGTTTCTGCCTTGTGTCTTGGATCGAGGATAAGTGTTGTGCAGTAAATCCAGTTGGTCATTCTATAATGCTTTAACATATCATCTCGCGCAGCTTGGAAACCCAAAATGAGTCTCTCATCTACTTCAGTGCGATCGATTTTCTCGTCCAACTGTTTTATAGTAGATTCGACTTTGTCGAGTAATAGATCAAACGAAACAATGACAAGGGGAATAGTGACATATTTATCTCCACCAAGTTTCGTCGTGAGAATGTTGAAGTTGAGCAAGAACTTGTATATTTTTTCAAATATCAACCATTCTCCTTCGAAGATTCGGAAATTAGTCAATTCAGGTATAATACCCATAGAGATATTACTATAGAGGAGGTGAGACATGGGGCCGCGTGTAAGTAGAAGCGTAGTTCGAATAAAAAGAGACAGAAAACCGATTCAGTAATAGCTTCCTTGTCTTTGACGCATGCGCATGAACGACTACCCGTGCGTTCAGCTATAAAGACTCAGTGCGCACGCGTTAAAGGACGAGGAAGCTATTACTGAATCGCTTTTCTTTCTCTTTCTATTCGCACTACGCTGATTCGGCCGCCTCACCTCCTCTATAGTAATATTTCTATGATAATACCGCATAACGTGATGATACCTCCTTTCAGTTTCAAGGCTACACCAATCATATCATGGGTAGACCCCCATCTAGTTGGACAGTCCAGCATGGAACTCAAAGTTATTGGCACACCAGCTGTTTCACATGCTGAACGGAATTTGTTACTCAGCACCTCACTCCTTTTTATCTTGCTGAAGATAGACCGCAATTTCATGATAGCCGTGGTTGTGTCGTGAATCTGTGGTAAATGGTCCGGGTCGTCTTCGTCTTCATCTGCACTGTTGTTCTCCTCTTCCCTATCACTATCACTTAGCAATGTCAAGCTCTTCAATAAATTTTGTACCCCCAAGTTTAAGACGTGGGCCAGGCAGCGGAAGTGCTGATTTTTTGCACCGAAATCTGGGAGTAGATTTCCAAGTTCAGTCATGAAGTTCTTGTTTGCTGATGCATTATCAACTGTGATGCCTTGTACTTTATTTTCTAAATTGAATTCCTCCAAAGATCTGTGAAAAATCCTTGCGATATCTATTCCAGTGTGTCGACCATGGAAAGGGACAAAGTCAAGGACCATAGACTGATAATCAAGAGACTCGGTAGAGTCTCGCGCCAAGTACATTAAAAAAAAAAAAAAAAATTCAACACGCGAGACTCAACGAGTCTATATGAGTCAGTCCACGTCAAGCGGGACACCTTTTTGACCTCATGTTCTTAAAAATCGTCGTAATTTTTTTTACGTATTCTCCAGGTAAAATGAATGCATGAAACATTTTTTTTTTTTTTTTTTTAACTCGAAGGGCTTAGAAGTTACAAGGGGTTGAATTTTAGAAAAAAACACCAAAAATCGGAATCGCGCTCTCCTTTAAACGTTAATATCTCCGGTTCCCTTTGTCGTACAGACATCATCAAAAACTCATTTTGAAGCTCTTGAATTGCACTTTCATCTTATGAATTTAAAATTCATGTAATAAACAATCTTCTATTTGTTATTAACAATTATATCTTTAAAACGTGATTTTCGAGATGAATGCCCCCTTCGAATATTCTGAAAAAATACGACCGTGTTCCTTGATTCATTCTCTACGAAAACTGTAAGTTTAAAAATGGAACTCCGATGAAAACTATACTTAATAAGCGGTTGATTCATGCGGAACGTCGCGCGCGGGCGCGCCGAGACAGAGGCTTGCTCGCTTTACATGCAAGGTATGGGGAGCTGGTATGCGTTTAAATTCATTAAGTCCGATAATTTGCAAAATTTTTATTACATTCCATACTGAATACTCGACTTGAAACAACAAAAATATAAATATAGAAATATACACTTAACTAAGATCTTGAAAAATATCACAAGTTCGATAAATCGAAAATATCACTAGTAAATTAACTACTAGTAGAGATTTAAATTTGCGGCTAACTTTAAGATTTTATTTAAATGTATATATATAGTTCTGAAGTTTGTAATTGAGTAATTTTTAGTTAATTAATTCAGTATATAATCAAGTAAATAATAATGTGATATATTCCATTTGATGGAATCATGAAGTACTTTATATTTACCACTTATTTTTGACGACTACCCAGGTAGAAATTTGTCTTGGCTAAGAAAGTTTCAGCCTAGCCGCTAGCCACATTTTATGTTGGCTTGCGAGACACGTTACTGCGATATTGGCTATAGACTGGCGCTAGCTATATTCGTAGTTTCGAGCTATGAGATATATCATGGCTAAACAAAATTAGATCGCAGTTGGCTATACTTGACTTGACATGCATTGTCGAGATTCGTTACTCTCTTTGTATTGTATCTAGCCGCGACCCATCCACGTGCGAGAGTCGCTGCTCTGAGTTCAGCATGTACTGCTGCTAGCTAAACTTGATAGGTATTTTCGAGATTCGCTACTCTCTTTGTATTGTATCTAGCCGCGACCCATCCACGTGCGAGAGTCGCTGCTCTGAGGTTCAGCATAGACTGCTGCTAGCTAAACTTCATACGTATTCTCAAGATTCGTTATACTCTACACTATGATTTTTAAGGTTACTTGTAACTAGTCGCAGCCTCTCTATGCGTGAGACACGCTGTTGTGCAGAAAGTGAGGTTAGGCCCGCGCTGCTAATGTGTTAATTGTGTTTTGAAATGAATTATGAGAAATAAATGTCGGATCGGCGACTATGAGATAACTTTGTTCTGTTATACTTATAAAGCACATGATATGAATAAAATTTATGTCACGAAGTTTTATTATTATTGCATGTTCCATATAAAATAACCTAATTTGCGATATCGCATAATTCTGTACGCGTTACGCTCATATTTTTTTCAACATTTTCCAGGCGTGATCTCGGTTTGACACTGATCAACCATGATACTGATCGGTGAGATTGAAATGTCTATTAGTCTTTAATTCAACACCGTGATCATAAGTTCCATCAAATAGGAAAATGTGAGATGCAGTAGTAATAGGATAGTTTGGCGTAGTAGGTAGAGCGTGCGATTAGTAATTTAGCGGTGCGAGCGGAATTGGGTTCAAATCCCGCTTAGGTCGAACAAATCGGATATCGAATAATCACGCGTACGTAAGGTCATTGGTTTTTTTTTTTTTTTTTTTCACGATTGTTTTGTTTTTCTGCAGTGTACCAATAATGATTAATCATATATTGATTTTTATTTCACGTATATTCAGACGAAACCCCTAAGCGAGCCACAAACTGATTCGGTTATATTGGCATTAGCTACGTTGTGAAGGTTGGCCCAAGATAAGTCATTAAGCTTGCTGCTAGCTCGAATGATCGTTACATACCGAGCTTGCACCAACATGATTCAATTATTCATACCATATGTGAATTTATCGGACCAGTCGAACCAAATTTTTTAGTCTTCTAACTGAAGCTGACCTCTATATAGAGCGTGCAATCTTCAGATAGACCGAAAAAAACGGAAGTGCATCATAATTATTTTTTCAAGTAAAAATTCCTTCAGCCCGGGTTTGAACCGGGACCTCCGCATTTGTACTGCGACGCCTTGTCCAATTAGACCACTGAAGGACTGGAGGAATCTTTACTTGAAATTCATGTTATTGTCATTGACCTTCTTAGTCCCAGGTCTGTGTTTATTTCATTGAGTAGTGACTCTATCGTTCGAAGCCTATTAATTCATACCATATGTGAATTTATCGGACCAGTCGAACCAAATTTTTTAGTCTTCTAACTGAAGCTGACCTCTATACAGGGTGTCCCAGAACTAAGTGCAATAAATGTTAGGGGTAATAGAGGGGGTCGAGCTGAGTAAATTGACCTGAAGAACATGTGGTCTCCGAGTCAGCGTTCGCGAGATACGACCGGTTAAAAAATCGCAGTCTTTTTGATAAGCCCGATCTTTCTGATACGAGTCATAACACTTTTGAATTCGAAAATTTCAAACAGAAACACTTTCGACATTGATTTTCCGCCAAACACAACAACATTACTTGTTTCCATAATAAAATTTCATATCAAAAGTATTTTTGTTTGAAATTTTCGAATTCAAAAGTGTTATGACTTGCTTTAGAAAGATCGAGCTTATCAAAAAGACTGCTAACCGCTGCCTGCTGTGTCCGCGGTTGCCTACATGCCGGCGCCCAATGCGTTTTTTTAACCGATCGTATCTCACGAACGCGGACTCGGAGGCCACATGTTCTTTGGGTCAATTTACTCAGCTCGGCCCCCTTTATTACCCCTATCATTTATTGCACTTAGTTCTGGGACACCCTGTATAGAGCGTGCAATCTTCAGATAGACCGAAAAAAACGGAAGTGCATCATAATTATTTTTTCAAGTAAAAATTCCTTCAGCCCGGGTTTGAACCGGGACCTCCGCATTTGTACTGCGACGCCTTGTCCAGTTAGACCACTGAAGGACTGGATATACTGGACCTGGAAACTGGACCTCTATATAGAGGTCAGCTTCAGTTAGAAGACTAAAAAATTTGGTTCGACTGGTCCGATAAATTCACATATATGTGAATACATGCCACGGTATTGACATTGAGCACCTATTTTTCACTGTTCCGAACCAATGAGTGATTTTTTTCCATATTTTTTTCTTCCAACATCTGAGAACTACCACGACTTAGGAATTCCCCACCTATTCGCCCACGTCCCGACGATTTTGGAGTGAAAAAAACGGGAAGACTGAAAAAATCATCATTTCTGAAGAAACACCCATATGGTATGAATTAATAGGCTTCGAACGATAGAGTCACTACTCAATGATTCAATTATCTTGCGCCAAGATAAATAACTAGTACAACTAGCTAGCAGCTAGCTTCTGCCAAGACGCGATTTCTACCTGGGAGGAGCTTGAGTTTCGAACTTGTGATATTTTTCAAGATTTTAGTTAAGTGTATATTTCTATATCTATATTTTTGTTGTTTCAAGTCGAGTATTCAGTATGGAATGTAATAAAAATTTTGCAAATTATCGGACTTAATGAATTTAAACGCATACCAGCTCCCCATACCTTGCATGTAAAGCGAGCAAGCCTCTGTCTCGGCGCGCCCGCGCGCGACGTTCCGCATGAATCAACCGCTTATTAAGTATAGTTTCCATCGGAGTTCCATTTTTAAACTTACCGCTTTCGTAGAGAATGAATCAAGGAACACGGTCGTATTTTTTTCAGAATATTCGAAGGGGGCATTCATCTCGAAAATCACGTTTTAAAGATATAATTGTTAATAACAAATAGAAGATTGTTTATTACATGAATTTTAAATTCATAAGATGAAAGTGCAATTCAAGAGCTTTAAAATGAGTTTTTGATGATGTCTGTACGACAAAGGGAACCGGAGATATCAACGTTTAAAGGAGAGCGCGATTCCGATTTTTGGTGTTTTTTTCGAAAATTCAACCCCTTGTAACTTCTAAGCCCTTCGAGTTAAAAAAAAAAAAAAAAATGTTTCATGCATTCATTTTACCTAGAGAATACGTAAAAAAAATTACAAAAGAATCAAAAACATCGAGGTAAATTTTTGGCCAAATCCGTCCCGCTTGACGTGGACTGACTCATATACCCGAGAGGCAACTACCCTAACCTATACCGCGAATTAGTATCTTCGTTTTCTTTCAGCTCACAACATACACGATTTCGAACTAATTCAATCCAGGATGTGGGCATGAAAAGCTTTCATTTAAGCCCTAGATCGATTAAATCGGTGTCAGGAGTGCTGATTTATAATTAACTACAGATTCTGATACCCCGTTTCCTCGTATAATAAAATTCATCTTGGTCTTCAGACCAAGATCGTTCACACTAAAACGATTCCCATAAAATCACATTTCGTCGCTAAACGCAGGACGTATGTTGTATGCTTATACACAGAACATACGTCCGTACGCATCTGGGAACATGACATAGAAGGGAAAATCCACACAAAAGTTGTATCGAGTGGCGTAAGTACGAGAGTCATGACGTAGTTAGCGCCAGTATCGCAAACAGAAACTGTCAGGGGCCGGCAACTTTATACGGCGGGGCGTGATGCTATTTTAGTGATTTGAGCCAACTGAAGAGGCGCTGGCGGCGCTGCGCGCAGCGCCGCCCTGCGGGCATTCTCGGGGTGATTTCGGACGCCATGACACGACGCTATTCGACGCCGTTACAGTTGTTGTTTGGCGTTCGGCGTGTACAGATTTTGTGACGAGTTGAGAAAGTTTTCTGATCATTTTCAAAGTACTAAACAGAGGCAAAGTGACGGTTTGTGGCTACGATGCCTCCTGTTAGAAAAACAACTGCATTGTGGAAGTGTGTAGTACTCTCGTGTGAAACGGATTGTCGAAAAGCAACGGCCCATCAAATCCCGAAAAACGAAAATAAAGCTAACCTCTGTGTGAAAAGATTGGAAAATCCCGAACTCTTCAACTTGGGGGTGGCTGAGTTGAACAAATATCGCGTGTGTCACCGGCATTTTTCCAGCACTGACTATTTAGCGCAAACTCGAAAGCCTACTCTGAAAGAGACGGCTTTACCGAGTTTGCGGCTACCTCTCACTGTCAGTGCTGTTGAGAGATGAAAGCAATGCTGTTGACACAAAGCTTGCCGGGCAATCACTATTGCTTTCATCTGATCAACACAATGAACCTGTGATGAGGTCTAATGAGGACGTACCCGTATCTGTTTCACGCAAACGAAAACGTCTTCTAGGACTTCATCTATCGGGTCTCCCTAAAAGAGAAAGGTACCTTACTCGGAAGGCTCGAGACTTAAGAGCTGCTGTGGCTGTTTACAAAAAACGGGCTTTCACCTATAAGGAGAGGCTGCTGCAGGCTATGAAGCTATACAAAAATAAATCTCTCGAAGCATTCACTTCAAAACTAATTAAAAACCAGTTTATATTTTTCAGGATGCAACTTAGGAACAATGGAGTGCAACCACACGGTCGACGCTTTACCTTAGAGGAAAAACTTCTGGCATTGTATTGGATGAAAGCGTCTGGCAGGGGGTATCGCTTGCTCAGATCACAGTTTCAGTTACCTTCCGTGCGAACATTAACTTCATTATTAAATAAATCCCCATTAGATACAGGAATCAGTGAAAAAGTTATAAAGCCTTGCAAAATAAAGTCACATCATTGAAAGATTCCGAAGATAAACTCGTAACACTTATGTGGGATGAGGTTAAACTAGACGCAAATTTACAGTATGATCGGAAACTAGATAAAATAATAGGTTTTGAAGATTGGGGCCATCGTAGAACATCAACTCTTGCTGATCACGCGCTAGTATTTATGGTTCGGGGTATCAAAAGTAATTGGAAAATGCCTCTTAGCTTTACATTTTGCGCATCTCAAACGAAAACCATTCAATTAGTTAATTTAATAAAGGCACATGTAAAAGCACTCAAGGAAGTTGGTTTGACGGTCATAAGTACAGTTTGCGATCAAGGGAGTTCGAATGTCGCTGCCATCAATCATTTAGAAAAGGAATATCGGATATTCAGACTGAAAAAGGGTATAGCTAACGATCCCACTCAGATTATGCTTTCCGGGATGAAAGTTATCCCAATCTTCGATCCTCACCACCTTTTAAAATATTTAAGAAATAATTTACTTGATAAACATCTCGAGTTTGAGCCTTCGGAGCAGATCGGCAAAGAGCGTCATTTTGCGAAGTGGAATTATTTGGAGCTGCTACACGATTTGGACTTGTACGCGGAAACAGACAATCAGAGGCTGTGGAGAGTAACGAGAGGTCACGTGGATAAACGATCAATACGGAAAATGAAAGTCAAGTATGCAGCTCAAGTCTTCAGTCGAACTTGTGCAACTTTTCTAGCTATGGCAGCACGATATGGTATGTAGTATAAAATAATGTATATCTGTATGGATGAAAATTGCGAATTAATTCATTGCTAACAATTATAATTTTGTTCTTTGTTTCCAGGATCCACGACATCAGAAGGAACTAAGATGCAAAAGGAAGCGGCCGACACCAGCAAGGTCTTAGTCTTCTTCAATGATTTATTTGATTCGGTCAACGGATCTTTGAACGCTGGAGAAAGGGTGAACAATTTACGGAGCGCAGTGACACTCACCTCCGAGCATAGATTGTTTTGGGCGAATGCCCGCAGGAAATGGCAAAAGAAGCGTTTCGTCAACATGCGCAGCCTTAGACCTGTCAAAACAATTCCGTGCTTAGCAAATTGGAGTAGGACGTTGGATGGATTTCAACGAATCTGGAAGCGACTCCTCGTTGAAGAAAATTTATCTTCTTTTTTTCCTTGAAATATGAACCAGGACTGCTTGGAGAACTATTTCGGTACGATTCGTAGTCATGGTTGGCGTAACGTGAATCCCTCATGCAAGCAATTCACCGCAGCATATCAATCACTGGTCGTCAATAGCATCTCGATTCCTCATTCACGAGGAGCGAATTGCGAAGACGATCAAGGTCAAATGCTTGGAGATTTGAGTTGCATGGTAGAGAATCAGAACGTTAATCATGAAATTAACGATGGCTCAATAGATGACTTGCCTCTACCTCTTGAAAATTCTCCTCAGTCCTCTAACTCCTGTTCCATTTTTCGTAACCCTATTAATAGTCATGCTGCCAGTTTTGTTGCTCAAAATTTGTTAAAACATGTAAATAACTGTACAAACTGTAAAGAGTGTATGTTGACAGGGGATTCTCTTCTAGATAGCGATGAACAATGTAGAGTCATTTTTTCAGACAGTTGCAACACGTTAATTCAGCTTTCTTAGCGTCAGTCAAACATTTTAATCAATTGTTAAAATCCTTGTTTCCTAGTCATTGCTTTTAGGAGAGAATTGCTGGCGCCATTACATTCAAAGCTCAGAGAAAACGAATTTGTAATTTGGTCCACATGTACAGAGCCTCTACAATAAAATCAAAATTCTTTGAAATAATGATTTTATCGCAGGTGCATGCTTTTTGTTCTAACGTCAATAAGATTCTTACCGGCAAATATGATAGAGCACTTTATAATCAAAATTTTGTATATAAGCAAGCCAGAACATATAGATTTAAACACTCTAGGTATAACTAAAATTAGTAAATCCTGTAAATGTTTTAGTATAGGCCTATAATAATTTACTGTGATAAAGTATTAACTATTTAATGTAAAGTAAAATGAAGTATTTAATCTATAGTAAAATGAAGTATTTAGATTTGACAAGCCCGAAGGTGATATTGTATATACACATATTTTGACGAGCACTGACTGATATTTTAATATTGTTATCGAACTGTTATGGTGAATATTCGACCAGCCAGGGTTTTTTGCCTTATGCTTTTTCCCTAGCCATGATGTAATAGATTTATTGTAAAATTCGGATGGGTTTTTAGCCTTCAGCATTTTTCCCATCACTTTAATTTCTGAGAATCTCAATTAATTTTTCTCTTCGACTTTTAATTTTTTTTCATAATTCGCAAATTAATTTTTATACCGGGATGATTTCTTGATAGTATACAGGTGACGGCGCATGCGCGAGTTTCGTCGTATGCTGAGGCAGGCTGGCCTCAAATACCACTGCGTGACGACTTTACCGACCAATGAAAATGAATTATTTGGCGCATGCGCTGTCACCTGTATACTATCAAGAAATCATCCCGGTATACTATTTCATGACTATTTTCGAATACATTCTCATAATATAAAAACAAATCAAGTTCTCTTTCATTTTAGCAAATATATCCTTTCCCGAAAAATAATTAAAATTTACGAAATAATGGAGCCGTATGAAAAGCTGAACCGGTAAATCGATTTGAACGACCCGCCATGAGGCCTAGTGTTTTGAGCCAACTACAGACGGCGCGCGTGAGGTGGTTAACACTCCAATGTATTAGAGTTGCCGCCCCCTGGAAACTGTTTGCTGCACTAGCAGACGCGTGTTGTCATTTCATGTTTTTAAATCCAAATAAAAGAAATGAAATAAAAGAAATAAAAGAAAGTACGAGCAATGCTTAATGGGAATAAAAACTAGTGAATACCCACTAAAAGCCCTTCGAGTGCGAAAACCTTACGCCAAGTACATTAATGTGATAGTCACCAATAAAAATGTTTCGATAGGTTAATCCTCAATCCTACGATCTTGACTTTTGAGGTTATGCGAATCGACTGACGTGTAAAATTCATGGTGATAAATAAAATAACAATCGTGAACGGATAATTTTACGATTAGGTTTACCTTGCATGACACAAGACTGCCAGATGACTATTATTAACTGACTATTACCTCTAAATTTTGTTCACTTATACATTGTAGATTTGGCCTATTTTCATTCATGAATGCAATTATCGGAGGAAACGTTTTTTTTTTTAGGGATTCCAATTATTTAGCACGTTGCCGCCTGAGAAAGTCTGACAATAGAAAATCAAGAGAAAATGTTGAAGCTGAAAAATATCAGAAAAAATATCAAAAAAAATATCAAAAAAAAAATTTAGGAAGTGGTACTTGGCGGGCCATTATATCAATATGTATCGAACAAATGATACATAGACCGAAGTGAAAATTCTTTTACTTACTCATAAATGGCCCGCAAGTACCACGTACTAAATTTTTTTTTACTGATTTTTTTCCCTGTAATTATCAAGAGCCAATCAAGTGAGCGAGCGTAGCGAGTGAACGAAACAAGACTATTCAGTTTTCTGTTCTTCTGTTGTGAACTTTTGTTATACAGAAGACATGTACTTCGCAATTGTATTTGATTTCAATCCTTTTGTAAGTAGACATTTTTATAGTACCAATTTTGTTGGGGAGGAATTTTGGTTGGTGGATTTTTTGGGGGGTAGTGACCACATTAATGTACTTGGCGAAAGGTTTTTGCACCAGGGGTGCTTTTTGGGGTTTTTCATTCATTATCTATGAAATGAACTGTTACACCGTAGAAAGTCCGACCAGCTATGGACGTCCATCCATCAATTGTAAATGACATTTTGGACGTGCATTTTTCTAGCTGATCCTTTACACGGATCTGGAGCTTCTCAAATTGCTCTTTAACTTGTCGCCGAAGAGTGAACCTCTTGGGAAACTTAAGGTTTGTGCAAAACGTACGAAAGTAGTCCTGCGTTTCTTGGTCGTCAAAAAAGGAAAAAGGAAGATACTTCTTAGTAATCCAATCCACCGTAGCTGTGGTAAAATCTTTACTTCTTTGTGCCCCCTGAAAATTGAAGTGAACAATGGGCTTATAATTTTACCATCTACACGGAAAGAAATGTATGGCGTCAATACCATACCAGTATTGTGGTAAACGCCATACATTTCTTTCCGTGTACGTTAATACAATAGGGAAGGAATAGTATATTGTGTAACAAGGGATGAAACAAGGTGAATGCAGGCCAGGGTGAAGTTGTCTGCCCGAAGCCGAAGGCGAGGGCAGACATCACCTGTGCCTGCATTCATGTTTCATCCCGTGTCACACACTATGTTTTTCATGACATTTGCTCTGGAACTTCAACTGTCAATTTCAATAGTCTGAAATCTGCGACAGGGCAGTTATTTCTCTTTGCAATCCCGAGGGATTGTAATAGACCCATTTTGCAGTCCCAAGGGATTGAAAAACACCAATTCACACCGCTGATTCAATGAATTCACGATTTGACAACTTTTCACGGCATCAGCCTGAAATCAGCCTCTGTCAACTGACAAAACAGGCAACGAAACTTGCAGTTTCAGAGCAGATGTTATGAAAAGTTTGTTTGTGCATAATAGGGTGCTTCAAAAAAAAAAAAAAAAAAAATCAATTTCTTTTTTTAACCCTTACCCTCCCAAATGTTTGAGGTGGATAAGAAAAAAGTCCTCCCGAAAGACGGTCGCTGTAGCTCAACTTTAAGAGGTCGCTATTTTTATTTCAGTTTGCTATTCATTCAACATGGGAATTTTCGTTTTTTTTTTTAAATTCAAACTGAAATTACACCTATTCATTTAAATTTTTTTCAAAAAACCATTATACCGCGAGGACCAGGTGAAAGAGAATGGTCCATCCGCCCAGGCAGCTAATATTTCGTATTTTTAGGGGGATAGCCACTCGTTGCACTGAAAATCCCTAGGGTGATTTTGGCGCGCGGTCGATGCAACTCGGCAGCCATTGTTGATACAAGCCGGCTGACTGTCAATACATCGCGGAAGGTAGACAAGTGTGGTTATGTTCGTTTATTTGAAGGAAATGATAAATAAAGTGAATAAAACCTACGTGAATAAGCTATGGATATTTATTGATGCCTCAACCTCAAGATACAATCAATAATTTTGTTCGAATTGGTTGTTCTCGATGAACTCTTCGATTCTGATAAATTTCCAGTTATAGCTTAGGTTAATTCGTTGATTGCATTAAGATATCATTTAAAACTGATTGATCGATTTTTGATAAATATTCCTAGCTTATTCACGTAGGTTTTATTCACTTTATTTATCATTTGCTTCAAATAAACGAACATAACCACACTTGTCTACCTTCCGCGATGTATTGACAGTCAGCCGGCTTGTATCAACAATGGCTGCCGAGTTGCATCGACCGCGCGCCAAAATCACCCTAGGGATTTTTTCAGCGCAACGAGTGGCTATCCCCCTAAAAATACGAAATATTAGCTGCCTGGGCGAATGGACCATTCTCTTTCACCTGGTCCTCGCGGTATATTCAGAAAGCTCGGGTTTTAAGCTTTCCAAACCTATATTGTAACATACTCGGTACTATTGCACCTAGAATCACGCCAGATCCAGAACAAAGGAAAGGATTACACTAATCCTCTACGTTCGACCAAAAGGCTGACGTCACGCTAAGAAGTAGGGATAGAGAGTATATAAACGGCTCGCTCAATCGCTCGATAGCGTAGTCAGGTAGAGCACCGGTGCGACTCACAACTTAGACAAATTAAATTCACTTGTATAGCTTCAGATCGCCTAGATCCGAATAACTAACATAAATTCATGATATAGAATAAATTCAATTGCCTTTAGATAAAATATCACTGGTCACAATTCAAAATATAATCGAAGAGAATAAGAGAAAAGTATAACGAAAACGAAATAGAAGCATAACAGAAAACATAACCGCGCATAGCCTAGAATATAAAAATAGAATACAAACAGAACGAAAACCTATACGGAACAAACAAACAAACGCGACTAGAGTCACGAAATTAGAATAGAAGTAGAATAAGTAAATCATTGTAAAAATTAGTTTATTAGAATTCATTTGAATACAATTATTATTTTCTTATTTGAACTTTGTCGGATATTTCAGCACTGACTCCTAACTAATCAATTTCCATCCCTGAATAAGCCTTATAGGGACCAGCTTTGGATCATTCCTAGTGCGAACGGCGTTGGATTAACTTCCCGCGTCCGAGGGCCAAGGAAATACGATTCCGAGTCTGAGACACGGTCTTGGAATCGCAAGGTTCCCGGATCCGAGTAAAGAATAGGTTTTGTGTTTAGGAAAGCAGGCTTGGAGTCACTTCCCGGCTCTGTTCGAATAGGAGAAGGATCGGCTTTGGTTCTACCCGAGTCCGAAGGGAACAGGCTTTGGTGGAGTAATCTACCCGAGTCCTGAGATAACGTAAATTCACAAGGTTGCATAGGTGGCTTTTGGTGGCTAACCCATCCTTTTCCCTACCTACGTACCTCAAAGAAAAGCCCTATTAGTTTTGATAATTTAAATCCCTTTTTATATAGGTAAAGAACTCACAATAACTGCGGGTATCTCTCAACTTTCGGGTTCAAGATACTCGCCAAAAGTTACAATATATAACAAAAGTCGATTACCTTAATTAATAAATCATGTAAATAAAAAATTATTTCAACTATTTTTCTGTAGCAATAAAATCTCTAGATTTTAAATGACTTCATTTAATTATAAGCGTTCCACGATCACAGGATGACAGACTGCTCATCCTGTTGTGTGACAATGGCTATAATAAGTATGCCAAGTTTTTTCACTTAACACCAATTTATTAAGCCTCTGATGAGGGCAGAACACGACTGCCGAAACGTCAGGCAATTTTGACTAAAAAGAATAATTGACTCGACTTGATTGATTGAGACCTTCCTCTAAAAAAAAAAAAAAAAAAAAAAAAGACTTCATTTAATCTTCTAATTGAAGTAATCGACTTTTATTATATAGGTTTGGAAAGCTTAAAAAAACGAGCTTTCTGAATATACAATGGTTATTTCTAAAAAATTAGAATGAAGAGGTGTAACTTCAGTTTAAATAAAAAAAAACGAAAATTCCCATGTTAAGGTGGTTCTTTACCTACTTCCCACCAAACGTGGGTTTCAGAGTAGATTTTGAATACTTCTCGATAAGTAAAAAATCTGAAAAAATCAAGCATTGTAGAAGATCCTCGGGAGATTGATTTTGCATAATAATAATTCAAAAAAGTTATCAACAAATTGATGGAAAAAAAAAAACTGTTCAAGAAATTAGCCGATGACCCAACTTTTTTTTTTAGGTGAAAATGATTTGTTAATTTTTCTAAATACGTATGACCTATGTCAAGAATTTTGTTAAATCTCTGAAAATTGCGTTCTGTCAGGTATGAAAAAACGCGATTCTCAAAGATTTAACAAAATTCTAAAAAAATTCATACGTATTTAGAAAAATTTTTAAATCATTTCGACCTAAAAAAAAAGTTGGGTCGCCGGCTAATTTCTTGAACAATTTTTTTCCATCAATTTGTTGATAACTGTTTTGAATTATTATTATGCAAAATCAATCTTCCGAGGATCTTCTACATGCTTAATTTTTTTCAGATTTTTCACCCATCGAGAAGTATTCAAAATTTTCTCTGAAACCCACGTTTAGTGGGAAGTAGGTAAAGAACCACCTTAAATGAATAGGAAACTCAAATAAAAATAGCAACCTCTCAGAGTTGAGCGACAGTGACCGACTTTCGGGAGGACTTTTTTCTTATCCATCTCAAGCATTTGGGAGTGTAAGAGTTAAGAAAAAAAATTGAATTTTTTTTTTTTTTTTTTTAAGCACCCTACTGCACGAGCTAGTCTTGGCTTAGAACTTACTATACCGATTGGAAAATAATTTTTTCGGCATATTTGAATTATCATTTGATTTTATTCAGATCGATAAAAAAAAAAAGAGCAGACACGGTTTTCGCAAAATACAGATTAGTACATGATGCGAAATTTGAGTATCGATTCGCCTAATTCTCCGAGTAAAATAAAATAAAAATGTTATGAAAAAAAATCATCGATTTTTGAGTGCGATATTCGTTCGTAGCAATCAACAAGAGGCTTCTATAGTCTTTGTCCTTGTTTGAAAGAATAAAAAAAGATTTCATTTATCGGATAAGAAGAGAACGTTAAATTGTCAAATGTCTTTTCTCTTTCGAAAATATCTCAATCGATGCTTTGTATTTTGGTGTATAATAGTATATTATGTGGCATGCCCGTAAACCAAGTGTTTTTCGCATCGAAACTTCCGTATAAAGACTTTATACGGCAGCTTTGGAATGCGTACTGCGAACTGCGCATCCAGACTGCCGTATAAAGACTTCATAGGGCAGTTCTGAAATCAACGGTATAAAGTGACACTTTGTGGATCGAAAACAGGCGTCAAAAAGTGACTTTTCAATGCCTATGCCGAAAAAAAAATATATGAATCAATTGAATTAATAATAATCACAATAATAATTACGATAGTTATGATTAATAATCACGATTATATACAAAAATAACATCATTGTTACAATGGCATCAATAATCTTATATATTATAAGTGTAAGACTTACCTGTCCAGTACACTTAAAGACATCTGGAACGTGTGGCGTTACTTGGTCACGCTGGAAGAGTTTTTTCGCTTCATTTTTATGCATCGACAAGAGGTGTTTTTTTAGTCCCGAAGTGTTACGATATTTCATTTTTATTTCAACCTTCTTCGATCCCTTGCACAATTTACACAAGCCAAATGTATCTTTACCTTTTGTTAGAACTAGTGATTTATTTAAGCAGTTGGTAGCAGTTGGCTACAGAGTAGTAAGTTGAGTTGGCAGGCGTGCAGGGTAGAGAAGCAATAGAGACGAGTCAGTCGTTCGTAGAGACTAGAGAGTCGAAGAGTAGAGGCTAGCGAGTCGAGAGTAAAACAGTTATAAAAGAGAGAAATGATGAGAGGCCGTGGCCGAGAGGAAGTTAAAGATAATAAGTGTAGTGTAATGTAATGCGTATAAGTGTAATGTAATGCGTATTTTTGATAAAAATTGGTATTTTTGGGATTCGATAAATTCCCAAAAAATTTTTTTCAGAAAGTTGATTCGAAACTGCAACTTTTGTGTCTCATAAATTTTCTTGTAGGGTCTTATACTTTTGAGATACGGAAGTTTGTAGAAAAAGTTGGAATTTGGAAAAAATCCACAAATGCGATCCGAAAATTCTGAAAAAATTCACAAAAATTCTTTCGATATAGTTGTGTTCGAGGACCAAATTATGATTTTTTCGGAAGCGGTGATTTTTTTGACCGTTCGAAACGGCGTGGAATACCTCATATACATCGCTAGTGTTATCTTTGTCACTTTACTAGGCAGTATCCCCACCACCACGATGCGCGGTCCATCCTGTATGGTCTAAGGCTTAGGCTAGTTCGCTATTTTCTATTGTTGTCATGAGTTTATGTGCCTGGTGATCGTCAGTAAATTGTGTGAAATTGAAGACTATAAAATACAAAATGATATCGGAAAGTGATTCAGATGAGTATACATCCGCAGCGGAATATGTGCCACCAGATATTCTCGAGGAAGCTAAGGATCCAAGCTTGGATACGTTGCTAACCGTTTCGAGACTGAAATACACAAAAGTTTACAATGAGTTCAAAGTCTGGAGACGAACCAGGAACACGAACTCGTTTTGTGAGGAAGTACTATTAGTCTATTTTAAGAAACAAGCAGAGACAATGGCACCTTCACCAATGTGGGCTCGATACTCAATGCTAAAATCGACGGCTCCCCGGAAGAACCATAACTCAGAATTCGCTCGAAGAAGAGTATATCTCAGAATTTTCTCGAAGACCCATATATCTCAGAAATTGCTCGAAGAACCATATATCTCAGAATTTGCTCGACAAAATTATACAATGAATAAAAATAAATAAATAAATAAATTATACGGTTTTTCGAGCAAATTCTGAGATATACGGTTCGTCGAACAAATCGCTGCCCCCTAGCAAGAAGATCCTTATTCAGAAAAGTTAGGAATCAGATCCTTATTCAGAAACGCTGGGAATTAGATCCTTATTCAGAAAAGCGGGGAATTAGATCCTTGTCCGCGACGAAAACCAATAAGGTCCTTATTCAGATTAACTTTCAACAAGATCCTTATTCGAGCGCGGCTGAAAAAGTCAGGTTTGCACCATTGCTTCGAATTAGAAAAACGCGGGTTCCGAACCGGGATAAAGCCCTGCATCTTCTCTATTAATAACTAAAAACTAATCGTACTTAAGGTGAGTGTACCAGTTAGTGACACTGTCCCAGTTACTGCCTTTTTTGATTGTATCTCTTGCAACATTATTTCGAATATCATTTAAAAAATCGTATCTTATTCTCTGAGCCTGTAGTAACTAGTTTGTGTCATAGAAAAAATCAGAATTCTTATCATTGGCTGACAACTCTAGAAAATATAAGTGTCAGTAATTGAACAGATTTTTTCAGCCGTAGGAGTGTATTGAAATGAAAAATTAGAGCCTGTATGAAGAGCATATAAATTCTAACGGATATTTCTTATTAATTCATTCGAAGTAATTAATATAGAATGAATAATGTTGAATATTCGCGCGCATCGGACATGCAGCGCCTCCATTAACTGGAGGGAACGAGGTGGGTTCTCACCGGTTCAGGACCATGCCTCCGATTTCAATACGTCTACTTGCTTTGATCGTTTAATTCTGATTCTCTTTGGGAACTCGCTGACGTTGAACTTCGTTACTTTTGAAACTTTTCACTTTTTAATGGGGAACTTGCATGTTTTTTAATTTTAATTTTATTCGAAAGTAGGATAAAAAAGAATGAATTTCCCAAAACAGTTTTTTTTTTTTTTTTTTTTTCGAGCAGTATTAATGCTGCAATAATTTTTTATTTCACACTCATTTTTCTCGGTAAATTTGAATGGGCAGCCATTTTGCTGAACCTTTCTATCAGCGCCGCCAAGTGTCACGTTCGGGAACTATGCTCCGCTGTAAACACTGTCTGCTACGAGCCAGCCGGATTTCTAACCTTGTTTTTCTACCATGTTAATGTAGTGTAACGTATCCGGCATTAATACCTGCCGAAATCACACGGACGAGAAAACACATACAACCATGCCGATCAGCAAGCATCACGCGACGGAAATATTTGGTATATAAGACGGTGCGCGACAGCAGAACATCAGCGTTAGTCGAGCCATAGCGGTCGCTACGTCTCATCAAGACATTATCATTTCGCCAGTCAGCCAGAGCGGCGGCTGAGCATTTAGAATCACTCTAATTAGAAATAGATCTATTGGCTAAAGCAGCATTAGAATCATTCATTCAAAGAAACGTCAAAATCGTATAATTACTAAAGCTGAGTTATAACGTAGACAAATCAATCAAACAATCAAATCAAATCAATTCGCAAAAGCCATAAGAAAAACTATAGATCTTCTGACTAAAATAGTATTAGAATCTAAAATCAAATAATATAAAATCAAAGCTCGAATCAAAAAGCAACAAACAAAAACTCCTGAAACCGCGATCATAGATTTGCGTAACGATAGGTTAGGTTAAGGTAAAATTAGGTAGGATTAGTTTCTTTCGATTTCATTATAAAATCGGCAACCACCTTCAAGGTTTAGATTTGTCAAAATAATTAAAATAAATACAATATCATGGCTCATGGTCATTCATAATCAGCAAAGCTTAGGAATCTGTTCTTTATTTTCCATTCTCCTTGTTTTGCACCATTTAATCTTTTCTTTTCAGATAAAATCGTTTTAGCTGGAAAACAGCTTCGGTGTTGAAGTTTTCGTAGCTACGATAATGTTCAATCACTATCCTAGTCTGGAAAACTCCCACATCCCAAGGCTGTAAAACACAGCTTCGGTGCGTCTGACCGAACAGCTACGATAGTACAAAAAGTGTTATCCTAGTCTAGCAGGTTGGACAAGCCCCAAGTCTGTAGGAAGTCAGCTCTGGTAGAGTAAAATCTATCCGAGTCTGCATTAGGGTAATTAAGGGTTTTTTCAACTTTTCCCAAGAGGGGCTCCAAAACATCACACCCGTGACAAAGAATTCACGCGAACTAGCATAATTCCTCTGGCTTTCAGCTGGAGGAACATATGCAGAAAGTTACAGTAGTTTGCAGGGAATAGTGAGTTGAATATTATAAAACATATATAAAACCACGAATGAAGTACAAGGAAAATGTTTTTTAAGTTCTGATAAAAATATTTAAAAACTTACTTGGATAAGAATATCTAAAAAGCTTACTTGGTTCTGATAAAAATATTTAAAAACTTACTTGGATAAAAATATCTAAAAAGCTGACTTGGATAAGAAAAGTATATCTGTGCTGTGATAAAAATTGTGCAGTACAAATATACATACATTTCTAGATTGGTAAGTAACGTTTTGATTCGTGATATCTGAAAAGATCCATTAAATTGTTCTGTTCATTCGTGGTTTTATATATGTTTTATAATATTTAACTCACTATTCCCTGCAAACTACATTAACATGGTATAATAACAAGGTTAGAAATCCGGCTTGCTCAGGGCAGACATTGTTTACAGCGGAGCATAGTTCCCGAACGTGACACTTGGCGGCGCTGATAGAGGGGTTCAGCAAAATAGCTGCCCGTTCAAATTTACCGAGAAAAATGAGTGTAAGATGAAAAATTATTGCAGCGTTAATACTGCTCGAAAAAAAAAAAACTGTATTGGGACATTCATTCTTTTTTATCCTACTTTCGAATAAAATTAAAATTAAAAAACATGCAAGTTCCCTATTAAAAAGTAAAAAGTCTCAAAAGTAACGAAGTCCAACGTCAGCGAGTTCCCAAAGAGAATCAGAAGTAAACGATCAAAGCAAGTAGACGTATTGAAATCGGAGACATGGCCCTGAACCGGTGAGAACCCACCTCGTTCCCTCCAGTTAATGGAGGCGCTGCATGTCCGATGCGCGCGAATATTCAACATTATTCATTCTATATTGATTACTTCGAATGAATTAATAAGAAATATCCGTTCGAATTTATATGCTCTTCATACAGGGTCTAATTTTTCATTTCAATACACTCCTACGGCTGAAAAAATCTGTTCAATTACTGACACTTATATTTTCTAGAGTTGTCAGCCAATGATAAGAATTCTGATTTTTTCTATCACACAAACTAGTTACTACAGGCTCAGAGAATAAGATACGATTTTTTAAATGATATTCGAAATAATGTTACAAGAGATACAACCAAAAAAGTCAGTAACTGGGACAGTGTCACTAACTGGTACACTCACTTTAAATACGATTAGTTTTTAGGTATTAATAGAGAAGGTGCATGGCTTCATCCCGGTTCGGAACCCGCGTTTTTTCAATTCGAAGCAGTGGTGCAAGCCTGACTTTTTCAGCCGCGCTCGAATAAGGATCTTGTTGAAATTTAATCTGAATAAGGATCATATTGGTTTTCGTCGCGAATAAGGATCTAATTCCCAGCTTTTCTGAATAAGGATCTAATTCCCAGCGTTTCTGAATAGGATCTAATTCCCAACTTTTCTGAATAAGGATCTTCTTGCTGGGGGGCAGCGACATATGTATCCAACATCCAATCATATTATAGCGCACATAAAGTTGAGGCATAGTGCACAAGTCTATGAACGTTTCGAATGCAAACAGCCTAAATGCTAGAGAAGTTTCAGTAATATTTCTACTTATAACAAGCACTCAGGCTTAAAGCACCCTTTATTAGCAGAGACTTCAACTATGCCAATGCCTAGCAAACGAAATAATTGTATAAAACCTCTTTCAAGTGACGTGGACTTACCTGATTTTTCTAATCACTCCCCCGTGAAAGAAATAATTTCTAATGCTGGGAATGTTCAACGATGTATTACTGTAGCTGAGTTCAGAGAATTGGTACTCAATGACTGTGCTTGCTTTGTGTCAAAACTGTATGCCAATAATTCCATCAACAGAACTGTCGTACAAGAAATCATTGAAAATGTCAATGAATTATTTTGCTTGAGTTGCATTCACATAATGAAACAGAAATATAACTCCAATGCGAGCAATGCGATAGATAATGATTTAAATCAGATGTTTGATATTCTTATTAATGCATTCCAAAATTTACGAACTTAGTATCAGAGATTCAAGTTCTTCCAGAAATGTGATACCTTTGTTCAACCAATTGACTTCATTATTGGTACATCACTTGAACCAAAGAATCTTGAAGGAACTGCAAATCTGAACGTAGTCGATTTGAGTGGTCAATTCATTCCAATAGGCCAAGTTTTACACAAATTTTTGTCATTACCGAACGTTTTTGCCAAAATACTTTCATGCATGGATAAGCTGAAAACAAATGAAACATTTTCTCTTGTGCGTACAGAACTCTGGATGAATACTGAGCAAAAATTTCAAAATGAGGGTAAGCTGGTCTTACCGTTAACAATATTCGCTTATGCCCGGTTGCATAAAGGTGGGTGACCCAAAAATTTCAATTACCTCCGCAGATACTACTCGTTCAACCTACATGACTGTCAGAAGTTAACAGCGATTCATGACAGCTGTCAGATGAAAAAACGGTTGAACGGGTAGTATCTGCGGGGTTACCTACGGGGTATTTGAAGGTTCGGGTAACCCACGTTTTCATCATTCTAGCCTCAAAATCGCAACTTCGTCGCGATTTCTCGGCAATCATGATGAAAAATAATGATCGTTACTTGTACGTAAAGGCTTTTTGACGAACCTCGTTACAGTACTCGCCTTTGGCTCGTGCCGTAAACCTCTCGTTTCGTCAAAAAAACCTTTCCTTACTCGTAATGAAATGTACTATCATGCAACCGGCCATTAGTGCAACACTTGATTTTCGACGCCAGTGCGCGAGGTAGCGATTTTGGGAACTTTTGGTTTACACAATATAGAAGTTATACATGGTGCTACATGGCAATACGACTGAAACTTGGAAGCAATGTCACAATGAACGAACAAAAGCGAAAAACTAAAGTAAGTTGCGGTGTTGTGGATTGTCAAAACAATATCGCGCGTCAATATGTGACTATAACGAGATTTATATTAATGATATGAAAACGAATCTCGGTTGAAGAAGCAATTGCACAGTTTCCCAGCAAACACATAACCGTCTAGTTATGTAACATGAGTCCCACAAAGCAACCTAACGTCGGTAACGTTGCTGCAATATTATTGTAACGTAACATTTGTTAGTTACTCGCAGCTAACGAATGCAATGTAACTGTAATATACCGAGAGCCCCAATAAATAACATAACATCGGTTACGTTGCATCAACAATAATGTAAAATAACATTTGCTGCTAATGTAATTCTAAGTTTATATGAGCGCGGCAGTTCGTAGCAGTTGCTATTGTTACTGCGTCCCGGTGTGGTAGAGAGAGTTTACGTAGTGAAGAGAGTGAAATTTATGCCGTCGTGGTCAGTCTGAAAAACAATACTCAAAAATTGTAGGTTATATATTATAAAACTCATGAATAATAGTGTCTGAACTAGTAGTATACAAAGTATTAGTTAATGGACAAATAATAAAATTCTAACCTCACTTTTGCTTTTGCTTATACACGTGTGCCTCACAATACAAATTATTTTCAGACATCTTCACGCCCTTGTTGTAATCTTGCTCATAAGTGATTAAAATGGCTAAAGATATTCGGTATTATGCATCGTGAAGTTAATTATTCGGTATTCATTGTCGAATAGATATAGTGGTAATAAACATATGGAATACCTAAATGGCCAAATAAAGTCGTCAGCTTCTGATAAACATGTGGAAATATATTATGACTATTCAATGAAATCTCAACTTGAATCTATTGGGTAGAATCCGTGTACAAAAGTGCAGTGAATATATCGAATCTTTTGGCATATTCACTGTTCTTTTGTGCGTGGATTCTTCGAAATGGATTCGAGTTGAGATTTGAAGCCTATATAGGCCCGTACTAACATAATCATCACAACGCTAGATAGCGTGTTACCATCTGTTACCTAACTATGATGCTACTGTCAGGTATTGAAAATATCACACGGTTACATGTATGTTATGTACCTGCCACCTTGAACTGAGTGGGAAATTACCACTAACCCAGCGGTAGCAGGAAACTAACCAGCTATGTAACGTGTTATATTGAGTTAGATGTAAGTTACCTAACGTTTACATAACTGTGTTCGCTGGGTTCTAACGCTTTCAATATTCTTTCCGATATTGCATACAAATAAACCAACTAATTAGTGATACCAAAACGCCAGAAAAACAACTTTAACAGTATTTTGCCCTATACGCCTTGAGATTTTTGCGCAACCAAAAGTTCCAAAGTTGGCCGCCTGGCAGCGCCTCCCTAGGTTTTGCACTAAGCGAATACTTTGATGACTTCGAAGTCAACAACCCACCAGGGTCGCATAAAGGAATAAATAAGCTCGGTGCTGTGTACTTTACTATTGGTGCTTTACCATCGCAATATAGCTTCCAACTCGAAATTAGTTATTTTCGTACCATGGGCGTAAAGTTGTACGCCCGCGGTGCGAAAATAATGTTTTCGATACAGTATGCGTAAAATTTCATTTTACGCACACTCTATCGAAAAATATCGTATGAAACTCGTGCGTAAAATTTTTACGCACTTGTTGCATAATATACTATTTTTCAACTCATAGTGTGCGAATTTTGATTTCGAAAATAAATACAAATATAGACCGAATCCATTTCAGATCGGGCATGCAGGAAATCGTGATGTCACGTAATTTTTCCAAATTAAAATATGTTGTTCTTGGACGAAAAAAAAGTGACCCGTATTCCTTTGTTTTCGAAAAAAAAAAAATCTGCTACGAAGTTACGGCCATTTCAACGTTTAATCACACGCTACCGAACTTCTTGAAAAACGAACACTTTTTTTTCTCAAAAACGCTATATCTGTGGAACGAATCGTTGTAACTCCTTGACCTCGGTCTCATTTTGTAGGGTTTTTTGCATTCTTTTGAAATATGGAAAGAAATTTTCAGATTTTTCAAAATTGACGAAATGACGTTCATTTTTTGAAAATCAGGGAAACCCAATTTTCTCGAAAAGTAATTTTTTTTTTTTTTTTTTTTTAATTTTCCACAGTATGTGGGGCGATACGACGGATATATCCTACAAGTTTCATTGATGCTAAAACAGTGCTTCATATCGAGAAAAAATATTTCGTGCTTCACTGAAATTCGTCAATTTTTGTGCTGGTCTTGACTTCGTGGGCATCATTGAGATTCAATCAGATTTTTTTGTCTTAATAATATTATAATGGACGTTTTACCCACGCTTCGCGTAGGTAAAATCACCATTTTCAGACCTTATGAAATAAAATTTTGTACTATATTCGACGGAAAACTTTTTCTGATAAAAAAAAAAAAAAAAAAAGTTTCACCGTACTCGTAGCGTAATGTACTGCTTTCAAATTTTAAAACAAAAAACCGTTCGCGACCGAACCTCGAAAATGAGCTACCAAACACCACCAAACGACCACCAAACGACTCAAAGAAGAAAAATTGAAAAATCCTAAGTTGGAGGGCCAACTTCACATAGGTCTATCAATAAGGTGAATTGTTTAAGCGAATTCGCACAGAAAATGGCTTCTTCAAATAAAAACTCGTTTTCTAGAGTACGCAAGACATGTCCAGATTTTGAAGGACGTCATAAAAAAAAGATATACAGTAGCATCAATAACAAATTCATCGCAATAGCAGGCATAGCTGTACAACGTTCCTTTCCTGATAAAAATATTCGGTACGAAGACAGTGTGTGTAAAAACTGCTATCAACGGTTGATTTCTAGATTTAGCGTTTCGTCAGACAAACCAGTAGTATCAAGCGATGAAGAAGGAACAAGTGCATGTAGTTCTCAGTGTAGCGTACAAAGTTTTAGAAGTAATGAAGTGTTCCAACCAATCTTACATGTGCAAACTGCGGAACTTAATGAAAGTTTCAAATCAAAATTAGAATTGAATATTTCACCATTGCGGAACCCATCAGCTGTAAAGAAATACCATCGAGTGGAGTACATTAGCAGAAAACGTAAACAAATTGTAGAATCCGTTTCGGCAACAACCTCAAATGAATTGGCCAAATTATACGACGTACAAGTGCCGATAGAACAAACGTGCAACCAGTGTGGGCATTGGATCATGAAGCTCAGATCAGCTTTCAATAACTGTACATCCGTGTCAGAAAAGATCCGCCTTCTGAGCATAGTTCCCGAAGAATATTCTAAAGCAGACATTCTAAGGGAAGTTCCTGGAACAACAAAACACATGATCGACCGATCGAGAAAGATACTTGTAGCAAAAGGCGTGTATCAACCTCTAGATCAATACAGTGGTCATGTTTTAAGTGACGAGATCGTAGAGCTTGTGCAAGAATATTACTTGAATGACGATTTGGACTCCTCAAGACAAAGTCCAAATAAAAGTGGCGTATTAACAGTGTCGGAAAATTGGGAAAAAGTTAAGAAAGTTAAACGGTATTTAACTCGGAGTATTAAGGAAATTTTTCACACATTCTCTGATCAACATGCGGATGTTAAAATTGGAAAATCAAAATTTTACACACTACGACCTTAGTGGGTAATGATCAATCCTGCAAGGGAAATATATGTTTGTATTTACTGTGCAAATTTCGAACTATGCCTTATCGCCGTGAAGAACATTAGAAAGCAAAGTAATTCAAATATGGAAAGCATCCGTTCAGAAGTGTTGTCTGCAATAATGTGCTCTCCTCCTACTGAAGACTGTACTTTCGAAGAGTGTAAGAAGTGTCCGGGTATTAGCGGTATTACGTTCGAGTCTTTCGGGCTCCGAGAAGATGATGAGGATGAAGAAATTACTTTTGCGATATGGAATAATGCTGATTTAGAAAAAAGAACTACGAAACTCAGCGCATTCCTCAAGGAGTTAGGACAATGAACAGTAAAAGCTAATGTTCAATCACGAATTAAAGACATTCAAAGAACAGAAATCAGAGAAGAAAAGGCTAGAGCAAAAGCTAATCCACAACACCTAGTACTACATGGTGATTTTGCTGAAAACTGTGGTGTGATAATGAGAGACGAAATTCAAAGTTACCACTGGCGTAACCAACAAGTCTCAATATTTACGGCAGTTTGCTATCGTGGAGATGAAACCGTGAGTTTTGCTGTAGTTAGTGATGACACTAAACATGATTCGGCACACGCACTCTTGGCAATGAACCGCATAATCGAGGCATTAGAAGCAAAACCGAATGCTGAGCCGATGGAAAAACTTACAATAATATCTGATGGAGCTGCGAGTCAATTCAAGAATCGTTTTCAGCTCCACGAACTTAAGGTAGTATGGTCGTCAAAAATGACTAGTTTTTCATAAATTTATTATGGCATAGTCGCCACATTGAGTATTCATCGAATTATTATATTCATAAACTGATGATTTCCCTGACATGTCCAGAAACAAAATAATACCCAAATTATGAACAAATGGCCAGATATCGATTTTTCATTTTTAATTGCTTCAAAATCAAGAAAAATCTAGTAGATTGGTTCGATTAGAGTCTACGATGGCTCATTTTGTCCAGAAAACTATTTCCCACAAATTCACCGCGACAGATTATTTTCTCTGTCAATCGGCAATTCAATATGGTTATTTGTTTATTAAAATCTGTAAACGTGCAGTCTTGAAAATTGAATATTCACCGTCACCAACATGATGAAAAAAAAGTACCACGGTCGGATTATAGAGAATAGTTTCCTGAAGAAAATAAGCCGTCGTAGACTGTAATCGAACCAATCTACTAGATTTTTCTTGATTTTGAAGCAATTAAAAATGAAAAATCGATATCTGGCCATTTGTTCATAATTTGGGTATTATTTTGTTTCTGGACATGTCAGGGAAATCATCAGTTTATGAATATAATAATTCGATGAATACTCAATGTGGCGACTATGCCATAATAAATTTATGAAAAACTAGTCATTTTTGACGACCATACTACTTTAAGGAGTCGACAATAAATAAAAGATGGCTCTTCTCAGTAACGGGGCATGGCAAAAGTGCATGTGACGGTGTCGGCGGCATCGTGAAACATTTGGCGTCTAAGCATAACTTGAAAAGTGACCACGTTGATTGTATAAACACCGCAATGACCTTCGTTCATCAAGAGAAAAAATACACAACTGCCATAAACTTATTGCTACTTTCAAACGAAGATTTAGCCGAATTTCGAGCAATGAAGCCAAAAGAATGGGTAAACGTTAAACCTGTTAAAGGAATACAAAAATGTCACGTGTGAGACGTTAGAGTAAGTGAACATTCGGAGAACCAATGTAATGTATTCAGAACGGCCAAGCATCCAGGAGTAAAGGTCTAAAAAAAAAAAAACAGATTGAACTGCTGTTCGATTAGAAATTAGGATTTACACGATATATTGTCATTACTACAATAAATCCGTAATTGAAAAGTTGACCAGTATTTTGTGTTTCGTTCTTGTTAGTGTTTACCGGCAGACCGATATATGATCTTCGACGTCATACATCATACAATGTTTGGTCATGTACTCCCTCAGGTACGTATGTATTAAGCTTAAGTTATATTATTTAGACAAAAAAATTTGATTGAATCTCAATGATGCCCACGAAGTCGAGACCAGCACAAAAATTGACGAATTTCAATGAAGCACGAAATATTTTTTCTCGATATGAAGCAGTGTTTTAGCATCAATGAAACTTATAGGATATATCCGTCGTATCGCCCTACATACTGTGTAAAATTAAAAAAAAAAAAAAAAAAAAATCACTTTTCGAGAAAATTGGGTTTCCCTAATTTTCAAAAAATGAACGTCATTTCGTCAATTTTAAAAAATCTGAAAATTTCCTTCCATATTTCAAAAGAATGCAAAAAACCCTAGAAAATGAGACCGAGGTCAAGTAGTTACAACGATTCGTTCCACAGATATAGCGTTTTTGAGAAAAAAAAGTGTTCGTTTTTCAAGAAGTTCGGTAGCGTGTGATTAAACGTTGAAATGGCCGTAACTTCGTAGCAGATTTTTTTTTCGAAAATAAAGGAATACGGGTCATTTTTTTTTCGTCCAAGAATAACATATTTTAATTTGGAAAAATTACGTGACATCACGATTTTCTGCATGCCCGATCTGAAATGGATTCGGTCTATAAATAATTTTATCAGTAACCGGAAACCGGCTGAGAATGTGAGTACTGTATTTTAGACAATATTCTACAGATACACTATTTACAGTGTGCGGAGTAAATTATTCTCTGCACTCAGTGCGCGAATGCATAATTTACTTCAGATACATTTGCGCACTCAGTGTGCAAATGTATCTACTCGGCACACCGCGCACCACAGTGTGTGAATCGGGCACTTCGCACACTACCAACAGACATGAGAAATCGAAATTCGCACACTGAGTTGAAAAAAAATATATATTTCTGATGATTCTTATCGTCAAATTGTGCCATATTTGTATGAAAACCGATTTCAGTTACGAATTTTACGGCAAAGATACAAAAAAATAATGTTCGTCACTCGGCCGTAAGATTTCACGGCCTTGTAACGCAAAATACTATGAGATGAAATTTCTTTTACATTTGGAACTGATTTTAAGGGGGTGTCTACACCTTTGAATTTTCAAAAAATCGTTTTTGTTTTTATATTTTTTTGGAATGCTAGTGACCTACTCCATCTGCAAATAAATAGGCGTCAGAAAATCTAGAGCATTTGAAAAGTTATAGCCATGACAGTGCCGAATTGCGAAAAAGCGGCGCGCGGACGCTCATGTTGATCACGTAAATATTGCACAGCACCGCCAACACCACTGTCTTGCTTTTTTTTAACGTTTTTATATATTTTACTTTTGAATTTTATTTTGTGATTTTTCAATTCTTCGTAATTATCATTTTTACACATACTTAATTTTCAATATTCTTTTGAATTGTGATCATTGACAAAACACATGGCTGCGATCTACATTTTTTCGAGGTTAGGTGTCCACTTGTTTGTGAAATGTCATGCTTTCATTAGGAATTCAAACCAATAGTAATTTTCAACATTGAACAAACACAGTGTATATATGTCCGAGATGAGACTTCGGAATCGAAGGAAGATGATCCATCAAAAAGTGCATTTGAAATCGATGCCGGGAGACTACACATTCAGATTTCTAAAAAGATGAGTATTTCTATAATATATTAATTGCGAAAGTTTGATAAATATTATAAGAAAAATGGTATGATTGATGAAAGATGAGAGATTTTTCGGAATATTGACAAAAATTGTCCTAGCATCTTCTGAATCTCAAAAATATCGAAGATCAAGAATTCTGAAGAATTTTTATGTTTTGAAAAATTTTGATCAGATTTTTCCTGAAGCAATTCATATTTCTTTTTCCAACAGCCTTACCGGACACCTACCGGACACTTTTGTTGGACAGAACAGGTCAAAACTCACTACAAACCTCCGCCTGGCACATGTGTCTAGACTCGACTCATAACACATCGATACGAGAGCAGCTGCGGATCCAGCATATTAATCATAAGGTAAATCTTAAAACTTGATTTTCTGTAACAACATTTTCTTCTCTGGGAAAAGTGGAAAATAAAAAAAAAAAAAATTAAAAAATTAAAAGTTTAAAAGTTGATTTCTGGAGAATGAATATTTTGACCGGTTGCCGTAAAGAATCAGGAGCATCTGAAAATAAATTTTTGATGAGAAAAATTAACGGACGATCCGGGAATCGAACCCAGGATCTACGGAAGCCTATCCGGAGACTTACACCCGAGACCACCTAGCTCGCCCACGGATCACCGCAATCTTTCCCATCTTCATCTTCTTGTGCTCAGTTTGTATGTGTAATGTTTATTTTCTTGGGTATGTAGCACTAGGTATGTATGGAAGGCAAAGTCGTATATACTATAGCACCTATGTGTCGGATGTGTCACTATAGGCTGATCGAGTTTATTGCATACTGCAGCCTTTTTATGTTGCGTATTATTGTATTAACCGGTTCACTGGTGAACCCGAAATCAACGTTTTGTGCCAAAACTAGTGAAAGGAAATAATTTCGTATTCAACATGAAGCCCAAAAAACTTAGGAACATCAAGTTTGACGCAAATCCGTTCAAAATTGACAGAGATATCCACGTTGCACATAAATTTATATATGCCATTACCAGTTGTGCCACTTTTTCCTTTTCCACATATATGTGCCCTTACCAGTGAACCGGTTAAGTAATTAAATTACGACTTTGCCTTGCGTACATACCTAGTGCTACATACCCAAGAAAATAAAAGTTACACATACAAACTGAGCACAAGAATATGAAGATGAGAAAGATTGCGGTGATCCGTGGGCGAGCTAGGTGGTCTCGAGTGTAAGTCTCCGGATAGGCTTCCGTAGATCCTGGGTTCGATTCCCGGATCGTCCGTTAATTTTTCTCTTCCAAAAATTATTTTCAAATAAATACCCAGGGATAGATAAAAAAAGTTAACTAATTAATTAACAATTTAATTAATTACTTGATACAATAATACGCAACATAAAAAGGCCGCAGTATGCAATAAACTCGATCAGCCTATAGTGACACATCCTTCACATAGGTGCTATAGTGTATACGACTTTGCCTTGCGTACATACCTGGTAGACCAACCAATAGAGAAAAAAGAGAGGCTATTCTCACACTTAAATATAGCAGCAAATGACCTTTACCACCTTTTAAAATATAGCACGTAGATGAAAACCCCGGTGTCGGCCCCAGCAAAATCGCTTTGTGGAATTTTTTAAACAACAAAAACTGTCGAAAATTGTCATTTTTCTGGTTTTTTACAAATATCTCAAAAAGTGATAGAGGAATCGTTATACTCTCAATAGGACTTTTGTAGGGAATTGAAAAACCTACAAAATGGTTTTTTGTGCAGCTGGATCAGTGCATTTCCCACTGAGAAAATCCGGAAAAACCTCTAAAAATAGACCATTTTTCGAAAATTCATAACTTTTACAAATTTAAAGCTGGACAAACGACCTTGCGGGAAAGTATAGATAATAACATGTAGTTCAACTGTACGCAAGATGGTTTCTGTCCGATGTGTAGTTTTTGCACAATCGCGTTATAAACAATTTAAGGGCTTATCTTGTAAAATGCGCGAATTTAAGGGAAATTGTCGTATTCGAATTTTACAAACGGCATTTGAAAGTAGAGATCAAAATCTTCAATTTGTATATTTTGGATTTTCACCTGGGATGTGAGAAATGTGTCTAAAACGTCCTTGAAAGTTCCTCCAAACGCTCGAAAGTGCGTTCGAGGCAAAGTCGGGTACCGGTAGTGGGGGAACGAGCCCCTAGCGCGGCGGGCTGCTAACACACTCTACTCCGCTGGCTCGTTCCCCCACTACCGGTACCCGACTCTGCCTCGAACGCACTTTCGAGCGTTTGGAGGAACTTTCAGGGACGTTTTAGATACATTTCCCACATCCCAGGTGAAAATCCAAAATATACAAATTGAAGATTTTGATCTCTACTTTCAAATGCCGTTTGTAAAATTCGAATACGACAATTTCCCTTAAATTCGCGCATTTTACAAGATAAGCCCTTAAATTGTTTATAACGCGATTGTGCAAAAACTACACATCGGACAGAAACCATCTTGCGTACAGTTGAACTACATGTTATTATCTATACTTTCCCGCAAGGTCGTTTGTCCAGCTTTAAATTTGTAAAAGTTATGAATTTTCGAAAAATGGTCTATTTTTAGAGGTTTTTCCGGATTTTCTCAGTGGGAAATGCACTGATCCAGCTGCACAAAAAACCATTTTGTAGGTTTTTCAATTCCCTACAAAAGTCCTATTGAGAGTATAACGATTCCTTTATCACTTTTTGAGATATTTGTAAAAAACCAGAAAAATGACAATTTTCGACAGTTTTTGTTCTTTAAAAAATTCCACAAAGCGATTTTGCTGGGGCCAACACCGGGGTTTTCATCTACGTGCTATATTTCAAAAGGTGGTAAAGGTCATTTGCTGCTATATTTAAGTGTGAGAAGAAATCTCTATTGGTTGGTCCATGGTGCTACATAAGCAAGAAAATAAACATTACACAATCAGGACCATCGTTGGACCGATTCTGGAGTTTTTGGTCTTCAAATTTTGAGAATCAAGCCCTCTATCAGATGAACATACAACTTTTTGATATTACCATTTTTGATTGAGATAATACAAAAAGTATAGATAAAAAATTGAAAAATTAGAAAAATCTCAGTAAAAACTAAACAAGTCAGGCAATTTTCGCGATGTCAAAAAGTTGTATGTTCATCTGATAGAGGCATCTCTTCTGAACAATTGAGGACCAAAAACTCCAGAATTGGTTCAACGATACTACTGATTCTTTACGACAACCGAGTAATTTTGCATTTTTCTATATTGAGCGTAACTACTATTAGACTCGAAGTAATATCCAATGTTATATATGGATAATGAGTGTCAAACTCTCCACAAACGTCATGATTTTTTTTGGATTTGATCAGATTCTCAAATTCGCTGTGAAATATCAATCTCTTTCTCAGAATGTTAACCCATTTGAAGGTGTGGATACCCCCTTAATATATAACTACAATATAATGTTGTACTATTTCAAACAAAACAATTTAAATTTAGTGAGTAACCATTTTCTAATATTTTTTTGCATAAATTCGATCTGCCCCGACTCAAGTTCAATCCACCCCAGTCTTAGGGCGAATTGAACCTTTTTCACTCATTCATTATAATTGTTTTTATTAATATATTTACTTAAAATGACTAATTCTCATAATCGATTGATGTTTATTAAAGCATGGTTCACTTCGCCTCGGCCTGCCCTATATTTTTTCGTTAATCTGTAATTCTTGTTCCGCGTGGGACAATTTGATTTTGCAAAATTTGATTTTGCATATTTTTGTATGGTATTGATCCCCTACGTGGAAGCTTGTAGTCTACATATTTATTATTGTAAAACTCGCCAATCGAGGCAAAGTCGCCTTTTCACGGCCTTAGCCTCCCGTGGGCTCGAGTGAAAGTACTCTCGAGTGCACGAATAATTCTGAATTCTTTTTTTTCTTTCGTTTCAATTTCATTTATTTTAATTGAATAATTTTCATATGTTATGTTATACAAAAACGCTACGAGTTGTTTTTTAGCGCCGAGCTAATCTTTTATTTTCAATACCGATCTCTCTCCGCGGTACTGTTGTTAGCTGCCGCTTCAAGTTCTGTTGACCCTCAAACACCACACTGGGTTACGGTAGCCTAGAGTCTCTCAAACCATGCGTCATCCCCAAACATTTCTTCTCAGTTTTTCTGTGTACCCTGAAAACTATGAAATTCATGGCATTCTCTTTGGAACATTCTTCTTTCTGACTGTTTGGCCTACCGATTCAACAAAAAAATAATCGAAATCAGTGCATTAGAACCCTAGATATCAGCAGCCAAAAACGGTGGGTTACGCTCACCCAGTGTGGTGTTTACGGATGGCCCAGATAGTGTGGTGTTTGAGGGTTAACATTGTCTTTTTCTTCTTTGTCGAGTTTTGAATTACGTAGTGACTAGTTACCTGGCGCCCAAACTATATAATAAAATCTTTGAGTCTGTTTTGCCGATTGTCGACTAGATTGACCCCGGAGTCTGGCAATCCGATCCAGATCCGACGGTCTAGGAAAATCTACGTCACACTATCTACATTATGAACTTCTATCTCACCCAGAAGATATATATGGGCAAGTCCACCAATTATCAACAAATGAACGGGACGTCCAAAAATCAATTTGTCTGAAATTTTTACCTCTCGTAGTATGTACAAAGATTGAACAGTTCACCAAATTTGAACCTTCTAGGACTCACCGTTCGTGAGAAATGCCACATGCAATTTTACCATTTCGATCCAATTGAGGTTTAAACGCGAATTGTTTTCGTATTGTTATCGGCATAAAAAGATTAGGAAAATATAAGTATCTTATGTGAAAAATTCTCACCTTTCCGAATATATTATTCATTTCTGAATAACTTTTCGAAATCAATCCCAAAAATACGTTTTTCGGCGAAAAACCGCTTTCTTTCATGCGCCAACAAAATTAATCTCACTTTTGAGTTTTTCATGTGAAAGCTGAGGTTTTTTCAGTCAGAAACTCAAATTTTCAAAGTGGGACGGCCATAGGATCTCACGTGAGCTACGTTCAATTACTAAAGGTCTGTTAATAATACTCTCTTTTTCAAATTCAAACGGAATATTCATGGCTACCGTGAGATCCTATGGCCGTCCCACTCTGAAAATTTGAGTTTCTCACTGAAAAAATCTCGGCTTTCACATGAAAAACTCCAAAGTGAGATAAATTTTGGTGGTGCCTGAAAAAAAGCGGTTTTTCGCCGAAAAACGTGTTTTTGGGATTGATTTCGAAAAGTTATTCAGAAATGAATAATATATTTGGAAAGGTGAGAATTTTGCACAAAAGATACTTGTATTTTCCTAATATTTTTATGCCGATAACAATACGAAAACAATTCGCGTTTAAACCTCAACTGGGTCGAAATGGTAAACTTGCATGTGGCATTTCTCACGAACGGTGAGTCCTAGAAGGTTCAAACTTGGTGAACTGTTCAATCTTTGTACACACTACGAGAGGTAAAAATTTCAGACAAATCGATTTTTGGACGTCCCGTTCATTCGTTGATAATTGGTGGACTTGCCCATATGCTTTCTGTAAGTGTCTTTTTATCTAGATAATTTCTTATTCCAGCTTGAGCACACACTGCTTACCGGCAATTTTTTTCCAGGCAATGCTTTTCAGAGCGAGATTGTCCATAATCACGGGTTCGCTGGATCCCTTCGCGTTAACGGCGTATAGGCTGACTGTTGCGGTCGGTTTATGCAGTTCCAATTCCCAGTATGGAAACGCTGATTCCCAACGGTGATCACCAGATACAGCGACGAACTTCTGTGGAAGGCCTCCGTCAAATCCTTCGATACAGGCTAATCGTATCAAAGCACCACTCAGATTGAATGCGGTGCAGTTCTGCAGTGGGTACGGTCTGCCTGTTAGGACAGAAGCGACCGTATAATGAGCCAAATGTAGAATTTGAATGAATGATCCAGGTTACTACTACGTGTAAATAGGCAGCAATATATGGGGCTTTCCACGCCAACTTGACGAACGTCTGACCCTGACCATCTCGGATTTCATCGACTCTTTTTTAAATAGTGGTCTGCAGGTTCAGGATCTCAAAAATATTTTTTTTCAATTTTTCATAATGACCGTTATTTATTTATAATTTTTGAAATGGACTCAAAGTTCGACCCATTTTAAAATTCTGAAAAAATTCTGAAAATTTCTTTCAAATTTGAGGATCATTTTAAGCCCTTATATAGAGTGGTCAGTATAATAGAATCCTAGGGAAAAATCAAAGAAAATACTTGAGATTTTTTTTTTTTTTTTTTTTTTTTTTTTTTAACGTCATTTTGTATCAAAACAACTCGTAGCTCATAATTGGAGAAAAACCAAACAAAAAAAATGGAGAATTTGATGAACTTTCTCATGAGCTGACAAAAATTGATCAGGGTACACGACATAAAACTGCGAAACGTATACCCGATACCCAGAAACTCCACTGCCTAATTCCTCGCACAAATAATAAAGTCGAAGTCAAAAATTTCTCTCAATCTGAAATATCCAAATTGTATACAATTGTTAAATAAGAGAAAAAGTGAATATTTTTGTATACACGAATCGGAATAAAATCTTTGGACAATATTTTCATCTATGTCGTCATTATTTGTAGGTTTTGAAATCCATACCTACTTTTTCTGGAAATTGATACGTTAATGAGTTCAGATATATACCAATGTGATCCAGTTACAAACTCCAAAATAAGTACATTTTTCAGACTTTAAGTAAAAGTTATTTATCTTTCACGATATTTGACATAGGAAGGTCAAATTATTTCTGCATTTTGAACCTCATTAATTAACTGAAAAGGATTTTTCTACATCATGATGTTGGGTTGAGATAAAAAAATGAAAAATTCTTCATTTTTTTGTTTGGCTTTTCTCCAATTATGAGCTACGAGTTGTTTTGATACAAAATGACGTTAAAAAAAAAAAAAAAAAAAAAAAAAAAAAACTAAATCTCAAGTATTTTCTTTAATTTTTCCCAAGGATTCTATTATACTGACCACTCTATATAAGGGCTTAAAATGATCCTCAAATTTGAAAGAAATTTTCAGAATTTTTTCAGAATTTTAAAATGGGTCGAACTTTGAGTTCATTTCAAAAATTATAAATAAATAACGGTCATTATGAAAAATTGAAAAAAAATATTTTTGAGATCCTGAACCTGCAGATCACTATTTAAAAAAGAGTCGATGAAATCCGAGATGGTCAGGGTCAGACGTTCGTCAAGTTGGCATGGAAAGCCCCATATATAATCTGCAGGTGGGTTGGGTCCCAGGAATAAAAAAAGGATTTTTCAGTTGAATAAAGATGATGATTTTCAGAGGATGATAGATGAGGTAGATGTTCGTAACGTTAACGTATCAGAATATTCGTTGAAAAAATGCAACATTTCGTGATTCAAATGTGCGAATTGTAAAATATGCGAGATAAACATGTTTCACGTAACTTGAGCGTGCGACTAGTAATGCGAGCGAATGCGTGCGTCCCGGATCGAATCCCGGCGAAAATAATGCGATATTTTTCTAATCTAAAAATCCTTACTTTGTATTAATATGCGGTTAAATGCAATTAGTAGGTGTTTCTCGACGCATTGTACAATGTTATAAATTCATTGTAACGAGCTAAATTAATTTTTTTCCGCACAGCAGCCTTGTTTTTGGTTGCTAGGGTATATTGTACTCTTTACTATGTCAAAATAGTTGAGCAAATAGTAATTGAAACTAGCGATTTTTCGTATTGCATAGTTGAATATAAAATTTGACCTACACAGCCATAATACATTGTCCTTCGAACACATAGATTATAGTGTAAAACACATAGCAACGTTAACTATTTGCGTATAGTTAGTTAGTTATGTGACGTCTACTATAATATTATGTAACAATCACAATATTTTTCAGGGCTTCTGTGACTATAAAAATTGGGTTGGTGCCATATTTCACCAAAGTTTATAGTGAAGATAACTGATGCAATTGTAATTGTAACTATATTTTTCTTTCAGTGTTACATTATGGCATTTACTTACTGGGCGAAAAGAAAAAATCAGTACTATGGCTTACACAGGTATAGCTGCTACATTACTACCAAATGGAAAAACAGTCCACGAAACATTAGGATTACCTGTTCCGTTATACGCTGATTCTACTTCCACAATTGAAGTGGGTTCAAAAGACGCAAATATTTTGAAAGAAACAAAGGTTTTCATTTGGGATGAAGCACCAATGGCACCGCGCTACGCATTAGAAATAATGAACACAATTTTACAGGATATAATGAATATATACGTTACCATTTGGAGGAAAAATAGTAATATTGGGAGGGGATTTCAGACAATTGCTTCCAGTAAATATTCGTGGTATTCGCAGTGAAACGATAAACTTATGAATCAAATTCAGTCCATTGTGGCAAGTATTTAAAATATTCGAATTGACTATCAATATGCGTACACTACTAGAAGAGAAGAATTTTTCTGAATTCTTACTGCAAGTTGGAACTGGAGATTTGAATGATGAGGTTGATGATTTAAATCTACCCTCCAATTGTACATACAATGATGACATCGATATAGCGAAGGATATTTATGAAGATGTACTCAGCAGAAAACAATACAAAGAAGCTTCAAAATATGCAGTATTAGCAGCAAGAAATTTAGATGTGAATGAAATCAATAAACAAGTCGTCGACTTATTGGACTTAACTACTGAACGTATTTATACAAGCGTCGATAGCGCAGAAAATTGTAACGACAATAATAGAATCAATCAAGATTTAGTACCAGAATATTTAAATTCGTTGTCTCCGAATAGTCTTCCACCGTACGAATTACGATTACGACAATTTTCGATAATCATGTTGATCAGAAATTTGAGTATCAACGAAGGTTTAGTCAATGGCACGAGATTATTACTACTAGAAGCTGGAACAAATCTATTATTATGTGAACTTCTAACCGCAGATAAAGCAGGAGATATAATATTCTTAAATAGAATTACTTTAGTATGTGAAGATATATATCCATTTTCTTTCACTCGAAGACAATTCCCCATCAAATTAGCTTTCGCGATTACGATTAACAAATCACAAGGTCAAACCTTTGACAAAATTGGAATTGATTTACGAAAAGATGTTTTTAATCATGGACAACTATATGTAGCTCTATCACGAGTGCGTACATGGCAATCATTGAAAATTTACCTTGGAAGTCAACGAAACAATACAACCGTAAAGAATTATGTTTATAAAGAATTATTTAATTCATAATTAACTGAAGAAATACATATCCCAAAACTACATAAACAAAAAATATGAAAGGCCTTCGCTAATTTCATTTTTTAAATGAATAAATAAATAAATAATTGATTTCATACCATATGTGAATTTATCGGACCAGTCGAACCAAATTTTTAAGTCTTCTAACTGAAGCTCACCTCTATATAGAGCGTGCAATCTCCAGATAGACCGAAAAAAACGGAAGTGCATCATAATTATTTTTTTTTTTTTCAAGTAAAAATTCCTTCAGCAAAAAAAAAAAAAAAAAAAAAAAAAAAAAAAAAAAAAAAAAAAAAAAAATAATTATGATGCACTTTCGTTTTTTTCGGTCTATCTGGAGATTGCACGCTCTATATAGAGGTGAGCTTCAGTTAGAAGACTTAAAAATTTGGTTCGACTGGTCCGATAAATTCACATATGGTATGAATTAATAGGTTTCGAACGATAGAGTCACTACACAATGAAATAAACACAGACCTGTGGACTAAGAGGTCAATGACAATAACATGAAATTCAAGTAAAGATTCCTTCAGTCCTTCAGTGGTCTAATGGGACAAGGCGTCGCAGTACAAATGCGGAGGTCCCGGTTCAAACCCGGGCTGAAGGAATTTTTACTTGAAAAAATAATTATGATGCACTTCCGTTTTTTTCGGTCTATCTGGAGATTGCACGCTCTATATAGAGGTGAGCTTCAGTTAGAAGACTTAAAAATTTGGTTCGACTGGTCCGATAAATTCACATATGGTATGAATTAATAGGTTTCGAACGATAGAGTCACTACACAATGAAATAAACACAGACCTGTGGACTAAGAGGTCAATGACAATAACATGAAATTCAAGTAAAGATTCCTTCAGTCCTTCAGTGGTCTAATTGGACAAGGCGTCGCAGTACAAATGCGGAGGTCCCGGTTCAAACCCGGGCTGAAGGAATTTTTACTTGAAAAAATAATTATGATGCACTTCCGTTTTTTTCGGTCTATCTGGAGATTGCACGCTCTATATAGAGGTGAGCTTCAGTTAGAAGACTTAAAAATTTGGTTCGACTGGTCCGATAAATTCACATATGGTATGAATTAATAGGTTTCGAACGATAGAGTCACTACACAATGAAATAAACACAGACCTGTGGACTAAGAGGTCAATGACAATAACATGAAATTCAAGTAAAGATTCCTTCAGTCCTTCAGTGGTCTAATTGGACAAGGCGTCGCAGTACAAATGCGGAGGTCCCGGTTCAAACCCGGGCTGAAGGAATTTTTACTTGAAAAAATAATTATGATGCACTTCCGTTTTTTTCGGTCTATCTGGAGATTGCACGCTCTATATAGAGGTGAGCTTCAGTTAGAAGACTTAAAAATTTGGTTCGACTGGTCCGATAAATTCACATATGGTATGAATTAATAGGTTTCGAACGATAGAGTCACTACACAATGAAATAATTGATTTCATTGAAAAATAGTTGAATGGTTGTATCAATTATTATATACATTGTTATATATACATATACAGCGTGATTCCCAAGTCGCAGAAAAGATTTCACATGCAGATTCCTTGTCGAAATCTAAGAATAAAGTTCCTTATCAAAAACTTCGAGGGAGCGGTCGTTCCTGAGTTATGGAAGATTTAGTCCACCCAATAAGACGGCCGTAAAGTGACGTGCTCAGTCTCGTAGCAATTCTGTAAAAGTGATAGTGCCCGCGTCGTATGAACTTTGCCTGAAATTTCGGTTTCTTATTCCGTAATTTTTAGTATTTACGTCGTCCGGTCGGTCATTCTCGTGCCCTACGTCGTTCGCCCCGTAGTTGACGTTGTCCAGGTGTTCAAACTGGTGACTTACATTCCCCAGGTCTTTTGCTTCGTAGCGTTCGTTATTTAGGTTGTCAGGCTAGTGATTTCCGTACTCCAGGACTTTTGCCCCGTGGTTCACCTTGTCCAGGTGGTCAAACTTGTGACTTACGTTACTCAGGTCGTCCGCTTCGTAGTTTTCACTATCGTTGTCATCGGGTTGTTGATTTCCGTCCTCCAGGACTTTCGCCACGTAGTTTACGTTGTCCAGGTGGTCAAACTGATGGCTGACGTTACTCAGGTCATCCGCTTCATAGTTTTCGCTATCGTTGTCATCGGGTTGTTGATTTCCGTTCTCCAGGTCTTTCGCCACGTAGTTTACGTTGTCCAGGTAGTCAATTTGGTGACTGACATTACTCAGGTCGTCCGCTTCACAATTTTCGCTATCGTTGCCATCGGCTTGTTGATTTCCGTCCGCCAGGTCTTTCGCCACGTAGTTTACGTTGTCCAGGTGGTCAAACTGATGACTGACGTTACTCAGGTCATCCGCTTCATAGTTTTCGCTATCGTTGCCATCGGGTTGTTGATTTCCGTTCTCCAGGTCTTTCGCCACGTAGTTTACGTTGTCCAGGTATTCAATTTGGTGACTGACATTACTCAGGTCGTCCGCTTCATAATTTTCGCTATCGTTGCCATCGAGTTGTTGATTTCCGTCCTCCAGGTCTTTCGCCACGTAGTTTACGTTGTCCAGGTAGTCAAACTGGTGACTGACGTCACTCAGGTCATCCGCTTCATAGTTTCCGCTATCGTTGTCATTGGGTTGTTGATTTCCATCCTCCAGAACTTTCGCCACGTAGTTTACGTTGTCCAGATGGTCAAACTGATGACTGACGTTATTCAGGTCGTCCGCTTCGTAGTTTTCACTATCATTGTCATCGGGTTGTAGATTTCCGTTCTCCGGGTCTTTCGCCACGTAGTTTACGTTGTCTAGGTAGTCAATCTAGTGATTTACATTCCCTAGGTCTCTTGCTTCGTTACTCAGGTCGTCCGCTTCGTAGTTTTCACTCCCGTTGCCATCGGGTTGTTGATTTCCGTCCTCCAGGACTTTCGCCACGTAGTTTACGTTGTCCAGGTGGTCAAACTGATGACTGACGTTACTCAGGTCGTCCGCTTCGTAGTTTTCACTATCGTTGTCATCGGGTTGTTAATTTCCGTCCTCTAGGTCTTCCGACACGTAGTTTACGTTGTCCAGGTAGTCAAACTGGTGATTTACATTCCCTAGGTCTTTTGCTTCATAGTTTTCGCTTTCGTTGTCATCGGGTTGTTGATTGTTGTTGTTTTTGTTGTTGTCGTTGTTGTTGTTGTTGTTGTTGTTGTTGTTGTTGTTGTTGTTGTTGTTGAGTCCTGGAGGACGGAAATCAACAACCCGATGACAACGATAGCAAAAACTATGAAGCGGATGACCTGAGTAATGTCAGTCATCAGTTTGACTATCTGGACAACGTAAACTACGTGGCGAAAGTCCTGGAGGACGGAAATCAACAACCCGAGGACAACGGGAGTGAAAACTACGAAGCGGACGACCTGAGTAACGTCAGTCATCAGTTTGACCACCTGGAAGACGTTAACTACGTGGCGAAAGTCCTGGAGGACGGAAATCAATAACCCGATGACAACGATAGCAAAAACTATGAAGCGGATGACCTGAGTAATGTCAGTCATCAGTTTGACGATCTGGACAACGTAAACTACGTGGCGAAAGTCCTGGAGGACGGAAATCAACAACCCGAAGACAACGGGAGTGAAAACTACAAAGCGGACGACCTGAGTAACGAAGCAAAAGACCTAGGGAATGTGAATCACCAGTTTGACTACCTGGACAACGTAAACTACGTGGCGAAAGACCTGGAGAACGGAAATCAACAACCCGATGACAACGATAGCGAAAACTATGAAGCGGATGACCTGAGTAACGTCAGTAATCAGTTTGACCACCTGGACAACGTAAACTACGTGGCGAAAGTCCTGGAGGACGGAAATCAACAACCCGATGACAACGATAGTGAAAACTACGAAGCGGACGACCTGAGTAACGTAAGTCACAAGTTTGAACACCTGGACAAGGTCAACCACGGGGCAAAAGTCCTGGAGTACGGAAATCACTAGCCTGACAACCTGGATAACGAACCGTACGAAGCAAAAGACCTGGGGAATGTAAGTCACCAGTTTGACCACCTGGACAACGTCAACTACGGGGCGAACGACGTAGGGCACGAGAATGACCGACCGGACGACGTAAATACTAAAAATTACGGAATAAGAAACCGAAATTTCAGGCAAAGTTCATACGACGCGGGCACTATCACTTTTACAGAATTGCTACGAGACTGAGCACGTCACTTTACGGCCGTCTTATTGGGTGGACTAAACCTTCCATAACTCAGGAACGACCGCTCCCTCGAAGTTTTTGATAAGGAACTTCATTATTAGATTTCGACAAGGAATCTGCATGTGAAATCTTTTCCGCGACTTGGGAATCACGCTGTATATCCATGTAATTTAATATCCGTATATATATATTTATAAATATAGGTATATGTATTATAGTATGAAACGTATCTCCATGAATCTTATAGTAAACATGTGATTTTTATTGTAAAATCTCTGAAAATACGTCACATACGGTAATGGCTGAGGCGCGCGCAGCGCGCCAAATACGTTAGTGTATTCAAATTTTACAAACAGCATTTGAAAGTAGAGATCAAAATCTTCATTTTGTACATTTTGTATTTTCACCTGGGATGTGGGAAATGTGTCTAAAACGTCCCTGAAAGTTCCTCCAAACGCTCGAAAGTGCGTTCGAGGCAGAGTCGGGTACCGGCAGTGGGGGAACGCCAGCGGAGTAGAGTGTATTAGCAGCCCGCCGCGCTAGGGGCTCGTTCCCCCACTACCGGTACCCGACTCTGCCTCGAACGCACTTTCGAGCGTTTGGAGGAACTTTCAGGGACGTCTTAGACACATTTCCCACATCCCAGGTGAAAATCCAAAATGTACAGAATGAAGATTTTGATCTCTACTTTCAAATGCCGTTTGTAAAATTTGAATACGACAATTTCCTTCAAATTCGCGCATTTTACAAGATAAACCCTTAAATTGTTTATAACGCGATTGTGCAAAAACTACACATCGGACAGAAACCATCTTGCGTACAGTCAAATTACATGTTATTATCTATAATTTCTCGCAAGGTCGTTTGTCCAGCTTTAAATTTGTAAAAGTTATGAATTTTTGAAAAATGGTCTATTTTTAGAGGTTTTTCTAGATTTTCTCAGTGGAAAATGCACAGATTCAGCTGGACAAAAAACCATTTTGTAAGTTTTTCAATTCCCTACAAAAGTCCTATTGAGAGTATAACGATTCCTCTATCACTTTTTGAGATATTTGTAAAAAACCAGAAAAATGACCATTTTCGACAGTTTTTGTTGTTTAAAAAATTCCCCAAAGCGATTTTGCTGGGGCCAACACCGGGGTTTTCATCTACGTGCTATATTTTAAAAGGTGGTAAAGGTCATTTGCTGCTATATTTAAGTGTGAGAATAGCCTCTCTTTTTTCTTTATTGGTTGGTCTATACGAACTTCAACCTCATGATAATAGCTAGAGTTTATGAATAGGTGCTTCCACTGAGGATTCCATGAATCCTGCCAGCTCATGACTAGACCAGATTTTTCGGCATCGAAATAGTTGAAGAAACAGCGAGAGAATGATTCTAGAAGACGAATGAGAGTGGGCGGGAAAGGGAGAGGAAAGAGTGGCGTGTTTTCTGCCGTAAGAAAATAATCCTTCGGTACAGAGAACGGGAATCACGCGCAGCAGCGAATATCTTCTTGTTGTCCTGTTCACATCCTCGACTCGAACTCACTCCACTATTTTACGGTTCTATATTCCAATCCCAACTTCACGGCTGCCACTCGCTTAAAAAATCACATCAATACGGGTGATCACTTCGCTAGGAATGAGCCCACTTTCAGTTCTGTTATGTTATTCAGATATTTCTCCTGCTGTGGAATTTGAATAGTGGCCAAGAGGAACATAACATTTTCAATTACATGATTGATTCGACGAAAATTCGAATTCCCAAAGAAATTCGATTATCAAAGTGGAATTTTTCATTTCAAACTGCGAAAGCTGCGGAAAATATCTTAAATTCCAGCGACGATAACCCGCTGTACTTATCACGTACCCACGTACGTGATGTTCGCAAAGGGCCATAAACAATCTCGTTTTCACTCTGCAAATAAATTTATTATGTGGCCTCATTTTCCTCGCGACAATTGTTGAGCCGTGAAGTTAATAGAAATTCTGAATGGATCTGATTCTTTACCGTTAGGGATTTCCAACTTTGAGACAGCCTCTGAAACTTCACGAAAGAGAGAGAGAGAAAAAAAATAGAACGAAATAGGCGCTTATTGAGCCTAAGGACAAGTCCCCTTAGGCAGGTACGGAAGAATAAGTGAAGTATACATTAGAAAGTAGAAGCAACATGAACCAAGAATTCACCTAAGGTGAGGTAAGGAATACAAATAAAGTACCTGTAAATTGAAATAAATGGACTTACATGATGAGAATGGAAACTGCGATAGACTTGAATGAGTAAAATCAGCAATGAAATAAAATAACAGTGAATAGTGAGTAACAAGCTCGCGAAGACACTAAACGAAACTCAACGATTACCCGGGAGTACTAGGACCGCGGTGAGTCGAAAGCTGACCGTCCCATGTCAAAAAGATGGGTATACAACCAACAATCAAAGTGAGCTTGAGAATCAGAGGAAACAACAGTTTCAGGTAGCGGATTGCAGAAATGGTGCACTGCAACAATAATCGACTTCTGGTAGATCACTGTACGACATCGAGAAACGAGCAGTTTTTTACCACTTGTGGCCCAAAGACGAGCCTCACGAGGTCGAAAGAACCCATAGAGGTAGCCCGACTTCACTGAGAGAAAAAGGGTCGGTCGAGACAACTATACCGCATTGTAAAATTCCCGAGTCGAAATTTAACGCCTCATTAGAACCTTAAAATTTTACCGTTGGGATGTTTTTGAGGGTCTAGAGAGGTTTATTTGGTATGGGAATTGAAACCCTCTTTAGCGCCTAAAACTCGTAGTTACCAGACAAATGCAGCATTTTAGGGTCAAATGAGGATCTCACGAGAACCTCGCAAAACCCTCACTGCGCCCTGCCGCGTAGCGGTGCACGGCTGCATGGTGATCGGACTTTATGGGTATCAAAATAGGCGCGAAATTATTATTACGGATTGAAAAGAGGTTCATTTGTGCGCTATGAGTACTCAAGCGGGCGCTGAATTTCGACTACAGAGTTGTAGGTTGATAAAAGGGGTTTGAGGTCTAAACAGGATCTGTAGAGACGTTATGAGTTGGATGCCATGAGTATCAAAGCAGGCGCTAAATTTCGACTATGGAGGACTTGTAGGTTCAAAATAGGAGTTTGAGGTCTAAATAAGATCTAGAGACGTTGAGTTGGATGCTATGAGTATCAAAGTAGGCGCTAAATTTCGACTCTTGAGGACTTGTAGGTTCAAAATAAGAGTTTGAGGTCTAAATAGGATCTAGAGAGGTTGAGTTGGATGCTATGAGTATTAAAATAGGCGCTAAATTTCGACTCGGGTTTGTATCGTTCTGAGGCAGATATTTATAGTAAACGTGGCGATATCATTGTATCCCGTACTATAGAGATATAGTTATCGTTAACAATACTAAATTAAACAATAAATACAACAGCTGCAACCATATTTTTGGTCGAAATATCAACGATATGTATCAAATTACCGTTACTTTAATTTATAGTACAGTATACTCTTCGATCGATATTTAATGCAACAATATTTTTGGCACAATCTGATTCTGTTTGTTATTAACTTTCACTCTATTTTTCCGAACTACGCGACATTGTTACCAAAGCGATGCGTGGGGTTGTCTCCACTACATATACACTGATCGTAGACACAACCAAAAACATAGTTAGATCGACGTTTGAACGCTGTTATCGCGACAATACTATAGAGTTATCTTCGCTCTATAGATTCACTGATCATGGACACAACGCAAAATATAGTTGGATCGACGTTCGAATTCTATTATCGCGAGAATACTATAGAGTTGTCTTCTCGAATAGTACTACCAACTTCTATATCGTATTGTAACAAATTTGATATTTGTTGTAATAATAAGTGATTATTTATGGATTCCCGAGGAAAATAAAGCGAATCTAGTGAAAGAATATCAATTAGGCAAAAGGTTTATGTATTTGGAAAATACAGGTCTGCTTCAGTACGAGGCTAAAGACAGACTGATTTGTTTTATAATAATGTTTGTTGACGTAGCAACCGTAGTTCTTATATTTTAGAAGATATCTTTTATCATATAGGCTACTTGATCTAGATCATATAGAATTAATATATAAGGGTGATTTTACCAAATGTAACAGTATATTGAATTATGCTGCCATAGAAACTGCAACTATATGTGTATAATCATGTACATTATGTTACGTATTCCACCCTATTCCATACTCCTCTATGCTCTCTCACTCTCAATATCAAGACACAACATCCTGCATGCATCCAGTCTCACCACCTCTAATCAGAGGAAGTCTCACCCTTACATTCCAAGAAGTTCATCCCTACCTATGCACCCATAAAACTGCACCTGCATGAACGCGCCCATGCCCGGGACAATGGAAAAGATGATCTCATTATTCAGCTCATCAGTAGCGATTATTAATATTGCACTTGCAACAACTCACTTACTCCTAAGTCGTTAACCAAAGCAGTCGTTCTTAAACTTGTATCCGAAACGTCGAAGAGAATACTCATTCTTAATTAACTTTCGAAATCATAAACTCAAATCACTCATCGCTTTTATTTAATAATAACGTGTAATAATCATATCGATGGTTCTACCATCCGTGTAATCATTATACCAATAAACAATTATTTAGTTATACTCATATATATATATTCACATCAATCACCTACCATCCAAAATCCAGTTACCTTAAGGTGTAAAACGAGGAACGAACTCGACGACAGCTCTATCCACGTATACACTAAAAGTGGGAGCTCTATCCTTATTCATAACAATACTGGCAGCGTAATTCATAACAATGGTGGCAGCTCACTCTCCCCTTACTCATAACAATGGTGGCAGCGTAATTCATAACAATGGTGGCAGCGGAACTACCTCGTTTACCGGAAAATAAAGTGACAAAATAAGTGAATTCTACGAAGTGATATATACGTGATACGAGTGATTACCTATTTCCAAACACACGATTTCTAGTGTAAAATCTTCCATACTTCAAATCATTGTGACAAGATATACTAAATCTATTAAATCCACAAAATCAACAAGATCTACAAAATCTACCAAATCTACTAAATCTACCAAATCAACAAAATCCACTAAATCACGAAATCTACATAAATTTACGAAATCTACTAAATCTACAAAATATCAAGTGCATATATAATATACGTAGATATCAAAGTGAAAACGTAATACTGTGTTCTTTAACTACTTCTACAAAATCGAAGCAAATAACTCAGCAATAAAATCAAAGTTGCTAAAAGAAAAGAAGTTCGACATCATCCTCAAAGGCACCTAGCCCCACAAAGATTCATCTGAATCCAACGATTAGCAATCTCGCTACAACGAAGTGCAGATTCCTGAGCCGTGACATCTATATACTCTCATCGACGACTTCTCGACATCCGACGCATTCCAACACAACAGCTTCATCTCCAATATCAACTCAGATCCGTATTAAACATGAAATTTTTCTTAATCCTGATCATCAGCTTGTAAGTTATCTTTAATTATAATAAGTACACACATATCTCAAACGAAATAATCTAATTCACAAATCGCAAAATGCCTGACGAAAATGCAGAAACCTCATACTGGTCTCTTAAAGACTTATTAGATACAATCCCCTATTTTAATGGGAGAAACTTGAATATTAATAACTTCATAAGAAGCTGTGAAAATGCCAAAACTCTTGTCAAACCAACTCAGCGCCCTATTTTGACGCGAATGATCAGAACTAAAATCTATGGAACAGCTGAATCATATTTAGGAAGTAAAGAATATGACACTATTGACGAAATCATAACAGTTCGAAAACGAGCTTTCTTACCAAAAAAATCAATTTTCGAATGGCAGACAGAGTTGAATAATGTCAAACAAAAAAGCGACCAACGTGTTTTAGATTATAGCGCAAGAGTCGAAGATATATTACACAACACAAAACAGGTAATTAATAATTCAGGCACAAGTGATGCTGCTGGCATGATTACAGCAGTTGAAACTAATGTACTCAAGTGCTTTGTTAGAGGCTTGATCCCAGAAATTGAAATTCGAGTAGCTGGTGCAAATCCAACTACTTTAGCAAAAGCTATCGAACTAGCTCTAACAGAAGAGCAAGAACTTTCAAATCGTACTGCTCTTAATACAGACAATAACCGACCACGACAATCTTATCAACAAAACCCTTCAATTTCTTGTAATTATTGTAAACGACAAGGACATGTAATAGACAACTGCAGACAGCGCGCTCACGATGACCAATCACAACCTCCAAACAGACGCCCTCCTAATCAACCAAACTCACAATACCCTCCTAGATTTTGTAATCATTGTAATCGACAGGGACACACAGTAGAAAATTGCAGACAACGAACTCACAATAACCAACAACAGCAATCCCAAAACCAATCACAACAATCCCAAAACCAACCCCAACAATCAAACCAACAACCCAACCAACAACAACAGTCTAACCAACAAAATACACAATATTCTTCCATATCCTGCAATTATTGCAAACGCCAAGGACACACGATAGATAACTGCCGAAAACGCGCTTACAATAACGCACAGAGACAACAGAATCAGAGTCCTTTAACCCTTCGTAGTCACTCTGGGTGGATTTCACCCAGGCGTTCTGGCCGAAATATCCATTTTTTGACAAATTGACCTATTTACGATTTTTTTTTAAAATATATTGTCATTTGAATTTTGACATACCGACTCTTGATACATGTTATAGAATGTTTGAAGTATTTTCTAGTATGTTTTCGATCCCGATCGAACGGATAGTTTTCACACAGCAGCCATTTGAAAATTGACTGGGTAAATTTCACCCAAGTGTGACTACCGTGTGATTCTACAGAAGTGTGACTACGAAGGGTTAAACTCGAACTCAGCCCGCCGGGAGAACGTGCCGACGGACCCAACACAAACTCAGCCGCGTTCAACAACACAATAAATCACGTCCTCGAAACAGAATCAGAAGCAATACACGGACTATTGCCAGTTGCCGAAATTGATACAAAAGAATTGAAAACGAAATCTAAATTTATAATAGACACCGGTGCGGACTTGAATATTATTAAAATCAATTCCCTAAAAGAAGAAACCGAATGTGACAGAACTAAAATGCGGAAAATGACAGGAATAACAGACGGATTTACTAATACTTTAGCGAAAACCAAATTGAAAATTAACAATAAAGAACACGAATTTCACGTCGTCCGCGAAGATTTCCCAATAGCTCAAGACGGTATTATCGGACAACCGTTGTTATATAAAGAAAAAGCTACTATTTCCTATAAAAATAATACATTAACTTTGACAGATACTGTAATTCCCTTCAAACTCCAAAAACACAAACCACAAATCGCAACTCTCATTACAATACCAGGTCTTACCGCTCAAGTAATTCCTCTTAAAGTTTCAAATTCGGAAATCAACGAAGGCTATGTAGATACGAGTAACTTAGGTCCCAATATTCACTGCGGTAAAGCATTAGTTACAAACAGTAACGGTCAAGCATGTATACTCGCGATAAACTCGAACGAATCAGCTGTTGAAATAAGTGTGCCAACCGTAACCCTAGAACCTGTCAACGAATCTCTGAGTACACTCAATCCCAAAAGTTCCATAAACCAATCTGGTGCCGTACACATTTCAAAAATTAACGGTGATATACGAAAATCTTCAGACACAATCCTTCATTTCATACCACAAAAAATTCAAATATTACGAGGAATTTCAGTTGAATTACTAAAAGCTTTTAATCTAAACGAGTACGAGCTAATTGCTTACGCGAAAAATGATATAATCGGAGATATCATAAAAGACACAATTCCTAACAGCTCACAAGTTATATACCACTCAATTATCATGGAAACATATTCCAGTGATATAGACGATACGATTATTACTAAAACGTTAAATTCTCTAAAAAATCATCTAAAATCAAATAACACAAAATCAATCTCAATCCCTGACCTATCCGACGAACTAGGCAGACAGAAATGGGATAAAATCCTACAATCAATAACCTCAACTTTCAACAACTCCGATATCTTAATTCAAATCTATGATACTAAATCTAATAATCAAACTCAAAACACAAAGACTAACCCAAACGTACTGACAATAAACGACACGATCGAAACTAACAAACCTCATACATCCGTCGATAATAATAATAATAATCGTTCTGAAAGATTAACAGTCCTTAAAAACTTAATGCATCTGGACCATCTTAATGACGAAGAAAAAGAATCTATACTCGCTCTCACAACAGAATTCAACCACCTATTTTTTCTACCAGGTGACACACTATCAAACACATCCTTAGCTAAACATTCAATCCTAACGACAGACGATAATCCAATCAACGTAAAACAATACCGATACCCTACTGTCCACAAAGACGAGATACAGAAACAAATTTCCGAATTATTAGACCAAAATATCATCAAACCATCATCTTCACCTTACAATTCCCCCGTTTGGGTTGTACCCAAAAAACCAGACGCAGAAGGCAACAAAAAATGGAGAATGGTCATAGATTTCAGAAAACTCAATGAAAAGACTATAGGTGACGCATACCCCCTACCAAACATAAACGATATACTCGACCAACTAGGAAACGCGAAATATTTTTCAACTTTTGACCTTGCCTCAGGTTTCCACCAAATTCCTATGGACCCAACTGACGCTCACAAAACAGCATTTTCAACCCCCCATGGCCATTACGAATTCAATAACATGCCATACGGGCTGACGAACGCTCCTGCAACATTCCAAAGATTAATGGATCAAGTTTTATCCGGTTTAGAAGGAAACATAGCATTTGTATATTTAGACGACATCGTTATCTATGCACACTAGGGTGGAGTGAAAAATGCACTTTTTTTAAATCGCTATCTCCTTAGCACTCAAAAATTGTGTCTTGACATCCTGAAAATCCACACCAAAGGATTTTTTTATGAGACCACATCTTGAGGTGCCTAGATGAAGATTACATTTTTACTTCACTTTCGGGAACTTCCAAACTCGGATATATCCTTCCATTCACTAGAGTGCAATTTTCAGCTAACAATTAAAATTTCGAATAATGATCGAATTTGCTCCATTTCAAACCTTTAAAGAAACAACAGAAATTTGGTTATTCTGAGTATGACACGGAAATAACTAAATTTCTGTTGTTTTTTTGAAGGTTTGCAATGAAGCCAATTAGATCATTATTCAAAATTTTGATTGTTAGATGAAAATTGCATTCTGGTGGAAGGAAGGATATATCCGAGTCTGGAAGTTCCCGAAAGTGAAGTAAAAATGTAATCTTCGTCTAGGCACCTCAAGATGTGGTCTCATAAAAAAATCCTTTGGTGTGGGTTTTCAGGATGTCAAGACGTAATTTTTGAGTGCTAAGGAGATAGCGTTTTGAAAAAAGTGAATTTTTCACTCCGCCCTAATGCACACTCTCTTGAAGAACACGAAAGTAAATTCAGAAAACTAGCTAATCGATTACAATCAGCAAATTTGAGCTTACAAGTCTCTAAATGCGAATTCCTAAGAAAAGAAGTTGCTTATTTAGGACACATTATTACAGAAAACGGTGTAAAACCAGACCCGAAGAAAATAACAGCAGTCAAAGCATACCCAGTTCCTAAAACAGCTAAACAGATTAAACAATTTCTTGGACTAATTGGTTATTACAGACGCTTCATCGAAAACTTTTCAAAAATATCAAGACCACTAACTACACTACTGAAAAAAGACGTTAAATTCCTTTGGACATCTGAACATCAAATGGCTTTTGAAACTTTACGAGACTCGATATGCACATCTCCTATACTACAATATCCTAAATTCGATCAACCATTCATACTAACAACTGACGCATCTAAATACGCGATAGGCGCCGTACTCAGCCAAGGCGAAATAGGAGAAGACTTACCGATAGCTTATACTTCACGAACACTGAACAAAGCAGAACTAAATTACTCTGTAATCGAAAAAGAATTACTAGCAATCGTATATTCAGTCCATCACTTCAGACCTTATCTATACGGACATAAATTCACACTCGTTACCGATCACAAACCTCTTGTCTGGGTAGCTAACGTCAAAGACCCAACCTCGCGATTACTCAGATGGAGATTCAAACTCGAAGAATATGTCTATAACGTTGTATACAAGAAAGGCCAAATCAACTGTAATGCAGACGCACTATCACGCAATCCACCAGTAGAAGCTGACGTACTATTACCAATAAACGCAAAACGTAACCGAAATTCTAGTTCAGACATCATATCAAAACCTGACGTAAAACAAAGAAAAGAAACTCATCAATTCCCAACCCGTGCACGACAAAGTACAGACGACTCACCAAACCCCGCTCTTATAAAGAAACATAAAGACAACGTCGACTCAAATACTGAAAAAGACGAATCCAAACAAAGTCCTATGGATTGCCTACCAACAGGAAAAGAAACAATACATTTTCAAAATATACCTTCGTCAAACTATTCACTGACCGACAGTTCTACAGACGATCCAATAGAAGAAGACATGGAAAATAACTCACTGACCGACATCGAAATGGACAGTCTCTCAGGTATCTCGATACAAGAACTATTCACAGACGGCTCAACAGACAGTTTTCCAATGCCAAAAAAACCCAAATAACGTATCAAAACCTGCTAAACCAATAAAAATTGACTCATACACCGACACTTCTAACGATGACTTACCACTATCCAAAAGAATTGACCAAAAACGAAATGCTACATACACCGACATCTCTCCAGACAACCTACCCGTAAATAAAAAATCACGTAAATTCATAAACACTTCGGCACCAACTCCATTCGAAACAAATCAAGAACGAAACCAAGATCCAAACCCTATCGCAAATCAACTTAGCGATAACCCAGACTCAAGTGGCATACACAAAAATAAAACAGAGTATAACGAACGAAAAAGCGCGCAATCTTCAACACACGAATACAAATACAAACTACGACCACGAAAGCGTAAACCTCCTTCACCACTACCTATTTCCTCGTCGTCCGACGATGACAACGTGCCTTACTATAAACAAAAACTCCCTACCTCCAGCGGATCAGGAATTCCAAGCTCTAGAACACCTTACTATAAACAAAAACTCCCTACCTCCAGCGGATCATGGACTTCGAATCCTAAAGACCCCGCTCACAAAGAAACACTTCCGACTTCCAGCGAACAACAGATTCCTAAACCTAATTCCAGAAAACTATACTCAGACGTTGTCAGAAGAAAACAAGTGACAATACCCGAAATCACCACTCCACCACAACACAATATACCTCCAATCACAAAATCAACCTATCATAAACCATCCTATAAACAATTCCGAGAACTCCTAAAAATATTATCAGACCCGACGAACGAACTTATAAAAGAAACTACTGAAGACCTATTCGTACAAGACGACAATATAGCACATTGCATTCCAGCCGACTGTTTAATCGGACAAGGCATAGCACAAGTAATGATTGAACGAAACATTATAAATTACGACGTGTTAAAATCAAAGAATCCCCAAGTAGGCGACATTATAGTAACACCATACGATAATAACAACGTATAAAATCTAATCACCAAAACTGAATTCCACGGCAAACCAACGTACGAAACTATGTACCTAATTCTATGTAAACTCAGACGAAAACTAGAATCAAATAACGTACAATCAATATCCATACCAAAAATTGGTTGCGGACTTGACAAACTAAACTGGAAAACCGTTCGATCAATGATTTATTTCATTTTCCAAAATTCCAACATAAAAATAACTATTTGCGATTTTAAACCGACCCCAATGACTGTACAAAATCAAGACGATAACATTGCAAACCCTAACTCAAATAACGAGAATCCCATGCAACCTGACTACTCAGACGTACCGGGAAACCTCTGTACGTCTTTCAATCTTTAATGCTTCCGTATTTGAATGCGTCTTTGATCTCGCTATCAGCTGCCCCCAACCAAAACATGTGTTCCCTATCTAAAATCCGAAGTTACTTGCGAAATCTCGGAATTGGCGAAGTCCACAAGTCAACACATATCAGCATCATCTTTCCCCCTCGAAACCCTTCAAGTTTTGTATAAAACTTTTTTTTTTATAACTGTTAGTTTTCGAGATATTCACCTGCGGAGATTAAAATGGACCACCCTGTATAACACACTAATTATCCTTCGCGACATACTACAAACAAAACACATAAAATCTTTTTCAATTTCAAAAATAGGAAGCGGATTTGACAAATTAAATTGGTTCGCAATAAAAAACACCATCAGAAAAGTCTTTAACTACACAGATATCACAGTTAACATTTGCTTAAACGAGATCAACGTTCCTAAACCTGAACTAATTCAGGATATAATTCGCGAAAACCATGAATCCGTAATAGCTGGCCATAAAGGAATAACTAAAACTTTTAAGCGAATCCGAGCAATATACTTCTGGCCAAGTATGAAAATCGATATAGAAAAATTTATAAAATCATGCGAAAGCTGTCAAAGACGAAAACACGTGAGAAATAAAGTTAAACTCCCGATGGTAATAACAGATACACCAACAACCGCTTTTGAAAAAGTATCCTTAGACATTGTCGGACCCTTACCAACCTCAAATTCACAAAATAAATACTTGCTTACAATTCAAGATAACTTAACTAAATACTTAGAAGCAATACCGCTAAAAACCCAGACGGCAATAACAATCGCTAAAGCATTTGCAAAGAATTTCATTTGCCGCTACGGAGCGCCAGAATCAATCTTAACGAATCAAGGCCCAAATTTTCTCAGTCCTGTTATGAAACAATTAGCTAAAATCTTCCGAATTAAACAAATAAAAACCACAGCTTACCATCCTCAATCCAACGGCTCCCTCGAACGCAGCCATCAGGTCTTAATCGAATACTTAAAACACTACATCAATAACAAAAATAACTGGGACAAATGGATACGATACGCGACATTCTCATACAACACATCGGTACACGAAGGCACCGGTTATGCCGGCGACACAGACTTTTCCTGTCCCGTGTTCGCCTCACCTACAGGCGCCACGATCGCTCACACATAGCTGTGATTGGTCCGCGCTGCGTGTGAGTGACTGTACACTGGTCACGATCCCCGTAGGTGAGCCGACAAGAAAAGTCTGTGTCGCCGGCATTACACACCACACGAACTAATATTCGGAACACTAGCACGTCAACTATCAAACATACGTTCAGACAAAAACATTTCGAACAAATACGAAGACTACCTACAAGAAATAATAACCCGACTGAAAGAAACTAGACAGGACGCAATAAAAAATCTTAACAATGCAAAATCAAAATCAAAGATACGATACGACAAACACATAAACACACACATTTTTCAACCAGGTCAGTATGTCTACCTGATCAACGAAACAAAGAAAAAATTAGATGACCACTATAAAGGTCCTTACGAAATAACCAATATAATTAACGACGTTAATGCAGAAATCAAAATAAATGACCATAGAACGAAAATAGTACACATAAATAAAATCAAATTAGCTAAATAAACAAAACATGCTTTATTACATTTCCTCCCTATTCGGATCAGTATCGCTAGTTTATATAGCACAAAAATTTGCAACAGCTGAACGAATACTCAAAATATTTAACAGATTCAGAAGCACTAACCGAAATCAAGACTCTACCGAGCAAAATAATACCTCCAGCCATCACATGTGCACCAATTTCATCGACTACACCAATTACACCAATTACACCAACTACACTAAACATAGAAGCCGCTCAGGCAGCTCAAACATCCTTTTATACCTGAATAAGACATTATAACCGATTTTATTGCTAATAAGTAATTCTACTTATACCATATATAACATATTATTGTAATAAACATATTCAAAATATCATACATTCACTAACTCAGTATAAGACATTTATAACTAATCGATCTTATTGCTAATAGGTAACATTAACTATATCATACCATATACCTATCTTTATCATTGTAATAAACATATTCAAAATATCATACATTCACTAACTCAGAATAAGACATTTATAACTAACCAATCTTATTGCAAATAAGTAATATCTTCATTTCAATCAAAATCATACATTATACCTAAAATATATTATATACATTTTTACTTTTACAAAAAAAAAAAAAAAAATTTCCTCCTGCTTCACAGGAGCAATATTTTTTTCCCCTGAGGATGGGCGTGTTACGTATTCCACCCTATTCCATACTCCTCTATGCTCTCTCACTCTCAATACCAAGACACAACATCCTGCATGCATCCAGTCTCACCACCTCTAGCCAGAGGAAGTCTCACCCTTACATTCCAAGAAGTTCATCGCTACCTATGCACTCATAAAACTGCACCTGCATGAACGTGCCCATGCACAGTGGGACGAAACCCCGAAATCGTGACCAAAAATCAAAATCTCAACAAATCCGGGTGAAAATCTGTACTCGGGGGTTTTTGGGGTCGCTGATTACGAATCCTAAGTCAAAAATCTCAAAAACAAAATGGCGGACCCAAAACGGTAACGAATTTCTTCAAAATTTCAACAAATTTGGGTGAAAATCTGTACTCGGGGGTTTTTGGGGTCGCCGATTACGAATCCGAAGTACTAAATCTCAAAAACAAAATGGCGGCCCCAAAACGGTAACAAATTTCTTCAAAATCTTAATAAATCTGGGTGAAAGTCCGCACTCGGGGGTTTTTGGGGTCACTGATTACGAATCGGAAGTCAGAATTTCAAAATTCACTATGGCGAACTGAAGATGGCGGCTGAGATCGTCAAATGTTGGTAGGTCTGCACGAAAATTTGTATTGGGGGGTTCCCAGGGCTTCTGACTCCGAATCCGGGGTAAGAATTTCGAAAATCAATATGGCGATCCTAAAATGGCGGCCAAGATCGTAAAATATTGGTAGATCTGTTCAACAAAATTTTATTCAGTGGTTTTTGGAGCCGTTGATTTCGAAAATAATGTTAAAAATCTAAAATTCAATATAGTGCACCTATATCACGTCTAAAATTCGAAAATCGTAGAAAAATAATTATCAATAAATTATATAGGAAGTAATCATTATTGTTTATTACAGAATTCTTAAAATCGCTAACACGACTGTTTGAGGTTCTTTTTTTGAGTGAGTCCGCTCGCCTCTCACTATTCGGGGTGCTTCTTCAAGTGAGTCCCCTCGCCTCTCACTATTCGGGGTGCTTTTTCAAGTGAGTCCCCTCGCCTCTCACTATTCGGGGTGCTTTTTCAAGTGAGTCCCCTCGCCTCTCACTATTCGGGGTGCTTTTTCAAGTGAGTCCCCTCGCCTCTCACTATTCGGGGTGCTTTTGCAAGTGAGTCCCCTCGCCTCTCACTATTCGGGGTACTTTTGCAAGTGAGTCTTAGTTTTCGAAATGCAGCCCTTCATCGTCTGTTAACTCAATTTCGTCTACACGAGCTAAAGTTTCTGGAATTCCAGTCACACTATCTTCATCATCATCGGTATCCTCAATGTCAGTGCTGCGAGTCGCTTCTATTTCAGGAATCACAAGTAGAGCTCTCACTTCTTTCGAGATCGGCAGCGGCTTTTTTTTTCTGGAGTCGCGAATTAAGACTCACAGAAGATATCACTGGATCCGATGTATCCATCGCCCTATAGAACATGTCCTCGAGATTTACTATGCGGTTGTGTTTTCTGCTGTGACTGTGCCTATAATTTTTGTAATGTTTATTTCGGGCTTCAGACGCTTCCTCGCCAAGCATACCTACCGGGAGTACGCTGGTACTGATGATTTGGGCACCATGGATTAAAAGTTTGTGAAGCGTTGAAGGCATCGGATACCAAGAATATTCAGCAACATAAATTTTGGCAGTTGCAATGGCTAATTCATGAAATCGGCGAGAATCCACTGGGAGATGACAAGACAACGCAACTAAAATAGTCTTGAAATTGTTAAGTAACTCACAATTGAGTCCTAGATATTTTGCGAAAATTTCGGGATCTTTAAAGGCTCTCCGAGCCGTATTGCCATCATTGGTTGTACCAGAACCTCCAGTTTTTGGCTTGTCGACTATCAATCCAAGTTTCTCCCAGAGAATCGCCGGTATCTGTCTTTTACGTTCTTGGAAGGCGGCTTTGTGCTCTGCAGACCTCATCTGCCAGGCTTTAATATCAAGTCTGTACGCAATATGCAAACAACACTCAAACACCCTTATCCACGCATGAAGAGGACTAATTCCGTACTGGAGAGATTTGGGATTTGGCAGAAAGATGTCTCTTTCTTGAGTGATATTAGATATATCGTTAAATTGTTTAGGTGTCGAATGGCAGATAGGGCAGCTTTGCATGGACTTCGTATCGGTAATTATATTCAACACTTTTCCATCGATTAATGTCAGGAATAAGGAAAAATGAACTCGCAAACGATAGTTAACATCTAATGTAACTTCGAAAACTTCAAGTTTATCTATTTGCTCCTCAATATTACATTTTTGTGCTACGATAACTGCCCGCGATTCTTTGGTATATTCTAACTTAACAGGACGGCAAAACCTGGCTGACTGAGAGGTTCTGTTATTCCAGAGGATAATGTTATCCGTAGTGGATAATCGCAGTGGAACAAGTGTTGTAGCGAACAAATTTTCGTCGCTCACATCACTAGCATCTGACACAGATTCGTAGTTTTGCTTATACGCTGAATGACCCGAGCTGCCGTCAAAACCCCAAGAGCATACCAATACAACTTCTATTTCAGGGCTATTTGTCTGTTCCATGTAGTTGATTATAACTTCTCTTTGAAGTACTGCAATTCTCTCAACTGTGTGATTTAGCAGTGGCTGAAGACTGACCTTTGCCACACTTTCTCCAATAATAATTGATTCTTTCGGTGGTCTGCATTGAGATTTGACTGCTCTGACATCATTATATACCGGCCAAATGTCTGCTCCACATGACCTTGACTCTAAACGGATAGATGTGTACAAGCTTTTGGAAACAGAGTTGTCTAACAGGAATGCCAAAGCTTCTTTTGCACTCTTTTTTCTTATTGACAACTGAGGTGTCTCCAATAACTTTCGAACTTTCGTTGCCCGCTGCGGACTTCCCACAACTTTGGAAAGAACTGCAGATAAATCAGCTTCTCCAGAGCGGTTTGCAGCATACCGACACGCCATAATTAGTCTCTGTGGATCATGTTTCAGCTCAGCACTGATTTTTGCATTTCCTCGCCTTCGTGACCGAGCAGACTTGGCGTGAAATTCTATAACTGGGCGACCAGGGCCCGAAGATGTTGAAGGATCTGTTTTCACGATCAGAAGGCTCCCGTCGACCTTGAATTCCGAATTCAACCATTCTACATTTTTTACTTCGAACCTGGCTTTCATTCTTTTCGCGGCATTGAATTTCTGATAGCCCTTAGTCTTCAGAGTTCGCACTGCAGTTTTCAAGCGATTCAGCTCATTGGGGTAAACATTTTGGATACCAACACCCAATTTAGTCAAAATGTAACTCATAACTGAGTTAACATCGTCAGTCTTCGAGATCTGTGCAAAAATTTCTCTTTTCGTAAAGCTATTCATTGCGATCAAATAATTTGATGGACAAGAAAACGGAATATTATGAGACTTCAGAGAAAAAAAAAACACCTAAGAAGAGGTTGAAAGGAAAAGGAGTAGGAATATTTCGAAGCAAGATGTGCGCTTACTTTGAAAGCAAAGCCAATATGGAACGCGTAAGCGAGAGGTTAGTATTTAGTTCACCCGTATCCTACTCTACCGGCCGTCTGGCATCTAGCCTGTGCAGTGCGCGGCAGTGCTCCCAAGCGAATTTTTGTGCGCAGATGTGAAGATGGGCAAAAGTGGGCAACTCTAACTTGTAGTGTACATCGCCCACAACACATAGGGATATATAAGATTTCGATCCCAGGTGAAATTTCGGGGAACGAGAAGTCGGCGTCACGCGTAATGCCGCAAAAAGTGACAACGAATCCATAAAATATTTCTGAATCTATGATTGATGTCAAGATTTGAAAAATATCAACTGTTTTCGTGATTTCTGTAATCCTTGAAATGTCTAAAATAAATATAAAGACATCGAAACGTTCAAGTAATAAACAGTATACACTATTTTGTCCAGACAGATCTATTGCTGAATGCATCAAATTTGGTGGCATTTTTGTGCTGTTAATACAACACTGTTCGACTAAATCATGTCAAATTTCAGGAATAACTACTTTGAAGTGTTAGTGAGACTACTGTATGTTTAATTCATGCGAATTTGAAAGTGTGTTTTTGGCCACCATTTCTGGCGTCCCGGCCCACTGTGCCATGCCCGGGACAATGGAAAAGATGATCTCATTATTCAGCTCATCAGTAGCGATTATTAATATTGCACTTACAACAACTCACTTACTCCTAAATCGTTAACCAAAGCAGTCGTTCTTAAACTTGTATCCGAAACGTCGAAGAGAATACTCATTCTTAATTAACTCTCGAAATCATAAACTCAAATCACTCATCGCTTTTATTTAATAACGTGTAATAATCATATCGATGGTTCTACCATCCGTGTAATCATTATACCAATAAACAATTATTTAGTTATACTCATATATATATTCACATCAATCACCTACCATCCAAAATCCGGTTACCTTAAGGTGTAAAACGAAGAACGAACTCGACGACAGCTCTATCCACGTATACACTAAAAGTGGGAGCTCTATCCTTATTCATAACAATACTGGCAGCGTAATTCATAACAATGGTGGCAGCTCACTCTCCCCTTACTCATAACAATGGTGGCAGCGTAATTCATAACAATTACTTCAATATTTTTTCGTAAGGCAGCGACCACCGCTTTCGATATTCTCGCGAATGCTACTTATAGGAGTTGCTGAGTTTACATATACAGTTTGAATACGCTGCGTTTTAACCATACCTCTCAGGTTTCTTTCTTTCTCTCTCTGACCTTCTCATTTCATCTTTTCTTATAACGCTTTGACCATCAACGATCCTTCTATTTGAAATCATATCATTCACTTCGTCTGTAACATTATTTTTTCCTAAATCTACGATTGAGCCTTCATTTTCAGTTAGGTCGATGTTTTCATCCGCATCCTCTCCAGGATTGTTTTCGTCCTCATCGCCTCTAAATCCTATCATTTTAATATTCTCCTCAATTATGTCTACTTGCGTTGCTATAACAATTCGATTGCCGATCAAAACTCGATAGCCAACATTCTCATATCCTAACAATATCCCTAGATCCGCTTCTCTGTCCCACTTTGACTTCCTTTTGACCTCTGGTACCTGTACAAATACTTTACTCCCATACAGTCGTAGATGACTTATATTTGGTTTTATTCCAGTTAATATTTCATATGGTGTTTTATTTTCCAAAGTGTTTGTCAAAGTTCGGTTCTTTAAGTATGACACCGTTCTAATAACTTCCGGCCAAAACCTATTGTCTACTTTCGCTTCTGATAATAGGCACCTCGCGGTGTCCATTATAGACCTATTGTACCTCTCCGCTGTACTATTTAATTGGTGTACGTAAGGTGGACACGATTCCATGCATACATCCCTTTTTCCCTAACTAACCTATCCATGTCTTTGTTGAAGTACTTTTTTCCATTATCACATCTTAACTTCTTTATTTTCTTTCCCGTTATATTCTCAACACTATTCATATACTCAGCAAAACATTCGTAAACTTCAGTTTTTTACCTAATCGTATACACTCTTGCTGCTTTGCTATAGTCATCGATGAATGTTAAAAAGTACTTCTCGCCGTTACACCCTGTGGTGCTATGGGGACCATTTAAATCTGTGTGCACCAATTCTAAAAGATCTTTGGCTCTTGTTCTTTTATTTTCGAACGGTATATTATGCATCTTATTTTGAATACACGTACCGCACTGCAGAAATTCAGACTCTAATTTATTTGGTATTCCATCGACTAGTTTATTTTTGCACATATCATCTAAATAATTGAAATTAACATGCCCCAGGATTCTATGATATCTTTCCTTTAATGTCATATTCTTCCTAGTTCCCATTGCTACATTTGATTCTCTATTATTTACCCAGCTATCAATTTTATACAAATTATTTTCTTTAACTGCAATAGCTATTAACTCATTCTGTTCATTATAAATTTTCGACGTGTCCTTTATAGAAACTACTTTGTTTTTCGCGGTGATTTTTCCAACACTCAGTAGATTTCTATCCATTTCTTTTATGTAGAATACATTTGATATATTAATTTTGATTTTGCATCCGATAACACTAAAATGGGTATCAATATTACCAACTTTTGTTGCTTTCAATAGTCGGCTGTCTCCAACTTTTACATTTAAAGGTTCTTTTAGTTCTACAAATTCCTTAAAATATACATCATTCTTTATTACGTGATCGGTGCATCCGCTGTCTGAAATCCACTCAATTCTATTTTCCTCACAGTTATTTACCTCTACGTTCCTACCGTTATTTCCCGAACTTGACTCTACTTCTGTATAGAACGAACCTGCATTACTCTGTTGATTATTTTCGTTATTGCTGTAGCTTGCTTCAAATCTTCGAGCGCCGTTGTTACGTTGTTGCCAAACACTACCTCGGCCACTGCCGTACCCGAGTCGAAATCTGAGTCCTCATTTAAGCCTCCAGACCCTCCATTTCTTTGATGTTCAGATTTGCCGACACGAATTTAGACCTCATTTACGTCTCTTAGGTCCTCACATACCAGTTGGACTCGATAGAGCCTCCAAGTTCTCTAATTTTTTGGATTGTAATTGAACCTCGAGAGCCTCGAATTCAGTAAGGCCTCGAAGTTCTCCAAATTTTAAACCTCATTTAAGCCTCCAGATTCTCCTTTTCGTTGTTGTTCAGATTTGCCGACACGAATTAAGACCTCATTTACCTCTCTTAGGTCCTCACATACCAGTTGGACTCGATAGAGCCTCCAAGTTCTCTAATTTTTTGGATTGTAATTGAACCTCGAGAGCCTCGATTTCAATAGGGCCTCGAAGTTCTCCAAATTTTTAGCTCGACATTGCACCTCGAGATACTCACAGTACTTACTCTCGGCGCCACAACGCGGCGCCGGTCTTCGACTCACCCGCAGAATAGCCGCAATTTTGTTCTCGCGAGTAAAGTACTACACCCAGACACATAGAGAGACCCCGGCGTCCTACCACGCGGGCTCGAGGACTAACTGAGGTCTCGAAGAGAACCTCGAGGCCTAACTGAGGTCTGGAAGAGAACCTCGAGGACTAACAGAGGTCTTGAGACTCGAAGAGAAACTCGAGGACTAACTGAGGTCTTGAGACTCGAAGAGAACCTCGAGGACTAACTGAGGTCTGGAAGAGAACCTCGAGGACTAACTGAGGTCTGGAAGAGAACCTCGAGGACTAACTGAGGTCTGGAAGAGAACCTCGAGGACTAACTGAGATCTGGAAGAGAACCTCGAGGACTAACTGAGGTTCATGCTAGGAATTGAAATTGAGGTTCTGGAGGACCTAATGAGTCCCAATATTGGTTATCATTAAGACTTCGACAGTCGGAATCGGCCCGTAAGCGCACTCTTGAGGTCCTAATGATACCCAATTTACGCAGGCTTTCCCTATACCTGAAAGAAATCTTAAGCCTCATATGAGTCTCAAAGACCTCGCGAGAATCTCGAGGCTTAAATGAGGACTCAGATTTCGACTCGGGTAACCTCATTGGCCATACCCTCGTCCTCCACGACCTCTGGATTGATGGCCGCGGTGCTGCTGCTGATGTTGGACACCTCCTCGACCATACGGTCGACTGGTTGTGCCGCTTATGCCGAAATTTCCTCTCGGCCACACGTTCCTGCACTCTATTTTCACATGTCCCGATTTTCCGCAACCGAAACACACTCTCTCTTGACTTCCACTTTCGGTTTGGAATGCACTGGGTTTATTTGGATTTTTATTATTTTCTTCTTTCTCTCTTAAATCCCACATCATTATCTTATTTTCGATAAACTCACAGTTTTTATCACTGTCTTTCACGGCATCTATTAAGTCGCCTATATAACTCAATGACTCGGGCAACGTACGTAGCATGTAATTTAATTTTTCTTTTTCACTCACGGTTGCACCTGCACTTTTCAACTCATTCACTAGTTTTTTGAAATCAGAAAAGAATGTGCTAGACTCTTCGTAATCTTTCAATTTTATCTTTTTTAGTCTATTCCTCACGCATATCTGCAACGCCGTGGATTCTTTTGAATAGATTTGGTCAAACTTTTTCATGATACCGTAGGCTGTATCTTCATCACCGACGAACTCCAATTGTTCATTTGTGATTCCACTATAGATGTAGTTCATTGCTTTCAGATTATTATTATTCCAGGCTCCTTCATCATCCGTTTCAGTCCTTTCTCTCTTTGCAGTTTCTTCACACTTTTTCCACCTCAAGTATAACATAATTCTTTTTTTCCATGTATTGTAGTCTTTGCCGTTGAACACGTGAATTTTAATTTCTTCCGCCATTTTCTCTTCTTCGTAACTTTTTCCGAGAATAAATTCTTTCAGCTTCAAAATTCTGTATATCTCCTTTTCCAGCATTTCTTTAAAATGTTTTAATTTACTTTCTTCATTCTTCTCGCTTTTCATATCCCCAGAACTTGCTGACTCACAAACCACGCTCTGCTACCATATTAGAATACGTTGGATCAGGTAAGGGTCAGCATGCAAAGAAGTGTACACTATTCATGTATACTTATATTTATTTTCCTTGTACATAACTTTATCTATCGGACTGCTTCGGAGCATTACATTACAGCGACTGCTTGAGCTGCGTTCTTGACCATACGGTATTGCGAACGCTTGACCAATAGATGGTGCGGTATGTGCCGAACTTAGTTCCTAATTACAGTATCATTCAACACATCATTCAACAGAGACAATCCAGCATATTGAAATTCACCATTGTACACAGTGTAGTCGTCATCGATCTTAATTCTTGGAAGAAACTCTCGCAGGATTGACTTCCGAATAGCCACGGTAAAAATAGTTGAGGGGTCTTGTCATCGTGACATTTAATTATTGCACTGACGAGAGAGTGTGAATTGAGCTCTATGCAAACGTACGCATTCCTTGTTATAAAGTTGCCAGCCAAGGGCGTCGGCAGGGGGGCGGCAGGGGGGGCAGCTGCCCCCCCCCCCCCCCCCCCGCCCCCTAGACATTCGAAAAAATGTAGATATGAGAATAAAAATGAAATCAAAACGGCGGAATCAAAATTTTCTTTGAATGTTTCAATTTCTTTCCATTTTTTTTCTATCAATTTAGTATGTATTAAGGTGGTTCTTCACCTACAGTCCCACTAAACGTGGGTTCCAGAGCAGATTTTGAGTACTTCTCGATGGGGAAAAAATCTGAAAAAAATCAAGCATGCAGAAGATCTTCGGGAGATTGATTTTGCATAATAATAATTCGAAAAAGTTATCAACAAATTGATGGAAAAAAAAAACTGTTCAAGAAATTAGCCGATGACCCAACTTTTTTTTTAGGTAAAATTATTTTTTAATTTTTCTGAATACGTATGAATTTTTTCAGAATTTTGTTAAATCTTTGAAAATTGCGTTTTTTCATACTTGGCAAAATCAATCTCCCGAAGATCTTCTGCATGCTTGATTTTTTTCAGATTTTTTCCCCATCGAGAAGTACTCAAAATCTGCTCTGGAACCCACGTTTAGTGGGACTGTAGGTGAAGAACCACCTTAAAACCCCCTATTTAAAAATTGAAATGATTGTACTTATTTTTACCTACAATTCATATTTTTCCCCATCCTTTCTCTCACCCTGCCCCCCCCCCCCCCCCCCCCCCCCCCCGGCCCGTTGGCTGGCGACGCCCTTGGTTGCCACTTACTGAATAATTGGAGATTGTGCCTATCCACGCTCGCCACAGCCGTAGAAAATATACACAGTACCAAATATAGTAGATCCGGTCTTTGGCACTAATACTTTGCGAAAGATAGGAATAAGCTCTAGTAGATTCACTTCCAGGAACGTGCTCTTCAAGAAGTGTCCATATTTTGGGATTGCATAGCTTCATAGCTGAAGGAAAATTCATTTTGTCTTTTACTGATACATCTTTCTCGATGAGGCAATGCTTGTCCTTTGAAACACTTTGCATCAATGTTTTTATGTGGCCAACGGAAACTACATAATCTTTCATAGGCGTAATAATAGAATTTGAAACAAACCGGGTTCGCAATTTAACAACTTTGTGCACGGGGTCTTGAACAAATAGAATTTTTTACAGTAATGATGAGTGAAATCCTGGTAGAACAGTACCATTTTCATCAATAATTTTCAGCCTCTGATCAGATGTTCCCAAAAAACTTTCTATTGTCATTGCCCTTAACAATCTGCTATCTTCATCTGACGAAATGCCTGCCACGGTTATAGAATGGTCCGTTAGATTTTGTACGATGAAACTCCAACGGTTCGTTACGTCCTCAGTGTACAATTTGTTGTGTGTACCGAACGAGCAAAGAGAAAACGAAGGGCTATTTTTGACTAGGGGCTGAACCATAATTGTGAGATCAAACGAGCCCGCCGAAGGTTTGATCAAAATTATATGAAACGTCTCGTTCGAAGAGGATAGTATTGTAGTCATGGTAGTTACATTCGTCGGATGCGCACATGTTATTGATTCTTATGAGTTAGTGAGTGAGCACACGGGCTCACTTACACTTGTTAGGTAAGACTTACGTCTTTACGTACCTATTATTTTTATTGGTTATATTTAATTAAATATAACCAATACCACCGAAGGTGGTGTAAATTCATCGAAGCAATGATTTTACGATAGAAGACTTAAAACAAGTACCTAACAAGTGTAAGTGAGCCCGTGTGCTCACTCACTAACTCATAAGAGTCAATAACATGTGCGCATCCGACGAATGTAACTACTACAAACTGTGCACACTAACTAGACTTGAAATTGACGAGAGAAAATTTGAAGGCGGCCAGGTGGTCTAGTGGGTATAAGCCCCCGGATTGACAGCCAGTAGGCTCGGGTTCGATTCCCGGGACGCCGGATAAATTTTTTTCGTAAAAAAAAAAAAAAAAAATGTTAAGTCTTCTATTGTAGTCATGCTTGCCATGCCTAAGTATCACAACTTTTAACGTATAGATTTCAAATTTTGGCGCTCTCACGCCATCCTGTCACTGCTGACTCTCCTCTAACTTCATATTGTTTCGTGTAATGAGCCTAGAATTATCACTATGAATCTCTGAAGATGACAGTGGGATAGGCTCTTGGGAAAGTGCAGGGTGGGATACTATCATCTTCGAACGAGACGTTTCATATAATTTTGACACAATTATATTGCACGTCTCGTTTTCGATGATAGTATTGTAGGTTTTTAGCGACTGCCCAATAAACACAAAACCCGATAAACGTGTAAAAATGGGACGAATGTCCGGCCGAAAAACGTATATTTCACGTATATATGGGCATATCTCACAAACCCTTAACTTTCATGTAACTTGACTTACGGATTGCGAAAGTTAACTTACAGGCAAAGAATTGGGTATTCATGCATGTAGCGAATTATTTTTGAGATACACGGAGCATAATCAATGTAAAAGAAATTATTTACTGTATCTACAAACTTCTTGTCCCTAATTGAAATGCAGGAATAAGCAACGTTGCATTGTGTAACTATGACTTTAACAAATCTTCGGACGGGATTTGCATTGATACGAAACTGTAGAACAATTTGAAAAAAATAATTGGCTACGAGCAAGGTAGTATGAACATAATGTACGTAATTGTAGTCACCAAAATTCGTCTGCGATACTAGGGACACAGTACGAAGTGCTGTCACTCGGTTTCGATATCACACCTGACACCCAATGTTTCACGATTAAAAAACATCAGCACAAGCTAATTGGATGTATTTATCTACATGCACATGAAAGTAGAACTATCACGGATCGAAGGAACTAAAATTTACGTCGGAGAGTCAATTTCTTTTCTCGCAGTGTTCTGATCAATGGATACATATTGACGCGTGGAGAATAAATGTCAGGAATGTCTCGTCGTTACCCTGATAATCTGGTCAAGTAAGATGCTTATATTTGATACGAGTATATTGCTCATGTCACGAATTATATCTTCAAAGATGTGTGCGATTATTTTATCAAAAATGACTTTTCTCTGGGTTAAAACGTATTGAAATGTCAGATTCGGGAATGTCAGATTCATAAATTCGTAACATAAATTTGCAACTATTCATTTTTTCAATTGATCTAAATTATTTCCTGAGTCAGTAACCTTTGTAGCAGTTACCGTTTAACTTTTCTGTATACGATTAAAGTGAATTAATTTGAATAATAATAAAAATAATAAAAATTAATAAATTTTTTTAATTTGAATAATACATATAAAATAATTTTTTTCTTTTTTTTTTCTAGTTTGAAAATAGTACTCTAGTACTGCAGAACAAAGATACAGATAGTTCTGACATCAAACCTACAGAAAATGAATAATTGTGAATATAAAATGGCAGTATTATTTTTTATGCGCGCACCCAGTATAATATGAATTGTACATGAATAGATATTGCTTTATGGAGGTCTTGTGATGCGAGAAAAAAATTGGCGACACTGTGTTCCTCAAATTAGATTTTTTTTTTTTTTGAGCTGCGAAAGTTAAAGGTTTGTGAGATATGCCCATATACGTCTATACGTGAAATATTCGTGTTTCGGCCGGACATTCGTCCCATTTTTACACGTTTATCGGGTATTGTGTTTATTGGGTGTGATGATTCTCGCTTTTTTTTTTTTTATTATGAACACGGTAGGAAAATAGTACAGTAAACTCTGTATAGTTGCACGTCCTCAGGGCTGTAGGAGAGTGAAAAACGCAACTATACAGCGCCCCTTCCCATGTCTCCCCAGCCCCGCCTCCCGACCAATCGCGTGCACGCCGCTCGGGCGCGCCGGCATTCAAACACGTAACTTTCGCGCGAGCGAAATGAATATCTTTCTTTTCGAACTTGGTAATGTTTGTACGTATATGTATTCGAAGGTGGAGTGAACGGAAGATTTATTTCAGACATTAAACAAATACAGAGATCCATATGAGAGAAAACTAACGATAAAAAAGTATTTGTATGTGTATCGTTAAAATGTTAAACGAATCTATAAGAACTATTTCAGATTTCATTCTGACATTTTTTTTTAAACATTCTCCCATCGTTAATTACGTAAAAAAATTCTCGCATCTGTTGTAAATGATCAAAATTGTTATAATTTGTGAACCAACAAATGGTATTTCTTTTTTTTTTTTTTCTTGTGTCAAAAAAAGGTGAGATTTTTCCGACGGATTTACATTGAAGAAAGTTGAAAAATAACAAGTTTTCGTTTTTGAATGAATTTTTTAAGATATCGAGCTTTGCATCGCTGTAAAACCTGAACTATTAGAATTGAGGGTAAAAAATATTCAACATTATTTATGTAAAATTTTATGCCCTACAACATTTATTTGAAACTATTTTCTTCATCTCACTTTGTTTACAAGCTTTCGGCGAAAAACGATTGCCAGGGGGTGTTTTGACGATTTACCACCCGACCCCGGGGAGTGAGAACTTTGGCACGTTACATTGACTTTGATCAGGGTCTCATGCAACTTATATAAAAAAAATACATGCATACATACATAGTTTAAATGCCTGTGCGACTAGATCGGACATGTATGTACACGCGCGACGGCTTTAACTATATTGTAGTGGGGGAATTGTGTCAGTAGGCGCTGTGGTGGGAGAGCGCTCACTGTGCTAGTGACAGTCGGTGTGAGGCGAAGCGTGCAAGTATACAAGGTGCAACTATACAGAGTTTACTGTATTACAGTAATAAGGGTAACTTATAGCTGTTGTAAAATTGCACGAGCAAAGCTGTCATTGGGTGCTTGAATGGGTTTGTTATAGAATTTAAAGAAGGTTTGAGAGCTGAAAGCCCAACCAGCGCTACGTTTAATAGTATCAATATCAACCCCTCTCTTATGAGCATTGGAAACTGCTGCATGTCTGGTACTATACGCGGTAAATATATTGGTATTGTTACGAAGGTGTATTTTCCTCCTCCACTTTACATTAAATTTCCCTTATATCGCATACAGTCTAGCAGTCATAAAGATAAATGATTACAAATAAAAGATGTATGCAGATAGCTGAATTTGGTTGCTCGATCAACGAATATTGTTGTAAATAACAGTATTGTTTTAGACATTAAACTAATAGTCCAGTCATTTGGTGCTCAAATGGGGGTTTACCTGGAAAGTTTAGCGGAAGTTTTGAAAATTGGTAGTCTCATAGATTTTGAGGTGCTCTTTTCGAATTTTCACTCTGCAACCTCGTACCGATATGGGAAATGGCACTATTTTGGGGAAAATGGCATGAAAAACTGATTTTTCGCAAATATCTCCTTACCGGTTGATTTTTGGACAAAAGTAGTTATTTACAAAATTATTCTGCAGACAATTTGCAACAATTTATGTTGTATTGACTTTTTTGTCAGATTAGTAGTTTTGGCGTACGAGCGCCGCGAGTATAATCGCAACACCCGCATTGGTAGAAAACATTCCACAACGCGTCGTATGGGCTATTCCACGTGAACCGGATCAGTCACCTCTCAGATATTTTTTTAATTTTGCATGTCGATTGTCCTCGGGGAGTTAGATATTTGTGCCAAAGGATTTTCCAATTAGTGCAAAATTCGTTGAGTCATTTGCATAAATAAATTCGAGCAAGGTTTTTTTCAAAAATTCATAACTCCGCCAAAAATGACACTGGACTGAATTTTTTTTTTTTTTAGTCGACGAGAAAGGGTCATAGAATGCATAAAAAAATATGTACTATGAAAAAAGTTTGTTTATCCATTGTTTATTTAACAATTAAGTTTTCAAAGATTTTTAAAACAGGGTGTGACACGATCAAAATTTTTTTTTCAAATACTGACATATACTTTGCACTGTACTACAGCCTGTGAATTAAATTTAGGAACGTGTTATTTTTTGTTTTCGAGTAAAAAATCGCTAAAGTTGGCGTGCGCGCCAATTCCGAGTCGACGCCGCGTGGAACGTGATGGCTGATCTACAATGGTCGCTAAAACGCAAGGTCGCAGGTCGCAACGCCCGTCGTAAACGGCATACATGCAAAGACTTTGTATACATGCATTTGTTCGTTGCAACCTTCTTGTGATTGTGACCAGTGCCCTTGCGTTTTAGCGACCATTGTAGATGAGCCATAATGGCGTGCGTTAGACTACTGTTCGCCGCTACTCGACGGACGCGTACTTGCGGTATTCGAGAGTCATTTTCACAATGAGTGACACGATTTTAAAATCTGGAAAAAATACTGTAGTTTCCCAATGGCAACTACAGTAAACTCTGTGTAGTTGCACCTTGTATACTTGCACGCTTCCCCTCAAACCGACTGTCACTAGCCAGTGAGCGCTCTCCCACCACAGTAAGCGCTCTCCCACCACAGCGCCTACCGACACAACCCCCACTCCACTACAGTTGAAGCCGTCGCGCGTGTACATACATGTCCGATCTAGTCGCACAGGCATTTAAACCAATGTATGTATGCATTATTTTTTTTCATATAAGTTGCATGAGACCCTGTAAAAGTCGGTGTAACGTGCCAAAGTTCTCACTCCTCGGGGTCAGGTGGTAAATCGTCAAAACACCCCCCCCCCCCCCCCCCCCCCTGGAAATCGTTTTTCACCTAAAGCTCGTAAACAAAGTAAAATAAAGAAAATAGTTTCAAATAAAAGTTGTAAGGCATAAAATTTTACATGAATAATGTCAAACATTTTTTACCCCAATCCTAATAGTTCAGGTTTTACAGCGATGCATAGCTCGATATCTTGAAAAATTCATTAAAAATCGAAAACTTGGTATTTTTCAACTTTCTTCAATGTAAATCCGTTGTAAAAAATCTCACCTTTTTTTGAAACAAGAAAAAAAAATACCATTTGTTGGTTTACAAATTATAACAATTTTGAACATTTACAACAGAAGCGAGAATTTTTTTTACGTAATTAACGATGGGAGAATGTTTAAAATTGTTATAATTTGTAAAATAAGAAATGGAATTTTCTTTTTTGGTTTCGTTAAAAATGTGAGATTTTTTCCGATGGATTTACATTTGAGAACGTTGAAAAATAACAATTTCTCGATTTTTGATAAATTTTTTAAGATATGTAATAATCTTTGCATCGCTGTAAAACCTGAACTATTAGGATCAGGGGTAAAAGTTATTGGACATTATTTATGTAAAATTTTACGCTTCGCAACTTTTATTTAAAACTATTTTTCTTATCTTCCTTTGTTTACGAGTTTTCGGCGAAAAATGATTTTCAGGGGGCGTTTTGACGACTTACCACCCGACTTTGGCACGTTACACCGACTATGTACTGTGAGGGTCTTATGCAACTTATATCAAGAAATCAGCCACTCGGCTCGAAAGTTGATTTCAGAACGATTTTGACTGGACTAGATACGTACGTGATTCTTGGTTTTGCGATAGTGTTTGTGAATTGGTGAGTTATTATTCGAGATTAAGACCATCCAGAAACCTACGACTATAGCTATGGAGGCTGCTGTACTAGCTGAAGAGAAAACGGGCGACAGGAATGCTGGCAAGTGTCAAGCTAATAAACGAAAATCCACTAATCGGACGGCACAAGAGAAATTAAATATAATCCAAGAGGTGGTGGAAGGCCGTTCTGTATCAGATGTTGCACTGAAATACCAACTGAATCCGTCTACGCTAAGAAGATGGCTTCGAAACCGATCTCAAATTGAAAAGTGTTGTAGTAAGGGGCCGAAAAAAAAACAAATCAGATCAACACCTAATGAAGAAGCTAACCAAGCCTTGAAAGTCTGGTTTGATGAAATAAGGGTTAGAGGATTTCCAGTTTCCGGTCCAATTTTAAAAGGTTACTTGCATTATTGTTTTGTTTATTAACAGATACATCTCCTATTTTTATAGTAAGCGTGCAAAAAAGTTTTGGTAAGTTTCTCGCGTCTGTATTTCTTTGTCTAGTCAAGCAATTTTCCTCCCGTGTCGGTGAATTTTCATGTCAACCTTCTGACAGTTGTCACGTTTTTTTTTTTTTAAATACTACAATAATTTTAATACAATGTATTTTAAATTCAAATATATGTATATTGAACAACTCGAAAATGTTCTGTATTGCAGCAAAAGCCATTGAGTTCCACGCCCAGATTGGCGGTACAAACAAGTTTTACGCAAGTGATGGCTGGCTAAGTACTTGGAAATCAAATTTCCAGATTCGGCAACTTTCAGTTGTTGGAGAAAAACTTTCTGCGGACACTACATCGGCCGAAAAATTTAGGTCGGATTTCTTGGAAATGATTAATGTCGAAAAACTGACTGCAAAGCAAATATTTAACGCCGATGAGACTGGCCTAAATTATAAAATGATGCCAAATAAGACACTTGCCAGTAAAGACGAAAAAAACGCGACTGGTTTCAAACAAAATAAAGAGCGTATCACGGTAATGCCTTGCTCCAATGCTGATGGGTCATGTAAATTACCGTTACTAGTGATTGGAAAATCAGCCAAACCTAGAGCGTTGAAGAACATCACGAAAGACAATCTTCCAGTATCCTACACACACCAAGCAAGTGCATGGATGAGTCGCGCTATATTTGAAGTTTGGTTCAAAGAGGAGTTTGTCCCCCACGTATCGATATTTCTTCAGGAACAAGGCTTAGCTTCGAAAGCTGTATTGATCTTAGATAATGCACCATCACATCCGGCAGCGGAAAGTTTGAATGTTGATGGATTTACGGTATTTTTTTTGCCACCCAACGTGACCTCCCTGATCCAACCAATGGATCAGGGAATTATAGCAACTATGAAAAGAAAATACAGGTGCTTACTTCTATCATCCATTTTGAATGGCCAAGAGGATAATTTTTCAGTGATAGACCACTTGAAATCTATCAATATAAAAGACGTCATTTTTTGGGTGAGTGAAGCATGGGACGAAGTCTCACCTGTCACGATATCTAAATGCTGGAAGGTATTATTGCCACAGCCATCAACTACTACCAGTGTAGAATCGTCAGAAGTAGTAAATACAGAATCAGTTTTACGCATTCTTCGGCGAGTAACCGATTACGAGTCAGCAACCACAGAAATGACTGAAAATTGGCTAACTAACGGAGATAATTTACCTTCGGTGGAGCCGTCAACCGAGGAAATCATTTCAACTATTCGCGATCAAAATAACAATATTGTCGATGATTCAGTAGGTGAGAAATGAACTTGAATAACATTTTTATATTTCGAATTTGTCCAGGTGAAAATGTTTGAAATAATTAGTGCAATTGATAAGAGTAAAATAAATGATTGAATATACCTTGAATTGATATTTTTCAGAGCCTGAGGGGGACGTGCCATCGAAAGATGATTCTGTGAGTGCAAAAGATGCCGAGTCGGGAGCGAATTGTTTGATAAAATTTTTCGAACAAAACGGAACCATTTCGAAATCTGATATGTCAGTTCTAAGAAGACTGAGAAATAAAGTTATAGCGAGAAAGATGTCACAAAGCACCCTAGAAACTTGCAATTTCTAATTCCCGCCAGTCGGCCATATACGCGGCTACCATAGCCAAGACTCGTGTTCCCAAACACATATAATAATTCCTGATTTTTCACCACAAGAATGGGTGGCGACACCGTCGTCAGTCAGTTAACAGAGAGATTTAGACAGTCAGAAGAGTAGAGTAGAAGACAGCAGAGAGTACAATAGAGAGCAGTTTGAACACGCAGTGTAGTAACCGATATATGTGCATCTTTTACATTATAAAACATTCACGCATATCAGGAATTATTATAAAACGATATACCGAGTGAGAGTTAAGCTTAATCATAAGGAGTGAAGTCAAGGATAATTATAACGAAGTGATATTAGTGGAAGTAGTGAATAAACATTATATATTCTACCACGTGTCTCTTCAATACCGAACCCATCCTCCTGAGAGACTCTTCAACCGGTGCTGTAATCTTCATATTATATTGTACTATCTCTAAGATCTATCCTATTTCTTATTTCTTACATAATAAGGAGAAGAAAGTTTCTTATTCGATCCATAGGTACGAGGGCCTACATCGAAGCCCGAATCCACGACGCCTAACGTCGAAAAATATTAGGTGGCGCTCAACGACAAAGCTAGCTCAACGTATAAAAGCCTTGGTGCACGCGGTCAAGTAATTAGCTTCCCTCGTAGAAATAATAGTGAAAACTTTACTCGTGTCGCATTCTTGGCGCCCAACGTGGGGCGAGGCTCGAAAACACGGAAAGAAAATTAGAATTAAGAGCAATTTTAACATTAAAATCAGTCATATTATATACACGGTATAACGGAATTATTCGAATCGAAGTATAGCTATTAGAGACAAAGAAATTCGAGAACCATTCAAGGCTCGAACGTAAACAAACACCTAAAGCCTAAAGCTGAAACGTAAACAAGACACGGCTTGCCGCGTCGAACCATTTCAAACGCTCGACCGAGTGACGTAACGACTAAACTTCCAATACAAAGGCTAACAAGGACAGTATTAAGAAGCTTTCTTCCTCTAACTTCGAATATTCAAACCTGTATATAACTGACAATAGAATTAAGGATTTATTATTAACACTATATATATATATATATACATATATACCTCTATTATAACTAACAACCAGAATTCCAATATAATTGCCGACTCGAATTCGAGAAACCTGAACGAATCAAACAATTTCATATAAGGTAACCAACTTACCGACAGAAGTCAAAATAAATCATTACCGACTAAGTACACCGATATCGACCAGGAAGATAATTGGCTTAACAGACATTATCGACCGACCTGAATTCATTACTATCGATTATCGACCTAATTATAGATAATCAGATCAAGTCGGTAACCTAAATTTGACAAATTACCATAAATAACAGATAACGTTACTCATAGAGTACGAGTCGACAACGATATTGCTCACGCATTATCGACACCTGTCAGAATTGAAGTATAATCGTAATTCAAAGATAATTACTGGTTAAACAATAAATATTTCCAACCTAATAGAAATGATTAATCCAATAACCTGGAATATTAACCCAATACTGAAATGAAAATACGATACTTCAAAACTGAAGAGGTCTATTAGCTATTCATGCATCTAATTATTAAGTGAATTAGTAAAAATAAGCTATCCTAGAATTCAGGCTTATCCTATAAATTTAATATCTGGAAACATACGTTGGTCTAACAATATAAAATTCACATTATACAATGAATGATCAAGACGGTAATAGGAATCCTAATCTGCCACCTCCACCTGGTATGACAGATCTCACAGGATCTTTTTCTTTTCAACCTCCTTTAATACCTGGTCAAACTCCTAATAGCACATTAGAGGATAACCCTGTCGAGGACGAACAAGCGCAGCTAGCTGAAGCAGCAGCGTTAAAAGCAGACCGAATCCGATTGCTAAAATATCTCGGTTTACCCCCAGAGACACCTTTGCTCACCGGTGACCCTCGACAAGACGCAAATAACGTAACGGAAGCGATCAGAAATTCTTTACAACCACCTCCGAACGAAAAGTCAATATCACAGGCAGTTCCTGGTCACTCAAGAAGTGCACCACTACAACCGACCGACCAATCAGACCAGATAACCCCTCTACAGGAGACACGCGAACTTCCGCATATCAATCCGCTCGCGAACGCGATAAGTTCCTCAGAATACATAACTACCTTAAATACGTATATGAGCCGTATGATCCTAGAAGCACGGGATAAAGGTTATCACTTCGACTCCGTACCAATACCTGCTACCATACAGTCCACTCCAGAGCGACCAAGACCACTCTCAAGTGCCAGCACTTCAATCCCCCCAGGATTTAGCCAGATACCGGGACAAGATAACACTGATATAAGTCAAACAGCGATACCACTCTCTAATCCAACTAATCGCGTGACATTCAATCACAATCCCACTTGGCATAATACTGTACAGACGAGTGAACACTCAAGAGACCTAATCTACCCACATGCATTTCAAAATTACACACAAAACCCAATACGTACGCATGCGATACCTCCGAATATTAATACACACCCAATCTTCTCGACATCATACATGCCGACTCGTAACATGACTCAAACATCACAAAATCAGATACCATTTAGACCAAACCTCTCTCAACCTCATAACCATCCCCACGGATTTCCTCAGACCCTATCGAACGAAGGAGAACAGTACACCACGTCGCGCACACGCCCAGTCTTGTACGGACTAGCTAAACGCGCACAGCAGTGGAAACTCCAATACTCAGGCGGTAAAGGTCCACGCGCGTTCTTGAAGAAGCTAGAACGTAAATGTCATCAGGAAAGTATCCGCGGAGATGATAGACTCTTAATATTGAGCGAATGTTTCACTGGTTCCGCGCTTACTTGGTTAGAATCTCGCTGCGAAAGTTGGCAGACATGGGGACATTTCGTCAATGAATTTTCCGTTGCATTCGGCATGGAAGAATCCGATGCAGAAATCTTGAGATCCATTAATTTATGTCAACAAGGTCCCAATGAAACAGGATTCGAATACATCACTAAAATGATGGAGTTTTACTTCACAATGAATCAACCCCCTCGCGAAGAAGATCAGATAGCAGTAATACGAAACCAATCAAATCCACGTTATAGAGAATTCTATTCTCACCGAGGCAAATTTACCACGTACCACGAACTTCTACAAATCACTCGCGAATACGACGACATAGTAGCCAGTCGACGGTTGAATAAAACGCAAATCCAAATGAAAAGCGTAACACACCGCATCGCCGCTCGCGTCTAACTGCGATCGCTCCTGTCACAAGTACAGACGGTCATGAGAATGATCAATCAGAAGCATCAGATGACGATAACATCGTACCTTCAGCGTGTAACACCGTTAATCAAGCACAAATCAACCTTACGTTGATGAATACTATGAAACAGTTAGCCGAACAAGTAAAACAAATGAAAACTGGAGTAAAACCCGATCATAAATCAAATACAAACTATGATTCTACGAAAAGGAATCCAAATACAAAGTTGAGTAAAACCAGCTCAAAAACTAACAACACCTCGACAACAAATGCGAACAAAGATTGGAGTACCGCTTTTTGCTCAAACTGTGGTGAATACGGACACATCCCGCGAATTTGCAAAAACAAACGCCGTATCGTCTGTTGTATCTGCCGCGCAACCGAACACTCGAACGTCGACTGCCCGCGCGCAAACACCCCGAACACCGCGAATAATTCCACTCCAACTCCAAAAGCATCAAATAGCCCCTCACAAGAAAAGTCACAGAACGTAACACGCGACTTTGGAAAATCTCGTACCGTAACCGCAACTACCGTAAATGAGATAACAAACACATTATCTAGAGAAGAGACCGACAGCGACTCAACTCTCTCAGAAGAAATATTCACCTACGAAGATTCAGACGATGAACTCAACAACGATCTCCAAACAGTAACTACCTTAACTGAAATGGAACCTGCAGCTGTTGAAATCGCAATCGAAGGCTCGCCAGAGGACCACGAAATTCCTGAAATATACACACTACAAGACGAACAAGACACTACAGCTTCCGTCACCACCAACCAGGAATTATCACGAGCCGAGAGAAGGAAATACTATATTCCCCCGAAATTACAAAACCGTTTGGAAAATCCTGATATCCAAGACCGCATGGAACAACGACGCGTATACACCGCCGGCACTGGAATAGACCCGCCTGCGAGAACCGCGAAATTACCCGTCACCATATGGATATACGGAGAAACCTTAACCGGAATAATAGATAGTGGCAGCGAACGCTCATACGTCAATCCGACAGCATTCGAACGCATCCGAGAATTAAGTCTAGCCGTACCGCGTCCGGACAGCACCGCTACTACGGGAATTAGGCTAGCCAACGGAACTACATTAAAAACCAAATTAGGAGCACCTTTCTTAATAGACGTAGGAGACAAATACGGAGAGCAATGGCTCACAGTACTAGAAGGATTATCCACTGACGTTTTATTGGGAATGGACTTCTGGATTAACTTCTTAGTTAGCGTAGATATCAGAAATCAAGTCTGGCATATGATAGGCAGTGAACTATCCTTTCCTATAAAAATCAAACGCTGCGAACCATTCGATTCAGCTTGTAGACTATTCTCGCTACACGACGTGACTGGACCTGAACAGATCCAATTAACACAATTCTTAGAACGGGAAAAACAAAAAGAATCTGAACAACCCCGAGGTTGTACCCAATTAATAACTCATAAAATAGAATTAGCCGATACTACCCCAGTCCGACTTAAACCATACCGGCGCAGTCCCACGGTAAACAAGCTTATGAAAGAGGAAGTAGATAGATTGATGGGAAAGGGTTACATTACAATTAGTAAAGGTAGCGCATGGGCTAGTCCGCCTGTTTTAGTCATGAAACCGAACGGAAAGTATAGGTTTTGCATAGACTACCGCCGATTAAATAAACAAACAATTAAACCAGCGTACCCACTACCAAACATGAATCGCATCTTATCCGCTTTACATGAAGCATGCTTAATATCAACCATTGACCTCAGCGAAGCCTTTCACCAAATACCGATGGAAGAAAGTCACAAAGAATACACTACATTCGTGTTGGAGGACGGAGGACTATATCAATGGGAAAGAATGCCTTTCGGTCTAACCGGAGCACCTAGCACATTCCAAATGTTAATGGACGCTTTAAAACGCGAATTAATAAGAAAACTAAACAAGAAAAACCTACCAAGTCGCTGGGAAAGCCACGCGTTTGCCTACCTAGATGACTGGGTTGTCGTCTCACAAACATTCGAAGATCACCTTAAATTACTGGCAGTAGTATTTGAAGTAATCCGAGAAGCAGGTCTTGTTATTAACTATGAAAAAAGTAAATTCGCGAGAACTGAAGTCAAATTCCTAGGTCATATCATCGATAAGGACGGATTACGACCAGATCCAGAAAAACTACAAGCCATCCGCGATTTTCCACGACCTACCACTCGAAAACAGCTACGAAGCTTCACAGGTCTAGTAAACTGGTATCACCGACATATGAAAGACATCGCCAGAGTGCAAGGACCTCTGAATAAACTCACCAGTCCGAAAGTACCCTGGCAATGGACAGAAACAGAAGAAAAAGCATTCGTAGAAACGAAGCAACGCGTTTTAGATGCACCTCGCCTACACACACCAAATCCCAACCTACCATACGTACTTTACACCGACGCATGTGACACAGGACTAGGCGCAGTGTTAACTCAAATCGATCCGACCGATAATAACAAAGAATACTTTATTCAATGCCTCAGCCGTCCATTACGCAAAGCAGAATTAAATTATACGACATCCGAAAAGGAATGTCTCGCTATCGTCTGGGCCATTGATAAATTACGTTGTTATTTAGAAGGCGCGCCCTTTACAGTGGTCACCGATCATAACGCGTTGACTTGGTTATATACTTATAAAGATCCCACTAGCAGACTCGCTCGCTGGTCTATGAAATTATTAGCGCACGATATCACAGTAGTCTACCGTAAAGGCTCAGAAAATGAAGCACCAGACGCGTTATCTCGCCTATACGAAAATCTTAAAGAACCAAGCGACACCCGAGCAGCTGGAGACCTCGATCCAGACCTAGAGAACAACGATCTCGACCCTTACGAAGTATGGTACCAAAAGAAAATAACTACCATAACTCGACAAGCTCACTTAGTGACAGATTGGAAAATAATAGATAATAAACTGTACCATTGTCGAACAGATCTTGGAAAAGATGAGATCGGAGACCAAAACGCATGGAAACTCGTCCCGACTAAACCCGAGATCCCTAACATCTTACACGCAAATCACAACATACCGCATGCAGGACACTTAGGTACTGACAAAACATGCGACCGTATACGACTACAATATTATTGGCCTGGTATGCATCGCGACATACAACAATACGTGTCCAAGTGCGAAACTTGTAGGCTAGTTAAATTCAACCAACATAAAGTTAAACACCGAATGAGTATCAGATCACCGATCGCCCCTTGGGCTATAATATCAGCTGATACAGTAGGACCGTTAACACGCTCCACGGAAGGAATCCAATACATACTCGTAGTACAAGACTTATATACCAAGTACATAGAACTCATACCGCTACGTGCGCAAACCGGATCTTCCGTTGCTCGCGAAATAAGAAAGATTTACAATCGTTGGGGAACCCCTAGCATTCTGATTACCGATAATGGCACCGAATTTATCAACAAACACGTCGAAAAACTAAACGACGAATTTCAAGTAAAACACCATACCACTGCACTTGCGCATCCGTGTGCAAATCCCGTAGAACGATTAAACCGAACAATCAAGCCGATGCTAGCTGCGTTTGCCTCTCCGAGACAAACCAACTGGTCTCACTACTTACCTGATCTTCAATACGCTTGCAACTCATCTCCCAGTACCGCTACTAAATATACAGCAAATTTCCTGAATTTTGGTCGTGAGACTAGGGCAAGCAATTCCCTTCCAGAAGACTTAGATATAACTAAAATAGACCAAACTGAACCCTGGGCTCAAAGAATTAAACTCCTAGATTCCGTTCGGCATATTGCGGAGAAGCATCTAATAAAAAACCAAATCCGCCAATCCAAAGCACACAACGCTGGAATCCCACACCAAGCTCCTCAAATATCTATAGGCGAAACCGTGTACTACCCGCGCAAACGCCTTAGTAAAAAACAAGACAACTACAGTGCCAAACTAGCACCCAAGTTTGACGGACCAGCGTACGTTTCCAAATATTATCCACCTACCACGGTAGAAATCATTGACAAAGATAAGAAATATATAGGTAAATACGACATATATGACTTAAAATTTCCTCGTCGAAGTAGCCGACAAACCACTAACAAACCTCTTTGTTAACCATGCTTAGATCTCGTTCCTGATCCCACGGGGAGAAATTATACGAGCTATCAATTGTCAGCACCATGAACCGAAAAGTAGCCGAAAAGAGGACAGAACCGAAACGCCGCAGTAGCCGAATTTCCTCCCAAAAACCCCAATCGTCGCTTACCGATTCCGAATCGAACACGGTCGCGATAGACCTCACAAAAACCACCGGCACACAAACGCACGACAATGTTCATGACGCCACGCCACGTTTTATTGACTCGACCCAAGGTCGTGGATTCCTGTCGGTATACCTGGATTTAAACCCCAATCTGACTGAGGAACCCCTTAACCTTTCGGTCATTCGCCCGATTACACCACCTGGACCACCTCCAGTGTTCAACATACAAGGCACAAAACGAAAACTCTCAAACTCTTCATCCGATAATGAAACAATGACAATCGACTCTAGCGAACCATCGATAGCCACTAACTCAGACATCGAAGAAGGAGTAGAAGAGAAAATCAAAAAAAGAAATCAAGGAAGAACCAAAGAAAGAAATCAAAGAAGAACCAAAAGAGGAAACCAAAGAAGAAGTGAAAGAAGAAGATGTGGAAGATAATCAATCCGACGCTTCACTCAAAGAAATAACCGAAATCAAAAACGCACCACCTAACCCCGGTCCCATCGACATCATCAGAAGCCGCTGCTTGAACGAGTGGGATGCCAAAGACTCCGAAATCATGAGTAATGAACCTAAGTTCATCGCCCAGCCCAGTGATTTCAACAATTATGCTACGATCGCCTTTCCTTCGCGAAAAACATTACAGCAACTACGCAAACCCTTGCTAACTCGACTACTAGAAACCCCAACAGTCTTAGCCACCCGACCAGATACAGTGACACTGAAGTTGAAGAATGCTCCAGCGAAGACTCTTACACTTGCTACTTGGATACAAACTGTTAATGACTATACCAACGACCAACTTCAACCCGGAGTGAAAAAGGAACTCCGAAACGCTGGAACCAATACCTTTCTCACACACCAACCAAAGATTTTGACGAAAGGCTGCATAAACTGTAGAGCCAAAGGACACTTCTACAGGGAATGTCCAATGCCACTTAGGAATGGATTCTGCCACCGCTGCGGAGCTGACAGATATTCTACTTTCAACTGCCCCTTTCCTCATGGGTGGGAGAACGAAATAATCAAAGGACGCTGCAACAAATGTGGAACGGACCTTCGATTGTTAAATGTAAACTGCCCAGAATGTCAGCGTAGATTCCCGGAAAACTTATCCTGGATGAATAACTACAAAGGCTCGTTAACCACAAACAACCCGACAATTACACAGACAAACCGAGAACTACATCGACAGGTCACTGGATTAGGAACATTTCAGCAAACCCCGTTACATGACCTATATCCAGAAGATCCTAGACCTAGCACCTCCGGTCTAAAGCAAACATACACTGGAGATAACCATGACTTACGGAACCGCTTGAGCCATCAGCCTCGTGACCGTCAACCGCGTCGCGTCTTCGGTAAGCGATTCCCCCCCCTTCCCAAAAAAGAAGAGGACTAACCAGAAGAGGACCATCAGAATCTCGCTTCAGGAACATTGTCATACTCTAGTTAACTATAATCATTATTATACCCTAATTAACTATAAGCATCCAAGAGAATACTTCTAATTTAACCACTTGGCTTTAGCCCCAGAAAACTTTAATATTCAAAAAAAAAAAAAAATACATATATTTTCCTTTTTCTTCATAGAATGAAGAGTCGTATTAAACTATATCATAAAACTATTCTAAGATGCTACTCCTATCGTTACAATTATTCTCTTGAATCAACCTTTAATCTTAAGACAACTCTATCATAAGAAAACGAATATATAAGCTTAATCCAAAAACTCTCAAAACCCTTGACCAATCGTTATACTCATAATAGGCCATTTAACATAACGCTTTAACGATTCGTCAAGGCTTCATAAAATACTTTCAGAATCTTTAAGTTTGGCTACGGCAGACTAAATATAACCTCTGTCTAGTGGGGGAGGATGTCACAAAGCACCCTAGAAACTTGCAATTTCTAATTCCCGCCAGTCGGCCATATACGCGGCTACCATAGCCAAGACTCGTGTTCCCAAACACATATAATAATTCCTGATTTTTCACCACAAGAATGGGTGGCGACACCGTCGTCAGTCAGTTAACAGAGAGATTTAGACAGTCAGAAGAGTAGAGTAGAAGACAGCAGAGAGTACAATAGAGAGCAGTTTGAACACGCAGTGTAGTAACCGATATATGTGCATCTTTTACATTATAAAACATTCACGCATATCAGGAATTATTATAAAACGATATACCGAGTGAGAGTTAAGCTTAATCATAAGGAGTGAAGTCAAGGATAATTATAACGAAGTGATATTAGTGGAAGTAGTGAATAAACATTATATATTCTACCACGTGTCTCTTCAATACCGAACCCATCCTCCTGAGAGACTCTTCAACCGGTGCTGTAATCTTCATATTATATTGTACTATCTCTAAGATCTATCCTATTTCTTATTTCTTACATAATAAGGAGAAGAAAGTTTCTTATTCGATCCATAGGTACGAGGGCCTACATCGAAGCCCGAATCCACGACGCCTAACGTCGAAAAATATTAGGTGGCGCTCAACGACAAAGCTAGCTCAACGTATAAAAGCCTTGGTGCACGCGGTCAAGTAATTAGCTTCCCTCGTAGAAATAATAGTGAAAACTTTACTCGTGTCGCAAAGATTAATATTTAAGAAAATTCAAGAAAACAATATCACACTACAAAGATTTTCAAAATTAAAGAAAAAAAAATGTCAGAATAAAATCTGGAATAGTATACTTATAGATTCGTTCAACATTTTAACGATACACCTATATACAAATACTTTTAATTGTTAGTTTTCTCTGATATAATGGATCTCTGTATTTTTTTAATGTCCGAAATAAATCTTACGTTCGCTTCGCCTTTGAATACATACGTACAAACATTACCAAGTTCGAAAAGAAAGATATTCATTTAGTTTGCGCGAAAGTTACGTATTTGAATGCCGGCGCGCCCGAGCGGCGTGCACGCGATTGGTCGGGAGGCGGGGCTGGGGAGACATGGGAAGGGGCGCTGTATAGTTGCGTTTTTCACTCTCCTACAGCCCCGAGGACGTGCAACTATACAGAGTTTACTGTATAAGCAATGCGTTGAGTTTCGAGAACGTGTTCTCTTCCGTTTTCGAACTATTGCAGTTTGAAATCTTAGCATACAGCTTAGCATACATGCGAAAATTTGAAGCTGCAATATTTGAGAAACGAAAAAGAACACGTTCTAGAAATTCAACGTATCGCTTATAGTTTTCATTGAGAAACTACAGTATTTTTTTCAGATTTTTAAATCGTGTCACTCATTGTGAAAATGACTCTCGAATATCGCAGCTACGCGTCCGTCGAGTAGCGGCGAACAGCAATCTAACGCACGCCATTACGTTCCACGCGGCGTCGTCTCGGAATTGGCGCGCGCCGCCAACTTTAGTGATTTTTTACTCTAAAACAAAAAATAACACGTTCCTAAATTTGATTCACAGGCTGTAGTATAGTGCAAAGTATATGTCAGTATTAAAAAAATTTTTTTGACCGTGTCACACCCTGTTTTAAAAATCTTTGAAAACTTAATTGTTAAATAAACAATGGATGAACAAACTTTTTTAAAGTACATATTTTTTTATACATTCTATGACTCTTCCTCTTACTCTTACTCTTACTCTTATACTCTTACTCTTTCCGCGTAAACTGAAAAGAAAAAATTCAGTCCAGTGTCATTTTTGGCGGATTTATGAATTTTTGAAAGAAACCTTGCTCGAATTTGTTTATGCAAATAACTCAACGAATTTTGCACTAATTGAAAAATCCTTTGGCACAAAAATCTAACTCCCCGAGGACAATCGACATGCAAAATTAAAAAAATATCTGAGAGGTGACTGATCCGGTTCACGTGGAATGGCCCATACAACGCGTTGTGGAATGTTTTCTACCAATGCGGGTGTTGCGATTATACTCGCGGCGCTCGTACGCCAAAACTACTAATCTGACAAAAAAGTCAATAGAATATAAATTGTTGCAAATTGTCTGCAGAATAATTTTGTAAATAACTACTTTTGTCGAAAAATGAACCGGTAAGGAGATATTTGCGAAAAATCAGTTGTTCATGCCATTTTCCCCAAAATAGTGCCATTTCCCATATCGGTACGAGGTTGCAGAGTGAAAATTCGAAAAGAGCACCTCAAAATCTATGAGACTACCAATTTTCAAAACTTCCGCTAAACTTTCCTGCTAGAACTACCAAATGACTGGACTATAAACAGACCTATTTTTCAATGTACGCAATTTTCCTGATAATAATTCCATGCATTGAGACTTGAATCTTTATTTCTCAACTCAGGGATCCTCGTTCATTTGATTAATAAACTCACGGAAGCTAATTTCGTATCAGTATCAATACCAGCTTTATTTAGGCGTGATTTCACCCAGTGACCTATCGTCTGTGAACAAACCGCTCCAAACGGTTTCACAGTTGCGATTAGCAAATGTTTCGTGTCTTTATCTCTCAAATCTTTAGTCAAACTTATATAGTTAAGCACTGCTGATGCTATGCACAAACTTGTAAAGAAGGGTAGAATCAATTCTGGTTAGGAAGCCCCAGGTTTTGATGTCTTAAGTCTATCAGGAATCTTGATGCTTATACCAGTATTCGATCTCACTATATTATCAATATTTATCAATGATATTGTTTGAAGTTTTTGGGCAGTTGTCAGGGCTAGGAGTGTTGCTACTTTTTCTGCAGCTTCTTGTAGTTTCAAGTTTTTTAAGGGATGGAGTTTCTCAAGGTACTTCAGCACAGGAGATATGTCCCAAGTCGTTGCGTATTTCGGCTTGGCAGGACGTTCTTTGAACACACCCTTTAGGAAACGAGAGATTGAACCATTATTGTTATTATCGTAAACTGAGATGAGGGAGATAGCTGAGCGAGCTGTATTCAGCGTGCTGTAGCTAGCACCTTCCTTTAATCTATGATTTGAGAAGCTAATAATGTCAGAGATCTTGGTATTGAACAAGTCTAGGTTATGAGAGTGGGTGAATTCCCACCACAGCTTCCAACTGCTCTCGTATTGGTTAAGGTGAAGTGAAACGTTTGTCAGAACCTCGAAAACGGGAATCGTGAATTCCCCGGGACTACTGAATCAATCGCGATGAAACTTTGAGGGATCACACGTAATTGTGGCAGAAAGTGGCTGATTATTTCACTTTTCGAAAATTTGACAAAAATTTTCATAGATTGACGTACCGACCACATAAATCGCGAGATTATTCACTGTTGCCGTAGATAATCGCATTTTCCCGATAATTAGCCGCTCCGCAATGAAAAACCACACACTTTGAGCCTAATCCCGTGTCATTTGATGGAGAAATGGCCGAGAATTCACGATTCTCCGTTGCTCATAACTAAAAAACCGACATTCAGTTGAAATCACAACCCATATCGACATTTAGTCGAGATCACAGCGTGTACCGAAATCGCAGCCAGTTTACTTGCAAATAATCTAGCGATGGGCAGAGGTACCAAACATTCGGTAGTTCTGTTTTACCGCGGGGAAAGGCACCCGGCCGTGGCATTGAAACGTTTCACTTCACCTTAAGGGTGGCTCTCGTGATGGAATTCACCATCACATTCAGGGATTCCTCTTTTAATCCTCTCTTCAAGAAGGCCGACCTGACAACTTCCCGGCCACCAACGAAAGGTGGGATGCTAAAGGATGAGTCCTGTCTCTGTAGAGAGATTGTAATAATAGATTATCAGGTTTGAATGTGATGGTTGGTTCAATCAGAAGGGATGTGAATAGAGGGCACCACGGTTGTGTAGGCCATAGTGGTACCACTAGTACACCTACTGCTCTATCATTAATGATCTTTCTCAGAGTTCGTAGGATAAGTGCGAAGGGAGGAAAGGCATAGAAATTTTCATTTTTCCAGCATATTGTGAAGGCGTCGATAGACTTTGCTTCTGGATCAGGAAATCTAGAATAAAATTTTGTACATTTCTTATTAAGTCTGGAGGCGAACAGATCCACCGAGAATGGGCCAAACTGTTCGTCAATTCGTTTGAAGGCGAATCCAAACAATTCCCATTCTGTGTCATCGTTTTTAATACGTGATGCTTCATCCGCCTCTACATTATCTGCTGAGGGTATGTATGAAGCTCTGAGCCATATATTTCTCCCTTCGCACCATTCCCAAATTTTTCTCGAAAGGTTACTCAGATGGGGAAATTGTACTTCTCCTGCTCTGTTTACGTATGCTATTGCAATAGTGTTATCTAGGTCAGTGGTCGGCACACTCATTAGTCGAAAGAGTCTAAGCTTTTAATCCACTTAACTCGGTCACCGGCACTAATCCTTTTAACGCCATTTCTTGGATTTTGGTAGGTATGAGTGGGGATATGCAGGTATGAACAGACCTAGACAGTCTAACGCAGTTGTTGCCGTCCCAAATAGACCGCACACCCCTTAGTTCCTTTTATTTCTCGTGAACGCTGCCCCTACCATTGCATTTCTAGGTAAGGACGACTGACCGTTTTCAGGTAGACCGAGGGGATTTACGGCCGCACTAATTGACACTTAGAGCCGGGCTGGCTCGGCGAGCCGGCGTGGCCGACTCCTGATCTAGGTGCAGTAAGATTTCCCATTCGGCTAGCTCTGATGCAAAACATCTTAGGGCGAAAAAAGCTGCTAGTAGCTCTAAATAATTAATGTGATTTTTTCTTTCCTCTGTATACCAGAAACTTGAGCCTTTCACACCATTACAATAGCAGCCCCAACCTGAGAGGGACGAGTCAGAGGAAATTTCAATGTTAAAATTTTGAGTTCTTATTGGATTTCTCCCAATAGCAGCATTGGTCCTCCACCAATTGAGGTCCTCTACCACAGAGTTATTTACAAAGATGTGTCCCTCATAGTCACCCCCATTGAATTTTAACGCTAGAAATTTGTTCCTTTCAAGTCTGTTGCAGTAGATGAAACCATAGGCCACTGCTGGGCCGGCTGCTGTTATGACTCCTAACGATTTTGCAAATCTTCTGATTTTATACCTATTATCCTTTTTAAATTCCTTAGTGAACTCAACTATTTGTTTTTTCTTTTTATCAGTCAGATCTAGAAAGAAATTCTGAGTATCGATAATGAATCCTAGATATTTACATTGTCGACTAGCAGTTAACTTTTTGGGAGGTTTATCACAAAACCCAGGAATTCCAATAGATTTATGACTGTCTTTGTATTCATTTCACATGAGTTCTTGCTTTTATGGATAAATAAAAAATCATCTAGATATAAGACTAATAAAATTCTTTGAAGTCTCAGTTTGTTCACTACAGGTTTCATTATTTTTGTGAAAACGTAAGGGCTAGTAGATAGACCAAATGGTAAACAGTTAAACTGAAACAGATTCCCCTTGAATTCAAATCTAAGGTACTTTCTATCCGCTTGGTGAATAGGAACGGAAAAGTAAGCATCCTTGAGGTCCAAGGAAGTCATAAAATCTCTTTTGGATATTAGACCGAGAGCTGAGCGAATATCCTCTAATTTGAAGTGAGGAGGGTTGATAAATTTGTTCAGCTCCTTAAGGTTTATTATGAAACGATTTAAACCGTCAGATTTTGGAACAATAAAATAGGAAAATTGAAACTGGCCCTGGCATTTCTCACATTTCTCAATAGCACCCTTAACCCTCTCAAGCATCTCAGTTGTCGCCACTGTGACATGGCTAGTCACAAGAACACGAAATATTCGAAATAGCCGAAAATACCGCGAGGACCAGGTGAAAGAGAATGGTCCATCCGCCCAGGCAGCTAATATTTCGTATTTTTAGGGGGATAGCCACTCGTTGCGCTGAAAAAATCCCTAGGGTGATTTTGGCGCGCGGTCGATGCAACTCGGCAGCCATTGTTGATACAAGCCGGCTGACTGTCAATACATCGCGGAAGGTAGACAAGTGTGGTTATGTTCGTTTATTTGAAGCAAATGATAAATAAAGTGAATAAAACGTACGTGAATAAGCTAGGAATATTTATCAAAAATCGATCAATCAGTTTTAAATGATATCTTAATGCAATCAACGAATTAACCTAAGCTATGACTGGAAATTTATCAGAATCAAAGAGTTCATCGAGAACAACCAATTCGAACAAAATTATTGATTGTATCCTGGGGTTGAGGCATCAATAAATATCCATAGCTTATTCACGTAGGTTTTATTCACTTTATTTATCATTTCCTTCAAATAAACGAACATAACCACACTTGTCTACCTTCCGCGATGTATTGACAGTCAGCCGGCTTGTATCAACAATGGCTGCCGAGTTGCATCGACCGCGCGCCAAAATCACCCTAGGGATTTTCAGTGCAACGAGTGGCTATCCCCCTAAAAATACGACATATTAGCTGCCTGGGCGGATGGACCATTCTCTTTCACCTGGTCCTCGCGGTATACGAGCTTAGCCGAGGACGATCGGTCGCTAGGACCGATCGTCACTCAAGTACCTACCGTCGCTCCGACAAGTGAAAAGAAAGTAATAAAGTAAAGAATCGTGTAATCACCCCACACGCTTAAGGTCAGTACACGGAGAAAAAAGTATGGCTCTCGTAGCTATCTAACGGATAGCGAACGTAGTATTGTGATTGGTACTAAACGGTTTCGTGTTCATCACGATACTATATACCAGTATGCTCTGTACTTCATATCCTTACAATAGCTTTTCAACGGATCGTGATAATCGCGATCCACGCCTCCAGCGCCACCACTCATAACCAAGTTCTCAAAACTAATACTCGCCTCGTGTATCGTACAACATGTAGACAAGTGATGAAATGATTGCTTATTAATTGACAGTGTAATGGACGATTGGGTGACCAATAAACTCAGAGTAGAAGCTAGAAAAGTTGGTGCTACTTTTTGGATTGAAAGTTTGATATAGAAATTAATCCATTTCAACCTCAAATTTTGACGGTATAATATTTAGCAATATTCAAATTATTCGGCTTTCTGTAGTATCGTCACACGCCTGAGTCATTAGATAGTTATTATAGGGAAACGGAATCGCTACCATTGCAATACAGACGTACGATATCGGGATCCATGTGGATCGTGATAATCGCAAAACAGTGAATGGACGCTCTCCGTATATAGCGTATAGTGACAAGAGTATCGTGGTGATCACGATACCGTTTAGTGATGAGAGCCACACTTTTTTCTCCGTGTACCTGTTACCAATCTAATTCAACTCCGCTAATCGAATACCGATAGTCACCCTCACACCTATACCTACACTCACACGCCCGCATTATTGTAATTAGCTGTAAGAATCATTGAATGAATCAATCTTTATATTTTCTACATTAACTCGCACGCATCGAATCAATTTCTCTCCTACACGTTCGTCCTATCGCCATTACTTCGTAGTCGGATAGTCAATCCATTACACCACTCATGCGGCGAGCGCTAGTGACGCGGAGTAGGGAGCGCTCGACCAGGACCGTATCTGCAACTCGCAGCGCCTGTTGATGTCAAATCTCAGCCGGTAAGCGTATGCGCCCACTAAGTAGTGATGGATACATCGCCGTGGCGCCTGGGAGTGGAGACACATTCACGCACAGTCACAGATGCAGAGTACTAACACACTCATGCTAGACGCCGTGATTGGCTGTGCCCCCTCTCCTCGCACACGGATACGTTTCGTGCTTTTGATGCCTGAGAGGGTTAACCACTTACTGTTGGAAATTTACAAATTCATTTGTCATTGGGAATAGGGTCATCGAATTCGTCGTAACAGATATACTTGCTTCTTCGATATTTCCAGCAGTTTATGATGTCCTCGTCCATCTTCATAGCCTCTGATAGTTTCTCCCACACCTCGTCAATGATATCCGATGCGTAAATAAGGATAAATTGTTTCGTTAAAAATGCGATATCCTCCTTCCTCATTCGTTTCAAACTTCCCACTTGAAGATATATTTGCACAGGTTTATGTAGAGATTCGGTACAGTCCTTCAAGAACCAATATTTCCATCGCTGAACATTTTCCCAGGCACACCGGTATCCGACGATTTTCCCGTGATAGTCCTTATGTCAACCACCCACTTTGATGTATTGCAAGAATCCAAGACTCGGACACCCTAATTCTTCCAGATCGATCACTGGCTTTGAATCGTCGTTGATCATTTTCTCGGTCCACTGTTTCTTCTCATTTCCCTTGACATATATATATAACATGCTTGCTCAACAACTCTCTTCAATGCCGTCTGCACATTATCGTAAAACATGTCACCGTCATTCCACTCTAATACATGATAATTTTGCCTCGACCAGGAATTGGTAGCTCTGCATTTAGGTGGTAAGGTTTGCCAAGAACAGGGTGGTTTGAACAGGATGCGAGTTATACCATGCCTGCCTGCGTCATTCGCTTAAACACTGATTGCAGCCAGCTCCTTTACCACAAATTCGTCGTGAAAGTTTTCGAAACTTTGCATATCCAAAATCATCTCCATTGTGAGAATATATTTTTTAGATTCTTTACTACTTGAAGATCGGTTAAATACTAATTTTCATCCGTGAATTTTTCGCTCTTCTATAGCTGACAATCCCTTCACTAATTTTCTAGAACGTTCCAAAAGATCTTTATAGAGTCGAGGGTTATTCCGAGAACTATTCTTCTGCGAATCATTATGGTAATTCCTAAGCAACTCGATCCGATAATCATATTTTTGCAAGTAACTCGATCCGAAGAGAACTTCTCACAGGGTGCCGAATAATTCCAGGAACTGTTTGTCTGCCCTCCAGAATGATCTTGGAGAAGCTTCTAGAAGGCTCTGACACAGGGGTTGGAATTTTATATCGGGATGTGTGACGTTAATTCGAGGGTGTGTGACGTCAATTTAAGGGTGTGTGATGTTAATTCAAGGGTGTGTGACGTCATATCAAGGGTGTGTGACGTCAATTTAAGGGTGTGTGATGACAATTTCGAGGGTGTGTGACGTCAATTCAAGGTATGCGACGTCATTTTGAGAGTGGGTGAAGTCAACTCAAGGGTGCGTGACGCCAATTCAAGGTGTGTGACGCCATTTTGAGGGTGGACGACGCCATTTTGAGGGTGAACGACGTCATTTTGAGTGTGACGTCATCGTCAGGGGTCAGCGAGCGTGACTCAGACTCCCCCCTCCACCACCCTCACACGAACACGAGAGGGTGCGTGTTGTCCGTGCGTGTACGTGTGCACTAATACACGTTGGTTCAGAACCGGCCTTGTTTATCTACTTTTAGCTAGTTACAGCCTTGGTGGGTTCCATACTCACCCAGGTCTGATACAGCCTCAGCTTGCCACGCAAGTTTAGGTCTGAGGCAGGGAATAAGTAATCTTAAAGAAACTCACATATAAAGGTTAGGTGGGAATAGGCAGCCTTAGTGCGCTCAGCGTATTCAGGTCTGTGGGGAGGCGGCTTTAAACACACGGTGTTTCAAGTCCGTAATAGTCATCACTAATAATTAATAAATTTGATTAGCAGGGGTCGCTAAAAATATTACAAGAGTAAAGGACTCACACTAACAAGCAGGCTCGCGACACTTTCGGTGCCGCTACACGTCCGTAAAGTTACAATACCTAATAATGAATGTAAACTGATCGACATGAGAAATGTCTGGCGTGGAATCTATACCAATTGCAAGACATCCCGCCTCTCTGATTTCAAAGAGAATTTTGCTCAGCAACTCATTCGACATTATTTCAATGAAATCGTTGCAAATGGTTTTCGACAGATAAGATGTCGTCCCCTTGCCCTTGTTTGCATACGTTTCTATATGATTTACCAAAAATGGGTCAAACTCTGCGGTCAGTTGTAAGCTCATTATGGAGTTTCCTGCATGAAGGGATCCGAATTTATCATCTGCTCCCCTAAAGGGTAAACCACGAATACATAACGGTTTCACTATATATTCTAGGATCCTCTTCCAATACTCAATTTCTTGTTTATACTGGCTCGCTAAACTCCCATTCATGGGATGTATGTTGTAACGGTATCGTAAAAATAGTAAGGAAGTCGCCCTATGCTCAGTCGATTTTTCATGACTAATTAGCCTATCCTTGGCATTTTTCCAGTCAATAAACCCTTTGGTCAAGCTATTGTTTTTGTCAAACAATGTACATGCAATACAATATACCTTATATGTAATCTTGGAATAAATCAACAAGTCTCGGTGCTGGACTTGTCCATTAGGGAAAGTTCGAGAAAATAACGTCTTCGTCATATGTCTACTCTTATCCGGATACTCTCGCTTAGACAAAATAAAATTTGCATTCATGTGCTGCTGGATGCCACGTTGAATCAAATATTTCCTACTACATTTAGTGATTACCCATTCTGCAGGATCATCACTCATGCCTTGAACAGTATACTCTCGATTAAATCTCTATTGCTCGTCGAATCCCCAACTCCAGATTCATCTCCTCTCGCATTTGATGAAATGATAATATCAATTTTGGGGTCTATTGCAGCGGGACAATTAATTTCTTTTTCATTTTCGTTAATCAGCGGTGACAGATGAACATCGCCTGGAACTGTTGATAAATAAAAGCCTGAAGTGAAATGTATTGTAACGAACAATAACACGGCTGAAATAAGATAGGGGAGACCAGTGCAAAGTGATATTTCGGGATAAAGATCCAACGAGGTCGCCGAGGATAATTGTCAGTCAAATTTTTCTGGGCCAGACGTTTTCAATTATATTTATTGAAAAACTTTTTTTCGTGTTTATCCGTGATCTCATTGGTCCTCGGTAATCACGTGACTCTGGTGATGGACCATTAACAATATAGAACATTAGGGCGTAGCCCTAACTATAGATCGATAGACATCAACGTATTTCGCACGAAGCGCGATTTGATCTGTATAGAGTCATAGAACTATTCAGGTTATACATGTTATAAATAAGGAAAGAGCTGCCACCATTAATGTGTACGTGGATAGAGCTGTCGTTGAGTTTGTCTCTCCTTTTACACCTTGAGGTAACCGGATCTTAGGTGATAGGAGATTGACGTGAATTTATATATATGGTAATCGAAGAATCGTTTATACGCTAGTGCGTAACAGACAAGTACGCTACTAGTGTGTGTGTTTCTTGTGCACATATATGCCCGTCAGCGCCACCTATTTGGGGCTGAGGCGTAACTGGGATAGAGCTTATATGTATGTATACAACGATACAAGCTTGATTCTATGCATGTAGAGGTACGCAGCTAGCGTATTGGTAGAGATTACAAGGGTGGTAAAACCATTTATACCGGGAAGATTTCTTGATAGCCCAGATAACAATCGTGCGTCGCACGTTACCCACACGCCGTGCGACGCACGCCGTGCGTGCAAAAACGCAGCATTTTCGCACGCACGACATGACATTTTCGCTCACTATTATAATTGTGAAACCTCAGACCAAATCTAGAATGACCCTTTTTGGTCATTCATTTTTGAAGGTTTTTCCTAGACATAATTTCAAAAAAATCGTACGTCTTGAAAATTAGTCGCACGACGTACGACACATGTGCACATCAATTGCGGTCGCAGTTGTCTGCTCAGATGCGCGCACACCGTGCGGAATAATCCGCACGTGTGCCGTCACCATGCGCGCACCTGGCACGCACGACTGTTATCTGGGTAGTATACACCTGACTGCCGTCGATTGCGCATGCACGAGTTTCGTCGTCCGCTAAGGCAGGCTGGCCATCCCGAGTTTTAGCTGTCAAACTTTGTTTTTGACGGCGATGTAATTGATACGAATTTTTGAGGTTAAAATCTCAATTAATTGCGGTAGTGATTCAGAAAGGCTTGGAAAGTTTTTATTATCGAGATTAAAATTTGATGTTCTGAAAGAACCGTCGGAATTTATTCCGAACAGCTGATTGCTTGCTTCGATTCGATGTGAATGAAGAATATTTTTTCAATAAACGTTATTTTCACTCACCTGCCTCAGTTTGTCCAGACAGTCACTTAATAATAACCTTTCAGATTTGATTTTAGATTTCATTTTTCAACAAATCACTTCAAGATGATTTTTGTAACGATTAATTGTTGTTTTTCCATTAAATCCTTTGATGCACCCATTGAATAATCTTTCGAAATGGACTACGTTATTAAAAACTGCTAGTCCGTGCTATTTTTCTTTTTTTTTTCAATAATTAACGTCGAGTTGAAATAAATATCAACATAACCTCGATTGACTACTTTACGCGCCAGAGTTTGACAGCTCTCGCTTAATTTTTCGCATGTTGGCACCCGTGCCTCCTACGTCATAATACTATCCCGGGACGATCTTACCGACCAGTGAAAATGAATTATTTGGCGCATGCGCAATCGACGGCAGTCAGGTGTATACTATCAAAAAATCTTCCCGGTATGAGTACTACACGTTATTGAGTCTCTGGAGAGTGATTTGAGTTTATGATTTTAAGAGTTAATTAAGAGTGAGTGTTCTTTTTGACGATTCGGATGCAAGTCTAAGAACGAATGCTCTGACTAACAATTTAGGAGCAAGTGCAAGTGTAATAATCGCTACTGTTGAGCTGAATTAATGAGATCATCTTTTCCATTGTTCTCCCGGGCATGGGCGCGTTTATGCAGGTGCAGTTTTATGGGTGTATAGGTAAGGATGGAGTTCTTAGAATACAAGGGTGAGACTGGATGCATGCAGTGAGAGAGCATAGAGGAGTATGTAATAGAATGGAATACGTAACACGCCCATCCTCGGGGGAAAAAAATATTGCTCCTGTGAAGCAGGAGGACATTTTTTTTTTGTAAAAGTAGAAATTTATATAATATATTTCAGGTATAAGATATGATTTTGATTGAAATTAAGATATAATTAGGATTACTTATTTGCAATAAGATCGGTTACATATAAATGTCTTATACTGAGTTAGTGAATGTATGATATATTGAATATGCTTATTACAATGATAAAGGTAGGTATGTTTCATGATATAGTTAATGTTACTTATTGGCACTAAAATCAGTTATAGATGTCTTAAACTGTATGGTCTATACTGAGTAATAAATGTCGTATTCAGGTATAAAAGGATGTTTGAGCTGTCTGAGCAGCTTCTATGTTTAGTGTAGTTGGTGTAATTGGTGTAGTTAGTGCACATGTGATTGCTGGAGGATTGTTTTGTTCGGTACAGTCTTGATTTCGGTTAGGACTTCAGAATCTTCTGAATATTTTCAGTATTCTCTCTGCTGTTGCAAATTTTTTTGCTATATAAACTAGCGATACTGATCCGAATAGGGAGGAAATGTAGTAAAGTATGCTTTCGATACGGTTATCGTTGTCTGTGGCTCTTCGGTTTTGAGTTATTTCGTCCGTTCTTCTAATAATGTCGTCCAAAGTTAGTCCGTTTGAGGTTAGGTCTTTTGAATTTGAGAATGGAGTTTTGTTTAGTTTTGATGTTGGGATGAACGATAAGTTTTTGGGTTCATCGTAGATTTTTGAAATGTTCAAATTAAATTTTGGTGCGTATGAATGTGTTTCTATGGTTTGGTAATGTTTAGTTGTGAATAGTGAGATTGTGTGGGAATTTGCTGTGCATTTATTATTGAGTTTCAGTATATGTTTATGTAGCTAATTTGATTTTATTTATGTGTACTATTTTCGTTCTATGGTCATTTATTTCGATTTCCGCGTTAATGTCGTTAATTATGCGGATTATTTTATAAGGACCTTTTTATAGTGATCGTCTAATTTCTCTTTTGTTTCATTGATCAGGTAGACATATTGACCTGGTTGAAAGATGTGTGCGTTTATGTGTTTATCGTATCTTAGTTTTGATTTTGATTTCGCGTGGTTTAGATTTTTTATTGCGTCTTGTCGAGTTTCTTTCAGACGGGTTATTATTTCCTGTAGGTAGTCTTCGCATTTGTTCGAAATGTTTTTGTTTGAACGTATGTTTGATAGTTGAAATGCTAGTGTTCCGAAAATTAGTTCGTGTGGCGTGTAACCGGTGCCTTCGTGTACCGATGTGTTATATGAGAATATCGCGTATCGGATCCATTTGTCCCAGTTGTTTTTATTGATAATATAGTGCTTTAAGTATTCGATTAAGACCTGATGGCTGCGTTCGAGGGAGCCGTTGGATTGAGGATGGTAAGCTGTGGTTTTTATTCGTTCAATTCGGAAGATTTTAGCTAATTTTTTCATAACAGGACTGAGAAAATTTGGGCCTTGATCTGTCAAGATTGATTCAGGTACTCCGTAGCGGCAAATGAAATTTTCTGCTAATGCTTCAGCGATTGTTATTGCCGTCTGGTTTTTTAGCAGTATTGCCTCTAAGTATTTAGTCAGGTTATCTTAAATTGTAAGCAACTATTTATTTTGTGAATTTGAGGTTGGTAAGCGTCCGACAATGTCTAAGGATACTTTTTCAAAAGCGGTTTTTGGCGTGTCTGTTATTACCATCGGGAGTTCAACTTTATTTCTCACGAGTTTTCGTCTTTGACAGCTTTCGCATGATTTTATAAATTTTTCTATATCGATTTTCATACTTGGCCAGAAGTATATTACTCGGATTCGCTTAAAAGTTTTAGTTATTCTTTTACGGCCAGCTATTACGGATTCGTGGTTTTCGCGAATTATATCCTGAATTAGTTCTGGTTTAGGAACGTTGATCTCGTTTAAGCAAATGTCAACTGTGATATCTGTGTGGTTAAAGACATTTCTGAGGATGTTTTTATTGCGAACCAATTTAATTTATCAAATCCGCTTCCTAATTTGGAAATTGAAAAAGATTTGATGTGTTTTGGGTTGGAAGGTTTGGTTGTTTGGAAGTGAATAATTATAATTAAATGTTCTTCTAAAACTTCTTTATTTCAAATCTCTAAGGACACTAGACCGCTGCCGTCTCCGGCGAACGTCCTATTTCAAGTGCACTCTCGTTCGCGCCTTAGCACGCATCATAGAGTGTTTATCTTTTATACTAGGAGCACCATCTATGCTCCATGTCAGTAATATCAATGAAGTTTAAAAGTTCGCGCTTTACAACACTTCCTCCCTTCATTGATATATCTTCATTTTCTTTTACCCGCTAATTTTCCTCTTATACTGTCTTTAATTGTGACTCGTCAAGTCCTCTATAACGTAGGTTAAAGTACTGTTTTAAAACTACTTTAATAAACATGATTATAAAAAAATACAAGGCTTAAGTATATATTTTTGACAATAGTATTACGTATCAAAATATAAAATAATAGAATGATATAAAGTATCAAAATATTTCTTTTGATTTCCGTTACAATCAGTCTCACGGCTTCAGATTTCATCACTGTAGGTTTCCCATATAGCAGCTCCATCTTTACTGCATTACAAATCTTTATTCATCTGTCAAAGAGAGAAAAAAAGGTATCATTAATTGTTCTTGAATTTATAATATCCACACTAAGACAGATTCATCAATTTGTCTCTAAGATATTTGTGAGACTCTATTGAAAGCGGTTTTGTCATTATATCGGCAACGTTTTCTTTAGTGGAAATCCATCTAGCTCTAACTTTTCCTTCCTCTACACAAGATTTAACATAGTCCCCATGAGTCTGAGCCATATGTTTCTTACTTCCTGACTTTTCTCTTTCTTCTAAACTCTTAACAATTCCTTCTACGGTGTCATCGAAATTTTTGAGTTTGTGGCTTCCATCTTTTTGGGTACAATCACCAGCAGACTTATTGTCACACCAAATTTGTACTGGATATAACGTTTTACCTATTATACCTCGGATAGCTTTGTCTAGAGACACCAGCTCTTGACAGGCTTCACTCATGGCTAAATATTCTGCCTGACACGTGGATAGAGTGACGTAAGATTGTTTGTGACTCCTCCAAGCCACTGGATCTCCAAATAGCTTGATCACATATCCACTAGTTGAAGTTGAGTCATCCCAATCTCTGAAGCTGGCATCAGTCATAGCTTCTAAATTTTCACATTCTGCTCTGAATGTCAACCCAACGTTTGAGGTTCCTCTAATGTATCTAAACACTCTCTTAACATCAATCCAGTCGCCCTCAGTTGGATTCTGTTGTTTTCTTGATAGATAATTTACTGAAAAAGCAATGTCTGGCCTAGTGGCTCCTGCCAAATACAGTAAACTTCCAATGGCCTCTCTATATGGAACGTTACTCTTTCTCTCTAATACATTAGTTTTTGGGTCTTCATCTTTCTTTCTGTTTTCTCTATTCATTACCTGTTTTGTCACCGTTGGTGTACCTTGCGGTTTGCTTTCTTTCATATTGAACTTTTCTAATATCTTCTCTATATATTCTCCTTGCTGTACTGACATTTCCCTTTTTGCCCTATCTCTCCTAATCGACATTCCTAAGAATTCTTTAGGTTCTCCTAGATCCTTCATTTCAAAAACCTGGCTTAATTTAGTTTTTATTTCAATTAGTTTTTCTTTGTCATTGCTTGCCACTAGCATATCGTCTACGTACAGTACCAGCACTGCCATTTTTCCTTCTTTTCTCCATGTAAATAAACATGGTTCGTGTAAATCATTTTCCAAGCCTATTTTTAGAACTTCTTCTGAAAATCTTTTGTTCCACCTCTTAGGACTTATTTTCAGTCCATATAGAGCCCTCTCTAGTTTGCAACCTTTTGTTCTTTTCACCTTTTCACCGCATTCTAACCCTTCCGGTATTTCCATATAAATTTCTTCCTCTAATTTACCGTTTAGAAATGCTGTTTTAACATCCATTTGTTTCGCTTCTAAATCATACTTGTTTATAATAGCCAACACTGATCGAACTATTGGTAATCTCGATACAGGAGCATATGTCTCTTTAAGTTCATATACTCCTCTATCTTTGAACCCCCTAATCACTAGTCTAGCTTTGCATTTTGGCGAATTATCTTCCCCCTTCTTTTTCTTAAATATCCATCTGGAATCTATAATATTTAATTTAGTACCATCCTTCATGACCGTAGGCCTGTCTACTATCTTCCAAACTTTATTATCATTCATAGACTTTAATTCTTCCCTGACTGCCCTTTTCCACTCTAAGCTATCTGCGGTTTCGATAGCTTCGGCATAAGATACGGGATCTTTATTTATCATGGCAATTAGCGCATGATTCAATTCATCTTCTTCTAAATTGTTATTTAAAGTACTTTCCTGTGCATAATCTCTGAATTGAATGTGTTTTACATTTATACCCTTATTAGCTAAGTATGCAAAACTTGTGTCATTCACGAAAGATTTCTCTATGCTCTTTCCTATCTGTGCTCTACCTATCTTTACCTTTGCCATTCTTTTAGGTTGTACACGCTTCTTGGATCGTATTTCTTTAACCACTTCTAACTCTAATTTTCGTTTTCGCGGCCTTCCTCTCTGTCTTTTCTTCGTTCCCGTTTCTATTCCTTCTAATTCTAGTTCTGTATCATCTTCAAATTCTTTCATAAAGTTTTCATCTTTCATAGTTTTCTCGCCTTCTAATACCTCTGGGTTTTCTTCTAATTTTGTCATACCTCTTCTAAATGCATCTCGATAACTCAGTTTTTCATTAAAGCGTACATGTCTTGACTCTAGGAATTTACCTGAACTGGGGTGCCACAGAATGTAGCCAGTCAAAGTATGACCGACCAGAACTGCCTTAATCGCTCTTTCTGAAAACTTAGTATCAGCTTTTGTTACCCTGGCATATGCCACGCAACCAAATCTTCTTAATTTATCGAAATGACAATTTACTTGTGGTGCAAACTTCTTAAGCGGTATATCAAACTCTATTGATTTGTGAGGAGTGCGATTGTATGCATGTACGGCTGCCTCTGCCGCCAGTTCCCACATGCTCTTAGGTAATCCTGCGTCAAACATGAATGCTCTAATTTTCTCTTGTAAGGTTTTATTAAATCTCTCAGCTGTACCATTGTGTTCTGGTGTATATGGTGCTGAGAAATCGCTCTCTATACCTTCTCTCTTCATAATTTCTGCAAACTTTCCTCCTGTAAATTCTGTACCCTGATCTGATCTGATATAGCATACCTTTTCGTTTCTACTAAGCAGATTTCTTGCAGCACATAGAAATCTTTCCAGGTATTGCCCGGATTCGTCTTTAGACTTCATTACGTATGCTCTAGCTAATCTTGTATAATCATCTATGAACACTGTTATAAACCTTTTACCCCCCGGATGAGATACTGGTTTTATCGGACCCATAGTGTCCGTGTGAATTATTTGAAGTGGCCTAGTTGCTCGACATCTTTTATCTTTGAAAGGTAACCTTTCCATCTTTGCCATGATACATACTTCACACTCTAAAATAGAATCTTCAAACTTCACATCTTTTAACCTTTCCTCTAATTTTTGCAAGCGTCTTAAATAATTCAACGACGCGTGACCCAGACGAACATGCCATAGCATTGCTTCGTTCTGTTTCTTGAATTTAACCCCCTCTTTCTCGAATGGGTTTGTTATACAAATATCTTTAATCGCGTCATTATTTTCCTCTTTATCTAACTCTATGATTTTTCTACTTAAGATTGATTCGTGAAAATCTGGTCCCTCTTTCAACACAGTCGTGTCAACTTCTAGACTTTCTTCTATTTGACCAACTTCTAAACTTTGGTCTGATTGACTGAGCCTTTCATAATTCTCCCTTCCAAACGCAGATGCAATTCCGTCTAAATTTTGTTCATCTTGTTCTCCCTCCGAATCCAATGATCCAAGGGCTTGAACTTTTATCTGCGTTTGTTTGGAAGGCTCGTCGTATGTTACTATTCTTGCTCTACACTGATAATTTTCATATTCTAAGTCTTGTTTGTCTTCTGTGAGTCTCTTAGCTACTAGCTTTACTTTCCAATTTGGTTTCTCATATATCCCATCTAAAATTAGTTCACCCGTTTCTTTATCAAAAACTTTCAATTTTTTATCATCTAGATATATACCTAAACCTGCATCTGCAAAACGTCTCAGAGATATCAAATTATCAGCTATATCCCTTGCTGCTATTACATTTGTTAGTTTGAATACTTCTTCTTTCAAAACATTAGAATGAAGGAAAAGGTCTCCTTTCCCATCAACTTTTATGTCAGCAGCACTATTTTTATTTGCACTCTTTATTACTGCTCCAGAACATTTTTCAAAATCGCTTAAGATTAAACTCTTATTGACAATATGTTCTGTAGCTCCAGAGTCAGCAATAAAAGTGATTTCATTATCTTCGTCTGAAATATTTAATTGAAATGCTACCATACCTGATTTTTGGTCCTTTTGCATGTTTGAGTTGTATGCTCTGTCTCCACCGGGTGCATTGGGGTTTCGGTAAAAACCTCTGTTGAACTTCCTTTTGTTTATTTTTCCTCTATCACTTACTCCATGAAGTCCCTTACTTTCAGCTCCCTCCTTTCCTGTAGGCTTGTGTCCTCGACCTCGACCTCTACCTCTACCTCGACCTCTATAAGATTGGCCAGATGATCCAGCTCCTTTTTGGAAACACTCATCTCCTTTGTGACCTGTTATTTTTTGACAGTGGTAGCAAAACCACATATCAAACTCTTTGAGTGGGCATTCAATGCTTCGATGTCCAGTCTTATTACACCGAAAGCACCGACTATCGGAACCAGATTGCCATTTTGACCCATGATGGGCTAAATTAGCTTTTGCTTCTTCTTTGGCTCCGTCGTCCGCGTGTCTTTCAGCCTCTAGTTGTGATGTGAATGATTTGATTTCCTCTAAACTCATTTCTTTCAACTCTGTTTGTCTTCTAATAAGATCGGCCGAGCGAAGCTCAGGTACTTGCCCTGATACAGCTTGGTAAAAGGCCGATCTTTTCTCTTGATCGGTTAAGGGCACAGCTCCATCACAGTTTTCATACTGTCTAATTATTGTGCCAAACTTTTCGCAGAAGTCAAACACTTTCTCTTTGGGTTTCATCTTTAATTGGTAGAGCCGTGTCCTCACCGACGAGTGCATGACGTTAGTTTCATTTCTCTTAAACTCTCTTAATTTTAGTATGATATATCTGGGATCTTTGATATGTAGTATCCTCTTATGATACTCCTCATCTAAATGATTTATGACTCCTCATCTAAATGATTTATTAGTTTCTGACTTGTTAATTTCTATCATAGTCTAAGATGTTTGTCAACCATGGACCATTTTGTAATTTTTTGTAATTTTATAATTTTTTCAATAAATAGCCTCTGATGAGGGCAGCACATCACTGCCGAAACGTCAGGCCAAAGAGAAATTTAAAATTCACTGACTCGACTTGATTGATTGAGCCCCTCCTCAAATAAGTACCAGTTCGAGTGATAGCTTCATGATGATGATTTATGATTATATCTCTAACCATCCCTTTTCTTTTAGCGGTCTTTTCTCCATCTACGTCTCTAGAAACTTGAACCGATGAATCAATAACATCCAAAAGATCGTTAGATATCAATTCAGACTGCAAATAATCCATCCAAAGGTTCAAATTCGTTTTACGTGTCAGTTTGTATTCACGTTTAATATTTATTTTATTTGCCGCTTTTTCTGCTTCTATTGTTCTTTTTAGTACGTTCAAATTTTCTCGGATTTCATCTCTTACACCCGAACTTATAGGTACCGTCTTAGTCGCAACACTACCCTGTGGCTCTACATGGTCCGCACTCTCAAGATTTTCCGTCCTACTTCTTGAACTCATAGTAGGACATGAAAAATTTGAAATGAAATTGAAATTGAAAATGAAATTGAATAAAATAAAAAATTGAAAAAAAAAAAAATTGAAAATGATGTTACGAACGGCCCTTTTTTCATATTTTCCAAACTCAATGCTATTGCAAGTAGGGGCAGTCAGCGCATTCCTGCACGCGCGCGCTCGATCGGATGCAGAGCAGGAAACGAGTCAGCGGCTTGCAGAAAACCCCGCCGTCGAGCAACCCGAGGTTTCTTTATCGAAACCGAGGTGATTGCTAGTCAGTCGTTTTTAACACCGAAAGTGAACAAAGTGGTCACCCTCCAGCATCGCTCGCTAGCCGCACCTAACCGGCCACAGGACTCTGCCAGAAGGACGAAGGTGTGAAGCAGTCCAGGGCGTGAAGTAACAGAAGGTCAACTCGACAGCTGACGTTAGCTGAGACGCCCGGCATAAGCTGCACCTATCGAATCCAGCGCGAGCTGTCTTGAGTCGGTGGGTTCTTGGAGTCGGCTCGAGTGACGCTCGGAGTTAATTCGGTAGACTCATTTCCTTCTCTGCCATCCATATAATTCATTTCTTTCTTATATCTGTCTTATATATTCCTATATTATATCTCTATCTAATAACAATTTCTTTGACATTTATTTATTATATCTTTATAACTAATCCACGTAGTCTCTAGTATAGTTTAGTGTATTTCATAATCTACTTAGTATTGATTGGGATTTTCCCTTTTATTCCAAATAAAACTATATCTATTCGTATATTTATACTCATTTGTCTCATTAAGTCAATCCACACAATCACAGGTGTCCTTAGGACTTAATTCAAGCAAACCCACGAGAGTAATCTTCAGCCGCTCGGAGGTTGCTCTCTTAAAATTATTATAAAACATTGACACCCGAAGCCTTCAGCTCGGGTGCCCGTAACAATGAAAATGAAAAAAAAAATTAAATTATTAATAATAATTAATTAATTATTAATATATAAATTATTAATTATTAATTAATAATTATTAATTATTATTATTATTATTATTATTATTATTATTATTTTTATTATTTATTAATTATTATTATTAATTATTAATTATTATTATTTTTATTATTAATTATTAATTATTATTATATTATTAATTAATTATTTTAATTATTTAAATTGAAAATGAAATTGAATTTTTTCCTTCATTCTTCTTACATCTTTAGTTGGTTGCCTCAACGCACTTTGCTCTGAATTTTTGAGCTTAGCCTTTTCAGCTTCGGCAGTTGCTTCCGCTGTGGCCCTCAATGTTTTCAGCATATTATTTGCTGCCTCTAAAACTTCTAATACCACTTTAGCCGTTCTGTCCATACTGTTGCACAGAGACTTCTGCGCGTCTTCTGTTGTTGGTGGACGTGCATTGTTGGTGTTTACTTCCATCTGATTTATTCCGGATTTTGCTGTGAATAATTTTACGTCTAAATTTATACATCTTAATGGGGTTTACTCTTAATTACCTCTAAATCGACTCTAAATTTGATTGTCGGATCCGACCTCTAAAATCATCTATTCTCTAATTTATTCACAACGTTCTGAAGTGAATTTTCATCTTACTCTTTCTTTGGGTGTCGTCGGAGGTGATTTTAGAAACCTTCGGTTGCTTATCTCGCTCTCCCGGAGTTTTGCGCTTCAACTCGTCAGTCTCAGCGCTTTCCGTTGTGAGAGCCTCCGACTGTTCACCGCCTTCAATGAGCAGCATTTCTTCTTCCAGAGTAAGATCATCTTCACTCATCATGTTTTCTTTTCGCTTTTCGGGCTCTTAGATAATTGCTTTTGTTTTCCTCTTTTAACTCCCGTCTATTGGAGAGAAGAGAAAAAAAAAATTTATTTTAATCATTTTATTACAAATGAAAGCAATATCCTTGTGCTTCAAGGCTAAACCCGACCGCACTGCTAGTCAGGCTCGCCTGAAACAAATAGTTTATCGTACGTGCCCCAGCACCAGCTCACGCACCCCATCCCGTCGGGCCTCACGCACAGCTGATAAGGCCGACTATTGGGTGGGCGATCGTGCACGTGCGCTGCGCCAGAAACGCGCCCGAGTCAACTATCTTAACCAGACCTGAAAATCTGCTGCACTGCAGTTTTCATTCCAAGCCTGATGCCGAAAAGCATGGGAAAGAAAAAAAAATTAAACCCAAAAAAAAATTTCAACGTCACGGCCAATCTTCTAAATTTCGCTCTTTATTAATGATTTTATTATTTTTATACTATTGGCCGTGCGACCGGAATCTTCTTTGAAAGCTTCTAGTAATTAAATTATTCTCATCTATTTCTTTCCATACAGATCTTTAGTCGAGCAGAGTGACTGTGCCCATGTTTATTCTAACTCGTAATCTGACTCTCGCAGATGCATAAACACTGTCTGCCAGCACGTCTGTACTCGCTCGAACAAAGCGGGGTGTGACGCCGTGCATCTTTTTCTTTATTCCTCTATCATGCTAGTTTCGAATACTAGATTTTCACGTACAAATGCAATATAATGATTGTACTCACCTCTTTATTTAATTATTTGTTTTTATTTTTCCGTCTAAATTTTCTTCTTGTCATCTATATTTAATCGTCCGGCTTCTTAAGATCTGCAGGTTTTCACGTTTCACAACACAAAATTTACAGGGGTTTATTACGCAGTGGAAGCGTGCCCTGGGCCCATAACCTGTTGGAAGGTTTGGTTGTTTGGAAGTGAATAATTATAATTAAATGTTCTTCTAAAACTTCTTTATTTCAAATCTCTAAGGACACTAGACCGCTGCCGTCTCCGGCGAGCGTCCTATTTCAAGTGCACTCTCGTTCGCGCCTTAGCACGCATCATAGAGTGTTTATCTTTTATACTAGGAGCACCATCTATGCTCCATGTCAGTAATATCAATGAAGTTTAAAAGTTCGCGTTTTACAACATTTTGTTTATAGTATATCGCGAAGGATAGTTAGTGTGTTATATGTTCCTTCTATTGTTGATTTTTGGTGGTATTGCTTTTGTGTTACCAGGCTGAATATAAATTTTTATTATTTGGTGTTATGATCACGCTATTTATTTGCGGGTTTTGAGATTTTAGAAAATTTGAATCTAGACTTCCAATGTCGATTAGTTGTTTATCAACTCTTTTCTTTATAACGCAGTCGGCTGACATGCAGTGTACGTAGTTATCTTTTTTCATAAGGATATCGTCATTCGTTTCTTTGATATTAGTTGCTATGGGTGTTGGGTCTGTGTGACTGTAATGTGGAATCGGATCTTGAGGTGGGTTTCGTCATAATGTTTGATTTTGGGGTGGTTTTTGTTGTAATATTAGATTTTGAGATGGTGGATTTGGAAGTAGGTTTATAGGTAGATTTTGAGGTGGATTTTGTTGTTCTTCGTTTGAATTAATTTTTACGGCATTGTGTAACTCTTGGTTTTCGTTAAAGAGAGGCACATTATTTTCCGGGATATTGTCTGTATGGTTGCTTTCGAGGTTTCCCGGTACGTCTGAGTAGTCAAGTTGCATGGGATTCTTGTTATATCTGTTTGGGTTTGTAACGCTATTTTCTGGATTCTGTACAGTTATAGGGATTGGTTTAAAATCGCAAATAGTTATTTTTACGTCGGAATTTTGGAAAATGAAATAAATCATTGATCGAACGGTTTTCCAGTCCAGTTTGTCAAGTCCGCAACCAATTTTTGGTATTGATATTGATTGTACGTTATCTGATTCTAGTTTTCGTCTGAGCTTACATAGAATTCGGTACATAGTTTCAAACGTTGGTTTGCTGTCGAATTCAGCTTTGGTAATTAGATTGTATACGTTGTTATTGCCGTGTGGTGTTATTATGACGTCAACTACTTGGGGACTCTTTGATTTTAATACGTCGCAAGTCATAATGTTTCGTTCGATCATTACTTGTGCTATGCCTTGTCCGATTAAACAGTCGGCTGAAATTCAATGTGCTATATTGTCGTCTTGTACAGATAGGTCTTCAGTATAGTTTCTATTATAAGTTCGTTTCTCGGATCTGGTAATATTTTTAAGAGGTCTCGAAATTGTTTATACGATGGTTTATGATAGATTAATTTTGTGATCGGAGGTATATTGTATTGTGGTGATTTTGGGTATTGTCACTTGTTTTTCTCTGACAACGTCTGAGTATACCCGGGAAAAAAACTTTTTATATGATTATATAAAATTATATATAAATGACTATATAAAATTAGATATGAGTTTTGGCGGTATATAGTTTTATATAATTTTATATAGTTTTATATAGTTTTATATGATTTTATATAGTTTTATATACTTGTATCGGCCTGAGAAAAAAAAAAAAAAAATTGGTCCCGACCGGGGATCGATCCGTGAATCATTCGCTCGCCAACTCGGCACGCTACCGACTCACCTACGATCTATATTTGAAAATATATGCTCAAATGAATATGAAATGTACAAATTTCATACATTCAAATTCTCAGTAGACAACATTTTACATCTGACGTGTATATATGATTATATATATTTTCATAAAATTGTATATGATTATATATATTTTTATAAACTTATTTATGATTATATATATTTTTATAAAATTATATGAAACTATATATAATTTTATACAACAATATAAAATATGCAATCACTATTGAATAAAATTATACATAATTATATATAAATTTATATAATTATATAACATTATATATTTTTATATACAACTATATATAGTTTTATATAGTAATATAAAGCCATGCGATACGCTATTATATAAAATTTTATATAGTTTTACATAATTTTATAAACTTATATACAGGGTGAGGCGTTTAAAGTGACCCAGGCAATTTCCTTCCAAACGAAGAGAGATATGAAAAAATGTTTCAGACACCACTTATATGGTTTCAAGGGGGACACAAGATAGTGCTTTCGAATGTTTTTCAAAGTCGAAGTATCAAGGTCGTTTGAAGGTCAACTCTGGTTTTTCAAATGGAATGGTGTATTGTTTTTTACGGAAATCGAAAGAGCATTCAATTCCAGTTCTAAAAGTACTCGTATGCTTATGTCTTAAATTCAAGAGATCATGGGATATTCATTGAAAACGAAAAATAAATTGGTTCTGTGCATTACCTGAAATCAAGGGCGTAGACATTGCGCGGACACGATTCTTTCACTTCTACAGCAAATGTTCGAAATGATGGCCATTTGTGTCGATACACTTCTGATAGCGTCTAATAAAAGAACGTTGAACGGCTATCAGAGTTTCTTCGTTGACACTGGCACAGGCATCGATGATTCTTTGGCGCATATTCTCGCGGGTCGTCGGTAATTCTTTATAAACAACTTCTTTTATGTATCCCCACAAAAAGAAGTCCGGGGAAGTAAGATCCGGGGAACGGGCAGGCCAATGAACAGGTCCTCGACGTCCTATCCAGCGATCAGCATAATCTCGATCTAATATTTCACGAGCTTGAATTGCAAAATGAGCTGGACATCCATCATGTTGATACCACATATTGGATCGTTCCAGGAGTGGTATGTCTTCGAGCAATGCTGGAAGTACCTGATCCAAAAAATCTCTGTACTTCTGTCCGTTGAGTGTACCTTCAATTTTTCTGAGTTTCACCGTAAATAAAAAGCATATCGATTTTTTCAGCAATCGTATATCGATCCATTTTTATTCATATTAATCACAGCAGCAATACTTGAGTGTTGAACTTATGTCGCAATCGATCAAGAAAAAGAATTACTTTTAATAACAACGGTTGTCATTAGTAATCAGGCATTTGTTGAGAGAAAAAATGACTCTCGATAACAACCAGGAATTGTTGGTTGCCAATGGTAACGGTTGCTATCAAGACTCATTGTTTTTCTTGATCGGTTTCAACCGTTTCAACAAGTTCAAGAATAAAGTATTGCTAGTTGCTACTGTGATTAGTAAAAATGAAAATGTATCGATATACGATTGCTGAGAAGGTCGATATAATTTTCATTCACAGTGAAGCGCAAAAAACAAAACGCCTGTGCAGCGTGCATTTTATACGCGGAACGATACCCCGAGAGAAACAATCCATGTCGCTTCATTTTTCTTTTTCAATGAATATCCCATGATCCCTTGAATTCAAGACATGAGCATACTTGTACTTTTAGAACTGGAATTGAATGCTCTTTCGATTTCCGTAAAAAAAAATACACCATTCCATTTGAAAAACCAGAGTTGGCCTTCAAATGACCTTGATACTTCGACTTTGGAAAACATTCGAAAGCACTATCTTGTGTCCCCCTTGAAACCATGTAAGTGGTGTCTGAAACATTTTTTCATATCTCTCTTCGTTTGGAAGGAAATTGCCTGGGTCACTTTAAACGCCTCACCCTGTATATATTTGTATATATTTATATATAAATGTATATAATTTTATATAAACAATTATATATAACTATATAAAACTATATATAATTATGTAAACTTATACATAATTATATACGATTATATATGATTATATATGATTATTAGGGTGCTTCTTTTGAAACGACTATTTTTTTTTTTTTTGCAACTCCCCTTTGAAAATCTTGTTGTAGACGTCGAAAAGGGAATCCTGTCCAATTTTGAGCTCTTTATTCCAATCATAGCACCCGCGCTTTTCTTTTTAAGTTTTCCCATGCTAAAAGCATGTAAACATTACGACTTTTTCTTTCGCCGCGCAAAACTCAGCCGCATTTCAATGGATTGTTCTCATCCTAGACTCATTTGACAGAGAATTTAGTGTTCTTCAAAAGTGCCCAAGATAGTTTGACTGACTTGAAAATATTGAACTTGACATTTTGTTGGAATTTTATATTTAAAAAAATCAAAGTTCTTATATCTTTTGAAATACTGGTTTGACAGACTTTATGAATCGGACTTTTTTGTAGAGAAATAAATTTCCTACAAAATTGTTACGAAGTTTTTTTCTCCAAGTCCAACTGTTTATTCGCCCACAGCGAGAAAGAAGAATTATGCATAAAATCGACTTTGAAGGCTCACACAGGTTCAGCGGTTGAAACCACAGCCAAACTACCAATGGCACTTTTAAAGAACACTAAATTCTCTGTAAAATGAATCTAGGTAGAGAACAATCCATTGAAATGCGGCTGAGTTTTGCGCGGCAAAAGAAAAAGTCGTAATGTTTACATGCTTTTAGCATGGAAAAACTTAAAAAGAAAAGCGCGGGTGCTATGATTGGAATAAAGAGCTCAAAATTGGACAGGATTCCCTTTTCGACGTCTACAACAAGATTTTCAAAGGGGAGTTGCAAAAAAAAAATATTCGTTTCAAAAGATGCACCCTAATGATTATATATGATCATATAAAAAAATTTTTTCCCGGGTTGTTTTCTTGGATTACGTTCAGGAATCTGTTTTCACTAGAAGTCGGAACTATTTCTTTATGAGCGGGGTCCTTGGGATTCGAGGTCCATGATTCGTTGGAGGTAGGAAGTTTTTGTTTATAGTGAAGTGTTTTAGAGCTTGGGGTTCCTCACCGCTGGAGGTAGGGAATTTTTGTTCATAGTAAGGCACGTGGTCATCGTCGAACGATGAGGAAGTAGGTGGTGGTGAAAGAGGTTTACGCTTTCGTGGTAGTAGTTTGTATTTGTATTCATGTATTGGAGATTGCGCGCTTTTATGTTCGCTGTACCCTGTTGTATTTTTGTGTGTGCCACTTGAGTATCGCTAAGCTGATTTGCGATAGGGTTTGAATCTTGGTTTCGTTCTTGATTATTTTCGAACAGAGTTGGTGCCGAAGTGTTTACGAGTTTGAATGATTTTTTTATTTGTGGGTCGATTGTCCGGAGATATCGCTGTATGTGGCGTTTCGTTTTTGATCAATTCTTTTGGATAGTGGTAAGTCGTCGATGGAAGTATCGGTAGATGAGTCAATTTTTATTGGTTTAGCAGATTTTGGTACGTTAGTTGGGTTTTTTGGCATTGGGAAACTGTCTATTGAGTCGTCTGTGGGTAGATCTTGTGTCGGGTTATCTGAGAGACTCCATTTCGGTGTAGGCGTGTGGGTTATTTTCTTCGTCCTCTTATAATGGATGTATTAATCATTTTGTGGGTATTGGGTCGTCTGTAGAACTGTGAGTTAATGAATAGTTTGTCGAAGGTATATTTTGAAAATGGACTGTTTCTTTTCCTGTTGGTAAGCAATCCATAGGAATTTGTTTGGGTTCATCTTTTTCGGTATTTGAGTCGACGTCGTCTTTATGTTTCTTTATAGGAGTGGGGTTTGGTGAGTCGTCTGTACTTTGTCGTGAACGGGTTATGAATTGGTGAGTTTCCTTTCTTTGTTTTACGTCAGGTTTTGATATGCTGTCTGAACTAGAATTTCGGTTGCGTTTGGCGTTTATTGGTAATAGTATATCAGCTTCCCCCACGAAAAAAATATATATGCTAGGATATATGCATGGAATATATCCTAGCATATATGAAATCATATATGTCAGGATATACTCAATTTTTTTTTTTTTTTATTCTAGCATATATTCCGGCATATACAAGGTGATTCATTTTAATCGACCCAGGCCGATATTTCCGAAACTAAGCAAGATACACGGAGAAAAAAAAAACAGTAAGCTGTGCTGCGCAGGGCATTAATCTAGTCAATATAGTATTTTGCTTTTGCCGTGATGTGCAAATCAGTTTTCACTATAGTTCTAACAGTACTCACTGCTGTGACGGAGGTAACTATTGCTGTCGTGACAGTAAAAAGTGAGGTTAGATTGAAAATGTATGCTTATAAATACTATATTGACTAGATTAATGTCCTGCGCAGCACAGCTTACTGTTTTTTTTCTCCGTGTACGCAAAAAAGTTTGGTACAAAATATTCAGGGTTCAGAGGGGGACAAAACGTGGTGGTATCAGTATTTCCGTAAGTGGAGCCGCCGAGGATGGGTGAAAGTCAACTTGTTTTTTTTTAAATGGAATGGCATGTTTTTTTCTCCAGAATCTGAAAGAGTGTCAGATTCTGCACCAAAAAGTACTCACACACATATGAGCCATTCCACGTCAGACCGGACAAAATAAATCAAAAAATGACCTCGATGTTACCGATTTCGCTATCATTTTTTTTTACGGGTTCTATGGAACAAATAAATTAGTCCAAAAATTTTTTTTTTTTTTTGGCCCCTGTTTTTCAAGTTGCACGGGGGTGAAATTCAGGAAAAAGAGCCAAAAATCGAAAACATACTCCTCTTCAAACAGTCATATCTTTGATTGTATTCATCCTAGAGACTTCATCTAAGAACCATTTCAAAGCTATTGAATGACGCTATTATAATATACAGCATGTATCACTTCAAGTATCGAGAATGGGTGGGACTTAGTTGACGCTAAGTCACGCTCCATCAACCAATCAACGAAGAGAAGAATTTCGTAGACAGAAATTCTTACGACAATAGAAAATACAATTTCTTGGCGTAGGGAAAAAATATGTAGTTATGTAGTGTGACGTTGCACTTTGTGCAAGCGTCCCGGGGACTACCAAACGCGATAACGAATGTGCACGGTCGGCAGGCTACCCAGGAAGAGCTAAGACAGAATTAGGCAGGGTATCATATTTCTAATCCTCTTTTGTTTGTATTACTTCTTTTCTATGAAAATTGTACTTCGCGCCTCGGCGCGCAACGGAGTCAACATCCACCGAGGGAACACCTTCCCCAGGCTCGCCAGAGTTGCATTGACGATGCTTTATCGTATGAAAACTGGATGCCGCGATGACAGCGTATAGGGCTGAGCGAATCAAGTAACTCATTACAGCCTCCTTCATCGACGACTATTCAGCCTGGAGCTGAACCAACGAAATAACATCTACCCTCCTGATTATCGTACCGTCTACGTGTTAGCCAAGAAAGCTCACGAATATCGTCTCGACAACGAGCAACTACCTCGTGTGAGGAGGTTTTAATAACCTTCCGCGACGCCAATGGTGCAGCCGAGGCGAATATCCGGTTTAGGATCGCCCTGACTGCAGCCAGATCCTTCAGTTATGAACACTTTTTATGAGTGGACGACTGGAGAGCCCCTCCGAGTCAGCGACAATCAGGGAGTAAGAAAACTACGATAACAGGAACGCCGGTCGTCTCTAAGACTGACACAACTCCGTTGCAACACGATTTCGATTTTGAAATTAGCGCGCCTTAGTCCGTCCGACGTCCAGAAAACAGCTGAGATCGCTGCCAGGACGCGGACGAGTTACGATCCAGATCTAGAAGAAAGCATAATTCCGTCAGCGGGATCCTAGGGTGAGACGCAACAACTGTCCACTAGATCCGCCCCACTTACGTTGCCTAATTAGGCCAATCACAGGAGCACGTGAGTAAGTTCGCAACTCATCACCTAGCGAGCCAAAGGAAGCACCAAGAATCCTTCTCTTCTACGTTCGACTGTCGACTGCGCTACACGCAATTATCGTATCGTCTCGAGTCTTCTTTTATTAGTGTTTCCGATTTATTGTATAACTTAGAGTCTTTTTCCAAATTTATTGTCCATTGTTAATATAATTAGTGTAGTTCAGTGCCTTGTGGCCAGAGTCAACCGTAAGGTAAGCCTATTTAATTTATTGTGAAGTCACGAACTAATTCTGAATAAATCGTATGGTATCGAGTACGAATTCTGAGTATAGTATATTTTCTACGCAGGCGTTGGGCCACGAGGTCTCGTCGTGCTGTAGTATTTGATTGTTGTATTTTTCATTAATAATATCGTCTCGTGCCGAATCTATATATTCTTTGGCTTAATTATTGAGTTATTTCGTGACTGGCTGTCTTTTTGGTTGCTTAAGCATGTTTTGAGGATAATCCTCGTGCAATCTAGCACAAAATTCGCTATTAGTTAGTTATTGCGGACCTTAGTGTCCTATTCTTTGTAGTTGAGCTACTATCTTTTTCTTTATTCTCTAGTAGTGAAATATTAGTAATTCTATAATCTGTCTTGGCTATCCTGGGTATTGCGAACGTAGTTGTAGCCGTGGAGAGCAATAGTCTCGTCCGTTTTTCTTTCTTATGTAAAATATACTTTATTCTGAGAAATTTCCACGTTAGGATTAAGTTAGTTAATAAATTATTAATTGTTCTGGATTAATCCCTGATTTATGTCGTTCTTTATAATTCGATAAAATATTTATCAGCTTGCATTGAGCTTATTGTTCGTTAAATTAGAGACTTGTTAATTATCGTCTCGAATCTATTGTTCGTTTGGAGTAAATCTCATTACTTATTATCATCTCGAACTAATGTGAAACTTATTTGCTGAATATTGTCATTAAAAATTCATCGGTTACAGAATCAAACTCATGTTAATCTAATTTATGTCAAGTTTTGATTAAAAACGCAAATATTATATCGATTCAAATCTGTGTTATATCTTTGATTAATTCTATTATCCACCTGGTGACCTACCCCCCTCTACCCTCTGATTTTTATTCTGAACTAGCTGAAGCACATCCGTCGTAAGTCTCTGGTAAATTTGGTATTTAATTAATAAATGACGCTGTTCGCGTCTGGCGCCCAACAAAATTCTGATTATTATTATTATTTCTAATTTTTTATGCATTTTGAATAAATCCAAAGACAAGCGCCGTAGGGTATCGCGAGGAGTCTTATTCTTCCTCCACCCTTGAAGGGACTTCGCGTTACAGTAGATATGTAGTGTAACTTATTGCATATGTTTCACCAGCTGAAGGCTAGTGAAATTATGCTAGTTCGCGTGAGTTCTTTGTCACGGGTTATGATATTTGGAGCTCCTCTGGGAAAAGTTGAAAAAACCCTTAATTACCCTACGGATCTGGGATATGTCAAATTCCCCAAACTGAGATAGATGCTATAGAGCTATCTTGTTGTTGAACTTGACGCACCAATACCGCTTTAATCAGATCTGGGATATGTCGAACTTTCACAGACGAAGGTAGGTGCTATAGAGCTACCGTGCTGTGTCAGTAAGACTCACCGATACTGATATCTAGCTATGAATGATTTTAAATTGCTGAAAAAATAAAGTTTATTAAAAAGAAAAGGTTATAAGAAAATAGGAAGATAAAGCTCAGTTTTCTGATAATTTGTATGATTGAATATCATTTCCTATTTTATTTAATAATTTTGAATTTCTTCGCTGTTTGATCTCTTTACAAAAATAATACAAAAAAAATGTTTTATTGAAAAAATAATAGTTAGAATCTGTTTTCTTTTTTCTTAACCTAACTTAATTTCTAATTTGCGGTGCCTCAATGGCCGGACTGTGGTTTGTTTGTTTGATTGAATTGATTTGATTTTATTTGTAGAACTGCTTTAGTTTGTACGAATAAATTTATTTGAGTTTAATTGAAATGCTGCTTTAGCTATGACAATGATTTGAAATTAATTGAAATGCTGCTTTAGCTATGACAATGATTTGAGATTGATTGATTTTATTGCCCGCTTTTGGGTTTGCTAAGCTCTGTTAAGAGTGAATTTGTGAATTTTAAATAGTTAACTATGTGAGTCGGTACGCCGCTATGGCACGAGTCCGCTCCCGAGTAGTGAGACGGTCGCCTTTTATATTCGTCGTGACGTCAGAACTGATGTTCGATGATGCGTGAGGACGGTAACGCGTATTGAACCGCTTCTATGTGTTGAAGTTCTATACTATGAAACGTTCGGCTATTTGGCTATACGCCGAATACGTTACATTGCCCTCTTTTTATCCACTGGTGATCGGTGATGAGCTTCTGTGATGCGCCGGCAGGTAAGTTGATAAAACTCCTTTTGTGATGTTCTTGCGTCTAGCGTTCGTATTCTGTTGGTAGTTGTTATTTCCATGTGTTTTTCGTTATATCCGTGTGTTTTTCGTTGTTAAGTCCGAGTGATTTTCTGTTATATCCATGTGTTTTGTTATATCCGTGCATTCTAACCTCTATCGATGGCTAAAGGATCGTTGATGTCGAATTCGTCCATAAAGTCGAGCAACTCCTCCTCCATCGATGATTCGGTTCGCATAGGTATTTTGTCTTCTAGTATGACTGTCATAGGGATGTTGAAAGTGAAGTCTGATGTTAGTCTGTCTAGGTTTATGTCTGGCATTGTAAAAACCTCCCAGTCATTTTCAGTTTGTTCCGGTGATGGGATGTGCAACATGCCGGTTGGTTCGTCTTCCTCCGCTTGACTTACTGGTTGACTTGGTCCTGGTATTTTGGTGTCGTCTGTTGCTGTCTTTTGGTTTTCCATCTCGGAGTTCAGATCGATTACCTTTAGTGCTATAGGTCCGAATGTTCTAAACAAATCGACTTTCTTCCTGTGCGCCTTCTTCTCTTCCTCAGATCTGTTGTCACCGTCCAGTTTTATTAACTTCCATGGAAGGTTATTAGGGTTGCTTTCGTGCAGCTTTGCCTTCTTTGAAACTGCTGTTTCTTTAGGTTTTGAATCTTTCTTATTCTTCTTTGTTTTTAATTTTTTTGTTTGATTCCCTCTGCCTTGTCTGGCTATACCATTTCCACTGAGGAATTTTCCAGATGGAGTCAAAGTTTTGTATAAATTATTATTCGCGTCAACCGAATTGATATCCTCTTCTGAAGCTTGGATACTTTTCTCTGGCACACTTGAATATCCGTACTTTGAGAAGTCCATCTCGAATACTGTAGCCTATTTCAATTGTCCACGATTTATATATTCTCGGTAATCCTCTTTAGCGGATTATATCTCACTCTCTATCCTTTTATTCTCTATTTCTATTTCAAAGTTCAAATTTCAAATTTCAAATTTCAGCTAAATACAAGCAAATTCAGATCTTTTTGTTTTATTCTGATTCTAAATATAGCTTCATCATATTGACATGAAAGCGTCCCTTCTCTATTCCTGTCTTTAAATTCTCTAGGATATAGGTAGCCTCACCTATTTGTTGGCTAATAATATAGGGTCCTTCATATAATGGAAAAAACTTTGCCATCTTTTTATTTTTTGTGTCCGACACATTGAGCGCTTTGATTAAAACCTTATCTCCTACCTTAAATCTAGATATTTTATGGCTAGAGTTGAACCTATCGGCTCTTCTTTTCCCGTGTTTCCTAATATTGTTTTCCACTAAATGGATTTTTGTATCATATGGGATGTCTTTAATCTTTGGACTTATCCAATCCGCCCAAAATCTGGTTGGTCTGCTTTTCAATTGAATTTCGCACGGAGCGAATCCAGTACCATCATGGCACACTTCATTTATACAAGTTTCAATAACTCTAATCCAGTTAATCCATTGCGTATGATTGTCCGTCAGGAAGGTACAAAAAAATCTACCGATTTCTCTATTTACTCGTTCGACAATGTTCCCTTGTGGGTGTCTGATTGATGAGAAAATTAATATTATATCTTCTTCTTTTAGCTTGTTAATCCATTGGGATGAAGTGAATTGAGTGCCATGATCGCACTGGATCCGCTTCGGCTTCCCTAATTCTGGAATGTAATCCTTAAAGATGCAAGAAATCGTGGACTGCGCGTTCGCTGACCTCAACGGATACAATTTTACGTACTTGCTGAATGCATCGATCGTTACCAGGAGCCACTTATAATTACCCTTACTAGACGGTAATGGTCCTAAAAAGTCTATGGACACAAGATCTCCTACTCCTTTTGGAATTATATTTTGCATTGCTGCATATGAATGACTGTTTGGTATTTTACATCGTTGACACTTGTCGCATTTCGCTATTACTTGTCGCACTCTTTTTGCTAATTTTGGGTAATAAAAACCCTCTCTGAGTAGTTTATGACATTTTGATGCACCTACGTGGCCGTAAGCCTCGTGACACTCGTCTATGAGATCTTTTAACAATTCCTCGGGTATGTAGGCTTTAAAATCGCCCCCTGGATTTTTGTGGTATAAAATGTCATTCTCTACGATGAGGTTTTTATTTTTATTTAAACTTTCCGGTTGCATTAACTCGCATACCTTTTTATCTTGCTTCTGGAATTTCCAAAAGACTTTTAAATTTTTTTCTAAATCTTTATCTATTTCTTTAGCCAATGCGGCCATTCGATATTTTGCAATTTCTGATACTACTTCTTTTATTTCAGGTGGATTGCGGCTAAGGATGTCGGCTACTATGTTTTCCGTTCCTTTGATATGTTCAATCTCAAAACTGTATGCCTGAATAAACAGCGCCCATCGAGCCAACCTTGAGCTTATCAGCTTGCATGAAAACAAATATGTTAAAGCATGATGATCAGTGCGTACTGTTAGCTTTGCACCTATGATAAATGATCTGAACTTGCCTAAAGCGAAGACTATTGCCATCAATTCCTTTTCGCTTGTAAAATAATTAAGCTCTGCCCCTTTCATGGTTCTACTTGCCAAGCCTACAATTTGTTTTTCGTTTTCATCCGAGATTTGATATAAAACCGCGCCAACTGCAAAATTACTAGCATCGCACTCTAAAAAATAACGTTTATTTGGATCGGGGTGATGCAATACCATTTTTTCACAAAAAATGTCCTTAACTAAGTTAAACTGCCTGTTCATCTCCTCGGTCCAATCCCACTTGGCGCCTTTTCTTATCAAAGCTAATAGCGGAAACGTCGCGTCTGAGTAATATTTAGTGAATTTATTGTAGTAATTGGTAAGGCCTAAAAATCCTTTTAATTGTTTTACGTTTTTCGGCGTTGGAAAATGTTTAATCGCCTCGATTTTCTCTGGTTGTGGTCTAATACCAGTTTTAGTTATTTTATGACCCAAAAAGTCTACTTCTTCACGAAAGAATTTGGATTTTTTGAAGTTTATCGTCATGTTATATTTCCTAAAAGTTTCAAATAAGACTTTAAGGTGGGCCAAGTGAGATTGGACAGAGTCAGAACAGCACAGGATGTCGTCTACGAAATTTATCGTAAATGACTCAGTACCTTTTAAAACTAAATCTAAAGCTCTAACTAGGCTCGCCAAACTCGTATTTAACCCATATGGTGTTACTGTAAAATGGTACGTTTTGCCCTCATGCATAAAAGCAGTATATTTTCGTGAGTCGCGATGGAGTGGAATTTGCCAGAAACTAGCGGTCAGGTCGAGACTAGACATAAACGCGTTATTTGTACACCGCTGAAATAAGACCTCAGTTGACTGAGCACAATCATGGTCAGGTATTATTAGCTTGTTTATGAAACGTGCATCTAGCACTAATCGGATTTCTCCAGATTTTTTTTCGACGACTACTAAAGGATTAACATATTCGCTATAAGATCTCTCAATCACACCGATTTTTAGCATTTTTTCTATTTCGAGATTCACCTTCTCCCTATGAATCATTGGGATCGGGTAAGACCGTCTGACAAAAGGCCTATCTTCATAAATATTTAATTTATGCTCATAAACTGAAACTCGACCGGGTAATTTACTAAAAACGTCGTTATATTCCTTTAGTAGGTCTGAAAAAATATCAATTTCCTTTTTGCTCAACACCTGACATTCAGTGAGTTTCTCTTCAACTTCATCACTGGTCAAATTATATTGTGTCTCGTCATCTCCCTGGTTCGCTACTTTGTTTCGTGAAAGATTAATATTAGCTATTTGATTCACTTGTAAAATATCTGTTTTATATGATTGCACTGAGCTGTACCCTAGTGGTGTTTCTATTCTTAATTTTTCCGTTCTTAAATCAAGATCAGCTTTCCATCTATGGAGAGTGTCTATTCCGATAATGACGTCTCTTCTAAGAGCGCTAATGACGAGGAAGTTGATTTGATCAAAAGAATTTTGGATTTTAATTTTTGCAAAAATTTGTTCTTTTACTTTGGTTGGCTTGCCCCCTGTTACTCCGAATATTAGAAAATTTACGACAGGTAGCTTTTCACATTTAGAAAACGAATTTTTATTCCGATCGTAAAAATCTTGCGAAATGCATGTAACTTGGCTCCCCGTATCTATTAGAGCTTGTACTTCAATACCTTCGATAATTAAACAAATTTCTGGACATTGTTTGATAATTTTTTCGACTTCTTCATCCTCAGCTAATAAGTAATTTGCTGGATCTTCGAATAAATTATTATCTTGATTTGATTCATTTATATTGACCGCGTAAATAACTAGATCACGCTGTGTCGGAACCGTAGGAGTCAGTGCCGGCACAGCGCCATCTAGTTTTCCGGATTTGGCTCTACTTCTACATCGATTTCTGCTTCATCGATCTTGTTTTCCGTGATACCTTGGATTTTAGCATTTGTCCAATTTTCTGATTTATTGTGGACATGATCATTTTGTCCAAGTCGCCGGTGTGTATCGGGCTTGTCTATTGAGTCGCGATTCGCAAATTGTTTTGGTCCTTGACTATTATTGTTTCGCCATGAAAGAGGTTTGTTTTTGTCGTCGTAAACTCGGTTAGCCGATGGACTCTGTTTATTCAGCATCGATTGATTTGCTGGTTTACGTGAAGCGTTAGATCGACCACCCGTTTGCATTTCATCTAAAAATGTAAGAAGTGTATCTATTTCTGTGATATTACGGCATCTCGCAGCCTCAACCACGTGTTCTTCAAAATGTCTAATTAGTGATCTGACTATTTCTTCCTCAGGTAATCGAGGATTTAAACCTGCGGCAGCTGCGAATTTACGATTGGCATATTCCGACCAAGTGATCTTAGAGTCTACGATGTAAAAACCAAACTCTAAGTCCTTTTTAATTTCTCTTTGGATCTCGATGCCCCAGAACCTAGCTGTAAATTTAGTTTTAAATACGTCCCAGTCACTTATGACGTCGCGACGCGCAGTCCACCAGTCCTTGGCATCGCCAGTAAGACTTTGACCTAATAATTGGAGACTTAAGTCTTCTTCGGCTCCTAAAAATATCAAATATTCTTCGATTTCCCGAATATAAACCATGGGTTTTTCCCAAGCTTTCCCTGAATATGTGGGTAGCTTTAATTGTTTTGTAATAAATCTAAGTGAATCTTGACCATTTGTACCAGTGGGACTTGTCATTCTATTTTTTAATTTTTTCATGTCTGCGTCTAACCCTATCTTAAGACTCTCATGTTTATGATTGATATCTTTAATTTTTTCATTTATAAGCCGATCTCTCTCTTTAATTTTACAATTTATTATTTCAAGATCGTTTACATGTTCGGTCCTAATATTGGATTCTACTCTATTTATTTTTTCGTTATAATTATTGAGATCGGTGTCCCATTTATCTAAAACTATATTGACCTTGGTTTCCATGTCATCGACTCTTTTTTTATTCTTAGCTGTGGTTTCGTCAAACTTTTTATTTATTTTTATTTCAAATGCCACTTGTGCTTCAATATTAGTTAAATGAAAATTTTGTATGTTTCTATCCATCTGAGCAAATCTATTTTCCATATTCTTTTCCATGCGTTCATTTGATCTTTTTAAGGAACGTAACGAAGATGCTATTGAAGCTAATGACTCGTCAGGATTCTCTGATGGGCTTTCGACCGTACTGAGTATGCTGTTATCGGTCATAGAATTGTCTGTCTCATGGAAACCAGTGTCTCTATTTGTTTGTCGTACAGGCTGACCTACGTTTTTATCGCCTTGATCATCAGGAACCTGGCCTTTATCTTCCATTTTCCTATTGTTTTTATTTAATGTTTAATTGTGTTGAAATAATAAATGAATCTAAAGAACGATTTTATTTGAGTTTACTTGACTTTAACGTCTTGAAATTGCCCCTAAGCAAGTGATTTTAAGTTTAATAATGAATTTAATATGAATTTATAAAATTAAGTGATTTTAATTTTATTTGAGGAGCCCCACGTTGGGCGCCAAATGTAACTTATTGCATATGTTTCACCAGCTGAAGGCTAGTGAAATTGTGCTAGTTCGCGTGAGTTCTTTGTCACGGGTTATGATATTTGGAGCTCCTCTGGGAAAAGTTGAAAAAACCCTTAATTACCCTACGGATCTGGGATATGTCAAATTCCCCAAACTGAGATAGATGCTATAGAGCTATCTTGTTGTTGAACTTGACGCACCAATACCGCTTTAATCAGATCTGGGATATGTCGAACTTTCACAGACGAAGGTAGGTGCTATAGAGCTACCGTGCTGTGTCAGTAAGACTCACCGATACTGATATCTAGCTATGAATGATTTTAAATTGCTGAAAAAATAAAGTTTATTAAAAAGAAAAGGTTATAAGAAAATAGGAAGATAAAGCTCAGTTTTCTGATAATTTGTATGATTGAATATCATTTCCTATTTTATTTAATAATTTTGAATTTCTTCGCTGTTTGATCTCTTTACAAAAATAATACAAAAAAAATGTTTTATTGAAAAAATAATAGTTAGAATCTGTTTTCTTTTTTCTTAACCTAACTTAATTTCTAATTTGCGGTGCCTCAATGGCCGGACTGTGGTTTGTTTGTTTGATTGAATTGATTTGATTTTATTTGTAGAACTGCTTTAGTTTGTACGAATAAATTTATTTGAGTTTAATTGAAATGCTGCTTTAGCTATGACAATGATTTGAAATTAATTGAAATGCTGCTTTAGCTATGACAATGATTTGAGATTGATTGATTTTATTGCCCGCTTTTGGGTTTGCTAAGCTCTGTTAAGAGTGAATTTGTGAATTTTAAATAGTTAACTATGTGAGTCGGTACGCCGCTATGGCACGAGTCCGCTCCCGAGTAGTGAGACGGTCGCCTTTTATATTCGTCGTGACGTCAGAACTGATGTTCGATGATGCGTGAGGACGGTAACGCGTATTGAACCGCTTCTATGTGTTGAAGTTCTATACTATGAAACGTTCGGCTATTTGGCTATACGCCGAATACGTTACAGTAGTAAAATATGCTGTTATGTAGTCGAAGTAAATGAATACATAACAGCCGGATTCGAGTCGTTGTTGATATTTTTTCCCTACACCAAGAAATTGTATTTTCTATTTTCGGAAGAATTCCGGTCTACGAAATTCTTCTCTTCGTTGATTGGTTGATGGGGCGTGACTTAGCGTCAACTAAGTCCCTCCCATTCTCGATACTTGAAGTGATACATACTGTATTTATTTAATTTCGCGGTAACAAACAATTCTATTTGTTATAAACAAATATATCATTCAAACGTGATTTTCAACGCAAATATCACGCGATGAAATTATCAAAAAAATATGAGCGTATTCCTTGATCAATTCTCTACAAAATCGTCAAGTCAATTTTATGGAGAACCGATGGAAACCATGTTGAAACGATTTATTTATAAGCGACGGTGCGCACTGCCACCGAAAAACCGTACCTGAGCCGGGTCTTATAAATAAATCGTTTTAACATAGTTTCCATCGGTTTTCCATAAAATTGACTTAACGATTTTATAGAGAATTGATCAAGGAATACGCTCATATTTTTTTGATAATTTCATCGCGTGGTATTTGCGTTGAAAATCACGTTTGAATAATATATTTGTTTATAACAAATAGAACTGTTTGTTACCGCGAAATTAAATAAATATTTTATAATAGTATCATTCAATAGCTTTGGAATGGTTCTTGCATGAAGTCTCTAGGATGAATACAATCAAAGATATGACCGTTTGAAGAGGAGTATGTTTTCGATTTTTGGCTCTTTTTCCTGAATTTCACCCCCGTGTAACTTGGAAAATAGGGGCAAAAAAAAAAAATTGTTTGATCAATTTATTTTTTTCGTGGCGGATTCTACTGGTGGGTTGCGTGATAATGCATCTGCGTTACAGGGGCCGTCCATAAATTACGTAACGCACTTTAGGGGGGGGGGGGGGGTCTGACCGAGCGTTACGCAGCGTTACAGGGGGGGTCGGGGGGGGGGGGGGGGGGGGGGGGAGGTCAAAATCGCCCAAAAAGTGCGTTACGTAATTTATGGACGGCCCCACAGTTAATTTGGTCTTTCCGGTATACGACGTCAAGTCATATTCTTCGAGTTTGAATCTCCATCTGAGTAATCGCGAGGTTGGATCTTTGACGTTGCTGACCCACACGGAAAGACAAACTGCGCTCCCAGCGTACCAACCTATCGTGTAATAGCAGTACCACTCATGTGGTCGGTGTACTGTCTCCCGCTGAACGCGCGGTGGCGCAAGTGAGGGACGCTCGAGTGCCAACGGACCTGGGACGCCAGGCCTCCCAATCGAGAGAGACGATTGCGATTCCGTCGTGGCGTGCCCATCCGCCTTTTTGTGTTGCGAGTTAGGGATAGGTATCAAGGTTTTCTCTGTAAATTTTACTCTTCATAAATGAATTCTGTATTTTTGCAGTAAAGTAAATTACTACTAGATAACACATTTATCCTATGATCTCCGATTACTGTTATTTAAAAAAAAAAAATTATAATTAGAAAAATATCAAGATATTTAGTATCGTTAATCGTAACTTCTTTTTCTATCCTTTGTTTTGGTTATCGGTGCGTTTCAGCACCATGCATGTGCCACTTAATCGTAACTTGGGAACCGTCTTTCAAATTTTGATGGTAGTCTGGAAAACATTTCTTTTTTGAGTGTGGAAAATATTTCTCTTTAATATCACGTTTGTGAAAAAAAAATAAGAAAATTTTATAATTCCAAATTTTCAATTCTTGATATTTTTTTAGCTTTATGTAGAAAAAAATATGTGTTTGAATGAACTTTGTTTCAAATATCAGAAATAAAAATATCTCCAGAATTTTTTATTGATAACGTATCACGTTTGTCGTTTATTATTCCTGTATTGAATTACAAAAATGAACAATTTCATGATCTACCAATCACATCTTAATAAGCAGATTGATATGTATGAAAAAAAATTTCCATGATATAGATCGATCGTCCAAATTCGGAAGGAGAAAGTAATTCAATATACGATGGTTTTGGACGGCGTGCGGCGAGCTCTCAAACTCACAGCGACTGGGAGCTCTGCCGTCTCAGTCGAGTGAGACCATGAGAGTCCACGCAAGCTGGTAGCGTCACCCGCCAACCAGCGGGAAGTGTATTCATCCTTGTACTGTGAGCGGCTGACGCTCTCAGTCTCGAGAGGTTAGGAGCGCAGTTTGTCTTTCCGTGCGGACAAGAGGTTTGTGATCGGTAACGAGCGTGAATTTATGTCCGTATAAGTAAGGTCTGAAATGATGGACTGAATATACGATTGCTACTAATTCTCTTTCGATTACAGAGTAATTTAGTTCTGCTTTGTTCAGTGTTGGTGAAGTATAAGCTATCGGTAAGTCTTCTCCCATTTCGCCTTGGCTGAGTACGGCGCCGATCGCGTATTTAGATGCGTCAGTTGTTAATATAAACGGTTGATCGAATTTAGGATATTGTAGTATAGGAGATGTGCATATCGAGTCTCGTAAAGTTTCGAAAGCCATTTGATGTTCAGATGTCCAAAGGAATTTAACGTCTTTTTTCAGTAGTGAAGTTAGTGGTCTCGATATTTCTGAAAAGTTTTCGATAAAGCGTCTGTAATAACCGATTAGTCCGAGAAATTGTTCAATCTGTTCAGCTGTTTTAGGAACTGGGTATGCTTTGACTGCTGTTATTTTCTTTAGGTCTGATTTTACACCGTTGTCTGTAATAATATGTCCTAAATAAGCAACTTCTTTTCTTAGGAATTCGTATTTAGAGACTTGTAAGCTCAAATTTACTGATTGTAATCGATTAGCTCGTTTTCTGAATTTAATTTCGTGTTCTTTTAGAGAGTGTGCATACATAACGTCGTCTAAATATACGAATACTATGTTTCCTTCTAAACCGGATGAAACTTGGTCTATTAATCTTTGGAACGTTGCAGGAGCGTTCGTAAGTCCGGATGGCATGTTATTGAATTCGTAATGGCCATGGGGGGTTGAAAATGCTATTTTGTGAGCGTCAGTTGGGTCCATAGAAATTTAGTGTAAACCTGAAGCAAGGTCGAAAGTTGAGAAATATTTTGCGTTTCCTAGCTGGTTTATGTTTGTTTTCGTTTATGTTTGGTAGGGGGTACGCGTCACCTATAGTCTTTTCATTGAGTTTTCTGAAATCTATGACCATTCTCCATTTTTTGTTGTCTTCCGCGTCTGGTTTTTTGGGTACAACCCAAACGGGGAAACTGTAGGGTGAGGATGATGGTTTGATGATATTTTGGTCTAATAATTCGGAAACTTGTTTCTGTATCTCGTCTTTGTGGACAGTAGGGTATCGGTATTGTTTTACGTTGATCGGATTATCGTCTGTCGTTAGGATTGAATGTTTAGCTAAAGATGTATTTGATAGTGTGTCACCTGGTAGAAAAAATAGGTGGTTGAATTCTGTTGTGAAAGCGAGTATAGATTCTTTTTCTTCGCCATTAAGATGGTCCAGATGCATTGAGTTTTTAAGGGCCGTTAATCTTTCAGATCGATTGTTATTATTATCGTCGACGGATATATCGACGCCCGATACGAATAACAGCACATTTCAGATTGCGGGTGAAAAAGAGTACGTTTCAAATTCCGGGTGGAAAAAAGCACGTTTCAGATTCCGAGTGAAAAAGTGCAGGTTTCAGATTCCGGATGGAAAAGAACACGTTTCAGATTGAGAATGAAAAATAGCACGTTTCAGATTCACTCGAAAACTAGCACAATTCAGGCGAAGCGAATATTGCTCATTAGTAAGTGTCAGGTAGGTTTATTATGAAATTTTAAATGCACAATTATGCACAAAAACTCGATTCAATTATATCATTGAATGATTAATTCAATCTTATAATAAACCTACCTGACACTTGCTAATAAGTAATATTCGGTTCAACTTGAATTGTGCTAGTTTTCGAGTGAATCTGAAACGTGCTATTTTTCATTCTCAATCTGAAACGTGTTCTTTTCCATCCGGAATCTGAAACATGCTCATTTTCACTCGGAATCTGAAACGTGCTCTTTTCCACCCGGAATTTGAAACGTGCTCTTTTTCACCCGGAATCTGAAATGTGCTGTTATTCGTATCGGGCGTCGATATGAGGTATGTTAGTTTCGATCGTGTCGTTCATGGTCAGCATGTTGGGGTTAGTTTGCATGTTTTGAGTTTGATTGTTGGATTTAGTATCGTAGATCTGTATTGAGATATCTGAGTTGTTGAAAGTTGAGGTTATTGATTGTAAGATTTTGTCCCATTTCTGTATGCCTAGTTCGTCGGATAGGTCAGGAATTGAGATTGATTTTGTTGTTTGATTTATTTGATTTTAGATGGTTTTTCAGAGAATTGAGCGTTTTAGTAATGATCGTATCGTCTATATCACTGAAATATGTTTCCATGATAATTGAGTGGTATAGTACTTGCGAACTGTTAGGGATTGTATCTTTTATGGTATCTCCGATTATATCATTTTTCGCGTAAGTAATTAGCTCATACTCGTTTAGATTTAAGGCTTTTAGTAGTTCAACTGAAATTCCTCGTAATATTTGAATCTTCTGTGGTGTGAAATGAAGAATTGCGCCTGAAGATTTTCGTATATCGCCGTAAATCTTTGAAATCTGTAGAGTACCAGATTGTTTTGTGGAACTTTTGGGATCGTGTGCACTCAGAGATTCGTTGACAGGTTCTAGGGTTACAGTTGGCACACTTATTTTAACAGCTGATTCGTTTGAGTTTATCGCGAGTATACATGCCTGTTACTGTTTGTAACTAATGCTTTACTGCAGTGTATATTGGGACCTAAATTAATCGTATACACTGTGACGTTGCAGATTAGCTGCCATCAGTAGAGCCCTTCTAGCGTATATTTTAGTAGTAATATCGCGAGAGAGAGAAAATATCGCCGTCTAGACCCTCGGGATACAAGTGACACACCTGGTTAATAAGCAATAGAGTTAGACTAATTTGAAGTATTTTTCTGTTAATGTACCGCGAAAGTGAGCGAGAGAAAGACAATGAAGAAGATGACGACTTCCGAACTTTCGTTCCGGAGATGATTCCGATGGTATGCAGTCCAGTACCGGTACCAGTACTACGGATAGTACCGCAACATCTACGGGGAGTCTACAGTAGGTCATCTGCAGCAGAGATTACCGCTGTGGAGCGCATCCCGAGGGATTGATACCGCTTGGAGAGGAAACGCTCAGCAAGAGCCAAGGTCACCCTGCCGCCAATCACCTCGCAGCTGAAATATCGCAGAACGGTTGTTCTACATCTTCTTATAAAGATGTAAATAGTGTAAAATTGTTGATTTCTGACAGCTGAGACATGATACGGTCCGAGGCTAATGAAACGCCCGACAGATGGCTCTACGCGTAAATCATCGTCACTGTTGCGTTATTTGCGCGATTTACGCGTAGAGCCATCTGTCGGGCGTTTCGTTAGCCTCGGACCGTATCATGTCTCAGCTGTCAGAAATCAACAATTTTACACTATTTACATCTTTATACCGCTCTTCTTTCGGTATCTTGGCCCTATTTTTGCGTGGAACAACAAAATTTTTAGACACAAATGTTCGTCATTGCTGTGAGACTTGAGGTAAAAAGCCGGTTTTTGCGTTTTAGACGCACAGGCGTTGATATGAATTAAAATAAGTGACACGGCCACACTTGAAGAACCAAAAAAATTCATAATTCTCGATTTCTACGAATCTCGCGTGCTAGATCGAACCTATTCGTCCCTAATCATCGAATAAATCTATTGTACATCATTTTTGATCATCGTTTCCGAGTTTTTGCGACTTTTTTGTTTTTTTCTCAACAGGTAACTATATGACTAGGACATGCTCTTAAGGATATGTAGCACTTATCACCGGGAATTAAAATTGCAGAATACACCTTTATTTTAAAATGGAAGCTCGGATCGAATTTTCACTTGGTCATTCGACTTGTTACACAGTTAGGTATTGTTGTAGACCAAGAAACCCGTGAAATTCGAAAAAATAAGTTTTATTTTGTTAATTATGTCTCTGCGTGACAGCACCACGCAGAGGCCTCATGATGGCTGCTCGGACGACAACGCCGTATGCACTGCTTATTATCCAAGCATACGTGGTCCCTAGTAGTAAAAACTTAGTCTCCTGCAATTCTATACTAATGACAGGACCCAAGAAGCCCTTCAGATTTGTGTTTATCGTCCAAATAAAAGCACGGCGTGTAACTCTGGAAATCACTGTCGTTCGCAAGCAGATACCCAGGGGTGGATTAGGTCTCACCGTCGCCCTAGCCTGCGTGCAAAAGCCACCCTTTCACGTAGACGTAAGGTGAAATGAAATAAAATACCTGATAGATTAGAAATGATTATTGATAGTATTTTCTTGAATTTTATTCATTTAAAAAATTTAAGAAATTCAAAAAAAAATATTAATTTTCTGATTGAAAAATTTTCTCTTCTATTTCATTGAATAACTTATACTATTTCCGGTACAATTTAAATATCTTTTCCACACGGCGTGCGCAAAGTTCAATTTTGCGCACGCTTCGCGTGCATAAAATTCAACTCAACGCGCGCTGTGTTGAAAAATGAAGTTCGATACACGTGCGAAAGATGATTCTCGACTCGTGTGATTGTCACCCTCGCTTCGCTCGGGCGAAAAACTTCACACTCGTCCGAGAATCAACACTTTCGCACTAATATCGAAAAGTACTATTGTATGTCATTCAATCTTTCCAAAATGTATGTTTAGTCACAGAAATGCAAAGCTGAAGTAACGAAAATTGAGTTTTCATTTTCCGTGTACGGTAGTAGCCTCTAAGCATTCTCTGAACGGATCTACATTTCACGCACATTTTTTTTTTTTTTTTACATAATTTGGAACAATATTTTCGGTTGCCCCGTGAAATTGAAAGAAAAGGTGGAAAATGAATAACCCTGCTGTGATTATATTGTGACGTGGATTTTTCCTGGTCCTCAAACTAGACCGCTGGCTGAGAACCGTCCACTCGACAATTGGCCAAAGGAAGTTGATAATTAAACAAAGATGCTGAGCGCCAGGCGTATAACCGCCACTTTCTGAAAATCTAAATAAAAAAAAAAAAAAAAATACAAACTACAGATTAGGGTGTCATTTTTTTTTTTTTCTTGTTTTGGTTTCGGGATCTCACCCCCTCAGTATCTCATTAGGGTGGTCCTTATTTGGGGCTCGGACGAATTTTCAATCAGCCGCCCCCCAAATCGACTCCAAATAATTCGAAAACGATACCCCAATTTTTCCAGATTTTTATCTAAACTCTAACCCCTCCCTAAATGAGGGTTGATTTTCCCATTTGAAATACACGTGGTTCGGCCATATTCTCAGAACATATTTTATTCTGAGAGTAATAATTCTTGAAAAAATCTGTAACTGCGGGACTTTAGTGTTCGTTGGTGCTATTTGAGAAAAAATTTAAATTACCATACGGGTCAATCTAGACGAATTGCACACCCTTTAATTGAGAAAAAAAAAGGCAGATTAAAGGGTGTGCAATTCATCTAGATTGACCCGTATGATATTATGAATTTTTTTCTCAAATAGTAGCACCAACGAACACTAAAATCTGGCAGTTACAGATTTTTTTGAAAAATTTTACTTTCAGAATAAATGTTGTCCTGAGAAAATTGGCAAAATACGTGTATTTCAAATGGGGAAATCCACCCTCATTTGGGGAGGGGTTAGAGTTTAGATAAAAATCTCAAAAAATTAGGGTATTGTTTTTGAATTATTTGAAGTCGATTTGGGGGGTGGCTGATTGAAAATTCGTCCGAGCCCCAGATAAGGACCACCCTAGTATCTCATACTATATGACATAATGATGTGGTATGAATTTGAGCTATGTCGGATTTTTTTTAGAGGTTCCTCATCGAGTTTTTCTGTTTTCCATTCATTTTACATAGGAAATCTTGCGACCTTGGACATAATGCCATATATCTTTTGAGTTTTTCTTGTTAATTGCGACCACTATGCGGGGGATTGTTCAGATATATCTACACGATTTTTCGCACCATTATTCATTTTTTTTCTTCTTCACCTATGCTCTGTAATAAATGACTATAAAATGACTTTGAACAAACAAAAATTAAAAAAAAATGAATAAATCAATAAATGATGGTGTGAAAAATCGTGTAGATATATCTGAACAATCCTCTGCATAGTGGTCGCAATTAACAAGAAAAACTCAAAAGACATATGGCATTATGTCCAAGGTCGCAAAATTTCCTATGTTAAATAAATGGAAAACAGAAAAACTCGATGAGGAACCTCTAAAAAAAATCCGACATAGCTCAAATTCATACCACATCATTATGGCATACAGTATGAGATACTGAGGGGGTGAGATCCCGAAATAAAAAAAAATAAAAAAAGTGACACACCCTAATACAGATACTTGAGCGCCGGCTAGCGTCAGTACCGCGGAGAGGGGTCGGGATTAATGAAGGATTAGCGTGGCGTATTAACGACTCGATGATTTGAATGTACTAAAGAAAATAAAATTTATTCAAGAAAAATAGAATAGAAAAATAGAAATGATGAGTTTTACAATAATAAGTAAACTAATAGCTTCCACGTAGGAGAGCAATAACAAACAAAAATAAAGCAAAATTAAATAACTCGACAAATACGTCCCTCGCGGAACAAAAATTACAGCTAAAAGATCGGAATATGTCCGCAAGGCTTAACAAAACTAATTCCCAGAATTATTACTTAAAATTAACTTGAACTAACTCTGCCATCGTAGGCGAAACAAAAAGACTAAACGAAATTCAAAATATAACAATGATCTGTATCTCCTCGTGAGAGGCAGAGAGCGCGACAGTGACGTACTACGACTGTCTTTCTCGCACTCAGGTGCGAAGCCTACGGCTCTATAGGATGACTAATACGCGACACAAAACTCGAAAATATTACGCAAAACTGAAACACAATAGGGGAGACCGGGGCTAAAAGTTACCGGGGTAAGTTGTTCAAATCAAAATAACTCTTGAACGAATAGAGATAAAAATATGGTCCAAGTGCGTCGTGAAACAGTAAGCAACAGCGCAGCTACGGCAACCATATTAGTAAGGCCATTGGTCTCGAATGACGTTGCTCGAGAGCATGTGTCTTTCTAATACAGGTGAGTAAATATTTTCGTGTTGGTTATTTTTGGTCTATTTAATTCATTTTGATAAATAGCCTTTAGATTTTTATGTGGTATATAAAGATACATCTAGTTTTCATATACCGACGTATAAATTAAGTTTATTTCATCAACCGAGCCTAAAATTTACGTTTATATAAGAAAATGCCATTTGGGGTTAGTTGTTACTCTTTTTTGGGGCATGTTGTTACTTTGCAACAACTTACCCTATCGCGTGGTCATCAACGAAAAATACTGTTTGTTTTTTCTATTTTTTATTACAGAATGCGAACTTATAATAGAACAGCAAGTCGGGGTACTATATCTCAAGGCCTCATACAAAAAGCCCCAGATGAAGTGAGGAAAATGGCGAAAAATTAAGAACTATTGCTACAAAGTAAAACTTTGGAAATTTGTAATTCTTTTTTTTTCTACTTGAAGGGTCACATGAATCGCCTTGAAATTGTTAACGAAATTACCATGAAGAGGCACAAAAAAAAGGGATCCAATTGTCAGCTTGCCTATTTTTTCGATGACTTCCGGCCAAAAACCGATGCGTGTCACGTGGAACCCCCCATATATAACTCAAATGACATATTATCAATGATATATCTTTTATGATAATAATTGATCTTAGTATATTGTATTATTTCTAACAATGATTGATCTCAATATATATTATTTTAAACAATAATTGATCTCAAAGTATTACTTGGGGTTATTGGGATATAAAAAAACTATATATTTATGTTCACCGTTCAATTTGAGTTTAATTTATGCACGACAAATAATTGAAAACTCTTTGAATATTGTTAATTCGTTCTTAAATACATAAATTTAATCTAAAATAATTGTTTTTTTTATGAAATATACCCACAATAAATCTTGTAACAACTTGCCCCAGCTCATGCACAACTAGCCCCGAACCGGGGCAAATTGTTACTTTACGTTTTGTTGCAAAAAAAAAAATCATATCAAAAAAACTTATGCAGATATATTCCAAAACGGTTAGGCATACTAAAGTAGAATATATTTGCCAAATTGTAGAACAATAATATTTATATTTTACGAATTTTGTCCAATCAATTTTTCAAGTTATTTAAAAAAGTGTAACTTTTAGCCCCGGTCTCCCCTACTCTATTATGCCGTGAGACACTGGTGGCGGCCTACCGACTCGGAGGTCGTCTTAATTTGATTCTCAAAAATCTCTAAAAGACTCGTGGCTCGGACACGACAAGATGGCTGATGGCCGTTTGCCGAATTCAAATTACTTTGAGTCAAATTGGCTAACGCTTACCGTTTTCCAGCCAAAAGCAAGGCCTCGTGGTGTCTCAAAGACGAACCCTCGGGTCTACGCTGCAACGGGTGCACTAACTCGAACTCAAAAACTCAATCACTCAGAATATAAAACAGGAAAATCCCTCGAAGGGAATACTACGAAAATATACAGTTAGAGCGAGCACTGAGCTTAGTGCTCTACCTGCGAGGCAGGCCTAAGGCAGAGTGATCTTTGACCGCCGGGGGTCGACAGTTCGCACCCTGGTCCTATATTCGCCTAATGATTTGCGTATTGACCACTAGATCGCCGCACGTTAGGCAGTAGATCTTGGCTCCGCGCTAAATTCGAAGTTCACCACACGGTGTTAGAAGCTCGCTAAATCGGAGGATCACGGGTGGTAGGTTCTTCTTGGTGGCGGAAATCTCGTCCACCACCGATATCCCACGATGTAGAGTGCCTGAGGCACTTCCCCGTGTCCTCACTGTCGATGGTGGAGGTAGCCCTGCAGTGGCTAGCCTCCTGAGCTTTCGGTGGCGTTGATCGAGAAGGATTAAATGTAGTTCTTAGCCTCCAGGGGCGTAATTGACAGGCTTTATCGTCGAATGCCTCGTTGTTGCCTCCGTCTCTGTAGATTTCGGCCTCGTACTCGAAAATATCGGCCATGTCTCCCACATAATAGAGAAAAGGTAGAAAAAGAACAAAAAGAATAAGAAATAGATTCGACAGTCTTAGATCGGTCACGGTCGCCTCTCGGAGATTTTATAGCCCTGGGGCTAACCTAACGCATTCATGCTTCTTTCATGCATTTACCCTACGTAACTATGGTCGTCTAAGGGTTCGGGAGTCACCTGTAACACGCGTTGCAAAATGCAATCCCGGGAAAAAATGATTTTGTATGATCTTATATGATCATATATAATCACTTATATATGATCAGATCCAAAAATTGGCCAGGTCTAATCATATATGATTACATATAATTATATATTATTTTATTTATATATTATATTATATATTATATACAGTATGCGAATGTTATCGAACTATGAATGTAACGTCTGATCGTCGTTTTTTTGCAAGATCGCGTTGGCGGGCCAACAATAACGGCGTAGCGGCGGCTGAGCCATTCTCGTATCTGCCCTCGTATTGGCTTACTTTGGCTTACTTTAAACTACTCCTACCTGAAAATGGCTTAGCTTTCGACATTTTAGGATGAATAATTTTGGTCTTAGATTTTTACAAGGAATCCACCGGTGTAAGGAAAGTACCGCATTCTGAATCACCCTGTATAAGTATATATATAATCATATATAAATATGTATATATAATTATATATAATCAGATATAATCAGATCTAATCATTTGTTTTGGATAAATTAAAATAAAACAGTTAATTAAATTAAAAAATTATGTGATCTATCGTTTTTATGTCGCAATGATCGGCAATTACGGTTATTCCTAATGGATAACTTTTTTTTGTCAATGGAAAATTTTTCGCTGTTTCTTACTGGGATTCGAACCCGGGTCCTTCTGCGTATCAGTCAAAGCTCTTGCCACTTTGCTACTGTACGTATTTAAAAGTTAAAACTTTTAGAATGTATTGTCAGGTATTTGTCAGGAAAATTTTATTAATCCTGACGATGCACTTAATATTGATTATGATCATTGAACAATTCTTGAATCGTTTTTGTATTTTAGGGTATGTGACACAATAGAGTCACTCTAAATTTTTCAGCAAAAAAAATTACTCATCTGATAATGCTGTTTATTCTATTTATTCAAAGAAATTGAACGTTTATTTTATTGACTGGAGTAATTATAAAACTTTCTGGGGCAAGACGGCTAATTTATTAACATCAATATTTAGGTTTTCATTGTTTCAATTGTTACAGTATATGTATGGGTATACAGGGTGATTGAGAATTCGTGACGAATCTGTTGAGCGCTTAGTTCTTGTCAAAATTGGGAACAAAAGTTCCTCAGCCATTTTTCTGAAAAATGATTCTTTACCTTAGAAATATTTTTTTCCGACAAACGATTGTTTTATTTTACAATTTTTATTTTTATTTTTTTTTGTCTCATTTGTCAATTTTAAAGAATCCCAAAAGTGTCAATGAGTTCTTTTTTTTCCAATATTAGAGAGATTTCGCGGTGAAAGTTTCTCATTTGGTGGCAGATATTGAAAAAATGTGTTATGATTCCAAGGAAAAAAAATCATTTTTCGGAAAAAAATGGCTGATGAACTTTCGAACCCGATTTTGAACAGGATTAACCCCTCGAAAGATTCATCACGAATTCTGAATCACCCTGTATATTGAGTGAGATATCATTAGACCTAATCATAATACAGTAAACTCTGTATAGTTGCACCTTCTATACTTGCACGCTTCCCCTCACACCGACTGTCACTAGCACAGTGAGCGCTCTCCCACCACAGCGCCTACTGACACAATTCCCCCACTACAATATAGTTGAAGCCGTCGCGCGTGTACATACATGTCCGATCTAGTCGCACAGGCATTTAAACTATGTATGTATGCATGTATTTTTTTTATATAAGTTGCATGAGACCCTGATCAAAGTCGGTGTAACGGTGCCAAAGTTCTCACTCCCCGGGGTCGGGTGATAAATCGTCAAAACACCCCCTGGAAATCGTTTTTCGCCGAAAGCTTGTAAACAAAGTGAGATTAAGAAAATAGTTTCAAATAAATGTTGTAGGGCATAAAATTTTACATAAATAATGTTGAATATTTTTTACCCTCAATTCTAATAGTTCAGGTTTTACAGCGATGCAAAGCTCGATATCTTAAAAAATTCATTCAAAATCGAAAACTTGTTATTTTTCAACTTTCTTCAATGTAAATCCGTCGGAAAAATCTCACCTTTTTTTGAAACAAGAAACAAGAAAAAAAAAATACCATTTGTTGGTTCACAAATTATAACAATTTTGATCATTTACAACAGATGCGAGAATTTTTTTACGTAATTAACGATGGGAGAATGTTTAAAAAAAATGTCAGAATGAAATCTGAAATAGTTCTTATAGATTCGTTTAACATTTTAACGATACACATACAAATACTTTTTTATCGTTAGTTTTCTCTCATATGGATCTCTGGATTTGTTTAATGTCTGAAATAAATCTTCCGTTCACTCCACCTTCGAATACATATACGTACAAACATTACCAAGTTCGAGAAGAAAGATATTCATTTCGCTCGCGCGAAAGTTACGTGTTTGAATGCCGGCGCGCCCGAGCGGCGTGCACGCGATTGGTCGGGAGGCGGGGCTGGGGAGACATGGGAAGGGGCGCTGTATAGTTGCGTTTTTCACTCTCCTACAGCCCCGAGGACGTGCAACTATACAGAGTTTACTGTATGTAGGATTCGAACATAATAGGTTTCATATTAATCAGGTGTGATCAGATCTGATCATATATAGACCTATATATAACTATATATAGGATTATATCAGCCGGGTCTGATCAGATTCAATCATATATAGACCCATGTATAATTATATATACAGGGTGTTGCAAAATTGGCGCACCATCTGCATACCGGCGGATTCCTTGCGAAAAATTAAGACGAAAGTGACCTGTGCAAAAAAGTCCGCGGGGACTTAGTTTTCCCGTGAAAGCACTTATTAACGAACCAATTAGCGTTCGTCTTTAGAAAAGACTGTCTAAAATCCGCATCGCCGTCCGCCCCACCACGGAGAACAAGACAATAATGTGTGGTGTTTCCCCGCCCCGCCAGCCTCGCTCGCTACCGCCGTAAGCGCGAGACATTTGACAGTCGGTTTACACGATGAAAATTCCAGAGTCTCGTTTGAAAAATTGATAACTAATTTAAAACACTTCGTAGAATTATGAAAAAAGAAGCAAATTCAAGCTTCTTCAATATTGCGTCTTTGAAAATTAATTTCACGAGTTAATTGAAATTGGTTGGTGAGATATCGTTCGAAGAACGAAAGAGAACGTAGATTTTCGTAACGTATCATCGGTATCTTGATTTTTACGGTTGATCAACGCGTCCAAAAGCGCCGAAAGTGTCACGGGTGGTGATACCCGGACGTATTGCACGAATCGCAAATATTGATTTGAGGTTCCTTTAATTATTACCTGTCGTAGGGCATGGCTAGAATGACACAGTTCTTCGAAAATCATCCATACGATGAAGCGAGGTATTCCCATCCAGCCGGGAGAGTCGTAATCCGTTCATAGACAGGCCGTTTACGCGATAAAAATTCCAGAGTCCCGTTTTAATAATTGATAACTAATTTGAAACGAATGGTAGAAAAACGAAATAAGAAGCAAAAAAAAAAAAAAAAACGTCAATTTTCGTAACGTATTTTAGGTATCTTGATTTTCACGGTTGGTCATCGCGTCCAAAAGTGCCGAGTCAATTTTTTTTTTTTTAGTTACAGTCGGAGTCAGAGTCAGAGTCAGAGCCAGAGTCAGAGTCAGAGTCAGAGTCAGAGTCAGAGTCAGAGTCAGAGTCAGAGTCAGAAATAAATACTGAGAACTAAAATAATTGTGTTTATTCAGAAGAAATTGAATTGGAATAAAAAATAAAAATACAAAAATAAAATAAAAAATTTACTAATTTTTCTTCGAACGCAAATATAAAAAAATATACAAAAATAATTATGGTTATTCATAAAAAGTTGAATTTGAATAAAAAATAAAAATAAAATGAAAAGCTTGCTAATTTTTTTTTGAACGCAAATATTTGCAATGGTTGTTTATCACTTCATTCAAGTCATTCTGATGAAATGATCGGTTTGGGATAATATTTGTTGTAAATTTGTAAATGGCATCATAAACTAGTAGTGGAATTGCAACTCTATTCGATCCGATTCCTTGTACCGACATTTTCGCCAGGAATGAGTATGGGAGTATCCCAATCAGTAGGCCGCGAGCAAAGGGGCGGGGATTAGTCTCGTGCAATCTGAGTATATGATTGAGTTGTTCTTGCCACATGAATACTCCGCTACCGGGAATCAACTCTACCCTTCCTTCGCCTGCTAATCGCCAGTCAACGTGCTGTTCTAAAATGCGATTGATTTTTCTAGTATTCAGGGATGATTTTTTTTTACTGGAACACCTGGAAACTTCATCATCGCGACGAGTATGCTTCGTTGCAGTCTCGGCCGCAGGAAAATTATTTTCAACAACATTTTTAACCGATGCGTTTGATGTTTCAATACCAATAGTGGGGATGGTCCTCTCTTCGTCATGGGTCAATAAATCAGAATCATCGCGCAGGATAAATGGAGAGGGAATATTTCCTGGAATTTCATCATCAATGTGAGCTTCATTGATCTCCTCATTAGATGATTCACGTAAAGCTTCTGATTGATGTTGAAAAAGCGCTGGTTTGTTCAATACAACCAGTGAGTTTCCATCATTTGAGCGGGCGTCTTTTTGGACTAGGATCGACCTCAAAAATTCGTCAGAAAGAAGAAGACAGTTTCTTTTGCCGACTTGAATTTTTTCGAGAAGTTCCTTGTCGTCTAGAAAGGAATCGAAGAAAGTCGCCTCATAATTTCACTGAGTCGAATAGATTTGTGATTTATTCAAACTCACTGGAGACAACTAAAACACGTCCTGGATGCTTTCCTCCAGATTTACTGCATGTGATTCTGGTACAGTTAGCCTCCCAGTAAATTTTGTCAGCTGGTTCAACCGATAGGGTTTTGAATCCGGTCCAATAAATGAGAGCCCAGCGATAATTCTCCATAATTTGTCGATTTGAGACTTATTTGAGACCCTTAAAATCAATTCGCGGGCACAATTCAAATGTCAGTTTATAGTAAAACAAAACGTGTTGATATGCAGTTTTGTTTTAGTTACCTTCAGGTTGGTCAGAACCGAAGGAGAACTGCACTGCCCTATTTATTACAAATAAATAACTTATTCGAAACGAATTGTAATTAATATTATAATTTATAACTATGTTGAAATAGTACATTTCATTACGAGTAAGGAAAGGCTTTTTTGACGAAACGAGAGGTTTACGGCACGTAAACGTTAAGGTGGTTCTTTACCTACTTCCCACCAAACGTGGGTTTCAGAGCAGATTTTGAATACTTCTCGATGGGGGAAAAATCTGAAAAAAATCAAGCATGTAGAAGATCCTCGAGAGATTGATCTTGCATAATAATAATTCAAAAAAGTTATCAACAAATAGATGAAAAAAAAAACTGTTCAAGAAATTAGCCGATGACCCAACTTTTTTTTTAGGTGAAAATTATTTTTTAATTTTTCTGAATACGTATGATTTTTTTCAGAATTTTGTTAAATCTTTGAAAATTGGGTTTTTCATACCTGTCAAAACGCGATTTTCAAAGATTTAACAAAATTCTGAAAAAAATCATAGGTATTCAGAAAAATTAAAAAATAATTTTCACCTAAAAAAAAAGTTGGGTCATCGGCTAATTTCTTGAACAGTTTTTTTTTCCATCAATTTGTTAATAACTTTTTTGAATTATTATCATGCAAAATCAATCTCTCGAGGATCTTCTACATGCTTGATTTTTTTCAGATTTTTTGCCCGTCGAGAAGTATTCAAAATCTTCTCTGAAATCCAAGTTTGGTGGGAAATAGGTAAAGAACCACCTTAAGCCACGCGAAGCGTGGGTAAAACGTCCAAAATCACACGGAGTGAAGTAAATAAATATTTTCGGTTGCCTCCGGTGGCACCTCGGCCAACAGCTCCGGTATGACTTCGGTCAGAAAGTTAAGGTACCCATCCCCGGTTAACCGATCGGGTAATATGTAGGGTTCTACCTACAAAACGATAATCGCGAACATAAATTTTACATTACACATTGTCGATTTTTGAGAATTACTTATATGAAAAGCCGTTGTACATATCGATATTCTAGAGCCTTTAACTCAACATCTATCAACGATAATTTTTTTTTTTTATAATCGAAAGGAACACCGAAATTCTCTGAGACGAAGTAAAAACTTTCTTGAGCTAAGAAAATTTTCTTGGTTCGTGAAAATTTTTACTTAGCTCGGGAGATTTTCGGTCTTCAAAATGAATTTCTTGGCTCAAGTTAACCTTTTTTTCTGTGAACACTTAAGAAATCGTGACTACCTACTGACTATGCTCATTGATGAACTTTATCAAGGTAAGGAAGAGTGGAGCACAACGAACAACCCTAAAAACATTTGTGATTTTATAAAATAAATACATTTTTGAAATTCTACTCTTTATCAGTTACTCAGTCACGTAGTTGTACATCATATATACCTGATTGAGAATAAAATTTCATAAATTTACGTATTTTTATTGAATTACAATTTTTTTTTGGGGGGGTTGTCCGTTGTGCCCCACTCTCCCCTTCTCCAGAATAATTTTTCGAAATATTGCGGTTTACTTTCGCACAGTGTGAGCTCGATAACTTCAGGAAATATATATTTTGAGATGTATTCTGTTCAGTTTATACGGCTCACAGACTTGACAGTAAACCATATAAAAATTAGCAAATTCCTGTCCTCCTATAAATCGTGATAGCTATGTGGAGGCACCCTTCTTTCTAGCGTCACTGTTTCATGAAAAACTTTCACACGGATACAGCAAGTTTGTGAACGAAGAACTATTGCATAATGTGTGGATTAAGACGATGTTGTGCGCGAAGCTGATGGCAAAATTCAAGCCTCAGAGCATAATCATGCTCCAGCTACTGTACTTTCGTGTATCTGAAAGAATTGCACCCGTCTGTTCCGAGGATCCTACGTATCAACAAATTATCTCGTCCCAACAGTGACAATGTTTCCAGTGTTTTTTAACCGATCATCGATTCTTGAAATGAAGTTTCTGTCGGGATGACGAAATTTTTTTTCTACACTGCGCGCACAAAGTTCGATTTTGCGTACACTTCGAGTGCATAAAATTCAACTTAACGCGCGTTGTGTTAAAAAATAAAGTTCGATACACGTGCGAAAGATGATTCTCGACTCGTGTGATTGTCACCCTCGCTTCGCTCGGGCGAAAAACTTCACACTTGTAGGAGAATCAACACTTTCGCACTAGTATCGAAAAGTACTAAAAACGCACAGCATATTCTCTGACTGCAACTCCAGCTCTTCCATGGCATGTCACGAGCACTAAGTGCAATATTTATAATTTTTTTAAACAAATTCGTTGCTAAGTAACAAGTTGCTAAGTAAAACGATGATCAATTGTACAACACTATTCCGAATGATTACGTAGCTTCATTAGTACACGTCTATTAGAAGTGATAACTGAGATTCATAACATTTAATAAAAAAAATGGATTATGCGTTCGCAGAGTACTGCGACATGTACTTAGTGCTCGGTGCATGCCATGGAAATACTAGAGCTGCAGCCCTAGAATATGCGTTGCGTTACCCGAATCGTCGTCATCCAGACAAAAATGTTATTGCGAGACTGGATGATCGGTTGAGGAATAGTGGGAACATCGCCCCTGTTCGTCCAGATGCGGGACGGCCGCGATCCACTCGAACCGTACGGTTCGATGAATCTGTGCTAGATGCGATTCATGAAGATCCAACGCGTAGCACGAGATCAATTGGGCTTGAATTAGGAGAGAATCATACGTCAGTATACCGCACCATAGCGGAGGACGGACGTCACCCCTTTCACTATACGAGAGTGCATGAGCTAAAACCCGAAGACTATGCGCCGAGACTGCAATTTTGTCATTGGCTCCTAGCAGAAAATCGCATCAACCCAAATATAACGAGGAAAATTTTATTTACGGACGAGTCGTTATTTGCACGCGAAGGGGTTTTTAACCAGCACAACAGCCACTACTGGGCCCACGAGAACCCGCATATGAATAGAGTAAGGAGTTTCCAAGACCGATGGAGCTTAAATATCTGGGCCGGGGTGATCGATAAATATTTGGTGAGTTAATGTCATCTGTGTTCGAGGCTTTTAAAGCCCACTGTAATAATTCTTCGTTCAAAAGCTTGCTGCATCCGTGTGAAAGTTTCGTATGGAACAGTGACGCTAGAAAAAAGGGTGCCTCCGCATAGTTATCACGATTTATAAGAGAATAGAATTTTGCTAATTTTTACATGGTTTACTGCCAAGTCGGTGAGCCGTATAAGCTGAACGGAATACACCCCAAAAGTATATTTCCTGAAGTTATCGAGCTCGCACTGTCCGAAAGTAAGCCGCAATATTTCAGAAAATTATTCTGAAGAACGGGATAGTGGGGCACAACCCATAACCCTGAAAAAAATTGTAAATCAATAAAAATACATCAATTCATGAAATTTTATCTCCAATCAGGTATACAACTTCGTGACTGAGTAACTGATGAGAAATAAAATTTCAAAAATCTATATATTTTCATAAAATCACAAATGTTTTCAGGGTTGTCCGTTGTGCTTCACTCTTCCTTACCTTGTTATAAAGTTCATCAATGAGCATAGTCAGTAGGTAGTCACGATATCTTACGTGTAACAATCCATCGACATTCGATAATAGTTTCGGGAAATTTTCGGCGTAGGGCTGCATCATTTTGCAGGTTCTAGTAGAATGTTATTCAACGATTGAAAAAATAAAAATAAAAATTGTCGTTGATAGATGTTGAGTTGAAGGCTCTAGAATATCGATAACTGTGTTAATTTCTGAGACTAACGGCTTTTCATATTTATATTTTTTATTTTTTTTCATAATTAATTCTCAAAAATCGACAATGCGTATAGTAAAATTTATGTTCGCGATTATCGTTTTGTAGGTGGGACCCTACGTATTACCCGATCGGTTAACCGGGGATGGGTACCTTAACTTTCTGACCAGAGTTTTACCGGTGCTGTTGGCCGAGGTGCCACCGGAGGAAACCGAAAATATTTATTTTCAACACGACGGTGCACCCCCGCATTTTGCCAGACGTCCGCGTCAGTGGCTGAACAACAATTTCGCAGGTAAATGGATCGGTCGCGGAGGACCAATAAGATGGCCGCCGCGCTCTCCTGACCTAAATCCGCTGGACTACGGCATATGGGGGTGCTTCAAAACTTTCGTTTACCAGGACCAGCCGGATTCATTGGAGGCGCTCGAAGGAAAACTCCACGAGGCAACAGCGATCATGCCCGAAGAAAGTTTTCGAAAATGCGTAGACAACTTGATACGTCGCGCAAATATGTGTATCTACGCAGGTGGTGCACAATTCGAGCACCTTTTGTAGTATTTTTTCAATGACTATAGATATCGACCATTTTGTGATTGTCAGTTTACAACATATTTTTGCTAAACTTTTGTATAATAAATATGTTGTAAATTGTTAATCATTTTTTTTTTTTCCGCAGGTATCTCAGCCTAACTGAGGTCCCAAATGACAATCATTTTTCACAGTGATCGTTTGAAATTACTGACTTTTTCCTTCCGTTGAGTTTATTTGAGTTTATTGATTTATTGTTCTTTTCATTCGTGCGTTTTATAATTATTATCACACTTGTTTCGTTAAATTCAATTTGTTCTGAATAAACACAATTATTTCAGTTCTCAGTATTTATTTCTGACTCTGACTCTGACTCTGACTCTGACTCTGACTCTGACTCTGACTCTGACTCTGACTCTGACTCTGACTCCGACTGTAACTAAAAAAAAAAAATTGACTCGGCACTTTTGGACGCGATGACCAACCGTGAAAATCAAGATACCTAAAATACGTTACGAAAATTGACGTATTTTTTTTTTTTTTTTTGCTTCTTATTTCGTTTTTCTACCATTCGTTTCAAATTAGTTATCAATTTTTAAAACGGGACTCTGGAATTTTTATCGCGTAAACGGCCTGTCTATGAACGGATTACGACTCTCCCGGCTGGATGGGAATACCTCGCTTCATCGTATGGATGATTTTCGAAGAACTGTGTCATTCTAGCCATGCCCTACGACAGGTAATAATTAAAGGAACCTCAAATCAATATTTGCGATTCGTGCAATACGTCCGGGTATCACCACCCGTGACACTTTCGGCGCTTTTGGACGCGTTGATCAACCGTAAAAATCAAGATACCGATGATACGTTACGAAAATCTACGTTCTCTTTCGTTCTTCGAACGATATCTCACCAACCAATTTCAATTAACTCGTGAAATTAATTTTCAAAGACGCAATATTGAAGAAGCTTGAATTTGCTTCTTTTTTCATAATTCTACGAAGTGTTTTAAATTAGTTATCAATTTTTCAAACGAGACTCTGGAATTTTCATCGTGTAAACCGACTGTCAAATGTCTCGCGCTTACGGCGGTAGCGAGCGAGGCTGGCGGGGCGGGGAAACACCACACATTATTGTCTTGTTCTCCGTGGTGGGGCGGACGGCGATGCGGATTTTAGACAGTCTTTTCTAAAGACGAACGCTAATTGGTTCGTTAATAAGTGCTTTCACGGGAAAACTAAGTCCCCGCGGACTTTTTTGCACAGGTCACTTTCGTCTTAATTTTTCGCAAGGAATCCGCCGGTATGCAGATGGTGCGCCAATTTTGCAACACCCTGTATAGGATTATATCAGCCGGGTCTGATCAGATTCAATCATATATAGACCTATATATAACTATATATAGGATTATATCAGCCAGGTCTGATCGGAACCAATCATATATAGACCTATACATAGCTATATATAGGATTATATCAGCCAGGTCTGATCAGATCTAATCATATATAGACCTATATATACCTATATATAGACCTATATATAGGTCTATATATAGTTATATATAGGTTTATATATAGTGTAACGTGTCCGACCGTCACGATGGGGGTCGGCTATGATTGGTCAGTTCTAAGTCGGAATAAACACCGAAAACTGGACAAATTCAGATAGACGAGCGAGCGACGCTTGTGACGTCACAAGCGTAAGCAAAAGAGTATATAAACGCGCGTCGACAGAGCTCGACAGCGCACTTGTGGTATAGCACCCAGTCGACTCATTACCAAATCACTCTTAGAGCGCACTTGTGGTATAGCACCCAGTCGACTCACTATATTAAGGGTAGGAGATACTGAAAACTGCCCATCTGAACCAATTGCTATTTTCAAATGAGGTTTAACACACATGTTTGCCATCTCAAAACATAGACATTGTGCAAATTTCAAGTCATTTGAAACAATAAGTACAGAGTTACTCCTCATAATGCTTCTGAAATGGCCTTTATTTGAAAACCTTCCATGCATCTCAATTATTTTTGAATCTTGCTGGGCTCGCACACACATATTTCAGGCTGCCCGAGCCACAAACCCACGTCGGTTTTTAGAGATAGCTACGATACTTTGATTTTGACACTTTTTTTTATGAAAAAAAAAAAATATAATTTCAATTTTTTTTTTCTAAAATCTGTAATTTTGTCTCGATTTTCAAAATCCGACGTGGGTTTGTAGCTAGTGTGTGTAGGAATGCACCCTGAAAATTGCAGAAGTCTTCGACAAAAACTAAGACGCATGGGACTTTTTCAAAAGGCAAAACCATAGTTCTGAGATAAATCGCTTTGAAGTTTTTTTTCAAATTATTCACAAAATTCAAGATTTTTATTACTGCATGATCCAAACTAGTTTCAGACGAGATTGCTAATAGTTTTGAAGCATGTGACGTTAAAAAAAAAAAAAAAAAAAATAGCTCGGCTCGCACAATATTTGAGTGGAAGTCACATTTTCATCATGCATTTCAGAAATTACGATTTCAAGGAAGTTGGAAAGCATTATAAAGCATATAAAGCAATTATCACAACTTGAAAAAATTTCAACATTTATATTTTAGCAGTTCGGTTGATATAAACTTGGTCTTGTCAAGTCTAAGCAATTTGATCTGCGGGCAGCGAATCGTGCGGTTGATGACTTGTAAATCTGATTCTGTAAAATGAATACAAACATTTGGGAGAATATTGATTTGCTATATGCATTTCAATGCTTATCTCTGGTGAAGTGTGTGACCAAAAACTTTAATAAGATTTCCAACCATAGAAAAACATATTTTGGAGTTGTTGTCTTATGGGAGTATACACACCTTGAAAATGATTTTTTTTCCAAATCACTGCTATGCTCTGAGAAAACATTCTAGTGACTCAGTTCTTCCACAGTTGATTAGTGCTATTTTGATACATGGTTCATGATTTTCCCAGATTTTATGTCCTCCGCTGAACCAAAATGTAGTCCACCGAAGAAAAATTAGTTGTCGTAAGCTACAGTATGCTGCGTTGCATGAAATTTCTCCAAATTGGGGGAAATATTCTGTATGAATGTAATTTAGGGGCGAACCAATAATATTTCATGAATTCAAGTTCTAGACATAGAAATTTTTGATTGTAAGACTTTTTTTTCCATCGTTTTAGAAAAAATATTTTACAATCAAAAATTTCTATGTCTAAAACTTGAATATACATGAAATATTATTGGTTTGGCTCTAAATTACATTCATACAGAATATCTCCTCCAATTTTGAGAAATTTCATGCAACGCAGCAACCTGTACCTTACGACAACTACTTTTTCTTCGATGGACTACATTTTGGTTCAGCGGAGCACATGAAATCTGGAAAAATCATGAACTTTGTATCAAAATAGCACTAATCAACTGTAAAAAGACTGAGTCACTAGATTGTTTTCTCAGAGCGTAGCAGTGATTTGAAAAAAATTATTCATTTTATTATTTTTTTTTAATTATTTTGTTATCTCACGTGAAAAATGCATCTCAAGTTACTTATTTTCACAAATTGAAATTGCAATAACCGAAATATAGGAAAATTAGGAACTTCTACTGTAACATTATACGTTTTATTGAGTAAACGGGGCTTAATAATTTTTTTTTCGGTTCAAGGATTTGTGTACGTATAGATAAGGGTTCAAATAACACTTTTCCGTAAAAAACCAAAAATCGATTTTTTTCAAATTTTCGCACTCAAATTTCAGTATCTCCTACCCTTAAAATCAAACCAAGCGCAATCGTGGTATAGCATCCCAGGCGACTCACTTGATATTGAACTAAGGGTCTTCCGAAGGCAATAAAGTAGAATCAGTAAATTCACTATTACTTAGACAAATCAGAACATTATTTAAAATCATTTCTAAGATCACCTACCCGGGTATAGAAACATAATATTATATTGAGCATTAGCTATAGCAGCATTGTTACAAACATTTAGAAGAAAGGAGATAAATACGGTTGAAATAGACTTTAACGTAGAATAAGATAGAATAAGCATTGTACTATTTTTGTTGATATTTTATTTGATTTAACAATATAGGGAATCAAATTACTACTGATAAATTTTGCCTGGTATTTTCTTATCATCCTGTTTGACAGTAATAAGTACCAGAATAAGCCGAGTAGTTACAGCTTTGGCGAACAACGGAAGAAGCGAACGACATTGGCGTAAAAACCTGTGTTCGAGGGCCAACCGTTGGAAACCCGAGTCTGATAGGCAGTCTTGGTGTAAAAACCCGGATCTGTAGTTAGTCAATAAAATCATCAATAGCAGGCGAGACAGGCTTGGCGTAAAAACCCGGCTCTGTAGTGAGAATTCTGAATCTTAAATTCAGAACCAATACGGCTTTGATAATTAAAACTATCCGAGTCCGGTAGCTAGCGCAGGGAGATAAAATCTGAATAAGGTGGCTTTTGCATGGTAGACCCATCCTTTTCCTCACCTTTCAGTACGAGGAGTCCATAATAATACTTAATTAATTAAATTTCAGAAAATAGATCATTTCGAACCCGTAGCAACCGACTTTTACTATAACCAGTAGGTTCGTAAAAGCCGAAACGTTACAATAGTTATATATAGGTTTATATATAGTTATATATAGGTCTATATGGGGAATTCCACGCCAACTTGACCAATGAATTTCCCTCACCATTTTCGATTTGCTTCAAAAAAATTTCTACAATTGTTCAAGTACTAAAACGGTCCCCTGAATTTTTTCAGATTTTTCGATCGACCCGTTTTTTTTTAATGATTTTTCAATCTACCAAATAGATCGATACTTTTTAAAAATCTCAAAAAATTCTCAAAAATCTCTTTTTCCACTACGAACATCACGCTACCAAGGCCATGATGGTGCAAATTTTCCTTCTATTTTTTTTTCAACGTTTCTCATACAAACATGACTAACACGACCAATGATTTCCCCACACCATTTCCGATTGACTTCAAAATGTTTTCTACAATTTTCCCAACTCCAAAACGGTCTGCTGAATTTTTCCCAATTTTTGGATTGACCCGTTATTTTTTTATGAATTTTCGAACTACCAAATATTTCCACCTTTTTTAAAAATCTCAAAAAATTCTCAAAAATTATAGGATTCACTACAAACATTACGTCACTAATCCCATGATGGTGCGATTTTTTCCTTCTTTTTTCAACGTTTCTAACATTTTTATCAACGGGAATGTGTTCAACATTCCGAATCCTCGTACATATCGCAATCGATTTTAAATCTATAACAAACATGTTAGAATGATGTAAAAGGTGAAATGAATTTTCTCGCCACTCTTCATGGCAATTAGAATATATTTTTATTGATTGAATAAATGTATTACATCACGAAAATTTCCATGCAGTCAACCGAATGTTCATTTTTTCTTTTATTAAAAATCGCGTGGATTCTGAAACATGTTTTAACACAATATGGGGATAAAAAAAACTTATGTTTTTTTTAGAATTTTAAATTATCTTTTCTCATCAGAAGAAGATACCGTTTTTACAAAAACTACGCCGTCGGTGTGAGGGATTATACAATGCAACTTTTGCGTTGCAGGTATTCTTTTCGCCGTTTCGTAACGGGGTGTCAAAAATTCTTTCGCTATTTCATAGTCATGTTGTGACAAAAATCTAACTGCAATATTCGGCAAGTTATATAATTGTGAAGCCCATTCAAAAAGTTCTTGCGGCGTTGTAATTTGACGGTCGGGTGGTAGTTGAAGATTTGTATCAACACGGTTTTTCGTTCATCCGCAATGTCGAAAAAGGTAATAGAAGAGGTAGGACATAAACGTTTCATAATCGGGTCGGTTGCGAATTGATGGGGATGAAAAATAAACCGACTCAGATATTTGTGGATAGTTTCAGAACGTTCGAACACAGTCCCGTTGATAAAAATGTTAGAAACGTTGAAAAAAGAAGGAAAAAATCGCACCATCATGGGATTAGTGACGTAATGTTTGTAGTGAATCCTATAATTTTTGAGAATTTTTTGAGATTTTTAAAAAAGGTGGAAATATTTGGTAGTTCGAAAATTCATAAAAAAATAACGGGTCAATCCAAAAATTGGGAAAAATTCAGCAGACCGTTTTGGAGTTGAGAAAATTGTAGAAAACATTTTGAAGTCGATCGAAAATGGTGTGGGGAAATCATTGGTCGTGTTAGTCATGTTTGTATGAGAAACGTTGAAAAAAAAATAGAAGAAAAATTTGCACCATCATGGCCTTAGTAGCGTGATGTTCGTAGTGGAAAAAGAGATTTTTGAGAATTTTTTGAGATTTTTAAAAAGTATCGATCTATTTGGTAGATTGAAAAATCATTAAAAAAAAACGGGTCGATCGAAAAATCGGAAAAAATTCAGGGGACCGTTTTAGTACTTGAACAATTGTAGAAATTTTTTTGAAGCAAATCGAAAATGGTGAGGGAAATTCATTGGTCAAGTTGGCGTGGAATTCCCCATATATAACTATATATATACCTATATATAGACCTATATATAGTTATATAGGTGTTGGTGTTACGTGTTACCTGGTGTTACGTTACCTCCTGGGGGGGGGGGGGGGGGGGGGGGTTGCTTAGCGTTACGGAGCGTTACATGGGGGGGGGGGGGGGGGGTCAAAATCGCCCAAAAAGTGCGTTACGTAATTTATGGACGGCCCCAAACCAGTGAAATTCGTGAAAAAAAGCTCATTTTGTTAATTATATCTAGCCTCCAGATTTTCGTTAGAAAGAAACTCGATATTTATTTCAATGTATGCTGCGATCGCCACAGTGAGCATACAGAAGTTCGTTGTATAACCATTATACAGGGTGGTCTATTTAACTCTGTCATCTCGAATGATTTGGTTATTACCGATTATACAGGAAAATGTCATATGGAAAAGTTGTTGCATCTGAAGAGGGAAAATGAGTTTTGAAAGTGAATGTCATCTGAAGGTCATATTTTATGAGATTTCGGCCGTTGCGATGTTTTTTTAAATAAGACTACCTATTTTTTTTCTCACTACAAGGAAAGTGGCATCGAAACGCGTCCAACCATGTGCAACAACATGACCTTCGAATGACCTTCGGCCCCAGAATCTACTGAATTTTGGGGACTACATTTTTTTATATTTTTTTATTTTCCATTTTTCTTCCATTTCATTGTTTCATTTATTCAAATTCATTAGTCCATTCATTTAAGAAACGTATCATCAATGCGTGTGCAAGTGTTGCTCCAAAAATCATAGGCAGGGTCAGGCGATTCCATCATTTGATCATCAATTTCGGGGCTGAAAGTCATCCGAAGGTCATGTTGTTGCACATGGTTGGATGCGTTTCGATGCCAGCTTCCTTTTAGTGAGAAAAAAAATAGGTAGTCCTATTTGAAAAAACATCGCAACGGCCAAAATCTCATAAAATATGACCTTCAGATGACATTCACTTTCAAAACTCATTTTTCCCTTTCAGATGCAACAACTTTTCCATATGACATTTTCCTGTATAATCGATAATAACCAAATTATTCGAGATGACAGAGTTAAATAGACCACCCTGTATAAAGGTTATACAACGAACTTCTGTATGCTCACTGTGGCGATCGCAGCATACATTGTAATAAATATCGAGTTTCTTTCTAACGAAAATCTGGAGGCTAGATATAATTAACAAAATTAGCTTTTTTTCACGAATTTCACTGGTTTGGGGCCGTCCATAAATTACGTAACGCACTTTTTGGGCGATTTTGACCCCCCCCCCCCCCCCCCCCCATGTAACGCTCCGTAACGCTAAGCAACCCCCCCCCCCCCCCCCCCAGGAGGTAACGTAACACCAGGTTTTCTCATGTGTCAACAATAACGATTTTCATAATTTCCAACGATTATAATAATTTCGAATAAAAAATCAATTTTTTCACGAAAAAAGCAAGAAATTGCGTTACGTGACAGAGGCCCCCCCCCCCCCCCCCCCCGACCCCCCCTGTAACGCTGCGTAACGCTCGATCAGACCCCCCCCCCTCCCCTAAAGTGCGTTACGTAATTTATGGACGGCCCCTTTCTTGGTCTACAACAATGAGGATCCCGACATGACAAACTTTACGTAGGTGGCAGCACCGAGGCTGAAACCTAACTTTGGATTGAAATGAGAGGTAAACACGCGCAATGAAGAGGTTATACGGAACGTATAATAGCTATCAGCCATTTCTGTTCAATTTTCATCCTTCGGGAATTTATGTCCACCCATTTTCTTGCTCCCAAACACAGAACACATCGGCATTTTCCGTAATTAAGTTCAACAATCGAAGTAGAAGATCGAAGCTTTGAAACGTCATACGTAAACACACACAATATCTGAATTCTGCGCCGTTCACCATGGTCTCTGCCTCAGTAGCGCCCTTAACGGCACAAAGTGTCACGCGGCATCCTCATACCTAACTGTGTAACAAGTTAAATGACCAAGTGAAAATTCGATCCGAACTTCCATTTTTAAGTAAAGGCGTATCCTGCAATTTTGATTCCCGGTGATAAGTGCTTCTTAGTTAGAAGAATTCAGCGAGAGCACTTCATAATTAACTGTAGCCATTTTATGCATCTTTTCGCTGAGATCTATTTCGCTTTATTAGTCTAATTTCTGTGATTGCTTTATCTATGATTCGCTCATTATATTTGACTGCTCATTCTTGCCTAATTTCTCGCTTTGAGAATCTCTGATGCTTTATATTTCGCTATCTCTGATTTATTGGAATATCTTCGATTAAATAAGTAGTATAGTATCGCATGGTGTGTCGCTTATAATCTAACTCCCCGAGGGTTGGCTGAACGTAGTTAGTCATAGTTTTAAGTTGTTCTTTTTTGCTATTTTTCTATTGTTCTTTTGATTTATTTGATTGATCTGATTTCTGTGTTATCTTTGATCTATTTTCTACACCGCATTTTATCGATTAATATTTCGCTTAATTACCGCCGTAAAGTAGTATACCGACGACTCGAATTCCAGTCACCTGGCTTCACCAATACCGCAGTATTACGTAGGGCTAGGGCAGGCAAGAAGGAGTTGTCTTGTTGTAATTGGGATCCTGGGATCTGTCATACAACTACAATTTATTTAAGGATTCGTTGTCGAATTAAGAGTTGAAACTCAGTCGTACAAAAGTAATTCAATTATAATTCATCATGAAGGTATCACTCGAACCAGGTAATTAATTGAGAAGGGTCTCTATCAATCAAGTCGAGTCAAAGTATTTAATGCGCTGGCCTGACGTTTCGGCAGTGATATGCTGCCCTCATCAGAGGCTGTTTATTGAAAAAATTACAAAAAAATTACAAATTGGTCAAGCGTATGACACTTATATAACTAATAGTCAATTACAGAAGTCAATATACATGAAAATTAACAATCGATGGTCAATAAATTGACCTGGATACAGACGATAATATTTACAAGTCAAGGAAATTAAATAACTGCAGTCAAAACAAATACAATGGAAGTCAAAATTGAAATACTAACGTAAACACAAAGATTCGCTCATAATATAATAGTCGGAAGAAGCTTTAATTACCTTATTATAATAGATGATACGTGAAAAAGAATGGTGTCATGAACACCATTGTCACACTGCAAGATGCGCGATGTGCCATCTCGTACTAGTGAAGACGTTAAAGCAAGCAAGGGGGTGTGACAACTCACTTTATATACCTTTTTGGCTAAGGCTCGTCTAATGTTGACAATCAACAGTGACGTCAATGCCTACGATTGACGTCAGCGACTGTTTATGTTAGGGTAGTGTCCGAGACCACACTTTTTCACGTAAACAATCAAATACATTTAAGAGCAGCTTTTGGATCTTAACCTATGTAACATATTAGAATAAGGCAAGTGCAGTTTTTTAGTGTCTTCTTTCTTATTAAGACTGTTGGTCTGTGAATTAATTTGTAACATTTCTGAGATGATATGTTTTGACCAAACTGATTTTCTGTCAAGCACAACTGCATTATCCCAATCAAACGTGTGATTGAATTCCAATTGGTGTAGCGAAACGACAGAATGTACTTTTGGGTTTTCCTTAAGTTATCTTTATGCTCTTTCAATCTAGTCTTGAATTCTCGTTTTGTCTCACTTACATAAGACGCTGAACAGTCATTACATTGGATCTTATACACTACGTTACATTAAATGTTATGATTCTTGGGTATGTAGCACTGAGTAGTACGCAAGACAAAGTCATATACACTATAGCACCTGTATGACGGATGTGTCACGAGCAGGCTGTGTGGGTTTATTGTACATAGCGGCCTCGTAAGAGATATTTATTAGATATACTGAGTACAAGAATTTAAAAGGTGGTTCAAATGATGAGAAAAGTTGCGGTGATCCGTGGGCGAGCTAGGTGGTCTCGGGTGTAAGTCCCCGGATAGGCGTCCGTAGATCCTGGGTTCGATTCCCGGATGGTCCGTTAATTTTTCTCATCAAGAATTATTTACAAAATAAATATTCAGGGATAAAAAAAAGTTAAGTAATTGATTGAAAATATTTAATTAATTACTTAATAAAAATAATACGCAGATTAAAAGGCCGCTATATACAATAAACCCACACAGCCTGCTCGTGACACATCCGTCATACAGGTGCTATAGTGTACCCTGGTGAAAATAATTTCTACGCCAAACTATGAAAATTATCTACGAAAAAGTAGAGGATTTCGGACTTTTCGTAGTTTTTTTTTTTACGTTAGATTTTGCACAAAGTAGTAGTTTTTCGTAGATAGTTCTAGAACGAAATTCGATATGATTTCGATCTTTGTAGTAAATATCTGTAGTTCATCGTGGTTTTCCGTATTTTGTCATAGTTTGTGTAGATAGTCGTAGAATGGGATAATACTGTATGCGATATTTGTAGTAAATATCCGTAGTTCACCGTAGTTTTTCATGGATAGTCATAGAATGCGATACGATGATATGTATATGGGGAATTCAACGTGAACTCGACCAATGTTTGAGGGGATGGGCGGAATAACGGTATAAGTCGGGTTATACCGTTTTTCCGGAGATTGCATAAAAATGATCAGTGACCATAGATCTACATTATATTTTTATTTGATAAAAAAGGGTTGAATATTGAGGATTGAACTGAACAACATTCATGGAAGAACGGTATAACTCGAGTTATTCCGTTATTCCAAATATCTAGATGAAATGAGATGGAAACGTCGGAGTCATGTTTTCGGATGATCACTTAAAACGCGAAACATTTCGGTATGGAAACGTATTTTCGATAGCGCAGAGACTATCGAAGAGATATCGGACATTGCTTCAACATCATCTCAGCTTATCATCGACAAAAATAGATGACCTACGAACTTTGATGAGAATTGTGTCAAACGAAGCGCAGATATAATGATGCATGTTATCAAAATATATTCTAAGAAGCATCTGCTAAAAATCGGGAGTAAACTGTTAATACGTAGACTAGAATTAAAAAAAAAAAAAACGATATAGCTGGGGATATTCCATGCCAAATCGACGTGGTCCTGACCCTCGACCTCTCAGATCTAGTCCGCGATTTTTTGTATCATTCTTCTGACTCTAAATACACTGATAGAAGGATTTGTTAATATTTAATTAAATTTATTCATATTTAACAAATGATTTATCAACTCATGTACTACTTAATAAATATTTGTTAACTGTTAATAAATATTTGTTGTGCACAAAGATGATTTGTTAAATGTTACAAAATATTAATTTATAATTAAAAAATCAAAAAAATTTCCAAATAAATGTGTTTATTAATAGTTAAGAAATCCTTCTATCAGTATAGCTATCAGATTTTTTTTTTTCAGATTTTTCGTAATAAATTTGAAAGTCGTATGAATTTTCAAAGTTCTTTTTTTTCCAACACCTTTATGGCCGTGATCGAAAAATCTAGAAAAATGTTCGACAATTCTGTGTCAAAAATGAACATTTTTAAACCGAAATTCCTAATGTCTGGACTTTTGCTCCAACGTGTTTTTTATTTATTTTTTTTTTAATTTCTTAATCATAATTTACATTTATATTCCAGAGATACAAAATATGTTTAAAAAAATCTGAAAGAATTTCTAAGAATCCTTGGCTATCGTTCGAAATATTCAAGCAGCAGTCCACGGTGTATTGATCACCGCTTCTATTTTTTTCAAATTTTTTCTTAGAAAAAAGCTAAAAAAAGAATAGTTTGAAGCGAAAGTCCAAACATTATGAATTTTGGTTCAAAAATTTTGATTTCTGACACAGAATTTTTGAGAAATTTTTCATATTATTTCGATCACCACCATCGAGGTATTGAAAAAAAAAAAAAAAACTTTCAAAATCCATGACGTGCTCAAATTTATTTTGAAAAATTTGAAAAAAATTTGGATTGCTATTCAGAATCAGAAGAATGATACAAAAAATCGCGGACCCGATACGAGAGGTCGAGGGTCAGGACCCGGTCGATTTGGCATGGAATGCGATGGAATACCCCAGCTATAAACAATTTCTTGTATAATTGTTTTTAACTGTTTGTACTCATTGTCAAATTTTTTTGTGACAATAAAATTTGAGATAAGTGAAAAACAGCCTTGTTATCTGGAAGAACGGTATAACTCGAAAACTTAATTGTTCGTTCATTGTGAAGGATTTGAACTTTTTGTGGTTCTATTTATATAATCAGAAGCATTATTATGTACTACCATGCTATGTTAAATTATATCAGGATATGTTGAGTTGATCTTGGTTTCCTACATTTTTCTCATTTATCTCAAAACTATGTTTTCCGAGTTATACCGTTATTCCGCCCATCCCCTCGTTTTTCTCTCACTATTTTTGATTCGCTTCACGATTTTTTATACGGTTCTACGATGTCGAAAAAGCACTGCTGAATTTTTTCAGATTTTTCCCTCCAACCGTTAATTTTCCATGATTATTCCACCCCATTTTGAAATTGGCATTTTTAAAAATTCTCGAAAAATTCTCAAAATTTTTTTTTTTTTTCATTTCGATCATTTCGACACCCCTCCCATGATGGGATCATTATTCCTTTTTTTTTTCTCAGCACTTTGAACATTTTGAACAAACGAAACACCATATTCCAACGTTTCGAAAATTCTTGAAAAATTACGAAAAATTCTGTGTTTAATTCTGAATGTTTTCCTTTTTTTTTATACCGTGGAAACGAAGAATAATGATAATTCCCTCTGCGGGGGGCTTGAAAATCCTTTTTTTCGTCCGTCATCGTGGGTCTCTACAGTCCTCAAACAACGGAATATCAATTATACGAATATCTACGAAAATTTACAAAGACCTACGAACGAAATGAAGCTAAATCATTTTTCGTGGTTCTTCATACATATTCGTAAAACTGATATTCTTTCGCTTGAAGACTAGAGGTTTTCATGATTTTTCATGAAAATTCGGAGATTTATATTTCCAAAACTACAGGATAAACTCGAAAAAAGACTTCGCTCCATTTTGTTTGTAGATCTTTGTAGATTTTCATAGATAATCGTAGAACTGATAATCCGGTGCTTAAAGACTGTAGATTTTCGTAATTTGTCGTGGAAATTCGTAGTTTTTTATTTTTTAAAACTACGATAAATTACGGAAAACTACGAAAAACTACGAAAACCTACGAAAAACTACGATTCTTTACGCTTTCTTACGCTTTGAATGTTTTCGTCTTTTGGCGTAGAAATTATTTTCACCAGGGTATATGACTTTGTCTTGCGTAGGGGAAAGCGGGGCAAGTTGGAGACCTTAAGCTTTGGAAGCGTTTTTTTAATCAATCGTAAGTGAAATTTGAAATCTTTCGGTATTTTCGCAAACTATGAGATGTTAGCTGTTACAAAAAAAAATGGACATTGAATTCGGTTATTTACAAACTGTGTGATTTCGATTTTTCCAAAATGTTGCAGACTCGTCAACTTGCCCCGACCACGGGGCAAGTTGGCGAATGCTAGATTTCGGTTCAATGGGCTTATAAAAATGTTGTTTTCGTCAAAAAATACTTCAGTTCATTCAAATCCAGAAAGGAAACACACATATGGTTACATTTTTTTATGTATAGGTAGGGGAAAAGTGGCATGAAAGAGCCAAGTTTTGAAAGAGCCGCTTGCATGCAGAAACTATATGATTAAATGGAGGTGGCTCTTTCAAGACTTGGTTCTTTCATACCAATTCATTGATTTATTCATTGATGTATTCAATAAGCTGAAATTGCATATAGCCTAAATACCTACCATATGCAGGGATAGCAAAAAGGGGCAAGTTGTGGATCGTCAACTTGCCCCCACCAACTTGCCCCGTGTGCCGCTATTTTCAAAAAAAAATAACCTCAACCAGTACATTGGTGACAGTTTGGAAATCCTATGATCTGTAGGATCTATATGCCTACATAAATGAAGGATTAATTCACAAGTACGATCTTGCTCACCTGTAGTTCTGTAAAACCGTTTTCCGAACACAAAATATTACATCGCGCAGACCAAAAACCACTATGTCTCTGTGAGAAGCCATATGACTTTGTCATGCAAGTCTACACCAGTTTTATTACTGCGTGGGGGTTTGTTTAACACTACTTGATGACTTAGCTGGCATCATCTTTTGAAATATTCGCGAAACAACGATTTCGTCATCTTGCCCCCGTCTCCAACTTGCCCCGCTTTCCCCTACTACTCAGTGCTACATACCCAAGAATCATAACATTAGATATACTGAGTACAAGAATTTAAAAGGTGGTTCAAGTGATGAGAAAAGTTGCGGTGATCCGTGGGCGAGCTAGGTGGTCTCGGGTGTAAGTCCCCGGATAGGCGTCCGTAGATCCTGGGTTCGATTCCCGGATCGTCCGTTAATTTTTCTCATCAAGAATTATTTACAAAATTTCCTATTTAATACCCGCAGAACGTCAAGGAAGGAAAAGAACATCCGCTGGCAGAGAGAATACGTCTGGAAACAAAAGTGCAAAAAAAAAAAAAACAGGCAGAACAGAAATAAGCACTGTAGGAACCAGCACTGAAGTGCCATCTTCAGAAGTACTGCACGCCAGTAAATCTTCATTGTGTGATCGCAGGGAATCTTTCACAATCATTGTTCCGGTTAGTATGACAGCTAAATCAATATATATACACTGTAAATGTTACTGGTTGATAATGTTTGACGATTTTTATATCAACTTATAAAGAATTAATGTACCTACATATTTATATTATACAGACTGCAGCAGACATCGAAGTGCAATTGGAAAGAAAGCGAGAGGAATTGAGGAAACGGGGTGAGACTTTGCAGCCAACACCTGTGATCGTCGGTACTTTGACAGAGATCATATCGACACACGTTGTCGTTAATGACATAGTTTACAAAACGGATTCGTACGTCAAAGCGATCGATCTCTGTTTCAAAATTTTTTATGCAGTCAATTGTGAATTACCACACGGGTCAAAAAATATTTGGAAGTTTATCCACAAGGCGTTTTTCCAAATTGAAAATAACTCCGACCGATTTAGCCCAGCCGTCAATGCGTTGAGTGGTGAATTATGGGCTGCTTTGAAATCAAATCAGTAACAGTGTCATAGAAACCTCCCTTTTAGCATATCTGTCATTTTTTATACACGCATGCACTTTTTTTTCAAATAAGTTTTCACGCAATTATTTGTCATATTCTCAACTTGAAAGTTTCATTCATTTTGTATACGTACTTTATTTAAAAATCATTTTTTTACGATTATTGTCACTGCATTCTTAACTTGTAAGTTGTAGTATATACCCCTGATTTTTTGTACTCTTACATAGTAAAAGATGATATGTTTCGAATGTCAGTGTTCCTTTAACGATGATAAATCATTAATTCAACATGTGTATTCGCATCACGGTCATATGTCATACTTTCGGTGCATAGATTGTACAAAAAGCTTTTCGGTTTTCTCGTCTTTTAAAAATCATATGAAATTGAAACATGGCAATGAACTATACGAACGTGCAAGTGGTAGTTCAGGCAAGCGTGCTATTTCAAGAACTCCAAGAAGTAATGTGACAGAAAATGTTGAAAGTTTTACTCCTTCAGACGATAAAACAGTTTCTTTTGACGTTAATGAGTGTAATGAGGCAATTTCACTGGGCTATGACAGTAATGACGATAGTAGCAGCGATGAAACTCATTTGACTGCAATATTGCAAAGTATAAGTGCCGATACCATGGACCAATCTATGATTAACTCCACACTCAATACTTGAGCAATCAAAAATCAGGCATTAGCTTTCATTTCAAAATTATACAGTTTTACGCAAGTCTCCAGAAAATGCGTTCGAGACATTATTTCTGAAACATCTACATTTTGTCGCTCGCTACTTGATTTGGTTCGTGACAGTTTACCAATAGCACCAAATACTGAAAACTCAGATTCATTAGATGAGATCTTGGATGCTGCTTCTGATCCATTCGCTAGCCTAAATACAGAATGGCAACACCTAACAAATTTTGTAAAAGCTGGAACACTCATACTTCCAGAGAGTCACATAATCGGGGAGAGGTATGAATTTAAAGAAGTAAATGGTGAAAAAAGTTTAACACCAGTCAAAGTCACAGTCGAGTTCATACCAGTAAGAAGGGTTTTTTCTGAGTTTTTCAAAATAAACGGTGTGTTGCAGGAAACACTTGATTACATGGAAGGATTGAAGTCGAGTCCAAATATAATACATAATTTTTGCCAAGGTAGCTTATGGAAATCACAATCTTCTGAGTTTAATGGGAAAATTTGTCTTCCTCTGTTTATGTATTTCGATGACTATGAGACGAACAACCCCCTTGGTAGCCATAAGGGTATTAGCAAATGTGGTGCTGTTTATCTCAGTTTATCTAGTTTACCACCCAAATATCAATCAAAGTTGGAAAACATATTCCTCTTTTTATTATTCAATTCACTAGACCGTGCGTCTTTTCAAAACCAAGCAATTTTTGCTAAAGCTCTTGAAGAGTTGAGATATCTCAGAAATGAGGGAATTACAGTCGTTTTACCAGATGGCCCAGTACAAGTCTTTTTCCAATTATCATTAGTATTAGGTGATAACTTAGGGATACACTCGATGCTTGGGTTCAGTGAATCATTTAACGCTAATTTTTTTTTTTGTAGATTTTGTTTAACTCATCGAAAAGATATCGAAAAAATTTTTCACGACAACCAATGTGAACCACGCAATACTGAAAATTACGAGAGCCTCTTAAACTTACGAGACGTATCGCAAAGCGGTATAAAAGAAGATTGTATTTTACATAAAGATCTTGGATTTCATGCGACAATAAATTTGTGTGTCGATGTCATGCATGATTTTTTGGAAGGCATTTTGCCAGGAGATTTAGCATTGATATTATTTGACTTTACATATGTGAAGAAATATTTCACGCTGGAAGAACTGAATACTAGGGTTCGAGCATTTAACTACGGTTCTAATTACAATCAAAATAAACCAGCAGAAATCTGCCCCACCACCTAAAACCATCTAACCGCTTGGCCATGTCATCTGCTGAGATGCTGACGTTTGTTAGGCATTTGTGTATGATAATAGGTTGCCTAGTGCCTGTTGATAGTGAACACTGGCATCAGCTGAAACTGTTAAAAACTATCATTGAAATACTTGTCATTGAAGTACTTCCCGTAGAAGCTGCTAATCGGTTGTGTGGTTTGACCACTATCTACCTAGAATCTCATGCAAGACTATTTCCTGGTACAATGAAGCCAAAACATCATTTTTCTATACATTACAAAAAAGTCACGTTATTAGTAGGAGTTTTATTGAAAATTTCTTTCATGAGATATGAGGGTAAACACCAGGAAGGCAAAGTAATAGCTCGGACTGCTGTCAGTCGTGTTAATATATGTCACTCGATAGCATTTCGCCATCAACTATTGTTAAATCATCGCTTACTTTCAAAATTTAGTTTAGATTCTACCATGAAACATGGTGCAATACGTGACGCAACGTTCACCGATTTACTCCAAAAAGTTCCATCACTAGGATGTTTACCGGCCAATTTAGAAGGACCTATTCAAATAGTAAGTTGGATAAAATTCCAGGGAAATAGAGTGACTAAAAACACAATAATTATGATACCCAATGAAGAAGGACCCATATTTCATGAAGTACAATTGATTTTGCTGCACCCCAAAGATCAAGCCTTGATTATCACGAAAAAATTGCACGGCTGTTACTTCGATGAGCATACGCAGTCTTACAAAATTGTGCATAACGATTCGGTCTCATGGGTTTGTTTAAGATATTCTGACTTCACAAGTAGCATATGCTGTCACAAAAACCGTTCAAGTGATGGTTATACCTACATAGCTAAGTTATGGATGTAGAGTCGCTGTGATGAATGACGAAAATCAAGTATAGGTCAAACAATGTATATATCGCCAATTTTTCGACCACATGTTAAATTTATTTTTCAGAAATGTATGGTTAATCTGATACTGAATAGAAAAAAAAAAATTATGAACACTAATAAATGGCTTGTTGTATTTACTGTATTCCATAATACCTATCACATGAGTAACGATTTGAGACACAGCTATACTCACTCACAGTCCCTACGAGGACAGTTATTAAGAGGTTGATATTCTCACTTACAGTCTCTATAAGCCTATATGGCGCTGGTCTTTACAGTATACATAAGAAGAATCCTTATTTCGGCTGACTATGACTTCAAAAGAGTATGATAGCCATCAATATACAGTATGGCGACATGACTATACCATTCGTGCAGAACACAATCATACTAGTAGCCGTCGACTCTTATACTGACTGGCTGGCTTTCCGGAACAGTATGGCAATGGGTGTTATACTACTGTTCTAGAACACTACTATATTGATGATGATGCTCTCTCATACAATCTGATTCCCACTATGACTTGTTTATTTATGTGTATTATGTGACGTCGGTGAATCCTTTCACGTCGTTAAATATCAATACTCATCACATTTCCGCAAAAAGTCAATCGTCCTATACAGTATAGTACTATTTATTATATTTTTGTGAGAGAGATTCTCATAAAGTTCTCTCCGTGTAATAATAATAACGATAACGATAGCGATAGCGATACCGATAGCGATAACGATAACGATAACGATAACGATAACGATAATAATATTATATTTTTACATATATCGTTTTTTAATAATCGAATCGAAACTCGTGACGTCATTCATCACCTCGTAGATTGATTCGGGTCAATCTTCTCGCTGCGTTATTCATGCCGAAATCAATAGGGGTCGAGATTCTGATGGAGAGAATCTCCCTTCCAAATCTGAAGGCGATCGGTACAGCCGTTCGATAGATATCGTGGTCCCAAGGAAGGGTCTGCGAAAAAACTCTCCGGAGAAGAAGAAGAAGAAGAATCTTACGTTTTTCATCAACTTTGGGGGTCAATATCTCATCAACCGCTCGACCGATTCCGTCCAAGTTTTTTTAACTGGGCTATGGGGACTGGGACTTATGCTCCTATGAATTTAATCGAAAAAGATACAGTAGTTTGGGAAATATGACGTCATGATTACAAGTATAAGTAGTTGCTCCGGGTCAATGATTCTCAGCTGGCGCTCGCCGGCCGAAGGGTACTTGGCGGCGATTCGCTACCGCGAATCTTGATTATTGTAGGAAATGACAGCTTTTTCTTTATGTAACAAGGGTTGTCCGATAATACCGTCTTGAGCTATCGGGAAATCTTCGCGGACGACGTGAAATTCGTGTTCTTAGTTGTTGATTTTTATTTTGGCTTCCGCTAAAGTATTAGTAAATCCGTCTGTTATTCCTGTCATTTTCTGCATTTTAGTTCTGTCGCAGTCGGTTTCATCTGTTAGGGAATTGATTTTGATGATATTTAAGTCCGCACCGGTGTCTATTATCAATTTTGATTTTGATTCCAATTCTTTTATATCGATTTCGACGACCGGCAATAGTCCGTGTATTGCTTCTGATTCTGTTTCGAGAACGTCATTTATTGTGTTGTTGAATGCGGTTGAGTTTGTGCTGGGTCAGTAGAGAGGGTACAGTATACCGTTTATGACCCTCCCCTCCCCTTTTTTTTTTTCCCCCTTTTTTTAAATTTTTTCCCCCTTTTTTTAAATTTTTTTCCCCTTTTTTTTTACTTTTTTTTCCCATTTTTTTTACTTTTTTTTTCCCCTTTTTTTCCTTTTCTTTTCCTTTTTTTCCCCCTTTTCTTTTCCTTTTCTTTTCCTCTTTTTTCCTTTTTTTCTTTTTTTTTTCTTTTTTTTTTCTTTTTTTTTTCAATCCTAACCTGAGTTAATTTCAACTATCCTAACCTAAGAGAATTTCATCGATCCTAATCTAAGAAAACTTATGTATACTTATCGAATGGAAATAAATATATATGGTGAATGTAGGGAAAGAATAGGGTTGGTAAAAGACGCACAGGTGAATATTGTTATAATGGTTGTTTATTCATATCATTTAATATTTATAAAGGTAAAGATCCAAACTTATGTTTACTAAAAAAAAGGTTCAAGCTTATAACTAAGATTTATTTAACAGTATTGCGTATAAAAATTACAACTAATCATGCTAAGGCTTATTCTAGAGAAAAAACAGTCGTTTCTTATGCTAAATGCTCAACGTGGGTATACACTATATGTTGAATCCATGGATCCCTTAATTTCCTCGGATATGTCAAGAGCGAACAGAGCCTTTAGTTCAAGCAAAACAATTTTATACATATACGTACTAAGATTCGGTTTCAAATTCGACTGTACCCCATCCAGCCGCTCGTTAATATCTTTTAAGACAAGATCTGTGAAACGATAAAGAGGTGTATCCGTAAAGCCAAACGCATTTGCCAGTGTAGAGAGTTCCCTTACCATTTCGTCTTTTAGTTCGTTCACAGGAACCGCATGTTCTCTTAGACGACATAAATGATTATAGACGCACCCCGATATGGCATTTAGTCCATCGAACGATGTTTTCTGCAGCACGATGGACGGCGAGTCCAACCTCCGTTTCTTAAGACTGGTGGAATTGTAAGTAGATGACTCATCGTCTGTGTCTCGATCTTCTTCCTTTTTCCACTGCTCAGCTGGTTCTGTTAGCTTGATGGCTCTCAAACCGTGAGCCAAGATGAAGGAAACAGTATAACCGTTCACATCTATGGTCGTAGTATCGGTAGAAACGGCTGGAGTATAGGCTGTGGTCGTTGGTTTAGCGAAGTAATCGTTGATTTTGCTCAACATTGTTAAAAAGTTCCACCAAACGTCAGTTTTCATCGCGATGATACTTCCACCTTGACCACTGAGCTGCACAATAGGCTCGAAACGTTCACCGACTAAAGAATATCCAACCGAGACTGCCGTTGAAAACGAAGGGTTTATTCCATATGTGGCTGATAGTAGCATCCGCCTGGTTGGTCGCAGAGGGTCAATTATGAGTGGTTTATCAACTGAATGAGGTTTTTGTAATGCACGCACAGATTGAGAGTTAAACATGATGAAATTATGATTCAGACACTGAAGAATATTGATGCAGAGTAACTGTTTTTCACTGTTGCAAGCACGGGCTATTCGTAACTACTGGCGTAGATGCTTACAGACCCCTTAATATTTCAAGAAAAACCCCCCACTACTGGGTGAGGTTTTATTATTCCTCAGAGGGTAGGGATAAGTTTTTCAGCTAGGCTGAGGGATTTCACGGTTGTAGCAGTGGACGCAGTACTTACATATAAAATCAGCGTGGCTCTGGGATGCCATAGGTGCCGACCCCTGCATTATACCCAGGCAGTATGCCGTTTATGGCTCTAAGGGTTTGCAGGTAGCTGTAGATTTTTGCCTAAAAGTTTGAAGTAAAAGTTTGCAAGGCTTCAATCTGCACGGATAGGTTCAAGTAATTACTTTTGGGTTATATTGCCGTCTGTTGTAAAACCGACCCTAGAAAAAAAAATAAAGAACCCCACGTCTCTTTGGAAACTATTTGTCAGGTCAGGCCTACCAGTTTCAGCCTGTCTAATAGTACGACGCGACAATGGTCCGGTAATAATTACTTTTCTTAGCAACCCAACAATATGAATGTATTATACGGTGTACGCCTTTCAAACAGATAATCGGCCATTTACGGTGCCATTGTTCAAGTAACGTTGGAGAATAAACACTGTATTATATACCCGCAAAATTCGTCGAAAGATGGCAATTATACTCTGCTGGTTAAACATTGAAAGATTTGTTTGTCAGGGGGGTAGCTTAAGACAGTGAAAGGAAATAGATAGGTGTACGATGCAGCTGTCTTTTGTAATTAGCCTGCCCCAAAAATGTAATTAACTGATTTCTATTTTCAAGTTCACGCTTCGGCTACCCCGCAAAGGTGCAAGTGTACGTTCTTTTGTCTCGCGTACCATGGTACGGTAGAGGATTAGCGATGATGGCTATGCCGGTTCAGACTTGCGGGTGTAAGGGACGCAATAGTAAATACCGATTTCCATGTGCAGGTTCACGCTCCGGCTACCCTTGCGAAGGTAGTACATTCTTTTGTCCTGTGTGCAGAGGTGCGGTTGGGGGATTAGAGGCGCACTGCATGCAGGTACAGACTTGCGGGCGCAAGGGCCGGTCGGGTGAAAAGCAATATGAAGGTGACGTCAGTCAGGTCGAAGTATAGTGACAGTGTTTCAGGTAGGCAAAAATGGTCAAGGATTGGCAGGTGGTAGTAATATCAACGATTGGTTCATTTACACTGAGTGGGGATGAGCAGGGTACCAAGCATAACATATATAGACTCGCCAAAAACGTGTCATTTTATCAGTTTGAAAAACTATTCAGTAGGGGAGACTCTGCTGGTTGTGATCTTCTGATTTCGAATGGTTTAACAATTACTGTTGCGTTTGTTTTTTCATTCGTGAAAGGCATTGTAACCAAGCGAACAAGTTTGAGCTTCGAGAAAATTCTGGACAAGTCCTTATTTTTCTTTTGTTTGAATTTATTTTGGCGGATATTTTTTGCGATGAGTCGTGTTGAGGATAAACGTATCATATCAACCGTGAAAGGTATAATCCTGACGGTGATACGGTACCTCGAAACTACAAGACCGGAGGTTGTTACGAAGCGTATGCGTGAGTGGTACCATCGAGTCAAGGGCATGAATACTGAGCAGGAGGTGACGACGGTTCTACGTAATATTATCGGTACCCTTGAGTTGTGGATAGTCTTGCAAATCGTGACGTGTTCGACCTTAGTGGACAGACCTTTTTGGATGAGACAAATGTTGAAAATCGTGAAAACTGCCCTTATACCATCGGATCTTCGAATAGTGGCAAATGCCATCAAGCGGCGAGGACAGGATCTGAAGACGGCAGCATGTCAGGATGCCGCGGCTATAGCACGAGAAGAAGCGGTTGCTATAGAAGCTGTCGAGGCTTATGAATTAGCGGTTGAAAGTGCGATGGCATTTACACAGGAGGATCCTACTGTAGATACGGACGGTGCACCGGCAATAGAGGAGACTATGGAGCGGCTATCACAAGTCTCGATGAAGGATGCGGAGGATGCGAACGAGACGGAGATGATTGCTAAAACGACGGATGAAATTTGTCGATATGCGCCGAGTTTATCGAATGAAAATACGCGGTATACACCTGTGAGCGGTAAGTGTTGTTAGAAAATATGCCACGAGTACACTCCTACACGAAAAATGCTGAATCTTATTCTCTGTCATTCAAATTTATGTAATTTTTTTCATAGTTTTGAATAATTTTACAGATGTTGTACCGAGAACGAAACCAGCGACAGGTCTGTTCAACGTTAACGCTGGAGCTTCTACCTCAACGTCAGGAATTCCAGTCAGAATATACGCGGTCAACGAAGGGGCTAGCACTTCAGGAATACAGCAGGGTGGAGCAGCTCGTCGTGCAGGAAAGCGTAATGCTCCATCGGACGATGTACCTGAACAGGAGGATCGATCGGAGGTTGTCAGGCGGGTTAGTGTACCGATTCAGGATGCAGGGTTAGATCCAGAAGTAGAAGACGTAGAAGGCAATAGATCAGGACGATTTAGAATCACACAGCGTGTGAATAAAAGATATCCGCGTTTTGGGTTAGCTGGAAATCAGGTCACGGTAAAAATCATAATTCCGCCAGAGACGGAAAACTCACTACGTTGGTTAGAGGACGCATTTAGGGAACTTCATAGTTATTTCAGATCATTGTGCGGTCAGGGGGATCTAATGGGTATAACATTTGTTACGGATGGTTTCACGAGGGGCGCAGCGGGATTAAACTTTCAACCGGCACGCGATTTTCAATTCGAGGATTTATGGGGTCTTGTGTTTAGAATCACGCAGAGTGCGAGCGAATTTTCGATAGATCAGCCTTTTACTATCAATATATTTACGGTCAATTCACCTGTTGGGAGGGGTAAACGCTTACGGCTGGACGGGGAGGGAATATTAAATAAGCGGTCGATCTTAAAAATTAAAAACGATGATAATTTATTCATACCATATGTGAATTTATCGGACCAGTCGAACCAAATTTTTAAGTCTTCTAACTGAAGCTGACCTCTATATAGAGCGTGCAATCTTCAGATAGACCGAAAAAAACGGAAGTGCATCATAATTATTTTTTCAAGTAAAAATTCCTTCAGCCCGGGTTTGAACCGGGACCTCCGCATTTGTACTGCGACGCCTTGTCCAATTAGACCACTGAAGGACTGGAGGAATCTTTACTTGAAATTCATGTTATTGTCATTGACCTTCTTAGTCCCAGGTCTGTGTTTATTTCATTGAGTAGTGACTCTATCGTTCGAAGCCTATTAATTCATACCATATGTGAATTTATCGGACCAGTCGAACCAAATTTTTAAGTCTTCTAACTGAAGCTGACCTCTATATAGAGCGTGCAATCTTCAGATAGACCGAAAAAAAAAAAAAAACGGAAGTGCATCATAATTATTTTTTCAAGTAAAAATTCAAGTTCAAACCCGGGCTGAAGGAATTTTTACTTGAAAAAATAATTATGATGCACTTCCGTTTTTTTCGGTCTATCTGAAGATTGCACGCTCTATATAGAGGTCAGCTTCAGTTAGAAGACTTAAAAATTTGGTTCGACTGGTCCGATAAATTCACATATGGTATGAATTAATAGGCTTCGAACGATAGAGTCACTACTCAATGAAAGATGATAATTTATGTTTACCACGGGCGTTGTTCGCAGCTGGGGTATACGCGCGTAAGGGTATGTATCCTGATTTTAAAAATATGTGGAACAGGGCTAGGGACAACGAAAAATATCAAAAAGAGAGGGCTCAGGAATTAGTTAGAAAGGCACACGTCACGATACCCGAGCAGGGCTGCGGGTATGATGAGCTCCTGCAGTTTCAGCAGTATTTGGCACGATACGACACTGTCATAACTGTTTACTTTCGGCGTACACTTGGAAAGGGCGGAGAACCTTTTTTTAATGGCGAAGATATTGTGGTAGGCTTGGGACGGACTGCAACCTATAGAATCAACATTATTTACAGCGAACGAAACAGACATTACGACGTCATTTTAAATATCAGTGCAGCAGCCGCCTCTAATTTTTTTTGCATACCGTGCAATGTAGGCTATTCTCGTGGTATGGAGCACAGGTGCTCTAATATATGTCCTCGTTGTTTGACGACGCCCGCTTGCGATACGAGGACTGATCGAAGGGAATGTATCTCGTGTCGACGTGAGTTTTACGGCATTGAATGTCTTAATAACCACACAAAGCCCGGTTCGTTCAGCGGAAAGCGGTCAATCTGCAGTACCCTGCGGATTTGTCAAACTTGTGATATCTATATGGATACATCCAAGGGGAAACATGTCTGCTGGGAAACATACTGCAAGACCTGTCGTTCAAATCAAAAGATAGAGCATAGCTGCTATATGAGACCTGTGAAACATACCGTAGGAGAACCTGCGAATTATATATTCATTTTTTATGATTTCGAGACACAACAGGACCAGACACTAGACGGAGACGATGCAGTGAACGTACACGTGCCAAATCTGTGCGTCGCGCAGCGGGTCTGCACGCGTTGTATAGATGAGGATTTTAGTGAGGGTTGCGCAGGGTGCGGTGCTCAACGAGAATTTGTTTTTAGTAGGGACCCAGTGAAGGAGCTCATCGAACTCGTTGATAGGAAAGTTGACGGTTATAGAAAGATTATATGCATAGCACATAACGCCAAGGGTTTTGACGCGCAGTTTATTCTGAAGTATCTGGTGGAGAACGGAGGCGAACCGCCGCGGGTTATACTCAACGGGAGTAAAGTAATACTTTTGGAGACAAACAACACCCGTTTCTTAGACTCGCTGGCGTACATGCGAATGGCTTTGTCGGCATTGCCAAAGGCATTCGGTTTACCTGAGGCCACCCAAAAAGGGTTATTCCCACACTTGTTTAATACCCCGGCTAATCAGGGGTATGAGGGTCCCTTACCTGCGGTCGAGTTTTACTCACCAGATACTATGACGAGAGAGGCTAGGGAAAACTTTTTTAAATGGTATAATAGGTCAGTTAGAGAGAATTATATTTTCAGCTTTGATGTAGAATTGCTAAGGTACTGTCAGTCAGACGTGACAATTCTACGACTCGCCTGTCTAGCTTTCCGGAAGATCTTTCAACGTACAGGAAAGGTTTGTCCGTTTACGGAGAGTACGACTATTGCGTCGGCTTGCTCGATGGTTTTTCGAAAGAACTTTTTACGTGACAATCAAATCGGGATTATTCCTCCTGCCGGGTACAGGCTAGGCGATAAACAATCACGTAAAGCCATCGAGTGGTTGGTATGGCGGGAGCATGAGCTCGGTATTGAGATCGAACACGCTGGTAGAGGAAGAGAGAGAGTGGTACAGGGACGCCGAGTTGATGGCTACTACGCGGAGCCTGATGGCGTAGAGCATGTGCTGGAGTTCCATGGCTGTTACTGGCACGGTTGTCCCCGTTGTTTCCGCGTCAACAGGGATAAGCGACCACCGGTTGGCGAGAGCATGGATCGGCGGCTCGAACAGACTATAGCCAAGACAAGACGCCTGCGGAGCCAAGGGATGATCGTCGAGGAGATATGGGAGTGTGAGTTTAATAGGATGGTTGAAACAGATGCAGTGCTGCGTGCATATATCGAGGATAACGCGCTTATTCCGATGTTAGGTATAACTAAATTGAATCCTCGTGATGCCTTTTTCGGAGGTAGGACCGGTAATACGTCGCGGCTCTACGAAGTAGATGGCGAGGGCAGTGAGCAAATACACTACGTTGATGTTTGCTCGCTGTATCCGTACGTCAATGCGACTGGTGAATACCCGCGTGGTCACCCAAAGGTATATGTAGGGCAAGAATGTGAGTCGTTAATAGGGAAGCAGGGTGTAGATCTTACCAGAGTCGAGGGATTGGTTCAATGTGTCGTGCTACCACCTCGTAGACTTTATCATCCCGTGCTGCCGTTCCGCATGCATAATAAGCTAATGTTTCCGCTTTGTTACACGTGTTGTCGCGAATTATTACAATATCCATGTCCGCATCATGAAGAACACAAACGATATTTATCCGGCACTTGGGTTTCGATTGAATTGAAAGAGGCTGTAAAAAAAGGGTACAAAGTCATATCGGTATCGGAAATCTGGCAGTACGAGGTCACCAAGTTTAATCCAGAGACCGGAGAGGGTGGGCACTTCACGGGTTATATACGTACTTTTCTCAAACTTAAACAGGAGGCCAGCGGCTGGCCCGCTGGTTGTAACACCGAGGATGCGCGATCAGACTATATCCGGCAGTATAAGCTAGTAGAGGGTGTAGAGCTAGACCGTGAGAAAATCGAAAAAAATCCAGGGCTTCGCTCTGTGGCGAAGTTATGCCTCAACTCATTCTGGGGTAAGTTTGGTCAACGGGACAACATGTCAAAGACGACCGTCATTGATACGCGGGAGGGACTGTTGGCTCTGCTAACAAATCCAGCGATTTCACTGGAGGATCTAGTCCCCGTCAACGACGACGTGTTGTACGCCCGCTGGTCCTATATAGATCAGAGTATTGAGCCATCCGTCCTCGCGAATGTAGTCATAGCGGCATATACAACGGCACAGGCGAGGCTGACATTATATTCTTATTTGGAAAAGTTAGATCGTCGTGTATTGTATTATGATACAGATTCTATTATTTATGTTCGTTCGGGTAGGGCTGGAGAATACGAACCGCCGGTCGGTAATTTTTTGGGTAATATGACCAACGAGCTTGAGCAGTATGGTAGGGGTAGCTACATACGGGCGTTTGTATCCGGTGGTGCGAAATTCTACGCTTTCATAGTGGTGTGTCCAGACGGAAGGGAGGTAGAAGTCTGCAAGGTTAAAGGAATTAGCTTGAACTATTCAACACGCTTGAAAATAAATTTTAAATCTGTCAAGGAAATGGTAGAGGAGGATGCAGCGCCGATTCAAGTAGAGTTTCGAGGTATAGGACGAACTGTAACACATGATGTAGTGACCAGGAACCAGACGAAGACCTGTCGGCCTGTTTTTGTAAAGAGGCGTTGCTGTAGAGATAGTTGGGATACCCTTCCCTACGGTCACACCGATGAATAGTCGAAGTAGGTCGTGTCGTGTTCGTAGGTCTAAACTCCACTATAGGTCATGACGAATAGATTCACTGTTTCAACCATCCTGTTGAGCTCTTTGCATTTCCGTACTTTTCGCTATCCTTCGTCTTATTTATAATATTAATCTTGCCTATCTTTTTTAACTTATTTACAGGTGATATTTATAATATTAATCTTGCCTATCTTTTTTAATTCCTTTGCAGGTGATATTTACATTATTTACTCTGTCCATAATACTCTTATATTATTTAAGTAACTCAATTGTAATATATGTAACATCGATAATAATATTCATCTTGTTCGTAGTACTCGTATATCCTTTATAGTATTTGTGTCATAACCTTGTTATTAGAAGTGTAAAATAATAGAAACTGTGTAAATATCAGCTTTAAATATAAGCCAATGCATACCTACTTAATTGTCATGGTCTATCGCTGTAATAAATAAAACTGTTCCTTAGTAAGCCCATACCTAACCATTGTAGAAATAAGTACAAGATATTTTATGTAAGATTATTGACCGTATAGCAACGCGGTCAGTTTTTCTTTAAATATACCTGTGGAAAAAATTTCTGTTTTATTGCTACCTCCCCAACGAAATAAACATCTGAATCCGAACCCCAAACATTTCGTATTAATAACCTCCCGCCCAGCATTCAGCCCTAATCGGTATACGTGCTAGTTCAGCCTTTGATACGTATATATGTAGTAAAAACAAATTTTTCATATGATATATCTACTCTGAGAAAAAGCGCGCATCGCATGAGAGATGGCGCGGGGCACGCACTCAGACTCCTTCGGAAAATATTGTAGCATAGTTAGTCGCAGGTTGAGTTAAACTTCATTCATAGTTTCTAAATCACTCGTCGTGTACAGTCGGAAATAGTGGCAGCCCTCCATAAGAAAAATGGACACACGTTGGCGACACCCTTTTTCAGCGATAATCGCCGGACCGTCCGGTTGCGGTAAATCAATCTTCGTCAAAACCTTTCTGCGAAACATCGACGAATTGTGCGATACACGATTTTCACGTGTGCTATGGTACTATGCTGAGCAGAATTCGCTCCAGGGGTCTCTCAATAAAAACGGTACAACGGATGCTACAATTGAGTATCGGGAGGGCTTACCTCAGGTATCCGACTACGATACGGATAGAACACCTAAGCTAATTGTGGTCGATGATCTAATGCGGGAGGCTTCCAACAACGTAATAGTTGACCTGTTCACCAAGGGTTGTCATCATAAGAATCTGAGCGTGTTTTTCATCACACAGAACCTATTTCATCAGGGTCGGGGTCAGAGGGATATATCGCTCAATTCAAATTATATCGTCTTTTTCAAGAATCCGAAAGATCGTGCACAAATACAACATTTAGCACGCCAGGTTTATCCTGAGGATCAGCGTTTTTTACAGGAAGCCTATCATGACGCCACTGCGCAACCGCACGGCTATCTATTACTCGACTTGAAACAATCGACGCCTGAAAACTGCCGCTATCGCACCAATATATTTCCATCTGACGAGTATCAACACGTCTATGTTCCACGAAAAGATATAAAGTCGCGTTCTATTTCCAATTTACCAGTCATTCGGTTGTAATGCCACGCGTACGGAGGTCTCGTGGTACCTCGGATAGTACCCTAAGTGTAAAAGGTTCAACGATTGCAGCCGCACGTAGACGGTTCGGAAACGGAAATACAGCAACACTACAGGCACTCTGCAAGCTGAGTCCTAAACAACGTCTGGCACTGCTACGTACTGCCGATAATTCTCTTGTGAAAAGTATATGTGAGTGTGCCTTGAACACAGTGCATGGTAACGTCGTATTGACGCAGAAAGAGAAATCTAGACTTGCTAAGCATAAACAACTTCTTCGTAAATTGGCTAGCAGCAAAGGAAGCTTAAAAAGTAAAAAACAGATACTGGTTCAGCGTGGTAGCGGTTTTCTGCCTATGTTACTTGCACCCGTTCTCGGGACTCTGTTTTCACACCTGTTTGGCGGATAGAAATAGGAAAACGATGGAACATGCAAAGAAAATGGTTTTGATACCTTCGGAGAGTGTAGAACGTCTCCAGCGCAATGCCGCGTCTTCAGGACTACTTTCCAGTAATAATTACGAGAATACAGACCAAATCGCTAGAAATCCATTCTCTAGATTCGATAACGAGATGCGAGCCATTCTGGATTCACCTACCGGGGATGACGCTGCGAAATGGAAACTATATCAACAACTACTACAACGTTTTTTATACTTCGCCGAGGATTCACGAAAACCTTTAAGTCTAGAACTTCACACAAAGTCTGTAAACGATAGTTCCGCAGATATCACGCATGAGAAAGAAGCAGAAGTGTCATCTGACAAGCAGCAATTGTTATCACGAATTGTTTCTACAGTACCAAAGAAATACCGATCAAAGGCAGAACATCTACTTAGACACCTTGCCGATGTTCCGACGCGTTTCTCCTGGGACAGTAATGGAGTGGTGACTATAGACAACAAGGTTGTACCTGGTACAAACATCGTGGATTTGGTGAACGATTCTATGCGCTCTAGAAAAGGCTTTCAACCTGACGGCAGACATGTGTACGCACGTTTTCTTCAGAGTATCAATGTTCCGCGGGAATATATTGGGAATCAGAATGTCTGGAAAAATGCGGCAGCATCACCATCGACAGCGGAAAATATCGTGATGTGGAGCGGTGCAAAGCGGCGTCAAGCATCCAACCGTTCTAGAGTCAGCGGGGAAAGCAGTAGTGAACATTCGGCCAAGAACGACGGAAGTACCGACGGGAGAGAGGACGAGTCCTTCTCTCTACCATCAAAACTACCGCGCGATCGAAAAACACCCCGTACTTCTCCGAGCAAATCGTCAAAACAAGGCTGGTTGTCATTCGGATATGGAAAATGAAAGAACTAGAACGTCTGTATTTTGACCCCTCACACCCGGCTGGCTATGCAGGAGCAAGAAAGTTGAAAAAAGCCGTTCGAAAAGTGAGCTGTACAGTAATTGAGAACTGGCTAAGTGCACAGGATGCTTACACTTTACACAAACCTATACGGCGTAAATTTCTACGACTTCGGTACAACATTTCAAATATTGACGAACTCTGGGAAGCCGATTTAGTTGAACTTGGATCGATAAAGGAATATAACGACGGATTCCGTTACCTATTAGTAGTCATCGATGTCCTGAGTAAATTCGCATGGGTGATCCCACTCCGTAGTAAATCGACTGGTGACGTGGCCGACGGCTTCAAGCAGATTTTAGACTCTACCGAACGACGACCTGCTACCGTGCAGACTGACAAGGGTAAAGAGTTTGTTGGTGGTGCTTTTCAAAAACTCCTTGCCCAGATCGATATTCGTTTTCGAGTGACGCGTAACCCTGATATAAAAGCAGCTGTTGTTGAACGATTCAATCGTACTCTAAAAGACCGCATGTGGAGATATTTTACTCATAAAAACACGCATCGATACATCGATATCCTGGAAAACATCGTTAACTCGTATAATAATACTATACACTCGAGCATCAAAATGGCTCCATCGGCTGTGACGCTCTACAACGCGGCTGAGGCCCGTGCGAATATTCAACGCATGCATCCTCCACACAGGGCGCGCAGGCTGAAATTCAATAAGGATGATCTTGTACGCATAAGCAAGACAAAGGGTACCTTCGCTAAAGGATACGAGGCTAACTGGAGCGAGGAGTTGTTCAAAATCAGACGCGTTTTACCTGGTTTACCGAACGTATATGAGTTGGAGGATCTTTCTGGAGAGGAGATTGACGGCTATTTTTATGAAGCGGAGCTGCAGCGTGTGACGGTGGATATTGAAAATACTGAGTTTCAAATTGATAAAATCATTCGCAGCATGGGTCAGGGTCGCAGTAAGAAGGTTCTTGTCAGCTGGAAAGGTTACCCTGAAAAATTCAACAGTTGGATTCCGGCCACCAGTCTTCAGAGTCTTGCACCATAATGAAGTCGCAGTTCTACATAACACTACCTAGCAATAGCTCGATGCAGGTTTTCCCCGATAACAGGACCTGCTGCTATATTACACAACTACCACGGACGATCGAGCTCTCTGGCGAGTGGGAAGTCGCTATTGTTGAAATACAGTATCCTCTGACATACATACATAGTAAGAAAGAGGTGTTGGCTCGTAAATTAGCTGCAAACAAATATAGTGTAAATACTGTTAGCAATAGGATTACGAGTGGAGATGACATTTCGCAATCCCGCGATAAACCAGAGGTTATCATTGTACCGCTGCAAACCGGTCAAGAGGTCCAAGAGACCCCATCGCTCATGTTCGTCTATTGCGATATCATAGAACCACGTATCGTGGGAGACGTCTATGCTCCCCTTCTGCGTATACTACAGGTTAAACAAAGGGCCGACACCGTAGATGTGGAAGTGAAAACGTTTTCACCGCCGCACTATCTTCCTTTACTTCTTTCGAGCTTCCGGACCATCGAAATATCTATAAGAGACCACCAGGGTAAATCTATACCATTTGACCACGGGACATTGACAGTCACGCTACACTTCAAGAAAATATACTAGTTCATCGCCAATATTAAGGATACCTGGAAGAACGGAATAATACTATGGCTCAGTACATAGAGTATTACGAATCACAAGTAGGTGGGGGAATCGATCGCGTTTACGTCGGTGCACCCAATCAACGGGGCCATGGAATCGGTAGTTTTCTGGGCGGTCTATTTAGACGAGCTATCCCACTGTTGAAAAAAGGAGCCCGTGTACTCGGTAAAGAAGTTTTGCGCAGTGGTATGAATTTCGTGTCAGACCTAGACAATGACGTACCGTGGAGACAGGCGTTTCAAACACGCGCCAGCGAGACACACCAGAACTTGAAGCGGAAGGCCAAGGATGGGCTTGAAAAGGTTATGACAGGAGAGGGCTATAAACGCAAGTACGGGGGAGCGTTGGGCCAGTCTGGACTTGTCCTTGCACCGAGGCTATCGATAGCAGCTACTAACTAGGAGTCGACCATAACTCCGGGTCACAGATCTTGACCCAACTTATAAGGGTGTTTTGTCGTACCAAAATATGAATTATCTGATAGATAACTCTCCGGAATGGGCCTTCAACCCATCAATTTATTAAAATATATAATAAAAAATCAGCGTTAAATGGGTTTTCCAAATTGTCCTGAAATAATCTGTTTCTGCTTGACGTCTGGACTTCCTATACTGCGGTGAATATTTATACATTGAACGCAGTGGTTATTGTACATTGAATCCCTGAAATTTATCCTCCCAGGTATGGAAAATCATTTTATTCTGCATCGATTACATCTATTAACACATTGCTTCTCGTTGTTCATCATATGTACAACATTCATTTGGTGAATTTGACGACTTCTTCCCACGTGAAAAATATTGAATATAGTCAGTTTCAATACCTCACTGGCAGCATACTATTCCTGTAAATTACCACATAATATTAATTTTACCACAGTACTATAGTTCATATTTCGGAAGAATATACTTATATACTCATCTAATGGAACGACGTTTGGTCGGGATAAGTGAGGTTAATTCGTACGATTAGATATCTTCGGGCTATACTGCCGAATTTAGAATCGAACTGCTGCAATAACGCCTTCCATATTAAGAGTTGGCAAACATTTTTCGCTACATATTACTGTCTCGTTCGAATTAATTTTGCACGGCTTACGTAAAACTGACAAACATAGTGCATACACGGCTCCGCACGTTTGACAGATCTTGATCGATAAACGGCAACAGCTCATGTCGGTAAGGTAACACATCTGGCCGTCACAGAACGCCATCTGACATGACATGACATGACCGGCATGAGCTGTTGTCGTTTATCGATCAAGATCTGTCAAACGTGCGGAGCCGTGTATGAACTATGTTTGTCAGTTTTACGTAAGCCGTGCAAAATTAATTCAAACGAGACAGTAATATGTAGCGAAAAATGTTTGCCAACTCTTAATATGGAAGGCGTTATTGCAGCAGTTCGATTCTAAATTCGGCAGTATAGCCCGAAGATATCTAATCGTACGAATTAACCTCACTTATCCCGACCAAACGTCGTTCCATTAGATGAGTATACAGGGTGACCCAAGACCCCCGGACCGGAAAGAATGGGTGAATTCCTCGTTGGATTTTGAGACGAAATTTCCTTTTCGAAAACTTCGTCCGATCAACGGTGTCCAAGTTATTAAAGATAAAGAGTAGCCAATCAGCGCCTCGCTTTAGGTCCGTGCCAGTGCCGGGTCAATAGTGAACGGCGGGCAGGGCCCGTGGTTTATAATAATAATAATAATAATACGCGTCGATCGTAAAGTGAAGAAGAAAGTAGCCAAATGTAAAATAAACCACGGGCCCTGCCCGCCGTTCACTACTGACCCGGCACTGGCACGGACCTAAAGCGAGGCGCTGATTGGCTACTCTTTATCTTTAATAACTTGGACACCGTTGATCGGACGAAGTTTCCGAAAAGGAAATTTCGTCTCAAAATCCAACGAGGAATTCACCCATTCCTTCCGGTCCGGGGGTCTTGGGTCACCCTGTATAAGTATATTCTTCCGAAATATGAACTATAGTACTGTGGTAAAATTAATATTATGTGGTAATTTACAGGATTTGTTTGCTGCCAGTGAGGTATTGAAACTGACTATATTCAACATTTTTCACGTGGGAAGAAGTCGTCAAATTCACCAAATGAATGTTGTACATATGATGAACAACGAGAAGCAATGTGTTAATAGATGTAATCGACGCAGAATAAAATGATTTTCCATACCTGGGAGGATAAATTTCAGGGATTCAATGTACAATAACCACTGCGTTCAATGTATAAATATTCACCGCAGTATAGGAAGTCCAGACGTCAAGCAGAAACAGATTATTTCAGGACAATTTGGAAAACCCATTTAACGCTGATTTTCTATTATATATTTTAATAAATTGATGGGTCGAAGACCCATTCCGGAGAGTTATCTATCAGATAATTCATATTTTGGTACGACAAAACACCCCTATAAGTTGGGTCAAGATCTGTGACCCGGAGTTATGGTCGACTCCTAGTAAGTCTAAATCGCTTGGAAGTCGTAAAACCCCTACGAAGACAAAGAAAAAGAAAACGACCAAATCCTCTTCGAAGAAAAAGACAACTAGTACTAGGGGATCGTCCAGCAGAGGTAGAAAGAAAAAGTGTTGTAACAAAAGAGCCGTTACGGATATTTTCGGATCCTTGTAAAATCAAAACCTACAGTGAATAATCCTACCATTGCACACTACAAAAATGGCCTACCTTCATGCTCACTCCTGTGAATGCTTGAAATCCGAGCTGGATCTCTTCACTCTACCGCCTACACAGACATCTATCGAGGGTGGCCAATGGGTGCAGTACAAACCTGTGTCTGCGCTCATCGATGACTCACCGATTGAATTCGTCGTACCGGGTCAGGGTGATGAGTACTTAGATCTCTCACACACGATGCTCAGGGTATGTGCACGTGCAATAAGAATGAAGTCCGATTCAACCGTTACTGATTCGTCACATGTAGCCCCTGTCAACAATTTCCTGCATACTATCTTTAATCAGGCGGATGTATATTTTAATCAAAAACTGGTTTCTCCGAGTAATAATTCATATGCGTACAGAGCATACATCGAGACTTTGTTAAATTACGGCGACGCAGCTAAAAAATCGCATCTCACTTCGGGCTTATGGTATTCTGATACACCCGGTTATTTTGAGGAAACCACGGGTGTTAACAATACGGGATTTAAAAGTAGAAATAAATATTTCGTTGATAACGGTCCTGTGGATATGCTCGGTCGTTTGCATTGCGATGTCTTCAATCAGGAAAAATTTCTGTTAAACGGAGTGGAGCTCCGATTGAGACTCGTCAGGTCCAGGGACGCCTTTTGCTTGATAGAAACTGGCGACTATCATAAACTGGAGATTACAGACGTGACCTTACTCATACGTCGTGTGAAAATTAGCCCCGGTATTCTGTTAGCACATGCACGAACCCTTGCCAAAACGACTGCGAAATATCCGATGACGCGCGTTGAAGTCAAGACAATGACAATACATAGCAGAGTGCAAGCCGAGACCCTCGATAATGTTTTCCTTGGCCAACTACCGAAACGTTTAATCATCGGATTTGTCGATAACAAAGCCTATAACGGAGATAAAAAACTTAACCCGTTCAATTTCTCGTCTTTCGGACTAAGCCACCTATCCTTATACAGGGTGATTCAGAATGCGGTACTTTCCTTACACCGGTGGATTCCTTGTAAAAAACTAAGACCAAAATTATTCATCCTAAAATGTCGAAAGCTAAGCCGTTTTCAGGTAGTAGTAGTTTAGGGTAAGCCAAAGTAAGCCAATACAGGGGCAGATACGAGAATGGCTCAGCCGCCGCTACGCCGTTATTGTTATTGTTATTTGACAAGGAATCCACCGGTGTAAGGAAAGTACCGCATTCTGAATCACCCTGTATATCGAAGGCACCCAGATTCCGTCAAAGCCTTTACAGCCAAATTTCACGAACAACTTATTTGTGGATTCCTACAACACTCTGTTCACGGGTACCGGTATACATTTCCTCAACGAGGGGAACTCGATTCCTCGTGAGGATTATGAGGAGGGATACTGTCTCACGGCATTCGATCTTACCCCTGACCTCTCAGCCAGTGATAACGGTCATTGGAACCTCATCAAGCATGGCAGTGTCCGAATCGAAACGCGTTTTGAGCAGGCTCTGACTACGACTATAAATTGTATCGTCTACGCAGAATTCGATAACGTGATTGAGATTGATTCTATGCGTCAGGTCATCACAGATTTTGGTAATTAGAAATGGTAACGAACAGATGGCCTGTACAAGACATGCTTCTACTTGTTTAGAGCCAACCTGTAGGTGAATACACCCGACGCTAGGGAAAATACCTGAGGGTCATAAACCATGCTCAGACCCGTTTGAACCGGCAAACGGTTTTCGATACAGGCCTAGGTATTCCCCTTCGGTAGTGGGAGGTAGTGACCATCATAAAACAGAAGACCTTAAATACTTCCAAGCGTACTCCCAATAGTTTAGTTCTCTACTTCTGCTTGAAACGTTCGCATTCAATCCTGTCGCGTGTACTTCGAAAAACCAAAACCATGCATTACATTATCGATATACAGGGCTGTTACGGTAATAACGGTCAGTTTCTACCAAAAGAAGTTGCTGTCGTGACGTACATGTATGACACCGCGTCTCACTGGCTAATCAAACCACCGCACGTGTTTTCCGAACTCTGTACGAAACAACAGATACAGAATAACGTTCTAACTCGCAAACATCACGGTATAGAATGGTTCGAAGGCAATGTGAGTCTTGAGGATTTGAAAGCGGATCTACGCTCTCTTACGCGTAAGGCGATGAACATTTTCACCCGCGGTGCACAAAATACTAAATTCCTTGAAGATGTGATGGCACGTGAAATCATTAATCTGGAAGGCGGAGAGTGGGAATCACCAGCATTCAAAGATATGGTAATGGACAGATCATGCATCCTACATTCGGGTAACCGAAAGAACTTCACTTGCGCATTGACCAACGCATTGAAGCTGAAGAAATGGCTGGAGCCGTACGAATTATCAGATCGCATTGTGACATCGTTTTCGTTCTCTATCAAATCGTTGAACGCGCATATTCAACCAGAATTTTCGAAAAAACCTGTGAAGAAGGATACAACAGATTTCGTGGGTATTAACAAGTGTGGTGACTCGTGGCAGGAGCGGGAAAACAAGAGGTTACGCGAGAGGACAGTGTCATCATTTGCTCCCATTACCAAATCCTCGACATCGCCTGATGAACCAGAATGCTGCGAGAGGTCAGATCCAGGCTACGACGAGATTGATGACTGTTCAACATCAAGCAACAGTGATAATTACTTCAGTACCTAGTCAACCAGGTTACAGGATGGACAGTCTTCAAATCTACAAAGCGTTGGAGATGATACCTGCCCGTTCTAGGGGAGTGTTTCCAGCCGACCAGATACCCCTGAGATGGTCATATCCAGCTGTTATCATAGCGAACACGGATGAGCATACCAAACCAGGATCTCATTGGGTTGCCTTTTATGTGCCAGACTCTTACAACGGAATATACTTCGACAGTATGGGTATGCCACCACTCATACCGCATTATCTACGTGCCCTGCGACGAAACTGCACATCCTACCGATGGAATGACAAACAACTACAGAGTTTTTCATCCCGTGTATGCGGACAATTCTGCATTATGTTCCTGCACCATATGAGTCAGGGTTTCACACTTGAACAATTTACAAATATTTTCACTGAGAATCTCGAGTCGAATGATAAAGTGGTCGAATCCTTCTACAGATGTATAAGCCACAAGTCTAAAGACATGTGTTCTAAAAATGAAACCTGTGTGCTCGAATGTATTCAACACTGCTCGCCGTGTAAACATTAAAGTTTGAGCACTTAGCATAAGAAACGACTGTTTTTTCTCTAGAATAAGCCTTAGCATGATTAGTTGTAATTTTTATACGCAATACTGTTAAATAAATCTTAGGTATAAGCTTGAACCTTTTTTTAGTAAACATAAGTCTGGATCTTTACCTTTATAAATATTAAATGATATGAATAAACAACCATTATAACAATATTCACCTGTGCGTTTTTTACCAACCCTATCCTTTCCCTACATTCACCATATATATTTATTTCCATTCGATAAGTATACATAAGTTTTCTTAGATTAGGATCGATGAAATTCTGTTAGGTTAGGATAGTTGAAATTAACTCAGGTTAGGATTGAAAAAAAAAAGAAAAAAAAAGAAAAAAAAAAGAAAAAAAGGAAAAAAGAGGAAAAGAAAAGGAAAAGAAAAGGGGGAAAAAAAGGAAAAGAAAAGGAAAAAAAGGGGAAAAAAAAAGTAAAAAAAGGGGAAAAAAAAGTTAAAAAAAAGGGGAAAAAAAATTAAAAAAAAAGGGGGAAAAAAAAATGGGAGGGGAGGGTCATAAACGGTATACTGCACCCTCTCTACTTGGGTCCGTCCGCACGTTCTCCCGGTGGACTGAGTTCAAGTTCAAAGGACCCTGATTTTGTTGTCTCTGTGCGTTATTATAGGCGCGCTTTCGGCAGTTCTCTATCGTGAGTTCTTGACGTTTGCAATAATTACAAGAAGTTGAAGGGTTTCGTTGGTAAGGTTGTCGAGGTCGGTTATCGTCTGTGTTATGAGTTAAAAGGAAAATTTTACTATTTCCTCGAAACCCCGGCCTCGCATCTCAAAAATGACTTCAGATTTGAGCTCCCGATAGCCGAAAACCCTTAAAAACGAAAATGCAAGCACTTTCCAAAGTTTTTGAATTCAGACTTCATTATATTGGACGTTCCAAGATATTGAAATCGCTGTAACTTCAAAACCCATGCTCGGCCCATCGTGAACTAGGTATCAAAAGTTGACGTTTTCTATGCAGAATTTTGTGTAAAAATTTCAGAAAAACAAAAGATGGACTTTTCTCGAAAATCAAAATATAAGCTTTATTATTGAAAAAATCGATAGTTCCAGGCTTCCGAAAAATCAATAATTATTACCGCTTTGAAGTACGATCGAATCCCGTCACATTATATGCCGTTAGATTTTTCGTACGATTGTTCGTTATCGAACTAAAATTGACTGAAAAACACAAGATTGTCGAAATGAACAATTTCGTAAAATTCGCAACTACCGAACGGATGTTCGCAAAAATCTGAAAAAATTCACAAACTTTCCAAAGATCTAGGGCTACGATCAGACGAAATCATTTCGAAATCGGAGAGGGTGAGGGTTCGGGACCGTTCGAAAATTCCTGGAATACCCCATATATAGTTATGTGAATAGTATATTCGTTTTGGATTGATAAAACTTATTTTTGCTTCATTGCTCGCTTCACTCGATTCAAATAAACAAATACAAATCTATAAAAATTCAACCAATCAAAAGTTTTAGCTCCACCCATCTTTTGTCTCTCTCTTTTGAAAAAACCAAATTCTCGGCCTTAGTTACGAGCATTACGATTTAGAAATTCTTGCTCTTCTGTCAGAGCTATTTCGATAGCTCCAGCTAAAGTGGTTGAGTGTGACCAGCTACTCTAATTCAATTTCTGGAATCAAGCCTCTAACAAAGCACTTGAGTACATTGATTTGGATTGCTGTTATCATGCCAGCAGCATCACCTGTGCTTGAATTATTAATAGCCTGTGTTGTGTTGTGTTGTGTAATATGTGTTCGACTCTCGCGCTATAATCACGTTGGTCGCTTTTTTGTTTGACATTCTTCAACTCTGCTTGCCATACGAAAATTGATTTCCTATCATTCTAACCTCAAAATCGCAACTTCGTCGCGATTTCTCGGCCATCCTGATGAAAAGTAATGATCGTTACTCGTACGTAAGGTGCCGTTCAGATATTACGTAACACAAAATGCTACAGTGTAGTATAGGGAACGCCGTGCACGCACTATCCCAAAACGCGTTACGTAATATATGGACAGCCCCTAAAGGCTTTTTGACGAACCTCGCTACAGCACTCGCCTTCGGCTCGTGCCGTAAACCTCTCGTTTCGTCAAAAAAGCCTTTCCTTACTCGTAATGAAATGTACTATTTTGGGTAAGAAAGCTCGTTTTAAGACTGTTGGGATTTCGTCAATACTGTCATATTTCACGAAAAACATCCCAAGATGTAAAAACAGCCGCCAAGTACCTACACGAAAATCACAATTGCTTTATAAGCAAAACGTTTCGCCAGTCTGTCGTTAAATCAAGAAAAAAGCCAAGCACCGAACGTACCCCTGCGATCTTTCAGCAAGTCTCCGTCGTGAAGTCGGAGTTTCGTGTGAGGATATCGAAACATCATTTCAAGAGCTACGTACTTGGCGTGCACATTCAGTTTTTTTTTTCTTCGTGTTTGTTATGTTTTCGCTTTGGATTGATAGTACTTCATCGTATTTTACGAACCATTTTTTTCCGACTGTTTTTCATATTGTTTATTCATCAAATCTGGCATCTAAATTACATCGATTCATAGGACACTACTCCATGCAGCTTTATTTTGTGTTTGGCTGTTTGACAGTTCTTCCGAACTGTGAACAGTTGCTTGTATCGGTGCTTGGCGGTAATGGATGTCTCCAAGTACTATGTTTCCGGTCCTTGGATACATACACGTCATAAATTTTGCATCGACTGACGAATGTCTGATTTTCAGACAACATTGGTTCCATACACACTTGTTTAAAATGCATCTTCCGATCTTGTGGGACAACTTTGTCGTGGCAGTTGAAAGATGAGCGCGTGCGAGTTTACGGGAGTGCTGTAGTGCGAGCGCCAAAGGTTTCCAATTCCATAATAAACCTACCTGACACTTACTAATGAGTAATATTCGCTTCGCCTGAATTGTGCTAGTTTCCGAGTGAATCTGAAACGTGCCATTTTTCATTCTCAATCTGAAACGTGCCATTTTTCATTCTCAATCTGGAACGTGCCATTTTTCATTCTCAATCTGAAACGTGTTCTTTTCCGTCCGGATTCTGAAACATGCTATTTTTCACTCGGAATCTGAAACGTGCTCTTTTCCACCCGGAATCTGAAATGTACTCTTTTCCACCCGTAATTTGAAACGTGCTCTTTTTTACCCGAAATCCGAAATGTGCTGTTATTCGTATCGCGCGTTGAAATATAAGACCTTATAGACTTCCAGAAAAACACAAGCAGGAAATAAACGAGCAGGTAGATAAATTGCTTGCCGACGGGATAATCAGACAGAGCAAAAGCCAATGAAATGCACCACTGCTAGTGGTACCGAAGAAGGCAGAGACATCAGGAAAAACGAAGATGAGAGGCGTAGTTGACTTCCGTAAGGTGAACGAGGTTACTGTAGTAGACTCTTTCCCACTGCCTAATATTACCGAGATATTGGACCAGTTGGGTAGGTAAGGCAAAATATTTCTCTACATTAGATTTAGCATCAGGATTTCACCAAATTCCAATGAAAAAGGGGAATAAGTGCAAGACGGCATTTTCCACTTCACATGGTCACTACGAATACAATCGCATGCCTTTTGGACTGAAGAATGCACCCGCTGAATATTGTACTTTCAGGAATGCAAGGCCTTAGATGTTATGTCTATCTCGACGATATTGTCATACATGCTCCTAGTTTGCAGAAACATAAAAAATGGCTGGAAAAGGTACTAGAACGCTACGGAAGAATTCATTGAAACTACAACCAGACAAGTGTGAGTTTCTGAGGAAAGAAGTCAACTTTTTGGGATACGTCATCACTAGAGACGGGATAAAAGTAGATCCAGAGAAGATCTGAGCAGTGGAAGAATTTCTACACGGAGAGAAATTCCTCGTAGAAACTACCATACAGTTATTGCAGTTTGAAGACAGAACGGAGGTATAAACAGACCTACCATACTTTTCTCGTAGTTCGTCCAATAAAATCTTGTCCGAGTCACAATAATATCACGGCTGAGACCACATTTTATTGGACGAACCACGAGAAAAGTATGGTAGGTCTGTTTATACCTCCGTTCTGTCTTCAAACTGCAATAACTGTATGGTAGTTTCTACGAGGAATTTCTCTCCGTGTAATTCCGAAGACTGTAAAAGATGTCCAAGGATTTTTGGGTTTGGCGGATACTACAAACGATTCATACAGAATTTCTGGAGTTTTCAAGAGGCTTTTGAGAATTTGAAGAAGACGTTGACGACTGCACCAATTCTACAGTATCTACATTTCGAACAACCGTTCATCGTGACGACAGGCGCATCCGACAAAGCCATCGGTCCAGTCCTGTCGCAAGGCATAATAGGAAGCGACTTACCAATAGCATACGCAAGTAGAACACTAAATTCGGCAGAAGGAAATTACAGCACCACAGGAAAGGAATTATTGGCCATAGTCTGGGCAGTTCACCATTTCAGACCGTATGTGTATGGTACCAGATTTAAGATTGTTACAGATCACAAGCCACTCACATGGTTATTCGGAGTCAATGATCCAAGATCACGACTCATGAGATGGCGACTGAAGCTGGAAGAATACGACTATGAGATCGATCACAACGCAGGCAAGTCTAACACCAACGCAGATGCCTTGAGTCGCATGTACGCAGTGACCAGAAGTCAGCAGAAAGAAGAGGATGAATCGAACAACCAAGAACAAGAATATTTGGAGGAAGATCGGAACAGGATCATCTATGAGTACCACGACACACCATTAGGAGCACATCAAGGAGTGAACCGAACAATTGAACGAAATCGATTGAAGCACGATTAGCCAGGATTACGAAAGGACGTCGAAGAACACATCTCGAGATGCGAGAACAAACTCAGCAGGAAGACAAAGGCATCAAGGGTCATAACCGATACTCCAAATCAACCATTTGAGAAATGTGCATTAGACATCGTTGGACCACTCACGGAGACGGATCAAGGAAACAAGTACATTCTCACGTTTCAAGACTGTTCAACGAAGTTCAGCAAAGCAATACCCATTCCGAACCAAGCAGCTAACACCATAGCCAAGGAATTTGCGACCAGGATCGTATGCAAACACGAAATACCGCAGATAATACTCACTGATCAAGGTACGAACTTTTTGAGTAACGTTTTCAAAGATACTTGTTGTTGAGAATTGTTACTCAACATTCCATTTCATTTCGTGATTGGGCTATCCTAAATAATTAAGCAAGGCATGACCTGGAATGCGACAAAGTACAGCGCATGCAGGTTACGCCAATAATCGCGTAAGCATTATGAATGTAATAAATTAGGCTGAAGACTGAGCCGCGCTTCAGTCTTGAGCAGATATTGAAGAAACGGAGGCTATCTCTCCGAATACTCATAGACTCGAACCGGAGCAAGTGCTCCAAACATATTCTTTTGTACTTTGTTAAATATTGAATAAAACTACTTTGTCGCTATCAATCACTTATGCTCGGTTGCATAAACGTGGGTTACCCAAAAGTTTCAATAACCTCCGCAGATACTACTCGTTCAACCTACATGACTGTCAGAAGCTAACAGCGATTCATGACAGCTGTGAGATGAAAAAACGGTTGAACGGGTAGTATCTGCGGGGTTACCTACGGGTTATTTGAAGGATCGGGTAACCCACGTTTATGCAACCGGCCATTAAAGTGATTGTCATAAATCACCTCTGGGAACAACCCTTTAATTCCCTATCCTTGAATAACGGGAGTTGAATAAATTACAACATTGGTGGCAACAGTCTAGCGGATGAACCAGAGCTTGCAAGATAGTTGACGCTAAAACAAAAGTAGAAAAGTGAAATAACCCAGCAGTGTTAACAAAAAAGCTCTGCTTTTTTGCAATAGGCACGATCGCAAGCTTGATAATTCTGATAAAATATTGCAACGTTTCAATTACTAACAAAAGATGAAGTATTGCAATGGTTTAATTAGTAACGAATAAGATCACAAACGAAATTCGGTTGTTCAAGATATAAAAAAAACTAAAAAAAAAAAAAAAAAAAAATGGAATTGATTCATAATAGGGTAAGAATATTCTTAAATGATATTATTAAATAATATTATTAAATTTCAATCGACGATTCTGGTTTTGTCAATTTTCATAGGTTAGGACCGAGTAAAGTTAAGTTGACATTCATTCGGATGCAGAAAAAAAAAAATTAAAAAAAAAAAAAAAATAATAATAAATTGTGAAACACTTAAACCGGAAATGATGAAATCTTCAAAAGTTTCGTGGATCATCTTCACCAAAAACTTGATTTCCCCCCCCAAATTTCGTTCGAATCGGTCGAGTCGTTTTCCCGCAATTCAGGATATACGTGATAATTAATTAAATTGTGAAACACTTAAACCGGAAGTGATGAAATCTTCAAAAGTTTCGTGGATCATCTTCACCAAAAACTTGATTTCCCCCCCAAATTTCATTCGAATCGGTCGAGTCGTTTTCCCGCAATTCAGGATACACGTAATAATTAATTAAATTGCGAAACACTTGAAACGGAAATGATGAAATCTTCAAAAGTTTCGTGGATCATCTTCACCAAAAACTTGATTTCCCCCCCAAATTTCGTTCAAATCGGTCGAGTCGTTTTCCCGCAATTCAGGATACACGTAATAATTAATTAAATTGCGAAACACTTGAACCGGAAATGATGAAATCTTCAAAAGTTTCGTGGATCATCTTCACCAAAAACTTGATTTCACCCCCCAAATATCGTTCGAATCGGTCGAGTCGTTTTCCCGCAATTCAGGATACACGTAATAACCAATTAAATTGCAAAACACTTAAACCGGCAATGATGAAATAATCAAAAGTTTCGTGGATCATCTTCACCAAAAACTTGATTTCCCCCCCAAATTTCGTTCGAATCGGTCCAGTCGTTCTCCCGCAATCCAGGATACACGTAAAATAATCATTATTTTAGGGGTAAAACACTGACCACTTCGTAACCGGCAGAGATAAAATCTTCAAAAGTTTCGTGGATCATCTTCACCAAACACTTGATTTTCCCCCCAAATTTCGTTCGAATCGGTCGAGTCGTTCTCCCGCAATTCAGGATACAAACAAACTTTCGGCATTACACACACACATACATACATGTTGGAAAACGCTAGAAAATGATTGTCTGAGTGATGAAACAAATTTCTGAGCCGAAGAAAATTATTTTTTCCTAACTAAGTGTGCAAAATTCGATTTTGCGCACGCAAATGAGTGTGCAAAATAGTACTTTCCCGCACTAGTGCGCAAAATAAATATAATTGAAACGCAACACCTTTTCTTTGTGTATTGTAACGTTAAATGAAAGAGAGAAAATTCAAGGTGCGGGGAGATAGAGCTGGTAAACGTAAATAAACACGATCGGCATCGTTACCGATTCTTTAAAGCGGACACTTCATCCATCTTATATACAATAATTTGTACATACTTGAAAATTGAATATTTCATACACGATACCAATGTTGTAGAATTTTGCGTAGCTCGTTAGGAAAAATAGTATACGTAACTAGTGCGCATAGGTGTCTCCCGCACTCGTCTCTTTTGTCGCCCTCGCTACGCTCGGGCGACAAATCCGACTCGTGCGGGATTCACCTATTTTGCGCACTAGTTACGTAATCTACTATTTCCTAACTAAGTGTGCAAAATTCGATTTTGCGCACGCAAATGAGTGTGCAAAATAGTACTTTCCCGCACCAGTGCGCAAAATAAATATAATTGAAACGCAACACCTTTTCTTTGTGTATTGTAACGTTGAATGAAAGAGAGAGAATTCAAGGTGCGGGGAGATAGAGCTGGTAAACGTAAATAAACACGATCGGCATCGTTACCGATTCTTTAACCCTCTGTAATAGCACCTCCCGCGAATTACGTCAAAATAGCACGGGGTCAATTAGACCCCAGCGACTTTAAAGGGTTGCAGAACTGTCCAGAACCCTCCAAATGACTGAAAAAAAAAAATATGGGAGTGCATTTCAAACCTTTCTCTTTGACTGTGAAAAAAAAATTAGTTGAAATTTTTATTTTGAATATGTTGAAAAAATTCCCGAAAAAAAAAATGACGAAAAATGACGGTTTTTTACAAAAACTGCTCTATTTTCTTTGTTTTTTGAGATTTTGCAAAAATTCAAACGGCGTTTGAATCCTTAAAGATGCCTCTTTTAGGTGAGTATAATGGTTTTTACAGCCTTTCCAAAAAGTATATTTATTTTGAAGAATGAAGGGAGCGTTTTAGGGAAAAATGAAGCACAAGATATTTCATGAAAATACGATAATTTTATTGTTGATAATGACTTTAAAAAATTGTTCAAAAATGAAAAAAGGTACAGACGTGTATAACACTGAAATACCATTGTCTAAACAGCCCCATGGCCGCACTCGATACACAAATAAGCCCTGTGCTTGTCGCACATTGCCCGCTAGCACGATGGGCACTGGGGGAATGTTTTGTTGTCCTTAGTTCTTTCACAAAGGCCACATGAGAAATATCATCGAAGGCAATCTCTCTCCTATGGCCATCTCACCCGGATATACCCTGTGCCATCTCAAAATTTGTTCGACGAATCGTTAAAAAGTGGTTTACAAAAATCTAGTCTTCAGATATTAATTATTTGCACTCACCTTGATGTCTCCAATCACTTGAAAAAAAAAAAAAAAAAAATTGCTCCAAAAAAAGTTTTTCACGCGTAATATTAGCACGGGGTCACAGTGCCCCCACAATTCTGCACGTCCCGCTCTTGACGGCTGCCCTGAGGATGCTAATGCTTTGAATCAGATCCCCACTTCACGGGTCTAGTGTTGGACTATCCTGCTCCGTGCAGATAGCAGCAGTAGCCGGTTTTCCAAAAGTTTGAGGGGTGAAAATCGAGTTCAAAAACGGCGTGGGGTCACTGTGACCCGCGGCTATTACAGAGGGTTAAAGCGGACACTTCATCCATCTTATATACTATAATTTGTATATACTTGAAAATTTAATATTTCATACAAGATACCAATGTTGTAGAATTTTGCGTAGCTCGTTAGGAAAAATAGTATACGTAACTAGTGCGCATAGGTGTCTCCCGCACTCGTCTCTTTTGACAAATCCGACTCGTGCGGGATTCACCTATTTTGCGCACTAGTTACGTAATCTACTATTTCCACACGGCGTGCGCAAAGTTCGATTTTGCGCACGCTTCGCGTGCATAAAATTCAACTTAACGCGCGCTGTGTTGAAAAATGAAGTTCAATACACGTGTGTGTCACACTCGTCCGAGAATCAACACTTTCGCACTAGTATCGAAAAGTACTATTCTCGGTCGCACGTTTTTCGCGATGACAAATCTCATGGGCACTCCGCTATGCGATCGTGCCTAAAAATTAATAAATAAAAAGAGGAAAGTTGAAGGTGCAACACGCAGTCGTTAAAGATACATCGCGAAGAGAGAGCTACAGCACGCAGCATTCGTGGCCAAGGCAAAGGAACCAGCACGAAGTACTTACAGCAGCAGCAGCAGCACACAGCGGTTCAGCAGCACCAAAGGAATCAGAGGGTCAGCAACAGCCCAGCAGAAACGGAGCAGCGATGTGAAGATATTCATTTTGGTGTAAGTCAATTTGAAATCTTTCGCAGTTTTACTATTTAAGCCGCAAACATTGTTATTGAGAGCTAACTACCAGTTAGAAGCATGCGAGCATTAGAAAATTATCGTGTTTAGAGAATACAAGGAATTTGAGATATTTTTCCGTCAAAGTAACGAGTCAGTTCAGGCTTATCAGGCTTGAATTATAATTTTTGATTGGAGTAGATGTCTGCTATTTGAAATAAGATTGAGGAACTTGTCGCGCAAGGTCAAACCGGGTGGATACAGGAGCTTCGGAAAGAGGTCCTCCTACAAGTTTGCGAAAGATACGGACTAGCAGTCGATGACTCAAACACGGTAGAGGAGATTAGGACAACTTTACGAGCGTTTATTAACCCTCTCAGGCATCAAAAGCACGAAACGTATCCGTGTGCGAGGAGAGAGGGCACAGCCAATCACGGCGTCTAGCATGAGTGTGTTAGTTCTCTGCGTCTGTGACTGTGCGTGAATGTGTCCCCACTCCCGGGCGCCACTGGGATGTATCCATCACTACTTAGTGGGCGCATACGCTCACCGGCTGAGATTTGACATAAACAGGCGCTATGAGCTGCAGATACGGTCCTGGTCGAGCGCTCCCTACTCCGCGTCACTAGCGTTCGCCGCATGAGTGGGGACAACTGAGATGCTTGAGAGGGTTAAAAACAATAGTAAAGGACAGCCAACTCCTTCCGCAAAGCCTGAACCAGGCACTTCCCTTTTTCCTGTCCAAGCCCAAACAGCATCCCAGGAGACAATAACTATTCCGGGATCGGTTCCTGACGTAAAAGAATCAAAGCAACAGACTTGCTGTCTGCAACCAAGATGACGGACTACTTGCCATCGAACGAGGTCCTAAAAACTAGGGATGTACCGGATAGCAATTTGGCCGAATAACCAGATATCTGATATCCGACCGGAGTCGTTAGTAGATATAATAGGGGGGTTCTGGATCAAAACTTCTTTACCGGCCGAGTTGTGATGGTAAGTTACCGACCGTGCGGGGTAAGTTACCGACAGTCTGATGGTAACGATCATCGATCTTTGTTACCGACAATCGGATGGCTGCAATTTGCCGTCGTGCGATGGCGCCACTACCGATTGTTACCGATAGTCCGATGGTAACGATCCGATCATTAGTTACCGATAGTCTGATGGTAACGATTTCCTGTTACCGACAATCTGATGGTAACGATCCGATCATCAGTTACCGATAGTCCGATGGTAACGATCCGATCATTAGTTAGCTATAGTCTGATGGCTGCAATTTTCCTGCAATTTTCAGTCTTGCGATGGCGCCACTAACGATTCGGATCATGGTAACGATTACCGATCTTTTTTTCTTACCGACAATCGATCCAAGATGGCTGAAATATCTAATTCTTAGCTTATATATACGAATTATACTAGCTGAAATGCTTAAAGTGTGACAGGGTGTTATATATGCAATCAATGACACGAATTATCTGATAATATATGCGTTTATTTGTTATGTCTCAAGTCTAACCTATTCTAAAATACAACAATTTCAATAATAATAATAATAATAATGGCCGTAACATTTATCCCTCATCTGTATTCATCATCATTCCCTATGAGAATGGGATCTGAAAATAGAAAAAGTGAGCTTAGATGTGTCATAATGATTCCTCAATGATAAATCATACACACTATTCTTCTTCAGACGCATTCTGTATATCTTGATCATATTCGCCCTCGCTACCGCTATCCAGTCTTTCGTCTATTCGATCCCGAAGAACCATAGAGACTGCATAATCTTCGGAATTCGGGTAATAATGTTCATCATGCGCCTTCTTAAACCACCAACAGCGAATATCGTGGTCTATCTGAAGCTTTGCCTGGACACCATTAATTGTTAACACGGCACCATCCACACAACGCCTGGTTACATATGGCTTCAGCTGTGGATCAACCAAGTCATCAAGATTAGGAGCATTACCCCATTCCACAGGAGTCGCCCAATCATATCGTGCGTGAATTCCTTGAACAAATACATAATCAACTTAGCAATTCTAAAATAACAATATTGTATCCAGACATCGGGCTCTACTTACGATTGCGCATGTTTGCGGAATTATGAGCTATCACATCGATATCTTTCCCCATCATCTCGTCTATTCGATACCGAAGAACATTGGCGATTGCATAATCTTCAGGATTAGGGTAAGCCTGATAATGATCCACCCTCCTAAACCACCAACAGCGAATATTGTTGTCTATTCGGAGGCCAGCCTGGATACCATTAATTGTTATTAAGGCACGATCCACACGTCGTCTGATTACATATGGTTCTAGTTGTGTATTAATCAATGCACCAAGATGAGAATCATTACCCCACTCCACAGGGGTTGCCCAATTGTATCGTGAGGAAACGTCTTGAATAGAACACAATATTAACTTAGCACTTGTAAAATAATATCATATGAAGACATCAGGCTCTACTTACAATAGTATATGCTTGCACGATTACCAGCCATCACGTTCAGGGATTTTCCTTTGATTCTATGAACTTGCACTATTCGCCGATCTTTTCAGACTGAAAATTGTCTTTTTCGTCTTAAACTAACCAGGCAGGGGTTAGGTTGCATCCTGTTTGCTGCATACCATCCCCAAAATAAAATCAAACTCAACCAACCAGAGAACAGCTCTCAAAGACACCACCTCGGCTCATAAAAACTGGCAAGTCCCAAAGGATCGAGCAATAAATATCATTCAGAAGTTTTTCACTATACTTTCGTCGCTCGAAAAACGCTAGAATTCTGCAAACACGAAGATTGCATGCAATAATCAAAAGATACCACCTAGGCCCATAAAAATCGACAAATCTCAAAGGATCAAGCAATAAATATCATTCAGAAGTTTTTCACACCCTCTTGCCGCTCAAAACGTTAGAAGTTTGTGAAGACACAGATCGCAATAATCAAACGAGCACACCTCGGCCCATAAAAATCGTGCATAATCTTCAGGATCCTGGTAATACCGATAATTATCCACCTTCCTCAACAACCAACAGTGAATATTGTTGTCTATTTGAAGCCTTGCCTGGATACCATTCTTTGTTATCATGACAGCATTCACACGTCGCCTGGCTGTATATAGTTTTAGCTGTGTATCAACCAATCCACCAAGATGAGGATCATTATTCCATTCTACAGGGGTTTTTCAGTCATATTGTGCGTAAAATCCTCGAATATAACACATGATTAACTTGGTAATTGTCAAATAATATCATATAAAGATATCAGGCCCTACTTACGGTGGTGCATATTTGCGAAATTACGAGCCATCACGTTCAACGATTTTCCTATGATTCTATGAACTTTCACTATTCACCGATCTTCTTTCAAAAACTGGCAGTTGTCTTCTTTTCTCAAACTGATCAGGCGGGTGGGTTGCATCCTATTGGCTGTATACCACAAAAAAGAATCAACCCCAGCCAAACAGTTATCAAAATACTCCGCCACAGATAAAATCGGCAAGTCTCAATGGATAGAGCGATAAAACGTCATTTAGAAGTTTTTTCACGCTTTTCGCTGATCAGGACGGAAAATTGATCATAAAATCAGTCAACCCTTGACGAATAAAGCAATAAATGCTGTTCAGAGCATCCGAATTTTTCACCCATTCTTCGGTGATTCTAAACGCTTTAATTTTTTGCGGAACGCCATCTGCGTTTGATTTATAAACAGAATTTGGTTGTAAAGTTATTGCAACAATAGTGGTCAAATACATCATATTCTAATCAACGAGAATCGGGAAGGTTCTAGACAAGGACCCCATTCGACTAGACCTGCTGAACAAAGAGGTGGATGAAAAATGGTTGCAGGACTACTCTATCTCGAAAGATTATACAACAAATTTGAATTTTCAGGCAAAATTTAGACACACACACACACACACACACACACATGTAATGCGATGGGTTGAGTTGAATAAAAAACAATGAAATTGTGATTACATTTGCAGGGTGATGCTAATTATATAATAGAGTCGTGTTCCCCACCACCGTTCCTCAGTCATTTGCCTGTTATCGAAAAAATCGGATTCGTCGGTGGACATCATCCCATGGTTGGTGATTAGCTCTAGCTGTTGCAAAAAAAAAAAAAAAATAAAAAAAAATAAAAAAAAAAAAAAAAAAAAGCTCAGTTGAGCCACTTCTCATCCATATCCTCCTTCAAAACGAATCTTCTTGAATCCATTCAGGTGTACAGCCCACGACAAACAGATTCAAACATGTCCATTGAATGATCAAATATATTGGATATAATATTAGAATCAAATGAAATTCTGTTGGACAAAAGTATAAAGGTCGAGGTCCACCAGCCGGCAGCGAACGGCGGTGACCGGCCGAAAACAGTGATTCACATTCAAAACACGGACCAAATCTAACTTTAACGCCAGATTTGGTCGATGTATGGGATGTGAACCACTGTTTTGCCGTTTGCCACCGCTCGCTGCCGGCTAATGGGTTTCAGCCTTAACTGGAAGCATTGCCGGGAAATAGAAATCTATAATACAAGTACTTACTATGATATTCCCATAGGTGTTACGTTATGAATAAATGTTATGTAAAGGATGCGAATCACTAGTTAGATGCGTTGACATTCTGATCCCGAATTGGTAGAGTTCTATGTTTGTTACCGAGTCTTGAATAGATAGTTCTTCGAGGTGTTGTCTAACTCTTATCTATCGATGTAAATGCGTTTTATCAGTCGCCACTATGCGGAGGTGAGATAAATGATCGATGATTTTACTTTCAATTAACAATATTCATTTAACAATCCGTCGGAAATTTTGGTTGTTAATCTCGCGCATAAATGCCAATTAACTTTAGTTTGCAATTTTGATAGTTATACAGGGTGTATCACCTCATGTGTTCAGAATTGGAGGGACTCAGTCGACGCGAAGCCACGTCTCTATAGCCTATCAACAAACAAGAGATTTTCGTAGAGCAAAATTCTCACGAGAATAGAAGATACAATTTCTTGGTTTTGGAAAAAAAAAATGTCAACAACGACTATTAATATTTGTATTGATAGAGAGGGCAGACAATTCGAGGCGTATGTGTCAGCGTCAGAGTGAATAAGTACTTATAACAAGCACATTAAATCGTTGTTGACATTTTTTCCTACACCAAGAAATTGTATCATCTATTCTTGTGAGAAGGGATACCATGCTCATAATAACAACATGCCGACTTACCTCTCTGTCCCGAATATTTCACACCACCGAGTAGTAAAATTAGAAAACTTGCGACAATGCTTCTACCTAAGGAAAAATATGCTCTACACTATCGTAATTTGAAACAGTGCATCAAATTTGGTTTAAAGCTGACAAAAGTGCACAGAATTCTAAGGTTCGCACAATCACCATGGTTAAAATCATACATAGATCTCAATACAAATATGCGAAAGCAATCGAAAACGAATTTGAGAAGAATTTCTACAAGCTTATGAATAACGCCGTATTTGGCAAGACCATGAAAAATGTGCGTAACCATAAGAACGTGAAACTAATCACGAAGTGGGAGGGTAGGGGCGGTGCACGTGCTCCCATTGCAAGGCCAACATTTCATAGTTGTACCATATTTTCTGAAGATATGGTGATTATTCAGCTAAGTCGAACCACTGTATATTTCAATAAGCCCATCTACATTGGTGCTGCTATTCTCGATCTTTCGAAAATATTTCTATACAACTTCCACTATGATTATGTAAAAAAGAATTTTTCAAGTACCGAATCAAAATTCATGTATACCGATACAGATAGCCCGATATATCAATTTACTGTTCCAAATATCTATGAAATCATCAAGCGTGATGTTGCGACAATGTTCGATACATCAGACTATCCGACGGATAATACCTACGGCATTCCCCTGTTGAATAAAAAACGCCTTGGTCTGATGAAGGATGAGAATAATGGAAAAATTATGACCGAATTTATCGGCTTGCGAGCAAAACTCGATACATTCAGAACTCGTCGCGATACCGACAAGAAACGTGCAAAGGGTGTAAAAGGCTCGACATTAAAATCTATCACGTTTGATGATTACAAACGATGCCTTTTCGACTATCAAAATTTGGCTGAGCAACAGTGTGTGATAAGAAGTAGTCGACATACAGTTAGCACTATTCTACAGAATAAGTTAGCTCTAAGCTCGTGTGACGATAAGCGAAAGTTGATACCCGGTAGAACTGATACTTTACCCTGGGGTTACCAAGATCCTGCAAACTTGTAAATTTCTCACATTTTCTCACATTTTCTCACATTTTCTCACATTTTCTCACATTTTCTCACATTTTCTCACAATTTCTCACATTTTCTCACATTTTCTCAAAAAATTTCCCATCTACTTTACACGTAAATGTGAGAAAATGTGAGAAAATGTGAGAAAGTGTGTGCGTGTGAAAACATTTTTCCGCAATTATCATGTAAGCTAGCATTAAGATTGAGGAGGGTGAAGAAACAAATGTAAATAAGTTCATAATAAATTTATTCATGAAAATTATATTACATATCCGATTTATTTATCCAACTATTATGTGAACTGTCGAATCCCAACCATTTTACATAGAGTTGATCACCACGCCTCCGCAAGACCTTTTCTACAAGATAGCCATCGGGATATTGCACCCTGCTGAGCTCCTCCTCATAAAACCCGCCTTCAATGGGTTGATTCAGGTAATCGGTGAGTTTGTAAGTTGGAGGGTTGGTATTTTTCACCTCATGAATCGTAAATATTTCTGTTGTCCAATTCGGCGTATAACCCTTTTCGAACACATTTTTATATTTGCTAATTCGAACTTTATCGCCAACCTTAAATTTACGTTTTCGTTTGCTTCTTTTTATTTGACGCGGTTTATACACACTTCGATACAGTTGTTTTTCATTAGTCGTAGTCACATCTTTCGGCTTCATTCCAATCGTGCGATGTTTGGTATTATTGTACGATGCAATTAAATCTGGTAGAATGCTGGTCCACTTATAAGAACCTTGAAGTGTGAACTGCTTCCACATTTTATTTTTCAGTGTACGATTGAAGCGTTCGCATATCGATGCCTTCAAGTTGCTGAATGTCGAGTACATGTTGATCCCATAATGTCTCATGAGAGTTTTAAATTCTTTGTTGTAAAATTCCTTGCCCTGATCGACGTGTAGATGTTTCGGTATGCGGTCCAGAGTTAGCACAGATTTCATCGCAGAGATAACATTTTCTTTTTTTTTTTCTTTTTTTTTTTTTTTTTTTTTTTCCAATCCCAACCTGAGTTAATTTCAACTATCCCAACCTAAGAGAATTTCATCGATCCTAATCTAAGAAAACTTATGTATACTCATCGAATGGAAATAAATATATATGGTGAATGTAGGGAAAGGATAGGGTTGGTAAAAACGCACAGGTGAATATTGTTATAATGGTTGTTTATTCATATCATTTAATATTTATAAAGGTAAAGATCCAAACTTATGTTTACTAAAAAAGGTTCAAGCTTATAACTAAGATTTATTTAACAGTATTGCGTATAAAAATTACAACTAATTATGTTAAGGCTTATTCTAGAGAAAGAACAGTCGTTTCTTGTGACAAACTACACGGAGAAAAAAATACCACAACGTTTCACGTTCTCGCCGTAATAGTCACTGTTCTGACCGCGTTCAGCGCATTTAGAGAAACAAAATTGCGTCTAATGGCGTTGAAAGCTGAGAGGACCTGAATGATTACGGTTCTCGCCGCGCCTATTACAGTTTGTCACAGTAAAGGTTAAAACCATAATAATTACGGCTCGGGACCGTAACTATTACAGTTCTGACAGCGATTGCCAAGTTCTTTGGCAGCTGCTAATGCAGCGCGTACCGTATCGACCATTATACGCATAAGTGGACCACAATGAACGCAGTACAGTAATAGTCGGGGCACTGTGAAATGTCGGGACCGGGCGAAACGGGCACTGTAAACGACCTAACCTAATTTCTCTGATAGCTCTGACCAATCAGGTGAAGGCACCAGGGCCGTGCCCAATCAGAAGCGAATTTTGTTCACAGTGCCCACATCTCAGTTTTCACAGTGCCCAGTTTTTGACAGTGCCCGTTCTCACAGTGCCCAGACTTTTACTGTACTAATATTGGAAAAGAATAAGCATGCATAATTTATGTTATGCAGTACAAATCAATTTTTAGTTATGAACGAAGTGAACATTATTGAATAAATTGATGAATTTTTCGTCTTATTTGACAAAGTTTTATATTTCTTTATTCTGAACAATCGAGACCTCATAAGAGCTACTGATTATTAAATTTAAAAATTGTATGAAAAATAATTATTATAATCCAATAAATTATTACGTATATCTGCAAATAATATACAGGGTGTCCCGAAATCACCGGAGAATCTTTTTTAAGTTTAGTTATCAGACATGTATTGTTGTAATAATAAATTCTCAAGAGGAAACTATTGTATCTTGACCCGACTGATTTTAAATATTTGTTGAATATTTTCACGTAAATTAATATGAATACGGAAGTTTTCAGCTATTAAAATGCATAAAACAAGTGAAATTCACTTATAAATTCTTGTAAAACTGTAATTTTTCTGAATTTTTTTGATAGAAGATTTGTAATTTATTTATTTTGCTTACTAGTGAAGAGATAATTTTGCGTAAATTGCAGTTACTGATTTAATGAGTGAAAAAGAGGCAAAGAAAAATGTTTTCTATCCCAAATATGACATACACAAATGAAAATTATGCTGACACAAGAAATATTCATGAAAAATATTTTTCTCGTAATACATTTCTTTACAATTTGATAGTTTTACATAACTGATCATACCACGGTTTGAATATATTAAACGTTTGATTGAAATTTGTCCAACCATTCTTTAATTGTATGAAAATGTGGACACCATATAAATTAATAACTTACAATTATATTAATTAAAATACTCATTATTGTCGTATCTAAATGCATGTCATTAAATCAAGTAACAGCACCTTTCGTGAGTTCAGGAATACATTGATCAACAATGACACAAAACTTTGATCAACTTAGATCAACAAGCAAAGCGCACGAAATGACGTTTCGTTTATTGCTTATTTGACTACGGTGGCGCTAACGTAATGGCAACTATGCGCGCAGCGTTACCGGCGGTCCACACCGAAACGATCGCTATCAGGAGCGTAATGGTTACGGTCCTTTCGGTTACTGTGGAAGACCGTAACGAAAGCTGTGAGAAACATTAGCATCCCTATTCTCTCCGCATTTATTCGTGTTTCGTGCCTTTTTTGGTTTTAATAATACCGATTGCGGTGAGAACAGTAACCATTAGGGTATATTTTTCTCCGTGTATAGGCGTTGTTATACATGCTAAATGCTCAAACTTTAATGTTTACACGGCGAGCAGTGTTGAATACATTCGAGCGCACAGGTTTCATTTTTAGAACACATGCCTTTAGACTTGCGGCTTATACAGCTGTAGAAGGATTCGACCACTTTATCATTTGACTCGAGATTCTCATTGAAGATATTTGTAAACTGTTCAAGTGTGAAACCTTGAGTCATATGGTGCAGGAACATAATGCAGAATTGTCCGCATACACGGGATGAAAAACTCTGTAGCTGCTTGTCATTCCATCGGTAGGATGTGCAGTTTCGTCGCAGGGCACGTAGATAATGCGGTATGAGTGGTGGCATACCCATACTGTCGAAGTATATTCCGTTATAAGAGTCTGGCACATAAAAGGCAACCCAATGAGATCCTGGTTTGGTATGCTCATCCGTGTTCGCTACGATAACAGCTGGATATGACCATCTCAGGGGTATCTGGTCGGCTGGAAACACTCCCCTAGAACGGGCAGGTATCATCTCCAACGCTTTGTAGATTTGAAGACTGTCCATTCTGTAGCTTGGTTGACTAGGTACTGAAGTAATTATCACTGTTGGTTGATGTTGAACAGTCATCTATCTCGTCGTAGCCTAGATCTGGCGTCTCGCAGGATTTGGGTTCATCAGGCGACTTTGAGGATTTGGTAATGGGAGCAAATGATGACACTGTCCTCTCGCGTAACCTCTTGTTTTCCCGCTCCTGCCACGAGTCACCACACTTGTTAATACCCACGAAATCTGTTGTATCCTTCTTCACAGGTTTTTTCGAAAATTCTGGTTGAATATGCGCGTTCAACGATTTGATAGAGAACGAAAACGATGTCACAATGCGATCTGATAATTCGTACGGCTCCAGCCATTTCTTCAGCTTCAATGCGTTGGTCAATGCGCAGGTGAAGTTCTTTCGGTTACCCGAATGTAGGATGCATGATCTGTCCATTACCATATCTTTGAATGCTGGTGATTCCCACTCTCCGCCTTCCAGATTAATGATTTCACGTGCCATCACATCTTCAAGGAATTTAGCTTTTTGTGCACCGCGGGTGAAAATGTTCATCGCCTTACGCGTAAGAGAGCGTAGATCCGCTTTCAAATCCTCAAGACTCACATTGCCTTCGAACCATTCTATACCGTGATGTTTGCGAGTTAGAACGTTATTCTGTATCTGTTGTTTCGTACAGAGTTCGGAAAACACGTGCGGTGGTTTGATTAGCCAGTGAGACGCGGTGTCATACATGTACGTCACGACAGCAACTTCTTTTGGTAGAAACTGACCGTTATTACCGTAACAGCCCTGTATATCGATAATGTAATGCATGGTTTTGGTTTTTCGAAGTACACGCGACAGGATTGAATGCGAACGTTTCAAGCAGAAGTAGAGAACTAAACTATTGGGAGTACGCTTGGAAGTATTTAAGGTCTTCTGTTTTATGATGGTCACTACCTCCCACTACCGAAGGGGAATACCTAGGCCTGTATCGAAAACCGTTTGCCGGTTCAAACGGGTCTGAGCATGGTTTATGACCCTCAGGTATTTTCCCTAGCGTCGGGTGTATTCACCTACAGGTTGGCTCTAAACAAGTAGAAGCATGTCTTGTACAGGCCATCTGTTCGTTACCATTTCTAATTACCAAAATCTGTGATGACCTGACGCATAGAATCAATCTCAATCACGTTATCGAATTCTGCGTAGACGATACAATTTATAGTCGTAGTCAGAGCCTGCTCAAAACGCGTTTCGATTCGGACACTGCCATGCTTGATGAGGTTCCAATGACCGTTATCACTGGCTGAGAGGTCAGGGGTAAGATCGAATGCCGTGAGACAGTATCCCTCCTCATAATCCTCACGAGGAATCGAGTTCCCCTCGTTGAGGAAATGTATACCGGTACCCGTGAACAGAGTGTTGTAGGAATCCACAAATAAGTTGTTCGTGAAATTTGGCTGTAAAGGCTTTGACGGAATCTGGGTGCCTTCGATATATAAGGATAGGTGACTCAGTCCGAAAGACGAGAAATTGAACGGGTTAAGTTTTTATCTCCGTTATAGGCTTTGTTGATATTACACAGCGATCATATATTGGTCTTGAGCGTACTATAAAGGAAACATTCGAGCAATCCATGCAACAGGCGCTCGCAGCTCTTGAATCTAAACTTAATGCTCGGATTGCACAAGAACACAGCGAAAGTTTTGAAGAAGATCAGCGTATTTGGATCCAGGCAAAAGAAAGGATTGCGGCACTGAAGGGGGAAAGTGAATCTTTGGAAAAACGGTTGGTGATAGTAGAGAATTGCGCTGAAATACTTAGCCGGCATTACATCCTCGGAATTCCGATTCCACCCGAATTTTTAGACAACGAATACATTGCAAATTGGTTGAAGACGCATGAACATGAAGTCGGTAAGAGCGAGCGAACTTCATAGACCCGCCCGACGTAATTATCCTCGCCGTTATGTCGATATACGCGGTCTGGATGAGACCTGGCAAGCCGATCTTGTCGATATGTCCACATACTCATCCGTCAACAAGGGCTCAAAATTTTTGCTCACAGTGATTGATATATTTTCAAAATTCGCGTGGGCCGTGCCGATCAAGAGTAAAAATGCCAAAGATGTAACAGCTGCGATGAAATCTGTGCTAACTCTGGACCGCATACCGAAACATCTACACGTCGATCAGGGCAAGGAATTTTACAACAAAGAATTTAAAACTCTCATGAGACATTATGGGATCAACATGTACTCGACATTCAGCAACTTGAAGGCATCGATATGCGAACGCTTCAATCGTACACTGAAAAATAAAATGTGGAAGCAGTTCACACTTCAAGGTTCTTATAAGTGGACCAGCATTCTACCAGATTTAATTGCATCGTACAATAATACCAAACATCGCACGATTGGAATGAAGCCGAAAGATGTGACTACGACTAATGAAAAACAACTGTATCGAAGTGTGTATAAACCGCGTCAAATAAAAAGAAGCAAACGAAAACGTAAATTTAAGGTTGGCGATAAAGTTCGAATTAGCAAATATAAAAATGTGTTCGAAAAGGGTTATACGCCGAATTGGACAACAGAAATATTTACGATTCATGAGGTGAAAAATACCAACCCTCCAACTTACAAACTCACCGATTACCTGAATCAACCCATTGAAGGCGGGTTTTATGAGGAGGAGCTCAGCAGGGTGCAATATCCCGATGGCTATCTTGTAGAAAAGGTCTTGCGGAGGCGTGGTGATCAACTCTATGTAAAATGGTTGGGATTCGACAGTTCACATAATAGTTGGATAAATAAATCGGATATGTAATATAATTTTCATGAATAAATTTATTATGAACTTATTTACATTTGTTTCTTCACCCTCCTCAATCTTAATGCTAGCTTACATGATAATTGCGGAAAAATGTTTTCACACGCACACACTTTCTCACATTTTCTCACATTTTCTCACATTTACGTGTAAAGTAGATGGGAAATTTTTTGAGAAAATGTGAGAAAATGTGAGAAATTGTGAGAAAATGTGAGAAAATGTGAGAAAATGTGAGAAAATGTGAGAAAATGTGAGAAAATGTGAGAAATTTACAAGTTTGCAGGATCTTGGTAACCCCAGGGTAAAGTATCAGTTCTACCGGGTATCAACTTTCGCTTATCGTCACACGAGCTTAGAGCTAACTTATTCTGTAGAATAGTGCTAACTGTATGTCGACTACTTCTTATCACACACTGTTGCTCAGCCAAATTTTGATAGTCGAAAAGGCATCGTTTGTAATCATCAAACGTGATGGATTTTAATGTCGAGCCTTTTACACCCTTTGCACGTTTCTTGTCGGTATCGCGACGAGTTCTGAATGTATCGAGTTTTGCTCGCAAGCCGATAAATTCGGTCATAATTTTTCCATTATTCTCATCCTTCATCAGACCAAGGCGTTTTTTATTCAACAGGGGAATGCCGTAGGTATTATCCGTCGGATAGTCTGATGTATCGAACATTGTCGCAACATCACGCTTGATGATTTCATAGATATTTGGAACAGTAAATTGATATATCGGGCTATCTGTATCGGTATACATGAATTTTGATTCGGTACTTGAAAAATTCTTTTTTACATAATCATAGTGGAAGTTGTATAGAAATATTTTCGAAAGATCGAGAATAGCAGCACCAATGTAGATGGGCTTATTGAAATATACAGTGGTTCGACTTAGCTGAATAATCACCATATCTTCAGAAAATATGGTACAACTATGAAATGTTGGCCTTGCAATGGGAGCACGTGCACCGCCCCTACCCTCCCACTTCGTGATTAGTTTCACGTTCTTATGGTTACGCACATTTTTCATGGTCTTGCCAAATACGGCGTTATTCATAAGCTTGTAGAAATTCTTCTCAAATTCGTTTTCGATTGCTTTCGCATATTTGTATTGAGATCTATGTATGATTTTAACCATGGTGATTGTGCGAACCTTAGAATTCTGTGCACTTTTGTCAGCTTTAAACCAAATTTGATGCACTGTTTCAAATTACGATAGTGTAGAGCATATTTTTCCTTAGGTAGAAGCATTGTCGCAAGTTTTCTAATTTTACTACTCGGTGGTGTGAAATATTCGGGACAGAGAGGTAAGTCGGCATGTTGTTATTATGAGCATGGTATCCCTTCTCACAAGAATAGATGATACAATTTCTTGGTGTAGGAAAAAATGTCAACAACGATTTAATGTGCTTGTTATAAGTACTTATTCACTCTGACGCTGACACATACGCCTCGAATTGTCTGCCCTCTCTATCAATACAAATATTAATAGTCGTTGTTGACATTTTTTTTTTCCAAAACCAAGAAATTGTATCTTCTATTCTCGTGAGAATTTTGCTCTACGAAAATCTCTTGTTTGTTGATAGGCTATAGAGACGTGGCTTCGCGTCGACTGAGTCCCTCCAATTCTGAACACATGAGGTGATACACCCTGTATAACTATCAAAATTGCAAACTAAAGTTAATTGGCATTTATGCGCGAGATTAACAACCAAAATTTCCGACGGATTGTTAAATGAATATTGTTAATTGAAAGTAAAATCATCGATCATTTATCTCACCTCCGCATAGTGGCGACTGATAAAACGCATTTACATCGATAGATAAGAGTTAGACAACACCTCGAAGAACTATCTATTCAAGACTCAGTAACAAACATAGAACTCTACCAATTCGGGATCAGAATGTCAACGCATCTAACTAGTGATTCGCATCCTTTACATAACATTTATTCATAACGTAACACCTATGGGAATATCATAGTAAGTACTTGTATTATAGATTTCTATTTCCCGGCAATGCTTCCAGTTAAGGCTGAAACCCATTAGCCGGCAGCGAGCGGTGGCAAACGGCAAAACAGTGGTTCACATCCCATACATCGACCAAATCTGGCGTTAAAGTTAGATTTGGTCCGTGTTTTGAATGTGAATCACTGTTTTCGGCCGGTCACCGCCGTTCGCTGCCGGCTGGTGGACCTCGACCTTTATACTTTTGTCCAACAGAATTTCATTTGATTCTAATATTATATCCAATATATTTGATCATTCAATGGACATGTTTGAATCTGTTTGTCGTGGGCTGTACACCTGAATGGATTCAAGAAGATTCGTTTTGAAGGAGGATATGGATGAGAAGTGGCTCAACTGAGCTTTTTTTTTTTTTTTTTTTTATTTTTTTTTATTTTTTTTTTTTTTTTGCAACAGCTAGAGCTAATCACCAACCATGGGATGATGTCCACCGACGAATCCGATTTTTTCGATAACAGGCAAATGACTGAGGAACGGTGGTGGGGAACACGACTCTATTATATAATTAGCATCACCCTGCAAATGTAATCACAATTTCATTGTTTTTTATTCAACTCAACCCATCGCATTACATGTGTGTGTGTGTGTGTGTGTGTGTGTCTAAATTTTGCCTGAAAATTCAAATTTGTTGTATAATCTTTCGAGATAGAGTAGTCCTGCAACCATTTTTCATCCACCTCTTTGTTCAGCAGGTCTAGTCGAATGGGGTCCTTGTCTAGAACCTTCCCGATTCTCGTTGATTAGAATATGATGTATTTGACCACTATTGTTGCAATAACTTTACAACCAAATTCTGTTTATAAATCAAACGCAGATGGCGTTCCGCAAAAAATTAAAGCGTTTAGAATCACCGAAGAATGGGTGAAAAATTCGGATGCTCTGAACAGCATTTATTGCTTTATTCGTCAAGGGTTGACTGATTTTATGATCAATTTTCCGTCCTGATCAGCGAAAAGCGTGAAAAAACTTCTAAATGACGTTTTATCGCTCTATCCATTGAGACTTGCCGATTTTATCTGTGGCGGAGTATTTTGATAACTGTTTGGCTGGGGTTGATTCTTTTTTGTGGTATACAGCCAATAGGATGCAACCCACCCGCCTGATCAGTTTGAGAAAAGAAGACAACTGCCAGTTTTTGAAAGAAGATCGGTGAATAGTGAAAGTTCATAGAATCATAGGAAAATCGTTGAACGTGATGGCTCGTAATTTCGCAAATATGCACCACCGTAAGTAGGGCCTGATATCTTTATATGATATTATTTGACAATTACCAAGTTAATCATGTGTTATATTCGAGGATTTTACGCACAATATGACTGAAAAACCCCTGTAGAATGGAATAATGATCCTCATCTTGGTGGATTGGTTGATACACAGCTAAAACTATATACAGCCAGGCGACGTGTGAATGCTGTCATGATAACAAAGAATGGTATCCAGGCAAGGCTTCAAATAGACAACAATATTCACTGTTGGTTGTTGAGGAAGGTGGATAATTATCGGTATTACCAGGATCCTGAAGATTATGCACGATTTTTATGGGCCGAGGTGTGCTCGTTTGATTATTGCGATCTGTGTCTTCACAAACTTCTAACGTTTTGAGCGGCAAGAGGGTGTGAAAAACTTCTGAATGATATTTATTGCTTGATCCTTTGAGATTTGTCGATTTTTATGGGCCTAGGTGGTATCTTTTGATTATTGCATGCAATCTTCGTGTTTGCAGAATTCTAGCGTTTTTCGAGCGACGAAAGTATAGTGAAAAACTTCTGAATGATATTTATTGCTCGATCCTTTGGGACTTGCCAGTTTTTATGAGCCGAGGTGGTGTCTTTGAGAGCTGTTCTCTGGTTGGTTGAGTTTGATTTTATTTTGGGGATGGTATGCAGCAAACAGGATGCAACCTAACCCCTGCCTGGTTAGTTTAAGACGAAAAAGACAATTTTCAGTCTGAAAAGATCGGCGAATAGTGCAAGTTCATAGAATCAAAGGAAAATCCCTGAACGTGATGGCTGGTAATCGTGCAAGCATATACTATTGTAAGTAGAGCCTGATGTCTTCATATGATATTATTTTACAAGTGCTAAGTTAATATTGTGTTCTATTCAAGACGTTTCCTCACGATACAATTGGGCAACCCCTGTGGAGTGGGGTAATGATTCTCATCTTGGTGCATTGATTAATACACAACTAGAACCATATGTAATCAGACGACGTGTGGATCGTGCCTTAATAACAATTAATGGTATCCAGGCTGGCCTCCGAATAGACAACAATATTCGCTGTTGGTGGTTTAGGAGGGTGGATCATTATCAGGCTTACCCTAATCCTGAAGATTATGCAATCGCCAATGTTCTTCGGTATCGAATAGACGAGATGATGGGGAAAGATATCGATGTGATAGCTCATAATTCCGCAAACATGCGCAATCGTAAGTAGAGCCCGATGTCTGGATACAATATTGTTATTTTAGAATTGCTAAGTTGATTATGTATTTGTTCAAGGAATTCACGCACGATATGATTGGGCGACTCCTGTGGAATGGGGTAATGCTCCTAATCTTGATGACTTGGTTGATCCACAGCTGAAGCCATATGTAACCAGGCGTTGTGTGGATGGTGCCGTGTTAACAATTAATGGTGTCCAGGCAAAGCTTCAGATAGACCACGATATTCGCTGTTGGTGGTTTAAGAAGGCGCATGATGAACATTATTACCCGAATTCCGAAGATTATGCAGTCTCTATGGTTCTTCGGGATCGAATAGACGAAAGACTGGATAGCGGTAGCGAGGGCGAATATGATCAAGATATACAGAATGCGTCTGAAGAAGAATAGTGTGTATGATTTATCATTGAGGAATCATTATGACACATCTAAGCTCACTTTTTCTATTTTCAGATCCCATTCTCATAGGGAATGATGATGAATACAGATGAGGGATAAATGTTACGGCCATTATTATTATTATTATTATTGAAATTGTTGTATTTTAGAATAGGTTAGACTTGAGACATAACAAATAAACGCATATATTATCAGATAATTCGTGTCATTGATTGCATATATAACACCCTGTCACACTTTAAGCATTTCAGCTAGTATAATTCGTATATATAAGCTAAGAATTAGATATTTCAGCCATCTTGGATCGATTGTCGGTAAGAAAAAAAGATCGGTAATCGTTACCATGATCCGAATCGTTAGTGGCGCCATCGCAAGACTGAAAATTGCAGGAAAATTGCAGCCATCAGACTATAGCTAACTAATGATCGGATCGTTACCATCGGACTATCGGTAACTGATGATCGGATCGTTACCATCAGATTGTCGGTAACAGGAAATCGTTACCATCAGACTATCGGTAACTAATGATCGGATCGTTACCATCGGACTATCGGTAACAATCGGTAGTGGCGCCATCGCACGACGGCAAATTGCAGCCATCCGATTGTCGGTAACAAAGATCGATGATCGTTACCATCAGACTGTCGGTAACTTACCCCGCACGGTCGGTAACTTACTATCACAACTCGGCCGGTAAAGAAGTTTTGATCCAGAACCCCCCTATTATATCTACTGTCGTTTGCCAGATACCATATGTCCGACCGGATATCCGGTTATCTGGCTTAAAGAATGCGGCTGAAACCGTCTTATTCTCACCCACACAGCACACATGTCCGATAGATGTCCATAGGATATGTGTGCTGTTTGGACATTGGCTGTTTTATATCACGCGCGACGCGTAGCGCGGCGCGTCGCCGCGCTCTGTTAATGCTTCTGCACACTGCAGACGATCAGTAACAGCCAATGAAAAGTGAGAGCTCTGCTTTTCAGAACGTCGCTCGGAAAAGGCAGAGCTCTTATTGGCTATCGCTCATCGTTCATCGTTCATCGCGCGTTTTGTGCAGAGGCCGTATGTCTCTAACTCTCAATCTCAAGTCACTCTTATTCGTGCCGTATTATAGTGCAGTTGATTTTTCATAATTTATAAACATATTTATAAGGGCCCACCCATTAAAATTTCACACTAAGGATTTTTATTCCCTGTCGTTCTGGTTCTTTCAATTTTTTTCCAACGCTTGATCTCTCCCAATAGTATATTGAATGATGTATAATTATTCTACCAGAGATTATTGCTATCCGGTTATCTGGCCGGATAATAGTGCTAGCCAGTTATCCGGCCGGATAGTAAAAAATAGGCTAAATAGGCTGGATACCGGATAGTTAGCGAATATCCGGCACATCCCTACTAATTATGCTATGTCTAGGTTAGTAGTTTACACAGTGTAACCCGTTCACAATTTCTTATACCGAGAATATTCGGTGAGAGTAGACAGTCCCGTTTCTACAGCAAAACCAACACAGGCACGCGCCGCGTGCGTGAGGCTCGGCGGGAGGGGCTAGGCGGCCAGTGGTGCTTCTACCAAATATTCCGCGCTAGGCCGAATCCGTATAGCCTATCCTTGATACTTAACCTAAAAAGCAATCATCACACTGAATACAGAAAAGAATGAACGCGAATAAAATGAATTCGCCTCATGTGAACATTTATTTTCAAAATTAATCAACGAATTTGAAATCAGAAATCAATTATTTGGATTTAGGTTTGATTATCAGTGTTAAGGATCGATATTTGAGACAAAGTGGAACAGGTAAGATGAGGGTAAATCATTGAAGACAACATGGTCGAAAATTGGTTTATTTATTGATTTATTCATGTATTCATTTATATTCAGAACTCAATTTTATTCAAAACATCTGTTCGGAATACTAGTATTCAATCTAATGAAAATCAAGAAGTCAAGATAAAGTTTTCAGTGTTTGTGTCAACTTTAGTTTAATAATAACACAATGAATCATTTGATCAGCGTACAATGCAGAGAATGGAGTCATCGAGGATAAGGCTGCCACCCACAGGCCACGTACTTAGGTCTGAAACAGACAAATGAAATTTATCAACGATTATTGGTTCATCGAGGGATCCATTGCTGTTGAATTATGGTGTACGCACAAACTTATCAGAGATCAAATGCTTGGGAATCGAAGAAAGGCTACCGATGAGCCACTGTCGAATGTAGTACACTCTTACTCGAACCATTTTTGTCTCTCAACGACTACTTCTATCGAAGACCCGGGTGCCGAGATGTACCTCAGCAAGGCTTCATAGTGTGCGGAGGGGCTTTGTCGCAGGAGTTCGTAGTGCGATGAGGTAGCGTGCGAGGAGATTCGTTGCAAGGGTTCGGGGTAGTCCAGCGTCGTATTTAGGCACAGGCTAACTAGGGTATAGCCTAGGCACGAAGTAAGAGATAAGCAGACCGAACTCTGCCGAGACCGCGTCCCGAAAGTGGATACCGATTTTCGGGCGATATATGCCACGTGCGCTGAAATGAAAAGCACCTCAGCGCGTAGAGCATGCGCAGTATGCACTTAGCTGTGTCCTTGGAATAGGGTCATTTTCGTGAGAGATAAGGACATAGCCTACTGCGTACTGCGCATGCGCTACACGTTGAGGTGCTTTTCATTTCAGCGGACTTGGCATATATCGCCCGGTCAAACCATACACATTCAATGTACGGAGTTCGGTCTCCTTATTTCTTACTTCGTGAGCCTAGGGCCGCAGTATTTTAGAGGTGGCAGAATTACTGGGTTCAAAATAATATTTGCGTTTTTATTACGTTCTTTTTTTTTTTTACAAGTTTGGCCGCTTTTCTAGGCATGCATGAAGATACATTGTCAGAAGTGAGGGGCTATTCACTCCTGAAATCAGTTGAAATCAAACAAAAAATCGCTTCAAAATCCCAAAATATCACTGAAAATCAGCGAAAATTTTCCGAAATCTTTCAGAAATTACTGGAATTCAGCTGAAATTCTTCGAAATCACTTTGAAAGAATCGAAAATCAGCAGAAATCATATGAAATCATGCGAAATTATATGAAATCACGGATTCACTCGTACATGGAAAGTTTGAGTGAATAACCCCTCGGTCGGAAGCATAGACGCATATTATGTCGGAAATACCGTTTGCTACCACTGAGTGGAGCGCTTCGTCAGGCCCACGGGCCACGACGGTCGGCGGTGCGCAGATTATTATGTTGAGGCAGAATAGGAACCCGGGGTAGAATGGGGTACCGGGGCGGAACGGGAAATTGGAAGGGTGATCGCTACAGGTGACAGTGACGCGTGAACATCGTGCACAACGTTCAGTCCAGCTGTGACGTGCTATACGAAGTGGCCGTTGTCAGTGTAGACTGCGCTTGGTTCGAATTTTATCGAATGTCGACGAAAAGGCATGCCAATTTTAATTATTGCTATGCAACACTAGGATAATTACACTATATTCTTTGTTCGAATATTAACATTACATGTATGTTTGAACATACTTTTTACTAACTAAAAGTCTAGTGATAATTCGAGTCCAACAAATATAACCGGCCATAACACTCGTGTTTACGTGAACGGTGCGTCGGGGCACAATGGGTGGGGCACAATAGGGTATACCCCGTTCAACCTCTGATAATATTTGTACTTCTCATATGAAGAGGCATTTTTATTCCATCTGTAGATGGTGCGTAGGATATATAAGAAAAATCTGCCAGCAATCCTGGTCTACACCCAGATAGCACAAAACTCCGAAATGTCTTTTGGATGTCCTATGGACTTATCGACGTCTCATAGAGGTGGTATGGATATCTTTTGGAATTTTGTGCTGTCTGGGTAGATGCTATAAACCTGAAGCTGGTGTTCACAGTGTTCTCATCTGTGAATTTTGCTAATAATTAGTACCCCATCGTGCCCCGGGTTCATTTCCCATTCTACCGCGGGGTGGGGCAGAATGGGAAATTTCCCTTCATTTTCGAAACAACAATTTTTTATAGTAATCATTAATTCAGATAAGTTTGACTTTAGTTTGTTTGTAGAGAAAGAAGTAAATAAACCTACCAATCACCAGATAATGGTGTGTGTTTCCTTCAAACTCTCGCAACATGTAATCAAACTTTAACTACCCCGTTCTACCCCGGGTTCCCCTACATGCGAGGAATTGATTTTAATGAGATTATAAAATCCTTTGCAGAGGAAAAAGTCCGCTGAAGACCCGTAACGAAATTTTCACTATGTGAAAATTCTGTTTTATCTGGTGGAAAATTTAAGGTCTCAAAACATTTCCACCGCGGGGGCTGATGGGAAGGGGGGCGGCGGTTGCCACCTAGCCTAGGGCGACAAGTAATGTTGATACGGCGCTGCATGGCACGTCGACGATATCCATCGAACATTTCTCACTCTAACGAGCATTCAACGTTCATGTCTCGTAGCAGGCGGAGAAGATTCGTCGCAGATGTTCGTGTTGTGATGAGGCAGCGTACGAGAAGCTTCGTTGCAAGGGTTCGTAGCACGTCGACGATATGCAGTCCTTCTCTGGACTCTGGCAAAGCTTCGCCACACAAAAATTTAACAGAAAATGCTCGCCGACGCACTGAGAACTCTGACAACAAAGCTTCACTGTACGCTACCAACGCAGTACAAACACCTGTGACGCAGCTCCTCCGCAGGATGCGAAGCATGAACGTTGAATGCTCGTCAAACAAGTCAGAAATGTTTGATGAATATCGTCGACGTGCTACGAACCCTTACAACGAAGCTCCTCTTATGCTGCTTCATCGCACTACGAACATCTGCGACCATAGACATAGAGCATGGACTGCGCATTCCCTATACTGCCTGTGGTAACACCAAAAGTGAGAAAGAAGGGTAACACACGCGGCCAATCTCTGTCTCTTTCTAAGCATTTGACGTTGTTGGTTAGAAAGAAACAGATTTGGCCGCGTGTGTTACCCTTCTCTCTCTACGGACCGAGCGATTCTCGGCCCGAATGCGCAGTCCATGCTCTATGTCTATGTCTGCGACAAAGCTCCTCCACCTTCTACGAGACATAAACGTTGAATGTTCGTCAGACGAGTAGAAAATGTCTGCTGAGATCGACGACGCACTTACCAACTCCTGCAACGAAGCTACTCCGTACGCTATGAAACCTCGCTGAGGTACATCTCAGCACTCGGTTCTCCGATAGAAGTAATCGTCGAGAGACAAAAATGGTTTTAGTAAAAGTGTACTACGTTCGACAGTGGCTCATCGGTAGCCTTCCTTCGATTCCCAAGCATTCAATCTCTGATAAGTTTGTGCGTCCACCATAATTCAACAGCAATGGATCCCTCGATTAGCCAATAATCGTTAATAAATTTCATTTTTCTATTTCAGGCCTAAGGACGTGGTTTGTGGGTGGCAGCCTTATATCCTCGATGAATCCATTCTCTGCATTGTGCTCTGATCAAATGATTCATTATATGTCATCATTAAACTTAAGTTGACACAAACACTGAAAACTTTATCTCGACTTCTTAATTTTCATCAGATTGAATACTAGTCTTCCGAACAGATGTTTTGAATAAAATCGAGTTCTGAAAATGAATGAATGAATGAATAAATGAATAAATCAATAAATAAACCAATTTTTGACCATGTTGTCTTCAATGATTTACCCTCCACTTACCTGTTCCACTTTGTCTCAAATATCGATCCTAAACACTGATAATCAATACTCAAATCCAATGAATTGATTTCTGATTTCAAATTCGTTGATAAATTTTGAAAATAAATGTTCACATCAGGCGAATCCATTTTATTCGCGTTCATTCTTTTCCGTGTTCAGTGTGATGATTGCTTTTTAGGTTAAGTATTAAGGATGGGCTATACGGATTCGGCCTAGCGCGGAATGTTCGGTAGAAGCACCACTGGCCGCCTAGCCCCGTCCGCCGAGCCTCACGCACGCGGTGCGTGCGTGTGTTGGTTTTGCTGTAGGAAGGGGATTGTTTACTCTCACCGAATATTCTCGGTATAATCGTTTCTTAATCTAGGTTAGTATAACCTATTCTCCTCATCATATTTTTCTATCGGCGAAATTGTTACAAATTTCATACACAAGTCATATTATTTAATAAAAGGTTTTAATTGATTAACATGTACTCTGAGATTCTTTTCATCCTTTATGGTATAGTTATCGCGGAGTTTACCTCTAGAATAGTATAACGAACAATCCATTGAGATAATAGCTTCTTCGATCGTCCTCTGCGTACAGTTTCATCGTAAAGTAGTACCTTGCCTCCAACCTCGAACTCTTGTTCTTTGATTCATCGGTCGTACTTAATTCTCGACTCCTCCTTGGCTTGTTGCAAATTTTCTTTGGCAATAAGATTTCTGGCTCGCAATCTCTCTCGTATTCCTCTTGCGTAGTCGTCATAGGTGTACGTTGGTGTACGTTGTTTCTGGATCCTTCTTCAGCGATGTCGGTAGTTCAGCTGGGTGCCCATACACCAGCTCGAATGGCGTAAATTTCGTTGCACTGTGGGGCGTCGTATTATATGCAAACATGGCATATGGTCACCAATTGTCCCATTTGCCTTGTTTTTCGTTCACGTAATGCCTCAGGTATTCAGCTAACGTCCTATGCGAACGTTCTAGAGCTCCATTGGATTAAGGATGATACGCCGTCGTCTGGATCTTGACGATCTTTAACAGTTTAGAAGTATCTTTGAAAACGTTACTCAGAAAGTTCGTTTGTCAATCGCGCCTCAATCGAATTCGTTCGATTGTTCGGATTACTCCTTGATGACGTGTCGTGGTACTCATAAATGATCCTGTCGATCGATCTTCTTCCGAATATTCTTGTTGCGGGTTATTCGATTCTTCCTCGTCTTACTGCTGACTTCTGGCCACTGCATGTACATGCGACTCAAGGCATCTGCATTAGTGTTAGCCTTGCCTACCTTATACTCGATCTCAGTCGTACTCTTCCAGCTTCAGTCGCCATCTCATAAGTCGCGATTCTGGATTTTTGACTCCGAATAATCAAGTAAGTGGCTTGTGATCTGTAACAATCTTATATCTAGTGCCATAGACATACGGTCTGAAATGATTAACTGCCCAGACTATGGCCAATAATTCCTCTTTGGTGGTGCCGTGATTGCCCTTTGCCGAATTTAGAGTTCGACTTGCGTATGCTACTCGCAGGTCACTTCCTATCATGCCTTGCGACAAGACTGCTCCAATGACCTTTCCGGACGCGTCCGTCTTCACGATAAACGATTGCTCGAAATATGGATACTGTAGAATTAATGTTGTCGTCAATGTCCTTTTCAAATTTTCAAAAGTTTCTTGTTTCCGCGAAGTCCATCCAAATTTCACCTCTTTCTTCAGCGAATGTGTTGGCGGCTTTGCTAAACTCGAGAAATTCTGTGTGAATCGTCTGTAGCATTCGGCCAAACCCATAAATCCTTGAATATCTTTTACAGTATTTGAAATTGGAAATTATTTTACTGCTCGAATCTTCTCTGGATCCGCTTTCATCTCGTCTCTAGTGATGACATCTCCCAAAAAGTTGACCTCTTGTTTCAGAAACCCCCACTTGTCTGGCTGTAGCTCCAACGAGTTCTGTCTTAGGCGTTTCAATACCTCTTCTAATCCTTTGTTATGTTCTTACAAACTAGGAGCATGTATGACAATGTCATCGAAATAGAAATAACATCTAAGGCATCATATTCCTGAAATTACAGTATTCATTTACCGTTGAAACGTAGCGGGTGCATCCTTCAGTCCAAAAGGCATGCGATTGTATTCGTAGTAACCACGTGGAGTGAGAAATGCCATATCGCACTCATCCTCCTCTTTCATTGGAATTTAGTGCGATCCTGATGCTAAATCTAATGCAGAAAAATATTTTGCCTTACACAACTGGTCCAATATTTCGGTGATATTCGGAAGTGGAAAGTAGTCTCCTACAGTAACGTCGCTCACCTTATAGAAGTCAACTACGACTCTCATCTTCGTTTTCCCTGACGCGTCAGCCTTTTTTAGTACCACTAGTAGTGATGCGTTCCATTGACTTTAGCTTTGTTTGACTATCTCGTCGGCAAGCATTTTAACTATCCGCTCGTTTATCTCCTGCTTGTGTTTTTCTGGAAGCCTATAAGGTCTTACAATGATGGGTGCGATATCTGGATTCGTTGTAATCTCGTGAGTGGCTATGTTCATATGGCCTAAATGGTCCCCTTCCAAATGGAATGCGTCGTGAAATCTTTCGCACACGTCTGACAAACTCTTTTTTTTTTTCCTCGATTTGGGTGATTGGTACGTAGGTTGTCTCTCAGCTGTTGCATTCTACTCGCGTTGCTCGGTGCTACTGTCCGACATATATCTGTGTGCTCTTGGCCTGGTGCTACGATTTGTACAGACGGCTGTTCAAGTTCTACATCATAATCGTAAGTATTCAAAATGCTGACTTTGCACTCACCGTCGACCGCATTGGTGATGCAACTCCCCATGTATACTCCAGGTTGTAATTCGATTCCTTCGACGATGTCTTCCGCGCCATCCCGTGTCTTGGCACGAATTATCTTCTCGCTTCTTCGTTCGAGCGATATTTGAGCTCCTGTGACTCCTTAATTCCATGTCGTTCCCTACAATCTCGCGTATTTTCCAGATCTAAGCTCGACGTCGTGCTTCTCGAGGCAGTCGGCTCCTGTCGGCTTCTAGTGGGAAGTCGTCTTTAACCGCATAACAAGGGTGCGATATGTGCCTATCACGAACTTTTATATTCAACCTGACCTCACATGAGGTCGCAACCGGTGTTCCGCATATTCCTTTGGGCGTGATCACACCGTGTTCAGCCATAACTTCGCCTTCGATTCTTCCGACTTTTACTAAGCTTACCTCAGCTCCTAAATCTAGTAACATAGTACTATGTCTCGTCTTGAATTCGTCTGCCTCGATCATTGCGTGATTCTTCTGTCCAGATCCATTTATTAGATAGTTCACTGGTACGACGCGATACGGTTGCCTGTCCGCCGCGCCTGCATTTCGTTTCCCGAAGTCTCATTGTCTCGCCTGCTGGTGTCCCTAGAAAAACCTGGTTGGGCCCGTTCCTCTCTACTAGTAGGTCCCTGATTTCTCTCGTTGCGTCGTACAGTGGGCAGAATCACAGAAAAATCGGCAAAATCCAAAAATTGAAGAATTATTCTTATTGGAGAAGGGCCGGTCCCTACCCTTCGCGGTACTCGACTGACGACAGTCCGAACTTGACCGTTTGCGAGTGAAGAACGTAGCGATTTTGTATTATAAAATTCTCGATTCGCGCGAAGTGGAATACATTTTGTTCTACGCTACCGATTTCAAATCGGTAAAATGGAAGATAATCTTGAAGGTATGTGGAATATTATTATGTCAAATAGTTTTCTGAAATTTTAAACATTGTATGTTTGAAAGAGTGTTCAATGTGTGCATTTTAAGCAAGCGTGTGAATTTAATATTCCAAAAGAAGTATGAATATAGTTATGATCGCGGGAGATCTCAGACTTTTGAATATTGTAGACTATTGATAATGTTATTAAGATTAGAAATTGATGAAAACTTTCCGCAGAATGCTGCATATCTGGCTTTGGGAACTGGAATTCTCATGTCGCGCAACGCTCGGCATGTTTGTACCTGCTGGGGACAATAGCCGTTCTTGTGGAATATAATAGTACATTACAGTACGAGTAAGGAAAGGCTTTTAAAGCCTTTACGTACAAGTAATGATGATTATTTTCCATCAGGATTGCCGAGAAATCGCGACGACGTTGCGATTTTGAGGTTAGAATGATGAAAAATAATTTTCTACCCAGTGATCTATTCGTTAAGAGCCATAAATCATGTAACGGGTGTTCAAAACGGTTCAATAATTTATTCTATCATTTACAAGGAGATTTAAATTTTTCCCATGAAAACATTCGTTTTTTAGTAAATGTTCATCATACCTAACCTGTTTTATTCTAGGTGCACGTGCCATTGATTACAGGTGCACTTATCAGGATATTTTTGGCATGATTAAGGAGAAATTTAAATTGTTCCTGGATGCGCAACTTCAGCTTTTGGAGACGCTGACGATTATGATTAATATTGAAATAGGCAGGGCTGGGTAAAATAGTGTTAAAATGGCATTTTAAATGGAAAATGGAAAATGGTTATCAAATTTTTTTTGAAGGAAATCATTTTCATTTCACATTTTAAATACATTTTTCAACCATTTTCCGTTTTCCATTTGGAAATGCATTTATAATTCAAACACCCAGCCCTGGAAATAGGGAATAATTACCTATTCTATGTAATTCACGTATTATTTTAGGTAACATTACATTTGTAAAGTGTCGATTGCTATTTTAACTGTATTTAGCAATAAAATTCCTTTAAAATGCTTTGTAACTAATTTTCGAAATTCTTTGAAAACTTTCCCTCACTTCCAGACAAACGTTTTATTTTCCTCAATCCTCATTCAAAATTTCTAAAAAAACAACCTTCAAAACACACAAATATTGATTTCTGATAAAAAAAAATTACAGTCTTCGCATCTTGCAAGAGTCAGGTACATTGAAAATGATGGACGCTTTTCCTCAGTTAATTCATTTCGAATATAAACGTTTGTGCTTTCCAGCATTTGTCGAATCTTTTTGCTGTGGTACGTCGCCATGGCATTTCTTGTTGTACTACTGAATAAACGTTCGAAATCCTACACCCATATATACTGACGGTCTGCTATTCATTCTCACTCTCGCCAATTAATTTCTCCTACCACTACTAGTCACTGTTCATCTTTTCCTCCTTTTTTGCCCTTTTTCATTCTCTTATATTTTTTCCCTCTCGCTCGCACTTCTACATTTTCCTATTTATTTATCTCTCTTTTTAGCTTTCTGGCTCTCTGGCTTTTGTAAGGGTCACAGCACCCAAACTGCATTGCTCAGAATCGTTGATGACGTCAAAAAGGCGGAGGATGCCGGGTGTGTTACTGTCCTGTTGCTCTTCAGCTTTAACAAGGCGTTTGATAGTATAAGTCATCGTCTCTTGCTCGCTAAGCTCGAAATTGCGGCTTCTCGACTGAAGCCGTCACGTGGTTCCACTCGTACCTGACTGGAAGAACTCAAACTGTGCGGAATCTAGCAGGTGGTTACTCTGACTTTGCAGTTAATTGCTCAGGTGTTCCTCAGGGGTCCGTTCATGGGCCTCTCCTTTTCAGTCTTTTCATCAACGACGTTGGCCGAATTTTGAGGCATATTAGTCATGTAATTTTCGGGGATGGCTCCCAGGGTTACCTCCAGCCTTTCCCTGAGGCCATGAATCGGCTAAACAGTGATGCTGTGGCTGTTTCTTAGCGGGCTGTGGAGAATGGTCTCCAGATAAATGTTGGCAAGACTAAGGCTTTGGTCTTAGGTAGTTCCGTTTTCGTACATCGTCTTAAGCATTCAAATCTACCTCCTATCTGGATTAACAACTTGGTTGTGCTGTTTGACGACTCAGTGCGCAAGCTGGATCTTTATCTGTCCGCGGATCTCTCTTGGAATTGTCATGTATCTCAGGTTTCGCGCAGTGTCTATGCCACGCTATACAAGCTGAAATCTCACGCTACCCTGCTAAAAATTCCCAGGTAGGACCTTAAAGGTCTTGCATGGAATATGTAGGTCCTGTGTGAGTACCTGTAGTAACCTATGATAGTATCGCGGCCAGGTGGTCTAGTGGATATAAGCCCCTGGATTGGCAGCCAGTAGGCTCGGGTTCGATTCCCGGGACGCCGGATAAATTTTTCTCGTCATAAAATTTTAAGTCTTCTATCTTAAAAAATCATTCTTCGGCGAATTACACCACCTTCGGTGGTATTGGTTATATTTAATTAAATATAACCAATAAAAATAATAGGTATAAAGACGTAAGTCTTACCTTACAAGTGTTAGTGAGCCCGTGTGCTCACTCACTATCTCAAAAAGTAAACATGTGCTCATACGACGAAATTCATAACGTATGATAGTATCATAGGGCGTTCGAAGGACCTGCAAGGTATGGTATAGGTCCTACAAATGTACCACAAAAATTCGCGTGGGTGCTTTACCGGACCTGACAGGACCTATATAGGCATCCTACGTTGGCATAGAGGACCCGTAAGGTCCGATATGTGTTCGCAATAACCTATAAAGGTGTTTTGGTAGGCCCCAGTAGGACTCATATGGGTATATTACGCTGACATACAGGACCCATGAGGTTCGATATGCTTCCGCAATAAGATATGTCGGTGTTTTTCAGGACCCAATAGGAACCATATAGGTATTCGCAGTTGGCGTACAGCAGTGAGTGGCATCGCTGGGCTCGCCGAGCCAGCCCGGCTACAAGTGTCAATTAGTGCGACCATAAATCCCCTCGGTCTACCTGAAAACGGTCACTCGTCCTTACCTGGAAGTGCGATGTTAGGGGCAACGTTCAGGAGAAATAAAAGGAACTAAGGGGTGTGCGGTCTATTTGAGACGGCAAAAATTGCGTCGGACCGTCTGGGTCTTTGCATACCTGCGAATCCCCACCCATACCTACCAAAATCAAAGAAATGGCGTTAAAAGGATTATTGCCGGTGAACGAGTTGAGTGGATTAACAGCTTAGGCTCTTTCGACTAATGAGTGTGCCGTACACTGGCGTACAGGACCCATGAGGGCCGATATGCTGCCGCAATAACCCATCTAGGTGTTTTTCAGGACCCAATAGGACCCACATACACGGAAAGAAAAATATAGTACTGGTTAGCAAGCCGGATAGTACTCAGTGCTATCTGAAATCTAAAAAAATTTTAAAAATCTTAAAAAATTCACATGCAATACCGCGATCGCATGTTAAAATATGTTTATATCTTCCTCTACTATTGTTAGTCCAGTCATTTGGTAGTTCTAGCAGGAAAGTTTAGCGGAAGTTTTGAAAATTGGTAGTCTCATAGATTTTGAGGTGCTCTTTTCGAATTTTCACTCTGCAACCTCGTACCGATATGGGAAATGGCACTATTTTGGGGAAAATGGCATGAACAACTGATTTTTCGCAAATATCTCCTTACCGGTTCATTTTTCGACAAAAGTAGTTATTTACAAAATTATTCTGCAGACAATTTGCAACAATTTATATTCTATTGACTTTTTTGTCAGATTAGTAGTTTTGGCGTACGAGCGCCGCGAGTATAATCGCAACACCCGCATTGGTAGAAAACATTCCACAACGCGTTGTATGGGCCATTCCACGTGAACCGGATCAGTCACCTCTCAGATATTTTTTTAATTTTGCATGTCGATTGTCCTCGGGGAGTTAGATTTTTGTGCCAAAGGATTTTGCAATTAGTGCAAAATTCGTTGAGTTATTTGCATAAACAAATTCGAGCAAGGTTTCTTTCAAAAATTCATAAATCCGCCAAAAATGACACTGGACTGAATTTTTTCTTTTCAGTTTACGCGGAAAGAGTAAGAGTATAAGAGTAAGAGTAAGAGTAAGAGGAAGAGTCATAGAATGTATAAAAAAATATGTACTTCCCTGACGGCTTTTGACCAACGTATAACGTCGGTATATCAACCGTAAGCACGTGGTATTGGTATAAACAGAGTAACCGCACCGTAGTAAAACTGTGTGTTGTAGGAATAAATACCGTATTTTTGAGCTCGGATGCATACCGTCTATACACCGTAGGTAATCACTAATAATACGGTATTAAAGCGGAATGTTCACAGTCGTAATGGCAGATGAGGTACGCACGAACAGAGTATGAGTCACGTATGTAAATCATATATAAACGGTGATTTTTCTTGAAACATACGGTATGTATAGAGTTGTATGACGGTATTTTTACTCCAAAAATACCGTATGTATACAGTTGTACGACGGTATTTTTTTTACCAAAAATACGGTACTATGTACCTTAGTTATATGACGGTATTTCTGCTCACAAGTTATTTTTCCAAAGGATCCAGATATTTTACGGATAATTCATAAACGTATAACACACCTAAGCGTATAACACTGTACACGCCTTGGAATGAAATCCTGAACAATGTTGTAAAAAAAATGTGGAAAATATTTTGGGTTTATTTGGATTCTGTACTGCAATAATTTCAAACAGCAATTTGATTATCAGTATAGAAATAATATTTATTATGTGAAAATAACGTGAGTGAAAATGAATAAATAATAATAAATTTATATCATATTATTTATATATTATTTATATAAAAATCCTACTAATTCAGCGAAACAAAAGTATATGAAATTTATGACTCATGAAATACGTTAAAACCGTTATGGTAGTTCTCCAGCAGGACGGTAAGCGTCGCGGCGTTCGCTCCGCCATGCGTTGACCTGTCAAAGCGGTATACTCGTTCGCACGTATCGGCATAGTTACTCAGCTTTGTGTTGAAATCAGTCGTCAAAAAAATTGGTGAAACTTCCTTGACTCTCGTGTGTATGTAGCGTTCATCTCTGACGTTACGTAAAGCCGTTGTACAATGCCTCGATATACCCGCGTTGGAATACGATGAAAAGTTAGAGACATAACCTAGAAAATAGTAGGTACATTCCGCAGCGTGTTAATAATTTTCAGAAGGTTGGCGACTACATCGAAGGAGTGTGTGCTGGAGACGAGCGATACAACGGGACATGTGGTGATCCCGGAAGAAAGCGTCAAAGTACCGAGCTCGTTCCAGTCACCACGGAAGGTCTTATAACGTGTTCTGATGGATTATTAAATCTTAATATTATTGAAAATTGTGTGAAATCGTTTATTGAAATTAAGCAGGTACCATGGATGATGCGAGAGGGCAAATGTACTCGAAACGCACCGAGTATGCGGCTGCTGAATAATTGAGGCCGCCTCCGACGATATTACTTCGTCATGCGAGGCATGGAAGACCGTGATACTACGGACAAGAAAATGCAGTTGTTCCCAACTAGTGTTGCAAGTCACCAATTACATTTTTAATTAAATTACTCATTAGCAAAAAAAGTGAATTATTGTAATTTCCCGTCATCAATAAATACCATGTAGGGGAAAGTGTTGTACCTTGAACATAGTGTACCTTGAAACACGTCCTCGATGTTGTAATTGTAGTGACACCTTTAGAAAAATCGCCATAGTTTGTTATCAATAGCAGCGTACAGTGAACTATTAATCGAAATTCGCATCATTTTCTCCGTCACATCGGCGTTTATATCGATTGAAAGATTTGGGCGTCAGAATCCAAGAGTTTTGTGATTTCGTTAGCGATTTTTCAAAGTCGTAATAATGAATTTCCAGGAGATCTCTTTCGAGGATTAGACACATATACACCTTGTAAGTATACCGTAAAATATATGTTGAATATAAACACAAGCTCCAAATATGCACACCTTGCTTCTAAAAACGTGTACCCTCTTGTACCTTGAGACACACAAGCATCGTGTACCTCGAGACACTGTTCTCTGGAAAAAAAAAGTAAAAAAAAAAAGTAAAAAAAAAAAAAAAAATCCCCCCCCCCCCCCCCCCTCCCTCACCGCGCCAAAAAATTTATAAACCGAAATGTTAATTATTCGTTCAATTCACAAATAACAATCTGTCATAAATTTCACTCCGCGGATGGCGTTTCAAGGTACAAGAGGGTATGTTTCAAGGTACATGATGGTGTTGTACCTTGGTGCATGTTCCAAAAAAATTTCAAAAATTCCTGACCAAAAAAACTACTTTCAACGAAAGAATGAATCCCAGTAGGGTTTGTCATGAAAAGGTTGTTCTTCAAAATGATATCAATGACAAGTCAAAATGTTCAAAAATTTCCATCTTATAAGCAAAAATCAAAAAAGTGTCCCAAGGTACAACACTTTCCCCTACAGAATAGTCCGATAGATGTCATGCTCAGAAAAGAGCGACGCTTTGGTACGAAGGCATACAGGGAATTTCCATTAGAAATCATGCTATCCCGACGTTGGTTGAGATCTGCTGAAGAGCTCTATTTCTCAATGAAATTCGCTACATGTCTTCTGCCGCCAAGGCGTCGCTGTCTCACACTTCCCGATTTTTTTTATTGAATTTGTTTTTCAGGTATGGATGTTGTTTGAATAGGGTATTGATGTGGTGTGAATGTGGTGAGAATACGGTATGAATGTGGTGAGAATACGGTATGAATGTGGTAAGAATACGGTATGAATGTGGTGAAAATACGGTATGGATGTGGTGAGAATACGGTATGGATGTGGTGAGAATACGGTATGAATGTGGTGAGAATATGGTATCGAAACTGTCGAACTACGGTACACATACTGCGGTCAAACCTAATTTTTCGAAGGGACCAAGAAATTTGTCGGTTCACACAGGGTACAGTAACGGTGTTCATACCGTATGAAAACTGTGTTCAGTACTCGTGAATACGGTAGAAGTGCCGGTAAAATACGGTATGTAGAAAGGCGCAAATATACTGTATTTCTGAAGTAATTACCCGTGGTAAATCCGGAAATTTACCGTTGAATATCGGTATATGAACCTTCTCACAACCTTGCGCAAAAGTCGTCAGGGTTTAAAAAAGTTTGTTCATCCATTGTTTATTTAACAATTAAGTTTTCAAAGATTTTTAAAACAGGGTGTGACACGGTCAAAAAAATTTTTTTAATACTGACATATACTTTGCACTATACTACAGCCTGTGAATCAAATTTAGGAACGTGTTATTTTTTGTTTTAGAGTAAAAAATCACTAAAGTTGGCGGCGCGCGCCAATTCCGAGACGACGCCGCGTGGAACGTAATGGCGTGCGTTAGATTGCTGTTCGCCGCTACTCGACGGACGCGTAGCTGCGATATTCGAGAGTCATTTTCACAATGAGTGACACGATTTAAAAATCTGAAAAAAATACTGTAGTTTCTCAATGAAAACTATAAGCGATACGTTGAATTTCTAGAACGTGTTCTTTTTCGTTTCTCAAATATTGCAGCTTCAAATTTTCGCATGTATGCTAAGCTGTATGCTAAGATTTCAAACTGCAATAGTTCGAAAACGGAAGAGAACACGTTCTCGAAACTCAACGCATTGCTTATACAGTAAACTCTGTATAGTTGCACGTCCTCGGGGCTGTAGGAGAGTGAAAAACGCAACTATACAGCGCCCCTTCCCATGTTTCCCCAGCCCCGCCTCCCGACCAATCGCGTGCACGCCGCTCGGGCGCGCCGGCATTCAAATACGTAACTTTCGCGCAAACTAAATGAATATCTTTCTTTTCGAACTTGGTAATGTTTGTACGTATGTATTCAAAGGCGAAGCGAACGTAAGATTTATTTTGGACATTAAAAAAATACAGAGATCCATTATATCAGAGAAAACTAACAATTAAAAGTATTTGTATATAGGTGTATCGTTAAAATGTTGAACGAATCTATAAGTATACTATTCCAGATTTTATTCTGACATTTTTTTTTCTTTAATTTTGAAAATCTTTGTAGTGTGATATTGTTTTCTTGAATTTTCTTAAATATTAATCTTTCTCGCTATAACTTTATTTCTCAGTCTTCTTAGAACTGACATATCAGATTTCGAAATGGTTCCGTTTTGTTCGAAAAATTTTATCAAACAATTCGCTCCCGACTCGGCATCTTTTGCACTCACAGAATCATCTTTCGATGGCACGTCCCCCTCAGGCTCTGAAAAATATCAATTCAAGGTATATTCAATCATTTATTTTACTCTTATCAATTGCACTAATTATTTCAAACATTTTCACCTGGACAAATTCGAAATATAAAAATGTTATTCAAGTTCATTTCTCACCTACTGAATCATCGCCAATATTGTTATTTTGATCGCGAATAGTTGAAATGATTTCCTCGGTTGACGGCTCCACCGAAGGTAAATTATCTCCGTTAGTTAGCCAATTTTCAGTCATTTCTGTGGTTGCTGACTCGTAATCGGTTACTCGCCGAAGAATGCGTAAAACTGATTCTGTATTTACTACTTCTGACGATTCTACACTGGTAGTAGTTGATGGCTGTGGCAATAATACCTTCCAGCATTTAGATATCGTGACAGGTGAGACTTCGTCCCATGCTTCACTCACCCAAAAAATGACGTCTTTTATATTGATAGATTTCAAGTGGTCTATCACTGAAAAATTATCCTCTTGGCCATTCAAAATGGATGATAGAAGTAAGCACCTGTATTTTCTTTTCATAGTTGCTATAATTCCCTGATCCATTGGTTGGATCAGGGAGGTCACGTTGGGTGGCAAAAAAAATACCGTAAATCCATCAACATTCAAACTTTCCGCTGCCGGATGTGATGGTGCATTATCTAAGATCAATACAGCTTTCGAAGCTAAGCCTTGTTCCTGAAGAAATATCGATACGTGGGGGACAAACTCCTCTTTGAACCAAACTTCAAATATAGCGCGACTCATCCATGCACTTGCTTGGTGTGTGTAGGATACTGGAAGATTGTCTTTCGTGATGTTCTTCAACGCTCTAGGTTTGGCTGATTTTCCAATCACTAGTAACGGTAATTTACATGACCCATCAGCATTGGAGCAAGGCATTACCGTGATACGCTCTTTATTTTGTTTGAAACCAGTCGCGTTTTTTTCGTCTTTACTGGCAAGTGTCTTATTTGGCATCATTTTATAATTTAGGCCAGTCTCATCGGCGTTAAATATTTGCTTTGCAGTCAGTTTTTCGACATTAATCATTTCCAAGAAATCCGACCTAAATTTTTCGGCCGATGTAGTGTCCGCAGAAAGTTTTTCTCCAACAACTGAAAGTTGCCGAATCTGGAAATTTGATTTCCAAGTACTTAGCCAGCCATCACTTGCGTAAAACTTGTTTGTACCGCCAATCTGGGCGTGGAACTCAATGGCTTTTGCTGCAATACAGAACATTTTCGAGTTGTTCAATATACATATATTTGAATTTAAAATACATTGTATTAAAATTATTGTAGTATTTAAAAAAAAAAAACGTGACAACTGTCAGAAGGTTGACATGAAAATTCACCGACACGGGAGGAAAATTGCTTGACTAGACAAAGAAATACAGACGCGAGAAACTTACCAAAACTTTTTTGCACGCTTACTATAAAAATAGGAGATGTATCTGTTAATAAACAAAACAATAATGCAAGTAACCTTTTAAAATTGGACCGGAAACTGGAAATCCTCTAACCCTCATTTCATCAAACCAGACTTTCAAGGCTTGGTTAGCTTCTTCATTAGGTGTTGATCTGATTTGTTTTTTTTTCGGCCCCTTACTACAACACTTTTCAATTTGAGATCGGTTTCGAAGCCATCTTCTTAGCGTAGACGGATTCAGTTGGTATTTCAGTGCAACATCTGATACAGAACGGCCTTCCACCACCTCTTGGATTATATTTAATTTCTCTTGTGCCGTCCGATTAGTGGATTTTCGTTTATTAGCTTGACACTTGCCAGCATTCCTGTCGCCCGTTTTCTCTTCAGCTAGTACAGCAGCCTCCATAGCTATAGTCGTAGGTTTCTGGATGGTCTTAATCTCGAATAATAACTCACCAATTCACAAACACTATCGCAAAACCAAGAATCACGTACGTATCTAGTCCAGTCAAAATCGTTCTGAAATCAACTTTCGAGCCGAGTGGCTGATTTCTTGATATAAGTTGCATAAGACCCTCACAGTACATAGTCGGTGTAACGTGCCAAAGTCGGGTGGTAAGTCGTCAAAACGCCCCCTGAAAATCATTTTTCGCCGAAAACTCGTAAACAAAGGAAGATAAGAAAAATAGTTTTAAATAAAAGTTGCGAAGCGTAAAATTTTACATAAATAATGTCCAATAACTTTTACCCCTGATCCTAATAGTTCAGGTTTTACAGCGATGCAAAGATTATTACATATCTTAAAAAATTTATCAAAAATCGAGAAATTGTTATTTTTCAACGTTCTCAAATGTAAATCCATCGGAAAAAATCTCACATTTTTAACGAAACCAAAAAAGAAAATTCCATTTCTTATTTTACAAATTATAACAATTTTAAACATTCTCCCATCGTTAATTACGTAAAAAAAATTCTCGCTTCGGTTGTAAATGTTCAAAATTGTTATAATTTGTAAACCAACAAATGGTATTTTTTTTTCTTGTTTCAAAAAAAGGTGAGATTTTTTACAACGGATTTACATTGAAGAAAGTTGAAAAATACCAAGTTTTCGATTTTTAATGAATTTTTCAAGATATCGAGCTATGCATCGCTGTAAAACCTGAACTATTAGGATTGGGGTAAAAAATGTTTGACATTATTCATGTAAAATTTTATGCCTTACAACTTTTATTTGAAACTATTTTCTTTATTTTACTTTGTTTACGAGCTTTAGGTGAAAAACGATTTCCAGGGGGGGGGGGGGGGGGGGGGGGGGGTGTTTTGACGATTTACCACCTGACCCCGAGGAGTGAGAACTTTGGCACGTTACACCGACTTTTACAGGGTCTCATGCAACTTATATGAAAAAAAATAATGCATACATACATTGGTTTAAATGCCTGTGCGACTAGATCGGACATGTATGTACACGCGCGACGGCTTCAACTGTAGTGGAGTGGGGGTTGTGTCGGTAGGCGCTGTGGTGGGAGAGCGCTTACTGTGGTGGGAGAGCGCTCACTGGCTAGTGACAGTCGGTTTGAGGGGAAGCGTGCAAGTATACAAGGTGCAACTACACAGAGTTTACTGTAGTTGCCATTGGGAAACTACAGTATTTTTTCCAGATTTTAAAATCGTGTCACTCATTGTGGAAATGACTCTCGAATACCGCAAGTACGCGTCCGTCGAGTAGCGGCGAACAGTAGTCTAACGCACGCCATTATGGCTCATCTACAATGGTCGCTAAAACGCAAGGGCACTGGTCACAATCACAAGAAGGTTGCAACGAACAAATGCATGTATACAAAGTCTTTGCATGTATGCCGTTTACGACGGGCGTTGCGACCTGCGACCTTGCGTTTTAGCGACCATTGTAGATCAGCCATCACGTTCTACGCGGCGTCGACTCGGAATTGGCGCGCACGCCAACTTTAGCGATTTTTTACTCGAAAACAAAAAATAACACGTTCCTAAATTTAATTCACAGGCTGTAGTATAGTGCAAAGTATATGTCAGTATTTGAAAAAAAAATTTTGATCGTGTCACACCCTGTTTTAAAAATCTTTGAAAACTTAATTGTTAAATAAACAATGGATAAACAAACTTTTTTCATAGTACATATTTTTTTATGCATTCTATGACCCTTTCTCGTCGACTGAAAAAAAAAAAAAAATTCAGTCCAGTGTCATTTTTGGCGGAGTTATGAATTTTTGAAAAAAACCTTGCTCGAATTTATTTATGCAAATGACTCAACGAATTTTGCACTAATTGGAAAATCCTTTGGCACAAATATCTAACTCCCCGAGGACAATCGACATGCAAGACTAAAAAAATATCTGAGAGGTGACTGATCCGGTTCACGTGGAATAGCCCATACGACGCGTTGTGGAATGTTTTCTACCAATGCGGGTGTTGCGATTATACTCGCGGCGCTCGTACGCCAAAACTACTAATCTGACAAAAAAGTCAATACAACATAAATTGTTGCAAATTGTCTGCAGAATAATTTTGTAAATAACTACTTTTGTCCAAAAATCAACCGGTAAGGAGATATTTGCGAAAAATCAGTTTTTCATGCCATTTTCCCCAAAATAGTGCCATTTCCCATATCGGTACGAGGTTGCAGAGTGAAAATTCGAAAAGAGCACCTCAAAATCTATGAGACTACCAATTTTCAAAACTTCCGCTAAACTTTCCAGGTAAACCCCCATTTGAGCACCAAATGACTGGACTATGTGTTGATTTTACATTTTGTGATGGTGATATATTCTATAGTAATTATAATTATAATATTCAAAATAGGCACGTAATAGTATACAGTAAACTCTGTATAGTTGCACGTCCTCGGGGCTGTAGGAGAGTGAAAAACGCAACTATACAGCGCCCCTTCCCATGTCTCCCCAGCCCCGCCTCCCGACCAATCGCGTGCACGCCGCTCGGGCGCGCGAAATGAATATCTTTCTTTTCGAACTTGGTAATGTTTGTACGTATATGTATTCGAAGGTGGAGTGAACGGAAGATTTATTTCAGACATTAAACAAATACAGAGATCCATATGAGAGAAAACTAACGATAAAAAAGTATTTGTATGTGTATCGTTAAAATGTTAAACGAATCTATAAGTACTATTTCAGGTTTCATTCTGACATTTTTTTTAAACATTCTCCCATCGTTAATTACGTAAAAAAATTCTCGCATCTGTTGTAAATGATCAAAATTGTTATAATTTGTGAACCAACAAATGGTATTTTTTTTTTTTTTTTTTTCTTGTTTCAAAAAAAAGGTGAGATTTTTCCGACGGATTTACATTGAAGAAAGTTGAAAAATAACAAGTTTTCGATTTTGAATGAATTTTTTAAGATATCGAGCTTTGCATCGCTGTAAAACCTGAACTATTAGAATTGAGGGTAAAAAATATTCAACATTATTTATGTAAAATTTTATGCCCTACAACATTTATTTGAAACTATTTTCTTAATCTCACTTTGTTTACAAGCTTTCGGCGAAAAACGATTTCCAGGGGGTGTTTTGACGATTTACCACCCGACCCCGGGGAGTGAGAACTTTGGCACCGTTACACCGACTTTGATCAGGGTCTCATGCAACTTATATAAAAAAAATACATGCATACATACATAGTTTAAATGCCTGTGCGACTAGATCGGACATGTATGTACACGCGCGACGGCTTCAACTATATTGTAGTGGGGGAATTGTGTCAGTAGGCGCTGTGGTGGGAGAGCGCTCACTGTGCTAGTGACAGTCGGTGTGAGGGGAAGCGTGCAAGTATAGAAGGTGCAACTATACAGAGTTTACTGTATTATGCTCCGAGGATTTACCCGAACCTTTATTCGCATATGATGTTCACAGAACGAGTAGTAGAATTGCGCGCGCCAAAGGCGCGCGCAATTCGAATACGAGGTCTATAAAAAAGCATGTTCGGATTAAAGGGTTAGGGTAATTTCCGAGGTGCATACGATATTTTATTCACAACAAGCGCGTTTAGAGCGAGTAACGTCGTGAGACAAGCTATATGAAGAAGAAGAAGAAGAAGAAGAGCGAGTAACGCCGTCTGTGAAGAAGGTTTATAACCAGGGGAAGGTATACCTTGTTGCAACCAACAACAACATCTGTGTAACGGGGCAGCGGGGGTCCGGGGGGCGCAGCCCCCTGGCGGGGTCCAGGGGCGGAGCCCCTGGTAGGGGCGCAGGGGGCGAATCTCCCGCCAGGGGGTTCGGGGGGCGGAGCCCCCCGAATGTCCACAGAATATAAAATAAAATTGAAATACAAAATTAGTGTAACACAAGTATTTTAATAAGTACCATACATCAAATATCAATTACATTGCACTTTATGATTATATATCTAAATAAATTTTCTCATTTGTCAACTCAGTCTCAAATTAGTGTTTTTGAAATACAAAATTAGTGTAACATAAGTAAATAAGTACCATACATCGAATATCAATTACATTGCACTTTATGACTATATATCTATATAAATTTTCTCATTTGTCAACTCAGTCTCAAATTAGTCTTTGGAAACAAAAAATAAAAACGAAATTTGCGAAAACTATTGCTCTTTGCCCCCACAGTTGAATACAATTGAACAGTTATGGAAACTAATTCCCTTCGAATTAGGTGAAGTATTAAGCACTTCAGAGTTTATTATTTGCTTTTTGGTATTCGATGAACCAATGCTTATATCATCCATTATCTTACGTTTCTCTGGTTGCTTCTCACAATGCAGTATTTCACGTGGCTTATCAACGGATGATGTAACAGTTGATGAAATGAGTTTACCAATTTTGGTTCTGTTCTGGAGCGATTCTTCAATATACCCCTCTGCGACACTGCTCGACTTCCATCCTCCATGACGTTTCATAGTTGTCATATTCGCCCCGGCATCAGCGAGCAATGTCGCAGAGGTACGCCAAAAAGCATGTCCAGTGTAATTTTCTGGATCTGTAATATTTAAGTAGCGTGCAATCTCCTGAGGCATCGATGCAAATTTATGTTTACCCATAACCTGTACAGTGCATTTGCCCTGTTTATAATTCAAGAAGAACCGATCAGTTGCGACATTTTTTGGGCGCAGTGCTTTGTATTTTTTGACTGTTGGCGCGTGGTCTTCAGTTATGACGAACCGTCGAGCCTTCTTCGTCTTGGTATCCGGTACATCCACGATGAGCAGCTCGCCTTGTTCTTTTATGTGGTGAACTGTCATCTTCACCAACTCATCCCCGCGGCAAGCTCCCCATATTCCGCAAATTGAGGCAACCTGGAAAGTGTTGTCAATTTTATTGTTGAAAATATTTAAAAATATCAGATATAAATTATCAATCAATAAAAGTACCCTCACCTCGGTCGCTAAATAAACATCGTCAGGCGCTCCTGTCAAAAATTTGTCCGTTTCTTCGGCCGTAAAAACCTTAGATTTTTTGCTTTGGAAATTTTTGCAATTCACTTTCAAGAGATGTTGCAATCTGCCGTACTTTTGAATATTTTCTTGTTCGTAAAGCATTATCGTTGACTTTAGCATCGAAAAAATACTCCACATACTTGATGGCGCATATTTTATTTTTAATTCGTTATAATAAGCCAACAAAATATCTTCGTTTGATTCCTCTACCTTTTCTTTTTTTTCCATTCAACGAATTTTTGATAAACTGAATCGTAATTCTGTTTCGATTTTTCTGGTAATAGTTGGGCACACGCCTCTTTAGCGGCTTGTGCTATTTTAGATGGAACCATATTTCCTGGTTCTTTTTCCATTTCAATGGAGGTTAGAGCACAATGTTTTTCCGTAATTAATTCGATACCGATATGACTGTAGGTTATATTTACATCAAGATGCGTTGCCATAGATACAATGCTCAAGTTGAGCGTCCATATTGGAATATGCGCAGAAGTCGAACAACTGTCAATCGCAGTTTTCGTCAGCCCATCCTTTATAGTCCGGTTTTGAGGTCTATAAACAGCAGTTTATTCCCCAGCGGACAACAAACAGACCCCCTCTACCCCTGCAATACCGCCAACTCGCGCAGGTCGGTAAATGACTACATTATGTCTTTGTACCAGGGGGCGTTACGAGCTCAAAACGCGCTTGTTGTAAATAAAAAATAATTTTTCAAAACTTGTTTTGTTGTTTTCATCCGTGTCAATAAAACCTAACCTAAAAACAGTGAATAAAAACACATAAACAGTACGGAATGCGCATGCGCGTCAAAAAAAAAAAACCAACGGGATACGACATCGTAATATAGAAACGTATACTATCTGGCATGTAACTGGTTAGTATCTGGATGGTACTCAGTGCCATCTGACGCTGTACAATCTCAGATGTTACTGAGTGACATCTAAGATAGTACTGAGTAATATCTGGATAGTAGCCACTACTATCCAGATAGTACTGAGTGTAAGCTGAAATTTTTCTAGATTTCAGATAGCACTGAGTACTATCCGGCTTGGTAACCAGTACTATATTTTTCTTTCCGTGTAGGTGATCGTAGTTGGCATACAGGACTCATAAAATCCGATCTGTATTCGCTATAACCTTAGTAGGTGCTTTGCAGGCCCCTATAAAACCCACACAGATATCCTACGTCAGTATGCAGGATCCTCAGGTCCGATATATGGTTGCAATAACCCATTCAGGTGCTTTGTAGATCTCAATAAGGCTCGTAAATTCGCCGTACATACGATGGTAAAAATGTCGGATAGGGTATTATATACATATTGTGTAACTCGTGGATACGGCATTTTTCCTTGCATACTTTAATACATATACCCAGGTATCTGTACCCACATAGGTCCTAACAGCCATATAGCTATCGTAATTTGGGACAGATCTGTATGGGAATATACCATACAGGTGAACGACCTATGTAGGACCCATACCCGTATAGGTATGGAACCCATATCTATATAGGCGTGCCTACATACATGTCCTATATAGGTTTTCCTCCTATACATACACACCCATATAGGTCTCAATCCTATATATATATATTGTAACTTACTGCACCAATATCTCAGCTGATGGCTGGAGATAAGGTGCTAGTCCGCGTGAGTGTCTTTGTCACGGGTGATGATTTGGAGCTCCTCTGGTGGAAAAAGTGAAAAACTACAAAATACCCTATTATAGACTCGAATCAGGTATCACCCGATTCGAGCTGATTACCTAGAGTTGGGATTTGCCTCGCTAGCCGAGCCCACTACACAGACTCGAATCAAGACACTGGTAAAAATACTCGTAGACACGGGCGTTAGCCAGTGCTGTGAGCCAGTGCACTCAACTAGAGCTGATATTACGGAACTGGGTGTCGCCAGGTGCACCGAATCTGTTTATTAGACTATGCTAATAACGTCAATTTATGAATGCTGAAAGATTGTTAAGATGTTAAGTTAGAAAAGGGAAGTTGGAAGAAAAAGATACAGTTTTAACAGTAGTTCTGTTAAAACTGGTTTTAATGAAATAATTAAAATGTTATTACTAAACGATACAAAAGATCGAACCCAAACTGATCAAGCATAGCCTTTCTAGTTAATAAAGAATAAAGAAATAATATAGAATATAGTATTACAAAAAGGAAATTATAAATTAATGTAATGTTACAATTTAAATGATAATTTTTTAAGTTTTAATCAATGTTCCCGATTGAGGTTGGATAAATTGTTGTAGTCAAACCGGTAATTTTTATGTTTTATTTTCTCGATTTTCCAAATCGAAGTGATTTTATATTCGCGCCGTTAAACCCTTCATTAAAGCGACTTTTAAATTCTTTGTCTAATTTGTTAAATTATAAAATTAGCAAAACATAATTTAGTGTGAAATGAATTTAATCAGTAACTCATCTCATAGGTTGTGATTCTAAAATACGTAAATTATAGCAAGTATCGAATACGAATTTCTGAGTAAGTAAAGGTCATGCACTATTTTGGCTACGTGCCTAGTGAATTGAATAGATCTGAATCGACGGGCGCTTTGCCACACAATCGGTAGCGGTGCCTCCGCGGCCCCCTTTTTATAGCGATATTCTCCGCGATCCGCGATCCGCGGACTCGCGGGGTCTGGACTTGCGGCTGCGCGTCGCGGGATGTGCGATGGACTTGGTCCAGCTGCCCTGGCAGTAGCCAGCGCAGCCGGAACGTTACAATATACCGGGATGGGTCCTAGTGCACTATACCGACGTAGGTCCTATGAGTAGGTAGGCTAGGCCGGTTCTGGATCAACGCGTGTTAGTGCACACGTACACGCACGCACACACACGCACCCTCCCGTGTCCGTGTGAGGGTGTTGGAGGGGGAGTCTGAGTCACGCTCTCGGGCCCCCGACGTCACCCTCAAAATGGCGTCACCCACCCTCAAAATGACGTCGCCCACCCTCAAAATGACGTCACACACCCTTGAATTGACGTCACACACCCTTGAATTGACGTCACACACCCTTGAATTGACGTCACACTCCCTTGAATTAACGTCACATTCCCTTAAATTGACGTCACACACCCTCGAATTAACGTCACACATCCCGATATGAAATTCCAACCCCTGTGTCAGAGCCTTCTAGAAGCTTCTCCGAGGTCATTGTGGAGGGCAGACAGTTCCTGGAATTTTTCGGCACCCTGTGTGAATTTGATACCCCTGTACGAAGAACATGCAAGTCGATTCTTTGATAACTAATAATTCCTGGAATGACCATTGTTGGAATTTCGGACAGTCAAACAGTTCTCAGAATTATTATCGGCACCCTGAGAAGTTTTTGAGTCTGATCATTCGACACCCTGTTCTCTTCGGATCGAGTTACTTAGCCTAATGATTCTCAGAAGTTCTCGGAATCGACTCTGGAAAGATCTTTTGGAACGTTCTAGAAATTTGGTGGAGGGAAACATTTTGACTCCGGAAAGATCTTTTGGAACGTTCTAGAAAATTAGTGGAGGGGGGCTGTCAGCTATAAAAGAGCGAAAATTTCAGGGATGAAAATTAGTATTCAACCGATCTTCAAGTAGTAAAGAATCTAAAAAATATCACAATGGAGATGATTTTGGATGTGCAAGGTTTCGAAAACTTTTACGATGAATTTGTGGTAAAGGAGCTGGCTGCAATCAGTGTTCAACCGGACGACGCAGGTAGACATGGTATAACTCGCATCCTGTTCAAACCACCCTGTTCTTGGCAAACCTTACCACCCAAATGCAGAGCTACCAATTCCTGGTTGACGCGAAATTATCATGGATTAGAGTGGAATGACGGTGACATGTCTTACGATAATCTGCAGACAGTATTGAAGAGAATCGTTGAGCAAGCAAGTTATATATATGTCAAGGGAAATGAGAAGAAACAGTGGCTCGAGAAGATGATCAACGACGATTCAAAGCCAGTGATCGATCTGGAAGAATTGGGGTGTCCGAGTCTTGGATTCTTGCAATACATCAAAGTGGGTGGTTGGCATAAGGACTATCACGGGAAAATCGTCGGATACCGGTGTGCCTGGGAAAACGTACAGCGATTGAAATCTTGGTTCTTGAAGAACTGTACCGAATCTCTACATAAATCTTTGCAAATATATATTCAAGTGGGAAGTTTGAAACGAATGAGGAAGGAGGATATCGCATTTTTAACGAAACAATTTATCCTCATTTACGCATCGGATATCATTGACGAGGTGTGGGGGAAACTATCAGAGGCTATGAAGAGGGACGAGGACATCATAAACTGTCGGAAGCAAAGAAGCAGACATATCTGTTACGACGAATTCGATGGACCTATGACAAATGAATTTGTAAATTTCCAACAGTAAAATAAATGATGAAATATTTTACAACAGTATTAATACTAACTCTCCTTCCTTTCTAAGCTTAATCTAGAGTAATAAGATACCGCTGAGCGGCAGGATGAAAATGATTGAAGCGTCACATATATTTAAAATCTTTATTTGCAGAAATACATATAATTATACCAATTTCTTCACTCCACCGCTTATGGGATTGTATTCAACTACCCGATCGTGTAAAATCAAGCAGTATGCCGACGTATCGGCAGGGAAGTTGTCTTTAGCTTCAAACTCGAGACGAACATCTACAGGTCCAAACTTGAGCGACTCGTTTTGTTTAGAGCAGTCGATGACGAATAGGGGAGCGTACTGTAGGAATTCACTCTTTTTCAGCAACGGTTCAGGTTCCTTGCCGTAATAGGAGGTTTGGAAATTGGCGTACATTTCATATAACAAAGCATACTGATTATGACTCATATCGAGATTAAGGTTCCCATAGGGATAGCATTGAGAATTCAAGAAGAGTTTAACGTCGGTGATGTTGCAGTGGTCGAAATGGCTAGCGTTTCGATTCAGCTTATTCTTCCGACTTGTTTGGAATCCCAGTATAACGTAGCGAGGTTTCTCCAGCTGAGTCGATGTCTTCACCGTCCAAACGTGCTTCGAAGTAGTGGGAAGTACAGGATACTCGTACAATTCCCAATTGCGAAAACTCATGGAGATCGCTGGATCTTTCTCGATGAAATTCAACAGCTGTATTTTCCGTTGATCCGCGAGCTTCACATATGGTAACAACCATTCGACCTTATCGATCAGGATTTTGAATTCCTCATCTTGAGCTTGTAGAACCGCATTCGTATCGGTCTTCGAACGGGTCAAGATCAACTCGTGTTTGGCGTTCACGATTATCTTGCGATAGTCTTCAGCGAACCCTAGCATCATCTTCAGCGGTACGCATACTTCGAAATTACCAGCGGCATCCACATGGGTCGCGTTCACATTAAGCCAACCGGCATTCTCCATCATCCAATTCTGTCCAGGTCTCAGAGAAGGGTAACCTTTCATAAGACTGGTGAGACCGACGTTTTTGCTCCTATCGATCTCAATAGCATTTATCTCGTAACGCATTTCTTCAAACAGATGACAAACACCGTTGTTGACCAGTGTTGCGGTAGTTGACGGAGTTCCATCGGCCTTGACTATCTTTCCATACACATGCAATGAACTCTTGCACGGCAATACGCACAGGTCTTGGTGTTGAACAGCGATACGAATCTCGTCACTGTTATTGAAATTCGATGAGGCATAGGGTTTGTGTGTGTGAACCTCGTAGTGTGCGATAGACTCGTCAAAGACGACGGGTGTTTGAATGTCTAAGATTTCCTCCTCCATGGTATACAGCAGATGACACAGATGCAAACGAATCTTATTTTGCGAAAATTCCTCTTCCAAAAGGTGTGATCTTGAGACCCAAGCTTTGCAGAAGCAGCACGTTCTGAGGTGTCAGCTCTTTGAGAACCGGTTGACGACTGACGTGTTCGGGGCATCTTACCTTAGTATTATAGCCACTTCTGTTATAAACTATTCCCATTATTGAGTCTTGATATGCAACCTTATAGTTATAACCTCTCCACGGAAATTAACCAAATCACCGTCCTGATCGACTATGCGGAGTTGGATGTGATCTATGATCCTTACGGTGACTGGAAGGTAAATGACGTGAGACGGTACTTCAATGATCTTATATCCAGGTGGAACAACGGGAAAAAACTCATGAATGGTGTGTACTTTACGCTCATTGACGTAGGCACCCGTTGTAATGTTACACTCGACTCGTAGTGCGTTGACTTTAAGAATAGTTACAGGAAGGTCAGACTCATGAACTCGATCAGCTTGCAAAACACGTGGAGTGAAACCCAATAGGCTGCCTATAGAATCGCCGGGCACAAAATTTACAGGGTGACTACATTTGATTTCGCTACACAGTGTATTATTATTCGGTTTGATGTTGATGGTGATACCCTTATTCGACAAGACACCCTGTACATAACTCTCTATATCCTCTATTTCATAGCTACCGGTGGGTATAGTGACTATTTCTTCACCTACGTAAATCTTGTTGTGACCAACATCTACATTGGGAATCGAATTGAAAGTCAGTAATTCAACGAGACCGAGGGAGTAATTCTTGAGATGGGAAAGTTCGATAGGGGGAAAGTATTGAGTCTCAAGAACCGAGGAGTTCCCCGATACGGTTAGTGTGAACGAATCATCCATGACTACTGCGAAAATCAAACTGACTTCGAGGAATTACGCTGTATGTTTATATAGAAACTCGAGACACAAGTGACCACAGTTGAACGTATCGTAGTCTTGATATCTTTTATGATTATATTTGACGCTACCAACACCAAGGTATCTGACGAGGTCCGACGGTGGACGAAGGTTACCGAAACTGTCAAAGTAAACTACTTCGTTACCGATCTTTCGGTACGCGACCCAATGTGTTCCAGGACCATCTTTATCATCTAGATTGACGATCCCCGATTCAAACCTACGCGGTCCATCTTTGGGCAAATCGTTTCGCATGAAGACGCCGCGGAAATGTGGAATGTCCAGGGTAGTCGCATACTTTAACAGGTCCGCGTCAGTTAGCGCTCGTTGTGGCAGCGTCACTTTTAGTTTTTTGGCTTCAGGTGAAGACCCAAGCCTTTTCTATACGGTTTCAGATGGAGCCCCTTGCCTAGAGCGATAGCTTCCATGGTCTTGTTGTGTCGTTGACTTTCTTCCAGTTGTCTCTTGGCGGAGCTTGCGTCATTCACCGCTTTTGCAATACCTGCTGCCCCACCAGCCAACGCGCCCGTAGCACTGAGCCCGGCAAAGAGGGGTATAAGGAATGGTAAGAAACCACCAACTTTAGCTGGGACAGGTAGAATCCGTGGAGAACGTACATTGCGTTTACCACCAGCTTTTCTAACAGCGCCTCGTGCACCCTTCAATGCAGACTTGATGGCGACTTGCGCAGTCTTTCCTGGCACCATAGACCGTTTGGCGGCATCGATAACCGTTCTCAATACCACCGGTTTCCGCATACCCATACCGAGCTTAGTTTTCGCTTTCATCGCGTTTGTCACTGCCCAGGCGGCTGCTTTCTCGCCGATATTTGCGTCTGAAGCCAAAACCCGTTTCCAGGCTCTCTCAGCCAAAATCTTATCTGCCGCACTTCTAGCTTCCAGATTTTCCCGATTCTTCGAGTAGGCGATATCGTGTTCCTTGCAGGCTGCGTCAAGCGGGTTGATACCTGGATCACCGCGCGCGAGTCTCTTCGCTAATTTGGTACCAGGTCCGCAGTATTGATAACCAGGCAGATGTAACTCTACAGGAAGACTGTTAATGATTCTGTTGACCAGACCTTTCCCACAGCGTTTAGTTCGCTTACGACAGGCTTTGTGCACGATCATGGCTACACTCTGACTGAGGAATCTTCTTTATAAACACGCTATTTATACCATTTACCGTTAGTCAGAGTCGAGATGAGGTTCGAGACGCAGCCTGTCAAGCTACCTGTAATGAATTTCGATAAATTTGTGCAAGAGAATGTTGCAACTGAAAAACGGCACGGTGATTTGCTGCCGAACAGCGTGCGCGCGGTATTTTGCGGTCCGTCCAACTGTGGCAAGACCAACGCGCTGCTCACCCTCATAACACACCCCAACGGATTGAGGTTCGAAAACGTCTATATCTACTCGAAATCATTGAATCAGCCCAAGTACAAGTTGCTGCAACAGTTACTCGAGGAGGTAGATGGCGTTGAATACTTTCCATTCGACGAGCATGAACAAGTAGTCGTGCCAGACGAGGCATTACCCAATTCGATCATCGTTTTTGATGACGTGGCTTGTGAGAAGCAGGATAACATCCGAGCTTTCTTCTGTATGGGAAGACATAAACACGTGGATTGCTTCTATCTCTGTCAGACCTACGCCCGCATCCCCAAGCATCTCGTGCGCGACAACACCAATCTTTTGGTACTGTTCAAGCAAGATGAGATGAACTTGAGGCATGTGTACGATGATCATGTGAATACCGACATGACTTACACGCAGTTCAAAGACTTGTGCTCTGTGTGTTGGAACAGCGGCAAGTATGGATTCGTTGTAATAGACAAGGATAGTGAGTTGAATGACGGTAGATATAGACAGGGGTTTGACTGTTTTGTGAGCATAAATTGAGAATATTCCGGAAAGTAGAATCAGTAGCCTCTCAGATACAGCTGCGTCAACATGCAAGATACGAAAATTCCTCAACAAAAAGAAGTGTTGCGTCATATCGCTAAAGCCAGCGCGGCGATTCGACGTAAACACAGAATGATAAAGTCGGGTAGGGAGACCGCTGAGCAGACAATGAGCAATGTTTTCAAACCGGTAGTAACTCCGCTGCGACAACTGGTGAAGGTTTCTCAAGCTAGCGCCAAGTCCATCAAAGAAGAGCCGACCGAACAAGAGCCGATCAAAGAAGAACCGATCAAACAAGAACCGATCAAAGAAGAACCTCGAGAAGACGATGATTCCTTTTTAACAGCAGATGAGGATATAACTATACAACCGACGGATGAGTTTCTTGAACAGGGTAGCAACGAGTATCTCGTAATGTTACGAGATGTGAATAGAAAAAAAGATCTGGATAACGTGTACGGTGTACGCGTACTTGCTGACGACAGGTTGATGATGGGTGACTCACCGATAAGTTTTGGGAGTGACTTTATTCATGCGGGCGACAAGCGTTATACAAAGACCGAAGGTTTGTTGGAACTACTATTCAAAAAGATACCCGATGAGACCTACGTGACTTCAAATGATATAAAAAATTATAAAGAAATCATAATTGCTACCAACGCACATCGAAAATACTATAGAAGTGATCAAGCTATTCGAGCAGTGGATAACCCCAAGTTTAAGAAGTTCATCGCCACCGGATCACACACGGGTGGAGGTGTGCTTCCACAGCTTATGGTTGCTCAAGAGGGGAGAGGAACGGATTACGTTCACTGGGACGACCCCAACGAGCTGGTGGACCGTCTTCGTTTACTCCTGGCATCCCAAGCAGCTGGAAACTCGAGTCACACCAACGAAATCGTATCGATAATCGAAGAATTGCGTGAAGCTGACATCATTTATTAATCAACCTCCCATCGTTTCCACAGTCATTTCCAAAATGAGCGTCGATGTGTTTGGACGACAGTTGGACAAGAGCGCCGCCCCAAGCAGTCGCGGTCCTCCCGGTATTGGGTTTAAATTCACCACCGACGGGCATTACGATATAGATAACAAGCGACTGTGCAACGTTGCCAATCCTGTGCAGCAAGGCGACGCTGTTACTATGAACCTCATGCGTCATGAGATCGACGTTGTGAGAAACGAAATCCTCGCAATGATACATGTCTTGGACTCTCGCATGACGAATGCTCTGCGGAACCTAGGTGTTGATATCGAAGCAGTACAAGACTTATCGACTCGCACCGCTGAAATCATTCTCAAGCTGGACACCAGACTAACGGTGTTGGAAAATGAACGAGAAAAAGCTAACGCTCGTGACGGAGCTGCATAGACCAGCTCGAAAGAACTATCCGCGTCGTCGTGTAGATGTTCGCGGTTTGGATGAAACCTGGCAAGCGGATCTCGTTGACATGACACTGTACGCGGGAGAAAACAAAGGCTACAAATACATGCTCACGGTCATCGATATATTCTCAAAGTATGCCTGGGTCGTGCCAATGAAGAGCAAGACGGGTAAAGATACGACGAGTGCTATGGAATCTGTACTCGTACAGGGACGTACCCCGAAGAAATTACACGTTGACAGAGGCGGAGAATTTTATAATTCAAATTTCGATTTTCTCATGAGACGATATAATATTCAACTATATTCAACCTTTAGTAACTTGAAGGCATCGATCTGTGAACGCTTTAATCGTACGCTGAAAAACAAAATGTGGATGCAGTTCAGTCTGCAAGGAAATTACAAGTGGACGGACATTTTATCTGATTTGGTTTCGGCTTACAACAACTCTAAACATCGGACTATTCGCATGAAGCCAAAGGACGTATCCCCTAGAAACGAGCGGACATTATTGCAGACTGTATACCAAAAAGTTCGAGTCAGATCGGTTAAGCTGGCAAAGTTCAAAGTTGGAGATAAAGTCCGAATCAGCAAATATAAGAATGTTTTTGAGAAAGGATATACACCGAATTGGACGACTGAAATATTCACGATCATCCAAGTAGTAAATACTGATCCAGTAACATACAAGCTTAATGACTATCAGGATCAGCCGATAGCGGGTGGCTTCTACGAACAGGAACTTCTCAAAGTCAAGAATTCCGACATCTACCTGGTGGAGAAGGTGCTCAAGAGACGTGGAAACAAGCTATTTGTAAAATGGTTAGGTTTCAATAATACACACAATAGTTGGATAAATAAGTCTGACTTGTAAGGTTTATTAATAAAGAAAGATAATGTTTGACAAGTATGTTTATTTCATTCTACACAGTCTTATCGTAACCCCACGGGAGCGTGTCCGTCGTATCAGGAAATATGATCCTCTTGTCGTCGTTCCAGCTCAGCGCTATCTTCCTCTGCATCACCGTATGAACCTGATGATTCTTACTTTGAATTAAATTTTGACTTTTTGTCAGATTTCGATGCTGCAGAGCACATTGTATGTAGTCATCGAACGTTATGGTTTTCAGTGTTGCCCCTTTGATTCCCTTGGCACGTTTCTGCTCTCTATTTTCACCTAAAACTTTGAAGGCATATAATTTAGCTCTTAAGCCTATAAACTCAGTCATTATCTTCCCGTTATTTTCGTCTTTCATTAATCCCAACGCTTTTTTGTTGACTAGCGGCATCTTGTAAATATTTTCTAAAGGATAGTCGGAAGTATCAAATCGGTCCAAAACGCGTTTCATGAGCTCGTATATATCGGGTACGGTGAAGTGATATATGAGACTATCCGTGTCGGTATACATAAGCTTTGCTTGGTCACCGAATCTGCTTTTTATGTAATTATAATGAAAATCATAAATGTAGGTTTTAGCGAGATCCATAATAGAAAATCCTGCGTATATAGGTTTATTGAATTTAATTTTCGTTCGACTCAATTCGATTATTGTCATGTCTTCACCGAATACAGTACGACTATGAAAATTTGGTTTAGCGATAAGCGCTCTTGCTCCATGTCTACCATCCCACTTTGTAATTAGCCGCACATCTCTGTGTTTTCTAACGTTTTCCATAGTTTTCCCGAAAACAGCGTTATTCATAAGTTTATAAAAATTCTTTTCGAAATCGTTGTTTGACTTTTTTCTCAATTCGGTATTTAAATCTATATATTTCTTGAGCCACGGTGCTTGTTTGAATTTTAATATCCGGTGAATTTTCTCCAACTTCATACCCAAGCTCAAACACTGTTTCAAAACTTGATAGTGAATGACATACCGCTTTTTCGAGAAAAGAGTAGTTGTTAATTTAGAATTTTTAGAAAGAGGTGGGATGTAATGCTCCGGACATAATGGCAGGTCTTTGTGAGAGTCCTGAAGTTCTCGCGGATATTCTAAATCAACTTCAAGTATGTAACCTACGGGAGATTCATTTGAAACGGTTGAAACATCGAAATTTTCAAAATTTGACATCCATTCGAAGGAACCATACGGTAAGAAGTGACTCATAGCTGCACCATATAAATTATTGACATCGAAATACATGAGGTAAGATTCTTCTTGGTGTGAATCGAATGCTGATCCCATATATCTGTTGTTGGCTTTAGCGTATCTATTCGAGCATTGGGCTACTCCGCCGCGAATACCTCTTTCTATAAACAATAACATATCAATGTCGACGAGGAGCTCGAGTTCAACACCCGTACACTTGAGCATCGCGTCAAACGAGAGGCCCGGCGCTGTATAATAATGTAACGGATCTAATTTATAAGTGGACCAACAATTACTTCTGAAATTTTGAAAAATATCCGCTAAAAGAAGCACATCCGTTTGCAGATACAAGTCCGAATATTGGCCCAAAGTTTTGACTTGAAAAGTTTTCCAAACATCACACGCGTGCGAATAATTATCCTCCGAAATACCTACATCATTTAATTTTGAATAAAATTTTTCTATGGGAGGCAACTGTGTCTCTTCGAGACTCTCCCAACTGTCTACGTACTCGTACGGAAATACACCTTTTCTCGTCAATAACTGAAATTCTTCGACGCTTCCGCAATGCTTACGCGTGATTAATTTCTGCTCGTCCTTTAGATTAGACGCTAATTTTTCTAGACTGCCCGGCATGAATCTGAACGAATCAATAAACCTGAAATGTATAGATGTTTCTTTTACACTCTTTGTAAAGGAAATATATCTGTCCTTGTTGATCGGTAAGAGCTTCATCGAGCCTTCGAAAGATGTTGCTAACGTCTTGATCAAGAAATGTGAGTCGTAACCTGATAAGTTATGAAAGACCACCGGAATGACGTGCGAATTTTTGTAATTTAAATTACAACCTTCGTGCGCTGCACCACGATATTTTCCTGTAAAATGGCAATGATCGCGATGTTTCACCTCTTGAGGTCTGAATGGTTTTTCACAAATGTGACAAGTCTTAGCCGTATGAAACGCTTGTTTCTGATCATGACTCAACGATTCCATGGGTACGACACGCTTGAGATAAGGTTCCAAGGCTTGAGCCAATTCTTCCAACTCGTTCACGAACCATTCTATACAATCCTTTCCACGATTGATTCTAAATTTAGACACTGAATCATCGAAGGTGCAATGTAAATAATAGGCAATACTGTATGGGACATGTTTTTCATACACCCTTCTACTCTCAGACTCAGATGTATCGTTAACCGGTTGTAAAAGACATTCCAGATCGGCGTAAATACAAAACGGTACATTTTCTTTATATTTGAAGTTTTTGAAATTCAAGATCTTATCCCTTTCGTTCGGTAATATCGCTCTGCATTTATTTAAATTCGCACAATCAATCCTGTGTTTTGTTAAACAATTTTCAGTCTGGAAATGACTTAAACACCTGTCACAAAACCAGCTACGATGATCATGCTTTGAAATTTGTGAACTCAACAATCGAGACAAATTTTTGATCCATGCAAAATGATATATCGTATCGTTAACGTCATCAATTTCGTTTGGCTCGATATTTGTTTCTAACATAAGAAGATGTATGGTAGACTTGTCTGATTTTACTTTACTCAAATAAAGAGGTACTATTTCATGTTCATCTATACCGTAAACATTGATCGTTAGATCATTTAATTTTTCAAATTTTGAAATTTTATCGAGACTCATGGGAAAATTCAAACCTTCATATCTTAACGCTGTGCTGAAATGTGGATAAGAAGTCGTTCTGTTTGCGTTATTACCTGCTGGGAAAAGGGCTGCTGTGACTGACCAGAGAAAACAGTACGGATCGTCGTTCATAATATTCACCACTGCCTTTTTATCTTGTATATACTTCGGTAACTGTGTGTAAGTAGATATACCTCCTCGCAGTGGTACATATTTGTTGATATTCACAGCTATATTTATAATTTCAGTCAACGACCATCCCGAATCCTTTTCCTGGAAGTCTTCGATCTTGACTAACAATTTCTCCTTCACGTTCTCGTCAAACCATTCCTCAATATTCGTCGCTGGGAGAATAACTTCATTTTTGGTATTGAAAAACTTCATTTCTTCGATAATTTCACCGCCTTTTACAGTTTCGAATTTGCAGGATAACACTACATTCACTTTTAAGTTTCCTTCTTTTCGAAGAACGTTCTTTAATCTGGAGACTATTATCTTTTTCGAATCATCCAGAAAATCTTTAACATCTTTGTGCTGTAGATTCGCTATGATACCAGTCCTTAATCTTCCTTTGAAAGCTGATTCTAAGTCCTCCCACCTTACTCTGTCACTTCTCCTCGGTCTCCTCACACCTTCCCCTGTTTTAAGACACTGCTCAAACCGCGCTTTAAATGATTTTAAGATTCCTATTGTTGTCAAAATTCTCGTTTTTTCTCCGACCGTTGAAGCAGATTTTCGTAGAATTTTGTTTAAAAGCCTAATGTTTTGAGTTCCAAATCTAATCCACTTCTGTGTTTCCGTAGTCGATGATTTCTCTTTCAGAATTCCATAAGCATTTTGCATAATGCTGATAAGTTGACGACATTTAGCTGCGTCCATTTTCGTGATTACTAACAATTACTGCAAAAGTTTAGGTGTGAATGGTTCGTACGTGCTGACGGGGGATCATTTTATAGACCAACCCCGCTGTCAAATTCTGAGAACTGTGTAATTTGATACCTATATTCCGTTTGCGTGAGAAACGTTTCTACCTAATTTAACGAAAGCAAACGATACAATTTATTCCTCTGATTAACTCTCATTTCGAAAACCATAAATGTGTCGTTATACTCAAAATTTTCACAAAAATTTTCACGAACATTCCAGAATATTCGACACTAGGCTCAACTATCATGGAAGTTTTTTCAACGTCTTTTCACTAGCGTATTAGTTACATCGATAAGTATGAGAGAACGTTCGAGAGTTTTCCGCTACGATATTCAGTTACAAGTCTTGTGACCAGGACCTGCAGAGTCGTTCGCGAAATTGTACGTCTCTCTCATGTTATCTTATTTATGATTCTAACCCTAAACATGAGTGGTATATAGAGGGTCTGATCCATGTACGAGCACGTCAGTCTTCAATTTTCTGCCGAAGTGCGAGTAGTGTGTGGTGCAAGTAAGTGGAACATACAGTGAACAGGATTTACTCTAATATTCTAAAGCATTGAATACTTCTTACAAATTTATATATTTTTTCATTGTCTAACTTGAACAAAATGACGATCGTAGTATACTTACCTGCAGTAGAGTTTTTCGTATCATTCGCATCCATAACAAAATTTCTGTAACTTTCCATGTCAAAATCAGAATGATTTTTTCGGTGAACTTTGTCACACGTTTTTCTTTTGATTACACACGAGAATAACTCTATCCAAATTATATTTTAATTGCATTCCCTTACTCTGTTTAGCCTTCAACTGACAGCTTTTGAACCATACCAACATAAACCTGTACAACAAGAACATAACTCTTACGAACATCGAATTAAAATGGGTAAGTGGGTGATGTATTCACAAATTTCTCATACTACTATAACAAACTTGACGATTATAACAACTAGATATGACTTGCTGAAAGCTGAGTCACATGTTATCACTAATAATTGAGTGAAATTTTGAATCAAAATAATAGTTTGTTGTACATCGTAATGTATATCTATTCGAACTCTTTTTCCAGACACGCCGCCAACGTTGTGTATCAGGGTGCCCAACGAATGGGTAGATTTACCCCAATCATCCATTGAAGAAATCATGGAGACCGCACAGGCGGCAATAGTGATATTGGAATCGTCACCAAACTCGACCGAAGTCTACGTAGCATATCGGGGGATCCTAGCGTGCTTACAAAAGGATTCCCAAGGCTATTTTTTTAAGAAGTGCTAAGCCTTATATTTCCCCCCCTGAATTGTGTGTAATAATGCGAGCCGTACGTGGAGCTAAAAATACAATTTTATTGAAAATTATAATCTATTCACTGAATTATGTAATAATGTGGAGCTGAAAATATAAATTTTATTGAAAATTAAAACCTCAATTTTATTTCCTGAATTGTGTAATAATGAGCGGTGGAGCTGGAAATTGGAACCTCAATTTTATCCAAACTTATTATATACCTCTAAGCTTCAACCAAAATCCTTAACATATCTTTAAATAATTCGATTCCTTTGAATAAGTCTTCATATAAATATATGATTATTATGTCTATTGAGTCGGTGCTTGACTTACTCTTCAAATAATGGTCGTATAGTGTTCTATCCAACAATTTAGACTGAAATACAATATTATTGTTTCCTACTTTTTATTTCAAATAACGTAATGTTACTGTCGTCACCTGATATTGTTATATGGTTTTGAATAGGTATTTCTGTTGGAGTCCTAAATTTATTTATTTTTAAGTATACGATAAGGCGAAGGTTTGTATTGAAATGATAGTAGACAGGTTTTGTGATGATATTATTCATATAATACGTTTATTAGTCATATTTTTTCATTAAAGTGAGATTTACATAGATGATCAACGTTTGATAATATAATAATTTGATATCACTGCATGAATTTATTATCTTCGTGATTATTACACCTACACACACACACACACACACACACACACACACACAGATACATCGAAGAATTATATTTGTGCATAGAAATAGGTTGAAAATCATTCGTTTTTCATGAAAGGTTTATGACAGGAATATATGAGAGTTAAAAAGTAAATTCAGTAAACAAAGTGAATTACACATGGTTGAATTCGATTTGATTGTATCGTCCGCCGAGGTAACGCATTAGAAGTTTATCCTCTTCACATGCTACCGTCATCTTCTGGAGAAGATCCGCATCGTCGGTCAGCACTTTCGTCATCCGAGCTGGTAGAAATACCGAGAAGCTGTCATCCACATCAACCATGAATCGGGCACCAAATTTGGTCTGAACTTTGCGGATGTTGTTGATTTGGTAATCTCTGAACACTTCCAAATCCATCACTTTCTTCGTCGGTAGAAATTCCTCCAACCGACCGACTTTGTTGAGCTTTGTGAAGTCCATGTTGTAGCTTGATATTCCTCAGTTTTCTTGTGATGTTATCGAGTTGAGACTTAGATTCAATCAGACTCTTCACTTCTTGGATATTTTTCAACAGTATATATAATCGTTTTCTCAATTCTATTCGCTGTAAGTTGTTCTGCATTCCTCTGAGATCAGTTGAAGACTAATTTTCATCCTCGTATTCATCGCTCTTTTATAGCTGACAATCCCTTCATCAATTTTCTAGAACGTTCCAAAAGATCTTTCCGGAGTCAAAATGTTTCCCTCCACCAAATTTCTAGAACGTTCCAAAAGATCTTTCCAGAGTCGATTCCGAGAACTTCTGAGAATCATTAGGCTAAGTAACTCGATCCGAATAATCAGACTCAAAAACTTCTCAGGGTGTCGATAATAATTCTGAGAACTGTTTGACTGTCCGAAATTCCAACAATGGTCATTCCAGGAATTATTAGTTATCAAAGAATCGACTTGCATGTTCTTCGTACAGGGGTATCAAATTCACACAGGGTGCCGAAAAATTCCTGGAACTGTCTGCCCTCCACAATGACCTCGGAGAAGCTTCTAGAAGGCTCTGACACAGGGGTTGGAATTTCATATCGGGATGTGTGACGTTAATTCGAGGGTGTGTGACGTCAATTTAAGGGAATGTGACGTTAATTCAAGGGAGTGTGACGTCAATTCAAGGGTGTGTGACGTCAATTCAAGGGTGTGTGACGTCAATTCAAGGGTGTGTGACGTCATTTTGAGGGTGGGCGACGTCATTTTGAGGGTGGGTGACGCCATTTTGAGGGTGACGTCGGGGGCCCGAGAGCGTGACTCAGACTCCCCCTCCAACACCCTCACACGGACACGGGAGGGTGCGTGTGTGTGCGTGCGTGTACGTGTGCACTAACACGCGTTGATCCAGAACCGGCCTAGCCTACCTACTCCTATGTACTCCAATAAGTTGTACTCCTATAGGAACCTGTCCCAAATTACGATACGTATGGTACCTATGTAGGTTCCTATGTGGGAATTTTTACCATTGTGCTATACCGACGTAGGTCCTATTTACTCCTATGAGTTGTACTCCTATAGGAACCTGTCCCAAATTACGATAGGTATGGTACCTATGTAGGTGCTGTATAGGTTCCTATGTGGGAATTTTCACCAGGGTAACTCTTTTTCAGCCCAAAGTGAAGGCGATGCTGGTTGTTGCGCTCGTATTCCCTCATATTCATTATTGTAGTGTGGTCTATCATAACCCTACGGATTACCTTAATCTGAAGTTGCAGCGTCTAATAAAATGTGGTATCCGCTTTATTTTTGGCCTTGGGCGCGACATCTATATTACTCCCTATCGTCATAGGTTGGGGTGGCTATCTGTTGCTGACCGTCACCTTTACTTTTTGGGCTCTGTCTTTTATCAAATTCTTGCGTCCTCGTCCCCCTCCTACGTGCGTGATTTGTTTGTCGAGCCCGCTCCTTCGATGCGTCGTTCATCTCGTCTGTTGGACTCTGATCATGCTTCTGCATCATTCTGCATCCTACATTATAGAACGACCACATATCGCAATTAATTCACATTGTCCGTCATTTACTTTTGGAACAGTCTTCCATCAGTCATTGAGTCATCGTCTTCCATTCATTTATTTAAAGTTAGGCTGCGGGATCATCTGCTTTCATCGGAGAAAAAGGAGTTTGCCATTGCTCCCAGATCTAGACCTCGAGATCCCTTCAGTCTATGGGATCGCCTGATCATCAAATATTTAGTTCCCTGCATTAAATGTAGGTTGGTATTTGCTGTGGGATGTATGGGCCCCTCTTTCTAAGTAACGATCTATCTAGTAGTCAGTTCGTTTTTGTTCTTAAATGTTCAGTATTATTATTATTTCTTTGTTTCCTGTATTTTTATTTTACTTATTACCTGTTCCTATTATCTGTTGCCTCGATTTTTATTTGTATCTTCATTTATTTCTTATTTTTATTTTTATTTTTATTTTCGTTTTCATTTTTATTTCCTTTACTATCTGTTATATTTTTTTATTTTCTCTCATTCGCTACTTTTATTCGTTACTATTATTATTGCTCTCTGTATCTTGTATCTGATCTTGCATCAAGGTCCACTTATGGCCAGGGCACAATAAACCAATTCTATCTATCTATCTTTTGATGAATCCTGTTAGGTAGGAGTTTGGTAATAATGGGTACATTCGCAAATATTACTGCCAGTACTGCAAGATTGTGTCAGAGAAAGATCACTGTATACACAAACTAATGGGCGCGAGAAAGGTACAAGAAAAATTCGCAGTACTGGCAGCGTATTACGGAATATAACCGAACATATCCGAATAGTTCCGGATATCACGTTACTTTTGCCACATCGTCCGTATTTAAACATTTTCAATGTTTTTCGGCAGACACTCGAACACACCCGAATACCCCCGGAAATCACGTAACGCTCGCCAAATCGTCCCTATAAACATTTTTAATGTTAAAAGTTGCCTGTGAGTAAGATAAAAATATATTACCGGTTCGCCATTTTGTTTTTTTCGAAATTTTGATTAAAAACATTCAGTAACCCAGTAAACACAAAGATCAATTACGTAACGGTTACATCTCTGGTACGTAGTAATGTCCGCAACAGACATGTAACATGGTCATACACATCGCTGGTATGGCACCGGTATGTCCCATGTTATATGTTTGTTGCGGACACTACTACGTACCAGATATGTAACCGTTACGTAATTGAATTTTGTGTTTACTGGGAAGTGACTTTTAGACCACAAATTTACCGATCCCCACACAAATTGGATGCTTTTTAGTAAAGCAGATAGTCACTTCTGGTTCGCCATTTTGTTTTTTCGAAATTTTGATTCAATATTTGAAATCAGCGAGGTCAAAGACTTTAGAATCACCATTGCATTTTTCAGTACGCACATCTGCCTAGTTTTGCCGATTTTTCTGTGATTCTGCCCACTGTGCGCCCCTGTTTTACGCTTGAATTTATCCTTCAGATACATAGGTGTGCCGGTCTTAAGTACATTGTACATCATACAGCCTAATAGATATTTTTTCCTGGCGTTTAGCTTGAGCCATCCTAACAGAGTGAAGTAGGGATCTGTTAATCGCTACGAATATTGTAGATGAATCTAACGCATGAATTAAGGGCTCTCTGGAGCAGAGGAGGGTAAGTTCGTCCGTCAAGTCGAGGTGTATGATACAGCAGTAGTCGATCAGCGGAAAAACCAGAGTTGATACAAGCTGTATGCGTAGCTGTTATGGCAGCAGTTTGCGACAGAGACGAAGATGGCAGGCAGTACTATACATATATTCTTCTAGTGACAGCATTGATGTGAGGCCGCCACGTAAGATCATTCGTTAAAGTGACCCCCAAGATACGGAGTTTAAACGAGTATTCAACCCCAGTTCCCAGTACTTGGACATGAGACAGAGTGTTAAAATCGAACGCGTTCATGTATCTAGAAGAGTCAAACAATATCACCCTGGTTTTCCCACTGTTCAAGTGCAGCCCGTTGTTAGTAGCCCATTCGCAGACCGCATCGACGTCGTGGTTGACCTTGGCGATGCCCCGAAGGATGTTGGCAGGCGCACACTCGATCATAAGCTGTAGGTCATCCGCGTAGAAGTTGTAGCTGCAGTTATGTAAGATATTGCAAAGATCTGAAACATAGATAATGAAGAGCCAGGGGTCCCAGAACAGATCCCTGAGGTACGCCCAGCATCGTGTTGACCCATTCTGAAAGTTCGCCGTTAGTTCCCGGAACTGTTGAGATGTGTGAATTCATGGTCACCGTGTGCGTGTATGAGTGGGTGCGCGCGCAGCGAGCGGCGCGAGGTGTGCGACGCAACCACCGGAAATCAGGTGTGCGGGTTTAGAAGAAAGATAAGTGAGAGAGCATGGTAAGTGAAGAGAATGATCTCATCTAAGAATTGAGGATCGAACGTAGAATTAATAATCTGTGATGAAATGATAAAGAATAAAGTATAGAATTGATTAGTGTATATTGGTGAAGTGGCAAGTTATTTGATTCCCTATCACAAACCTCTAAATATCTTAACAGGAACAGCCTGCTGACGATGTCTGAGATACGAATGAAGAAATTTCAGCACCAGGGGAAAGAAATTCAGCCCTCTCAACTAAGTAAGAAGTGTGGAGTGATTAACCTTGTCGATGGCTTCGGAGAAGTGAAAGGAGACCATAATAACAACCTTTCTTTTATCAATTGCCTGGCGGCAGTAGTCGACAACCCTAATAAGCGCGGTGTGGTTGCTATGACCCCTCCTGTAGGCTGATTGGAATCGATCGTATAGCTGTCACTCCTCAAGATAGTCAGAAATTTGGTCAGCTACCAACCTTTCGAGACACTTAGAAAGCGCACACAAGATGGAGATAGGTCTATAATCGTTCCATGATACAGGGGATTTCTTTTTAGGTAGCGGCACGATGATTGAACTTTTCCATGATGATGGAAACACTCCGTGTAAGAGCGCAAACTGAAACAGGTGCTCTATGATGGGCAAGATAGCTGGTAGACTTTTTCTGATAACGTCAATCGAAATGCCGTCTATGCCTATTGCATTTGACTTAGAGTGAAAGATAGCTTTGAGAAGCTTTTCAGTTTCGATGTTGCAAAAGTGGAACTTGTTATCGTCTAATGGTTCCTCCAATGATAGGCTCAGAGCTTCAGGTCCTGCTAGGCGACCAAAGCCGACTTGCACGGAATCGGAGAACGCAAAGTGTTTGTTCAAATCCGACATTGATAGATGCAGGCCACGCGAAGAATATTTCGACTTGACCAATCCAAGCCTCCGGAGTTTTGTCCAAACTTCAGAAGGCGATTTCGAAGTGCTAAAAGTGATGGTGTAAAATTTAAATTGTGCCGCCCTCGCCTTGCGAAGCCCTATTGGCCGCAGATCTTCACACATGGCGAGCCGGTCGCCGCCAGCGCTCGCAGACCAGGCGATGCCGGTTGGTACTAGAGATAGCGGAAGAGAAAAGCATTCCATTTTTGGGAAGTTTAGAGCGTGCCTCGTGTATTTTGCCAAAAAGTTGATTGAAGTGAAATTGAGAGATGGATAGATAGATAGATAGTTTATTTATTATCCATTACAATGTTGGACAAAGCCTACCCTGCATTTACAGTACAGTATGCAGGGTAGGCGGAGAGGAAGCTCATCTAACTTAACTTGGGTAGAGATGGGACATTTTGCACAGGACTGTACCCAGACAAAATACAAGCAATCGTTACCTACAGCAGGGCAGAGTAGATCGGTGCATCGTGTAGAACTGGTATGCAATTTTTGCAAACGCAGAGGGCACCTATACAAAGATTGTAGGGATAGAATACGTCGCGATGAACGACGATCAGGAAATAACGGTAGCGGATCAGGCGAAAACCAAAAAACTATTACGGGCTACTCCCAAAATTCATATAGTAGAAACGCAGGGCACGAAGGATCACAGCAATCGACGAGGAATGCAGGATCATGCAAATCAGTGAACGTCGCCAACGCAAATAGAGCAAGTCGGAACAGAATAGAGTTCTTCTTCTTCTTATTCCTGTGGTTATATCCTCTTGGGACTGACGCCCGAGGGAAGTACCAAATATAACAGAATAGAGTTAAAGGCGAACGGAACCACTGAAGAAAATAGGACTCTTTTAGTAGACTCTGGTGCTGACGCCAGCATTATCAAAATAGGAATGTTGAAAGATGATTTGCCAGTTTTAGAAGAAACGACAAGTTTATCAGGAATAGGACAAGGCGTTGTTGAAGCACTTTGTAAAGTCATATTAACAATTCCATTGAAAGATAGAACCATTGAACATCCTTTTTTTGTGGTAAGACACGATTTCAGTCTAGATGCTGACGGCATCATTGGAATAGATTTCATAGAGGATCATGAAGCCGCGATAAGTAAAAGCGCTCAGGCATTCTTCATACACGGGCAGCGTTTCGAACTCTTACGACCGTTGAAAACGGAGAAAATTAGGTTAGCACCGCCAGGCGCGGACTGGCGTCATGAAACCGGCCCGGGCAAATTGATGAAACCGGCCCATGCAAGGGAAATATTTTTGTTCAGTTAATGAATATGAATTATTCTATTTATTGATGGAATTTCATTAAACTATGTGTATATAGCCATATAGGTTATTACGGGAGCAAATACGAAAAAATAAATATTTCATGTCATGTTTTTTCGTTTATTCTGCATACAACTCCGAGAAAAATGTTATTCCAATTTCGATGCACACATTCTTGTAGGAAATTTAATTTTTTAATTTTTTTCAATTTTTCAATTTTTTTTCTGTTTTCAAAGCCTGATAACTTTTTATCTGTTAAGACTACGAGAAAAATATATCAGAGCTTTTTTTGTAGAAAATTAAATTTCCTACGAAAATATGTGCATCGAAATTGGAATAACATTTTTTTTTTCATACATGAACGGAAAGGCCGATTTTGCTACCTGCTTTCGGGGAGCAAAGAGCGGTTTTACCGACCGGGAAGTCTTTCCTACCGCGAAGTCATTTTTCCCTGGTCTTTCTTCCCGCAAAGTCTTTCCTCCCGCAAAGTTTTTTCTCCCTGAAAGTCTTTTCTCCCAGTCACGTGACCTACAAACAACGCCATCAGACGGTACGAATCGTCAACCGACAAGAGCCATCAAACTTAACCTCAATTTTCTGCCGCGCACCGACGTGATATATGGTGATATATACGTAAATAGTGTCGAGTGCCGTGGAAATTTCTGTTCAAAGTAGACTAATAAAACAAACAAGATGACACAAATGACGATCAGTTCGTACCGCCACATATTTTGGCAACAGCTAAACGGATGATCGATACTGCACTACCCGAAAAATCAAAGGGAAAATATATCAACGCTTATGAAAACTTTTTAGTCTGGCAAAAACAACAAGGCACAACTTCGTTTAGCGAACCTGTGCTGCTAGCCTATTTTGAAAATCTATCAAAAAAGTTAAAACCTTCGACTATATGGTCAATCCATTCTATGCTGAAGAACACAATCGATAACAATCAAGGCATTGATATAACCAAATACACCCAACTACATCGTTTTGTGAAAAAACAAAACATTGGATTTCAAAGTAAAAAATCTAAAATTTTGACATCCGAAGAAGTTGAAAAATTCCTGCACGAGGCACCAGATGATGATTATTTGGCCATAAAGGTAAAAAACCTAGAACATACATGCTATATTGCCAAATATAAGTGTGATATGGGACTACATTTATTATGTTATTTTCAGGCTGCTTTGATCATCGGAGTGTATGGGGCCTGTCGAGGGGGCGAGTTGTGCAACTTAATGATCAATAATGTGATCGACCAAAACTCAATACTTCATATCACGCTACCAGATACCAAAACTCACTTGCCGAGGACTTTTGTTATTGACAGTGAATTTTACACCATTGTAAAGAAATACATGAATCTGCGACCACAAGACACAGCGATCAATCGTTTCTTTCTAAATTATCGGTCGGGTAAATGTTTAAATCAGCCCATTGGTAAAAATAAACTAAGTGGTATGCCATCTGTAATCGCCGCATACTTAAATCTGCCAAATGCAAAGACTGACACCGGGCATACATTTCGCCGAACATCAGCGACAATACTTGCCGATGCTGGCGCAGATTTATTAGCTATTAAGCGGTTGGGAGGCTGGAAGTCTGATCGTGTCGCAGAGGGCTATATCGAGGATTCGGTCCAAAATAAACGCAAAAGGGCAAATCAAATAACAGAAGTGATAAATTCGAATCCATCCTCTACGATCACTTCCGAATTCAAAAATGAAACAAATAACATAGAGCAAATAAATTTTGATGGATTGTTGCCAAAGAACCTGACATCATCTGCAGTAGGAAAAGAGAATGCAGGGGTACCAGCAACAGCACCGGCAACACAAATTCATTATCACTTTAACATTGCCTCAATCGGGTCATTTACTTTTGATGGGAAAAAAGATTAGGTGATATAGATACGTATACATATAAGTAATATGATTTTTCAAGTGATACTTCTCTAAAAATAAGCAATAAGTCATTGAAATATAAAAGCTGGAAAAAGATCAGGTGATATAGATACGTATACATATAAGTAAGATAATTTTTCAAGTGATTCTTTTCTAAAAATAAGCAATAAGTCATTAAAATATAAAAGATGGAAAAAGATCAGGTGATATAGATACGTATACATATAAGTAAGATAATTTTTCAAGTGATACTTTTCTAAAAATAAGCAATAAGTCATTAAAATATAAAAGATAAAAAATGATATATTAACATTTAAGTAAAAGTGATAAGAATTGATTGTGATTTTTCTATATTATAATATTTTATATGATGTATGTTTAGCAATGTGGCTATGTGACAAAGATTTAGTATATCGTACTATATTATCTATACCTTGTTTTCTAATTGAGTAAAAAGTTTATAAATATATCAATTGTTTCATTTTCTAGATCCCTTGAAAAGAAAAAAACAATTGAATTCAGTTTTTTCTTCGCTACAATGCATTTTTTTTGTGATTTAATTCCCCAGTTTAGTTTCTTTCATTAATGATATCTAGTGATGAATCTGACAATAGCGACGATGGTCATTTTATACTACCGCATATTCTGACAAAGGCTAAACGTGTCGTTATTCAACCAATAAAAATCAATTCCTTTTTTTTTTCAAGAGATTTCGGTTTCTGTTATAAGTCGGGGGGGGCCTTCGGCCCCCCCGAACCCCCCCGACGGGGGCTTCGCCCCTCGACCCCACCAGGGGCTTCGCCCCTGGACTCCGCCGCCACGCACAGTGGTCTGTGGCAAATCTACTTTTGCAAGGTTTCAGGACTCTTTCCCGACTTAAAGGTAGCGTTTCAAGCTTGCCGAATTCCTAATTTCCAGATTCATTTTTTGTACAGGTGAAATCGACCTTCCGTTCATGAATAAAAAAAAATATCGTGTGAACCACGGGAGCAACGTTTTTGCTCCCTCGGTGCACAATATACTATTTTCAGAGTTTTACGTGAAAAAAACCAAACAAAAATTTTTTTACGTGTTATTTATATGGGTAAACGGAAAACCGTTGAGCGTCTCGTAGAATTGAGATATCGAGCTGCGCTTTTAGGAGAATTCGTTCTATACCTGAAAGAAACTTTTGAGATGATAAGACTTAAAAAAAAAGAAAAAAAGGTTTTTTTGGACCCCCCTAATCCACATATGATCTGTTTGCCACCGGCCCACCGGCCCACCGACCTACCGGCCCACCGACCTACCGGCCCACCGGGCATGAGCGCCGCGAACAATAAGGCAGGTCAGTGTAAAAACAAACAGCAAGTTCATCGGCATTGTAGAGAAAAATAAGCTCGCCGACGGAGTATACCTAGGAAATTGCTTAACTAAACCGGCGAACCAAGAATGCATAGAAGACATTTTGAATCTAAACAATCACGAGGTGATATTGGAGACGCCGACCGTGGAATTGGAGGAGTTATGCGAAGAACATAACGAAACGGAAGAAGAAGACTACTTACTGGTAAGACGGGCAAACAACGAATCGAGCTAGTACATGATACTATTCGCACTGATTATCTTAACGAGGAGGAGAGAAATACTCTACTTGAGATATGCGAAAAGTATAGCGAAATTTTCTATTTACCGGGGGATAAGCTAGGCGTTACCAACGCGACCAGTCATACAATAACATTAACGGATGGGGGAAAACCGATTGATGTTCGTCTATACCGTCTACCTGAATCGCAGAAACGAGAGATAAACAAGCAAATAGAAGTCATGTTAGAGAGTAACATAATACGACCGAGTCGCAGCCAATGGAACTGCGCTCCTGGTAGTACCGAAAAAACCTGAGAAAAAATAGTCGTCGACTACAGAAAATTGAACGAGATAACGGTAGGAGATCCCTTGCCAAATATTACAGAAATATTGGATCAGTTAGGAAAAGCGAAGTACTTTACTGCATTAGACCTCGCCTCGGGATTTCATCAAATTCCGATGGCCGAAGAAGACAAGGAAAAAACTGCTTTCTGAACAGCACATGGGCATTATGAGTATAATTCAATGCCATTCGGAATGAAGAATGCGCCAGCGACATTCCAACGTTTGATGAATACCGTTTCAGCAGGACTACAAGCATCTAAATGCTACGTTTATTTAGACGACACTGTAATTCATAGAGCAACACTCAAAGAGCACAACAACAGGCTCATCGAGGTACTAAAACGACTGCAGGAGAGCAATCTCATCCTTCAGCCAGACAAATGTCAGTTTCTTCGGAAAGAGACTAGCTATTTAGGGCATGTGATAACCTCGGAAGGAATCCTCTCAGACCCCTCGAAAATTGCAGACGTCAAAAAAATTTAAGAGTTCGACAAACGTTAAGCAAGTACAGTCATTTCTAGGGCTAGCTGGTTATTACAGAAGATTCATAGAGGGATTTTCAAGCATAGCACGACCGTTAACGCAACTAACACAGAAGGGACGCAAGTTCGAGTGGACAACGGTAGAAGAGAGCGCATTTGAAACACTAAAATCAAAACTAATTACGGCACCGATCTTAAGGTATCCGGATTTCACCAAACCTTTCTTGATAACAACAGATGCATCCGACAAGGCAATCAGGGCAATCCTCTCTCAGGACCAATAGGGCAAGATTTACACTGTAAAAAATGTTTGTTGTAAATTTACTAATATTGTATTGGAAGTTTTATGCATATACGGTATTGTAAATTTACTACATATTTGTGAAGGTATTTTAAATACTTGCATCTTAAATTTACTGTACTTTTACAGCGAAGTTACTGAGCAATAGTGTAGTAATTTTAGCAAACCTGAGTATTATAAATCAACTCATGATTTGCAAATTTAAAATGTATCTGTCTATCAATTTTGATGTGCATGTATTTTGAATATGTCACAGTGATCACGCAATTGTACGAGGCATGTATGCATTAAATTTAATGTACTCTCATAGTCAAGTTACTGAACATTGCGACGCCTCAACGTAGAATTATGATATCTCAAATTGTGGTAAAAAATCATGATGTCTCAAATTCTGGCTGAAAACATGATATCTCCAATTCTGGTTGAAGATATTATGTGCTGCAGTCATCAAGTCGGTCAAAAGAAACACATTCGGTAAAAAATGTGGTCTGACTCGGGAGCTGAGAGTGTCAGGGTGAATTGGCGATGCATACTTCTAGTCAACGGGGCATAGATTTACTTGCGAGAGATAGGCAGGCTTTGAAGCATCTATCGGTATAAGACAGTACTAATCACTGTGGCACTGACGTAAGATTCATAAACGTTTTGGTGATTCTGCTGTCCAGTTTTGTAAAATCGAAAACTTGGTTTTGAAATTGAAATAAATGCTTACCGAATTTACTTTACTAGCCACATTTGTAATTTCAATATACTTGAGCTCAATTTTCTTTAACGTGTCTGTAGTGAATTCAGCAAACTGCTCAGTAAATTTCTAGTAATGTGTAGTGAATTTACAAAACAAATGAGATTACTATACACGTTTAGTGTATTTAGGATGATGTTACGTATTTCTCGTACTGAGTATAGTAAAATTAATTTTTTTGTTGTGAATGTAATAAATATGCATAGTAATTGACTTTCCCACGTGAAATTAGTGATTTTGCAAGATTTTTGTACAGTAAATGTATTGTAAATTCACAATCATTTTTTACAGTGTACCTATAGCATACGCAAGCCGAACGCTTAACAAAGCTGAAAGAAATTACTCGACAACCGAGAGGGAAATGTTAGCAATCGTCTTCGGGACTAGACAGTTCAGACCATACGTATATGGGACGCATTTCACTGTGATCACGGATCACCTCCCTCTTAAGGGGTGAGATGCACTCAGCGGCGTGAGAAAAGGAGTATTTTCAATAATTTATTTTGCAACGATGGTCAATTATTTCTTGTCACACTTATTACAGAGTTGTTATGTAAGGTTTCATCTTCACGTACACCAAATTTCAAAAAAAAAAATTAATTATTTATAAAGATATGGCCCCTTTCGTCGGGCCCCTCTCGCAAACAGGCCTCCGCGGTGACCATCACACCATCGGACTGGATTATATAAAATCAATAAGACAAGAAAAAATGATTAGTTCAATAATAAATCTAGTCTTTAATCGAAGCTTTTGGTTTTTGTTGAAAATTAACAAAATGGCGGCTCCTGACAGCTTTTTTTCCCGATTTTCGACCAAAAAATCATGATTTTGCTGTTGAAAAAAATCGAAATCTTCAACCAAAATGCAATCCTTCGATCAAGGACTAGTTTTTTATGTTATTTATAACCTGTACAAATTTGATCAAAATCCGTCAAGTGGTTTCGGAATTACAGTGGTCACCGACTTGAAGAACGTAGTTCCGAGATAAACGCGTTTTATTAATTATTTTATTTTTAATTTTTATGTAAACGCACAAGTATCGACCACTCAGTTCCAGTGCCACAAATATACTGATGCCTAACCAAAAATTCCAAGTACGCAACAAAACTATTCACAAAATATCATAGGCGGGTCGAAACCGGTTGCTTGCAGCTGCCGTCCGCTACCTGCCAGGCGGGTCCGACACCGCTTCACTCATTGTAGGATATCTCGGAAACTATTCATCGGATTGACTTGAAATTTGCAGAGAATATTTTCGAAACATCATATTCCAAGAAAATGCAATACAAAAAAATTTCATTTTTCGAAAATCCTGAGTGCATCTCACCCCTTAAATGGATCTTGAAAATCGAGGATCCTGGATCAAGGTTACTGAGAATGAGATTAAAACTGGCCGAACACGAGTATGATATAATCTACAAACCTGGAAAACTGAATACGAACGCAGACGCACTCAGCAGAATATTTAAGATTTATAGCAATAGCCAGTAATTCGAAGAGGATAAACCTTTAGAAGGTACAAGGATTCCCGTAATGTCAGAAAAAGAAGAAGAAGAAGAAGAGGAAAAAGAAGAAGAAGAGGAGGAATCGGAACGGGAATACACGAAAGACAAGAGGAAAAAGATCTTGTACGAATATCATGACGCACCCATGTGGGGCACCAAGGCGTATCGCGTACACTGGAACGCATAAAGATGAAACACAGGTGACCGAAAATGCACAAGGAAATAGAAGACTACATGGGCAGATGCGAAAAATGTCAGAAAAATAAAACACAGAGAAAGCCGAAAGCACCCATGATAATCACTGACACTCCCCCGAAAGCTTTCAAAAAATGTGCACTGGACATCGTGGGGCCATTGACTGAAACTAATTCAGGCAATAAGTATGTACTTACGTTTCAAGATGCTTTAACCAAATTTAGCAAAGCTATGCCAGTGGCTGACCAAGAAGCTTCCACAGTGGCGAGAGAATTCGTAAAAAATATTATATGCGAATATGGAACACCCAAAGTAATCCTTACTGATCAGGGAACTAATTTTTTGAGCAATGTATTTAAGAATATGTGTAAACTCTTGAAAATCGAGAAAATTCAGACAACAGCGTATCATCCAGAACCTAACGGAGCACTGGACCGATCATACAGAACACTAGCGGAATATCGAAGAGGACCAAAGTAACTGGGATGAGTGGTTGCCGTACGCTATGTTCACGTACAACACAACCCCCCACACTGCGACAGGGTTCACGCCGTACGAACTTGTTTTCGAGCACCCAGCGGAAATATCATCATCGGTAAAGCAAGCGCCGAGACTTCTTCTTCTTCTTCTATCCTTTTACGACTTATCGCCCTGGGATGAGCATATAGTCGGAACAAGCGCCGAGACTTACTTACGCGTATGACGACTACGTCCAGGAACTACGCGAAAGGCTTAGGGCAGCTCATCTCCAAGCAAAAGGAAATTCGGAAGCGGCCAAGGGAAAAGCGAAATCATACTACGACAAGAAAACGGTGGAGTCCAAATTTCAGCCGGGAGATAAGGTTGTTCTGCTTGATGAGACGGCTCGGCGGGGACGATCGGCGAAATTAACGCCGAAGTATGTAGGTCCATACGAGATCACGAAAAAGGATTCGGATGTCAACTACACCATCCGAAAGGGTCGGGAGGAGATCAAGGTTTACGCCAACAGATTGAAGTTATTCGTAGAACATTGACTAGAAGGAGCGAAGCATATCCCCAACCCCTATCCTACCCCTCACTATATTCCTCACAAATTTTACGATATAACAAAGGGAGGGGATACTGTAACGTGTCCGACCGTCACGATACTAGACAACGGTGATTGGTCGGAGTAAACACCGAAAAACTGGACAAATTCGGATAGACGAGCGAGCGACGCTTGTGACGTCACAAGCGTAAGCAAAAGAGTATATAAACACGCGTCGACAGAGCTCGACAGCGCAAACGTGGTATAGCACCCAGGCGACTCACTACTATCAAAATTAATCAGAGCGCACTCGTGGTATAGCATCCCAGGCGACTCATTTGATATTGAACTAAGGATCTTCCGAAGGCAATAAAGTAGAATCATTAAATTCACTATTACATAGACAATTCAGAACATTATTTAAATTCATTTCTAGTATCACCTACCCGGGTATAGAAACACAATATAATATCGAGCACTAGCTATAGCAGCATTGTTACGAACATTTAAAAGAAAAGCGATAGATACGGTAGAAATAACCTTCAAAGTAGAATAAGATAGGATAAGATCATTGTACGAATTTTTGTTGATATTTTATTTGATTTAACAATACAGAAGATCAAATTACTACTGATAAAATTTGCCTGGTATTTTCTTATCATCCTGTTTGACAGTATTAAATACCAGTATAAGCCGAGTAGTTACAGCTTTGGCGAACAACGGAAGAAGCGAACGACATTGGCGTAAAAACCTGTGTTCGAGGGCCAACCGTTGGAAACCCGAGTCTGATAGGCAGTCTTGGTGTAAAAACCCGGATCTGTAGTTAGTCAATAAAATCATCAATAGCAGGCGAGACAGGCTTGGCGTAAAAACCCGGCTCTGTAGAGAGAATTCTGAATCTTAAATTCAGAATAATTACGGCTTTGGTAATTAAACCTACCCGAGTCCGGTAGCTAGCGTAGGGAGATAAAATCTGAACGAGGTGGCTTTTGCATGGTAGACCCATCCTTTTCCTCACCTCTCAGTACGAGGAGTCCATAATAATACTTAATAAATTAAATTTCAGAAATAGATAATTTTCGAACCCGTAGCAACCGACTTTTACTATAATCAGTAGGTTCGTAAAAGTCGAAACGTTACAATACTTTAATATTAATGTCCAAATTGACTTGCAGATCATGGCTGGCGATGGCGCTGGCAAAAGGAGAAATCAGTTCATCTTACAAGATCGAGAGGTGCAGGGATAATCCAGGCGTATTCTTCGTGAAAATAGGGACACTGCAAGTGTACAAAGATAGGTGGAGCTTAGTAATAGACATGGACCTCCGCACGGTGTTCGAAAGAGAAGAAAACGTGAAGGCGCATCTGAACAACATACACAGAACATGCGAGGGTCCAGATAACGCGGGCTCGCTTTTATGTGAGACTTTGAGCGAATCAGTAGAAAACTTAATAGATAAAGTTGATAGGGGCTTGCCACTAGTTCGCGACGTCACACGCGTCGGGCCGGCACAAAGGCGCCGAGGTTTAATAGACGGCCTAGGTTCGATAGCAAAATCCTTGTTCGGGACTATGGATACGGCAGACGCGGCTAGAATAGATCAAGAGATCGACGATCTTCGGGATGATCAAGCCAACTTAAAAAAGACAATGAGCAAGCAAATCCAAATCGTATCCCAGACGCTAGGAGTGTTTAACAACACCATGAGGGTAGTGGAGGAGAACGAGCAAACCTTGCTCGAGATAACCAAGCAGCTTAACATCAGTCTCTCGAACGGTACAGAAAGAACAGCAGCGAGGCAAAACCTCGACGAGCACATAGAGGCAATAGGCCTAATAGTAGATGCGTTGCTGAGCGATGTGAAGGACCTAGTGCAATTCTTAACTGAAATAAAAAGGGGAATTATCAACCCTACCGTGCTCACACCAGCCAAAATACTAGAGTACCTTTTGTCGGCCCTACCACACCTGCCGGCGGGGCATAATTTTCCTATACCATTGACGCGACCAGGAGTTTCATTATTGATGACACACAGTGGGGAATTTTCACGAAAACGTGGCCATAATCCAGGGGATCATCGGAATTTTTCGAAATTTGATAAACTGATGTTTTTGGGGTCGCTGATTACGAATCTGGTATCCAAATTTGTAAAAAAAAAAAATGGCGGCTCCAATACGGCCGATGGAGACATGAATTTCGTGAAAAACACGATTGATTATACACTTTACCGATGTTTCCGGGGTCGCTGATTACGAATCTGGTATCCAAATTTGGAAAAAAAAATGGCGGCTCCAATATGGCCGATGGAGACATCAATTTCGTGAAAAACACGATTGATTATACACTTTACCGATGTTTTCGGGTCGCTGATTACGAATCTGATATTTAAAGTTGGAAAAACAAAATGGCGGACTTAATATGGCCGACTCAGACATGAATTTCATAGGAAACACGATTGATTATACACTTTACCAACGTTTTCGGGGTTGCTGATTACGGATCTGATATTGAAATTTGGAAAAACAAAATGGCGGACCTAACATGGCCGACTCAGACATGAATTTCATAGGAAACACGATTGATTATACACTTTACCGATGTTTTCGGGGTTGCTGATTATGAATCTGATATTCAAATTTGTAAAAACAAAACGGCGTACCCAAAATATATGTGCTATACTAAATTAGACAATAGATTCGGGAATTTCGGGGAAAATAATTATTCTCTTGCAATATACCCAGATAACAAACGTGCGACGCACGAAACCATCACAGCGTGCGGCTCACGTCGTGCATGCGAGAATATATCATTTTCGTCAGCACGAAGTGACGCAACACGAGTGCGAGCGAAATGATTCGCATCCAGAACAAACGTAGGACACACGAAACCATCACTGCGTGCGGCCTGGTGCGGCTCACGTCGTGCGTGCGAGAATATACCATTTTCGTCAGCACGAAGTGACGCAACACAAACGCGCGAGCGCGATGATTAAATCATAATAAATAATAATAATAATAATAGTAATATATAATATAATAATATTATTATTTATTTATTTATTATTATTATTATTTTTTTATTCATTTTTTCCTATTTCACCCCGGTGTAACTATTGAAGAAAAAAAAAAAAAAACGGTGATTGCGGTGAAATATAATCGAACGAATAATAATAATTAGGTAAAAAAAAAATTACATCCAGGATGGAAAATAGCGCGCGGTATATAAACGCGGTAAATACCATAAACGTGCGCACAACGATTTACGTAGTGTATATGACACAAGTTTGAAATAATAAGACTGTCAATTGACTACCGAGTTCTGCAGTTTGTTGTCAGCCCGATGTTTCCGTTCCCGCCAACCCGGCACAACGCGGCTTTCTCTATAGCATAATAAATAATTTTCTCTATTAATAATAGAATATTGATCGGCATAAAGTCGTGTCGTAGTTGAACGTCAGCAGTTAATGTCTTGGGTAGCCTTACGAAGGTAACACCGGTAAGTACAGAAACATTTCTCAATGTAGTCTATCCTAACCTCACTTTTTCTTGTAAATTTACAGATCTGCATGAGGTTGAAGTTTGTAACGTTAGCGCAATAAAACAATTGGGGAAATTTCTTGATTACATAACTTGAACGGTTCAAAAACAGCAAAATACGGTCCATAATTTCCCGAATTGAGTAAAACACACTAATTATCTCGCCGAATAAAATAGTGATTTTTTTCCAAAAATTGTCGTTACGTTAACGTTACAAACTTCAACTTCATAGATCTGCAGGCCTTTCGCTGTACTCCAATCTCTCACTTTAGATCACTCGACTGAAGAATTGTCATCAAAACAAGAAAACGTGAATTTTTATTTTACTCTCCTAGATGATACGAATTCCGTGGTCTGATTCCTCACTAATTGAAGAGGTTTGTTTTTGATGGTCTTGTTCAGGCTCAGATTAACAATAAGGCTATATCCTTAGGCCCTCGAAATTTTCGGCCCTTCAATTTTTCATTCGATTCAATTTTTCTTCAAGTATATAATGTGAAACTTTCAATTGTAATCTATTACAAGTCGCCTGAATTTAATTTATTTTTCCGTCACCGCTTTAGTATCACGACTGCTTAATCCAGGCCTTGGTCTTGTTGTACTCCCGCAAGATAATACGGAACAATAGGAATGGATGGCGACAAATGTAAACCTTTTTGTAGTCTCAGTACAAGAAGTAAGAGACGGCGCTTGTCTGTAATTCGTAAAACGAGTCAGGACTTTGTAAGCAGTACTAACCAGGATCCAGAAGATTCTAGTTCGAGTTCAGACGAAAGAGTAGAACTTCAAGAAGACCTTATTCCACATGTGTTTGCGGTTGACAACATTCCAGAAGATAGGATGGAGAATATCGAGCAGATTCCTGATCTGTTAGCAGTTCGAAACGATCCATGCGATCCGCATACCGATCCAGAAACTGAAAGTTCTAACGAAGAGGATACCGAAGGAGAAGCGGTGGATGATGGCGTTGCAGAAAATGATTTAGAAGCAAGTGATTCGAGTGATTCAGCGGATGACATTGAGGATCGCTATGTCTTTCAAAATCAAGCGGATCTCCAAAGGAGAGCGTTGAAAAATGTGTTCCTCGCCATAAATATGAACCATAAGCACGGCAACCAACTTCTACGAACCTTGCGGGAACATCCGTTTAACTTGATTTCCATGCCGAAGGATACACGAACATTATTACAAACTCCCACAGTCGTTGCAAGTAGGTTCGTTGAACGACTTGCAGGTGGAGAATACCTCCATATAGGATTTGAAAAAACACTCGTTAAGAAAATGAAAAGTGTCCCTGCCAATTTATTGCCGGAAGAAATTGAAATAGATTTCAGTACGGACGGTGGTAAACTTGGCACAGATCAGTTCTGGCCACTTCAATATCGCGTGTTTAATATTGCTGATCAAAAACCAATTATTGCCGGAGTATTTAAAGGTAAACATAAACCGACAAACCCATTCGACTTATTTCAACAATTTGTTGAAGAAATCGTTCAAATTCATCATAGAGGAGGAATTACTGTGATGAACCGACTATTTCCTTTGAAAATCCGATGCTTCATCGCAGATGCACCAGCGAGGGCATTCGCTTTAAATCACTATGGCCACACGTCTGCATTTGCGTGTTCCAAGTGCAAAGTCGAGGGTCATCGTTGTACTGTGCCAGGCTTCGGGGGGGGGGGGCGATGATTTTTGAAGGCATTAGGCATCCACCGAGAACAGACATCGAGTACAACAATTTGATAGACGACGATCATCATAAAGGCCGGAGTCCATTAGCTCCCTTGCTGGGTTTAGTCACACGTGTTCCATTTGAGAGTATGCACCTAGTATGGATTGGAAATGTCAAGAAGGTGATTTCAGCACACGTAGCAGGAAAGCATGGAGTCCAAAGACTGAATGGTAGAAAGCTGGACATCATTGACGCTAGAATGGAACTGCTCAAGACCTACTGCCCTTCGGAATTCAATCGGCGTCCACAGGCAATAACTCTGTTCCATAATTTCAAAGCTACGGAGTTGAGGCAGCTGTTACTGTACACGGCACCAGCTGTTTTCAAAAATATTTTTCTTGGCGATTACTACCAACATTTGATGATATTACACTCCACCATGCGTCTTCTTGTCTCTACAGACACACCGAAGGAAACGTACGTTTATTGTCAAAATGCTCTTGAAACATATGTGACGTTATGTGAACAATTGTATGGACAACAATTTCTTTCATACAATGTGTATGGCTTGCTACACCTCGTAGCTGATGTTGAAGTGCTGGGTGGGATGGAATCATTCTCTGCTTTTTGTTACGAAAATAATATGAGGGAATTCCCCAAACACGTAAGAAAACCCCACCTACCTCTTCAACAGTATTATAAGAGACTGTGCGAAAAGAATGATCTCGCATTCGCACCACCGGACTATGATATTCATGTTCGTTTGACACAAATTCATCATAATGGGCCTCTTCCGGAAGATATCCCAGCTCATCTCTGTCGCCAATACCAGAAGCTAAAAGTTGGAGGAAACACGTTTGCAACGACCTTGCGTGACAATTGCTGCATGCTTTCTGACTCCAAAATCTGTGTAATCAGCAATATCATTGAAGTACAAGGAAATAAATTCTTCATCGTCCAACAATTTCTGCAGGCGACTGCGATTTATGACGTCGGAATATCATCCGATTTAGTGAATGTTTATCATTGCACAATCCTATCAGACGAACTCAAAACAGTTAATTTGCACGACGTTAGAAGCAAATGTTACAGGATGCCACAGTGGAGCCATGAAGAGGGAGAGGAAGAAACCGTTATCGAAAATGAGTGGACTTGTGTGGCTTTACTGACACCTTTAAGATTACCTTAAAACTGACACACGAAAAACATCCTTGGACCATTCTTACCTAATCTGCCCACGAAGCGAAACACATGTACGTAGATAATACTTTCCAACGGAGGCGGCAACACTAATGCTGTGTGTGTAGAGACAACAAAACTTGGAATGTACCGTATGCTATTTCATAGCACCAGAATGCTATACTATTGCAAGTTGAAATGCATCAATTCATACCAAACATGGAAAAATTCATTCTATTTGGATATTCAAAATTCAAGAGAAGGATCAGCCTGATAACTATCTGAAAAACTTTGAGAACTTCGACAAAATCTTGAACAAGAAATTTTAGTGACTTAGAAAATAACCGTGTAAACAATTTCCTGATAACAAAACGATGATTCACATTCAGTTTCAAATTTCGAGCATCGCAGAATATTGATTGTTGTACAGTTTTTCCTAACGACATTTTTTCATAGATCTGGCATAATAAATTGAATCCATTATTTTTTGGTCTTTCCACTTCTACATTCCACTTTTATTATTTCAGCATTATGAATAGAAATCGTGAAAAGAAAACGAAAACCTCGCAGCCGAACAAAGTTTCAAGCAGCGGCAGAGAAATCAGAAGACCGAAACATTTGCTGACAACATCTTCCGACGAGACTCCCTATTTCAAGAAGCTGAAAGTTTCTACAAATGTGAGGAGCCAAATAGATCGCCTGAAAGGTATTTTATTGGACATTGAGAATCAAAAAGTAGCAGCGGAAGCTAAGAAATATGTTTCGGAGAACACTGAAGGACAAGACCCAGCCAATGCATTGGTGACATCAAGATCTCATGCACCGTTAAAAATCATTGGTATCTCTAACAAAACCTCAGAAAAGACACCGTCAGTAAACATTTCTAGTCTTGCATCACGAGAAAAAACTACTACGTACGTAATTAAAACAAACTTTACTCTGACAATTATGAATACTCAACAAGCATCGGAATACAAATTTTTGAACTGTTATGAGCACTGTTATGAACACTAACACAATTTTACGAATTCTGTACAGACATAAATCAGCTGTATCTAGCCCAAAGCTGCTTCAGACTTTGCCTGCTGCCATTTTATGTTTCCCTAACAATTCCAGGGAGCATATTTTAGAGAAGCCGTTATCAAAAGAGTCAATTGAGAAACCACCTGATGTATCACAGCTTTCATCCAAACCTGCAGTAAAGGCAATGAAGACTCTGAACGCGAACGACAAAATCCACTGGAAGAATAATTCTGCTCTTTGCTCTGATCTGCTTCCTGTCGACACCACTGATTTGAGAGTGTCCAGGCGTATTATTCCTACACCCCAATCTCCCGTGCACAGGGCAAATGATGTGAAAAACGTTGACAGTGATCCAAATGATGTACTTGATGAAAATATAATAAAAGATGAAGAAGCAGGTGATGAAAACGAGGAAATATTTGATACCGAAGCTTCGAATTGTTCAAAACAAGTCTTAAGGAAAATATTAGAGCAGAATGAAAAGATTATCGAACAGAATAAAAATATACTTGCACGCTTGCCTAATTTGAATGCTGGAGAAAGACTGGAGCAAAATTTGTACGACCCTCTAAATGGGTTTCCATTGCGTACGGTCGATCAATTCAACAACCTTAACGACATTCATAACAAGGATATGCGGAAGCAAGTGGTGATTCTTTTTTTTTTGGAGTAAGCATCTGACATTTTTATTTTATTTTTTTTGCCTTTATACGCACATAAGCTGCTAATGATCTGTTTTTTCCAGTACAAGTACTTACTGAACCTGGGTGGCGCTAAGATTAGGGAATTCTTGAATGCTGCATTGAAGGTTGTCATGGCCGACGAGTTAATTGCACGATTCACCTGGCTAAAATGTGACAGGACTCTAGAATTTGGTAATACACGAGTTGCTAATGTATTATTTCGTAAGTATCTTGCAATGATTCACTTGATTACTTTTAATACTCTGTATACTCTGATAAGCGTCTTATTATACATATTTATTTCTTCAGGGGCAGCAAGCGATTGTCCTCTATTCAGAGGGCCGAATACAAAGGCCGAATTTAAGGATGAAATGTTAGAAGTAATGAGAGCCGCCAAGCAGAGATACCGAAACTCGATTAAGAAAGTGCAAAACGAGGAGAGTATAAGACAGGAAATACGCAGATTAGAGGGAATGGTGGAAGACGCAAACGCCGATGAAAATTCTGAAGATAACAGGCAAGACGAAGAAGATGAAGAATTCGCAGATGACGAGCTCTAATAAAACTTAGCCTTGAGTTTTCACGTTTTCAAGTTATTAGTAATAAGAAAAGTGTTCACGTACTAAAGTTGAAGTTTAATGATAATTTTATTTACGTTTTCAAATTTCTCAACACAGGTTTGCTTGTGAACGCAGGTATGTTCCAAAGATATTAGTTTAGGAGTTAGTTCATAAGCTACGAAATATGTTTACGGCGTAGGTTTCGACTAGTCTCTAAATATCTATAGGTTTAGTGATCAGAATCCAGTGGTGCAATTCTCGATCTCACAATAAAACTATATATACATACCATATGTGAATTTATCGGACCAGTCGAACCAAATTTTTAAGTCTTCTAACTGAAGCTCACCTCTATATAGAGCGTGCAATCTCCAGATAGACCGAAAAAAACGGAAGTGCATCATAATTATTTTTTCAAGTAAAAATTCCTTCAGCCCGGGTTTGAACCGGGACCTCCGCGGAGTCCCGGTTCAAACCCGGGAAACCCCCAAATGTCGTCAGTTAAAGATAGACGTTTTGTGTATGAAAAATTTGTTGGTTTCAAATCAATATTGTACAGATCTTTTGATTCTCACCCGTTCTCATTCTAAATCTTTCTTGAGAATAAAGTATTACCCTTCTTCAATACGTGGAACAAAAGTTCATCTGCTAATACTTGCAATTCTTGATGGAAAATATTTTTTTATCGGGTACTCACACGTATTTTCGAAAAATTGTGATTTTAATGCAGCGCCCTCTCTTCCTTTTCACGGTGTTCTTTGCGATGTGTTATTGTCTGAGCTCAATAATCTTAATATTGATATTAATAGTAAAATTAACTCAATATTAATAATAATAATAATATTAATAATCATATTAACTTGATATTTTTTTATCGAACTTTCTCGATTTTGTGATCAAGTTGTGTTGACACATACATATTTACTGATATATCGAATAATCGCGTTACCAATATGTCAAATCAACATTAAATATTATTTATAAATGATAAAATTTTTTCCAGGCCGTAAAGTCACGCGCACGTGTGTCGTATGCTATTTTTTATAACTCAATGTGCGAATTTCGATTTCGAAAAATAATTTTTATCAATAACCGAAAACCAGCTGAGAATGTAAATACTGTATTTCAGACAATATTCTACAGATACACTATTTACAGTGTGCGGAGTAAATCATTCTGTACACTCATGTCAGTGCGCGAATGTATAATATACTCCAGATACATTTGCGCACTGAGTGCGTGAATGTATCTACTCAGCACACCGCGCGCCACAGTGTGTGAATCGGGCACTTCGCACACTACCAATTAACATAAGAAATCGAGTTTCGCACACTGAACTTTGAAAATAATTTTTTTCACACGGCGTGCTCAAAGTTCAATTTTGCGCACGCTTCGCGTGCATAAAATTCAACTTACCGCGCGCTGTGTTAAAAAATGAAGTTCGATACACGTGCGAAAGATTATTCTCGACTCGTGTGATTGTCACCCTCGCTTCGCTCGAGCAAAAAACTTCACACTTGTCCGAGAATCAACACTTTCGCACTAGTATCGAAATAGTAGATTACGATATAAGTGTGCAAAGTACGTGATTTTTGCACGAGTGTAGCTTGTCGCCCGAGCGAAGCGAGGGTGACCAAAACACGAGTGTGAGGATCACGTACGCGCACGTGTGTCGTATACTATTTTTTATAACTCAGTGTGCGAATTTCGATTTCGAAAAATAATTTTTATCACTAACCGGAAACCGGCTGAGAATGTGAATACTGTATTTTAATGCACAAAAACTGCCTGTTTGTGCCTCTGAAGTTTCGACTGAACGTCGACTTACTTCTATCTCGTCAGATGGCGCGTCGGTAGAAAAAAGTAACTAGAGAGTCAAAAAAGTGTGCGCAAAAGTAACTATAGTGTTAAAAAAGTGTGCGCAAAAGTAACTAGCGTATCATAAAAGCAGATGAAGCCGATTGACGCATGCGCGGTATATTTTCCTCATGCCTTACTAAAATACCCCACTTTTGCCACACTTCAGAGGCACAAAAACAGGCACTTTTTGTGCATGTGTTACAAAAAGTACTATTTTCTAACTGAGTGCGCAAGATTTGATTTTTTTTTTTTTTTTAGATTTCATTCTCAACACGTTGACTATTCTTATTGTATCAAATGAATGAAACATATTTTGAAACTTATTTTTTCAGTACTTATTTTTAAACTCGGAGACTTTCAGTACTCGGGGGGCTTTGCCTCTCACACTTATATATTGCAATATTTGGATACTAAGCTATACTTCCCTCTTCACTCTAGTTCTTTGCAGGTTACGAATTTTTCACACTAAGTTAAAAAAAATAGTATACGATATGCGTGCGCGTACGTGATCCTCACACTCGTGTCTTTGTCACTCTCGCTCCGCTTGGGCGACAACCTACACTCGTGCGTGAATCACGTACTTTGCGCACTTGCATCGTAATGTACTATTTCAGTGTAAACGAATTATTGTAAATAAGTTCCTGTGCAATATAAATTCAATACTATACACAATTTCTTTTTCTTAATACAAATTGAAATCCAAGTATAAAATTACAAGAATTTCCTGCATGATATATTGCTTAACGTGTTTCACATATTCGATCAAATATAATTTCACGGGGAAATTTTCATCGGCCACCTCAAGGTGTGGAACTCAAGTGCTAAGACTTTCAGTTTAAACTTCGTTTTTTTTTTTTAATTTTGTAGCGTGTTAAATCACTGAAATAGTAAAATTTAAACCTCATGCGCGCGTATCGAGTGATTTTCGACCATTGTGCGTCGTCTGCGCTCCTTTTAATGACTATTTAGGAGGTCAGTGCTGCGTCCCATATTGTTATGTATTTCGCCATACGACATAGTTGTTGCTCTGATGCTATATCGCGTTAGCGCATTCCTGGATTTCAGGTGTCACAATTGATCGGTATTCGAATTACAACAATAGAAATACCGCTGATAGGTAGCGAGGAGTACAGCATCAATAAGGTATATCCTCTGCCTGTAAGGGCACAAAATGTTACGTATTGTTATCTGGAGACGACAGAGGAATTAGCGGTGGTGGACCACGAATATAGAAATTACCTGCGAATGAGAGAGGCGGATTTAGGAACTTGTAAGCGATTAGGCGAGCATTATTTGTGTGACCCAAGGCGCCCTACGAACTCGATAAAAATAGGTTTTTTCTTCCTGTTTTCACCCTGTGAAATTGCAATCCTCTCGAAATTGGACGTAGAACTTTCACAATGCCCGAAAAGAATAGTCAGGGTAAATAAGGTAATAGTTTTAGTTTTGCAGAGACCAGGAACATGGTTATACGTAGCTCCAGAGGCCGAGGCAATCACAGTAGCTTGCGAAGGGTTGCCTTCGGCGCGCGAAACATTGATAGACACTGGCACAATAGCTCTCAACGGGAAATGCGCTGTAACTGCGAAGGATTTCTGTATGGAGACATTACGGCAATATCAGAGCAACCAGGAATTCAGTTACTTGCCGCCGTATAATCTGAGTCTCCACGAAACAGACTGGGAGGCAATCCCGAAGTCTAACGATAAAGGTGTCAGTGTAGTACTCAAGAGCGTCCTGCGAGACGCAAAACGAGCTTAACTCATTGGGAACTATACTCTATTCACGGAGAGACGATCCAGAGATCGAAACAGAACTCGTCCGGTTCAGTCAGATCCCGCCTAACGCTCCGCCCATTTTACCCTCTCCATGTCGCTAAGCGGGTCGTAGAGCTGAGCAGACCCGGCTTCAGCCGACAAAGGGGCCCCGAGTCAATTTCGAACATTCGAATACTAACTGTGGCGAAGTGCTACAGTGCCGGAGGAACAAAACTTATGATAATTTAGATACGGCGCTGAGTTGCGAGCCCCACTACCCCCACCCGACTCTCTGGCCGTTCGAAGCTGCGCGACGCCTGGATCGTCTCTCCGTGAACGGAGTATAGCCTTGAAAACCTACATAAGGAATTAGATGATAAAAACATTAGTCACAGGCGGCACCTGCCGTATGTGGCACCTTTGTATCCAATAAGTGGAATAGTACTAGTAGGCATGATAGGTTACATAATCTATAAATGTGTATCTACAGGTAAATTTAGATGTAAAGAAACGTCACGACAAACAGTGGCACCGGAGCCTCCGCAACCGCGGAAACGGGTTCCGATGGCCAGGGAAACTGTTATTAATTTTAAACGTAACTCGACTATCACGGGTACGACGTAATCAGCATCAAGTTATGAATGGGTTTTTACTAGTAAGAAACATGTAATGAATTGGGATAAGAGTATATGTATTATATATAAGTAACAACCAATAAAATTATTGTATCTAATATCAAAATAATAAAACCGGGTTTGGGTTAAAGTAAGATTAGCAAATAGGGTTAAGACTAAGGAAATTTGTTAATCCGAACAAAATAGTCCGGAGACCTATTCTCTTAAGGGGGGAGGGATGTTGAGAATTGTTACTCAACATTCCATTTCATTTCGTAATCAGGCTATCCTAAATAATTAAGCAAGGCATGACCTGGAATGTGACAAAACGCAGCGCATGCAGGTTACGCCAATAATCGAGTAAGCATTATGTAACTTATAAATTAGGCTAAAGACTGAGCCGCGCTTCAGTCTTGAGCAGGCATTGAAGAAACGGAGGCTATCTCCGAATACTCATAGACTCGAACCGGAGCAAGTGCTCCAATTGCATTCTTTTGTACTTTGTTAAATATTAAATAAAACTACTTTGTCGCTATCAAGCACTTAGAGTGATTGTCAAAGATCACCTCTGGGAACAACCCTTTAATTCCCTATCCTTGAATAACGGGAGTTAAATAAATTACAACACGCGCGAGACTCAACGAGTCTATATACCCGAGAGGCAACTACCCTAACCTATACCGCGAATTAGTATCGTCGTTTTATTCCACCTCATAACATACACGAATTGAAACCAATTTAATCTATGATGTGGGCATGAAAAGCTTTCATTTGAGCCCTAGATCGATTAAATCCATGTCCGGAGTGCTGAGATATGATTAACTGCAGATTCTGATACCCCGTTTCCTCGTACAATATTTGTCTTTAGTCTTCTTCAGACCAAGATTCACACTAAAACCATTCCCATAAAATCACATAGAAGGGAAAATCTACGCAAAAATTGTATAGAGTGGCGTTAGTTCGACAGTCACAACGTAGTCAGCGCTCTTATCGCAGACAGAAACTGTCTGCTACACTAGCAGACGCGTGTTGTCATTTCATCTTTTTAAATCGAAATAAAAGAAAGTACGAGCAATGCTTAATAAAAACTAGTGAATACCCACTAAAAGCCCCTCGAGTGTGAAAACTTTACGCCAAGTACATTAATGTGATAGTCACCAATAAAAATGTTTCGATAGGTTAATCTTAAATCCTACGATCTCGAGCTCTTGAGGTTATGCGAATCGACTGACGTGTAAAATTCATGGTGATAAATAAAATAACAATTGTGAACGGACAAGACTGTCAGATGACTATCAACTGTCAGATGACGATTAACTGACTGTTACCTCTAAATTTTATTCACCCATACATTGTAAATATGGCTTATTTTCATTCATGAATGCAATTATCGGAAGAAGCGGTTTTTTGGGTTCAATAATATTTAGCAAGTTACCGCCTGAAGAAGAAAATGAAAATGAAAAAAAGAAAAAATGTTGAGGTTGAAAAATATCAGGATAGCATGATTTGATATAGGGAACGGCAACGAGCCAGACCAATAAAGCCTAGTTCAAGCGTTGGATTGCAACGAATTCTACTTCAACTTTATATTAAGCTCATCTCCGAAGGCTTGTCTGCTCAGACTCAATTGAGAGTCAACGACGAGTTTTATAATCTAACTCCGTATCATCTAGTCAAAACGAGACTGTCAGTCGACGTTGCGTGTTGGACTCCGATAGGCTTTTTTTATACATTCCACGTCAACGCAGTGCCTCGACTTCCGGTGGAGATAATTTTTTAATCCATGTATAATGTATATTCATAATTTGGTGTCAAGTTTCAACAAATTTGTTACATTTTGGTATGCAACCTGTGTCTGTATGTTCGACTCTATTAAGCTTTCTTCAAATTAGGATTGGTGCTATCACGACAAATGGAATGAAAATACTTATTCGCTATTAAAGAAATGATCGATCGACTCCCTCTTTCTCAGATGATAAAGATTAACATGTATATACCCACACAGCGCATATGACGGATTTACGTCCATATAACGTTTCTTTGCGAACGTTTTTTGTATTTTGAACTATAACGTTCAGGAGACGTCCCAAATGAAACGTTTATATGATTGTCCGAGGGACGTTGATTGGACGTTCGTCTTAAGCTTGCTCAGCGCCCCTCGAGGCAGCGCCTCGAGCGTCTGGCCGCCACGCTGCTAGTTTGTTCCGTGTGTCCGTACTAGTAGTTTCGTGCAGTTACTAATATAAAACGAGGGCGAATTGAAACGTAAGTATCTACTCAAATTAATTTACGTACGTAAACATTCTGGAATCGGAGTCGGTGCACTATAATATCTTGTGTACTCAACATTCGCGATTTTGTACCGACCAGAAAATGAGGTTATGTAGCGTCACCTCGTCTTTGTAGATTTCCATGCATTCATAATACTTTCATTACGTATATTTAAGTCAAGTTTCTAATAGAGATTTTTGATCTTTTTCTCCAAGTCGATATAGGTGGTCTAATCTATATAATCAAGACTGGTTTCGTCGGGCGGGGTTCGATGGGCTCGAACCATCTCTGAGAAAAAATGAGCAGACGGCGAAAATAAAAAACTAATATAAAACTATACAATAAATATAAATGTATAAAAAGTAAAAATATATATTCCTCTGTTCTCTGTACTTATATTTGTTCACATAGAAATATGTACATACAGTAAAACCTCCCTTATAGTCCCCTCTCGTTTAGTCCAACCTCTGATATAGTCCAAGGATAACCTCTCTTATAGTCTATAAGCTCCGCCTACTGTGTACCAATACATCCACACAGACTCGAGCGTCGGTGAGCTTGGGGCCGCTTTACGTTTCATGACGTCACGCGCGTCACGACTAGTAACGACCATAACCTCGAATGCTGTTTGAAGTTGGAGTGTTTTATTGAGTAGTATACGAGTGTTATTTTAGTACGATGTATCGTGGTACATTCTTGAAAAGTTTTTCCCAAATATCTGATCACTGGTAGAAAAAGAACAAATATGGAGGTGCGAAAAAAAAGAAAAGTAGCTCATAATTTTCCATTTACCCCAACTAAATTATTCAAGAATCAGACTTCCTAAGGATACACACTTGATAGAAAAACATTTTACAGATTTAATTTGTCAATTGACTTCTGATTGATGAGCAATTTAAAAGTGTACCGTAGTATTTTTCATAATAAACAGACAAATTTGTAGGCACGTGCTACGGCCCTGGGGTAAGAAATTCGCATAGGGTCCCATTCTTACATATCACATCCCTGAGTGCTATTCGCTGATTGGCTGATGAGCGTAGCTCGCGTTACGCCTCTTGTGGACTATAAGAGAGGTTCTGAAACACGGACTTGGACTATAAGGGAGGTTTTACTGTACCTACCTATCATTTGAGAAAAGTTCGATGACCGATATATTCCTTCATTATCTATGTACAAGGTGATTCGGAATTCGAGACGAATATTCAATAACGTGAATCCTTGTCAAAATTCATCTCGGAAGTTCCTTATAGCCATTTATCTGAAAAACGACTTTTTTCATCAAAAAGAAATAAACAAATGAAATTTTTTTTGTCTTCAACTTGCATATTTTTTTTAATGAAAAAAGTCGTTTTCCAGAAAAATGGCTAAAGAACTTCCGATTTCAATTTTGACAAGGATTCACTCTTTAAAATATTCGTCACGAATCCTGAATCACCATGTATAACCGGTTCTTCTCAAAAAGCGTCTTATTTGAAACGTTCTTTCAATGTCCCAAATGGGACATCATATAAACGTCTCAAATCGGGACATTGGACATGTCTGGGACGTTAAAGGAACGACTAAACTGTGATGAAATGGGACGTCCGCACGCTAGAAGAAACGTTTTATGAACGTCCCAAAAGCGTTTCTGTGTTGTGTGGGTATGTATTTATTCATTGTAGACTCAACGTATTTGCATGTATGAATGTAATTATTGGACAAAAACCTTTTTATGGATTGTTTAATTTTATAGCGGGTCGCCACATAAGATGAAAGGATGATGAGAGAAAACGCAAGGGTTGCAAAATATCGGGATAGTATGATTGAATACAAGAAACGGTAAGAGTCAGACGAAGAGAGCAGAATGCAAGTGTTTGACATCAGAAACTTACATTTTATGCTCTATGCTAGTCTTGCATCAATAGGCTCAATTCTATATATTTTCTGATATACCTTCTGTTCAGACCCGAATTTGAAGTTGACGTTATGAGTTAGACTTCGACGAGCTTTATGTTATATCTTCGTATAGTCTAGTCAAAACCAGATCGTAAGCCAACATTGTGCATTAGACTACGATCAGCTTTATTTTATTCTCTACGTCGACGCAGTGCATTAGACTGTGATAATATTCACTCTACGTCACCATTGTGCATTGAACTTCAGTAAATTATATTTTACACGTTTGAAGTGCGTTTGAGTTTGATAGGTCTATTTTTCAGTATGTAAATATCGAAATAAGTGTTTCAAGTTCTAAATAATCATCTCGGTGCACATGGAAAAAAAATTTGCCTTACAATTGTGCTTAATTGGATGCTCGTCAAAATGCGATTACGAATGAATATTGATTTTAACAAATTCAGAGAGAAATCAATAAAAATCTTATGTGCAACGTAATATACTTCAAGGCTTACATACGCAGTTGGGAAGCGGGTAGTAAAAAGCTTGAAAGGTGAATAAAAAGTAAGCAAAAAGTGAGTAAAATAGGGGCGTCGGAGGTGATAACTTAGTAAAAAAAATGAGTAGAAATTGAGCAAACACTGAAAAATCACAGACCACAGATATTGGACTTTAAGACAACATTAAATAAAAATGTAAATCAGGGAATCATCGTTTTTACATACCAATTGTCATTGTCTTAAGTGGCGAGACTACAAGAGCAGATCAAATAGATATAAGTAACCCAGATAACAAGTGTGCGACGCATGGAACCATCACAACGTACGGCTCACGTCGTGCGGGCGAGAACGCGCCATTCTTGCTAGCACGAAGTGACGCCACACATAGTGCAAGTGTAATGAGTCTCATCTAGCCATCACGCGTGCGAAAACATACAATCACGTGTGGCGCTATTGTGCGCCGCACTGCGTGGGCATAGGCAGTGTGCAATCACTCGATGTGAGATGATGAATATTATTTTCATCATAAAACAGTTAGTAGAATAATTTACTCGATGTTTCAGAATTCGTGACAAATATTTTCCAAAATCAAACCTGATTGTCAAGATTGGGAGCAAAATTTGTTGAACCTTTGTGGCGAAATAATGTTTTTTATTCACTTTTTCTCGTAATTTAACCCTTTGTGCCATGGTGGCACTCTGGGAGTGCCACCTGTTTTCACCATTTTCTGAGCAATTTCGGCCGAATTTTCAACCTTTTTTTGGTGTTAAAAAAAAAAAAAAAAAAAAAAAATGTGTGACACAAAGGGTTAATACATAAATAATGATAATAATAATAATATTAATTAATAATAACAATATAATAATAATAATAATAATAATAATAATAATAATAATAATAATAATAATAATGTAATAATAATAAGATTATTATATTATACTATTAATATTATAACCTAAACGTAAATCACGTTTTACTATAGTACAGTAATGTTCATCGATGGTGTCCTAGTGGCTCACTATTTTTCGTAGCCTTATTTCAGATAGAATTTTCCTTCTACAAATATTTTATTTGCTCATGACCAGTGGAGCAGCCGATCGGAAGTAGCAGAGTAACCACAACCTGCTTCACTTCGCGGCTGTCATATTCCCAATAACCTCAAAGTGTTGATTAAATACTTTTAGGTTATTTAACGAATAAATAAATAGTTCAAATTTTTTAGGTTACCCCTAATCAAATAATATTATTATAAGAATATCATATTAATGTTATAAAATTATATTATATTATCTTCATCCCTATTAGAGGACGACGATGATGGGGTTAACCTTTGAAATTAAAGTTATTTATTTATTTAATTTTCATTTCTCAGGTTAACCCCAAATTGAATAATATAACTATAAGAATATTATAGTAATGTTATACAACAATATTATATCATCTTTATCCCTATTAGAGGACGACGATGATGGGGTTAACCTGTATCGTGATCATGAGAATAGTGGGCTAACCTATACCCAATAACCTATACAACTAACCTTAAAGTGTTCATTAAATTCGTTTAGGTTATTTAATGAATGAATAAATGATTTAATAATTATATTATATCATCTTTATCCCTACTAGAGGACGACGGTGATGGGGTTAACCTTTAAAATTAAAGTTATTTATTTATTTGATTTTAATTTCTCAGGTTAACCCTAAATTGAATAATATAACTATAAGAATAATATAGTAATGCTATATAATAATATTATATCATCTTTATCCCTATTAGAGGACGACGGTGATGGGGTTAACCTTTGAAATTTGAATTATGTATTCATTCATTAAATAACCTAGAAGTTTTCAGTAAATTTTCATGCCCAATACATAACCACAAGATTTACAGTTGCATGAATGTTATTATTATAGGTTAGCAAATTACAGAATTCAAAGCGCCCAGAGTGATCTTTAGATGATGAATATAATTTGGTGTAAAGGACGACGATGATACAAATAGAATTGGGAATTAGGAATTGCTGCGAGCAGTCTTGGCACTCATCGAACCCCCTCGACTGGCTCCGTAGCCATTTGAGATTGAAGATTCTTACTGACATAGTGCTGCGAGCAGTCTTGACACTCATCAAACCCCCTCGACTTGCTCCATATCTATTCAAATTTGAAGATTTTAGGCACTACCCCGTTTCTGGACGGAACATGGAATAGATTGACATGAGTAAATCACAAACCAAACTAGACTACCTGTTGTTATTATAGTCTGTAACGACGCAATAGTTATTCAAGCTATTTCGGAGCACGTATATTCTCTTCTTACAAAGTTTTGTTCACACAGCCTCAGCAGAACACAATATTCGATTCAAGATTGAAGATTCTTACTGACATAGTGCCACTAGCATTCTTGGCACTCATCGAACCCCCTCAACTTGCTTCGCAGCCATTCGAGATTGAGTCATTGAACGTATCATCGTCCTCACACCAAATTATATTCATCGTCTAAAGATCACTCTGGGCGCTTGGAATTCTGTAATACGCTAACCTATAATAATAACATTTATGCAACTGTAAATCTTGTGGTTATGTATTGGGCGTGAAAATTTACTGAAAACTTCTAGGTTATTTAATGAATGAATACATAATTCAAATTTCAAAGGTTAACCCCATCATCGTCGTCCTCTAATAGGGATAAAGATAATATAATAAATCATATAACATCAATATAATATTCTTATAGTAATATTATTCAATTCAGGGTTGTCCTGAAAAATTAAAATCAAATAAATAAATAACTTTGATATTAAAGGTTAACCCCATCATCGTCGTCCTTTAATTATACCAAATTATATTCATCGTCTAAGGATCACTTCGGGCGCTTTGAATTCTGTAATTCGCTAACCTATAATAATAACATTCATGCAATTGTAAGTCTTGTGGTTATGTATTGGGCGTGAAGATTCACTGAAAACTTCTAGGTTATTTAAGGGGGGAATGGGGTATAATGCATGAAAAAAAAACGCTTTTTTTGTGAATTTTTTTCAGACATCTGGTTAAAGTAAATTGATTTAAATATTTTGCATATTACAAAGGATCATTCGAACCACATTCAGTATTTTTTTTTTAGAAAAATATTGAGTAATGAGCTAGTGACAGAGCATTTTCGAGGACACCTTTTCAAAAAGATGATATGCGGTTCCAGCGATATCTCAACGTCGAATTATCCGAAATCAAAAAAGTTGCGATATTTAGTTAAAGTATAAGTTTTCCCTCCCCCCAACGATCATTTTTAGGTTTTTTTTTTATTTTCAAATTTGTTGTGATTTTTTAAAGTCAAAATTGCGATTTTTGACGAAAAATTTCGTCATTTTTTAAGTGGAAAACAACCTTAATATAAAAAAATTTAAAAAAAATATCGTTGGGGGGAGGATTTTTATATGTAGAAAAAGTGTACCAAGTTTGAAAAGGATCGGTTCAGTAGTTTTTGCACAATCGTTGGAACGGACTTTTAAAAAGTGGTTTCGAGAAAAACGCGTTTAAAGTTTTGAACACCGAAAAAGTGAAGAAAAAAATTAATTTTTTCAACTTACACTGAATCATCGATTCCAGCTCCATAAAGTACTTTTCCCGCAGCAGCTTCGTCGTAAAAGCATCACCGTGTATCTAAACAATATACCTATGCGGCAGCTGCGCGTAGGTATATTTTCAAGAGTAGCTCCGGTCTATGAGGAGGTTCGGTTTAAAGGTCTATAACTTCAAGAGTTTTGCTCCGATTGACTTGAAATTTTGACACGATATTTTTGAAATATTTTACTATAAGAAAATGCAAAAAAAACAAATATCGGTTTTTCGAAAGTGCTTATACCCCATTCCCCCCTTAATGACTGAATAAATAACTTGAATTTTACAGGTTAACCCCATCATCGTCGTCCTCTATTAGGGATAAAGATGATAAAATATTATTATATAACATTACTATAATATTCTTATAGCTTTATTATTCAATTTCGGGTCAACCTGAAAAATGAAAATGAAATAAATAAATAACTTTAATTTTAAAGGTTAACCCCATCACCGTCGTCCTCTAGTAGGGATAAAGATGATATAATGTAATTATTAAATCATTTATTCATTCATTAAATAACCTAAACGAATTTAATGAACACTTTAAGGTTAGTGGTATAGGTTATTAGTTATAGGTTAGCTCACTATTCTCATGATCACGATACAGGTTAACCCCATCATCGTCGTCCTCTAATAGGGATAAAGATGATATAATATCATTGTATAACATTACTATAATATTCTTATAGTTATATTATTCAATTTGGGGTTAACCTGAAAAATGAAAATTAAATAAATAAATAACTTAAATTTCAAAGGTTAACCCCATCATCGTCGTCCTCTAATAGGGATGAAGATAATATAATATAATTTTATAACATTAATATGATATTCTTATAACAATATTATTTGATTAGGGGTAACCTAAAAAAATTTGAACTATTTATTTATTCGTTAAATAACCTAAAAGTATTTAATCAACACTTTGAGGTTATTGGGAATATGACAGCCGCGAAGTGAAGCAGGTTGTGGTTGCTCTGCTACTTCCGATCGGCTGCTCCACTGGTCATGAGCAAATAAAATATTTGTAGAAGGGAAATTCTATCTAAAATAAGGCTACGAAAAATAGTGAGCCACTAGGACACCATCGATGAACATTACTGTACATTCAGGTTTTCCTGTAATATAATATTATTATATATAATGTTATTATTATTATACAGGGTGAGTATTTCCTGGTGTCGAATGTGGGAGGGGCTCATCAGCACAAACGCTCCGCCCCTTTCTATTCATACTCGTTAAAATCATCAGTTTTGACGGTGCATAAAAATTAAAGTGGGGTTTCTCGATATAAACGACGATGAAAAGTATGAACAGAAAAAGGTGGAACGTTTGCGCTGATAAGCCCCTCCCTCATTCGATACCAGATAAGACTCAGGCTGTATAATATAATTTATACATAATTTAATATAGAATTTATATAGAATTATGTATAAAATTGTATAAAATTATATAAAATTATCCACGGCATTGGAAGACTTTTTTTAGGTATAGGCATTTCTCGATATATACGACGATGAAAAGTATGAACAGAAAAAGGTGGAACGTTTGCGCTGATAAGCCCCTCCCTCATTCGATACCAGATAAGACTCAGGCTGTATAATATGATTTATACATAATTTAATATAGAATTTATATAGAATTATGTATAAAATTGTATAAAATTATATAAAATTATCCACGGCATTGGAAGACTTTTTTTAGGTATAGGCATTGAAAAATCACTTTTTGACACCTGTTTTCGATCCACAAAGTGTCACTTTATACGGTTGATTTCAGAACTGCCCTATTAAGTCTTTATACGGCAGTCTGGATGCGCAGTTCGAAGTGCTCATTCCAAAGCTGCCGTATAAAGTCTTTATACGGCAGTTTCGATGCGCGGTTCGAAGTGTGCGACAGATCGCACCATAACCTCACTCTTCGTCTAGTGAATCTCAACAGGCGTCAAAGTGACTTTTCATGCCTATTTAAAAAAAAATACAGTATGGGGCGCACCCGTAAACCGTTTTTGACTCGAATAATGATTTCAGAACGAGCTAAAGGCGAGCCGAACTCGCCGAAAAACACTAGGTTTACGGGCATGCCACATAATATACTATTAATTAGTTGAGGATTTTGATTCGCAAAAAGTCAAGAATGTTTAATCTTATGTAGGTGATAAGGATTTATTTTTGATGAAGAGTCGCGAGTAGAAATTTGAATTTTTTTTCGTGCAGTTTTATTATCCCCATTAATTTTTATATATTATATGATTATAATACATCATTTTTGTACAGAGTCAATCATTAGATTATTGTTGAACAAGAAATTGATCCAATTAAATGTGTATTAGCTCTGAATTCGACAGCTTGATCATAGGTTTCGACAAATAGGAAAATATGAAGCTCGTTACAATAAGGTAGTTTGGCGTAGTCGGTAGAGCATGCGACTAGTGATATAGGAGTATGCGAGCGAACTGGAGTTCGAATCCCGGTGAGGTCGAAAGAATCGGATGACATTTTTCTTAGCGAACTGGTGATGTTCGTTGATCTACATATATATATATGCAGATGGCGTTATTGTGGCAGAAGTTCCACGTAGCCTCGTAAGGCGGCGCTGAGTGGCCCGAGGGCCCGTGACGACCTGCGCTAATGTAAGGTGCAGTAGCAGTAGAGGAAGAAAGAATAGTGCGGGCAGACGTGTGCCGGAGAGATTTCGTACGATTGTTTCCAAATAAACCGAAATAAGAATATTACCGTGTTCAACCTTTTTTCAAATCCCCTACCACATTATAAAGCGTAGATCTGAATATTCACACTTGCGTAAGTTTTTTTGGTTTTTGCGACCCGCACGACGTGCGACGCATAAGTACATCATATGTGGACACATCTGTCTTGTCCACTGAGCGCACGCCGTGCGGTTCAACTCGCACGCGTGTTTACACTATGCGCGCACTGTGCGGACATTTTGTTATCTGGGAATACATAATAAATAATGAACAGAAACTATGAGGAAAAGGCACCGATATCACTCAAATATCTCGAGTTCCTCAGACGGACTCTATAATTCTTGTGTATTTCTGACTAACTTGACAACAGAGTCCTATCCCAGAACCGAATGAACTACTAATCCATTCTACTCAATTCTTTCAATTTATTTTTCACAGTTACTGAAGTGACGTTTATTACTGAGCGAGATTGTAACGAGTCTTGTGATATTCGATAAATAAAATAAAAAAAATGTGGGAAACCTTGAAAATAATCAGAGTCGAAAAAGAGTAGGTAAACCAAGGCTGGCACAGGCCAGTCGGTAAAAAGGTAAACGCAACAGATATAGAAGCTGAGCGCGGAGCGAAGGTAGCGGCATCTCTGAGCAAAGCGGCGCGACCGGAGGCCAGGAGGTGAGGCGGCAAAAGAAAACAAGTATAATACAAGGAGGCAGGGGGCTAGAAAAGGATGCGAAAACAACAGAAGGTTCAACAGGTAGAGCACGGCAACAACAAGGGCAGGCTAGAGGGGAAAAAATAAACGTGCGAGCAGCGACAGGCCTCAGTACGTGTCAGCCTGCAAGACAGCAATAACGTGTAAAGAGAGGAAGAAAAGAAAGGAAAAGGCAAAAGACAAAAGAAGAAGTAACAGGAAGAAAAAGGGAAAAATGGACAGAGAGTCGGCGAAAAAATTGATGGAAGTAGTAAAGGACATAAGGGACGACGCGAGGTAGAGGGAGGAAACAAGGAAAAAGGAGAGGAGAGAAGATATAGAGCTACTGGGGGCATTGTGGGGGGTTGAGGAAGGAACAAATGAAGAAGAAAGTGTGACAAGTGCGGGGCAAGAGCAGGAGGAGGAAACAGAGGAGGAGGGCACAATAGACATCGACTGGACGCCGCAAACGCCTCAAGGAACGCCACCGCGACAGGAGACCTCAGACTCGAGCGAGGCCGAGGGGTCGACCCCCTCGCGAGAGAAAATCAGGGGACGCAGGGTGGTAAAAGGTGAGCGGGAAGATCAAGAGAAGAGGGGAGAAGCGTGTGAGGAAAAAGAGGACGACGATAGGGTGAGCATAGAGTGGGAAGAGAACAAAAACAGGCCGGAGATCACACAGATTCAAGCCGCGCTGAGCGAGGCAGCAAGAGAGAGGGTAGAGGTAAGAGTAGTCAAGGTGGAAACTAGGAAAGAGGGGGGAGGAAAGATAACGGTAAAAACAGGGAGCAAACAGAGAAAAGAAACCAGCAGTGTTAACAAAAAAGCTCTGCTTTTTTGCAATAGGCACGATCGTAGGCTTGACGATTCTGATAAAATATTGCAACCTTTCAATTACTAACAAAAGATAAAGTATTTCAATGGTTCAATTAGTAACGAATAAGATCACAAACGAAATTCGGTTGTTCAAGACATAAAAAAAAAAAAAAGAAAAAAATGGAATTGATTCATAATGGGGTAAGAATATTCTTAAATGATATTATTGAATAATATTATTAAATTTCAATCGAGGATTCTGGTTTTGTCAATTTTCATAGGTTAGGACCGAGTAAAGTTAAGTTGACATTCATTTGGATGCAAGAAAAAAAATAGAAAAAAAAAAAAATATATATGAATGAAAAAAAATTTTTTTTTAATTGTGAAACACTTAAACCGGAAGTGATGATATCTTCAAAAGTTTCGTGGATCATCGTCACCAAAAACCTTGATTTCCCCCCCAAATTTTGTTCGAATCGGTCGAGTCGTTTTCCCGCAATTCAGGATACACGTAATAATTAATTAAATTGTGAAACGCTTAAACCGGAAATGGTGAAATCTTCAAAAGTTTCGTGGATCATCTTCACCAAAAACTTGATTTCCCCCCCAAATTTCGTTCGAATCCGTCGAGTCGTTCTCCCGCAATCCAGGATACACGTAAAATAATCATTATTTTAGAGGCAAAACACTGACCACTTCGTAACCGGCAGAGATAAAATCTTCAAAAGTTTCGTGGATCATCTTCACCAAACACTTGATTTTTCCCCAAATTTCGTTCGAATCGGTCGAGCCGTTCTCCCGCAATTCAGGTTACGAACAAACTTTCGGCATTACGCACACACATACATACATCTTGGAAAATGCTAGAAAATGATTGTGTGAGTGATGAAACGAATTTCTGAGTTGAAGAAAATTGTTTTTCTCGGTCGCACGTTTTTCGCGATGACAAATCTAATAGGCACTCCACTATGCGATCGTGCCTAAAAATGGCAATCTATAGAGTACAAGTGCATTTATTTTTAACAAGAACACCCTACCGTGATGGCGGTAAGGGTAAGGTAAGGTGGGTATATATATTTATATGTTTTAACGCCGGTCCTCCCTCTTCTTCTTACCCTTACCGCCACCACGGTAAGGGTTCGCCATATCGTATAATAATTCTATTAGGTTTCGGCGCCGTTGGCGTCTGGCGCGCCATTGCTGCTCGGCACATTGGTGTCGCTGGGCAACATTTTCTTCTGAAAAATTGAAAATTACATCATTCATTTTGAGGAGTTTTGTAGCAAAATCAGGTGAAGCAACTACCGGAGCTCAATTAGCCTGAATGCATCATAGTTCAGAACAATGATCGTTATACTAGTTCAAGTGGACTTCATTATAAAAACTACGATATTTCTTCGATTATTAAAATTTGTACGGTCTACATCAGCAGAGATGATGATAACTGACTTTTAGCAGTTGCTCGCATACCTCAAGTCAACTTACATGACTCAATGATATCAGAAAATTTAGTGATGTAACAATAATTGTCAAATTGATAATCCATGTATCCACTACATATATAAAAGGCTTTGTATGTTTGTTACCGCTGAACCCGAGAACCAGTGGACCGATTTAGATGAAACTTACACCAAATTGTTCTTTAGGTTTTCCCGAGTAACATAGGCTATATAAGTTATGCAAAATGAATTCAATTAGTTGAAAAAATAATAAAAATATGGTAAATACGCTGTGTTAAATGTTGCTTTCCCGTGTAGCCAGCACCGTATTTAGGCACAGGCTAACTAGGCTATAGCCTAGGGCGGCAATATTTCAGAGGCAGCAGAATCGCGGGCGGCAACCGCACGGAAAGATATAAACCCGACTGGTTACGGTTCTGCACACGACTCAGTCAGGTGCTAGCGAAAAAGAGCGCATACTGGTGCAGCACCACACTGAGCACTGTTTAGAATACGAACCATTCGTGTGCGCACATGAATGAGTCGTGTGGGCACAGTAATAAGTTGTGTTCTAAACAGTACTCAGTGTGGTGATGCACCAGAATTCGCTATTTTTCGATAGTACCTGACTGAGTCGTGTGCAGAACCGTAACCAGTCGGGTTTAAATCTTTACGCGCGGGTCCAAAATTATATTGGATATTAATTTTTTTTTTTTTCTTGCACCACTTGCACCATGTTAAAATGCTATTTCATCTGTTGGAAAGTTTCACGTCTCAAAATACTTCCACCGATCGGCGGAGGAAGGGAGGGGGGGGGGGGGGGGGGTTGCTACCTAGCCTCGGGTGATAAGTCATGTTAACACGGCACTGACTGTTCCTCGCAATTAAGTGAGGCGCGAAGCGCCGAGTGCCCTCGGAACGAGCGAAGCGAGCGACGAGCGGGGTTGGCGCGCGAAGCGCGCAGGGGCTTAGCCCCTATATGGATATACAAGTGCTTTGGTAAAATAATTTAGGATGATATATCATCATACAAAAACATGAAAATAAAACGGTCGTAACTGTGCATAATGAAATAAGAAATAAAGGTGGGAACGATAACAATTTTACACCATTTGATGAAAATACATAACGTTGTCAACTATACCTCCAGCCGCTCCGGCCCCGGCTGCTTTCGCCTCCCAGGCTGCCCAGGCTGCCTCCGCTGCCGCTGCCCCGGCTTGCTGCGCCCCTGCAGGCCCTACGTTCTCTATAAATAAAAGCATACAACCATGTTGATGAACTGTATATACCTCAACATCGGGCAAGCTTTCCAATTGTTTGTAATTCAAAGCATTGGATGGTTCGACTAATAAAATACATAATGAAAATAAGAAATTCGTTGTTCAATTTGTAGAAATCTCAAATGGTAACTAGTTAGTTCGAATATAAGTTGTCATCATTTATGCATACTTTCTTCTGTCAGACATTGATGTATACATGCGTGGGAGAATCTATCGAACCTTCCACTTTGAGTATATCATTAGTTAATGATTCAAGTCAAATTATTGAGAAGGGTATGGGAGTTATGAGAATTTATTCTGTAACAGCCACAACTGGCTGATTTGGGGGGATCTCCGCCGCCGGTCCAAGAAGATCGACCTCTATGATCCCCTGATATGGTGGGTCTATCAATCAGAACACGAAATTTTATCTCACAGTGACATGACAGATTTGTGTATAGGGTGAAAGTGAATGTTGCGTAGCCGTTTTGACAAATGATTCTGCGGATCGAGATCGGCGAAGATTCCTCCGCAGAATTTATTAGAACCTTGTTCAAAACTAGGGTCAAATTTTATATCTCCTCAAAAAATTTCACTCAGCAAGAGGTACCAAAGAGGGGAAAAAAAAAGTAAAAAAGTGACCACCAGTCGAAAATGAACCCATTAGCATGAAAAAAAAATAATGAAGTTGAAAAAAATAGAGAAAATGAGATTAATCTGCGAACTCTGGACTCTTTTAGACTTTTGTTGACCCTTATGAGTAGGATGTTTTCAAACGAGGAAAATTTTGAACTGTAATTTACGGGACCACGTTTGTGGGTGATTTTCGCCAAACGCGAAGAATCACCAGGCAAAGTGGCAGCACAGAAGCCAGTCACAACCTGCATAGTACAATTTTTCACACTTACGGACGAGAGTCATCGGGGACAAACTGCCCAAGTCCATCCCCGCGGCTACACGATCAACGACCGGAAAATCGTAATCGCTGTGTTCATTGTCGTCGTTAATATTTAAGTCGAAGTCGATTAACTGTTCAACGAAGATAGAATACATGCATGAAATTTATCGAATTCTAGCAGAATTAATAATCCTGTGCTAATAATATAAACTTACGCTATCTGGCGACGATGCACCAGCACGTGTATCCATTTCGTCGGACATGGTTGCAATGACGAACGATTTCCTGGGATTCCTAACGTAGCCAAAACCATAGACAAACTAGAGGATTGAAAGATAGGAGCTCTACCAGGACGCACTGAATCCAGATTCCCTAGCTTCCAACCAATGAGCGACTGAACTGGTAGAGCTCCTATCTTTCAATCCTCTACTTTGTCTATGGTTTTGGCTACGCTAGGAATCCCAGGGAATTGCATCGCTTGCTACCTCTGATAATAGGTTAAGCATTTGGATCAAGAAGAAGGGAAGGAAAAGGGAATTGCATCGTCATTGCAGCCATATCTTTTAACCAGACGCAACCAGACGCCACGCGCATCGTCTCGTCGCCTACAGATATCGTAAGTTTATATTATTAGCACAGAATATTATTAATTCTGCTAGACTTCGATAATTTTCATGCATGTATTTTTTACATTCGTTGAACAGTTGACCGACTTTGACATCAGCGTGCCGAGCCGATACGACATGAATCCAATGAATCCCCTCCGTAAGTTTGAAGAATTGTACTATGCAGATTGTGACTGGCTTCTGTGCTGCCGCTTTGCCAGGTGATTCTTCGCGTTTGGCGAAAATCACCCACAAACGTGGTCCCGTAAATTACAGTTCAAAATTTTCCTCGTTTGAAAACGTCCTACCCATAAATGTCAACAAAAGTCTAAAAGGGTCCACAGTTCGCAGATCAATCCCATCTTCTATATTTTTCTCAACATCATTATTTTTTTTTATGCTGATGCGTTCATTTTCGACCCGTGGTCCCTTTTTCACATTTTTTTTCCCTCCTTGGTTCCTTTTGATGGGTAAAATTTTTCGAGCAGATAAAAAATTTGACCCTAGTTTCGACCAAGGTTTTAATAAATTCTGAGGAGGAATCTTCGTCGATCTCGATCCGCAGAATCATCTGTCGAAACGGCTACGCAACATTCACTTTCACCCTATACACAAATCTGTCATGTCGCTGTGATAAAATTTCGTGTTCTGATTGATAAATCCACCATATCAGGGGATCATAGAGATCGATCCTCTTGGACCGGCGGCGGAGATCCCCCCAAATCAGCCAGTTGTGGCTGGTACAGAATAAATTCTCATATACTCCCATACCCTTCTCAATAATTCGACTTACATCATTAATTAATTATATACTCAAAGTGGAAGGTTCGATAGAGTCCCCCACGCAGTTATACATCAATGTCTGACAGAAGAAAGTATGCATAAATGATGACGACTTATATTCGAACTAACTAGTTACCATTCGAGATTTCTACAAATTGAACAACGAATTTCTTATTTTCATTATGTATTTTATTAGTCGAACCATCCAATGCTTTGAATTACAAATAATTGGAAAGCTCGCCCGATGTTGAGGTAAATATAGTTCATCAATATGGTTGTATGCCTTTATTTATAGAGGACGCAGGGCCTGTAGGGGCAGAGGCAGTCGGGGCAGCTGGGGCCGAAGCGGCTGGAGGTATAGTTGACAACGTTATGTATTTTCATCAAATGGTGTAAAATCGTTATCGTTTCCACCTTTATTCCTTATTTCATTATGCACAGTTACGACCGTTTTATTTTCATGTTTAATTGTATGATGATTGTATGATTATATATAATCTTGAATTATTTTACCAAACCACTTTTATATCCATATTATCATCAATTTGACAATTATTGTGACATCACTAAATTTTTTTATATCATTGAGTCATGTAAGTTGGGACAAGCTTGGAGTTCTACAGTTGACTTGAGGTAGGCGAGCAACTGCTAAAAGTCAGTTATCATCATCTCTGCTGATGTAGACCGTACAAATTTTAATAATCGAAGAAATATCGTAGTTTTTATAATGAAGTCCACTTGAACTAGTATAACGATCATTGTTCTGAACTATGATGCATTCAGGCTAATTGAGCTCCGGTAGTTGCTTCACCTGATTTTGCTACAAAACTCCTAAAAATGAATGATGTAATTTTCAATTTTTCAGAAGAAAATGGTGGCCGACGTGATCAACAACATTGGAGAGCCAGGCGCCAACGGTGCCAGAACTTAGTAGACTTGTTATACAATATGGCGAACCCTTACCGTGGTGGCGGTAAGGGTAAGAAGAAAAAGGAAGATAAGGACCGGCGTTGAAATACATTTTTCGTCATAGTAGGCGTGAAGTACGCATTTTTGGTCTTGTTTTGCGAGCGTAAAGTGCGACTTTACGCCCGGTGTTTGTAAACAAAAACTATCCCTACGCACGACGCCCGTTGGGCGTCGCGCGTGGAAATAGTTTTTATTTACATACACCGGGCGTAGAGTCGAACTTGACGCTTGCAAAACAAGGCCAAAAATGCGTTATTACTTTACGCCACCATGACGAAAAATAATGTTCGCACCGCGGGCGTACAACTGAACGACCTTGGGTGATCGCGCGACCCTCGGGCCGGCTACGCCGGCCCTCTGGCACGTTCGATCACCCGCGGGCGTAAAGTTGTACTTTACGCCCATGGTACGAAAATAACTTTCGTCATAGTAGGCGTAAAGTACGCACTTTACGCCCTGTTTTGCGAGCGTAAAGTTCGACTTTACGCCTGGTCTATGTAAACGCTTCATTCGCAGCCTCAAACAACTCGGGAGGAATATATTCATCGTTACTATCTTTGTCCATGTTGATATCACGCGAATGTACAAATCGAACGACACAATTAGCGACGTGTTTACACTCGAAAGCAATAAGCCAGAGTGAGTGATTGAGCGCGTTGCGTCCGTCCGAGGCATTGACAGCATCAAACACGCGGCAATGAATAAAGGGAAGAGGGGAAGGGAAGTACGCTTGAATATGCATGTTTTGCGGGCGTAAAGTTGAATTTTACGCCCTACGTGTAGAGCCACGCATGCTCAAACTCTTCCCTTTATTCATTGCCGCGTGTTTGATGCTGTCAATGCCTCGGACGGACGCAACGCGCTCAATCACTCACTCTGGCTTATTGCTTTCGAGTGTAAACACGTCGCTAATTGTGTCGTTCGATTTGTACATTCGCGTGATATCAACATGGACGAAGATAGTAACGATGAATATATTCCTCCCGAGTTGTTTGAAGCTGCGAATGAAGCGTTACGGAACGCCCTACCTGAGAAGTCGAAGCTTATTTATCAGAAGACTTATACTACCTTCACTCAATGGATGACTGAAAAAAAGACTAAATCGTTTAGCGAAATAGTTCTTCTCGCTTACTTCAACGAACCGTCGAAAACTATAGCACCTGCCTCATTGTGGTCGAAATACTCAATGTTACGCTCAATGATATATTTTAAGAAGAATATTCAAATAAGTACATACGTCAAACTAATAGCGTTTATAAAACAACGAAATGTTGGAGCCAGAGTGAAATAGGCCAAAATTTTTTCAACAAACGAAATCAGAAAATTTCTTGAAGACGCGCCTGACGAAAAATATTTGGTCCATAAGGTATGTATCAAATAAAATATAATAGGTCTAGTATACTCGCATGCACTAACTCGATTGAATTAAATATTTGAATAGACAGATGAATGTCCTACTTTGTCTACCTGCAGGTTATTTTGGTGCTTGGAATTGCAGACGAGATGAGCTGTATAAAATTTCGATCAACCACACGAGACTGGAAGGCTCTCTGTTTGTAATCGATTTACCAGACACAAAGACACATACTTCCAGAACATTCGTAGTCCAAGGAAACCATCTTAGCATTGTTGACAAATACGTCAAGTTGAGACCTCCCAATCTTGACATTCTAAATTTTTTTCTCACGTATCGGAGTGGAAAATGTACGAGACAAGTATTGGGAAAAAATATGATACGTGGCGCTCCGCGAAAAATAGCAGCAACCAAAGTTCATATATTTTGAAAGATGTCTTTTATCATATAGGCTACTTGATCTAGATCATATAGAATTAATATATAAGGGTGAATTTACCAAATGTAACAATATATATATTACATTAAAATTCTGCTGAATGACCTTTCCTTCAATCTTGGTGGCGTACTTTACGCCTACTATGACGAAAAATATTTTTTGTAACACATGCATGATTTCTGCGTTTTTTGACCTAAAAATAGGGCCAAAAGTAGCCGTTTATTGACCGCTTGAAAAGAGCGGGCAATAATATATTGTGACGTGGTATTTTATAATCCCTCGTCACATGGCAATACTATCGAGATTGCGATGATGCGTGACGTAGACAGGGTCTCCAGGAGAAGAAAAAATTAGGGAAAAACAATTAGGATTAACTAACACTCTTTTATTTTTGTAAAATATGTAATCTCGAGGTCGATACGCCACGAGACGACTGTCTCCGTGGGAACTACCGATGGAACGATGACAAACGAAAGTATAGAAGCTTCCACTATCGTCAAGGACGAGTCTGTCGGCGTGCAAACCATGGATGGTCCAGAAAAACCCCAGGGTCAGCGCCTCCTCTCAAGTGGAGAATCTTCCACCTCAAACTACCGGATGAACGGCGTACAGGGATGTGCGAGAAGCACGACGAAATCCTCCCGTCATCCGGAGAAGCTACCGCCTACAAGAAAGTGCACTGTCGATGCAAGGGTGGCGTACAAGGTCATGTGCAGGTGCATCCTCACAGCCTCCCACCTGGTGACCATCAGTCAGCGCAGTTATTATCGACAACTATCTCCGAAGCTGGTATCGCGACCGTGGTTGGTCATGAAAACCCCCGGATCGGCTCCGACCTAACGAATTCCTTTGTGAGTTAAGCATGCTGCAGTTTGCTAACCACGAAGCTACCACCAACCTTCTTGTGGATCGACGAATCGAGTCAGGACCTAGAAGAAATACCGGGTAGTCGGGTGAGCGAGACCTCAAGTAAGTCCAGCACCCGGGGTTCAACAGGACGGCAGTAAAGCCCGGAGCACAAACTTCTCGGCAGCCGGCATTCGTTAATCGGTACACGTACAGGGGTAGTTGGCTCGCACACAAGGCGCTAGCCAATCAGGCGCGAGACTCAGGACGCCAGGAGACCGCGCTCGTCTGCGAGCAACGAGCGACGAATATCGGTCGTTCGGTGCGACTTTACAGCGTTGCCCCAACCGAGTCGAGTTGAGCGCGCGTCTCACCAAATCAAAACAAATCCTTCGCGATATTTCTGTTTCCAGTGAAAGTATAGGGCACTGATTGTATACATAATACGAAAGGATTAAATTGAGAGGTGGCTGCGTTGAAGCAAAGTAAGTAAAAAACTACCATAATCATCAAACATTACGAGAACACGTGTGTCAGTCGGTTGTCACATCGACATAACCTCCAAAATTCATTATCGTATCACGTGCGCAGTTTTTAAGTCACAGTATACAAACCAAATTTGTATTTCTTCGATTTTTGTCACATATTTACCAAAAACTTATTTGATAAGTATTGCCCTATATCGTTCTCCAAAAAGTTTTCTAGTACGAATAATACTTGTATTTTTAACACGCTTCTATTAGCTTCACCTGTATGTTTATTTGTATTGAACGAAATCTTTGAACGTGATTTTCACACACTTCAAAACGTCAGATTAAATCTCAACTTTGCACAATTATCAAGGACCGATGACAACACAATAATTCAAAAAAATGAACAAATTTATATCTCGCAATAAGCGTGTTTTCTATCTTTCAAACTATTATGATTATGATTATATTGGGCTCAATTGAAAAGTGGGATTCATGATTCAAAAATTTTTTGTTGTATATTTAATTAAAAAAATTATTTGATATTATAGTCCTATCGGTACCAAAAAGTTTTTTAGTCCGAATTATTTGGTTAAAAATACAAGTCATTCGTACTAAAAATGTTAAAGTAAATGTAAGTTTCCTCATTACTATTATCCGAGGACCTACCTGTGGGGTATTCCATGTCAACTCAATCAATGATTTTTTATCGTAATTTCTAATTCGCTTCATAATTTTGTACACAATTATCCGATCTTGAAATGGCGCTCCAGATTATTCTGTTTTTTTCCGAAAATCGTTTATTTTTCATTGTTATTCAAACCTATATGAATAGTAGATTACATGCCTAGGCCAGTAAAGTAAGAAATGTCTCAGGTCACATGTAATTGTCGGCCGAGGCGAAGCTGAGGTCGACGTACATGTGATCTGAGGCTTTCTTATTTACTAATGTTATGATTCTTGGGTATGTAGCACTGAGTAGTACGCAAGGCAAAGTCACATACACTATAGCACCTGTATGACGGATGTGTCACGAGCAGGCTGTGTGAGTTTATTGTATATAGCGGCCTTTTAATGTGCGTATTATTATTTATTAAGTAATTAATTAAATATTTTTTTAATTAATTACTTAACTTATCTATCCCTGATTATTTAATTTGTAAATAATTCTTTTGATGAGAAAAATTAACGGACGATCCGGGAATCGAACCCAGGATCTACGGACGCCTATCCGGGGACTTACACCCGAGACCACCTAGCTCGCCCACGGATCACCGCAACTTTTCTCATCTTTTAAATTCTTGCGCTCAGTATATCTAATGTTATGATTCTTGGGTATGTAGCACTGAGTAGTACGCAAGGCAAAGTCACATACACTATAGCACCTGTATGACGGATGTGTCACGAGCAGGCTGTGTGAGTTTATTGTATATAGCGGCCTTTTAATGTGCGTATTATTATTTATTAAGTAATTAATTAAATATTTTTTTAATTAATTACTTAACTTATCTATCCCTGATTATTTAATTTGTAAATAATTTCTTATTTACTGGCCAAGGTGTGTATACTAATTTTCTGTTCAACGCAGCCGGAAAGCGGCAACTTCGTTGAGCGCAGCGGCCCGAAAGTTGACGCTTTCCGGCCGGAGGACAGAAAACACGTTATTTTCTTCAATAATTCTTCAAGCAAATCTCATTGAACAACACACTGCTACTGGCTTACGATCTATATGGAGGACGAAGTGTTTTTAGTTGCTATCTGGATGCTGATGTACCTCGTCATCCGTAGAAGAAGACGCAATAGCAGATGGAGAAATCGTCGTTGGTGGGTCAGGCCGATAAATCTAAACTGACTAAATCAAGGCGATTCCAACAATCTCTTCCAAGAATTGATGGAAGACGAAACGATGTTTTATCGTTACACGAGAATGGATGTCGGGACCTTTGACTATTTACTGAATCTCGTGTGGCCTTATCTGTTGAAGCGTGGTCCGAGAAGACTGTCCCCCGAACAAAGGCTTTCACTGACTCTGAGGTACATACATATACACAATGCACGAGCAATAAACGTGTCTTCAATCACTCAACGCTAAAATACTAAAAACCTCATAATATGTGGGTATCTTCTTATCTTATTAATAAATTTCGCAGTCAAATAATGTGACAGGTACATTATGAACTGCACTACAAGTCTGCAAATCCAAGTCCTAATTTTGATAATTTTTGTTCGCTGAATTGAAAATAATTTGATTGTGAGGGTTGAATGGAATAATGAGTCCTCTCGTGATACCTACCACCACTTCATCAGAGGATTTATTCCAAGATTTATTTGTGCAGATACCTTGCAACTGGCGACCAGATTCTATCTATCGCATTCGCGTACAGGATTGGTGAATCTACAGCACGAATGATTATCAAGGAGGTTGCTGGGGTACTTGTACGCGTGCTTTCGCCAGTGTATCTACGACAACCTACAAGCCACGTTTGGAAGAACATTTCATCGAATTTTTTGGAACGATGGAATTTTCCGAACTGCGTGGGTGCTATCGACGGCAAACACGTACAAGTACAGGCACCGATGAATTCTGGCAGCCTATACTTCGACTATAAGAAGACATTCAGCGTGGTTCTCTTTGCGGCGTGTGATGCCAACTATAAATTCACACTAGTAGATGTCGGTGAAATGGGTGGAAATAGCAATGCTGGCATATACGCAGATTGTCCTCTTGGACAGCAGCTTCGAGATGAACAACTCGGAATACCTGCAGGTGGACACCCACTTCCTGGAAGTAATATACACATGCCTTATTTCATGGTCGGTGATGATGCTTTCCCATTGTCGAAAAGAATGATGATGCCTTATTCAGGACGTGGCCTCAGCGAAGTAAAGAAAATATTCAATTATCGACTATCAAGGGCTCGCCGAGTCATAGAAAACGCCTTCGGCATTCTTTCTTCCCGCTGGCGCGTTTTCAGAAAGCCGATTACTTTGAGCCCAGATACCGTCAATGATCTCATTGTCGCAGCAGTGTGTTTGCACAACTTCCTGAAAACTAGAGATGAAGCACGAGAGCCACGGCAAAGACTGTACGTACCCCAGAACTTCGTCGATTGGGAAGATGAGGATGGTGTCTTGCACCCTGGTAGATGGCGAGAAGAAGACGATTTGAGAAACGCAGAAGACCCAGTTCAACCACAATTTGAGCCTGGAAATGCTATTGATATGAGAAATAGACTCGCCGAATATTTGATAACACCGGAAAGCGAGGTACCGTGGCAATACGAACATGTACGTCGCACAGGACATCCACTACAATAACTACATTAAAATCTAATGCCGATGGTATGTACCCAAATTGTTCCCATTTTTATCTTTTTACTTCTTGCACGTAAAAAGATACAGGCTGAATTACTAACGACTCGTCCGTCCAAAGTTCGCTTGAGTCGGGAAAAAAGTTTCCAGAAATTTATGCGCCAAGCCAGATATCGCATGCTCCCATGCGAGAATGCTCATTTTTCGATTCAAGCAGACTACACACCAACGAGTTGTTAGGAATCCACCCTGTATATTCAGAGTTGAAGAATCGATACATCACCTCACAACAATGACATTTTTCAGAATACTGCAGTAGCAAGCCCCACAGGTCTGAGAAATATTCGTCGAGATTGTACGTCTTTCAAAATGGTTCGAAAACGAGAGTCACAAAATATTGTGATTTAAAAGATTCATAACTTATCCAGATATTGATCGTGCATCAAAATAATTATGCGTTATCGTTTAGAATATTATTTCGTTACTTATGTCACCAATGCTTTCACTTTCACGCAGGGGGTTCATGTAAACTCGACGAATGATATTTTCCTCACCATTTCTGAATAGTGTAACAATTTTTCGTCGAATTCTCCGGTCTCAAAAAAGCACTCCTGAATTTTTTCAACAAATTTCCCGCCAATCGTATATTTTTCTAATTATTATTGAAATCTATCTCAAAATTGGTCATTTGTAAAAATCTCAACGAATTATAAAGAATCTACTTTTACATTCAGATCGTTCCAACACTTCGACCGGAGATTTTTAAAGAGAAAAGAAACGGTTGGCGAAAAAAAAATTCAAAAATGTACGACTGCTTTTGTCGTATCGGAGAATTGTATGAAAAATTTGGAATCGAACACAAAATGGTAAGAAAAAATCATTGATCGAGTTGACATGTCATGCCCCCTGTATACACATAATATGTGATACTTTCAAGCGATAAAAATTTACACTGCGTCGTTTATTTGTACAATATGTGTGTGATCGTAGGTGTGGTAAAAATAAATAAACAGCATCTGTTGTTATAGCTTTGCAATATATTATGGGAGTTTTGTACATCTTCTTTGGCATAGATTAATACATGTTTGTTAATAATAAGTGAAATGAACATACAAAAAATAGTGAGCACAATATTTTGTTATTAGAATATATTATATAGGTTGTACATATATTTGTAATGATAAATAAAGAGGAGATACTGAAAATAGTAAATACAAAATGTTGTAATGTATGACATAGATTTTCCTTAACCTTTTATCTACACATACTTGATGGTTATCGTCGTTTTCACGGTTGTAAGAATAGCAATTGGTGCCCTACGTTCGGTTGGCCTACAGACTATTTAATACTGAAATTGATTTTCTTGATATCACCTTACCATTAGGATAACAGTCATTTGATTCTATTCGGAAAAGTACTGCAAGTAGACACAATTTCAGGGAAAATGTAGTGGCAAATCAACAACAGACAATGAATATTCCTAAAATGTTAATGGACCTTTAAGTGGAATTTTCAGGAAAATCTGTGAGCCAAACCAACTACAAGTCGACGGCATCGAGTTATTCTAAACGATAAAAAATCCTTTGGATTTAATAAATTAGGATTTCTTTGATTTAAGGAAATAAGCCACTCTCAACTAAATATCATTCAATACAAATAAATTTCACTTCACTTCAAAGAAATATTCAATAATTTATTTGGATTAAAAAAATTTGAATTGATCCAAATGAATGAATTAATTGCGGGCTGCTAAAGAATTATTTGATAAACTTTCTTTAGCAAATTTATTTATTCCAATTGCATATTCGAATAGTTCTACGAAACTTTGTTTGAAATCAATAAATTTTTGTTGCTTCAATAAAGTCTGTGAATTTTTCCATAAAGAATATTTATTTGAAAGCCCGCGAATGATTAAGTTTTGTAGATCAAGTAAAATTTGTTTGATCCAAATGAATAATTTGTTATTTCTTTGAAGTCAAGTCAAATTTATTAGGATTGAATAATGTTTAGTTGAGAGTGGCTTATTTTCTGAAATCAAAGAAATCCTGATTTCCTAAATCCAAAGAATTTTTTTTCTCAATGTAATTATTCATAGAGGATTTGTAGAATGCGTGACTTCTTCGTTTTCTTAGTTTCGTCGTCCATCTTTCCCAGTTCGCTAGCGATCAATTTTCCAAAAGCTTCTTCACTGTCAGCTGGAATGTCAGCCTCTCTCTGTTTCTGCACTGACTTGGTAAAATGATTTTGGATCACCGAGGAGAGTGTTACAAATGATGCCTCCACAGGATCGACCTTTCTAGTTCTTACGTTCTCTTTGTTAAAACAAGCTTTCGGTCGAGCAGATTATCTTTCAAAACCTGTAGCTTTTTCTGCAAGTGTGGTGGGAGGCGACGGAGAATACAGTAATGCAGGATCATCGGCGCTAAGTGAGCAATTATCTGTATAAGGCGAGTATGGAGAAAGTGGTGAGGACGACCAACGACGAGGTGTCGACGGGGTAGAAGTTGGTGTTTCGCGAGATATTTGGCCTGGCGTTGGTGTTCCTGCAGAGGGTGTGCTCGACAAACTAACGTACTCGGTAGCATCGAATGCTGTGTATGTGGAACTTTCGCCACAAGATGCCTGATTGACAAAACATGATGATGCTTCTGCACTTGGCATCGATGACGTTTCATGACTGGTAGCGGAGGTCGAATCACGTGGAGAAACAGTTGCAGTACTCAGCGGAGGCGGTGGTGTGTTTGAAGGTGGTGTTGGTGGTAGGCGAAACGAGAATACTGGCGCTGCTATTGTTGTCGGTATGTCCACCATCAGCATATCGGAAGGTAACGAAGATGGTGCATGCTGCTGCGTAGGAGGTAGGTAACATTGTTCCACAGGCAGTAATGGAAAATGATTCAATGGTGTTGTGGAGAACGCGTTCACCGTTGAACGTGGTGCAACATTCGTAAACGTACTGAAATAAATCGAATAGTAAAATATGTTTCACTGTTTCATCATACCTGCACAATAAAAATAATTAAAAAAATTAGAGTAACATAAATCTACAGATAAATTGATTTATAATTGCGAACTTGTAAATATGTGTTACATTGAACCTCGTGAAATGATAACGTTAGGTATTCAACTATTCATACGAAATACTTATATCACATACATACTTCTTCCTTTTAGCGTGTGGTTGTAAAAACTGCATGGCATTGTACAGGATGAACCCTTTACGTTTTGTCGCACCGCTTCCGCTTCTAGTCTCCTTCTCCCTCTTTCTCCTTTCATCTGTAAAACAGTTTCTCAACTGGCTCCACCTTTTTTGGCAGTCGTTAACTGGAAATATTGTAAACATAGATCGATCAACTTTCAATAAAATGATCTGCATATGAGTTGTACAATCACTCAATTTTACCTGTCCTATCCAATACTGTAGCAACCATCGCCCAACAGTTTTCACGAATAACTGTATCGTGGTACTCTTTCAACTCTTTATTCCATAGAGCTGGGTATCCACCGATTGTATCCACTAACAATTAGTCGACTGTTTTCACTACCTGGTCCTCGCCTCCTTCCACATATGGTTGAGAATTGTCTGCCATTGTGGTTCTACATCATGGAAAATCTTGTTTTATTAACAATACAACCCAGTGATAAAACCTGAGCAGAGTTATAAAAATGGATAAAATATCGCTTGAGACAAATATTTGACCCTGTACGTATCTACATTTTTCGATCTCAAATCTGTATTGGAAGCAGTGTTGGACAGCATCCCAAGCATTACATGATGTGATTATTACATTTCTATTGCAAGTTACACTTGTGATTGAAAGAAAATGAATTATCGATTAAATTTTAAATCTGTAATCAAATAACAATCGATTATCAATTACATTTTCAATTTTTAATCGAAAGAAACTGAATAGCCGATAACATGTGGTATGAGTAATCAATTTTTTGGCCAATGACACACTGAATATGTAACTATTAATTGATAATTTTTTCAATCAAAAATCAGGAAGGTAACTAGTAATTGATTATTTTTTCAATGGAAAATTAGAAAAGTAATTGGCAATTGATTATTTTTCGAAAAGAAAAATGAAATTGGTAATTGATTTTTTTGTTTCAATAAGAAATTGGAAAAGTAATTAGTAATTGATTACTTTTCAACTAAAAATGAAAAATGAAATTAATAATTGATTTTTTGTTTCAATAAGAAATTGGAAAAGTAATTAGTAATTGATTACTTTTCAATTAAAAATGAAAAATGAAATTGATAATTGATTCTTTTGTTTCAATAAAAAATTGGAAAAGTAATTGGTAATTGATTATTTCATACCATATGTGAATTTATCGGACCAGTCGAACCAAATTTTTAAGTCTTCTAACTGAAGCTCACCTCTATATAGAGCGTGCAATCTCCAGATAGACCGAAAAAAACGGAAGTGCATCATAATTATTTTTTCAAGTAAAAAGTAATTGGACAAGGCGTCGCAGTACAAATGCGGAGGTCCCGGTTCAAACCCGGGCTGAAGGAATTTTTACTTGAAAAAATAATTATGATGCACTTCCGTTTTTTTTCGGTCTATCTGGAGATTGCACGCTCTATATAGAGGTGAGCTTCAGTTAGAAGACTTAAAAATTTGGTTCGACTGGTCCGATAAATTCACATATGGTATGAATTAATAGGTTTCGAACGATAGAGTCACTACACAAGGTAATTGATTATATTTAAATTAAAAATGAAAAGGAATTGATAATTGATTTTTTGGTTCAATCAAAAATTGGAAAAGTGATTGGTTATTGATTATTTTTCAATGGAAAATTAGTATTTAATTGATTACTTTAATTTAATTGATTACGATAATTGATTACGATAATGAATTTTGGAGGTTATGTCGATGTGACAACCGACTGACACACGTGTTCTCGTAATGTTTGATGATTATGGTAGTTTTTTACTTACTTTGCTTCAACGCAGCCACCTCTCAATTTAATCCTTTCGTATTATGTATACAATCAGTGCCCTATACTTTCACTGGAAACAGAAATATCGCGAAGGATTTGTTTTGATTTGGTGAGACGCGCGCTCAACTCGACTCGGTTGGGGCAACGCTGTAAAGTCGCACCGAACGACCGATATTCGTCGCTCGTTGCTCGTAGACGAGCGCGGTCTCCTGGCGTCCTGAGTCTCGCGCCTGATTGGCTAGCGCCTTGTGTGCGAGCCAACTACCCCTGTACGTGTACCGATTAACGAATGCCGGCTGCCGAGAAGTTTGTGCTCCGGGCTTAATAGGAGGGGTATTAGTCCAGTAGATATGGCCCTAAGTAAGACAATTGCGTCGAAATGCCCACAAAAATCATATGATACGTTTTTGGACCTTCTAAATCGATCTACGCATGAATTTTAACTATTAACCCCCGGCGTCAGGGTGTAATCAATTATTCAAGGGTTGAAACGCGCATATCACGCGAACGAATGAGAAATAGAGAAAAAGTTTCAAACAAATGTTGAAGTTCGCAAAATTTCACGTAAAAACATTTGAACTTTTTTTTCTATCATTCATAGATACTGAGCTAGATAAGTCCAAAGTTTCGCTACCTCTAAAAATGACAAAAACGCGCAGAGCACCACTGGAGCGCCGAGAGAGATAGCAGCTATGCTATCCTACTTCCACTCACAGCGGCGTTTCCATAGCTCTGCGCATGCTCCATCGACGGCAGTCAGTGAGTGCAAGTGAGAGCGAGCATGTTGTATTTCGTTCGCCTCGACGTTTGAGGAAGTATTTGTCTTTTCCACGGAAAGATTAGAACCCGACTGGTTCGTGTTCTGCACCAGACTCAGTCGTGTGCAAGAAAAAAATGGAAGAAAAATGAGTTTGCACCAGACTGAGTCGTGTGCGCACACGACTCAGTCGGGTTCCACACCATAATCAATCGGGTGCTGCACCAGAATCCGTGCACAGTAACCAGTCTGGTGCCGCACACGAGTCATTCGTGTGCGCATACGAATGAGTAATGTTTCTAAAATATTTCAGCCAAAAATTTTATAGCACATGACTGACTAATGTTTGTCACACGATTGGTTCTGGTTTCGCACCGTAACCAGTCAGGTGCTGCACACGACTCAGTCTCACAAAGCTAACACAACACATCATACAAACAACCATGAAAAAATTCGTAATACTAATACACTTACCTGAGATTTTAAAGTCCTTACGAATATTCACTATAATTATATATATATATAATTATTATATATATCTACATAAATAATTTAAAACTTATTAAAAGTTTATGTGACATGTCACATAGACGACATACGTGAATAACGTTGAGGTTAGGAGGTTATGCGCAGTAATCGCTCGTCTCAGACCAGACTGAGTCGTGTGCAGCACCTGACTGGTTACGGTGCGAAACCAGAACCAATCGTGTGACAAACATTAGTCAGTCATGTGCTATAAAATTTTTGGCTGAAATATTTTAGAAACATTACTCATTCGTATGCGCACACGAATGACTCGTGTGCGGCACCAGACTGGTTACTGTGCACGGATTCTGGTGCAGCACCCGATTGATTATGGTGTGGAACCCGACTGAGTCGTGTGCGCACACGACTCAGTCTGGTGCAAACTCATTTTTCTTCCATTTTTTTCTTGCACACGACTGAGTCTGGTGCAGAACACGAACCAGTCGGGTTCTAATCTTTCCGTGTCGACTCTTAATACAGTATTTTTGTCCAAATAAATTTTTTTAGTTCTGTCGGGCAAAGACTACTAGGCCAGTAAAAATAGAATTCAACTTTGCACTAAATTTTAGGCGTTATTTTATTTTTTTATAAGGTTTAGTATCCCTTACTGAGTATAAAATCACAAAATGCTGACAGATTCCGATGGAGCTTTAGGCGCCATCTTAAAAAAACGTTTTTGGCCGATATCTCGGAAACTATGCACTTTAGGGCAAAAGTCATAGGAACTATTATTGTAGAAAATCAAATCGGGTCTTTTGTTTCCCATAAACTTTTTTGTAAAACTTACCGTTTACGATTAATGGCTCATTTGATGAACAGGTTTTTCTATTTCGGCCGATAACCCTTCTAATATTGGATTAATCAATAAAATGCTTCAGTACATTTTTGACGATCAATTAAGGGCTTTTGAGCGCTCTGCTGTTTTACCGACGGAGTAGCATTTGCGGCCAGTTTTCATAACCGCAATTTAGTCGACGGATCACGTCTCTATTGCTTCACTAATCACTCTCAGATGTCATAGGGGTGATCCTCAGATTATCAGCCACGGCGCGCTGGTATCCGACAAGTAATTGAATGAAATTCCGATTAATAATAGATTTATTTATACGAAGCTGTGAAATCAACTGACACTAATACATGGCCGATACACAGACACAGGGTATTAATAACATTATTTTCTGCACTTTATCTGGAAAAGCGGTGCTGGGACAACCAGCGCGCCGTACAGGCTCTCGTTAGCAATCTTTTAATACTATCCCGCGGTAAATCAGAGCAGCAGGAGCAATCACATCCGTCGACTAAAATCTGAAGTGACAGGGTAGTGCAGGGTAGCATCGACACGAACACATGCAGAGACTACCCTATAGATGTAGTCATTTCGATAGGGTTCTTCAGCTGGGCGCTAGAGGCGCTCTTCCGAACGAGGAGTTGTCTGAGCTCGCTCAAAAGCCCTTAATTCCCCACAACTTTTATTTGAAACTTTTTTTTCTAATGTTCATACCTTTCGAGTTATAGGATGTTTAATGTTGGACTACCGGGTGCAAGGTCTAAAATAACGAGTTCGCATACGTATAATATAATAGTGAAAATTCAAGAAATTTTGAAACAATATCCCTAATGTTGGTATACTTAACAATCAGAAATGTATCTCCTTACCTGAAATGGAAACGATTTTTTTTTCTTAAACTTAACCCGCTGAGGTCCACCATTTTCTGGCGTCCTGATCCGGTCCAGCCTGGGTGTTTAGTAACCCATGAATTCGTTTACTCATAAAACACGTTTTAATTCTGATTTTTTTACTTTACGGTAGTGAAATGAAATCGTCAGAGTCTCAGGAATACGAATATGCAAGTTTGGTGTCAATATGTTCATTTTATAGAACACGGTGACAGATAATGCAAGAAGAAAGTCAGAAATTTCAGCGAAAATGACCCTTTTGCACAAGGTGGTATTGGGTGGCTGCACACCCAGTTGGACTTCAGCGGGTTAATTATATTTCAAACAATAAAAAAATATTTAGTACTTCGGATTGCTCCTGGATTAACAAGTAATTAATAATTATGAAAAAGTAATTATTGAAATGAAAGAATCGGAAACGGAAATATTTGTTAAAAAGATATTTAAAATTTATTTTCAGAAAAAACGTGCCACAAGAGAAAATTCCAAATTTTATCAGATTTTCGAGCGTTCTGAAGGCGGCGAAAATTCGAACATACGAAAACAATTCGCATTTAAAGCTCAATCAGGTCGAAATGGTAAACTTGTATATGGCATTTCTCGCGAACGGTAAGTCATAGAGGGTTCAGACTTGGTGAACTTCTCGATCTTAGTACACACTACAAGAGGTAAAAATTTGAGTCAAATCAATTTTTTGACGTCCCGTTCATTGGTTGATAATTGGTGGACTTGCCCATATATATATATGGGGCATTCCATGACATCTCGATCAAGATCTGGCGGTGACATTTTAGATCTGCTTGATAATTTGTTATTTCAAACTACTTGTCAAAAAATACATACACCATTTTTTACAGATTTTTTCAAGCATCCGTATCTGAGATACGATTATCGAAGTTAAAAAAAAAAAACACCCATTTTCTAAAATCTGAAAAAATTCAGGAAAATCTAATTAAATATTAGAAAATTTTCGCGCGCTATTAGAAGATGGAGGTTTGATTACAGGAAAAGGTGAAGTTGACGAAATGCCGAAAATAATATTTCAAAAATGGGAATCTATTTTCGACATACAAACAAACGAAAAAGTCCTCTATTATATGGGTCCAAAAAAGTATATTCTCAGAATTACAGGTTGATCAATCTTTTTAATAATATTATTAGGTATTGGTATTGTAGGGATTATTATATCGCGTTACTAATAACCTTCTGATTCTATTAAAACCAAAAGGTCGTATATTTTTGTTTTTCTTCGGAATCGCGATGAAACCAATGAAAAACACATAGATCTATCGAAATTCCCGAGAAATTGTTTTTTGGCGGACACGACCCTCTGGCTGTATTTTCGGAAAAAAATCGAGAAAATTGAAGTCAGAAGGACGTATATCCGCCAGAAAACAATTTCTCGGGAATTTCGATGGATCTATGTGTTTTTCATTGGTTTCATCGCGATTCCGAAGAAAAAAAATATACGACCTTCTGGTTCTATTAAAACCAAAATTTGGTTATAACCAAAATTTGGTTATAATAGAACCAGAAGGTCGTATAGTGTCGCTTACGACCTTATGGCATTACTAACGCGATATAATAATCCCCACAATACCAATACCTAATAATATTACTGAAAAGATTGATCAACCTGTAATTCTGAGAATATACTTTTTTGGACCCATTTGATAGGGGACTTTTTCGTTTGTTTATATGTTGAAAATACATTCCGATTTTTTAAATATTATTTTCGGCATTTCGTCAAATTCACCTTTTCCTGTAATCAAACCTTCATCTTCTAATAGCGCGCGAAAATTTTCTAATATTTAATTAGATTTTCCTGAATTTTTTCAGATTTTAGAAAATGGGTGTTTTTTTTTTAACTTCGATAATCGTATCTCAGATACGGATGCTTGAAAAAATCTGTAAAAAATGGTGTATGTATTTTTTGACAAGTAGTTTGAAATAACAAATTATTAAGCAGATCTAAAATGTCACCGCCAGATCTTGATCGAGATGTCATGGAATGCCCCATATATATATATATATATATAATATATATATATATTAGACTGTTTCAAAAAAAGCGATTATTTTATTTTTCTCAAGAAACATTGAAAAATCGTCAGAGTATGTCTAAACAAAGACCCTGCCCGAGTCGAAATTTTAGGCCTGCTTTGAACCTCCTTTAAACCTCGTAGTCTCGTCGAGAGTTGTCAAATCTTGGGAGTATCGAGGAGTCAAAGGAGGTTCGGTACGTTTAATGTTAGACTCCACTTGAACCTACAAAAGTGGCAGAAACTGAACATTTGGATTCAAAGGAGGTTATGGAGGGTAGAAACGAATCCTCCGGACTCTCCTTTGGGCCTATTGCAGATGTTACACCAGCCCTACAGACCCTGCTTTCGGCCTAAATCGATCTTGCGTAGACCCTACAGACCCTTCTTTCGGCCTGAACCGAATCGCTCGTAGGGCCTACAGACCCTCCTCTCGGCCTGAATCGAATCTCGCGTAGACCCTACAGACCCTCCTTCTCTAGCAGAAATTTCAACCGGGCGCTAACGAGGCAGAAAATTATTAATTAATAATAGTAGAAAAAAAAAAAAAAAAATACGATATTTGACGGTTATTATTGTCAGATGACCCAACCTACGCATTATTATGTTGTTAAAATCGCATTATGCACGCACTAAAAAGATCGCCGCATTTTTCGTCCCCGCCGGGATTTGAACCCACGTCCGCTCGGTTACTAGTCGCACGCCCTAACCACTACGCTAAACTATCATATGGCATTAGATTCAATACTCTACTACTTGTTCGAGGCCCATCAAAGTGTCAAGTTATAACTCGAAATATTTCAATGCTATCAAAATTTGGCATTTGAGTATTGGCATTTGAAATTTGACTAGATTGAAGTTCTTGCATATATTATTACCATTAATTACTAAATATTATATTATGCATTCTTCGTTTACGCGGTTATCTGTTTATCCGAATGAAATATGGCATTTCGTCGAGCATTTCGTTAGAAAATAAAATGGTCCAGGAGGTCCACAAAAATGTATATATTCATTTCGACACTTTTTTTCATTTAAAACATAAATTTACTTGAAGTGGAAAATTCCACTTCCGTCGTATGAACTAAAAACAGTGTTGAAATTACCGTAAAACTTTTAGTTCATCTCCTGGAACATTTTTTTTTCTGACAGTGTATGTACCTATATATTCCATATTTTACAAATCCGGTGAACCGATCGAGCAGTGATATAGACATCTATTATTGTGGGATCCACAACTGATCCTGATAGGGGCCTTTGGGTTGTCAAGGCTTTAGCGTTGGGCGCACGCTCACGAATCTGTAGATTACGTATTTTCGTGTGAACCACAGAGTTATGGATATAATAAACTAAGAACCGGAGTTGAAAGAACTAGTAGAGTTACAAAAAAACATATCCCAGAATCCAGATTACTGCATTGACCCTACGTAACCTCCTTTGAATTCAGTCTCCTGCCTTGACCCTACATAGCCTCATTTGGATCCAAAGTTTTTGGTCCTATTGTTCTTGGCCAGCATTGGATCCAAAGTAGGCTGTGTAGGGTCAGAGTAGGAGACTTTGGATCCAAAGGAGGCTACGTAGGGTGAAGACAGGGGTCTTCGGATTCAAATAAGGCTACGTAGGTTCATGTCCGCGAGATATTTGCGATCTGAAAGAGGTCTAGGAGGGTCATCGGAGGGTGAAGTGGAGTGAAAGGAGGTTCACCGGCAGCACTGAATTTTGCAAATAGGGCCTGGTAGGTTCAACGGAGGGTGGCGACTTGCGCGATACAAAAGAAATAGGTTCAGGAGCATTCAAAGGAGGGCTAAAATTTCGACTCGGGTGTTCAAATGTGAGCCCTTAATATTAATATTTAGAGGTGGCGCTTTTCAATTTTCTATTTCCGTTTAAATAACATGGGAAATTTTTTTTCTGAACTTCCGAATTTTATTACTCAGAAACGAACTACCTTACAATAATAACTAAGATAGCTTTTTGTAGTAAATTTGACGCTCTATAAGAAAGGTCTGAATGAAAATTTGCGTGAGGCGAGCCGTTTCGGAGTTATCAAGCCTCAACCATTGAACTGTTCAAAATTAAAATCAAAATTAAAATTAAATTGAAATGAATTATTGATGCATTGTAAATAAAATTTATGATGAAATTTCATCATTTATTTGTGATATACCCGTATTTTTGATTATTGATCAAAAAAATTAATCACTTATTGTTGATTAATAAAATTTTTTGATCAACATTGAATTGAAAATTTATGGATATTGGTTTTAAAGTTGATAATAGTGGGTATTTAAAGTAGTATGGTCGTCAAAAATGACTAGTTTTTCATAAATTTATTATGGCATAGTCGCCACATTGAGTATTCATCGAATTATTATATTCATAAACTGATGATTTCACTGACATGTCCAGAAACAAAATAATACCCAAATTATGAACAAATGGCCAGATATCGATTTTTCATTTTTAATTGCTTCAAAATCAAGAAAAATCTAGTAGATTGGTTCGATTACAGTCTACGACGGCTTATTTTCTTCAGGAAACTATTTTCTATGATCCGACCGTGATACTTTTTTTTTCATCATGTGTTGACGGTGAATATTCAATTTTGCAAGACTGCACGTATATAGATTTCAATAAACAAATAACCATATTGAATTGCCGATTGACAGAGAAAATAATCTGTCGCGGTGAATTTGTGGGAAATAGTTTTCTGGACAAAATGAGCCATCGTAGACTGTAATCAAACCAATCTACTAGATTTTTCTTGATTTTGAAGCAATTAAAAATGAAAAATCGATATCTGGCCATTTGTTCATAATTTGGATATTATTTTGTTTCCGGACACGTCAGGGAAATCATCAGTTTATGAATATAATAATTCGATGAATACTCAATGTGGCGACTATGCCATAATAAATTTATGAAAAACAAGTCATTTTTGACGACCATACTACCTTAAGTTACATGAGTCGATTTTGTCGCGTATAAGTAGAAATTATCATTATTTCGAACAGTTCAATGGTTGAGGCTTGAAAACTCCGAAACGGCTCGCCTCACGCAAATTTTCATTCAAACCTTTTTTATAGAGCGTCAAATTTGCTACAAAAAGCTATCTTAGTTATTATTGTAAGATAGTTCGTTTCTGAGTAATAAAATTCGGAAGTTCAGAAAAATATTTTCCCATGTTATTTAAATGGAAATAGAAAAATGAAAAGCGCCACCTCTAAATATTAATATTAAGGGCTCACATTTGAACAGGGTCTTTGTTTAGACATACTCTGACGATTTTTCAATGTTCTTTGAAATTTTTTTTTTTTGAAACAGTCTAATATATATATATATATGGGGAGTTCCACGCCATCCGGGACAGCCTCTGACCCCGATCCCTCTCGATTTTGTTCATATTTTTTTCTGATATTCGGTAGACTGAAAGAAGTGCTCGTGATTTTTTTCAAATTTTTATCTCAATCGGTTTTCGATTTACATATTTTTGAAAATGTTCAATTCCTGACATCTTAAAATGTTTGAACGCCTATATTTCTGGATCTATCAGTCGGATTACAAAATATGACTATATGAAATTGATCAGAAAGAAGTGTAGTATTTAAAAAAAGTATGTTGGGATAATTGTGTCCTGTCCTTCGTAGTGAATTCTCCGTTTAAACATGTAAAATCGATTTTTCTCAAAGTATGACATGATTCATAATTTTCAAAAAATTCTCAAAACTACTTCGAGGAAAAACAAACATTTTGAGCTATGGCCAATCGTGGCTTTCTCTTTCCTTCCATACTTTTTTTCGGATTTAAAAACTTTTGAACGCTAAAACCGCTCGCACAAGAACCGCTCGAACTTGGCATTATGTTTCATTCATCGTTTTTCATAAAACTTATTCCTTGAACGTGTCACTGCAGCGAGATTTGTGGTATAATATGAATAAAATTATTAAGAAGTGTGATTTAAGAAATAAGTTCTATCAAAAACAATCAATGAAATACGAAGCCAAGTTCAAGCGGTTCTTGTACGAGCGGTTTTAGCGTTCAAAAGTTTTTAAATCCGAAAAAAAGTATGGAAGGAAAGAGAAAGCCACGATTGGCCATAGCTCAAAATGTTTGTTCTTCCTCGAAGTATTTTTGAGAATTTTTTGAAAATTATTAATCATGTCATACTTTGAGAAAAATCGATTTTACATGTTTAAACGGAGAATTCACTACGAAGGACAAAACACAATTATCCCAACATACTTTTTTTAAATACTACACTTCTTTCTGATCAATTTCATATAGTCATATTTTGTAATCCGACTGATAGATCCAGAAATATAGGCGTTCAAACATTTTAAGATGTCAGGAATTGAACATTTTCAAAAATATGTAAATCGAAAACCGATTGAGATAAAAATTTGAAAAAAATCACGAGCACTTCTTTCAGTCTACCGAATATCAGAAAAAAATATGAACAAAATCGAGAGGGGTCGGGGTCAGAGGCTGTCCCGGATGGCGTGGAACTCCCCATATATATATATATATATATATACAGGGTGGTCCATTTTAATTGATGCAGGCGAATATCTTGAAAACTAACAATTATAAAAGAAAAAGTTTTATACAAAACTTGAAGGGTTTCGAGGGGGAAAGATAATGCTGATATGTGTTGACTTGTGGACTTCACCAATTCCGAGATTTCGCAAGCAACTTCGGATTTTAGATAGGGAACACATGTTTTGGTTTGGGGCATCTGATAGTGCGATGAAAGACTCATTCAAACACGCAAGCAAAAAAAAATTGGAAAAAAAAAATTTTGCAAAAAAAATTGGAATAAAAAATTTCGCGAATTTTTTTTTTTTTTTTTTTTTTGCAAAAGATTGCTTTTTTGTCCCTAGCTTTCGAACACATTCATTGTTCATCACTCCAGCTCAAAATTTTTCTCGCCAATTTTGAAATTGGAAAGATTGAATGTACCAGATTAGTGAAAAAAAAATCGTAGATCAATAACGCAGAGTGATGAACAATGAATGTGTTCGAAAGCTAGGGACAAAAAAGCACAATCTTTTGCAAGAGAAAAAAAAAAATTCGCGAAATTTTTTTTTGCAATATTTTTTTTCCAATTTTTTTTGCAAAATTTTTTTTTCCAATTTTTTTTGCTTGCGTGGTTGAATGAGTCTTTGATCGCGCTATCAGATGCCCTCAACCAAAACATGTATTCCCTATCTAAAATCCGAAGTTGCTTGCGAAATCTCGGAATTGGCGAAATCCACAAGTCAACACATATCAGCATTATCTTTCCCCCTCGAAACCCTTCAAGTTTTGTATAAAACTTTTTCTTTTATAATTGTTAGTTTCCGAGATATTCGCCTGCATCAATTAAAATGGACCACCCTGTATATATTAGGGTGGTCGTTAAAAATTAAATTTCATCAGACGCCCCCTGAAAAGTTTTATTTTTGTCTGAAAACACGCGTGCAATTTTTTTTTAAATGAAAAGAACACGTGCCGCAAGACGATCATAGATTTTGTTTTTTAACCTGCAGTTTTTTGGAAATGTCTTACCTAATGTGCAGATTTGACGAAAAACCCATCGAAAAAAGATAAAAATTTGAAATTTTGAAATTTCGATGGGTTATTCGTCAAATCTACACATTATGTAAGACATATCCAAAAAACTGCAGGTTGAAAAACAAAATGTTTGATCGTCTTGCGGCACGTGTTCTTTTCATTTAAAAAAAAAAAAAAAAATTGTACGCATGTTTTTAGACGAAAAGGAAACTTTTCAAGGGGTGTCTGATGAAATTTAATTTTTAACGACCACCCTAATGTACATACATTCCCAATTGAGTGAAATATTTGATAGCACCGATTGCGATGACGGTTGGTTCGGTAAAAAACATATTCTCCTGTTCGGCGACTTGTTGCAACTTCCACCCGTTCGAGAAGAACCTGCGTTCACTCAACTATCAAGCGCAGTTTTGAATAAACTTCTAGGCGCAATGGGAAGTGTTAATCTGTGGAGTAAGTTATTCAGTTACGATGAATTAACGATTAACATGCGGCAAAAAAACGATCAGTCCTATCGCGAGATACTATCGAGAATACGCCTAGGAATTATTATCGATTCAGACACAGAGACCCTAGCATCAAGGACAATCCGTTTCACAAACTTCACAACTTCAACCTTCAGTGAAAGGGTACGTGAACTATGTGCATACATAAATAACTTACCGAACGACGCAGTTTGTCTGCTTCCCACGTGTCGGATGTGTGATGTTCTCAATGAAGCTATGTTGACCGAGATACGAAGCGAAGAAATAGAACTGATAGCCCACGATACAGTCGACTGCCCCACATATGTCAAAAGAAAGTGCATAAAATTTTGGATATGGCAGATGAGGATTGTTCTCGAACTGCGGGCCTTGCCAAATTAATTACCATAAAAATTGGTGCAAAAGTAATGATCAAACGAAATATTGATGTTACTTTAGGTCTTGTGAATGGTACGATTGGTAAAATCACGTCGGTATCATGAGCTATTGATACGAAGGATGTTGAAGCAATACGAGTTGTCTTAGCGACAGGTGTCGAACACGTTATAGAGCGCGTACACGTAAAATTTGAGGCAATGGAAGGGGCTTCCGTTATTCGAAGACAGTTTCCAATTTGCCTCAGTTATGGAATTACAATCCATAAAAGCCAAGGTCTCAGTTTAAAGAATGCTGTGATCGATGCGGGTAATTCTATATTTTCTAGTGGACAAGTGTACGTTGCCCTCTCGCGGGTAACTTCCTTGGAAGGAGTCCACTTGATTAATTACGATCCGCATGCAGTTAATAGCAGATGATTTCGCTATTCTGGAGTATAATAGGTTGAGAAAGCAATATCGACCGGACCTTATGGCGATGACCGTTTCAAAAAAACGGGCGAGAAAAGTTAAAGACCGCAAATGGTCTTTACCAATAAATTTATCTACATATCAGGAACCAATCGAGGAAAAACCATCCAGCGACACGTGACGAGTGAAAGGTTTTCAGAATACAGATGGTGTTTCTTGTTATGCTAACGCTACGATAAGGTAAACGCACCAATAGTGAAACACTAACCAATAGTGAAACAGCGGAGTTATTTCTCTTTCTGCAAATTCTATATATAACTTTTTTTTGGGTAATTCATTGCTTTAGTTAAGAAATATATTTACAAAGTGAAAGAACATTTTTTTTCCCCCGAGAATGTTTGGAAGAATTTTAAAATGTCATATTTCTGTTTCCCCTTCCGACGAGCAGGCTCTTTAGCCTCTGTCTACCCATCGCCGGGGTGCTGACGCTCTACATCGAAAAGAGAGCTAGCACGTAATTTCTTTCAATCAAGTGCTGAAAAACTCCAACAACAGTAGCAGTGACACTTTATTTATCGTTGAAGAGCAGATAAATAGAATAAATTACAGTTTTTCCTATAAAAAAAACCGCGTTTCACTAAAGGTTGCCTCGGAAGAGCGATGCAACTAGAAGTGAAACAGCTGCTTTTTGTGGTTTTTTCTTCAATTTTCTGTGCCCAGACAATGTTAAACTGTGAATTTCTTTATCAGATTGATTTTTTCAATAGTTTGACATAAATTTTAGGTATGAAATTCAAAGAATTTCGAGGTTCAAGGGCAGCAAATGGACGAATCATTTTTAGGTTAAGTATATGCTGTTTGACAGGTGATAGCGTTTCACAATTGGTAATCTAGCTGTTTCACTACTGGTTCCCCACTCATTTGGCTGTTTCACTTCTGTTCCAAAAATCTCGAGTCTTTGAAATTCTTTTAAAAATTCATTATGAGCTAATATAGACCTAATATATGGTTAGTTTACAGCCCTAAAACTTGACTGTGAGCCCAGAATAAAAATTTCTCCTGAACTTTCAAATGTATTATTTTTATTGCCGTGAATAATCGAGAGACAGCGGTGGGCGTTTCACTATTGGTGCGCTTACCTTACAGTGTCTATTTCACAGTAGACCCATTAGCAACTGTTAGCTGAATCAACAAAATGACGATGTCATGAAAATCTTGATCGAAAATTATGTCAATTTACAATCACCAGTACGAAATAGTACAAAACAACCGAGCGAGCGTAGCGAGCGAGCACAATTATTAGGTGGTCAAGCAAAATTTTACAAAAAGTAGTGAAATCAACCACAAAAAGCACCTTTGGTGCAAAAACCATTCGCCAAGTCCATTAATTTGTGGACCACCAAAAAATAATCAAAGGTTGTGCTCGTTCGCTCCCTGCACTCGCTCACTCGATGGGTTGATGATTATCAACATACAAAAGCATCGAAATCAGATACAACTGCCAAGTACCTGTAGAATAATAAAAGTTTGGAATTGAAAAGTTTGTTCAAACTAAATAAAGTTGTACTCGTTCGCTCGCTCACTCGATTGGCTTATGATTATTGGTTGAAGAAACAATTCCGATGAAGAAATTGAAGACGTCGAAATTTATCTAAAAATATTCGTAACGAAAAAATAATTTAATCAAAATTGTAAAAAAAAATTTGGAGTCCGTGGTACGTTGGCGGGCCAATGTTTGAATATCTAGCAGATGACATTTATATGGTTCGCGATCGATATTTCATAGTTATTTTTCTATAAAAGGCCCCCCAAGTACCACTACCTCCAATTTTTTTTTTACAATTTTGTTTAAATTATTTTTTCATAACATCTGCTCTGAAACTGCAAGTTTCGTTGCCTGTTTTGTCAGTTGAAAGAAGCTGATTTCAGGCTGATGCCGTGAAAAGTTGTCAAATCGCGAATTCAATGAATCAGCGGTGTGAATTGGTGTTTTTCACTCCCTTGGGATTGCAAAAAGAAATAACTGCCCTGTTGCAGATTTCAGACTATTGAAATTGACAGTTGAAGTTCCAGAGCAAATGTCATGAAAAACATAGTGTGTGACACGGGATGAAACATGAATGCAGGCACGGGTGATGTCTGCCCTCGCCTTCGGCTTTGGGTAGACAACTTCACCCTGGCCTGCGTTCACCTTGTTTCATCCCTTGTTACACAATATACTATTTTGTTACCAATATTTTTAGATAAATGTTGACGTCTTCAATTTCTTCATCCGAATTGTTTTTTCAACCAATAATCATAAGCCAATCGAGTGAGCGAGCGCAGCGAGCGAACGAGTACAACTTTATTTAGTTTGAACAAATTTTTCAATTCCAAACTTTTATTATTCTACAGGTACTTGGCAGTTGTATCTGATTTCGATGCTTTTGTATGTTGATAATCATCAACCCATCGAGTGAGCGAGCGAACGAGCACAACCTTTGATTATTTTTTGGTGGTCTACACATTAATGGACTTGGTGAAAGGTTTTTGCACCAAAGGTGCTGTTTGTAGTTATACAGGGTGTCCCATTTGAAATTTTGCATTAGAATATCTCTGAACCTAGAGCTGCTGTTGAAAAATATTTGGAATAAAAATTGTTTGATTCGAAGGGGGACACAAACTGGTAATATCAGATCAGTTGTAACTATCACTGCTCTGGAGATACGAACACAAAGTTGATTTTTTAAAATGGCGAGTACGTTTTTTTCAGGATAGAAAACGTACATCACGTCAAGACAAATTCAACCATATGTGGGAAAAGTTCCCCACATGGAAAAATATATACCGCGAGTATTCGGTGAGTCTGAACGACCCCCTTCCTGGGGCAAGACCAACACAGGCGCGCACTGCGTGCGTGAGGCTCGGCGAGCGGGGATAGGCGGCCAGTGGCGCTTCTACCGACGCAGTGGGCGCCTGTGTTGGTTTTGCGTAGAGAGGGGGTCGTTCAGACTCACCGAATACTCGCGGTATTAATTTATATGTGAGGAAATATATCATGATATATGAGATATATCTGATATAAAGCTAATATAAAAAATATATATAAAACATATAAGAACACAATATGAAAATGATGTATTTTCAACATTTATATATTTTATATATAAATAATATATTCATGAAAATATTAATAATATATGTGAAAATATATGATTCAAATATATATATCTAGTTATATCACATTTATAACAATTATATAAATTTCGGTATATGATATTATATAGTAAACGTATACACGGAAGTTATATATTGGCTGATGTATGATTCGTATATGGAGAAAATAATCGATATATAAGTGAACAAATATCCACAGATATGAGAAGTTTATATGATGCTCGTATAAATATTCATATATTTTAGATACACCGTGAAGTTAAAAGGAAGCCGAACGATGACTGCACTATAGTTCGACGAACACGCGCTCGCGTTGTGTACGTGAGCTTCTACTCGCTGCCAGTGACTGCCAACTCGGTTCGCCCGGCCCCTGTCGTCAAGGCCACGCTCATCCATAGTTTGAGCCAGTCGCCGAGCGAATCGAGATGGCAATCACTTGCAGCGAGTAGAAGCTCACGTACGCAACGCGAGCGTGTGTTGGTCGAGCTATAGTGCGGTCATCGTTCGGCTTCCTTTTAACTTCACGGTATACGTTTATATCATATTTATATGAACTATATAAAATCATTTATAATGGGCATACATCAGATGACATTGCCTCATTATATATGGTCGATGTATACTGGAATGTATCTTGGATATAGGGTGCCGTATATGTAGAACTATGGAAATTTTAGGTCACAAATAAAGGCGGGCATATATGAGAAACATAAGTATGCCTATATAGAATATATATGAATTATATAAAGCATTACATGAGACAAACTATTTGGTTATATACATATCGAACGCATACATGGGTGATCCATGCCAAATATATTGAACATACAAGCAAATATATATTTCTTGATATAACAGGAAGGTGTGTATGTCGCTAATATAATATTGGGCTTCATATACCAGAGTGATATGTACATTTCAACTACATTTATATGAATTTTATACAACTAATTACATTGGGTATGGATCGGGTGATATATCATGTTCGTGTGGTACTGATATAAGTCAAATATATTTGAGATACATGCAAAAGGATATCTACATATGTGCAACTTGTATATCTCCGCAAACATAGGCGTTCATATATCAAAGATATATATGTCGGAGAGATGACCCAACGTGGATCAGGGGCGTCCATGATTGCTCTTGCAGGGAGCTTGTTTAATTCAATATAGTCCAAACAACTAATATTTGTAACACAAAGTAATATAATCTTAATTCACTAACAAATGTCTCTATATCTAATACAATAACAATAAGCTATCCCGTACAGGGCGATGCGATAACGAATCCACCCTGCCTCTAGACTTTCCCAATATAATTCTTATTTAAATCAGTACCAACCACTGACTCGGTTCAAGTGCAACTGATCCTTAAAATCAGCATCTTCTAGGGCTGTGGCTACGTTCGACAAAGACTCTGGTTCCCAGAGTCTTCATCTCGCATCCCCCTCTACGCCACTCATTAGGCTAAGGGTCTATAACTAATCTTAATACTAACAAATATGCCTAGACTAAATATCAACCAATAGTCTCAATATTAAATAAACAACACAGCCGTGAGAAAGCGTGTCCAGAATATCACGCGCCGACACGGCCTTCCTGACTGTCACACGTCCTCGTGTGCAATCTTTGTCTTCAAATGTTATCTGCAAAGGAAACCTTAGTTCATTTCCCTGCTCGCCCATTCTGACTTAACAAATCAACTGAGCGCCGTGTTCCCATATCTGCCATACCTCAGCACTCTACTGGTGCTCACAATATTACAACAATGATTTCAAATCAAATTAATTACAGAAACAGTCAAATGATCTAAATAGATAACCAGTGATTAAGCAATATTCGTGCATCTCGGTACACTTGTGCAACTCGGTACACATATCTTGTGCATCTCGGTACACTTGTGCAACTCGGTACACATAACTTGTGCATCTCGGTACACTTGTGCAACTCGGTACACATATCTTGTGCAACTCGGTACACTTGTGCAACTCGGTACACATAACTTGTGCAACTCGGTACACTTGTTGGTATTACAACCAACACACCATAGTCAACCATGTGACCCAGTAATCAACCATATGACTACAACAATTGGTATCTAACAACCAATACAAAAGTCAAACCATATTGACTTTTCGACCAACCATATGGCCCTTGGTCCTCTAGACCAAGCAGAACCATCGTCGCCGTTACATCGCACCATCTCCGTCCACATAAGTGGGGTAGGATTTTTGTGACTTGCGACTAATAAGCAGACGCATGGCTCATGTATACTCACTGGTATACCAATCTTATCACTCACTGTTATCACCGCCGACATCGGCGCTTTCTGACTGTTCATCACTACTACAATTATTACAAGGATCAAGCTCTATGGGAACATTGCTTTCAGGCATCAACCTCAAACGTTCATGCGCATACTTGTAAGTTCTATTGCCATTTATGGCCTTCAAACAATACCTATCATTAGGCAAAACTTCAACTACTTTATATGGCCCACGAAACTTAGCATCTAGCTTCGTTTGATTTCGCTCATGGTTTTCCATGAGAACGTAGTCTCCAACTGAGAATCTACAAACTTTCGATTTGCCACTATCAAATCTCTTTTTGTCTTCCATAGCGTTTTTATCAATGGAAGCGGTCGCCTGCTCTCTGATTTCGGAAATATTCACTTGATCCTCATCTTGATCATCGATAACCGATAAAGACAAAGGTCTTGCAACCTTACCTATCAATAGTTCCAGAGGACTATATTTAGTGGTACGACTTACTGTACAATTTAACGCTAACTGTATTTCACCAAGAGATTCTCGCCACGATTTGTCTTTACTCAATTCCACAGCTGTCAGCATATTTTTGAGTGTACTCATTACACGTTCAACTTGACCATTAGCGCGGCTAGTTCCAGTCGCAATCAAATGGAGATTAATATTATGAGAGACACAAAACTCTCTAAAGTCTTTATTTGCAAAGCATCTACCTTGATCTGCAATGATTCTAGATGGAGTACCAAACAAACTCACACATTGCTTCAGAGTTGAAATTGCACTTGGAGCGTCTATGCGTGAGGCATGTCGTAAAAGTACAAACTTGGTAAAAGAATCGATAAATACAAAAACATATTCTTTGAGACTACTTTTTCCGCTCAGTTTCCCAGTAGCGTCTATATGGATAGTGTGCCACGGGGCACTGACTTTCGGGATTGAATGAAGTTCGGCTTGTATTTTACCCGAATGAGATTTTGACAATTTACAAGTTATGCAATTCTCGACAAACCTCCTGACATACTTCGACATATTGGGAAACCAATAATGTTGATAAACTTTTTCTAAAGTCTTTTCCCATCCAAGATGCATTACCGACTCATGTACATTATTAATTACTGACCATCTGAAACTGACAGGTACTATAGGTAAATATCGACTACGATTTCGACGTTGAATTTTTCTATACAGAACTCCTGACCTCAGTTGATAGCTATTCGCGAGGTCTTTGTCAATTTCATTGCTGTTTAATTTTGAAACTATATCACGTAAGCTATCATCCTTCCGCTGTTCAGCCTGTAGCCAATCGTCTGAAATCTCAGCTAGATTTACTTGTTTTTGTTCGATTTTCTGACTAATCGGTTTGACTGATATGGGGTTTCGCGAAAGGAAATCGGCATGACCCATTCGCTTGCCTTCTCGATACACAACATCAAATTCGTATGCTTGGAGAAAGGCCCACCACCTATGGACTCGCGGTGTGAGATCTATTTTCGTGCGTGAGGCTTTAAGAGCATTACAATCAGTGATCACGGTAAAATTCCTACCTTGTAAGAAATGACGGAAATGTTTAACCGCATTGACCACTGCTAAAGTTTCCAGTTCATACGAATGATACCTGGATTCAGCACTAGTTGTTCTTTTACTATAATACGCGATGACATGTACCTTTCCATCGACCTTTTGCATCAGTATCGCTCCATACCCGGCTGCACTAGCGTCCGTATGCAATTCAATGGGATAGGTGGATTAAAAATCATCAAAACTGGTTCATTGGTTAATCTAGCAATTATTTCCTGACGAATCTTTTCATATTCTGGTTTCCATTCTATTTTCCCTTTTCCCGTAGTGAGTTTGTATAATGGTAAAGTAATTTGTGAAAATTTTGAAATGAATTGGCGGAAATAAGATGCGAGGCCTATGAATTGTCTAAGCTGTGTGACCGTCCCTGGAGGAGAGGATTCAGTCAACGCTTTGACTTTATGTGGGTTAGGTCGTATTTCACCCGCTGAGACCTCATACCCTAAATATTCGACTCGAGTTTTCAAAAAGGAGCATTTCTTCAAATTTAAAGAGAAACCTGCTTGGCTGAGTTTATCTAAAACCATCCTCAGTCTTTCTAACGACTGTTCTATTGAGTCAGCCGGAATCATGACGTCATCTATATAGCACACTGCAAATGTGTTTACAAGTTCTGAGAGTGCCTTATTTATTGCCCTTTGAAAAACCGCAGGAGCATTCCGTAAACCGAAAGGCATGGTCAAATACTCGTACTGACCATCCGGAGTCACAAAAGCCGTACGTTCTATCGAGTCTTCGCGGATAGGCATCTGATGAAAACCAGAAGCCATATCTAAAGTTGTAAAATACTTAGCTCCACTTAACCGTTGTATTTGGTCATTTATGAGAGGTAACGGATATCTATCAGGCACGGTATTGCTGTTAAGTTCTCGATAATCAACGCATAACCGATCTGCGCCATCTTTCTTCTTAACTAAAAGTATCGGACTTGCAAAAGGTGAGCAACTAGGCCTTATTATACCGGCCGACAAGAGCTCGTCAATTTTATCACGGACTATCTGTCTTTCATCCGGACTAAGTCGATACGGTCGTCGCTGAACAGTACGGTTCGGATCAATTAATTTTATTTGTAGTTCACCCGTGGTAATACGACCAGTAGGTGTTCCCACAACAAACGATGAAACAAATTCATTTAATAACTTGACTAGGTTCAATCTATCCGTACCAGCTATATCGGTATCAATTTCATTAAAATCTTCAACCTTTTTGCCAACTTCACATATGTGAACAGATTTGGTTCTTCTTAAACAAAAATTATCAGATGACATTTCAGCTGTGAAACCCTGAGCAATCAAATCGCGACCAATCAAAATATCATGGCCAAGACAATCGTCTGGCACTACATGCAAAAGAATCTCTATTACGTACTCGTTAATAGTCACTTGAGACAAAATCTGCAAATTACTTGCGATACGAGACCTTCCTAGACCAAGAAGAGTCACTAATAATTCAATACGTTTGCCAGAAAACCTATTGGCTATCGTTTCTTTTATCAGAGAGCATTCGGCACCAGAATCAAAACAAAATAGATACTTCTCACCGGATTGTGTTAATTCGGCAGTGACAGGTTCAATTGTGCAGACGTTAACTCGACGCTCTGCAGATGTCTTCGATGGTTCGCCGGCTGCGTCCCTCTTCGCTTCGTTCCGGCATTGAGGAGCAATGTGACCACTTTTGCCGCACTTAAAACATGTGACAGGGTTCCTCCTGCCTAAGGTGTTGCTAATTTTATTTTTACTCGGCCCAGCTCCTGATGTCTTCTCTCTATCTTCCTTCTTGCGTTGCCAACAATCAGAAGTTTTATGACCCATTCTACCACACACAAAACAAGTCACTCTCGGTCTCTTATTATTATTATTATTAGTATAGGCAGCTTTTTCGTCCTTATTGTTGGTGATAGAAGCAGCGGATCTTTTGCGATATACACTAGCCATTAGCTCTTGCTGCAACGCACTTCGTGAATTTATATCGGTCGTGAACGCAAGTCGCTGTAATTGCGGTTCACGTTGAACGCAATGCGCTAGCACTGTAGCTACAGCAATCTGCTCGACTGTCATAGATTGCCAACGAGTCGTCAATGTAGTCACTAGTCTACCGGCATAAGCAGACAAACACTCATCTTCCTTTGGTTTTCCACTATTCACTCGAATTATCACCGCGGCTGGAGTTTCAACCGAATCATACCGGGCCAAAAACAGTTCTTTAAATTGAGTCCAATTCATTCCGGCATAACTGATCTGCGAAAACCAGGATGATGCAGTTCCTTTTAATGACCGGCTTATAGCTATTATTAGTTCACTTCCTTGGATTGGTTTTTCACCAAGACACAGATCAACCGTTCCACACCAAGCTCGCGCGTCTGTATCTCCTGCAGCGTCAGGATTAAATTCAGGAAATACGATTTTTGTTGATCTTGCGGGAGCCATTCCCTTCAATGTTTGTATGAGTTCAAACATATTTTGACTCTGCGTATTGAACATCATTTTCCAGTTGTTAGTTTCCGTATTTTGTTGCACAGAACCTTCTTGGACAGAACCTTCAAGGTCTTGATCAAGTTCCTGCAAGGATCCCACTTCTGATGTCGGAGAGATGACCCAACGTGGATCAGGGGCGTCCATGATTGCTCTTGCAGGGAGCTTGTTTAATTCAATATAGTCCAAACAACTAATATTTGTAACACAAAGTAATATAATCTTAATTCACTAACAAATGTCTCTATATCTAATACAATAACAATAAGCTATCCCGTACAGGGCGATGCGATAACGAATCCACCCTGCCTCTAGACTTTCCCAATATAATTCTTATTTAAATCAGTACCAACCACTGACTCGGTTCAAGTGCAACTGATCCTTAAAATCAGCATCTTCTAGGGCTGTGGCTACGTTCGACAAAGACTCTGGTTCCCAGAGTCTTCATCTCGCATCCCCCTCTACGCCACTCATTAGGCTAAGGGTCTATAACTAATCTTAATACTAACAAATATGCCTAGACTAAATATCAACCAATAGTCTCAATATTAAATAAACAACACAGCCGTGAGAAAGCGTGTCCAGAATATCACGCGCCGACATATATATATATATACATATGTATACAACCGCATATATCTGATATGTGCTAATTGATATATCATGCGCACATATAACTGACATATATATTTAGTATATCAAACTTATATGTCACTGAAATTTATTTTATGCGTGAAAATGATGTTTCAATTCTAATCGTCTCATGCCTCACATGCAATAAAAATATCAGGATATATATTATAATTGTACGTATGATACATATACACCCAGAAAAATGCGTAACTTTCATTCAAAGAAATTTGCACATTTGAGATTAACATATTATTGGACGCAGAGAAAATTATGGTTGATTCTAAGAAAAGTAGAGGTAATCGTATATTTCATCTGAATATATGAATATAATTGAGTCTCAAGAGAAATAGTAGCTACTGTGATGAAATATACGTTTATTTGTCATTAGTACCTATATTAAAAAATGCTATGGAATCCTTCATTTCATTCAAAGTTATATTTATTTGAATCGAGTAAATGCATGTCCGCAGCTCATCAGCGCCACGTGCTAAAATGACCGTTGCGAGTACGCGTCGCCATTCGTCATTCGTCATTTTTCATTCGTAGCGTGTGTGGCGTGTGCGAACTGTGCGAACTGTGCGACATTCATGTTTATCCGGCGTCAAAAACAGTTCCAATGGATCAAGAACTGAAAGAATTGTTGATCAGCGCTGGTCTGGAACAATATGTTCCAGTCTTTGAACATCAGTATTACATCAAATAGATATATTTACGTTTGGAAGCTCGGCTCTTAATCAGTGAGGTTATGCTCTTTTTTCTTTGTGAGATTACGTGTTTTTTCTGTACAGTGATTTGTTCATACTAGAGTTATCATATATTATATCTTCACAGAACTGAATCATATGAAAAAATATACTTTGTTCTGGGTATTTTGCGCAATGTGAGTTTCATTATACCTCTACTAACCTGTATATAGTTGACACCGTAAGTGACGACCGTATCTCTTGACGGCCACCCCCAACTTCAACGATTGTTTGTAACCTAATATTTAGGGTATTTTTACAAACAATCGTTGAGCTTGGGGGAGGCTGTCAAGAGATACGGTGGCCACATGAAAATCGTGTAACTCCAGCTGCTTGCCCATAGACGCACGGATCGTGCCATCGTTAGGAAAATTCATGGTATGTATATGGGGCATTCCACGCCAACTCGACCTGCCGCGGACCCTCACCATTTTTTATTTCTTTTTTCTTCGAGTATGATGAAAGAGAGGGCGAGAAATGAACGTCTGAATTATTTCAGATTTTTTGGGCCTCCGGTTCAAAAGTTGACTTTCTTTCAGGCAGAAATGTATTTGCGGATCCGTTAGTCGTACGAAAAAATCACCTTAATGAAAAAGTTTGTCAATAATATGAGGTGAAAAAAACTAATTTTTTTAGAATTTTTCAATATTCCTGGATGCTGTTTTTTCGACAAAACACTCTTAATTTGGGATTTCCACTGCGTTAGCCGTCATCGATTTATGTGAAATTTTTACCACAAATTCTTTGTGAAAATACGAAACTTTTGAGACTATGCCGAAAGTGGTACTAGCTCTGGTTCAGATGCCAGAATAAAATGAATTTCGATTAAACTGAAAATACGAGTGAAGTGGACGCACTGCAAAAACGATTTGAGCTATGTTTGACGAATTGCATTTGTATGGTACCATATCGCGTGTCTAATGGTATAAGATCGTGTCCGCCATTTTTTTTTTTTTTTTCTCAATTTCCGACTTCTCTGAAATATCGATGTATTTTTGCGTTTCAGAAGTTTTTGGACCATTGCAAAGAGAAAAAAATGGCGGATACGACCTTATACCATTAATAAATGTGATGAAAAAGAATAAGTTGGTGGTAAAAGAGTGGATCCACCAAACATACGACCCTTCACCTTTATTTATTTTTGCAGGTAATTTCAATTATGAATCCATGTGTTTTGGGTACTTTTACAATGAACGCCGCAACAAAAAAAAAAAAAAAAAATATACGACCTTTTACCACCAAAATCGCCTTTTTGGCGGATACGACCTTATACCATTAGACACGTGATGTGGTATGATACAAATGCAATACGTCAAAGATAGCTCAAATCGTTTTTGCGCAGTCCATCCCTACTGAAAATTTCCAGGTGGAAATCCATGGACGATTCCACCTGGACTTCCACCCGGAAATCTATATAGAGAATCCATGTGAATCCGTGGATTTTCTGCCGGGATTTGGAACTGGAAATCCATGGAATTCCATGTGGTTGTAGTCATGTCCAGAAACATGTGATCCCATGTGTAATGATATATGGAATCCTATGTGTAATATTATATTCAATCCTATGGATTGTCCGTAGTAGTTACTACAGAAATTTCCATGAACCCCACTTAGTATACTGGAATATCCACTGATATCTTACGGTACCCCATGATATTTTTCAATGCTCCATGCATGAAGTACCCCATGAATCCGAATTCAGATGTTCTTCCTTCGCCGAATTTCAGCCATACTCCGCTGGTTTTTGTGTATATTTTTCCATGGATGACGAAATGATGTCACAGTGGAATTCCCATAAGATCGTATGGATTCCTAGGGACTTTCCACAATAACTTGTCTGGTCGTTCCCGGATTCAGATGCTCGTTTTTTGCCGAAATTCGGCCGAAATCTGGTGGATTTTGTGTATATTTTTCCATGGATGACGAAATGATGTCACAGTGGAATTCCCATAAGATCGCATGGATTCCTAGGGACTTTCCACAATGACTCGTCTGGTCATTCCTGGTTTCAGATGTTGTTCCTTCGCCAAATTTCAGCCAAAATCCAGTGGATTTTGTATATCTTTTTTCATGGATGACGAAATGATGTCACAATGGAATTTCCATGAGATCGTATGGTTTCCTGGGGACTTCCTACAACAATCTGTGCGATTATATGCAGATAAGTTTATTTATTTTCTCTTGATTCCATACAGGATTTGATGCGTTTGACACAACGTTTCACGTCAACAACGAGACAATATCATAGCCATATTCACATGGAAATAAAAATATTTTCTTATGGACTGTCCATAGAAGTGTATACCATTACACATGGATTCACATGTTGAAGTTTCAGAAATTTCAGGTAACAGCCGGTAGCTTATTTATGGTATTACCCATGGATTAGTTCAGGACATTACCGTTATCTTTCTATGAGAATCTATATATTCTGTAGGGTTTTACCATGAAAAACCATAATATATATGAATGGAAATCTATATACCCATCCACATGGACTTCTACTATTGCATTCAATTGAAAAACCATGGAATATTCATGTGAATACTACTGCATCAACTACAGGAGAACCATAGATCAGCAATATGGATATTCCATGTTTCTGAATTTCTGGTGGATTATTATAGAATTTCATGGAATCCCATTCGCATCCATACTTTTTCAGATGGTTTTTCACCTGGAATTTTTCATTAGGGATTTCACTCGTATTTTCAGTTTATTCAAAATTCATTTTATTCTGGCATCTGAACCAGAGCTAGTACCACTTTCGGCATGGTCTCAAAAGTTTCGTATTTTCACAAAGAATTTATGGTAAAAATTTAACAAAAATCGATGACGGCTAACACAGTGGAAATCTCAAATTAAGAGTGTTTTATCGAAAAAAACAGCATCCACGAATATTGAAAATTCCAAAAAAATTAGTTTTATTCATCTCATATTATTGGCTAACTTTTTCATTTGGGTGATTTTTTCGTACGACTAACGGATCCGCAAGTACATTTCTGCCTGAAAGAAAGTCAACTTTTGAACCCGGGGCCCAAAAAATCCGAAATAATTCAGACGTTCATTTTTCGCCCTCTCTTTCATCATACTCGAAGAAAAAAGAAATCAAAAATGGTGAGGGTCCGCGGCAGGTCGAGTTGGCGTGGAATGCCCCATATGTAACCCATATGTGTGACATATGTGTGATATATGTGTGATATATGTGCCACATATATGACATCTGTGTCACATATATGACATATGTGTCACATATATGTGACATATGTGCGATATGTACGTGTCACATATATGTGTTACATATATGTGCCTCGTTTTTTCTTATAGACATGGTTCCACCCATATCCGACTTCTTATATTTCCATCCTAATTATGATATGTTTTATATAGAATAAATATATCTGAAGATATATACTCGTACATATGATACATGTATATGACATTGACATTCATATGCTCTTATACAAAATTCATATGACTAATGTAAAAAATATTACATCTTGCGTGTATAGCAAGATATATAGAACCCACATCTTACTGATATATGTATCATATTATGGGGCCGGTTCGAAGTTCCGAATTTTCAAAGTTCCGAACGGTCAAATTTCCGAATGTTAATGCACCGAACTCACAATTTTCAGAAAGGGTATTTCACCGATTATTTTTAGCAGTCGGATTCTGGCCAATCAGAGCGCGGTATTTGATGATGTGAAGGACATCCCAATTCGTTATTATACTGATAATTTACCCATAGCTTTTGATAATTTACCTCTAGCTTTGCAAATGTTTTCATAACTGTCAAATACCGTGATAAAAGTCAGAGAACTTCGTGAATAATTTCTAATTTTCTCTAACCTGCCGCTCTGCTTGGCCAAATCCGAATGCGAAAAATAATCCGTCGAATACCACTCGACCTTCAAAATGAATCGGTTATTTCCCTCATGTTTTGATCCTGCGTGGCAACGAACGGGCCAAGTTTTGCACAAAAATCCCTCGCGCTGCGCGCTCGTGATTTTAGATCTGCAAAACTTAGCCCTCTCGATGCCACACAGCAAAACAATCGGGAAATATCCGATAATTTTGAAGGTCTTGTGATATTACTACTGAAAGTCTATGTAGCCGATTTTAAAAATTCTGAATCGCAACACACCGAAGGTTAAAAATTCCGAAAGCTGAAGATAGGAAGGGTCAAAGATCCGAAAGGCCAAAACTCCGAAACTTGAACATCAAGCCGTCGCGCGTCGTTCAGTCGACACGTTAAGAACACGTTCGGTCTTTCGGAATTCTGGACTTTCGGAACATCGAACCGTCGGAGCCTTGAGTTATCTACATTTCGAAAATTCGAAATTTTAATTTTCTAAACTTTAATCTTCCTGAAAATTTCGAGATCGTTTAGAATAAATTCGGAAATTTGACCGTTCGGAGCTTTGAAAATTCGGAACTCTGAACCGGCCCCCATATTATGTACAAGTATATATCTTCAGATATATTTATTTTATATAAAACATATCATGATTATGATGGAAATATAAGAATGTCGGATGTGTACTGAAATATATGTCCATATACGCGCTTATATAATGAGTCCGATAAAAAAGTTCTATATGGCTTTATATATGTGAAAAGTATATGGAAAAATATATATCATATATATGAATCATATATATTCTAATAATCGTATATGATCATATATAATATTTATATACGATTCATATATAATTCTCATAGATGATTCATATATAATTCTTATATATGATTCATATACAAAAATGCATATATACAAAAATAGAAATGACATATATTCATATATATAAGATATATATATTATATATCCAGGTATATATAAAGCCATATATATTCTTATACATTTCACATACTTATATAATACTAGGGGCTCTGCCCCTGCGCGCTTCGCGCGCCAACCCCGCTCGTCGCTCGCTTCGCTCGCTCCGAGGGCACTCGGCGCTCCGCGCCTCGTCTGTTCGGCGCTTCGCGCCTCACTTAATTGCAAGGAACAGTCAGTGCCGTGTGAACATGACTTATCACCCTACACGGAAAAGGTTTTGGGACTGCTGCAGCGCCAAACGGCAGACGGTGGGCTTCCCGTGTCTGAGTAAAGGCGCCGTCTCTGCGACGGAACGCCACGTTCTCTCGCGAGAACTCTGCAGTCTTTGAGACGTTGGGCTGCGATACGTTGGACTTAATAATACGGGAGTCCAACGTCTCGCAGACTGCAGCGTTCCGTCGCAGAGACGGCGCCTGTCTTTGGATACGGGTACTCACCGTTCTGCCGCTTGGCGCTGAGGCATTCCCGAAACCTTTTCCGTGTAGGCTAGGTAGCAACCCCCCCCCCCCCCCCCCCTTCTCCTCCTCCGCCCATCGGTGGAAGTTTTTTGAGACGTGAAATTTTCCAACAGATGAAATACAATTTTAACATGGTGCAAGTGGTGCAAGAAAAAAAAAACGCAAATATAATTTTGGACCCGCACGCAAAGATTTAAGGGGGTATCCCCACCTTTAAATAGGTTAAAATTCTGAGAAAGAAATTGATATTTTACAGCGAATTTGAGAGTCTGATCAAATCCAAAAAAATCATGAAGTTTAGGGAGGGTTTGACCCTCATTATCCATACTTAACATTGAATATTACTTTGAGTCTGATAGTAGTTACGCTGAATATAGAAAAATACAAAATTACTCGGTTGTCGCAAAGAATCAATAGTACCGTTGAATCGATTCTGGAATTTTTGGTCTGCAATTGTTCAGAAGAGATGTCTCTATCATATGAACATAGAACTTTTTGATATTACTATTTTTGGTTGAGATAATAGAAAAAGTAGAGATAGTAGAAAATACAATTTCTTGGTGTAGGGGAAAAATATCAACAACGACTCGAATACAATTTTTTGTGTAGGTAAGAAATATCAACAACAACTCGAATTAGGCTGTTAGGTATTTATTTACTCCGACGCTCACAAAAGCGGTTCTTTCCTCTTTGTTGATTGGTTGACGTTACTTCGCATCAACTAAGTCCCTCCCATTCTCGATACTTCAGGTGATACATCCTGTATATATGTATAATTTATATTCATATTATATTCTCTTCGCGCGTGTACGATATTCTTGTGCATCTACATTTGACAAGGCGTAGCATTCACTCTCTTTTTGGGCCAATGACACTTCCAACTCTATGGAGCAGCAGCCCCTCGCACTTTTGGGAGAGCTACTGCCCCGAAAGCGTGTTGCTACTGTTTCGAACTCGCAGTACAGCGGAGCCACCACCGTTCGTACAGTGACTGTACGTCTTTTCTCTCCGTGTATCAATTATTCGTTATTTCAGAAAAGAAAAGGAGCGACTAACGCTACAACATGCGTTGAGCAGCGTAATATGAAGAAAGAAAGCAATAAGGAAAGAAAGCCCACAAATAGATGCTAAGGACGAATTAACTCGGGAATCCATTTTTAATCAGACAAAATACTCATAACTCAGGACGAAGTCTGAGACTTACGTGCAGTTATCGTGACCTACGTCACACCAAATATAATATATAACACACGGAAGAACTGAACGGGATTCGTAAGCGAACTCGTGGTTTGACAGGAAATAGGCCTTACCTCGTAGATTAAATGGGATTTCCTCGTACGGCATACGGGAATTACTAAGACACTTAGTAGTGTTCTTTTAAGGGGGTTAGGCACACTAAGAACGCAAAGAAAAAAAAAAAAACGCTTGTTTTGTGGGATTCCCTTACCCTAGGTAGTTCGGGGATCTAGTTTATTTCTAATTATAATATTATAAGGATGAAGAAGGATTTGAGGAAATTAATGAAACGTTATTTTTTGGGAAAAAGCCTTTCGGCATAAAAAAAAACCCAGTTTATTGTTTTCTTCGACACTATGCACGAATGTTTGTACACGAGGTCACTTTGTCTTAATAAGTATTGATATATTAATCAGCCAGTATGGCGAAAAAGGTTTTGATATTTATCAGCCAGTATGGCGAAATGAATTGTATTTGTTATATATTCAGCCAGTGTGGCGAGATGATTTATCAGTCGTGTTTGACGACGAAAAAGGCTATGTTAACCCATTGCTTCACGTAAGTCGCGAATCGTCTCGGTTTGAATGGAGTATTGAATGGAGTAGCGTGCTTAGGTGAAGCAAAGGGTTAATACACAGAAGGTTAGGTTTGACGTATTACACAGAGAGCTCAGCTCGTGATCGGCGTCGGTGTGCGACTGACTATTCTTGCCGCATGGCAGCAAGCTTCGCTTTGACGCCTGCGCGCACCGCTCTCCAGGCCATGCTTGAATGGCGCGCATGCGCGTTCGTACTGTTCCAACGGAACAACGCTTTTTTGTGATTTTTTTACGATGACCAAATTTATTCACAACAAATCTCTATTACTTAGTTCGAATCAGTTATATTTCAAGTAATTACAAAAAAAATTTCATACAAAAAAAGGGAAAATTAAGTCGGTTATGGTCAATTTAAGGGGACCCGGTGGTCTAGAGCACGAAAATTTCACCCATTTTGACGATTTTTTTTTTGCCATTAAAAATTTAAAAAACGATGTTTCAACTTTTCGGGCTTATTACTACGTTTGTTGAGCATACAAAAAAAATTTATTTTTATTTTAAAAACAATATTTATTATTATAAAAATGCCACTGAAGATGACCCTCTCGAAAAATCGGACTCGGACGACGCAGATGATTTCGAGACTTCTACTCATCTGAACCACAAAATTCAAGAAGATTCTTAATCACAAAGAGTGCAGTTATGGTAGGGACTAGAACGAATCGAAAAAATTAAAAATTGACAAAATGGCGCGCTTTTGAAAAAAAGTAAAAAAAAAAAAAAGTCAATTTTTAATTTTTTCGATTCGTTCTAGTCCCTACCATAACTGCACTCTTTGTGATTAAGAATCTTCTTGAATTTTGTGGTTCAGATGAGTAGAAGTCTCGAAATCATCTGCGTCGTCCGGGTCCGATTTTTCGAGAGGGTCATCTTCAGTGGCATTTTTATAATAATAAATATTGTTTTTAAAATAAAAATAAAATTTTTTTGTATGCTCAACAAACGTAGTAATAAGCCCGAAAAGTTGAAACATCGTTTTTTAAATTTTTAATGGCAAAAAAAAAATCGTCAAAATAGGTGAAATTTTCGTGCTCTAGACCACCGGGTCCCCTTAATAAAGGTAAAAAAAAAAAAAAAGAGGTGCCCGTGCGGTGAACCATCTGCAGCTTGAACGGCTTATCTGAAACAAAAAATATTTATAACTTAGTTAGAAAACAACTTTCTTAAGTACTTGACGGAAAGATATTTTGATTTAATGCATTATTTTTTATTTTTTTTAGATATCGAAAAATGAGTAATTTTTTCATGAAATTTTTTTTTTTTTTTATCCACCATTTTGAAAAAATTCTGATGTTGAAAAAACTCGCCCGTCAAGTACTTAAGAATGTTGTTTTCTAACTAACTTATAAATATTTTTTGTTTCAGATAAGCCGTTCAAGCTGCAGATGGTTCACCGCACTAGCACCTCTTTTTGGACCTTTACCAAATTGACCATGACTGACTTAATTTTCACTTTTTTTGTATGAAATTTTTTTTGTAACTACTTGAAATATGACTGATTCGAACTAAGTAATATAGATTTGGTGTAAATAAATTCCGTCGTCGTAAAAAAAAATCACAAAAAAGCGTTTTTTTTTTTTTTGCGTTCTAAGTGTACCTAACCCCTTAACTGAATTAAACTATAATATAAGACTCGAAATAGAATGGAATAATAGTAAATTTAATCATTAGCCCGTGAGTGCAGCAAACTCACACTCGTCGGGGACCGTGCCTGACGGCCGAATGACTAACACTAATTTTAGTCAGATGTGTCAAAAATGAGTGACTCACGGCCTAGTCGAGTGCCTCACGGCTGCCATGGGCCAGACGCTCCTGAAGCGCTTGCTTGCGGCCTACCAACGGGCCGTAACCGAGTTTTTGATATGTCTGTGACAAAAAGAGACAGAATGAAAGAACAGAATAGAAGAATAAGAAAATACACTGTTACTCGTGACACTTGGGATTGTCGGTACTCGGGACGTTGTGTTGTCGTGAGGACGATCAAGCGTAGAAGTAGGCCGAGTACTATGTCGTCCTACATTTTATAGCTTCGGGATTACCATGCTGTTGATCCGATCGTCGACGGTTGTTCAGGCGACGAATCAGGCGTCGAGTACTGTTGGACGTACTTTCGAGAACGCATTGTCCAACTCTGCCTGATTTTTGAATATTTGTCCAGGCGTGTAGTTAGCCTGACGGTACGGCGGGATGTTTCAAATATGGTAGACGCGACTCAACGGTATCTCCTTCTTTTCCCTCTTCTTCTAAGCTCTTGTTTTTGTCTCGGGACTTCTCGCGATTATCGTCGGGACGAAGTATACCCCAGTTGCGATTTTCCTAGAAAAACTAACCAATTAGAGGATCTGGCGGAAGTTCTAATGCCCCAATAACTGGATCTGCATCCAGATTCCCCCATGAGCGGTGTGGAAGGCTTACGGGCAGGCCTGCATCACACGATTGCAGCTCTATTATCGGGACCTTTCTTGAGTAACTACGATAGCGGGACGATGACGAGAAGATCGATAATATGGTCTAGCTCGACTCCAGGTTGATAAGTCTTCGACAGCGGGAAGCTTTTTTGGCTTACTTTTGTGTTTTCGCCCGCCTCCATTCAACCATTGCCGAGAGGTCCGGAAATAGTTGACGGGAAGTCGTCCAGCACCAGGCTGAGAAGTCTGTGGCAACGGGAGGAATGACTCAGCAAGTCGTGCTTATTTGATCTTTCCTGCGGCATCTACGACTGAGAGCTTAAGCAGAAAGACGGGAACTAATAGTTTGGGAAGGACCTCGGTTTTGACGTCGGTTGAATCCCTCGACGTCCTGGCGAAGTCCTCCCGAGCGTCGACATGTTACAGTATTCCATCCCTGACGGCTTTTGACCAACGTATAACGTCCGTAATATAATATAATAACGCACCGTAGTAAAACTGTGTGTTGTAGGAATAAATACCGTATTTTCGAGCTCGGATGCATACCGTCTATACACCGTAGGTAATCACTAATAATACGGTATTGAAGCGGCATGTTCACAGTCGTAATGGCAGATGAGATACGCATGAACAGAGTATGAGTCACGTATGTAAATCATATATAAACGGTGTTTTTTCTCGAAACATACGGTATGTATCGAGTTGCATGACGGTATTTTTACTCGAAAAATACAGTATGTATCCAGTTGTACGACGGTATTTTTTTTACCAAAAATACGGTACTATGTACCTTAGTTATATGACGGTATTTCTGTTCACAAGTTATATTTCCAAAGGATCTAGATATTTTTCGGATAATTCATAAACGTATAACACACCTAAGCGTATAAAGCGTATAACACTGTACACGCCTTGGAATGAAATCCTGAACAATGTTGTAAAGAAAATGTGGAAAATATTTTGGGTACATTGGGATTCTGTACTGCAATAATTTTGAACAGCAATTTGATTATCAGTATAAAAATAATATTATTATGTGAAAATAACGTGATTGAAAATGATTGTCAATCCTAGTCGAAAGAGGATAAAATTATGGAAAATTTGGCATCATTTCTAGACAGTTTTGGTTGAAAGAAGCCCGTAATTCGATGATTCTCATCGTTTAAACTTTAACGCGTCAATTTAATCATAGCGAAAAGTTAAAATCAATACATTTTTTCCTAAAATTGAGGATTTTTTTCTCTGTGCGGGCAAGGACTGGTGAAATCGTTTTTCGAATTGTATATTTTTTTTCTATCAAAAATAAATGCCCTCAGCCCACAATTGCGTGTTGAATAATGATTCTTGAATCTTGATATTGGTTGAAAAAATAGAAGATCTTAACCGTCCACGATCGGACGGGCATAAAAAAATCGAGTTTCGGGCATAGAATATCGGTGATTTTTTTCAGATTTTTCGAAGGATGCGTATTCTTTTCAGAATTGGTATTATTTATGAAAAAAAAAAACGGTTTGTTAGAAAATTAAAAAAAAAATCACAGATCTTTCAATATAGTACTACAACATGTCAAAAAATGAAGCAAAAAAAAAAAAAATGTCGAGGTCAAACGTGGGCGATAATGGATGGAAAGCCCCATATACAGGGTGTCCCATTTGAAATTTCGCATCAGAATATCTCTGAACCTAGAGCTGCTGTTGAAAAATGTTTGGGATGAAAATTGTTTGGTTCGAAGGGGGACACAAACTGGTAATATCAGATTAGTTCTGACTATCAGTGCTCCGGAGATACAAACACAAAGTTGATTTTTTTAAATGGCAAGTACTTTTTTTCTTGGGATAGAAAACGTACCTTACGTTAAGACAAATTCAACCATATGTGGAAAAAGTGTATTTCGTTTACGCTCCGTGACTTACGGCTACGCGAAATCCTCAAATCTTCAAATGCTTGCAATCATCGGGACAGGTATTAGGAGTTCATTGGATAGCATTCAGTAGTTTATCAAATGTTCAAACACATTGCCTCCTATCCGATTACCAACAACACGGGAAAACATGAAACGAAGGATAAGAACTGCTTGTCGTAATATCCAGCATAGTACCTTTCCCGCCACACTCCAGCAATTCCATCGTCGTCTGCAACTTTGCGTTCAGACAGGAGGCAATGTGTTTGAATATTTAATAAACTCCTAAATACTGTCCAATAAACTCCTAATACCTGTCCCGATAATTGCAGGCATTTGAGGATTTGAGAACTTCGCGTAGCCGTAAGTCACGGAGCGTGAACGACATGACCCACATGGAAAAATATATATTTCTTGATATATCACTGGACAGAAGAAAAATATATCATTCAACTATAAAAGAATATGAAAAAATATATTTTAGGAAAAAAAATAATATAAATAGAAATATATCCCATATATCAAATTGGCCCATCGGAGTATCTACTACATATATAAAAGTCTTTGTATGTTTGTATGTTTGTTACCGCTAAACTCGAGAACCAGTCGACCGATTTGGATGAACCTTACACCAAATTGTTCTTTAGGTTTTCCCGAGTAACATAGGCTATATAAGTTATGAAAAATGAATTCAATCAGTTGAAAAAATAATAAAAATATGATAAGTACGTTGTGTTAAATGTTGCTTTTCCGTGTAGCCAGCGCCGTATTTAGGCACAGGCTAACTAGGCTATAGCCTGGGGCGGCAATATTTCAGAGGCAGCAGAATCGCGGGCGGCAACCGCATGGAAAGATATAAACCCGACTGGTTACGGTTCTGCACACGACTCAGTCAGGTGCTAGCGAAAAATAGCGCATACTGGTGCAGCACCACACTGAGCACTGTTTAGAATACAAACCATTCGTGTGCGCACATGAATAAGTCGTGTGGGCACAGTAATAAGTCGTGTTCCAAACAGTACTCAGTGTGGTGCTGCACCAGGATTCGCTATTTTTCGATAGCACCTGACTGAGTCGTGTGCAGAACCGTAACCAGTCGGGTTTAAGGGGGTATCCCCACCTTTAAATGGGTTAAAATTCTGAGAAAGAAATTGATATTTTACAGCGAATTTGAGAGTCTGATCAAATCCAAAAGAATCATGAAGTTTAGGGAGGGTTTGACCCTCATTATCCATACTTAACATTGAATATTACTTTGAATCTAATAGTAGTTACGCTGAATATAGAAAAATACAAAATCACTCGGTTGTCGCAAAGAATCAGTAGTACCGTTGGATCGATTCTGGAATTTTTGGTCTGCAATTGTTCAGAAGAGATGTCTCTATCATATGAACATAGAACTTTTTGATATTACTATTTTTGGTTGAGATAATAGAAAAAGTAGAGAAAAAAAATTGAAAAATTAGAAAAATCTCAGTAAAAACTAAGCGAGTCAGGCAATTTTCGCGATATCAAAAAGTTCTATGTTCATATGATAGAGACATCTCTTCTGAACAATTGCAGACCAAAAATTCCAGAATCGATCCAACGGTACTACTGATTCTTTGCGACAACCGAGTGATTTTGTATTTTTCTATATTCAGCGTAACTACTATTAGATTCAAAGTAATATTCAATGTTAAGTATGGATAATGAGGGTCAAACCCTCCCTAAACTTCATGATTCTTTTGGATTTGATCAGACTCTCAAATTCGCTGTAAAATATCAATTTCTTTCTCAGAATTTTAACCCATTTAAAGGTGGGGATACCCCCTTAAACCCGACTGGTTACGGTTCTGCACACGACTCAGTCAGGTGCTATCGAAAAATAGCGAATCCTGGTGCAGCACCACACTGAGTACTGTTTGGAACACGACTTATTACTGTGCCCACACGACTTATTCATGTGCGCACACGAATGGTTTGTATTCTAAACAGTGCTCAGTGTGGTGCTGCACCAGTATGCGCTATTTTTCGCTAGCACCTGACTGAGTCGTGTGCAGAACCGTAACCAGTCGGGTTTATATCTTTCCATGCGGTTGCCGCCCGCGATTCTGCTGCCTCTGAAATATTGCCGCCCCAGGCTATAGCCTAGTTAGCCTGTGCCTAAATACGGCGCTGGCTACACGGAAAAGCAACATTTAACACAACGTACTTATCATATTTTTATTATTTTTTCAACTGATTGAATTCATTTTTCATAACTTATATAGCCTATGTTACTCGGGAAAACCTAAAGAACAATTTGGTGTAAGGTTCATCCAAATCGGTCGACTGGTTCTCGAGTTTAGCGGTAACAAACATACAAACATACAAAGACTTTTATATATGTAGTAGATACTCCGATGGGCCAATTTGATATATGGGATATATTTCTATTTATATTATTTTTTTTCCTAAAATATATTTTTTCATATTCTTTTATAGTTGAATGATATATTTTTCTTCTGTCCAGTGATATATCAAGAAATATATATTTTTCCATGTGGGTCATGTCGTTCACGCTCCGTGACTTACGGCTACGCGAAGTTCTCAAATCCTCAAATGCCTGCAATTATCGGGACAGGTATTAGGAGTTTATTGGACAGTATTTAGGAGTTTATTAAATATTCAAACACATTGCCTCCTGTCTGAACGCAAAGTTGCAGACGACGATGGAATTGCTGGAGTGTGGCGGGAAAGGTACTATGCTGGATATTACGACAAGCAGTTCTTATCCTTCGTTTCATGTTTTCCCGTGTTGTTGGTAATCGGATAGGAGGCAATGTGTTTGAACATTTGATAAACTACTGAATGCTATCCAATGAACTCCTAATACCTGTCCCGATGATTGCAAGCATTTGAAGATTTGAGGATTTCGCGTAGCCGTAAGTCACGGAGCGTAAACGAAATACACTTTTTCCACATATGGTTGAATTTGTCTTAACGTAAGGTACGTTTTCTATCCCAAGAAAAAAAGTACTTGCCATTTAAAAAAATCAACTTTGTGTTTGTATCTCCGGAGCACTGATAGTCAGAACTAATCTGATATTACCAGTTTGTGTCCCCCTTCGAACCAAACAATTTTCATCCCAAACATTTTTCAACAGCAGCTCTAGGTTCAGAGATATTCTGATGCGAAATTTCAAATGGGACACCCTGTATATGGGGCTTTCCATCCATTATCGCCCACGTTTGACCTCGACATTTTTTTTTTTTTTGCTTCATTTTTTGACATGTTGTAGTACTATATTGAAAGATCTGTGATTTTTTTTTTAATTTTCTAACAAACCGTTTTTTTTTTTCATAAATAATACCAATTCTGAAAAGAATACGCATCCTTCGAAAAATCTGAAAAAAATCACCGATATTCTATGCCCGAAACTCGATTTTTTTATGCCCGTCCGATCGTGGACGGTTAAGATCTTCTATTTTTTCAACCAATATCAAGATTCAAGAATCATTATTCAACACGCAATTGTGGGCTGAGGGCATTTATTTTTGATAGAAAAAAAATATACAATTCGAAAAACGATTTCACCAGTCCCTGCCCGCACAGAGAAAAAAATCCTCAATTTTAGGAAAAAATGTATTGATTTTAACTTTTCGCTATGATTAAATTGACGCGTTAAAGTTTAAACGATGAGAATCATCGAATTACGGGCTTCTTTCAACCAAAACTGTCTAGAAATGATGCCAAATTTTCCATAATTTTATCCTCTTTCGACTAGGATTGACAATCATTTTCAATCACGTTATTTTCACATAATAATATTATTTTTATACTGATAATCAAATTGCTGTTCAAAATTATTGCAGTACAGAATCCCAATGTACCCAAAATATTTTCCACATTTTCTTTACAACATTGTTCAGGATTTCATTCCAAGGCGTGTACAGTGTTATACGCTTTATACGCTTAGGTGTGTTATACGTTTATGAATTATCCGAAAAATATCTAGATCCTTTGGAAATATAACTTGTGAACAGAAATACCGTCATATAACTAAGGTACATAGTACCGTATTTTTGGTAAAAAAAATACCGTCGTACAACTGGATACATACTGTATTTTTCGAGTAAAAATACCGTCATGCAACTCGATACATACCGTATGTTTCGAGAAAAAACACCGTTTATATATGATTTACATACGTGACTCATACTCTGTTCATGCGTATCTCATCTGCCATTACGACTGTGAACATGCCGCTTCAATACCGTATTATTAGTGATTACCTACGGTGTATAGACGGTATGCATCCGAGCTCGAAAATACGGTATTTATTCCTACAACACACAGTTTTACTACGGTGCGTTATTATATTATATTACGGACGTTATACGTTGGTCAAAAGCCGTCAGGGATGGAATACTGTAACATGTCGACGCTCGGGAGGACTTCGCCAGGACGTCGAGGGATTCAACCGACGTCAAAACCGAGGTCCTTCCCAAACTATTAGTTCCCGTCTTTCTGCTTAAGCTCTCAGTCGTAGATGCCGCAGGAAAGATCAAATAAGCACGACTTGCTGAGTCATTCCTCCCGTTGCCACAGACTTCTCAGCCTGGTGCTGGACGACTTCCCGTCAACTATTTCCGGACCTCTCGGCAATGGTTGAATGGAGGCGGGCGAAAACACAAAAGTAAGCCAAAAAAGCTTCCCGCTGTCGAAGACTTATCAACCTGGAGTCGAGCTAGACCATATTATCGATCTTCTCGTCATCGTCCCGCTATCGTAGTTACTCAAGAAAGGTCCCGATAATAGAGCTGCAATCGTGTGATGCAGGCCTGCCCGTAAGCCTTCCACACCGCTCATGGGGGAATCTGGATGCAGATCCAGTTATTGGGGCATTAGAACTTCCGCCAGATCCTCTAATTGGTTAGTTTTTCTAGGAAAATCGCAACTGGGGTATACTTCGTCCCGACGATAATCGCGAGAAGTCCCGAGACAAAAACAAGAGCTTAGAAGAAGAGGGAAAAGAAGGAGATACCGTTGAGTCGCGTCTACCATATTTGAAACATCCCGCCGTACCGTCAGGCTAACTACACGCCTGGACAAATATTCAAAAATCAGGCAGAGTTGGACAATGCGTTCTCGAAAGTACGTCCAACAGTACTCGACGCCTGATTCGTCGCCTGAACAACCGTCGACGATCGGATCAACAGCATGGTAATCCCGAAGCTATAAAATGTAGGACGACATAGTACTCGGCCTACTTCTACGCTTGATCGTCCTCACGACAACACAACGTCCCGAGTACCGACAATCCCAAGTGTCACGAGTAACAGTGTATTTTCTTATTCTTCTATTCTGTTCTTTCATTCTGTCTCTTTTTGTCACAGACATATCAAAAACTCGGTTACGGCCCGTTGGTAGGCCGCAAGCAAGCGCTTCAGGAGCGTCTGGCCCATGGCAGCCGTGAGGCACTCGACTAGGCCGTGAGTCACTCATTTTTGACACATCTGACTAAAATTAGTGTTAGTCATTCGGCCGTCAGGCACGGTCCCCGACGAGTGTGAGTTTGCTGCACTCACGGGCTAATGATTAAATTTACTATTATTCCATTCTATTTCGAGTCTTATATTATAGTTTAATTCAGTTAAGGGGTTAGGTACACTTAGAACGCAAAAAAAAAAAAAACGCTTTTTTGTGATTTTTTTTTACGACGACGGAATTTATTTACACCAAATCTATATTACTTAGTTCGAATCAGTCATATTTCAAGTAGTTACAAAAAAAATTTCATACAAAAAAAGTGAAAATTAAGTCAGTCATGGTCAATTTGGTAAAGGTCCAAAAAGAGGTGCTAGTGCGGTGAACCATCTGCAGCTTGAACGGCTTATCTGAAACAAAAAATATTTATAAGTTAGTTAGAAAACAACATTCTTAAGTACTTGACGGGCGAGTTTTTTCAACATCAGAATTTTTTCAAAATGGTGGATAAAAAAAAAAAAAAATTTCATGAAAAAATTACTCATTTTTCGATATCTAAAAAAAATAAAAAATAATGCATTAAATCAAAATATCTTTCCGTCAAGTACTTAAGAAAGTTGTTTTCTAACTAAGTTATAAATATTTTTTGTTTCAGATAAGCCGTTCAAGCTGCAGATGGTTCACCGCACGGGCACCTCTTTTTTTTTTTTTTTACCTTTATTAAGGGGACCCGGTGGTCTAGAGCACGAAAATTTCACCTATTTTGACGATTTTTTTTTTGCCATTAAAAATTTAAAAAACGATGTTTCAACTTTTCGGGCTTATTACTACGTTTGTTGAGCATACAAAAAAATTTTATTTTTATTTTAAAAACAATATTTATTATTATAAAAATGCCACTGAAGATGACCCTCTCGAAAAATCGGACCCGGACGACGCAGATGATTTCGAGACTTCTACTCATCTGAACCACAAAATTCAAGAAGATTCTTAATCACAAAGAGTGCAGTTATGGTAGGGACTAGAACGAATCGAAAAAATTAAAAATTGACTTTTTTTTTTTTTTACTTTTTTTCAAAAGCGCGCCATTTTGTCAATTTTTAATTTTTTCGATTCGTTCTAGTCCCTACCATAACTGCACTCTTTGTGATTAAGAATCTTCTTGAATTTTGTGGTTCAGATGAGTAGAAGTCTCGAAATCATCTGCGTCGTCCGAGTCCGATTTTTCGAGAGGGTCATCTTCAGTGGCATTTTTATAATAATAAATATTGTTTTTAAAATAAAAATAAATTTTTTTTGTATGCTCAACAAACGTAGTAATAAGCCCGAAAAGTTGAAACATCGTTTTTTAAATTTTTAATGGCAAAAAAAAAATCGTCAAAATGGGTGAAATTTTCGTGCTCTAGACCACCGGGTCCCCTTAAATTGACCATAACCGACTTAATTTTCCCTTTTTTTGTATGAAATTTTTTTTGTAATTACTTGAAATATAACTGATTCGAACTAAGTAATAGAGATTTGTTGTGAATAAATTTGGTCATCGTAAAAAAATCACAAAAAAGCGTTGTTCCGTTGGAACAGTACGAACGCGCATGCGCGCCATTCAAGCATGGCCTGGAGAGCGGTGCGCGCAGGCGTCAAAGCGAAGCTTGCTGCCATGCGGCAAGAATAGTCAGTCGCACACCGACGCCGATCACGAGCTGAGCTCTCTGTGTAATACGTCAAACCTAACCTTCTGTGTATTAACCCTTTGCTTCACCTAAGCACGCTACTCCATTCAATACTCCATTCAAACCGAGACGATTCGCGACTTACGTGAAGCAATGGGTTAACATAGCCTTTTTCGTCGTCAAACACGACTGATAAATCATCTCGCCACACTGGCTGAATATATAACAAATACAATTCATTTCGCCATACTGGCTGATAAATATCAAAACCTTTTTCGCCATACTGGCTGATTAATATATCAATACTTATTAAGACAAAGTGACCTCGTGTACAAACATTCGTGCATAGTGTCGAAGAAAACAATAAACTGGGTTTTTTTTTATGCCGAAAGGCTTTTTCCCAAAAAATAACGTTTCATTAATTTCCTCAAATCCTTCTTCATCCTTATAATATTATAATTAGAAATAAACTAGATCCCCGAACTACCTAGGGTAAGGGAATCCCACAAAACAAGCGTTTTTTTTTTTTTCTTTGCGTTCTTAGTGTGCCTAACCCCCTTAAAAGAACACTACTAAGTGTCTTAGTAATTCCCGTATGCCGTACGAGGAAATCCCATTTAATCTACGAGGTAAGGCCTATTTCCTGTCAAACCACGAGTTCGCTTACGAATCCCGTTCAGTTCTTCCGTGTGTTATATATTATATTTGGTGTGACGTAGGTCACGATAACTGCACGTAAGTCTCAGACTTCGTCCTGAGTTATGAGTATTTTGTCTGATTAAAAATGGATTCCCGAGTTAATTCGTCCTTAGCATCTATTTGTGGGCTTTCTTTCCTTATTGCTTTCTTTCTTCATATTACGCTGCTCAACGCATGTTGTAGCGTTAGTCGCTCCTTTTCTTTTCTGAAATAACGAATAATTGATACACGGAGAGAAAAGACGTACAGTCACTGTACGAACGGTGGTGGCTCCGCTGTACTGCGAGTTCGAAACAGTAGCAACACGCTTTCGGGGCAGTAGCTCTCCCAAAAGTGCGAGGGGCTGCTGCTCCATAGAGTTGGAAGTGTCATTGGCCCAAAAAGAGAGTGAATGCTACGCCTTGTCAAATGTAGATGCACAAGAATATCGTACACGCGCGAAGAGAATATAATATGAATATAAATTATACATATATACAGGATGTATCACCTGAAGTATCGAGAATGGGAGGGACTTAGTTGACGCGAAGTAACGTCAACCAATCAACAAAGAGGAAAGAACCGCTTTTGTGAGCGTCGGAGTAAATAAATACCTAACAGCCTAATTCGAGTTGTTGTTGATATTTCTTACCTACACAAAAAATTGTATTCGAGTCGTTGTTGATATTTTTCCCCTACACCAAGAAATTGTATTTTCTATTTTTCGTTACTATATGCAGCCCGATCGGCTAATGCATCCCATCTTTTACTTTAGCCGTCGTACCACAGAAGCTGAATCCCGCTATCACAGTTTTGAATTAGAGACGCTAGCTATTGTTTACGCATTACGCCGGTTTAGAATATACTTGCAGGGAATGCAATTTACTATCATATCAGATTGTAGCGCGGTTACACAGACGTTGGAAAAACGAGACATAAATTCACGTATTGCTGGGTGGAGCCTTGAATTACAAGGTTTTGATTTCAAAATAGTACACCGACCAGGATCGAGGATGGGGCACGTCGATGCTTTAAGCCGCGCATTTGGAATCCTCGTGGTGGAAGACAATCCATTTGAATGGAACCTGACGATTTCACAAAGTAGAGATCCAAAGATTTATGAAATATTTCAAAAATTAGATAAAACTGAGGACCCTCAGTATGAAATGCGTAATGGGTTGATATACAAAAAGCATAAAGGTACTAGTTTATTCCTAGTTCCCGAGCAGATGGTGAACCATGTGATGTATCATTATCATAACGATATGGGACACATTGGTATTAATAAGATGGTCGAGATAATAGGACGTACACTTGGGGACACGGATTATGAGACGGTCAGTTTTCTGGACAAGTCAGTTATGTTGGCAACACAAAATGAACACACAGCGCCGCATAGTCGGCCGAGCGCGAAGCTAACTCAATCTCACCAAATATCACGTAACTCATGACCTAAGGCTGTTTTGCTCATGACAGTCGAATCTAACCTGAGAATACCGCGGAGGACTAACCTAAGAATAATAATTATTATAAGTAATATTATTATTAATAATAACCCGTTGGATTGACGTGTAAATCAGTTTGGAAATAATTGTAATTCATAACTTCCCCCTCGAAGAATACAAACGGGCGAAAGTTTATTTTTTTTTAATCTTTTTAAGTGATGAAAAAAGAAATTGTAACCTGAAAGTTTACGGTAAGATGATTTTATAAAAATACAATTAAATTAGGTAATGCAAGTTACGCTATGCCTGAAAAACAAGATTCTTTGTGAATTTTGCGTGTGAAAGCATGTCCAGGACTAGATTCTAGATCATTGAGATTATCGTGTAACTCATTATTACTTCTTGACTGATACAAGACATTTATCAAACACAGACTGAACTTCGCAAGAACCACCCGTCGAAACAGGCAAAGAAAGGAAACATTCAGCTTCAGAGAAACGGAAGAAGTCAACTCGTACTAATCCAGAGATAAAAGGAACTCGTTTTGATAGAATCGTAGCCGGGACTTTGAATGCCTACTCCGGCGACTACATCACTCGTCTTTCACATTCTAAACTTTGACAATTCTTAGACTGAGACTTAATATACTATCGGAGACGACTGCTTGCTTCTTATAATGTAAAATTCTTAACTTTAAGCTGAATAAATAAAAATGCATGCATGAAAATCTTATGTTCCAGCTGGTTATTCAATAATTATTCAAAGATTAAAACTTTTAGAATTATAATCTAAATAATACCTATTAGAAAAATAAATTAGTTGGTGAAGTCATCTTGATTTTCAATTCAATTAATTGAATATTATATTCAATATCAAATCATATCTTTTTTATCAATGATAATAATATATCTATATTAAAATACATTCACGAGTTATTATTATCAGTATTATAAATATTCAACATTTTAATATCTTATTAATAAGAAGAAAAGTTGAAAGATTTTGGTGCACGTGACAACCCGCTGGTCATAAATAACAATGACGAGATTTGGATCATTGGATTTTATTCATACATTTCTGAAATTTCGACAATTTATTGGATCCAGACTTGGAATACAAGCATAGACGACTGATCGTCTCTCAAAAAATCGAACCATAAACTTTAATAATTCTTTATACGCTGACTTAGAATGCCTCCTATATCGACTACTCGTCTATCACAGAATTACATTTTAAAAGCTAATAATTCTTAGATCAAGACTTAGAATACTATCACAGACGACTGCTGTCTTCTTAGGATGTAAAATTCAAGATTTTAATAATCCTTTGGACGCTGACGTAGAACTTCTTTTATGGCGACTACTCGTCTAGCACAGAATTAAAAAATTAATTAATAATAATAATAATAATAATAATAATAATAATTATTAATTATTAATAATAATAATTAATAATTAATTAATAATCATAATATTAATAATTAATCAATTAATTATTAGACGAGTAGTCGCCATAAAAGAAGTTCTACGACAGCGTCCAAAGGATTATTAAAATCTTGAATTTTACATCCTAAGAAGACAGCAGTCGTCTGTGATAGTATTCTAAGTCTTGATCTAAGAATTATTAGCTTTTAAAATGTAATTCTGTGATAGACGAGTAGTCGATATAGGAGGCATTCTAAGTCAGCGTATAAAGAATTATTAAAGTTTATAGTTCGATTTTTTGAGAGACGATCAGTCGTCTATGCTTGTATTCCAAGTCTGGATCCAATAAATTGTCGAAATTTCAGAAATGTATGAATAAAATCCAATGATCCAAATCTCGTCATTGTTATTTATGACCAGCGGGTTGTCACGTGCACCAAAATCTTTCAACTTTTCTTCTTATTAATAAGATATTAAAATGTTGGATATTTATAATACTGATAATAATAACTCGTGAATGTATTTTAATATAGACATATTATTATCATTGATAAAAAAGATATGATTTGATATTGAATATAATATTCAATTAATTGAATTGAAAATCAAGATGACTTCACCAACTAATTTATTTTTCTAATAGGTATTATTTAGATTATAATTCTAAAAGTTTTAATCTTTGAATAATTATTGAATAACCAGCTGGAACATAAGATTTTCATGCATGCATTTTTATTTATTCAGCTTAAAGTTAAGAATTTTACATTATAAGAAGCAAGCAGTCGTCTCCGATAGTATATTAAGTCTCAGTCTAAGAATTGTCAAAGTTTAGAATGTGAAAGACGAGTGATGTAGTCGCCGGAGTAGGCATTCAAAGTCCCGGCTACGATTCTATCAAAACGAGTTCCTTTTATCTCTGGATTAGTACGAGTTGACTTCTTCCGTTTCTCTGAAGCTGAATGTTTCCTTTCTTTGCCTGTTTCGACGGGTGGTTCTTGCGAAGTTCAGTCTGTGTTTGATAAATATCTTGTATCAGTCAAGAAGTAATAATGAGTTACACGATAATCTCAATGATCTAGAATCTAGTCCTGGACATGCTTTCACACGCAAAATTCACAAAGAATCTTGTTTTTCAGGCATAGCGTAACTTGCATTACCTAATTTAATTGTATTTTTATAAAATTATCTTACCGTAAACTTTCAGGTTACAATTTCTTTTTTCATCACTTAAAAAGATTAAAAAAAAATAAACTTTCGCCCGTTTGTATTCTTTGAGGGGGAAGTTATGAATTACAATTATTTCCAAACAGATTTACACGTCAATCCAACGGGTTATTATTAATAATAATATTACTTATAATAATTATTATTCTTAGGTTAGTCCTCCGCGGTATTCTCGGGTTAGATTCGACTGTCATGAGCAAAACAGCCTTAGGTCATGAGTTACGTGATATTTGGTGAGATTGAGTTAGCTTCGCGCTCGGCCGACTATGCGGCGCTGTGTGTTCATTTTGTGTTGCCAACATAACTGACTTGTCCAGAAAACTGACCGTCTCATAATCCGTGTCCCCAAGTGTACGTATTAGATTCCTAGGTTACGAATAAGATGTGAAGATCATATTCGTCATTGCCTCCGATGTATCTATTTTTCTCCTCCAACAGGCAAGACAGAGGGTTATTTAAACCCCATACCCAAAGGTGACAAACTCTTTGCCACCCTACATATTGATCATTTTGGACCTGTAGACCAACAGGTAGCTCTTAAAAAACATATTCTATTAATAATTGACGCTTTCACTAAATTTGTTCGCTTATATGCAACCAAGACTACTAGCTCCAAGGAAGCCATTGATTGTTTGAATCATTATTTTAATAGTTGTTAAAATATAAGTAAATTTAGGATACTACCATGCCATCTATCTATTGTGTGTGCGAATTGAGTGAGCGAGAGGAGTGGGAGTTACCGACTCTCGCGTAGTCAAGAACAGGCGTTTGACCGTTAAGGGAAGACCCTGGTGAAACTCAAAACTTCGACATTTCTTTCATAATCGAAATTATTTTTAGATCATGTGAAAGTGTACTCAGAAACTAAGAAAATCCCACCTTGATCTCACAGATTACTTGAAAAATGTGGAAGTTACGCAACATTTAATGGTAAAAACATACTGAACTTCAAAAAGTCCCCTGCGTCATAACTTTAATCGAATCACATTTATCTGGAAGTATAATCTTTGAGACACTCAGGCGAAGAGATTTGCTGATCAGATTTGCGAATTAATTTTTCGTTCTTGTTTAAGAGCATTTAATATTTTCACTTCCAAATTTTTTGCATTTTTCATGTTATTTGAGACTTGAAAAGTATGTTCCTTTTACAAATTGGAAAATCTGATCAGTGAATTTGTGCATAAGGTATGTGTGAACTTCCTCTGCGAAGGAGAAGTTGATCGGAGCAAAACAATGACGCAAGGAGTTTTTAGCGTAGCTGAAAATGTAGTTTTGAGTAAATCGTGTTTTAATGAAAATTGGTACAAATTAAATAAATTCTTCAGAATATATGGTCCAAGGTCATAATGTTACACTTTCTGATGAACGCATCTTAGATCCTCGACTTCTTTTGCTCCGACATATTTCGGAGCACGATTATCTTCGCTCGACATTTCCAGGTTCACCGCCACATGGAATAAAATTAAAAACAAAAATGAGCATTCCAATAGAGTAATAGTGAGGGTCAAATGAATATCAAATAATACTCATGTTATACTTTCCCCAATGAATGATGACAAAAATATGAAAATAGCATAAAATTTGGAATATTGATTTGACCCTTGACGAGATAGCTAGAAGTACTCACTGAATTTCCAGCAGTTCAACTAGCAGGTTGATTATTGAATTATGGTCCGACGTTGCCTGGCCTAGAACTGCCCTGCTCCATAAGTTGTCCCTTCCTTTCTGATGTTCAAAGCTTCAAGCTGCGCCTTTGTCAATTTGACAGCACGCCGAAGCTTTTTTCGTCGTGCTTCATTCTGCCACTCGCTTTTTCTTTTCCGTTGAGTGTCCCGCTCTTTCAAAATCTTGGTGCTGATTTTCATCACCTGTTCGTCCCTGGCTCTTGCCTTAGAACGATAACTCATCGCACAGCCCATGTTAAATTCTGCAACAGCGTTCACTGCGGCAGAATCAACTCTTCCTTTCGAGACGAAGACATCCTTTGGGCACTTACGCCAGATGCTTGCGTGAAGGCTTTCGTTGGCGTTCTGAGTTTTTCCACGTGCGCACCTACTCAGCAGCTCGTCACTGGCTAATCTATCGTAGAGAGGCATCAGTTTCTGAACTATTCGTGGAGCCAATTGGACCGGCATAATTTCGTGGCCATCAAGAGGTTCGCCTCGTGCCACTTTGTTATTGTAGAAACACCAAGACTTGGGACCTGGCGGGCAGTTCTCGTGCTGAGGTTCTTCGTCTGTTGACTGGCAATGTTCGAGCGTAGCATAGATTGCCTTCTTCATTTTCGAGATATCAGGGATGTTTCTTGTGATGGCTGTCCTATAGAAGTTTGTAAGCGCGACGATCGTTGTTTCTTTCAAAGAACCCTTTCCGCGTCCTCCAAGTCTTATTCCTTGAGCATTCGAGCTTTTTATCAAATTCCGGAGTCCAGTACCCATACGTTTAGCTATGTGGTTCACGCATTCCTCTTTGGAAATTATCACTTCCGGGCCATAAACAGCTATTTCTGCAGATGCGCGTGCGTCTTCGCATCGCCATCAGATAGCATTGTCGTATATCTCATCTTGGAGTCTCTAATAGATCTCATCCACATACGCTCAGCGGCAGCAATTTCCATAGCTCCAGATGAGCCTTCATAGTTCACGCTACAGTCTCCGCTACTCTTGTGTCCGGCATTCCATATAGCATAGTCGGGTGAGTCAGCATCAAGACTCGCTGCTGTGAGACTGCACATGTGACAGAATTTTGATAAAACTTCAAAATCATTTACCAAGCCAGTAAGAATATCTACAACTGCCCCAATTCCGTATAAGGAAGTGTGGCCACGTTTGTGCCATGTGCCATCATAAGAAACCGCTATATCTATTACTTCTGTATCTTTGAGATCAGGATTCACTGTCACATGAGCCTGTCGAACAGCGTCGCGAGCCTTGGCAAGCACCTTTTCTTTTAGCGACTCACCTTCGTCTGCCAATCGCTTCGAATGTGCGAAGTATGTCTGGGATGCCATCACGCTCATGCCCATTGTTGCTCCAAACTTTTGCATTTGAGCATGTCCCCCTCCAGATTGTGAGAAAACTTCCACCATTTTTCTATTCACATCGAACGGTGGCCGCTTGGTGTTGTCTGTTGTTCGCGGACTCGTAAAACTTTGTGCGGAAAGAAAGCCACAGTCTTCGCATTTGACGCACAGCCGTGCTGCGAATCCTCTTCGTTCTCTCATCTGCACAGCGAGGCTCTTCTGTCCACATTCAGCGCATGCTAAATTGTTGAAAAGCTCTTGCCAGGTACTGGAATGCACAAATCAATAATTTTCACAAGCATCGCCTGGCTCCGATGACTGTGATGAAACAAAAGTTTCAATTTTTCTTTTACTAGTAGATGATGTACTAGGTCCTAGAGGATTACTTATCTTTTTTGATCCTGATTGTATTCCGGATGGGCCAGGCTCCGGTTCGTCACGCAATTGTTGTTGACCAACTTCTTTTTCAGAGGCGAAGTCTTTCGATTGGAATTTATTTCCAAGATTTTTTTTACCCTGCTTGTTTTTAGACGTTAGGCGTTTTCTAGACTTGCGCCACCGTGAGGTAATCGAATCCATTTTTTTCGTTGAGATTTTTTTATTTCGTAATGAGTGAAAATCACAAAATTGCAGAGTAGTTTACACTTGCTGTCACCAAGATGCCAGTTCGTAGTAAACTAACCACTAAACGCAGGAAAGCGCGGGAACAATTGACTACAGGTGGTTCGATCCCGAACTACACGGAGTTGTGACGTCACAAGTTTCAAATTAGCGTCAAATTTACCGAGTTTTTCAAACTTTGACCTTGTATATTACTATACTCCCATTCAATAGTATTTTTATGGAATTATAGAATTCTAGAGGAAAATAATCACGAAAGAAATGCAAAAAAAAAAAATTTTATCGATTTTATTTATAAAATTCGCTGCCAATGAACCAAAAAAAATCGGAGGGCCTTGAAAGTTTCTCACAAGGTGGGGACAAGCCCCGAGAGTAATTTTCCGGCAAAAACAGAAAATCGATTTTTTGAGCGATTTCGGGCGAAATCTCACCAGGGTCTTCCCTTAATTATGTGGAAAGAAATGTAAATCCTAGAAATAAGTAATATATAATAAACCATTATATAATTGAAGAGTTCGAACTATGATTTCCTCATTTCCCTAAACTCCATTAAACTTAACATGGTAGCAGAGGGTGGTTAAGTGCAAAAGAAGTGGAAGAAAAATTCGAGTTTTGAGGGTATGGAAAAATGTGGTCGGAGTATCAAGTCTGAGAAGGTACAAGAGAGGGATAGATTGAGCAAAATTGAAGAGGAAACAATAATCACTGAAAGGTTTATAATTTCATCTACCGAAAATTTACGAGTAAAAAGTGAGAATCAAAGAAGTGAAATGTCCGACGAAATGAAAATATATATACCAGTTTTTGACGGGAAAGAATATAGTATGTGGAAAAAGAGACTGATGATATTCCTAAAACTGAAAAAATGTGATGAAGTGACAAAAAGGGAAATAAGTGCAACCGACACACAGCGAGAGTGGAACGAGAAGGACTTGAAAGCTATGAATTATATCTACACCGCACTTTCAAACCGACAGTTAGAGTTCGTCAACGATGAAGAAACCTCTTACAAGATTTTGAGAAAACTGGATTCGTTGTACCTAAAAGAATCCACAGCCTTACAAATTTGCATAAGGAACAGGCTTGAAAAGATAAAATTGAAGGATTTTGCGGAGTCAAGTGAATTTTTCAGTGAGTTCGAAAAATTAACAATAGAATTGAAAAATGCCGGCGCACAAGTCACGGAGAAGGAAAAGTTAAACTACTTATTAAGAACGCTACCAAGTTCGTTAAATTACATAGGAGATCTCATCGATGTGTTAAAAGTAGAAGACCAAACTGTCGATTTCGTGAGAAAAAAAAATAGAAATGTATGAAGTAAAAGATAAAGAAGGAAACATGAGTAATAGACATCGAGGCGGATATTCAAACGCGTTCAAGTGTGAGAGAAGACGAGACGACAGGATATGCTATAAATGTGGAAAACAAGGGCATACAAAGTATACATGCCCAAATCCACAACAATCTGGAACATCGTGGAGAGGACATAGCAGCGAGTATAGAGGTTGTTACGAACGAGCCGGAGGGTGTCGCAATACACCACGCGACACGGAAGAATTTAGGCTGCCGGTTCAGCGATTTCGTCATAGATATGAGCTAGTAGATGAGTGAACCAAACTGCGCGGGTGAGTCAAAGGTTTGTTGCCCAAGAGGCTGACCAAGGAAATTCCATCCCCCGCCAAAGCCTATCGGTAAGGGATAAAAAGACCCCGTATCCCTTACACAGTAGTCAGAACTATCGCCGAAAGTGACCGTGCAACCGGGACCGTCACACCTTGTCGCTGGAGGTTATCCGACTGGAGAAGACCGGCTTGGTATAGGAGCACATCGCACTGCAACCGCCAAGACACCCTCAGGGCTATACGTAATCTTCGACAATCGGCCTTCTTGGTGACAGGTTGTAGAAGCTGACGAACCGCGCAGTCAGGTAGCACTATTCCCACTGGCTCATACCCATCATATTCTTCCCCTTCATAACTATTACTACAAACATAACTGTAACTATTACTATAAACATAACATTAGCCATTCACGATACCATTACTACAAATATAACTGCTACTATTCATAATACTATTGCTATTCTAAACTCTTATTAGTGACAAGAATATATATATATATCCTAAACGTGTCAAAAGGGCATCATCGAGTCTGAATTATTATCCTTTTATCTTCCATTCAATCCTTCAGGTCCACTTTAGTGGTTTAATAAAGCAAAGACCCACAACGGAAGTCACTTCACCGCTCAGGTGACTTCCGCATTCTAAATTACGATCAAGAGTAGCCGGCAATCTCGCCACTGCTCGCTCGCACGTAACAAGGTCGTGGATCACAACAAACGCGAGGAGGTGTGCGAGGATATTCAAATGGACAGCAACGACAGTTTAACGCAGGTAGATGGAGCAGGGGACTCAATTCAAATCAGCGAGGACGCGGCGGCCGAGGTTGGCACCAACAACAGCAACAAAGAGATGAGCAAAGCGCCGGAGCATACTACGGCAACAGCGGTGATAGCAACGTATTTTGCACAGAGATTGATCATCAGTCTCAGATGATTACGAATGTGAGGTAAACAATTGCAGTAATGAAATAGAATGGATCTTAGATAGTGGGTGTTCGGACCATATTATAAACAATGAAGATTACTATACTGAGTTTGTAGAGTTGAAAAATCCTGTTAGTGTCAAGGTAGGAGATGGTAGATCTTTAAACGCAACTAAAGTTGGACATGTGGATCTTAATGTTATAGTTCATAATGAGAAAAAAAAAATAAAGATGAAAAATGTATTTTTTGTAGAACACATGGACAACAATTTGATTAGCTATGGCAAAGTTATAGTCTCTAATAGAATCATTTCAGAAAGAAATACTTCGAAAATCTATAATAAAAGTACTAATGAATTAATTGCAGTTGCATATAAAGTAAATGATATATATAAAATATACAGTAGTGGTGAATCCAAAAATGCTTATATATCTGAAAGGGTAATATGCCACATGATACAAAAGGAAAGGTTTCATAAAATGTTAGGTCATGTAAATTTCAACTACTTAGATATATCATGTCAAAAGAAACTAGTACAAGGTATGCCAAATGAACTTGAACGTGATCATCTAAAATGCGGCACTTGTGTGCAGAATAAAATGCATAATGTAAAGTTTGAAAACAATAGACACAGGGCCGAAGAACTATTAGAAATTATACATGTTGATACAAATGGGCCACACATTACGGGGAATATGGGTGAAATAGTAGTTTTCGTATCTAGGGCGTAAAGTTAAACTTTACGCCCGAGTTGTGATCGACGCGTCCTCGGGCCGGCGAAGCCGGCCCGAGGACCGCGCGATCACACGAGGGTGTCCAGTTTAACTTTACGCCCGAGGTGCGAACAATATTTTTCGTTATAGTAGGTGTAAAGTACGCCACCAAGATTGAAGGAAAGGTCATTCAGCAGAATTTTAATGCAACACATATATATACAGGGTGGTCCATTTAACTCTGTCAACTCGAATAATTTGGTTATTATCAATTATACAGGAAAATGTCATATGGAGAAGTTGTTGCATCTGAAGGGGGAAAATGAGTTTTGGAAGTGAATGTCATCTGAAGGTCATATTTTATGAGATTTCGGCCGTCGCGATGTTTTTTTTAAATAGGATTACCTATTTTTTTTCTCACTACAAGGAAGCTGGCATCGAAACGCGTCCAACCATGTGATGGTTAATGAATAATGAATAGCTGTATAATGAATAGCATAAAAGCGGTTTTCTCAGATCGCGGGGGTGCAGGGGGCGAAGCCCCCTGCTGGGGGTACAGGGGGCGAAGCCCCCGTCAGGGGGGTGTGGGGGGGCGGAGCCCCCCCACAAGTAAATAAGCAATTCAAAATTGCTTCAAAAACAAAACTAAATTGAAAATTATCAACAATTCGGTGGTGTATATTTTATAAAGAACTGAATAATAGGAAAAAAAAATGGATTAAAGAATATGATTTTATTTTTCATATACAATAAAAAAATACATAATTTCTCTCGTAACAAAACTAGAATTTTGAGGTAGAACAAAAATAAGTATTTCCAACAAATTTGAAAAACGTAGAATTTTACATACATTAATTCAAACGGATATTAAGTGTTATTGTTTGCTGTTTAATTTCCGATGTAGTTATATTTGTATTCTCGCGTTTATCCATGTTAATATCGTGTTTTAATTTTTTCGGTGTAATGTTATTACTCGACTCATCTTCTTCAATAGCGTTTGTAATGCGTTGTGATATCTTTCTCTTATTATTAAGTGAGTCCTGTAGATAACCTTCAGCAACACTCGTGGATCTCCAGCCACCATGACGTTTCAACTCGGTCATATTAGTTCCTGCATCTGAAAGTACTGTCGCTGACGTTCTTCTGAAGCTGTGTCCAGTATACTCAGCAGCGTTTGGCAATTGTAGCCACTCAGCTATTTTTCGCGGAGCGCCGCCTATCATATTTTTTCCCAATACTTGTCTCGTACATTTTCCACTCCGATACGTGAGAAAAAAATTTAGAATGTCAAGATTGGGAGGTCTCAACCTGACGTATTTGTCAACAATGCTAAGATGGTTTCCTTGAACTACGAATGTTCTGGAAGTATGTGTCTTTGTGTCTGGTAAATCGATTACAAACAGAGAGCCTTCTAGTCTCGTGTTGTTGATCGAAATTTTATACAGCTCATCTCGTCTGCAGGCCCCGGCAATTCCAAGCACCAAAATAACCTGTAGGTAAACAAAGTAGGACATTCATCTGTCTATTAAAATATTTAATTTAATCGAGTTGGTGCATGCGAGTATACTATATACCTATTATATTTTATTTGATACATACCTTATGGACCAAATATTTTTCATCAGGCGCGTCTTCAAGAAATTTTCTGATTTCGTTTGTTGAAAAAATTCTGGCCTTTTTCACTCTGGCTCCAACATTTCGTTGTTTTATAAACGCTATTAGTTTGACGTATGTACTTATTTGAATGTTCTTCTCAAAATATATCATCGAGCGTAACATTGAGTATTTCGACCACAATGAGGCAGGTGCTATAGTTTTCGACAGTTCATTGAAGTAAGCGAGAAGGACTATTTCGCTAAACGATTTAGTCTTTTTTTCAGTCATCCATTGAGTGAAGGTATTATAAGCCTTCTGATAAATAAGCTTCGACTTCTCAGGTAGGGTGTTTCGTAACGCTTCATTCGCAGCCTCAAACAACTCGGGAGGAATATATTCATCGTTACTATCTTCGTCCATGTTGATATCACGCGAATGTACAAATCGAACGACACAATTAGCGACGTGTTTACACTCGCAAGCAATAAGCCAGAGTGAGTGATTGAGCGCGTTGCGTCCGTCCGAGGCATTGACAGCGTCAAACACGCGGCAATGAATAGAGGGAAGAGTTTGCGCATGCGTGGCTCTACACGTAGGGCGTAAAATTCAACTTTACGCCCGCAAAACATGCATATTCAAGCGTACTTTACGCCTACTATGACGAAAAATACTTTATAACCTTTATCGATGACTTTAGTAAAATTGCCAAAGTATTTACTGTTAAAGCTAAGAGCGAATTCTTTGATTGCTGTGTGGAATACGTAAATCTGGTCGAGAATTTGACTGGAAACAAAGTGAAAAGATTGAGATGTGATAATGCTAAAGAAATGCTCAGTAAAGAAGTTTATAAATTCACTAAGGGTAAGGGAATTTCGATTGAACCATGTCCTCCGTACGTTCATGAACTCAATGGAACAGCAGAAAGATATAATAGATCCGTAATGGATACCGCTAGATGCTTGTTAGCAGACGCTAAGTTAGATAAGAGATTTTGGCCAGAAGTAGTAAAGACGGCTGTTTATCTAAAGAACAGAACGTTGGCAAATACAATTGAAAAAAAGACTCCATTTGAAATAATGATGGGAAGAAGGCCGAATATAAGTAACTTGAAACTATATGGAAGTAAAGTATTTGTAAGAGTTCCGGAAGTAAGAAGGCAAAACAAATGGGATAGGAAAGCAGATGTGGGCATCCTAGTAGGCTATGAAAATGTAGGGTATAGAGTCCTGATTGACAATAGAGTTATTATTGCTAGACATGTTGACATAATGTAAAATTAGTTGGCTTTAATGGTGATGAAAATACAAATAATGATATCTCTTGCGATAACAGAATTGAGAATCAAATTTTTAGATATGAAACAAATGATACTCCCAATAATGAAGAGTCAAACGAAAGAGATGAAAGCGAAATTATCTCCCAAGAAAACGATGAAATTGTCACGGATGCGGGAAAAATCTCACAAGAGAATGAACACGAGACACCTGCAGTCAGAAGGTCAACTAGAACTAAAAAACAAACAGATTTATATAAATCCGAAAATTATGCGTACTGTACTGTATCTACTATGTAAGTGCAGACACTCCGGAAAATTACTATGAAGCGTTAAATAACCATGAAAGTGGAAAATGGGTGGAGGCTATGAACAAAGAAATTAATTGTATAATTAAAAATGAAACTTTTGAACTAGTAGAAAAGCCGGAAGGCAAAAAAATCTTAGACTTAAAGTGGATATTTACGAAGAAAATAGGAGATATCTACAAGGCTAGGGTCGTAGTCAGGGGTTATCAGCAGAGAGAAATTATTGATGATTTATATTCACCAGTTGCAAGAATACAAACTCTGAAAATTTTATTATCCTACTACGTACAGTATAATTTGACCATTAACCAACTAGATGTTGAATCAGCCTTTTTAAATGGACAGGTGATGTCTGAAGTATACGTCAAACAACCCGAAGGGTATGATGACGGAACAGGTAGGGTATGTAAATTAAAAAAGGCATTATACGGTTTGAGGGAAAGCCCGAGAGCCTGGTATGAATGTTTAGATGAGTATTTAAAAGAGTTAGGATTCAAACGCAGCGATAATGATTATTGTCTATATTGTATAAATGATATAAATGAACCAGTTTACCTGTTACTATTTGTAGACGATTTCATTGTGTGTAGTAGAAATCAAGAGAAGCTAAACTGCGTAAAATTTGCATTAACAAAAAGATTCAAGATGAAAGATTTGGGTGAAATTAAAACGTACTTAGGAATAAATATCGAGTACAATGATAACCGAAATATAATGGCGTTAGATCAAATAACATACATTGAATCATTAGCGAAGAAGTATGAGATAAAAAATGCAAAACCGTACGACACCCGTTTAGAACAAAATTTAAAATGTGAGCCAGCGCAGTCTGCATCAGAATGTTTAAAGTATAGAAACCTAATTGGAGCACTTCTGTATGTCAGCTCTGGAACAAGACCAGACATAAGTTACGGTGTGAATTACTTGAGCAGATATCAAAACTGTTACGATCAAACACACTTCAAATATGCGATGCGAATTCTAAAATACCTGTATTTAACTAGAGAGAGAAAATTAACGTTTGAAAGAAATTTCAGTGCTGATGCACTTGACTGTTATGTCGATGCAGACTGGGCTGGAGATACGTTAGACAGAAAGTCAACAAGCGGCTATGTAATTCGAATGTTCGGAAATGTGATTTATTGGAAATCAAAAAAACAAGGAAGCGTAACGAAATCTTCCACAGCAGCGGAGTATGTAACGCTATCTGAAGCTATAAGCGAATTAAAATTGATAAGAGATGTGCTAAGAGACTTGAAAATTGAACTGGATAAACCAATATGCGTTTACGAAGATAATTCAGGAGCAATAAGTATTGCTAAATTTGGAAATTACACTAAGAATTCGAAGTACATCGAGACACATTATCACTTTGTGAATGAAAGCTATATGGACGGAATTATTGATATTATAAAAATAAGGTCTGAAGAAAATATCGCTGATATTTTAACGAAGGCATTGGGTAAAAGTAAGTTTATTAAGTTCAGAGACATGCTTAGATTGTTATGAAAGGCATAATCTGGAAAATATGTATTGTGAATGATTGGAAGGCTGAATATTCTAAATTTAAGGAGGTGTGTTAAAATATAAGTAAATTTAGGATACTACCCTGCCATGCCATCTATCTATTGTGTGTGCGAATTGAGTGAGCGAGAGGAGTGGGAGTTACCGACTCTCGCGTAGTCAAGAACGGGCGTTTGACCGTTAATTATGTGGAAAGAAATGTAAATCCTAGAAATAAGTAATATATAATAAACCATTATATAATTGAAGAGTTCGAACTATGATTTCCTCATTTCCCTAAACTCCATTAAACTTAACAATAGTTATAGCCGTCCGAGAGTAATTATTTCTGATCGTGAAACTGCCTTCACGTCTACTGAGTTTGAAACCTTTATCAAGGATTGCGATATCCGCCATATTAAGATAGCTACCGGGTCTCCCAAAGCTAATGGACAGGTAGAACGCGTTAATAGAGATCTTGCGCCAATGCTTGCCAAGCTTACCAATAACTCTGAAGGAAAACAGTGGTATAAGATGCTAGGTGATGTTGAGCACTCAATGAATAATACGATTAACAGATCGACTGGCTTTTCCCCTAGTCAGTTACTATTCGGGTTGAATCAACGTGGTTCCGCGCTTGATAGATTAAGAGATATTGTGCAGATACCACCCGAAAATAACGTGCAGAGACTAGAGGAAAATCGAGCGAAAGCGGCTGAGGCCATCGTACAAGCTCAGGTAAAGCAGAAACGGAATTATGATCGTACTCATAAAAAGCCATGTGAATATGATGTAGGTGACATGGTTATGATTAAGAATTTCGAAAGTACACCAGGTATATCCAAAAAGATGATACCTCGATTTAAGGGTCCTTATGAGATTTCAAAAGTTCTCGCAAATAACCGATACATTGTCGCAGATAAGCAGGGTTTCCAAAATACCCAGAGACAGTATGTTGGTACATGGGAATCTTCAAATCTCCGACCTTGGCCGTAATAAAATTAAATCGTAAATATGTTAAATGTATTCTGATATATGTGTATTCTACAAAATGTTATGTTCTTATACTTATGTACACTGTATATGCCGCCTTACAAGGTCTAACATTTAAGTTACTAATTAATATAGTTCGAAGAAGAAATGTTATTATTCAATATAATAGATAAACAGGCCCGGCGGAGAAAATTTTGGCAAGGTGTGGAGTAAATGGCGGCTGAGAGGGGGGGGGGGGGGGGGGGGGGGGGGCTCCCAATGAAATTTTTCTTCATGATTTTTTTTTTTTCGCATACTTACGTTTATTTATATTCTATCTTTTTTTTCATTGCGAACATGGTTATTCGCAGTTTGTCATTTTTTTGTTCTTTTTTTTCACGCGCTCGGCCGTTCATGATGACGATGGTATTGTTAGAATGATTTGGATGTGTTTCATGAATTGCGCTACAAAGTCGTCAAAATTTGAATTCGCTTTCAAGTAATTCACCACATCCGTCAGTGTTTTGATAGTCACGTTTTGTATTTCGATTTGACTGAGAAACGTCTTCTGAATCAGTACTTAGCTGTCCTCGTCTTCTAAAGATTTCTAAAAACATTACCAAAATGCGGGGTGTGGAATTCCACACCCACCAAAATTTGGCATGTGGAATGCTCCACATAGTCCACACAACTAGCGCCGGGCCTGTAGATAAATATTTATCTTCATTCCATTTTCATATAAGTTTGGGACAAACTTAGAGTCCGGATAGGCCGAATTGTAAGCGCATGTAGAAGGTAAAGCTACTAGGTACATCTAGTGGCGAACAAGGATGATCAGTTGATAGGCATTTATTATAGAATAAAGGAAAGCCTAAGGTTGCTATTTATAATAAATGCCAGTATCAGATATTATGTAAAAGAAAGAGGTACAATATAATAAAGACATATTACTTTAAAACGTTAATCTGAGTATTATTCTTAAATATATCCACCTCGCCACATTTTCGTAACAATTTCGGTGTACAAAATTCTTCTCTTTGTTGATTAGTTGATGTATATAAGAATATCTATTTATTTCAACAATACCATAATTTTATTATCAACCATATCTGGTTGCTACATAGTGTGTTTTTTTAATAATTGCTGATAAACAAACCATTGGATTAGGCAAATCATTATAATTTATCAATCTTTTTCCGCTTGGTTGTTCTCTCAAAATGAATGCGTGCAAATGGTTATCAAACATTATCTCTTCATAAACATCCACATGAAAGAAAACCTCATCTCTACGCTTGATAACACTGTGAATTTTGCCGAATTCTTTTTCACTTTCCTCCATATTAATAATTATGTAGCTCCTTACTTCATAAGTGATTCCCAGAATTTCAACCTTCTCATAAGCTTCTAAGTTGTTATCAGACTTCAAAGACTCTTTGACTATTGTATCAACTGTAACTCTGGTTCCAAAGTTGATCGTCTCAGAACAATCAAAGGTGTGAATTGTATGGCACATTTTTAACATTTGTTTCGTTGCAATAGTTACAAGTAAATTCATAGTGTTACTTGAGGCTTGGGCATTTGCATTTATCTCTCGATGACGAGACTCGCAACGCATGGCCCAGTAATTAATACATGGTCCATTCTCTAGTAAAATTCGAGGATAATGTAATGAGTGATGCAATTTTGGCTTCAAAACTTTAAATAGGTCGATGGAAAGAGTATTATGTTTTTCTATTATGGACCTTAGAGTTCTTGCATCACTACGAATTATCCTTGGAGCAGTAACGATATCAATGATTTGACGGCAATACAAGTATAATGTCCAATGCTTATCATTTTCTGATATCATATCTCCCATAAAAAGACCCAGATACCTCACAAAGCAGGGTATTTCTGCAGAAGACATACTGAGCTTTACTTTTTGATTTTTCAATCTATGAATTCTGATTTCTGGAGGCTTGTTTGAACTGTCTGGGCCATAATTGAAGTTCTTTATTCGAGCATTTAGATCTTCCAAAGTAAAATATTTCTCCTTATAAATGAACTCATTCGAGATGTACTTAATATCATATAAACAAACACCTTCTAAGATGTCATGCATCATATCAATGGATATGTTTTCTACGATATGGTAATTATCAACTTCGTGAAAAACACATTTTCACTTCATTCCGCTCGTACTGGGATTGGGATTCTTTGCGTCTGATGTATAATTCTCTCGAGTTCTCAACAATTTCTCATTTTCTATTACAGATTTCTGCATGTCAGTCAGAAGGCTTTTACAAATTCTACAAGAAAAATTAGTTTCAAATGACTCGACGAAGCCCCGAATTCCATTCAGTCCCAAATTATCACCCATTAACAAGACTAATTGGAATTATATTTCGCGCCTCGTTTTTCGAGATTAGATGTAGTCTTCCCTTCCCCCCCTTTTTAGACCACAACGCTTCAGAGTGAGTTTATTTGAAAAAACGACCGTAGCACCCCGCGTCGGCGGCGCCCAGGTCCACCGAAGATTCTTCATTCCTTTTCGCTGTGCATTACAGGCAATACGCTCGAGTGAGAAACAAACAGTCGTTTTTTCAGCAAGAATGGGTCACAAACGCAAAAGTGAGCAACAACTAGTAGAGATGGAGGATCAGATTAAAAGATTGAGATCAGAAATGGAAAAATTACAACAGAAAAACCAGGACTCGGAAAATGGTGATGCCGAGACTTCGGATGATAGCTCGGTCATTGATAACAAAGAAAAGTCAACGGACGATTTTGAAGTTCGGTTGAGTATAATTGATTATCCTAAACAAATTCCCGCACGAAAAGCGTCTGAACGAGCGGCAGAAGGACAACAAAGCGAGAAAGATCGAGAAACTTCGATCGAAAAAATTTATGCGTTGAGAGCGCATGCACGAGCGGGATGACAGTCTCACGAATAGGCATTCATAGATAAATCTAAACATCTAAAAAGATCTATTTGCTATGTTATGAAATGTTAATTACAGATGAAAAAAATGGCGAAGAAAAAAGTCAGGTTAAAGAAACACATGCTGATGATGATAAAGAAAATGGTAGCCAAATGGCAAATTGTGAGAAGCCTCTCAATGAGGTTGTTATGCAAGCACTTGGTGATGTATCTGAGGAAAAAATGGAAAATGTAATTTTACATTCATCTATCACCAAGCGTTGGATTAAAGGGCTTAAGAAAGGCATGAAAGCTGATACAAAAGAGAAACTTTTAGCTAAATACCCGAGTCCCAGTGGCATGGAAGCCCCAGTTCTGAATCCCGAAGTGGTGGCTATCTTACAAGATAACTCTGTAAAAAGAGATAAATATATAAAAGAGAGGCAGCGACTAGAAGGAGCAGCCTTGGCAGCAATAGGCTCCGCCGTTCAGGACATCGACAAATCGGATGATGAAGGCCTCGACATTCACTCCTCTGTCGAAAAATTAGGAGATGCTGCAAAGTTTATCATAGAAGCTATGCATGACCAAACAGAATCGAGGAAAGCCTTTATTTTACCAGGCGTAGACAAAAATTATCAGAAAATTTTGGAAAACGCAATAACTGATGAGTTCTTGTTTGGGAAGAATCTTTCAGATAGAATAAAACAGGCCAAAGCTATTGATAAGATTGGCAGTTCTATGAAAACCCAATCATTTAAGAAAAGTGCTGGTCAACGACCACCTCTAAACCAGAAAAGCCTGTGCGGAAGAAGACCGGCCTTTATGCAGGCAGCAGTACATGGTCAGCCGACATTCCCTTATCAAATGACTCAGCCTAGACAAAAATTCTTCTTCAAAAACAGGGCACAATTCAACCCGAGGAATTTCCCAGCGCAGTTTAAGAAGAGAGGGCAACACCAGCCAAAAACAGAGTAAAAAATAAGGCAAGGAGACTTAAATATTTCCTCAAGGCATGGGAAAAAATTAGCAATGATAAATTCATTTTAAATTGTATTAACGGATATAGAATTAAGTTTTATAAGAAGGTAGTACAGCCAAAGGCGCCAAAACAAAAATTTCACTCAAGATCAGAAAGCTTAAATTACAAAATTGCCATTAATAATCTTTTAGCCAAAGGAGTAATACAAGAATGTGAACCAGAGGCAAACCAATTTTTATCTACGTATTTTTTAATACCAAAGGAAGATGGATCTCATAGATTCATCCTCAATTCGAAAAAGTCGAATGAATTTATTATGGCTGATCATTTTAAGATGGAAAACTTGCAAACTGCTATAAATTTGATATGGCAGACTATTTCCTTAGCAAAATTGACATGCAAGATGCTTATTACACAGTCGCAGTTCATCCTAAAAGCAAAAAAATTTTGAGATTTGAATATCGTGGAAAAATGTATCAACTTATGGCGTTTTTCCGTGACCTGCACTGGTACGCACTGAGCAGCACTGAGTGTATTCTCATCTTATTCTAACCCTCACTTCAAAAGGAGATGGAGATAGCTCAGTGCGCACCAGTTTTACCACGGAAAAACGCTATTACTTGCTTGCCAAATGGTCTAGCTTGCGCTCCACTCATATTTACAAAGATTATGAAACCAGTTTTAAGATACTTAGGAAGTAAGGGTTTTTTGTCCGTGGCATACCTAGATGATATTTTGTGTATAGGGAAAGATTATGAATCCTGTTATAAAATCGCTATAGAGACAAAAGAATTATTGATTAGACTGGGTTTTTTGATAAACAACAGAAAGACCAAGCTAGATCCTTCAAATGAATGTAAGTTTTTAGGCATAAATATTGATATAAAAAACTATGAGTTACAACTCCCAAATGACAAGAAAGAGAAGATACTTAAAAAGGTAGAAAGCATCTTACATAAAAAGTATTGTACAATACAAGAAATAGCAGAACTAACAGGAACACTAATATTCGCTGGCCAAGCAACTGAATATGGGTTTCTATATACGAAATCATTAGAAAGAGCAAAAATAGGCGCATTAAAGAACTGTAATTTTGATTATAGCCAAATAATGATGATTCCTACACATGTATCTGAAGATTTAAAATGGTGGAAAAAATCAATCACTCATGCTGTAAAGCCTATAAGAAAAAGTGAATTTGACCTGTGTATCTACAGGGTGGTCCATTTTAATTGATGCAGGCGAATATCTCGAAAACTAACAATTATAAAAGAAAAAGTTTCATACAAAACTTAAAGGGTTTCGAGGGGGAAAGATAATGCTGATATGTGTTGACTTGTGGACTTCGCCAATTCCGAGATTTCGCAAGCAACTTCGGATTTTAGATAGGGAACACATGTTTTGGTTTGGGGCATCTGATAGCGCGATCAAAGACTCATTCAAACACGCAAGCAAAAAAAATTGGAAAAAAAAATTTTGCAAAAAAAATTGGAATAAAAAATTTCGCGAATTTTTTTTTTTTTGCAAAAGCTTGCTTTTTTGTCCCTAGCTTTCGAACACATTCATTGTTTATCACTCTAGCTCAAAATTTTTCTTGCCAATTTTGAAATTTCAAAGTCTGAATGTACCAGATTAGTAAAACAAAAAATCGTAGATCAATAACGCAAACAACTAACCGCCTTAGTTCGTCCGACATAATTATACTGACAACATCTTCCAGTTCATGTCGGACTTGAGCCTCTACACCAACGTCAAACCTGCGGATATGTAAAGGTTTTGTTATCTTTTTAATTTCAATTTTCAATAAATTCTTTTTTTTCTTTATCGACGTTTTTTTTTTTTTTTTTTTTGTAACAATACTTCGATTCAAATGTTTTTCCTCCAAAACTTTTCGAAAAGAGATTTTCTACGAATCTACGAATTATTTTTTTTATTAATCTGGTACATTCAAACTTTCCAATTTCAAAATTGGCGAGAGAAATTTCGAGCTAGAGTGATAAACAATGAATGTGTTCGAAAGCTAGGGACAAAAAAGCAATCTTTTGTATGAAAAAAAAAAAATTTCGCGAAATTTTTTATTCCAATTTTTTTTGCAAATTTTTTTTTTTCCAATTTTTTTTGCTTGCGTGTTTAAATGAGTTTTTGATCGCGCTATCAGATGCCCCAAACCAAAACATGTGTTCCCTATCTAAAATCCGAAGTTGCTTGCGAAATCTCGGAATTGGCGAAGTCCACAAGTCAACACATATCAGCATTATCTTTCCCCCTCAAAACCCTTCAAGTTTTGTATAAAACTTTTTCTTTTATAATTGTTAGTTTTCGAGATGTTCGCCTGCATCAATTAAAATGGACCACCCTGTATACAGATTAGACCGGTTCAAAAAAATCGACTATTCTTTTTTTTTTTCAATTTTCGCATTGAAATACTTGGGGGGGGGGGGGGGGGGGGGGGGAAGATGCCTGTTAAAAGGGGAGCTCTTAATATTAAGATTTAGAGGTCACTCATCGCGGATTTCTATTTTCCATTTGAATAGCATAGGAAATTTTGATTTTTTTTTTTTTTATAATTTTGTAGCTCACAAACCAAGGAACGAATCCAAATGACTTATATATATTTTCATAGGAAATTAAACACTCTACAAAACGCTTTTCTTATCATTTTTTGATAAATTGACTCCTTCCAAAGTTATTCAAGCTCAAAGTTCAATTTATAGTCGAGTCAACTAATTTTTTTTGTGATTTTTTTTTTCCACAATGATAGATACATTTTTTAGAGAGTTCAATCCCCTATCAAAATATGTGTCAGTCCTTCGGATTTGATTATTGGTTTGTGAGCTACGAAATTCTGAAGAAAAAAAAAAAAAAATTCCTATCCTATTTAAATGGAAAATAGAAATCCGCGATGAGCGACCTCTAAATTTTGATATTAAGAGCTCCGCTTTCAACAGGCATCTTTTTTCACCCCCCAAAAGTATTTTAATGCGAAAATTGAAAAAAAAAGAATAGTCGATTTTTTTGAACCGGTCTAATACAGATGCATCAGACACTAGTTGGGGCGCAACGAACAGTGTCAAGGAAGTATTTGGTTTTTGATAAGATTGCGAATTGAAACATTCTATAAACTATAGAGAATTATTAGCTGTCAAACTGGGCTTGCATGGCTTTGCTGATGAAATATCAAATTCTAACATCGTATTAAGAATTGATAATACCACCGCGTTATCTTATGTAAATAAAATGGGCGGGGTGAAGTATTTGAAATATCATAAACTAGCCAAAGAGATTTGGCAATGGGCAGAAGCAAGGCATAACTGTTTGCATCCTACATTCCTTCAGCGGAAAATAAACAAGCGGATTTTTTGTCACGACCGAGAGATAAGGACACAGAATGGTCCTTATGCCAAGAAGCCTTCAACATAATTGTTCAAAAATTTGGAAAACCGGAGGTGGATCTTTTTGCCTCAAAGTATAACAACAAATGTACTAACTATATATCCTGGATGCCTGATAATCCTGCCTTGTTTATCGATGCATTTACTCTAAGTTGGAAAAATCTAAAATTTTATGCCTTTCCACCATTTAACATGGTCGCAAAGGTATTGTCAAGGATCAAAAGAGAGGGTGCTTGTGGTATAGTTGTGATTCCAGATTGGCCTAATCAGCCATGGTACCCACTATTCTTCAGTTTATTGATAAGTAAACCACTAAAATTTGAACCAGGTATTGACCTACTAAATTCTTCTTTCAGCTCAAGAAGTCATCCAAGGCAAAGACATCTAAGTTTAAGGGGTTAGGCCACTCTAGAGGCCGAAAAAAATAGGCTTTTTGAGGATTTTTTTTCAGAAATACTACAAAATAAATCGAGTCCACAAAAATGGGTGTTTATTATACATATCACTGACTGTATACAGTAATTTTTTTAGAGCGATTGATTTCAAAATGGCGGCTGTGCAGCGTTTTTGCGATGACGTCTCCGGTTTTCTAGGGTCCACGGCCGGACGAACGGCTCCGGTAATTTTTGAATTATGATAAGCCAATGAATTTTTCTCGATTATACATAATAACTGCTATAGAAGTACGTAGGATTTTTTCGATATATTGATTTTTGGCGAAATGGTGCACTTCTAAAGTGCAAAGTGAAAAATTTGCCTAAAAAATCGTCAGATAAGTGTTAATAACAAATTAACCGTGCAATATAAAAAAAAAATCCTACGTACTTCCATAGACAATGTATTTTTCAAGATATATTCGAAGTTTCAAGTGAATCGGTTGAAAATTGTCTGAGTTATGTTTCCGGCCAACTTAAAAAATGCGGTTTTGAGATAAACGCGTTTGAAGTTTTGAGTAGTAGAAAATCATGAAAATTTACCAAAAGTTGAAAAACTCGGTGAAAAAAAATCGTGCGACAAATTTCTAGAAACCATTTGGAAGAGTAGATTTCAGGCTACAAAATGGCTGCTTCGAAAGTTCTCTGCGATTTTTTTAACGCCCCGTAGAGAACTTTGAAAAACTTTGAAAAACTTTTTTTTTCTGGCGTTTCGCAATCCGGCACTCAAACCTACGCCATGGCGTCAAAAATGGCCGTAGGAAAAATTTTCAAAAACCGTCTTGAAGATGAAGTTTCAACCTCCAAAATGCTTTCCCGAATGATTTTTTTTTTACAATTTTTCATTGAGTTACAGCATTTTGAAAGTCGGCGTTATTTCGCCGATTGCCGGGTGCGCCGTTAATTTTGTTGCTGAGTGTACTAAAATTCGAAAACCGAGTACTTGAAGATTTTTCCCGGCCATAATCTTTTAGGACACTATTTTTGAGGTCCTAGGGGACCATAAAAAAAAATTAAAAAATAAAGGTTTTTCAAAAATTCTAGAGTGGCCTAACCCCTTAAGGGGGACCACTAGTGTGACCGCCTGAAAAAAAGGTGATTTTTGGTAATTTTTTTAAAGAAAACTACTGCATGGAATGTTTTAATGTTTTAAGTATATATTTGTAGATATATACTAAATCTCTCATAAAATTTTTAGAATTAAAAATTGAAAATTGAGGGAGTTATCCGCGATCTCCCAAGGCTCATAAAAAAAAGTACCCCCACTGCTGCAGTGATGCAGACCTTCACAGTGCCTGAAATCTAAAAAACCAAAAAGTTTATGAAACTAGAAGGTATTTCCCGTACCATCAACATCGGGTTTTGAAAAAAATTGAAATTTAACAAAATGGCGGAGTTTAAAAAAAAAAGTTCAAATTTTGCGCGAAAATTTGATGATTTTTGGCCTGCCAAAATAACATTTTTCATTCGATCGGAAAACTGGAGGTTCATGGTACGGAGAAACATTTATAAAAGAAGCTGCAATAAGAATCAAATCGATCGGATGATTTGTCTTCGAGTTACAACTGCAGCAAATTTGAAAAATGTAGTTTCGAGAAAAACGCGTTCAAAGCTAAAGTTACTGATTTCATGGTTATAAATGATGGCTGTAACTCAAAAACTATTTGAGATGTGTACTTGAAATTTTAGTATATGTCATTTTGAAAGGTATAGACTATCGAAACATCAAATAAATGAAAAATCGATTTTTGAAAAATTTCACACTAGTGGTCTCCCTTAAGGTGAAGTGAAACGTTTGTCAGAACCTCGAAAACGGGAATCGTGAATTCTCCGAAACTACTGAATCAATCGCGATGAAACTTTGAGGGATTACACATAATTGTGGCAGAAAGTGGCTGATTATTTCACTTTTCCAAAATTTGACAAAAATTTTTACAGATTCACGTACCGACTACGTAAATCGCGAGATTATTCACTGTTGCCGTAGATAATCGCATTTTCCCGATAATTAGCCACTCCGCAATTAAAAACCACACACTTTGAGCCTAATCCCATGTCATTTGATGGAGAAATGGCTGAGAATTGACGATTCTCCGTTGCTCATAACTAAAAAACCGACATTCAGTTGAGATCACAACCCTTATCTACATTTAGTCGAGATCACAGCCTGTATTGAAATTGCAGCCGGTATATTTGCAAATAATCTAGCGGTGGACAGAGGTACCAAACGTTCGGTTGTTCTGTTTTACCGCGGTGCAAGGCACCCGGCCGTGGCCTTGAAACGTTTCACTTCACCTTAATGGCAGGGATAGTGTCGGGTCAGCATTTGCAAAAATGAACGTGCCCTCAGAAACGATAAAAATACTTCTGTCTTCCCTTACTGAATCTACGATAAAACAATATGAAAATGCGTTAAGGTTATGGTGGGAGTTCTGTAATGATACTAGTAATGACTTTTACAACCCGACAAGATATACATTGTTAAAGTTTTCAACAAGTAAACATGAGGCAGATGCATTATACGGTACCTTAAATACATAATAGATCTGCTATATCCTTGTTGTCTGAAGTCAAGGTGGGCGAAGACAGGTTAATTTATAGATTTTTTACGGGTATATATAAGCTAAAACCAAGCAATCCAAAGTATCAGTATACATGGGACGTAAGTGTGGTTTTAGACTATCTAAGGGAACTAGATCTCTTAGATAGCTTAGATTTAAGTGATTTAACAGAGAAAACAATAACTTTATTAGCGTTAGCTACGGCTCATAGAGCTCAAACCTTGGCAAACATAAAACTGAGTAAGATTCAAAAATTATCGGATAAAATGTTAATAAAAATACCTGAACTGATTAAAACTTCAGAACTTGGTAGATATCAACCTATTTTATGTTTGCCAAAGTTGGTTGAAGATTCAAAAATATGTGTTATGACTACTTTAGAAAAGTATATTGAAGTTACAAAAGAAATAAGAAAGAATGAAGAAAATTTATCTATCGCAATGAAGAAACCACATAAGACAATTTATGCTCAAGCAGTCAGTAGGTGGATAAAAGGAGTTCTAGGAAAGAGTTGTGTAGATTTGTCAGTGTTTTCATCTGCTCTATCCAAAGGAGTAGATTTAAGCGTTATAAAAAAGACTGCTGGATGGTCAGAGAATTCTCAGACCTTTGCCAGGTATTATAATAGAACAATCATAGAAAAAAAACGAATGTTTTGCCAAAACAGTTTTGACCTAATGATAAAAGTATTACTATATGTGTATGGGAAATATGTTGTATTTAAAGTCGAAATATATAAAAATTAAAATTACTGTATCTCTGAATAACTACATCTAATCTCGAAGAACGAGGCGCGAAATATAATTAAACGATCAAACGAACTTCTAAAAGCGAAGTTCGATCGTAATTATATGAAGAGCCTCGTTCGAGAGATTAGCACCCACCCATATAGTAGTACCCAATGACCCTAGTCCAGTAATTTTAATTAGACTCTCAAGAAATAAAAAATCTTCGGTGGACCTGGGCGCCGCCGACACGAGGCGCTACGGTCGTTTTTTCAAATAAACTCACTCTGAAGCGCTGTGGTCTAAAAAGGGGGGGGGGGGGGGGGGGGAAGGAGAGACTACATCCAATCTCTCGAACGAGGCTCTTCATATAATTACGATCGAACTTCACTTTTAGAAGTTCGTTTGATCGTTTAATTTCACGGTTACTTGTTCTCCGTTCACACATACAGTGATCCCAGTTTTCTGTAGAAAGTTGAGTTCGGCAATAATTTTTTGAAACACCTTACGATTATTCGTATATTTCTTATCCTCAGTGTGAATGAGGCAAGTGAATAAAATGCTAGATAATTTCGACGCGATGTCTGGAGGAAGACAACCTATCATGGTGTACACTGCACCAAACTTATTAACTCCAGCATGAGTACCCAGTAGATTGCCAACTTCTAATTCATCATAGAAAATAAATAATGGAAAAACAATTTCATTTTTGAATTTTTGAGAATATTTTTTAATCCATAAATTCCCTTGCATAATATTCGTGATTATCGTAAACTGGTTTTGTAATTCATTGATATAATTCAAAATTCTATTAAAGAGTCCAGAAATTTCTAAAAAAGCTTTAAATGTTACTCGTAAAGGAACTTATCCACACCATGCATAGGCTCGGGTTTGTGTACCATGATATTTCGAACGAGTTCTTCCTTAAACCAATTTTTACTTAATCCTATTATGAATTGTTGAAAATTTGCAAAACCTACATTTCTCAATAGATTGAATCTTCTGTGTTCCGTAGAAACTGGTTCGAATACTTTACTATAGTTCTCAAAGCAGCTATCTAATTCACTTATAACTGTGGCTGGAACATCATTATCTTTTAGTTTGCTTACAATCTCATTTTTCAAAGTAGGCAAATATATTTGTTTTATGAAATTGTCTGTAAAATCAATGAATTCTTGAACTATTTTGAGCGGATAATAGGGATCACTATACAAGAATAGAACGAAAGAAATTATATCATGCAAGATTGCACTAGGAATCATCTTGAAAAAATGAAAAATCTACAGGTTTTACTCAAGAGCAACAACGGAGCATTGAAAATGGAATCTAGTTATTTTTCTAAGATAGTTTTCGAAAAAATAACAGCGTAAAATTTAACAGCGTCCATCGTGTATACTTATCTACACGTGAACCATCCACGCGAACCAACAATGACTAACTGATGGACGGCTCCGCAACTGGCATAAATAGGGACACCCTGTTGGGGAGCAACCAGTATCAGGTTGTTTCTCGCCCTGATGAAGTAAACTGCAATGTTTACGAAACGTCGGCACCTAACCGTTAAACAACGCGGCTCCATCCCGGAAGCCAAGTCTTATTTAGAATCTCACCGCGAAAGCCTCAAAGACCTTAATGACTAACTAAATAGACACACCGATTGTGGTAGGTATTCGCTCCGTGCGAAGTCATGGTAGGGGTAGCAAAAGCGATACCAGCGCGAGCTACGGATAATTCAAGCATTTTGGGGCGATATTTTGTCATTTTGTCGTATCAAATATACACGTGTAAATTTTTCTTTTTCTTTTTTAAATAGTTAAAAACAATACAATGAGCAACCGGAGCTGCTGTGTTGTAAATTGTAAAAATACTAGCAAAAACGACAGTGTAAATTTCATAAATTTCCAGTAGCAAAATAGAAATTAAATCAAAGAAATAAATGGATAGCTGCAGTAAGAAAGGAAAAGTAAGTACAATGCGTATTTTATTCTGTTCGTATAATGAAGTTGGCCCCAAAGTCTTTTGTCTCGTTTCTTCTCTATGTAATCATGAAGGATAGAAGGAGACGGAAGACTGGTGCCAACCTCGTACGGACCAGAATCCAATACGCTAAGCCTACTACGATAACCTTTATTTTTGTAACAACAGTCATGTCAAATCACATTTAACAATGTAGTGTAAGGTGTACATGGACTGATTTTTATTGATTATACTCAATTTTTCTTACCTGAAGTGATAAAAATATATAATAAATGAATCTTTTCACTTGTTTGATAAATCCATATAATTTTATTAAAACCAAAAAATATATATTTCAATTACGAATTCTTTTAAAAATTTTACTGTCAATATACGCAAATATCGCCCCAAAGTTCATGCATGAGTTGGCGCTGCTGTCACGCACGGAGCCAATACACATCGTAAAGCGCGAAGACTCCCCTCCCCCCCCCCCCCCCCCCCAACGTTACGATTCGTTGTAACTCTCGCGTTTGTCGACAAACCCAGAGAACAGCTGTCACGTCATCCAGAGAGGCGCCATTTTAAAAAATTCAAAAAATGAACAGATACAACATTCAAATCTTCCTGCTTTAGTTGACTTCCGGTTACGCCGCCATCTTAGCGTGACGCTATTTCCGTTGCATTTGCCAAGTTTGTGCCATATACCGAAAAGAGAACCATTTTCAATGGTAAAAATAAACGTAGAGCATTAAATGAGATGTGACGTGGATTTTTCCTGGTCCTCAGACCATACCGGATAGCTGGGCTGAGAACGTCCACTCGACAATTGGCCAGTGAAAATTAAGAATTAAACAAAGATGTTGGGCGCCAGGCGTATAATTGCCACTTTCTGAAAATCTAAATAAAAAAAAATACAAACCACACGTACTCGAGCGCCGGCTAGCGTCAGTACCGCGGAGAGGGGTCGGGATTATGAAGGATTAGCAGGGCGTTGATTAACGACTCGATATATTTGAATTTATTAAAGAAAATAGAATTTATTCAAGTAAAATAGAAAATAGAAAAATATAGAAATTAACAAATCGTGTACCCGGAGGTACGTCCTCTCGAGTATGAACGGCTACAGGTCGTGTACAGGCGACCTGGCTACGCTTGACGAGTTTAACAATAATAAATAATTAACAGCTTCCACGTAGGACAGCAATAACAATGAAAAATATAGCAGAATTAAATAACTCGACCAATTATAGGTCCTCGTAGGACAATAAACTAGCTAAAACACTAGATACTTTCCACGAGGAAAATTAACAATCTTAAAACTAACGATGAAAGAGCCTAAGGCTCGCAATAATAAATAAGATAACAAAATAACAGAATAAAATCGGAAGGCTCGCGAATCAAGCAAAGGACCCCGCAGAATCCTTATGAGCAATGGCTTTCGGCTAATTTTTCCTAAACTCCGTATAATGATAGTCCTTGACACGTAGAACAAAAGTCTCCGTAGGCCCAAAGCTCCAAGGTTCTTAGTTTAAGACCTTCAACCTGACAAAGTCGAACTTTTTTACCCATACGCTGTATAGCGTAGGCATGATGGAGAACTATATATATATATATATATTCCTTTGTTCGGTGTTTGGAGATATTTCATGTGCAATATAGCTGGATATGTTACAATATATATATATATATATATATATTGTAACATATCCAGCTATATTGCACATGAAATATCTCCAAACACCGAACAAAGGAAAGGATTACACTAATCCTCTACGTTCGACCAAGTGTCTGACGTCACGCTAAGAAGTGGGGATAGAGAGTATATAAACGGCTCACTCAATCACTCATGAGCGTATTTGAGCCATAGAGGCCTTGCGACTCACAATATTCTATATTCGAGCGACACGAGCAAAAGGCCGGTCGACACAAACAACACATAGCGTAGTCAGGTAGAGCACCGGTGCGACTCACATCACTCATAATTAAATTCACTGATATAGCTTTAGCTCATCTAGGGCTAAATGTCTAACATAAATTCAAGCAAATAGAATCAAATCATATACCTTTGGATATAGCATCATTGCGTATAATATAAAATATAATTGAGAGAGAAAGGAAGAGAAATAGATAAAGAAATATAAAATCAAATAGATAGGTTATGTGCGTCTAGTACTTAATACTAAAATAAACTCATGAAATAGAACTATAGATTCAAGAAATCGAACACAACACAAACGCGGCGCGTAGCCAAACCATTAGCTTAAGTTAGGATAGGAAAATCAATGTAAAATCGCTTTATTATTCATTTAATACAATTATAATTTCTTATTTGAACTTTGTCGGATATTTCAGCACTGACTCCTAACTAATCAATTTCCATCCCTGGATAAGCCTATAGGGACCAG